>CM041208.1:6614322-7973335 GCA_023065735.1 Coffea humblotiana | reverse complement strand
GTAGTTGGGGACAACACTTGACCTAGTAGAGTTCGCCTACAACAATAGTTACCATTCGTCAATTCAAATGGCTCCGTATGAAGTGCTCTATGGACGAAGGTGTCGTTCACCAATTTATTGGAATGAAGTGGGAGAAAGAAAAGCTCTAGATCCAACAATTATTCCGTAGATGGAGGATGCACAAGAAAAGGTTAAGCTGATACGTCAAAGGCTCCAGACCGCTCAAAGCCGACAAAAGAATTACGCCGACAACCGAAGGAAAGATTTGGAGTTCGAAGTTGGAGACCGTGTTTTCCTGAAGATTACTCCATTACGAAGTGTCACGACGGGTAAAGGAAAGAAACTTCAACCTCGCTTTGTAGGACCCTTCAAAATTCTCCAAAGAATTGGAAAGGTAGCGTATCGACTGGAGTTACCATCAAGCCTATCTAGGATCCATGACGTTTTCCATGTCTCGATGCTCAAGAAATACCATCCTGATCCAACCCACGTTTTACAACCGGAGGAACTCGAAATAGATGAAGCCCTTACCTACGAGGAGAAACCTGTGCAACTGCTTGACCGAAAGGTTAAAGAGCTGAGAAACAAACAAATCCCTCTAGTAAAGGTCTTATGGAGGAACCATGAGGTCGAAGAGGCAACCTGGGAAGTGGAGGAAGAGATGCAAAAGAGATACCTTGAGCTGTTTAGTAATCCAGGTAAGGCAATTTCGAGGACGAAATTCTTTAAGGGGGAGAGAGTGTGAGAACTCGAGGAAGAAAAATCCAGTTTTAGGATTTTATTGATTCGCGCGCACACAAATTCTATATTTTCTTTATTATATTCATTTTACATGTATTTTATAAGTAAATATAGTTTTAAAGTCATTTTTCTAGTATAAGTGAGGTCACGAGAAAATTGGAGCGAATAGCGGATGTAGGACCCGCTAGTGCGTTAAGTGAAAGAAATTCGGCCAATTAGGTTAAGTTGTGCAGTAAGGCATTAAATTACTGAGTGCTAAGAGATAACTAGAGGGTGGTTAGATGCTTGGTCATTAGTAAGCTAAAGGATAAGGAAAAGATAAAAAAAGGTGCCACGTGTCGCATTTCTATTGGGCCAAGTTTTGCCTAACTTTCTTACAACTTTACTAAAGGTAAAATTTGACCAAAATCATCTTCATTCTTCAAGCACCTTGGCCGAAAATTGTAGAGAGAAAAAAGGGAAAGAAGCCTTCAACTTTTCTTTCAATTTCTTGTCCAAATCTCAAAATCCAACCGATAAAACTTCGAATCTCTCCGTAGAAACAGCTTATTAAGTGAGATTGAAGGTGTTTGTGGAGTGATTTTGCAAAGAGAAGCCCTAAGTTGCTACCTTTCTTGGTGATAGAGGTATATTGCTTAGAACTTCAATTTTGTCCATAATAATTGCAAATTAGTGGCTTATAATGGCTAAGGAACTTGTTTTACGGATGATTTTGTGAATTAAAGTGAAGTTTGGTGAATTTATCATTTTCTTGGGAATTTTTCTGATTTCATATGATGATCATAGTTGGCTTGAATTGGTGACTTAAAATGGTGTAATTGGGTGCTAGTATACGTTAATTGCGGTGAATTGCGGAAAATTTCAGCTTTGTGCGGAAAATTTCAGCTTTCTATGAAAATTTCAGCTTTAGGGTTTGTGAATTGGGGCTTTCTTATGGTTGCTTATTTAGCTTATAATTGGCTATGATTGAAGGGTATTGTGACCCTAATGGTGTGTAGTTACTAGTCTTTGGTTGGTATATGAAATTGTGGTTGGATTGGATGAATTGTGTGATTCTTTTGTAGGGTGGAAATGCTGAAATTTAGGGGAAATGCTGTCCGATTTCCGAGAAATTAGGGTTGTGTGAATCTAGGTTAAGAATGGGTAAATGTGAAAAGCTTTAGGGTTTTCTTGGACTTTTAACCCTAAATTCGATGTATTTTCCATTTTGAACTATAATTGGAGCTATAATTGAATTTTGCTTTAGTGATCCACTTAAGAGGTACTCGACCCGTATTTGAGTTTCAATTTCATTTTTTCTTGATTGTATAGGACGTGTGGGTGATCCAAGGCGTCCGCCGGACGGAAATCGGTGAACTTACCTTTTGAAGTGGTGAGTGTACTATTGCATGATTTGAATGCCTAAGTGACTACTTGTCTTTGAAGCTGTGATGTGACCAACTGTGAACTGTGTGAATGAGGCGAGAGTGTACTTTACCGCTCTCGTTCTCTTACTGTATAACTGGTTTTCGATATACTTGTGAATCTGTACTGCACTGTGTTTGACTTGAGACTATGAAACTGAACTGTGTTTGACTTGAATCATGGGGCATGAGTCCTACCACTGTACTGTGATCACTGAGCTCAAAACCCTAGTGGAAGTTACTCGAGTCGAGCCAGCAAGGGCCGGTCGATGAGGTAACGACCATAGGGTCACTGTTTGACGAGTGGAGTGTATCTCCTTGTTCCATGGTATACTCGAGTATTACCAACCACTGTTACTGTTGAGGTGTTCGAGCCCGGTAAGGGGAATGTACGGTGGAAGGAATTGGGAGTAAAGTGGGGTCTACGGTCATGGTACTGTCTTTATACGTTGACGGAGGGTCAACGAGGTGCGATCAAGAACTGCAATGGGGAACTGGCTCCTGAGAGCCACCCGTATCCTTTCATTTGAACTGGTTGTGGTATTTGCATTCTGTGATTGATGGTTTGTCTAACTGGGCTTGATTACCTATGAATTTGGGGCTGCATGATTGTTAGTACCTCATTGGGCGAAAGCTCACCCCCGTTACGTTTGTTTTCCTTACAGGCATACTTTTGGAAAAGTTTTGGCTTTGAGAAACGAGTTGAGCTAGTTAGATACTTTTGTTTCTTGGTTTAGCTCCTCAACCACTGGAAGTCCTATATGTACTTTACATGAATATTCTCTTTTGGATTGTGTATCTCGATAACGTGTATATGTAAAAGATTGTTCATGTAATTGAAGTTACTCTTTGGAATTGTACGTTTAGCCCTATCTAAGGGTCTTTTGCACTTGGTTTATCGTGTGTGATCGATTAGTAGTCCTGGCGAGAGTTGGGCAGGCAATCCACTGATACCCTAGGGTTCGCCCTAGGGAGAGGTGGGGCTGTCACAAAAGGGGAAGGGGAAGATAAGATGTAGAAAGTAGAGCACATAATCATTATTTGGAGAAACGTATCGTCAATTTTTTCATCGATTTGCAGAGAGGGAGCATCTTCTTGTTTACAGAGAGGGAACATCGATTTGCAGATAGGAAAGGAGAAAAAAGAGCGAAAAGGAAAGGGAAAGGAAAGAACGAAAGGTACGGCTAAATCTGGAGTGAGAGGAACAATGCTAAAATTGGACAAGTTGGGTTTTTGTACTGGAGAGGACGGAAAAAAATAGAAGGAAAAATTAAAATGTCTTAAAGTCCAAGTTTGGCCCATGTAATTAAGAGATTGGACTCCTAATTTTAAGTTCAAGCATCAGGCCAAAAGGTCCGCATCTTCTTTCAAAGTAATTTCTCAATTTTATTTTTTTAATTTAGTATTCAGATGTGATACTTAGATATTTGTAAATTTATGTAATGCATTGTGGCATTTTTTTATATATTATTAAGTACATGATTACTTTGTATTAGTAGTCACTTATCTAAGTTTTAGTTAGAAATATATAGTAATTATTTGGATACATTTTAATGATCATAAATGTAATTAATTTATTCCATGTATCTCAATTATGTTGGTTAAAATGATTTTAGATAAATTAATTAGAAAAGGCAAAAAAAAAAGGTTTACTTACAAGTTCCACTTAGTTAAACAAAAAATTTGAAGTGGGCAAATTGTGAGAGTATAAATTATCTTGTATAATTAAACTTCATCGAAAAAATTTAATATATTTAGATAATAAAAATAAATTTATTGTTATCTAAATAATGCATATTAAAGTGTTTAACATCACAACTATAATTATTTAACTAATGTAGGGACAGTGTAAAATAACTCTAATCAAAACATTGGTTGGGATCATGTTACTCCAGTTGGTAATTGCAGAAAGGTTGCAAAGTGCAATTATTGTGGTAAAATTATACACGGAGAAATTATAAGGATGAAACAACATATTGAATATGTAGCAGGACAAGTAGAGGCATGTCCTGCAACTCCAAAAGAAATAAGAGAGTTTTTAGAGAAACACTTGATTCAAGGTAAGAGTGCAAGACTTGTAATACAAAGGAAAAAAGAATCATTGCGCCAATCTATCAATCTACTGGATGAAAATGAGGATGATGACGATGATGATATCTTTGAACTTAATGAAGAAGAAATGAAAGTTTTGGAAAGAAAGCAATACAAGGGAGCTATGGAAGAAAGTAGATACATGGGATTTATGGAAGAGCAATATAGGCATTCTATATCTGGAGGTCAGTTAACTATGGATTTTACGTCTAGTATGTATATAGAAATATCTAAGAATTAATATACCATTTTTAGAGTACAAGACTTGTTTATTAAAAAAATATTACAATCTTTTATGTGCTACATTGTAGGGAGTAGCAGTTTGAGTATACCTTATAATTGTTTAGAGTGCAAGATCTCTTAATAGGTTTATAAGTAATGACAGCATTATTTTATTTAAATAATTAGTAACTATATATGATAATAGATAGTTAGTAAATTTAATTTGATAATTGTATGGTATTTTCTATTTTTTCGTAATTTTTCAAATTTTTTTCAAATTTTTATGTGCTATAATATGCATATCACCCAATATCCAACTGATATGCCGATATGAACGTGGACCAATAGCGACCATGACCTGCGACGGCGAACCATGGATGCAATGGTACCATACCCAAACAGAGATAAATATGGTGAGGGTGAGAACTGTGCACCAGATATAGGAATGTGTGGCAAGGGTGTGGGATATGCACCAAAAATTGAAAAGTGTGACACGGCGTGACCTGTGCACCAAAATTTAGTAAGTGTGGTGTTGGCACTTGGCATGACTTGTGCCCCAAAAAGGAGATAACTCCTGGGCGGATGGTGTGACATGTGCATCTATCATGTGTATGTGTATAGATAGAGTGAAATGCTAACTAGCCAACATGTGTCGAGGGTGAGAGTCTACTGCTATTCATTATTTCCTTGGTCCGTCTTTGAGTTCGTCATGCAAGCCGTGCCTGTGCTATCTATTTCTGCTAGATGATGCCTCTGTCTGGTTAGAAATGCCAAGTAACTAGTTTTTGGAACATGATATTTTGTAATGTAAGGGGGACCTGTTTTGAACTATTGTCAATTACCAATAACCATTCAGTCAAAACATTAGAGGTATTGTATAGATTCAAATATCACATCCACGTTAGTCAATAGATGTAGATGAAAACGATCTTGTGGATTATCAAGGTCGAGTGTATCATGTGACTGGTGCCCAATGCTTTGTACAGTACCCATCTAATTTTACAAAAGTACACAAACTGTTAGTAATTTGAGTTAATCATAAATAAATCAAATATTTAATAGAAAAGTTTCAGATACTCCAGCTAGCTAGAATCCCTAAGAAGCATATGTTTGAGTTGCAAATGCTGATAAATAGGAGGAGTAACATAAGTCAAATATGTACCACCTCATATGCTTGTGCGAGAGCCAGAATCTATCTATAGACTCTTCCAAAATCTCAGCATTGGCACACGCATTCCAAAATCTTATCCAACCCCTATGAAATTCAAACCAATTCCTCCCTAAATATTTGACCAGACCTAGCTGATGCAGCCCATGCCAAACAGTGTTAATGCGTTCATGGATGTCTTGTCTCGTCCCAAATTGATGCATAACACGGTATGCACAATGAATCTCGACAATGTGCCCGAGTATAAAGGGGACATTTGCCTACTATACACATTCTCCCAATCTCTTGTATGCAGATAGAGATGCCAATATATCACCCCTGTACAACATCCAAATGAACGGCTAAAAGCACAAATTAAACATGCATGGATGAAACTTATGACTTGCAATGCAGAAAAAACTAGTTAAGTAGAAATGGTATAATACCTAGTCCATTTGGAGCAACGCAAGCTGCTCATGATAATACGACATAGCATGGCTAAGAGGTCAACTCTAGTACATTCAACCATCCATCTCTCATCTTTAATAAAATAATCAACCTCTACAGAAGGCAATGTCTCAAGACAAATCAGTGAATCTATTCCCATGCCCAAAACTATAGTAACGAGTGCGATCCACCTGTCGTCAAAGTAGTAGCATGTGATGCATGGCACATACATAAGTATAAACATATCAATGTAGCAAACACCCAACTGTTCTGGCTCATTGCATCTAAATAACGTACATAATTGAAACAACTAAAACTAATAAGATTCTAGTATGAATCCACAAATAATAACCCATCCAAAAATCTCATGATATACATCCAAGTATATTTGATGAACAGTCTCATCGGGAACATTCGGGGATAGTACTCAATCGACCATACATAGATGATAGTTTCAATCGACCGTGGTTCAAATAGTACTCAATCGACCATACATAGATGATAGTTTCAATTGACCGTGGTTCAAACTGCTATCTTCTAGCTAGAAGCTTAAATCCCCTGCATCATCTATTTACATTGTAGTGGACAACATTTACTGTGGATCCGAGTAATAGTTTGGTCATTCACGCGTAGACTTCAGAGTGTCTCGATATCTTACAGAGTAACCATCACCTCAATCATAACAAGAAGGTGGAAGGTATGCGTCTCCTATCTCCAGTGCTCCACAAACGCAGTGATAAGTTCATGGTCTATTATAAGATAACTGACCAAGCAAATGTCACTAGATCTAGTTGCGTTGATATAGTGGTTAAAAAATCACTTATTACAACATCTTACATTAAGGTCTATGCTCGCACCGTAGAATATAGTAGTGGACCTATGTTGCTACTGTAGATATAAAATGGCATGCTCAATCGAACTGAGGTATGAGGGTGATGTACTCAAATTATAATGTTCCATATCAAGTTCTATTAACAAAAAAATGGATGTTATATGATTAATTAGTTACAACAAATAAAATGCAGGTGTATTTAGTTATATATATAAGTGACAAAAATTAGTCAAAAAAGAACAAATAACTGTGAATACAGAAATTGTCTATGTTTATTATAAGCACAACAAATGGAATGAAAGTAGCCAAAATAGAGTTAATACATAAACAGATAGCATGAGTCAAGTACATCTTAATCACATTTTTTCTAACTCCCTATCTATGAAAATAATAGAAATAAGTGCAATTCGAGGCATTGTGGTCTAGCTATAAACTGTTAATACAATGACATGATACATTCGGACATTTTCAATCCATCCCATTTCTGATTCTATTGATTTTCGATTGTCCTAGTGTCTTTTGTTTCAACCGATCACCTATAATATTCAATCTCAAATCCATTATTGCCAATACTTAAGAGTTTCTCAGCCGATCGAAAGGACCTTCAAACGTTGCCTAGGAAGTGAAAAATGCATCATCCAGTGCATTAAGTGTCATTGAATTTATTCCATAGTATGGCAGCCTAGCACTTAAAAAAAAAAGTTGTTACCTATCGTACACAGTTAGCACGGCAGGCATAATTTAAGAAAAGAATGGTGTCGAGCTGCATTCATCGAATTTTTTTTGGAGCAATATTACAAGGAATTAGCCCCTTTTGTTCATGGACTGGTGTCTTTTAGCACATGAATGAGGAAGCGGTTTTGATGCAGTACTAGAGTTCATCTTGAGAATTTTTTGCATCCTTTTTTGAGGTCTTTGGAGTATTCATAAATCGTGGCATTAGTGTACATTGTGGAAGATACTTCCCAATCACAATTCTACTTGTAACTTTTTAGAATGTTTAGCCTGCATATGATTGCTAATTCTCTTCAATCAATCTATTAAAATTCCTAAATGTAGCTTGCAGGATTGTCGACTTGGCAGGTTTCAAGTCTCAATTGAGTCAAACCCAAATGGATAGGAAGCAAGAGATCTACCGTTATCTAGATACAATTGGAAGCTTGAATTCTTGTCTTCTTGAAATTATTCCCCTTAGTTGATAGATCTGTCTAATTTTATTCTACACAAGTTTGTAGTTTTATGAAGCTTCGTAGTTGGTGGTTTACTAATTTAATGGATAAGTTTGCTGGTACTATAAAATACTTCCTTGTTTGAATGGTGTATTCTTTAGCAGTACAGGTACACTTGTCAAAATGACATTGATCACATTGAAACAGCGATCCTTTTAAGACATTTTGAATTTGCTTCTCCATCCACAACATCCTTTCTCACAGATCATGAGGCTGTGAATTATATTATAACAATTTTTTTTTAAAGACGTGTTATCACAAGTTAACAATCAAAGCGACTTTTTCCCATGGAACTTGCCATTTTTGCTTCTAATGAACTTGCAGTGTTGCATACCAAAAGAATTCTGAACACAAGTTTAATAGTCAAAGGAAATCTTGTTGTATTGTTAGTCTAAGGCAATTCCATACTTCATTATTTCAGGATTTCTTTTTAAGGGTTCATTACTAGTCTTCTTACGAAACAATTTGTTTGATCAATTGATCTGACCATAAATTGCTTGGAAGGTCACAAACGGGTACCACTATTATGGCTTGGGCTTTTTTTTGTTTTGATAACAAAACATATTTTATTAACGGATTGCTGGAAATCGTCCGGCATCATTGATATACATCGCTGCCCTAATAGCAGATAAAATATGCACTAAAATTCAAGATCTGCAATTTAACAGATACAAAAGACCTGAGAAATTAAAAATAGATTTAAAAAGTACTATCAATTTTAAAATCATATCCTCATAGAATAAATCGTTGCAACCTACTCTATACATGTTGCAATCATCAGATCTGCTAATCAACAGTTGTAAGTTCCAATAAAGATGACGAGATCTGTCGACATAGACCCAAATCTGAAATAAATACAGATCTGACAGCCAGATTTGAAGTAAATTAAACTTTAAACAATAAAACAAGGAAAAATAACATAAAATCTCACTAAAAACTCCTAAGAGAACAAAAATTTTCACTAGGATAGGAGAAACATAGATCTCTCACTAAGAAAATTTAAGGGAGACTTTATTAGGAAAAGAACAAATAGAAAACCTATGGGAGGACCTCCCGAAGAGAAAGAAATTCAGAGAAAATGAGCAACAGAGGGAAGTTGGAGAAAACGAGCAGTAGAGAGAAGTTTAAAACCTATTATGGCTTGGGCATTTAATCAATCATGTTGTGGTTATCAATAATTTGGTTGTAAATTTCACCATCTTAAAGTCAGTACCAACCACAGTTGGAAAGAAAAAGCAACAAAGAACACAACATTCCAAATATTTTTTGACCTTGAACAATATCATTTATAATCAATTCTGTTGTAACTTTTAAGATAAGAGCAACAAAAGTTGCATTACCTTCATATCACTACTTAACGCTTGTAAAGGAGACAAGAACTCTACAACTCTCAAATTCAATCTTTTCTTTCTAAAGTTCAAGATGAACAACTAAAAGATAAAAGATAGATAAAACAAAAAGTCTTCTTCAGAGTTCTGTTCTTGTTTGGTTGGGGCATGAGAGATGAAGACCATTTGCTGAAGGAAACTTTGATATAATCATCTTTAATTCAGTAGGCTATTCAAAATTCAATCATCTTTAATTCAGTGGACTATTCAAAATTCAATACAATATGATCTCCTGATTCGGTGGAGCAAGTGTTCAACCAATTTATGCGATATATAATTCTCATTAGCACCTGTA
This sequence comes from Coffea humblotiana, assembly GCA_023065735.1. NCBI lineage: Eukaryota > Viridiplantae > Streptophyta > Magnoliopsida > Gentianales > Rubiaceae > Coffea > Coffea humblotiana. Next base: position 7,963,540 of record CM041208.1, on the reverse strand, counting down.
TCTATCAAAATATTACAGTATATTTCATTTCATGGTTAAGAAGTTTTCAAATTCATTTGAGTTTGAAGGCAGGAGAGAATATTAAGTTGAAATTTCCCAATCAAAAATTCTTTCGTAAAGTCCAAATTTGAATAGGGTCTATATTTAAAAATTTTGATCCAAACTCAACAAAAGACATGATTGATATGGATTGAGTCTGAATAATACACAGATCCGTTGACATGCCTAATATAAACTACGATTCACCCTACCAAGAGCAAATTCTTTGAACCATCTTGCCCATTGATACCTAAATCAACTAAAAATAAGAAAGAAAGATGCACCAGATTAACAACCTTTGCATTTGATCAACAAGCCTTGCATCGGCCACAAAGTCCGAAAAGCTGATGCTGGCTTTGCACCCTAGCATAATTACCCTGTTTAATCTCTTTCTTGATCGAAGAAAGAAGTTAAAAAAAATGACAAAAAAAAAAATATCTAAAACTAAATTACATTAGATGTCTGCAATTTTTCAGTTGGTGATAAAGAAGCCAACATGGATCGAAATATGTTAGCTGGTTTGTGATTGAGCAAGAAGTTGAACAAGCATTACGATCATCAAGAAGTCATATCTGTGAACCCCAGTTCGACTTGCAATAGCACAAGCTAAACCAATCTCCGCTCATTCAGCTTCCCAATATAATCTTATAAGCCCTGAGGTCCCTTTTCATTTCAACTTGATGACCAGTCATCCTTCAAGCAAAACACACATAATTTTCACTTCAGTGTAATATAATATGTAGTTTATGTTTACAATAAAAAAACAAGGTTAAAAAGAGAGAGGGCACTCATGGAAAAGCTTGAATAAGAATAGCCTCTGAAAGTGAAACTGCAAACTTAAAAGAGATCCCAATTTTAAGCTCCCTCTTCCCTTACCTCTCCTCTAGCAAAAAGCAATTATCCATGTAAAGGATCATAAATCTCTCCCGATTCAAACATCATATATCTCACAGCAAAAGAAGGCTTTTAACAACTAATTCAATATAATCTATTAAGAGGAATGCCTAATGGAAGAAAAAGTCATCAAGATCATAGAAATCAAAACTAAACTTTTGGCACCCTCGAAGGCAAACTCTACATGCATTCATATTAAATCGTTGAGTGACAAACCTCTCCAGTAATTGCAAACCATCAAATGAAGGCCTTGCAATTGTTGTGTATGGGCTATGAAGAAGTTTGACAGTGTTGCTCAAACTTGAGACACTAGAAGCAGTCCCTCATGATGCTACAGGAAAATAAACTCATAGCTCGCAGCCTCCCATTCTCACCCAGTAAACAAGAATCTTAGATCAGCAATGCTCAACAGGGGGTTAGGTGATCAAGTAATAAATTGCATAAAAGCATAAAGCCCATATTTCTAGCCTACCAATGAACACATTCTTGAGGCCAGTAATATAGCATAAACTGAACTAGTTTGGTTCAGAGGTATTGCGAATGGATGCCTGTGCCTGGAAGCACCCAGCAACGCAAGGTTATGCCCCTTTGATACCCAACATATCATGGAGTGAGCTCTTGAAGCTACTCCCAAAATCCCGGGTGACAGCTACACAATGATATACAGACATTCACGCGCGCGCACACACAGACATGTGAGTGTCTGTTCATTAAGACTTCTAGCAGTCACACTTTTGAAAAGATGATGCAATGTTTGAACCCTTGCACCACACCCTATCAAAATCCGAGTATAGCAGTTTAGCTCAGACAGAAAAGATTCTCAAAAGCAAAGTTCTCTCAATATTGATAGTTTTCTACATCAGGGCTCCGAGAAACAAAAGAACCACAAATAAATAAATAATGTAAGAAACAAAAATATTATAGAACTAACTATTACAAGAAATATTTGACATTAAAATGGCAATGAGTTGGTTACAAAGAAGCTGAAGATAGATCACATCATAATAGCTGGTTGTATATCAGCGAGAGCTTGAACAAGCATTACACTCATCAAGACCTCATATCTGTGAACACCAGCCAGCTCCACTTGAATTGTAAAAGATAAATTAATCTCATCTCAATCAACTTACCAACATAATAAATAAATAAACCTTGATCCATTCTTTAAGTTCAATTTGATGACCAATAATCATTAGATAGGAACAAATATTTCACAAATAAAATGTTCTATAATGTGTAGTTCATGTTTATGAATAAAGATAAGCTATTCACCGAACAGCTTGAAATAGAACATTTCAAAGGTCCCTATTATCTACATGTTAAATGAACACTGTATTGTTAACAATTGGGCCAAATACAAGCCTACCAAAATATTTGTGAGATAAATCTCTTCTCAGAACATTATAACTAAATAAATCTCTTCAAGCATCAGTTATGACTGGTCACCATAGATATGTTGTGCTATCTCTCTCCCTTTGATTGAGTTCCAGATAATCACCTTGCATAAGGAGATTTCTAACAAACCCAAGGATGTTTTTTACACAACAGCAGCATAATTTATTCCTAACAACTATTGAATAATCAAAGAGACCCTTGTCATAAGAAGTGAATCACTATTCAACAGCAGCAACATTGCACATATTCAGTAGAGCCCAAACACTGCACTCCAATGCACCTGCCTATCGATTACAGATATAGCCTTATTGGCTAGATTTCTTCTTTTTGGATTAAGGAAACTATGAGCATTTAGAACATCTAAACATGCACCAAGTGTTGAACCGCAAAGCAACCAAGCACATCTAATAATGAGTTTAACCATCTATATCCAGTTTCCAACAAATTCATACCCTTCAAATTCCATATTCCACTTAATGTACAACGTCCATCTTAAACTCAAAGTAACAATTAGCTATACAAAAGTACCCAGAATTCACAACTCACAAGAATAATACCAATGAGCTGTTTAACTCCTCTCTTTGTCATACTATACAAAAATCAACAAAGAAACCTTTAACATTTTGTAAAAGTCAAACAATGGAAACTAACAAACTGGACCAAATTTAATCCCTAAAAATTTCAAGATTCAATTCAATGTCTTTGCATTTTGATGAGTCTACACAGTTTTTTTTGAGAGGGGAAATTGGGGAGGTGGTCATTGGGGGTAGGATTTCTGGCTCTGAGTTGGGGGTATGATTTCTGGCTGAGTTGGAGAAACTACATTAATAACTTACATACTTTAAACTCAGTCATACAGTGCTACTCGTAGCAAGTCCAACTTCTAGACCAAAAGTCATCTGCAATAAAAGAGAAAAATCACAAAACTATCAAAATAACAAAAAATAAAACACGGAAAAAACTATATGTGAAACAAAAAAGGATCACTTACACTTTAATAGCTGAATCAAGAGAGTTTCTCGCTTAGGAGGCTAGGTATTCAATCAAGTCATCATCAAGCAAGTAGTCATCATATGGTGGACCATCCATTGATAAGAAAGGATAATCAGGTGACAGGCTATTCAGTGGAGGTATGAAATGATTCTGAACAGGTGCATTTTGCTCATTTTCAAATCTGTCTTTCAAATAGTGATCAAAATCTCCACCTGTTACTTCATTCCCAATTCTTTGTATAATTGGTACATTAACTTCAGGATTCTCTATCCTAGGCTGGAATTCGTTGAATGCCACCACAGATTGATGCCCATCACGATTTAGACCAACATCCACATGTGGGGTGTAAAAATGATATTGATGGGCCTGAGGCATACCAGAATTATGAACCCCTGGTAGTAAAGGAGTGCTCTGAGGATGAGGATCATGCTGCAAAGGATGAGGACCATGTTGCAAAAGAGCATTTTGGGGCCTATTCTGAAAACTAGGATCTTGAGGTCCATAGTGCACTCCTGAATTTGGGACTCCATCATGCAACCCAGAAAATTCAGGTATATTATGTAGTTGAAAATCTTGAGCCTCCTGATGTGATCCAGAATCATAAGGTACAAGTTCAAGATTTTGAGCTGATTGGTGAAGCAAGGACTTGTTGCTTGCAAAAGTATTTTCTGCACCTATGTCATTGGCAGATGGAAGAGTGGAGAAGTGATTAAGTTCAGCTACAGGTAAATGAGATTGACTCTCTGCATCTTTCTCTATAGGGCTCATTGCTGTTGTTCTATTATTTTCTGACTTGCAGCCAGGGTACTCTACACCTGTGTGGTTGATGTCAGGCACCATATCTTTTGGCACATCGTGACGGTGCTCATTTACAGATTGTGAAACCAGCATATTTTCATTGTTTGATCTTGTACGTTTCTTTTTTTTAGGCCGCTCCTCTCTTTGTTCTTTTTCTTGAACAGACTGAGGAACAACCTTTACTGGTGCCACATCTAATGGCTGGTTTCTCCTGTAATCTTTAGATGAGACACAATCAGTTCCATCAGTGCCATCTACATCATAGTCACTGTCACTGCTAACTGAAGGTTTCTTTCTTTGACCACGACCTCTCCAAGGTGCCTCACTAATACTAGATGAACCATTCTCACTGCTTGGCTGCTGCATGAGGGCTTCCTCTCTGCTAAGAACATTCAACCAAATCAAGCTTTCCTTAGCAGTCATCTTATCCTGCAAGCACTTTGATTGTCGTACAAGCCTCCTGATTTTGGCTATATCAGGTGACATATGCTTTATAACTGCAGTAAGAACACCAACTTTCCACATCTTCTTCAAATCATGTGGCTTCTTATAAGGAGGGGTCTGACCCTTTGGTAGCCCTAATCTTATCCACCATTCCTCATTCCCTGATGGCCACCAAGGGGGTGGAACACCCTTCTCCAAAGGATATTTCCGCTGTGGTGGGTCACAATGCTGCATTAAAGATGACAATAGTGATCCTAGAGTTGCATCCTGCAAATCTTGCAGAATGCTTTGTGAGTTTCCATTCTGATTACCAACTCCCTCTACCTTGACACGACACTCAGCTTCATATTTATCTATCGCAGCAGGCCCATTCTTATCAAATTTCACCTTCTCCTTCCACCAAGCCCTAACATTATCTGAAGCACCACTAACCGGCTTACCCTTTTCAGGAATAATCCCATACACGAATCCACGAGCCTGGCAAACTTCCATCAGCTTCAACATGTACTTCAAAATCCCATCTTGAGCTCTAGACATCTTCTTCCGCCTAGCTTGATCAGTCGTTTGCTTTGACTTTTGCTTCTCCGCAGCCTGCTGTGCTGCTATCTTCTGCCTCTCTTTGAGCCTCTTAAGCTTAATTCGGTCCTTCCACATCCGCCTTTCCAATTCTTCTGGTTCAATCTCCTCATCGCTGACATCTTTTTCTGCCATATTCTCACACCTTATATCATCCACTTCAATATCCGAACTGTTTTCAACAGCAAATCATACATTCTCACCATCAACATCAACCCAAGAAAAATGAAGAAAAGGAAATCCAACAAATATCAATACACTCCCAGCCCTTCGTATCTTTATCACGAAAACATTTTAAAAAATTACAAACACCACCTCCGTGAAAACTCTATCACCAAACCCACGAACAAAGCATAAAGGCTCTGATTTAAGAAACTAAACGCTTCCAGAAATGATTGGAGAAAAAAATTAAATAATTACAGGGTAATCATTTACTCTCAATCTCGCAAACATAAATCAGAACTTAACAAAATCTAGAAAACGCATCAGAATTAAAGGGCTAAAACTTCAAGAAAATTAGAATTTACATCAAGTAAAGTTATCGTGCGACCAAAATCCCCAATTCTCCCAAATCAAATACAACTTTCAATGAATAAAAAACAAAGATAAAAAATTTAAACAAAAAGATGGTGGGAATCTGACCTGATATCAACTCCAATATCTTCCATAACGCCTATAAATAATGAATGCTCACCAGAAAAACCCTGAAAATTTCTGAGTTTTTGTCAATTTTCTACTTTATTCCTGAAAAAAAAGGCAGAAATACGATAATAGCAGTAACAATTGGCAGGGAATAAAAGAAAATTATTAAGTATAAATAATACTATCGTACAAAACTCCTCTCTTTATTCATGTGCGGGTTCGAGAGAGAAAGAGACGGACGGGGGAGGAAGAAGGATAGCGCAGAATCAGAGGATGACGGGTCAAAATTGATGAGAGAAAGAAAAAAAATAATGAAAATTATAAATAAATATTGAATGGAGAGTGCGTGAGTGCGTTGAGAGAAAGGGGGCGGCTAAAAGTTAGAATATAGCCAAAGGTGGAAAAGAAATTTAAAAAGAAAGAAAATATAAAAAAGGAAGGTGAATATTGAATAAAATAACAGGTGTAATATTCTAACCGACAATATAGGATTGGGGGTTTGGGAATTTGGATTGTACTTTGAGATGTCTTTCTTCTTTCTCTTTTTTTTTTTGTTTGAAAAGACACATTTGACTTGCCATTCATCTGGATTAGCTATTTTTGATGTATTTTTAAAATATTTTACTATAATAATTTATATGAAAATTTTTTTGAGATTTTTTTAATTTATTTTTGTTTATATATTACTGTAATATTGTATTTATAAAACTTGTTTTTTGAAAAACAGGCCAATTCAAACGAATTGGGGTGATCTATTAGGCTTGAATAGTTTGTTTGTAGAACATTCTTCCCTTCAAAGTTTGTATATTTTTGGAAATTTCTATTATAATAAGAGGTAACTAAAAGTAAAGTTTGGTACAAATTTTAGTGTGACAAATTTTAGTGTGACTAATTTTCCTTTCCTATGTTTCCTAATTTTGGTACGAAAAGATGATATGATAGTAAGTACTACATTTTTAAAAAATACATAAGATTAATTAAAAAAATATATAAATGCAAGAGAATTAATTAGGAAAAGTGTGAATATATACAGTAGATTGGGTGAAATGTAAAGAACACTCATTGGAAAAACCTTTTTTCCCCTCCAAAGTTGAACATCTTTGGAAACTTTTATTATGGTAAGAGGTAATTGAATATTTTTTATTCCAAATCGATATCCCTAATTATTTTCTATTTTACCAAAATTTGGTACGAAGTGGCGATATATAGTCAGTAGGAAATTCTTCGCCCCAAAGTTGAATGTCTTTCAAAAATTTTGTTATGGTAAGATGATTAAATATTTTTTAGCTGAATATCAGTATCATTAATTCCTTTTTGGATTTTACCTTCTTTTTTATACGAGGAGACATCACGTCATACAAAGGAATGGAGCCATGAAGGAGTGGGGAAAACGTTCTTGCCCTTTTTTTTTTTTTTCAACCAAGTAGGATGAAAGTTTGTACTAGACCTATCAATTAGGTTGGGTTGGTCCGAGCTTAACCTGATCGGCCCTAAATGTAGCGGGTTGTGTCTTATGCAATGTGTGTTGAGCTAAAAATGAGATAAAACATTTTATCCGATTTAAATGTGAGTTGAGTTTGATTTGCACTAAACTCAACCCACTTAATACTCAACCCAAATAATATATACACTATAGCTCACATGTGGGAATTATTTTTATCTAAATCCAGGCAAATAATTGAAAGTTAGATGGCTAATTTTATGATAAATTGTTGTTTTTCAATCTCTAGTTGATTGGTTTATGAATGTTATGCTAAACTATATTATTTTTGTTGTGAAATTCAAACTTTTTTAAAGATATTGTAGAACGTTTATGGATTAGTTGGTTATATAATTTAACCAGATTTTGTGAACGTAAAAAATATATGACGTGCATTAGAACCTACTCAAATTAGACCCAATACTTGACTTTTTTTGTGAGTTGAGCATGAGTAATAAAATTATGAGCATAATGGAGCTGAACTAAGTTTGAGTATGTCAAAATCCAATTCACATAACCTAATTGATAGACCTAACTCCACCTGAGTAAATTCCTGTACATTGAAGCAGTGCACGTAAAAATAAAAAAGAAGGGGGGGGGGGGGGGGGGGGGGGTTAATAATTTAGCAGTAGGGTAAAATAAAAAAAATAGTGGTGCTATCCAATGAATGGGATTATCCACTAAAAATAGACACTGCATCCATTGAATGATGTTCAAAATTATTAACTTAATGATTGCCTGTTCTCACCATATGAAAGGTTTGCCTTGGTTGGATGAGCAAGGTGCTTAAGAGACAACTAAAATGAACGGTGTTTTGAAGAATGCAGCAAATTTGTCATTATTGTATCATCAAGTGGAATTAGTTACTATATTTTTTGGAGAAAAACGCAGTTTTGATACCCAAATTTTGACACATGAATAATTTCAATTCCCAAACTTTGGATAAAAATAAATATGGTATCCAAACTTTTATATTTGAGCACGTTTAGTACCCTTAGTGGTTTTTTCCCAAATTACTACTTGAAAGAGTCGTGTAATAGTCATATGTTCGACAAATATTGTACAAAAAATGCCACAAAAACATAAAATATCTTTCTGACACTAAGATAAAGATGAAATACAGCAAAAGAATGAGAAAAGGAATAAGATAAGTAGAGTTGGACAAGTGATTAAAGTTCTAAAAATATTTTTTTTGGTACATAGTGTCAGAAGGATATTTTATGTTTCTTTGACATTTTTTTTTATGCAATGGTTGTCGGATATGTGACTATCACGTGACTCTTTTCGATAGCATTTTGGAAAAAAATTGTCAAGGGTACTAAATGTGCTCAAATATTGAAAGTTCGGATACCAGATTTGTTTTTGTCCAAAGTTTGGAGATTAAAACTGCTCATGTGTCAAATTTTGGGTATCAAAACTACAATTTTCTCTTTTTTGGAGCATATAGACATTATGCAAGATTTAGGAATTTTATTGCAGAAATGAACATTATCCGTGATTAAAACTTAAAAAGGAAAATAAGAGTTAGAATTTGAAAAATAAAATAAAATTTGTACACACTTCCCCCTCATTTAAGATTTTGCACTGGTGTCATTATTTTACCACAATACAACAAAAACAATTTGGAAGTTGGCATTGTTACTGCTATTATTGCAGTTAATGGAACAATTACATTCTTCCCACTTCTACAATTTAGATTAATGGGGACCTTCAATTGTGCATATTTAGAACCATAATGGAGTATCTACTTTAGTTCATCCTATCAAAAACCAAAGTCAGAAAAAAGTTAGAGACTACGGGGAAAGTGGATAAGGCCTTTATGCTATAGATGCATATTACAGGAGTGAAACTTACCATCGAAACCTCTTGTAATTGAAGCAATAATAACCTTGCTGGGTAATTGCCTAAACGAGAATGACTCAGTTTTATTCCAAATTTGTCTATGAAATCTAGATGGTGGAAAAAATAGCAAAATCCAACGTGCCTTTTTTTTTGGTAATTATTACACAAATTCGAGTAAATCTGTAATAATTTGTTCATATTGTGTATTTTTCAAAATAATTTTGGATGTTGTACAATATCCATCTACATAGCTTAAAACTATGATGTACAAACTTATTGATTGAATATAGAGGTATTACACAAATGTTGTTACTTAAACAGAATATCACTATTCTGATAACAGTAGAAAATTCCTGTAGAAAATCTAAAATCATGAAAGGAATTGATACGTATGTCATTTAATGTAATAAAGAGAGAAAAAAATCTCTTCCACTCTAATAGAGTTTGGAGGATAGTTCTTGTTCCTTTCTATTGAATCTATTTATGTAGTAATGTTTCCGTTATAATGCTTCGGGAATAATATCCAGCTTTTTGACAACATTTTAGGAATTGTATGAAAATAAATAAATGGTTCTTTGTATGTTACAGCCATAACAATGTCTTATCTCAAATTCTTCTTTAATGAAATAGATATACAGCCAACACAGTGACAAATTCTAATTAATTTGATATTTACGTAAACAAGAATAAAATTGAAAACGATTAAATAATTTCTTTTCTTTATTTTCCTCTCTACCTCTGATCTTCTCCAACTCCTCTCTATTTTTTGTATTCTTCTTAAAGGTCTTTCTCATTGGAAGGGAGACTACACCATGCCCCTCCCATGAATTTCATTTTATTTTATTTTTCTAATAAAGTTTCTCCTAAATTTTCTTAGTGAGAGTTTTTTATTTCTCCTAGACTTTCGTATGAAAATTTTCTATTCTCCTAGATGTTCCTATGGAGATTTTTGTTTTTTTTCTTACTTTGTTATTAGATATGAATTTATTTCAAATTTGGTTGTCAGATCTGAAATTTTTTTATCTTAAATTTATTTCGACAGATCTCATTATCATGATTGGAGTTTAAAGTCATTGATTATTAGCTCTAGTGATTGCAATATGCATGGAAGGGAGCTGCATCAATTTATCTTATAATAAGACAATTTTAAAATTTCTTATATTTTCAGATATGTTCATAATTTTTCAGATCTATTGTATCTATAAAATTACAATTTGTAATTTCTAGTACATGTTTAAGGCAGTAATGTAAATCAAATTCTTGAATTAAGAAATTTGGTTTCCAAATCTATCAAAACCCTAGGCAGTTTTGATCGTCAAGAGTTTTGTTGAAAAGTAATGATTTCTTAAGTAATTATCTTGAACAAAAATCATGTACCATGAGCGTACTATAAACATTATAATTTCAAGAATTTATTGACAGGTTTAAAGAGTAGTTCTTTGAAAGTTAGAATGCAATGCAAATTTGGAAATTTGCTTATGAAGGCTGGTTTGGCACTGATGTTGGAAAAAATCATAACTTGCAGTAGGGAACTTTATTTTTTATTAAAACTTGATTTGTTGAAACTAGAAACGATGTATTTTGTGATATAAAATTCAGAAGTTGTTAATCTTTGTGTCACTATAGTTTTTGAAAAACTATAATTTAAGTTTGATCTTATATTTAAGTCTGATCTTAAAAAATAAAGCTTATTGATTTCCAAATTATCATCTTCATGAAATTTTTAGGGTTTTGAGTCTAGTTTCTAACGATGTCTTTGATTTTCTAATTCAATTTTTGATTGTGATATATGGACATTTTTTTTGGAAGTAAGATCGTTCTGGAAATCTGTTTTAATTTGATGAAGTTATAATAGACCAAGGACAACATCATTAGGATTCAAGAAAACCTAGAATGGTTAAATAGAGCTTAGAATAATGTCTCATTCATGAATTGTTTAGTTGTTAGGAGAAAGTTTGGAAGTTGAAAGAAAAAAGAATGAAGAGAAAAGTATCGATACAAAATTGAGGTGAGTGATCCTCACTACCATTGTACTTTAGGAAAACAAAGATTATGCATTGATCTGATGTATGTTTTCAAATGCTTTTTCTTTTTATATAAACCCAAATTATATATGGCTATATTTGATGTATATTTGAAAGTATAATTTGTGATAAAGTATATATGGTTACATGAAATTTGCATTCATAATAGATAATAAGTATGAAACCCATTTATGATTATGACCATATTCGACAGGACTTGGTCCAACCATATAAATATGAATATGAATACGAATTCAATCTATAACCTTTTTCTAGTAGGGGTTAAACACTGAAATGTGTATATAGAGACCGATGAATGTATGACTGAATGAGTTAAATGAATTATTGATATGAGATATGAATGTATGATTGAATGAGTTAAATTTTTTATGCGAATGATGTGGATACTTCATGTTTTATTGCTTATAGATTATGACAATTTTATTTGAAACTTATGTATATATAACTCATGTAATCTGGTAAAGGTAGTGTGAGTCACTTGCTCAGCATGCGTATACTCATCCCATATTTAACACATTTTGCATATTTGGATGAGCAATATGAATTAGTACATGAAGAAGAAGAGGAACATTGGCAAAAGGGACAATTAATGAGAGAATAAAGCCAATGCTCACTATTTTTGTATTAGCTTTATAGTAGTTGCCAAGTTTATGTAATAAGTGGTAGATTTGCCACATCCAGACAAAGTTTATAGTTATAGGTTAAAGTTTAATTTTTTCCGAATACATTGTCATTATAGAATTTATACAAGTTGAAAATTTGGGCAATCTTTTAAGGATTAATTTTTTATGCACTCACAGTGTAGTAATTTTTCACATTAGCATCATTGGATGTATCCCACATATACATGATTTAAATTTGAATTTTGAATTCATATTATGCGGCATGATTAGAACCTGCTTGTGTAAAAAATCTTTACACTGACAGTGTATAAAAATGTTATCCATCTTTTAATGGTATGAATTATTTAACTCAAGATGCCTTGTAAGATTTGTGAAGTTTATTCTTGAATTTCATGGCGTCTTATATTTCAAGTCATTGCGGATTTGGTGCATGATCTTGAGTGGTCTTAGACCTTTAAGTTTAAGATCTAAAACATAAGTGTTAGAGCAATTAGGTATAGCTTAGTATATAGAATAATGATACTAATAAGTGAATTTCCTCATTGCCGGTAAAAATGTCCATAGCTGTGGAGTTCCTTAACGAAGTAGTGGACCAAACAGTTCAAAATGGTGAGAGTCACAAAGTTGGTGGAAAAAGCATAATGAACATATGGTATATGGGCACAATGGTAGCCATCAAAGAGGAGAATAAGGAACTTAAACGCAAGTTGAATGTGATGGAGCAAGAAGCAGACTACCGGAAAAGGTTTTATTGTGAAACATTCAAACAACTTGATCAAATACTAAGCAAGAAAATCAAGGATTTGACAATTTGCTATTATCATTAGCAGTCATGTCAATCCTCAGCTCATCTTTCAAATCCTTGATATCCTCGCTTAGTGTTTGTATCAATTTGCAATTGTCATTAGCAGTTATGTCAATCCCCAGCTCATCTTTCAAATCCTTGATATCCTCGCTTAGTGTTTGATCAAGTTATTTGGTTGTCCTACAAAAAGACCTTTTCCAGTAGTTGGCTTCTTGCTCCATCACATTCAACTTGCATTTTAGCTTGTTTTTCTCCCCTTTGATAGCTAGAATTGTGTCCACATGTTCATTACACTTTCTCCGCCCACCTTCGAAACTCCTCAAAATCTCAAATCCTTAGGTCTACTACTTTGTTAAGGAACTTCACAGGTATAGACATTTTACGTACAAGGAGGAAATTAATTTAGTATTATCATTATTTTATATACTAAACCATACCTAATTACTCTAACGCTTGTGTTTTAGATATTAAACTTAAAGCTCTAGTATCGATCAATGATACGCTCCAAATCCGCTATGACTTGGAACATAACACGCTATGAAATTCAAGAATAAACTTCCCAAATTTCACAACGTATCTTTCTTTAATACATTAAAAATCAAATAAAATTTGAAATTATATATATATATTCTATAATAGTGGATATATTGCGAAAAATTAAACCTTAAATTATAACAATAAATATTGTCTCTATGTAGCAAACATACAACTTATTATATAAACTTTTCAACTACCATATTTGAATTCATATCTCATATCAATAGCTTATTTAATTCATCGGTTAATTCATATAGAGGGTCATGGAGTCATCGATTTTCTTGTACACAGCCTAGTGTTTAACTCCCACTAAGGAAAGGACGTAGATTGAATTTGAATTTATACTCGTATTCATATAGTTGGACCAAGTCCTGCCGAAAATAGTAATGATCATAAATACGATTCATACCATTATCAGTTACCAATGCGAATTTTATGTATTCATAAATACTTTATCATAAATCATACTTTCAAATATAGACACATATGATCTAATTTATATGCAAAAAATTAGCACTTAAAAACACATATAGATGCATAATCTTTGTTTTTTGAAATTAAAAAGGCAGTGAGGATCACTCACCTCAACTTCACAACAATATTTTTCTCTTGATCCTTTTACTTTCAACTTCTAAACTTTAGTCTAACAATTAAACAATTCATGTATAAGTCAATATTCTAGGTTCTATTCCACCACTCTAGGTTCCCTTGAGCTCTAATTATGACCTTGTCCTTGATTTCTTATAACTTCATCAAATTAAGATAAATTTTTAGAACAACCTTACTTTAGAAAAATGTGTACATATTACAATCCGTAACTTGAATTAGAAGACCAAAGACACCATTAGAAAATATACTCAAAGGCCTACAACTTTCGTGAGGATCATAGTTTGAAAATCAATAAGCTTTATTTTCAAAAATTGGACTTGAAATCTAGATAGTGACTTGTCACAGGTTTGTCCTTCAGCCATTTTTCAGAAACTACAACTAATCATGCAACGATTAGAAACTTCTGAATTCTATACCACATACAATTAATCATCTCTAGTTTCCAAAAAATTGAGTTTTATTAAAAATAAGTTCTGTACTTCAAGTTATGGGTTTTCCAACATAGTGCCATACCAGCCTTTACAAGTAAATTTTCAGATTTGCATTATATACAAAGTTTTAGAGAAATACTCTTTAAACATATCAATAAATTCCTAACAATTCCAGATTTATAGTACACTCATACTACATTCAAATAATGGTTTTTATTAAAATTAATTACTTCAAAAATCATTACTTTTCAACAAAAATCTTGACTACCAAATGTGCCTAAGGTTTTGATAGATTTGGAAACCAAATTTCTTTTTTTGTTTTTTTGAAGGAGAAACCAAATTTCTTAATTCAAGAATCAGGTTTCTAACTCCTAAATAACTTTACAACATTCTTATAAAAGTTTCCTAGAAAAACTAATTATTTAAATTCATTTCTTGATAAGCAATCTCCTAACACAATATTCTGTCAAACAGGACCAAGTTCAAAACAAAAAAAATTCGAAACTAACATTAAACATCAAATTTTCTATGAAATTTTACACGTAAACAGTAGACACAGAGATCTAACAACTAAATTTCAGACAAAAATAATAACTCTATGACACGAAAACAAATTTTAGAATACATCTCAAGGACCAGAAACCCTAGTTCTGGCATGATTTTCTTTCATGCAAAAATTTACGTTTTTCATTGTTTCTTGATCTTGAAACATTTCAATAACAATTCTTGGACAAGGTCTTAGCACCATAAGGTCTACCTATAACCTAAACAACAATGAAATTCAAAATTCTGTGAATTTATCAAGAAAACTAGAATATACCTCAACTAAACTTTTTTTTTGTTTCTCCACTCATAGATCGGGGATTTCGGGGTTGGTTATAGAATATGACACTTTTGCATATCTTTAAGACTGTCTACTATTGACAGGGGCTGGGGTAAGGCAGGCAGTACATCAATCAAGCCATTTTTCGCCCAAACTCCCTAAATAGGAATAGGTGTACTTTACATATCAATAGCAAGACACAAATGGTTTCGATTTCCTTCCCTAATTCCACTTGCCAATCGACCTAAGCATGCATTGTTTCTTTGCCTTTTTTTTTCCCTTCTCATTCTTGGGTTTCCTTTTTCTTTCCTTGTTTGAATTTCCTTTTCTTTTCCATCCAAAATTCATTTCTTTAGTAAAAGTCGGCTATCCAAGAAAAAAAGAAACCAACTTGCCCTTTGAATCTTCCTTCTTTCTAGAAACATCACATCCTAATTGTTTTAAGACACTACCAAATATTTAAAACAAAATTAATTCTTTCCTACTAAAGGAATATCATTGTGCATTTAATAAAAATTATTTTCTGGTAAATGCATAAATGCTTTCACAAGAAATATTGGATTTCACTACGATATGACTACAAAATCATATTCTCAAACATGTATACCTTGAAATATAGTTTTAAACATTAATTACTTAGAAAATACTGATTGCCTTTAAATCATATTTTCCTCTAAAACAATTAAATCACAAGATTTTCAGGCTTATTTTAAAAAAGAAAGCCTTTTCTTATCTTATTTTATTTTGCCAAAAATGCACTCTTATAATCATTTACTTGAACTTATAGCCATGAAAACTGTTATTATTGCAGTATTCAAATAAAAAGTCATACTAATTTTGTAAGAAAATAATAAATTCCATTGACTTACACCATTAAGAAAATGAATTTTCTATACTCCCATGGCATGCATTGGTACATGTAAATTACACCTAACTGATCATGTGAATACCTCTATTTTTTGTACCCTTTGCATTAAGAAACTTTACAGATTAGTTTCATTTTTGTAAAAACAATTAAAATGTAAGACCCCCTTTAATGAGTACACATAGTGTAGCCACTAGCCAAACCCTAAGAAAATTGAGAACTAAACTACAAAAATGTGTACCCACTATTGGCCAAAATTTATCATAACATTTCAAGTGTGCAAAGAAAAGGCATATATGAGATAGTAATTCCATCAAAAAATGAGAAAAGAAAAAGAATATCATTTAGTTAGGTTTTCTACATTTTGATTATTAATTAGAGTTCTTATTTGATTTTTACAAACCTATTTTGTGTTCAATTTTCTTGGTATATACTTTGAGCTTATCAAAATTTTCTTTTTTGATTTCTTGAGACTAAATCTCATTTTAAAGTTTCTCATGCGATATTTTGTAACACATTTGCCCATTTGCAGTTGCATTGGAAATTATGAAACATAAAACAATGACTATGATGGCCGTATTATATTTAATCATTACTTATTCAATGCAGGAAAAAAATAAAAAAAAAGACCTTTCTTATTCATCATTAGTTGATCCAGAAGTCTATTATGAATCTTGAATAGAGACATTAACTAGGTAACTTTGAGGTTTATGGTACCACTGTCAAAATATATTTTTCTAGTTTTTCATTGTAAAACTTGGAGTCTCTCATAAAAAAAAGAAAAAAATATATTTTGAATTGATCTTAAGCCCCTACCCCCTTCCCAAAAAAAAAAAAAAGAGTACCAATTTTTGAAACACGGTGAGATTTTATGTCCTTGTATCATCTTTGTCTAATGAAACTATCTAATTTTTTGGAAATGCTAGTTTGCTACTGCACACTGTGGTAGTCACTCGCCAACTTTTTTAATGGAATACATCATTTACAATTTCAAACGCCTAAAAAACCAGCTTTACTGTTCATTCACATTCTTAAAATCATTGTATGTACATAAACTATAAGATTTAATTCTTGTTCTCTTTTTGCCTTCTCTCTACTTTCAACCTTCTACCCATCGTTCTTCTTCCTCTATAGGAGAGAGATCTTGGTTTCAAGTCAAGGTCTTCCTTCCTCCTCATCTATTTTTGGTTTGTATTTAATAATGTCTCTCCTAAAGTATTCTAGTGAGAGTTTTTTCTCTCCTGGTATTTGCCAGTGGGAGTTTTCTTCCCTCCTAAGATATCCTAATTGAAGTTTTGTTTAGTGGTTTGTTATTTTTCTTCGGATCTAATAGTTTTTCACATGTAAATGTTAGATATGGAATTTCTTTGATCATCTCATTATATTTCAGTATTAGTTTTGAACTTGAACCGGATGAATATTAGATTTGAAAAAATAGACATGCACACATATTTATAAAACAACTTGTGCAATTGGTCAGATCTAATTGTTTGTGATTCACAATGTATTCTTTCTTATTTTCTATCTCTATTGAATCTAATGACTTTTTAGATGAGATATATTTGTCACATATTTTATGTATTTTCTTTCATTAGTACAACTTTTTTTTTTTATCAAACAAATGATGTTGGATGATTTCTTGAGTAAGTTTATTAACAATATTGAATTCTATTTTCTCCAAAAAAACTAAAAGATTGAAGTGGAAATGAGGGTTAAGCTCCCATTTTTTTTAATCATATTGCAAATCTATAAAGTAAACTTTTCGCTAAGAATTTCATGTTGTCATTTCTTATGAATTAAAAAGCTATACTAACATAATGATTTTTCTTTTGTAAGTGATGGAGTGTTTTATTTTCCAAAATTAGCCAATTTTAAAATAAACATACTATAATAATAGTTTTTCATTGGGAAACTAAATTAATATATGCGTCCTAGGTTAATGTTGAAGTTTCAGGAATTAGAGATTCTTGATTCAAAATCTGTTGCCTCCACTGTTTTTAAATCTCACACCTTCTTGTTAGAAAAAAAAATCAATATATTCAAAAATTTTCTGACTAGTTTAAAATCGAAACAAATATCGAGTAAAATTCATAATCAGTATGAGCAATCGGAGGACGTTTTGAGAAAAATGAACAATTTTGAACTCGATCCATTCAGTTATGGATCTTAATAAGTTTGCAGTCGTTTTTCACTTTTGTGATACAATATCTAATCGGGGAGAAGAGATGACTGATTCTCAATTATTGCAAATTCACTAGTTCTGTCAGATTCCTAATTCGAACCGATTTCCAGCAAAAACTGATAAAAAGATAATCTAAAGATATATCTGATCATATAAGGACTAAACTAATGCTTTCATAATGTCTTTCAGCAATTCAGTGCAGAATCAAATGCTGTTAAAATTACAATGTGATGAGGCGGAAGAAAGTGAAAACAAAAAGAAATAAAGAACTTTGGATTTTATTCTATTGAATCTCGAATTTGAGTCAGTTTGACTAGTCTTGACCATTCTGTCATAATAATAGTATCTGTTCCTTTGGAAGATTCGAATACCACTTAACCAAATTATAAATTTTGTAAGTGAATCAAATAAAAAATTAAGCAACGGGATAATTCTATTTTGCACTATTTCATATCTTCATCATTGCTAATGTTGCACTTTTAACTATTATTGTGATACCTCTCCTCTTCCCCAACTTCTCTCTGCATTTTCTCCTTTTCTCAAACCTCCCACTTAGGGAGAGTCCCACAAATTTTATTTTATGTTGTTTTTCTAATAAAACTCTATTAAGTTTTCTTAGTGAGAATTTTATATTTCTCCTAAGAATTCCTAATGAGAATTTTTTGTTCTCCTGGGGATTCCAATGGAGTTTTTTTTTTGTGTTTTTTTCCTTATTTTGTTATTACATCTGAATTTATTTTAGATCTAGTTGCCTGATCTTAATTTTTTTAGATCTTGGATCTATTTTGATAGATCTCACCATCATTATTAGAATTTGAAGGCATTTATTAGTAGATCTGGTGATTGCATGCACAAAAAAGAGCTATAGTTATTTATCAACACAATTTTGAAATATTCTTGTATTTTTTAGAAATGTTCATAAGTTTTTAGATTTATTGTCTCTGTTAAATTACAAATCTATAATTTTTTGTGTATGTTTAATCTGTCACTAAGGTAATGATGTAAATCAAATTATGCTGGACAATTTTCAACAATCCATTAATGAAATTTGCTTTTTATAAAAAAACATTATTTTGATTATTTTGCAAGTTATCAAAGTGTCCCAATTAGTGTTATTACTTATAATGTAATTTTTTTAAAAAACAATTTCTGTAGGAGGGATAGGATTTAAGAAGACAAGAAAGAGAACGAGAATTTGAACTCAAAACTAATAGTCCTGACCTCAACTTTAATCATCATACCAAAACTTTCTCAACCGTTATAATATAATTACTTATATTAGTAATAAATGTAGATTAAAACATATGCATTAGCTCATTGTTCGGGGAATCTTTAAAGGCTAATGCCTACTTTGAAGATTAAACATATGAGTGGCATTGCAGATAGGAACAATAATTCTAAGGCATGTGCAAAGTGCCCCTATTATAAAAGTTTTTAGGTGCAATATGGCATTATTTGTAACTTTTTAATGTTCAAAGTACCCAAATTTAAAACCAACGGCGCAATTAGAGAATCAATAAATATATGAGTGGTGAAAATGGAATACTGGAATTAGTCATTTAAGCAATTCCCTCAAGAAGTATGCAAGTTGATTTAAAATTTGGATTAGTTCTGCATTAAACTGATTAACCAAGTAACCAAACCCATTTCAAAACCAACAATATGGTTAGCTTATTTCAGATCCTAAGTAGTGAATGGAAATGTTGGGTCAGATAAGAAGGGTCTGTCTAACAGTGCTTAATTATATAAAGCTCGTTTGGTAAGTGAATTTTTTGGGTGTTTGCTTAAAATTTTACTGTAACTTACTGTAGAAGTTTTAAAAAAAATTTTTGAAATGTATTTTTTTTGAATATTTTGAAGTGTATAATTTAAAAATTTTGAAAAGTTTTTTGAAATTATTATAGCTAAAATTTTTTAAAAACTTATAATAGACAAACTTGACAAAAAACTCGTCTGCCAAACAAGGCAATAGTTTAGGTGTTAATATTTTGGAAACGTAAAATTAAATAAGAAAAATTTATAAATATAAAGTAAAATAATAATTGTTATAATGATAAGTTAAATATAATTTAAGTGTCCTAAAAAGTCATCCAGTAACAATTACCCAACGAGAAGGCATAGTAGTAATTAGCATGTGAAACTTTTTGGCAGTTTAGTTCATCTCGTGATGACTTAATAAATTATGAAACAGATGGCACCACTTTGGGCTTTCCCAAACGTTTTCGTGTTTTTGCGTACGAGTCGAAATGCCAATGTCTAGATTCAATGTATCTTACTAATAAGCATTTGGGGTCCCGGAAGAATGCAATGGCATGCATGCATCCGTATTCTCTACCACACCAAAATTGACCACGTTCCAAAGGTTCCAGAATAAATCTTTGAGACCAAAAGTTGAAAAAAAAAAAATTGATAGAAAATAAAAACTATTTTATCGGTTGGGTTCAACTGGATAAAAGTCATTTTATCAATTCTACTAAGCATTTCTAACTTTTATCAGTTCTTTTATCGATTGATGACAATTTCGTGTCATTAATACATAGGATATTACCACCCAATGCCTAGGGATTTCAACCCATGAAGGATTACCTTGGAATTATCCCCTTTCTGCTATTCCTATGCATATATGAAGTCCTTAAACGAAAATAGAAAAATGTATAAGGATCAAATTTAATTTGGACTTATTTTCGAAAGAGACAAATAGGTTTAGAAAGAATCCTTGATTTGACCATGGGGAAAAATGTATAAGGATCAAATTTAATTTTGTGTCATTAAACTATTTTCTGGTATTTCAAATCCAAAAGGAATAGCCCCATTTAAGAAGCTTGATTTGCAATTGGTACTCTGTGATAGTAATTAGTATATATTAGGTACTCTATGATATTGTTAGATGATTTCATTATGAAATTATTATTATTATTTATAATTTATTGTTGTTGTTGTTATTATTATTTATCGTTGTTGTTGTTATTATTATTGTTGTTTTTAACATTTGTGTAGGAATCCAAACGAAAAGCTATGAAAAAACCTGTTTTCATAATGTTTTGCATTTTATTTTGTTGTCTTTGGGCACCAAAGAATTGAAATTTTGCTGAAGCTCTGTGATGCCTTATCTAACGGAGACAGTGATTCTACAAGTATGGAAAATAATCTTTCTTTTTACACCATTACAAATAAAAACACTGATTGCCATGAAGATATTAAACACTTCTAGTGTAAAAAATATTTAGGGTTTTATATTTTCATAAAAAGCTAAGATTACATATATTCAGTATCCAGTTTTTGTGATTAATTATTTGAGTTCATTCTAATTTTCTTTTTGATTTTTGTGTGATTAAAATTTCATTTGGAGTCTCTTATAAAGTATATTTTGGTAACACTGTTGCTCATTTTTTGCTGGAATAAAATTATGAAATTTTTTTTTTCTGTAGAATGAAAATTATGAAATATAGAACTATAATTGTGATGATTCATTTTGTATTGAACCAATAATCGCGTAAGGAAGTTTCTAACTACATGGGAACGCTTGAGCTATAATCATATGTCTTCGTAGATAACACGGACATCTAAAATACACAAGGCAAAGATTATCCTAATTTTGTGATTATTTTATTATATACTTAATCGTTATTTAATCAATGCAGAAATTAGGAACTCTTATATATCTCTACTTTCCTCCAACTTCTCTGTACTCCTATTTTTAGAGAATTTTTCCTCTTTGTGAAGGAGACCTCTACTCCCCATAGATTTCATTTTACTTTTTTTTTTAAAATAAAGTCTCTTCTAAGTTTTTCTTATTGTTTACTTAAGGGTTTCTAGTAAGAATTTTCTGTTTCTCCTAGAATTCTTAGTGGAAATTTTGTTTTTTTTTCTTATTTGTTGTTAAATTTGAATTTATTTTAGATCTGGTTGTTAGATCTAAAATTTTTTGAATCTTGTTGATAAGTGTGTATTTTGAGTGTTTTAAATGTGTTTAATTATTTAATTTTGGTGTATTTTATTAATTTTTATAGCTAATTAGCTAGGTTTCTAGTGAATTATAGATTTTGTGGTTCAAAGTGTAAAACATTGCATTTCTATGTGTTCAAATGGTGAAAGCTTCATGTTTTTGTAAGTTTTAATGATTCAATCATCAAATAAAGTGAATTGAGAAGATATTTTGGACGATTGTTGATGATTTGAAATGATTTAAAGAGAATATGAAGTACGAAATGTTCAAAAGATGAAGTGCAATCACATATAAAAGAAGAAATGTTTGATAGCTTTCACACCTTTTGGTATTTTGACTATATCTTGAGCTAAAAGTATTGGATTGAGGTGATTCTTAAACCATTTTGAAGCAAAGACATAGTTCTACATTTCTTATAAGATATCTAAATCCAGTTCATGAGTTTTTCAAGTCAAAAAGTAAAAATACAGTTAGCCATTTTTGTTGTCAAAAGCTGAAATAGGGGATTGACCATTCAAGGGTATTTTGGTCATTTCATGGTCTACAGAGCTCCAAATTAGATGATTCTTAATGAATTGAAAACTAACTCAAAGGAAAACAATTTTTATGTTTTGTACAAGAGTTAGTTCAGCCTCCATTGTAGAGAAAATATCATTTGAATTTGGTGCAAAACAGAACAAAGTTGAAAACTGATCAAAAAAGTGCAAACCTGCAGGGGAGGCAATACACACCCACAATATGTGACCTTAAGGGCACGTATTCCGTAGACATTTGTGCAACTTGCACAGCTACTTGCTCTGATTTTTTACAACTTTTTAAAGTTCAATTCCAGCAAGAATTTGGGCTGCAACTGTAAAGAAAAACATGGAGACTTGTAGAAGAATATTTAGGGATCTCAAGAGTATTTTACATCAACTTTAATAACTCATTTGAAGTTTGAATTCATCTATAAATAGGGGGTTTGAAGACATAGTTTCATAACTTTGAAAGGCTTGAGACACTACCAAAATGTAGTTTTCACTAGTTTATCTTACTTCATTAGTATAATATAGTTAGTGTAGTTTATTCATCTTGTACTTATAGTTAGATTTGGACAAAGAATTGAGGAGCAAGACGGAGAGTTTGAAACTCATGTGACAAGGGTGACTTCTCTCTTGTCACTTTTTCTTTTGTATTTGAGTTCATGTTTAACTCTAATGCAAGTATGATATTTTTTTTCATTCTTTTCATGTTTTGCTAAAGTTTATTTCTAAAGTTATGGATGAACTTTTATATCTTGTTAGTGATGTTTAATTGGTTATTTGATGATATTATTTTGACCAAGTTATTTATCACTTTTGATTTTCTAATCATGATTAATTGGCCATTAATTGTGACAATCTTAAGGCGTTAAATTTGCAGTGAGAATTGGAATTTGACACTAGTTCAAAGAAGTGTTAAATCTAGGGAGTACACTCACTAGAGTAGAGATGCACCTTTGTGGCTTTAATGGCTTGTTCCATGTAATTTCACAGAAGAAATGAGATTGTAGTTAATTTCATATCCACGAGAATAGATATGACTTAGCTACAAGTATAATTTATTCACTACGAAAGCAAGTTTCATATACATTAGTAAATTATGCTATAACTAGCCAATGTAGATACCAAAGTTTTTTCAAAAAATTAACTAATTTTTTTTATGTTTTTGTTTATATCATTGTTTAAACAATCAATTTTATTTTTATTTTTATTTTTGTAGGAAAAAGCTAAAAAGAAAAGAAGAAAAAAAGAGGAGAGCACGCGCGCTATTCATCACCTTCTTCGTGCATGGCCATGGATGAGGCCATAGTGCCATAAATTACAGCTGCAAAATTTCGCCCCATTTCCACTCAATTTTCTGGCTTTTCTTTTTCCCAAACCTTTTGCCACCTGGCCTTAATCCAAATCAACAAGAAAAATCTAGATAAAGGCCATCTAATGGCTCAAAACTCCTGAAAAAAAACTCGGCTCCTCTGCACTATTGATCCTAGGTTTTTTTTGTGGGGCCGGGGGGGGCTTTATTCCAGTAAAAGGCTAGAAAATGTGGCCATTAGGGAGAGAAGAGGAGGGAGGCGGCAGAACAAGAGAAAAGAGAGAAAAGGAGAGAAAACAGAGAGAGAAAAGAGAAAGAAAAAGTACAGAAAAATTTTGTCAAAAACGTGAGCCAGGGTTGGTGGTTCAGTCACATTCCCCACCTGATTCTGATCTCCCTAGGGCTTCTCGTGGGAATATTTTGTTTTCTGAGCAAACTAAGTTGGTTGGGGAGGAAGTTTTTTGTTAAAACTTTTTGGAAAAAACTGCTGCAGCATCTCCAAATTTGGGCTTGAACTTGCTGCCTTCGTCACCCTTAAAATTTCTGTAGCAAAGATCTTAGCTTTCAGATTTCAGCTTTGAATCCCACTCTCCTCGGGTTTCCCGCATTTTTCTGGTATCTTCAAACATCAAAGGTAACTTTTAATCTTTTTCCTTTCTCATTCCAGTTCACATGCAAAAATTAAATTCATCAAAAAGGAACCTTTTTAGATTATGGCTTCACGAGATTATGATGCTGGTTCTATGATTTTTGCTGGGTCTGATGTACTTGTTTGACTAAAAATGACAAGGCTTAGAGGTTGATGAGAAAGTTATCCACCGTGAGTGTTTGTCTTTGTTGTTTTTGAAAGTCTTGTAGCTTATAATCAAAGCTGTGTTTTTGGATTTCTTGTTGGGAACTTATGAACAAAAGTTATCACCTTTTTGTGTCATGGAATGTAAGCCATGGAATTTGTGTCTTTTTTTTTATTGTTTTGTTTACATTGCATCCTAAGCCATTGTCTTGTAGATTTGTGTTTGAAATCTTAGCAGATATTTGGGTCATTTTGCTGTGTTTTGATGAACACAAAAAAGTTGCAGAAGATGACTTCGAAAGCTTTGCATGACATTCTGGAAAATTTGCAGTTTAACCCCTAACTCCCAAATAATCCCACTGTAGCCCAAAAACTTCTACAAACGAATCAATTTCACCCTTTTTAAACTTTAATTTTCTTTTGCATGTTTTAAGCATGTTTTTCAGTAAGTTATTTCTGTGATTTAGGGTATAATTAGACTTTAATATTTTTAGTTGATTTAATATCCTGTTGGATTTTGTAAGAAAGTTTAAGTTTTGGGTCTAGGGTTAGTTTGATTGGGTTTGCAAATGGGTTTGACATGGACTTGAAGGGATAAAGCCCATGAATTTTGGTTGGGCTTAATTAGTTTTACCAATTAGTTTGGTTTTTTGTTGGATTTGACATGGACTTGAAGGGATAAAGCCCATGAATTTTGGTTGGGCTTAATCGGTAAAAAGGATGGACTGACCCGCTTTTTTCCTTCGGCTTTTCGTTGCGCTAAGATGATTTTGGGCCAAAGAAGAAATAAATGGCCCAATGGCCTAATTTCTTAAGAAATCTGATGACGAAATTGCATTACAGTCCCTGTACTTTTGAATAATTTTATTGTGGCCCTAAAAATTTTAGATTTCTTTTAATTAGTCTCTAATTTAATTGTAATTTGGTCCCTAAACTTTATTTTTTTATTTTTTGACCCCTAATTTTTGTAATAATTATCTCTTGACCTAAAAACTTTCTCAATTATTGCAATTAGGTCCCTAATAGCCTTGATTTCTTTAAAATAAGTTGTTTATCTTCTTTAATTGTTAATTATACATTATTTAAATGTTTTAATTGGTAGATTTCATGGTTATTTCCATTTCTTTATAATTTATTTGTTAATAAATTGGTGTCTTGACCATTTTGCTGATTTTGGAGTGCAAATAGAACAAATCCAACCTCATTTAACTACTATTTCAAGGGAGGTATCTTCTTTTATCATTTTAAATCCTCTTATGTGCTTTTATGTTCTTTTTATGTGTAATTGCATGTTTTGAGTGCTTTTTCTTTAATTACTCATTTTTATTCATTTTAAGTTTCATTTATTTTATTAAATTTTGATGATTATTTGAGAGACATTTAAATGCCCAAGTTGTAATAGATAGATATTCAAGATATGTATTTAGCTAGACTATGTAATAAATAGGTTTTAATTTTGGCAAAATATAATTAGTTAGATAAATGTAATAGTTAGGTTATTATTCTTTTTAATCTTCTCATCCCCTTAAATTGTAGTTAGTGCCCCAAATGTAATAATTAGGTGTTTATGCACGTTTTTTGTTTGTGTGCTTACATGTTTATTCGCTTTTACTAGAGTTTTACATCTAAAAATTATGCTTATGTGTTATGTGCTCTATGTGTTTTATATGTTTATTTGTTTTAATTATGCTTTATATGATTTATTTAGTTATAATAAATGCATGACGTTATCACATTAGTCCAATGCTAGTTGTGGCATTTCTCCCCGATTTCTCACTAGTCCAACGCTAGTGAAAACTTGTAGAAATGAGTTAGTCCAATACTAGACTCTTTAAGCCGTTTTCGCGTTAGATTCATATTCTTTGCGTGACATTCATCGCATTTCATACATGTTTTTTATTTTAGAACATTTTCTCATCTTGCGTGATATTTCCTCTATATATTATCTCCCTTACCCCTATGTGCACAAAACGTGACATTTAGACTTGCATTCCATTTAGAAAATTAAAAATAAGTTAGTTCATTTACTTGACTAGGTTAGGAGAGTCACCCTTCAAATATGAAAAATGAACGAGTATGGTTTTTTACCTTTAGCATGCTCATATCCCCTCTATAAGAAGGAAAAATTATGTCACGAATTTTAGTCTCTCGTATCCGTTATGTTGTATCCCCCTTCTCTAGGTCATATATATTTATCTATATATTATAATTTCTTTTCGAACCTCATCTTTTGCATATTCGTGATCTCTTCTAAAAATCATTTTTGGGCATCACAATTAATGTAATTCGCATCAATTAAATTTTGAAGAGATATTTCGACCCTCGCGATATCCATTAGATCTAGATTTGCATCTATGTAGAAACATCTAAATGTGATAAATTTTGTAGGTTAGATTAAGAAAATTTTTGACTAAATCTCGCAACTAATTTTGGTTAGATTGAAAGGGTGTTTTAGATCAAATCTTTGCTTTCCCTTTCTTCAATTGTGACTTTCAAACTCTTCTCTTATTTTTCGAAGACTTGGAGTCATCTAAAAAGGGTTTTATTTCTTTTTTTATTTAAAATCATATTTTTTGGTAATTTGGTACACCTTAACTCAATACCAAGTGACGACTCCTTTTTTTTTTTTTTTAAAAAACCTTTTTTAGACTATTGTTTTGGGTCAAAATCGTCGTATATTTTAAATCCCATTTTAGGCCCTCTTTTTTCTTTTATTTTTCAGAAACTCATTTTTTCAATTCACTCAAAATTAATCAAAAAATTCATTTTTCCTAAACAAAAAAATAAATTTTATTTTTTAAAAAATGGCGCGCAGCAGCCACGATAATAACATTCAATTAACCAATAATATCATTTGTAAGAGTAGTGAGGAATTTCATAAGCCTAGGAGTTTTCTATTGCTATTTTTATTATTTTTATTTCGTGTTCGTAGTGTAGATTTAACTTCTTGCATTTGTGATAGTTTTAATAATAAAGGAGTTCGAAAATCATCGGTAATTGGCAATCTTCTCTATGAGATTGATACCTAATTTTTCTGCACTTGATAAATCATCTGTATACTTATAGAAAATGGGGTATTTAGATTTTATTAAAATTTGAGTTATGGTAGAATCTCGTCAAGTTTTTGGCGTCATTGTCAGGAAAGATTTGATTCAATATCAGTGCTAAGAATAATTTTATTAATGTAGGCATTTTTACTTGTTTTTCTTGTAATTGTTGTGTCAAGTGTTTTGTTTGTTGTGTTAGTGCCTTGTTGAGTCATTTATTTTGTATTTAGTGTTTTGTTTTTTATTTGTGTCTTTTAAATTATTCTTCATGACTAACCTTGCTTTTGAGAATGTTTGAAAGCATTTTTAGGTTCTAAGGAGGATAGAAAACCATAAAGGATAAAAACTTGATAGGAGGAAGTTTAACAATAGACTACAATTTTCAAAACTACAACAATGGAGGTAACCAAAGGATGTCCGAAGGTATGTCTTTCTAAGATGGCTTAAGGTGTTTAAAAGCTAAAATTGATTATATAAAGTTAAAAGTTCAATTGGACATCATTACAAATATACTTAAACAAAAGAAGAAGAATGTTAATAGTTTCAATTCTTATCATGTGATCTGTGACTTGTGTGGAGATTATCATACTATCTATACATGTAGGCATGCACAAAATGTGCATTATTATGATGGATTGGGGCATTGCAATCCTTGTTTTGATCAAAATAGTCCTAATTGAGGTAATTCTTATACTTATGGTTGGGATAATCAATATGCATATAATGATTCTCCATATTTTTATGATTATAAACCTGAGTATGTCCAACTTGAATCAAAACCATCTTGGGAGTTAGCCATTGAAAGGTTAGCTAATGCATCTTTGTCTTGGAAATTAGAAATTGAAAGGTTAGCTAATGCAATTTCTAACCGTTTCGATAAAGTTGATGATAGATTAGATGAATTAACTTCTCACTTTGATAAAATTCAAGACCAATTGCATGTTTTGTGTGAAATTATATCTTCTAGCAATATGCAAGTTGACCCTATTATGAATGGTGGGAATGTTGTATGTGAAAGTGGATTGTCTTTTGATGAAAATGTTGAATCTCATTTATGTTTCAATGGGGAAATGTCCATTTTTTATGATTGTGTTTTGGGAACTAATTTGGAACCTCAAAAGATGAGCTTCAATGATTCATATTTAACCTCTCTTAAGGAGTGTTTTGAAGGAGTAGATTCTAAAGAACTTATCATCCTAGAAGGTTATATGGACACTCTTTTAGAGTATTCTCAAGTGGTGTTACTACAAGATAATATCTATGAAACACTTGGGATATGTAAGTTTCTTCCATTTCTTATACCATTTGACTATATGGCTTTTGCTATCAAGTCACCTTTCGTGGATCCACCACGACCTAAAATGGTGGATTATTCATTAACAAAAGCTCCTTGAAAAATGAGGTGAAATAATCAAGCTAATGACTGTAAAAAACGTTTGTTAGGAGGCAATCCAATGTTTGTTTAAATTTATGTTAATTTGATGTGATTTTATGTTTAACAAGCGTGTTTTGATGTGTTTATTATGTTTTTATGGTAGGGTTCAAGAATTATAGTCAAATGTGCAAAATAAGGTGCCAAAGGAGCTTAAACGATGAACTTCTACAACCCTCAAAATTTGATTCATGTGTTTTTTATGGGAGATTTTTTGTTAAAATAGTGCATTTGATCAAGTTACATGTGTTTGATTAGGTACGAAGAACCAACATGATGCCAATAGCCACAAACAAATTTAGAGTTAAAATGAAAAAACAAAGGAAATAAGTTGTACACCAATATCCTAAAATAGCCACAAGTTTAGCATCTATATTGCCGTGCCTAATTTTTTTGCAATGAAAAGGTATTTACAAAAATGTGTTTTTCATTTTAGAAAATAAGTGAAAAAGGGTATAAAATGGGACTTTAAAAAATGTGATAGTTTAGGTCCAAAATTTAGTCTAAAAAGGATTTTAATAAAATGAGAGTCACCGCGTAGTATTGAATTTAGGTGTACTAAGCCATCCAAAGAAAGTTTTAGAAAAATGAAAATGAAATAAAATACAAAATAAAATAAAACAAAACCCTTTTTCGACGACTCTAGATCTTTGAAAATAACAGAAAAAGGTTCGGGAGTCATAGTTGAAGAAAGGGAAAGCAAAGATTTGATCAATTCGAACCTAAGGCACCCTTTTAACCTATCCCAAATTAGTCGCAAGATTTAGTTAAAACTTTCCTAAGTTGATCCTTAAACTTATTGCATTTGGACGTTTCTATATGGGTGCAAAATTAAACTTAAAGAAGATGTCGAGGGGGACAAAATGTTCGTTAAAAGTCTAATTAGTACCAATTGCATTAATTGCAAGACCCAAGAATAACCTTTTGAAGGAATCACGAGTATACAAAAATGTGACTCAAAAAGAAATAAAATTTATAATGTATATATAAGTATTTATGACCAAAGAGAGTGGAATGCAACATAACAGGTATGGGGAACAAAACTTGTGATACAATTTTTCTTCTTATAAGATGGGTTAATAGGATGTTGAATCTAAAGAGATATAATCACCAATTTTTCATATTCAAAGGGTGACTCTTCTGGTCTAAACAAGCAAATGAACTAACTAATTTCCTAATTCCTAAGTGAAATGCAATTCTTCGTGTAATGGCTCATGCATATAGAACTAAGGAAATAATATAAGAGAAAATATCACACAAATGAGAAAACTATCTGAAATAGAAAAATGCATGAAAATGCTGTGATTGACACACAATGGATAAATCTAGCAGCTGGACGGAGCCTACAGGTCTAGTATTGGACTAGACCATTTTTATAAATTCTCACTAGCGTTGGACTAGTAAGAAAATGGAGAGAGAAGCCACAACTAGCGTTAGACTAGTGTGGTAATCTCACGCATTCATCATTTATAATAAAACATATCAAACACAGATTAAAGGAAATAAATACATAAGATCACATAGACCACATAGCACACAGGCATAATATTCTTTCTCCTCCATCTCCTTCATTTCAATAAAAACTTCTCTTGCTATAAATTTCCATGCTTTTATTGTTGAATACAATTATCCTATGGATGATTGTAGATTTCCATTGCCAACGATAAGGTATGCCTTTCTTCTCTCTTTGTTTTTCATTTTTCCATTTTTCTTCTTTAGATATTACATTAATTTGAGTAGTTGATTTGCTAAGTTTTTTCATCTCAAGATTCTAGATTCATTAGTTTATTCATTGCACATTGAGTGTGCATTTGATCACTAGTTGTTATAATTATTATTAGCAGAATTAGCAATAATATTATTATGATTATGATTACTATCATGTTATTAGGGAAAATGTGAAAAATTATGGGATCAAATCAAGAAAGAGGGAAGAAATTTGGATACTCTTTTATAGCAGTAACAAATGATTTCAATTTTTTAAATAAGAGGCATAAATTTATGTTTTCTTTTCTCAGGGGATAAATTTGGTTGGATGAGGGATGTGGAATTTGCTCACCAAACCTTAGCTGGTCTAAATCCATACTGTATCAAACTGGTTACGGTATGTAAATAGTTTTTTTTTGTCTTTGTCTCATAGGAATTAGTTAGATAACACATTTGCATTCCCACTGTTAGTGTTATCTTAAATCTATTTATCTATTCTAATGTGCAAAAATTGCTCTATCATCTTTAATGCCATTATCATGGAAGGGATCGGATCCTACCTTATCTTGTGCACTACCCCTTTGGATGATACAAAAAATATAACGTGTAAGTCTATATAGATTATATATTCATGACAAAAGGTAGTTTATTCCTAATATGGAATTCCCTATGCGGCATTCCCTCTATAGTTGATGCATGATAACAATTTATTAAAACGAATAAATATGCAATAAGATAATTGGAATATGACCTTAAGGTGCTCCACTTAAATGTCACGGTAAATCTAAAATAACATGCAATATATGCATAGTATTAATGTAATAACTAAAATTTAAATGTACTATTTACAAAAGGCGGTCTATCCTAAATGAGTACCATGCCAAGAATCTTATTTCTAAAGTTTGTGAACGCAAGATAAGAGAATAAAACAATGGTTAGTTTATTTGATAAATAACACATAATATATTGAAAGAATAAAATAATACAGAAATACAAAGTAAAGAAAGGGAGGTAAAATCCCTTCTCTTGTGTCTAGTGTTCCTAATAGGGTAAAGTTGACTCTATCCTACATGATTTCTAACATGGATACATGAGGTTGTACTTACTAATGCATCTAGATTCAACAAGGTTTCAAGTTCCCAAACTTTCAGACCAAAAAGTGAAGGATCATCAATCCCAAGTCTTCAGTTGGCGGTTCGAGTGATCCCCTAGGTACTACTATGGGCACAAAACACACCATCCGCATATCTAAAGGAATCAATCCTAATCCTATAAGGAAATGTGGGATGGCGCCCACGAAAAAATAAAAATAAGATAAAAGTAGTGCATGCACGTATGAAGTGTTTCCTTTGAGAGGAGGGATTAAATATCATTAAATACATATGAAGTCTCTAGGATAACTATTTTTCCCATCAAGATGCAAAGTGCGATATAAGTACATAAGCAAATAAACGAAAGTAAATAAATAAATCATTCATCGCATACATGAATAACAAGGAACAATTATGTGTGTGAAATGCAAAAAATCCTAAAAAAAGGAAAAGAAGAAGAAAAAGAAAAATGCAACCTAAAATATCCTAATGTGATATGTAAAAAGGTTATAAAAAGAAAAATATCTACTAAACCAAGTGTTTGGACTTACTAAAGGCCTCCAATGGAGTCGCCAGCTATCACGCCTATTTTTGAAAATAAGATTTAGGAGTTAAAAAAAATGAATTTTTGATTTTAGAAAATAAAGAAAAAATGTCTAAAATGGGATTTAGAAAATGAGACGGTTTGGACCCAAAATTTAGTTTAAAAAGAGTTTTTTTTAAAAAAAAAAATAAAAGTCGCCACTTGGTATCGAGTTTAGGCGTATCAAGTAACCAAAAAATTTATTTTAAATAAAAAAATAACTAAATCCTTTTTTAGATGACTCCAGGTTTTAAAAAGAGAGAAAAGAGTTCGGGAGCCACGTTTGAAGAAAGGAAAGGCAAAAATTTGATCTAAAACATCCTTTCAATCTAGTCAAAATTAGTTGCGAGATTTAGTCAAAAATTTTTTTAGTCTAACCTATAAAACTTATCACATTTGGATGCTTCTATATGGATGCATTTCTAGATCTAAAGGATATCGGAAGGGTCGAAATGTCTCTTTAAAGTTTAATTGGTGCAAATCACATTAATTGTGATGTCCAAAAATGATTTTTCGAAGAGATCACGAAAAATGCAAAAGATGGATTTAAAAAGAAATTATAATATATAAACATGCGTAACATAAAAAAGGGGAATGCAACATAACAGATGCGGGGGACAAACATTCGTGACTCAATTTTCCTTTTTACAGAGGGGATGATGGCGTGTTAAGGTTAAAAAACTATACTCATTCATTTTCCTTGTTCGAAGGGCAACTTTCCTAACCTAGTTAAGCAAATGGACGAACCTACTTTTAATTTCATAAATGGAATGCAAGTCTAAATGTCATGTTTTGTGCACATTGGGATAAGGGAGATAATATATAAAGGAAAGATCATGCAAGGTGAAAAAAAGACCCTAAATTGTGGCCTTTCTAGCGCGTAGGCGACCCTAAAGATCTAGTATTGGACTAATTCATATCTATAAGTTCTCACTAGCGTTGGACTAGTGAGAAAATGGGGAGAAAGGCCACAACTAACGTTGGACTAATTTGGTGATGTCATGTATTTATTATAAATAAATAAATCATATAAAACATAATTAAAGTAAGTAAATACATAAAACACATAGAGCACGTAACTCATAAGCATCATATTTAGATTCAAAAATCCTAAAAAAAGTGATAAACACATAAGCACACAAGCATGCAACCACACAAGTAAATAAACGTACATAAAGACCTAACTATTACATTGGGAGTTCTAACTACAATTTAGAAGGGAAATTTTTGGGAAATAAAAAACCTATCTATTACATTTATCTAACTAATTATATTTTTTGGCAAAAATAAAATCTAGGGTTAAATGCAGAAAACATCCACGAACTTTCATGGAAGTTGCACAAAACACCCCGAAATATGTTTATAGGCATTTTGCACCCTGAGAAAATGACCGTTCACATATTTCACGGTGAAACAAAACGCGTGGAAGCCACTTTCTGTCCGTTGAATTTGTAGACAGAATTGCCCTCTTTCCAGTGAATATAAATGAGAACCACCTACCATCACTTCTCATTTTCCCCCCTTGTATTTCCTCTTCTTCACAAATGCACAATTGTTCTTCTACTCACATGGAACACAGTCCAAATAGTTGCAGCTCAAGTAATGTATATGAAGCAACAAACTTCAACTCAAGATACAGGTGTGGAAAAAAAGCACCCGTATGCACTTCATGGACCATTCAAAATCCAGGAAGAAAATTCGTAGGATGTTCCAATTATTCGGTAAGTCCAAATCTCACATACAATTTCAGTGAACCAAAGTATACAATTTCACATGTAAGGCCACTTATTTTGGAATTTTGTTTTAAAACATGATAGTAATGCATGCGGGTATTTTAAATGGGTGGAACCTGAAACATGCAAAAAAGGAATGGAAATTGGGGAATATTTTCATGGCTGAATGGAAGAAATGCAAACAAGGATTAACCATCTGCAGCAACAGAATGAGCAACTACAAAGAGCATCTGAAAGAGTAAATGATGCAAGAGTTGCTACTATGCTTCAAAATGACCAGCTAGTGACCAAATGTGAAGAATTCAAAACTATAATCCAGTCATTGCAAGAAACAGTAGCCAAGTATAAAGGGGCTCTTAAAGAAAGGAGGAGGAATGACTCCAAAGGGAGGAAGCTGATATATGTAATTGTAGTGGTACTTGTTGTAGTAGTAATTGCTGTAATGAAAGAAAAGAAAAAGAACAAGTGTATTTTCTGCCATGAACACCATGTAACATGAATCATTCAAGTTAGTATAAAATTATGTTTTGTCATTTAAGCTGGTTATATGAGAGTATAAAAAAAAAAGCAATGTGGAAAACATAATCAGCATAACAATATAAATAGCAAAGGCAGTAACTTCATAAACCAGTCCATAGTTCATTGCATAAACTACCAGGAAGATCATCTTTCACTTTACTAATACAAAGTATGAAAATAGCATATCCTAGTGTTCAACCAAACAAAAAAGACCATATCTGTTTTCTGAACCCTTCAAAAGCATGTTTCCATTACAAAAGAGGAACATATCCTTTACGGGCTATATTATCATCCTAACAGTTAGATGAACCTTCATTAGGTGGTATCCGAGAGTCTTGATGCACACATGTCCTAGTGCTGGAAGATTGATTGGAGAACAAAACATCACCAAATCTTGGTGAATGCCTTTGGTTCTGGTACAAATAAAACAAGTTATTGGTGATGTATATTTACTTTATCTTGCCTATGAATTGTATATGAACTGCAGAACAATATATACCTGAGTAGTGGGTTTACTACCCTCATTAGCATTGGTATTAGTGCTCAATTGTGAGCCTCCAGTCAGGGGGTCATTTGTCCACTAGTTACACATGAAATTAGTTAGTTCAAATGCAGCTGAAATTAAGCAAAAGTGTGTAAAAATACAGCTGAAATACTTACCATTTGAACTATCCGGGTTTCAGAAGTGTTATGAGGTTGCATGGCCATCCTTGCCACCTGTCATTAATGAGAAAGACATTAGTACAAGTGAAAAATGAACCAGTTTGGAAATATATACATAATGCCTAAGATAATATTGGATCACCATATCAGATGGGATGAAATATCTGCCATCAGACATGCCAATACCATTCCAATTTCCAAATCCAGAAAGCGGTGGAGGACATCCTGAAAATTCACCTCTCCCTCTTTTCCCTTTTGCCCTACCTCTAGTTGAGGATTCCACTCCCCTACCATTACCTCTGCCCCTACCATTACCCCTTCCATTACCACTAGTCATATTGACATTAGCATTCTATGTGTCCACATTAACCGTTCTCGGTCTTCCACCAACATTTCTTGGAGGGGCTGTACCTCCTCCCCTTCTTGATTAAGTGGCACTTTCATCCTACAAAAGTAACCAAATTAGTAAATAAACTAAGTAAGGAAATTATTAAACACAATTTAAAGCATCATACACAACCTGTCTTGGTTGCTTGCATGTCTTCTTATTATGACCAGGCATATTACAGTTGCTGTAGTGGGCTATAGTAACCCTTTCTGGTTATCACATCATTATTCACAAGCTCATCTGCATTTTTTCTTCGTAGCTTTCTTGGTTTGCCAGGTCTTCTCCTTAGTTTTGGTGGTTGAATGGGCAATCCACTTGTTTGAACCCATAGACCCTCTTCTGGAATAGGAACCACCATACCCTTATAAGCTCTACAATAGTACTCTACATTATAGTATGGATGGATAAGATCTGCTGGTTCTTGATCAAAATCTATAATTGCTGCACATGCATGTACACAAGAAACGCCAGTTATATCCCATTCTCTACAAGTACAAGTTCTTGCATTTAGGTTAACAACTTTGTGCCCTGCATAGCCACTGACCTCCCATATGCCTTCACCAGCTTGAACAGCTTCATATTCCATTGCTCGTGCCTTAATTTCCTCCACTTATCATGGATTCTTGAACAAATTTTTCCATTGACCTCAGATATGAACTCTCTCTTTTCTTGGTACCTGAACTCTCTCTTAATCTGAACTTTCTTTGAATTGTCTTTCGAAATCCCTTAAGTTTCCAGTTAGGATCATCAGCCAATTTCTTTTTGAAGTGTTCAGCCAACCATCTTGAATTTGTACTAACATTCTTATAAGACCAAGGACATCTATGAGGGGTGCCTTTTAAGCTCTTCACCTGCATTGCTTTAGCTTTCCTATAATAACTCACATATATTCTCCATCGACATTCTCTGTTGCATATTGCAATGATTTTGTTACTATCATTTTTTTTGGAACTTCAATTCAAAACTTTTAAGGATGGAATACATTCGAATTGCCTTTCTAAACACATGTGTGGTTTGGAAGATGAGACCTACCACAATTTTAGGATCAACCATGTCTCTTTCCTCATTAAATTCAGGATATCGTTCTCTATTTTCATCATCAGAGGACTGAATGGCAGTTTCAAGTACTTCAGCATCAACAATATTTTCATACTCAACAAACTTACCCTCTTTCATAGCCTTAACAAGGGCTCTATAATCACCACTAATTAATTCATCATATTGTTGGTACTGTCCTAAGTTAATATTGCTATCCAGCCCACTAGTTACCTCAGTAGTATCATCAACAATATCACAGCCATCACTTAATGTGTCCCCATCTAAGAAATAATCAAAATCTGAGTCATATTCAGAAGATTGCTCATTTTTAGGTGTGTTACGTGTGTATGAGTCATCAGATTCTGTTTCTGATTCATTCACATCATGTTCAACCTCTGGTTCAACATTATCATTCACCCTACCAACCCTTAAACCATCATTACCAGTCCCAACCCCCTGATTAGCATTTATATTGCTATTACCTACAACTTCAACACCATCTTGCTGATCCCCATTATTATTTTCTACATCCCCATTATCATTTACCTCTCCAACATAGATATGAATGTATTGTTCATCCCTAAACATCTCAAACATTGCCATGACTGCTGCTACACTATTAAGTAAGGCAAATTCATCATTCGGCATTTTATAGCAAACTTGAGTGTTTATGGGCAGGTTTAGTCCTTTTAGCATCCCCCAGATCTCAAATCTTGACATATAATCTGGGTCAATATCATTGAAATGTTTTATATCCCCACCCACATATGTTAGTCTTGGATTATGTACAAAATGGCCCCCATAATGGACTTCCAATGAGAACATACTTTCCAACGGTGATGACCACACTGGTACGCGACAAAAAATAATAAATCTAAGTGAAGGACCACAAAACCACCTTTATTAAACTTAGTTAACATACTGTAATTAGCAATAATAAACTTAAAACACACTACAACACCGACCCATGCTCAACAGAATAGAATCTTGTAAAGAAACCTATAAACAACACAATTATTGCATGAAAAGAATAGATAACAAATTTTGGTCGCAATCAGCCCGACAGTGAACCAACATAAGAACCACATGCAATATATATATTCCATCACAACCATACAAATACCCATTCTAAAACTAAAACTACAAGTTTGGGCATCCAGATCCACATAAAAGGGTAAAAAGTCGATTAAATAAAGAAAAAATTAGGGCTTTGCATATTACCTGATTTGCTGAGATACTCTAAATATTTCACTTGTTTTAGATTCTTCAAACCGTCTTTTGCCCACTTCTACTTACCCTCTGCAGTCATTTGGCTTTGGTTCTTCCTCGATCTCAAGAAAAAGGCAAAAAATTTTGGCAAACTCAAGATTTAGCTTTGCCTTGTACTTTCCGCCCGACATAATGGGTTTGGAGGAGAAGAAGGGTGCTTTTGTCCGTTCAGTTATTATCTGAGAATAAAGTTGTCATTTGAGTCATGAAATAAACAGTGTGTAAATATCCGTTATTTTTCAGTGGAGTTTGGGTGCAAAGTGCCTATAAACATATTTAGGGGTGCATTGTGCAACTCATATGAGAGTTCAGGGGGTTTTCTGCATTTAACCTTAAAATCTATCTATTACATGGCCTAACTAAATATATTTCTAGGGCATCTATCTATTACAATTTGACATTTGAATGTCTCCCAAATAATCATCAAAAATTAAATGAAATAAATAAATAAAATAAATGAAGACTTAAAATGAATAATAAAAATAAATAAAAAGAAAAGCACTCAAAACATGCAATCACATATAAAAAACACATAGGAGCACTTAAAAAAACTTAAAATAATAATAGAATATACCTCCCTTGAAGTAGTGGTTAAATGATGTGAAATTTGCTCTATTTATACTCCAAAATCAACATAATGGTCAAGACACCAATTTAATTAACAATTTAAAAGAAAATATAAATAATATAGCAAATTCACTTTATTTGTTGCAAAGAAATACAAATGAGCATAAAATCCCTAAAATTTACTCATTAAATGCATTTAAATGAAGCATAATTAACAATTAAAAGAGATAGACAAATTATACTTAAGGAATCAAAGCTATCAGGGACCTAATTGCAAAAATTAAAAAATTTTTGGAGTCAAAATTATAATTTTAAAAAAGTTAGGGGTCATAATTGAATAAAAGATAAGTTTATGAATTAAAATGCAATTAAATTAGGGACCTATTTGAAAGAAATGCAAAGTGTTAGGGCCACACTGGAGTTATTCAAGAAAATAGGGACCATATTGCAATTTTTGTATTAGATTTCTCAAGAAACAAAGCCACTGGCCCGTTTTTATTTATTTTTGGGTCAGAAACCCTTAGTCCAACGAAGAATCCAAAGAAAAAGAGCAGGCTAGCCTAACTTCTGGTCCAACCAAAATGCTGGGCTTTGGGCACAAACCCACGTCATAACCCAAGAATATAAAAGCAATTCATTTACCAAAACCAATCAAAATAACATTACCCAATTCCCAAAATAAATAAAAGCCAACAAAATGTTTAGACCCTAAATATATCATAAAATCCAGAATAATTTACTCAAAAGCCTACATAAAATATGCAAAAAAAAAAGAGATTAAGACTTGAAAAGGGAAAATTTGACTTATTTTCACAAAATATTGGGCTATAGTGTAATTATGCAAAAGTTGAGCGATCAATTTGCAATTTTTCTAAACTTCCATCCAATCTGTTCGAAGCTCCTTCTGCAGATTTGCAGTTCATTCAACTAAAAAATAGTGCCGAATAATCTCTGAACACACAAGACCATATGACTTCCCTATATTCTGTTTTCATAATTTGATATTGAAAGAAATCAAAATAGGAAAACAAGGCAAAACAAGAAAAGTGCAAGCAACAATAGCAATAAGGAAATGAAAGAGAGCAGAAAAGGAATAAAGCAGCAAATGAAAATGGAAAGAACTAAAACATTAATTTAGGGGAGTATCTAATGATGATTTTGAGCGAGTTTGAGACCGAAAGACATGAACAAGAATGGATCTTGCTGCGTTTTTTGTGCGAAGTTGAGACTAGTGCAGTGGAGGCGGAGTGGCACCTTTGTGGCCAGATTTGACGGTCCTCCCGTCATTTTTTCTACGAGATGTCTGAACAAAAGTTTCTCTCCTGATTTCAGAGAGTGTGCAGAAATCAACGTCTTTGGAAATTAAGCTAAATCGAATGAGAAAATCAACTAGCAAGAAGGACGGATAATCAGCCTTATCTCCAAAAATGCAGAAGAAAATTTTGTTTTCCCTCTCTCTATTTTCTCTTTTTTTTGTTCTTTTTCAGACTCTTTTGACTCTCTCTCTCTCTCTTCTGTTGCTTGTCCAAACCCTCCTTCTTGATTTTAAATACGAGATAAATCCCTCCCAAACCCTAGAAACAATGGCAGATATGAAACCTGGTTTGATGGCTCTTTTTGATCCATTGGATCAATTTTCCTGGTGTCTCAAGATAAGATTAGGAAGGATTAGTTGTCCTTATACTTGTTTGAAAATGGAAGGCAAATAAATCAGGAGCTAAAATGAATCAGAATTCCTAAAAAAAAAAAAGAATGCAATCTCCAGCTTTCTGTACTACCGCCTGGAGAAGAAGGTACCGCGTGTGTGGAAGGCAAAGAAACCAATGTCTTTGGAAATCAACGTCTTCCATGTTTAAACATGGATAGCAAAGAAATCAACGTCTTTGAAAACGAAACTAAATCGAATGAGAAAATCCACTAGCAAGAAGGCCGAATAATCAGCCTTATCTCGAAAAATGCAGAAGAAATTTTTTTTCCCTCTCTCTATTTCTCTTTTTCTTTATTCTTTTTTCGACTCTTTTGACTCTCTCTCTCTTTTGCCGCCTCTCCAGACCCTTTTCTTGCTTTTAAATATGAGACAAATAGCCCCCAAACCCTAGAAACAATGGTAGATATGAAACCTGGTTTGATGGCCCCTTTTGATCCATTGGATCAATTTTCCTAGTGTCTCAAGATAAGATTAGGAGGAATTAGTTGTCTTGTACTTGTTTGAACAATGGAAAGCAAAGAAATCAGGAGCCAAAATGAATTAGAATTTCTAAAAAAAAAAAAGAACGCAACCTCAAAGCTTTCTATACGATCGCCTGGAGAAGAAGGTACTGCGCATGTGCATTGCACGCGCCCGTGGAAGGTGTTTTTTTTTAAATATGATTTTTGTTGTTTTCTTCTT
This sequence comes from Coffea humblotiana, assembly GCA_023065735.1. Classification (NCBI taxonomy): domain Eukaryota; kingdom Viridiplantae; phylum Streptophyta; class Magnoliopsida; order Gentianales; family Rubiaceae; genus Coffea; species Coffea humblotiana. The sequence goes on along the minus strand of CM041208.1, from coordinate 7,922,519 downwards.
TTCTTTTCTTTCCTTTCTGATTTTTCTACAAAAATAATTAAATGAAGATCAAATGGGATGAGATGATTTTTCTTAGAAAGAATAAAAATAGAAATAGAGATAAATAAAAATAAAAATTAATAATCATAGATATGAACAACTAATAAGATAATTTTTTGAAATTTTTAGTGTTTATAACTTGCTTCTCTTTTGTCTGAGTTTCGCAGAAACTTAAGATAAAAATGTAGACTACAAATTACTTACCTATCTGCTTCAATTGCAACTGAATCAAAACAAACAAAGTGGATTCTTAACAAAATTGAAATTAGTAAACCGTTTAAATTGATCAGTGGGATCTCACCCCAATCCAAATAATCAGTAAAACCTAACGGATTGAAAAATCTAAATCTAAGAAACGAAGGATTGGGTGGGACAGAAATCCGACACCCAACAAAACGGTCGGTGACATAAAATTCAATCCAACAAAATAAATGATTAGTGAGATAAAATTCAAACCCAACAAAATAAACGGTTGGTGGGATAAAATCTAAATCCAACAAAGTAACAGTTGGTGGAATAATATTCAACGCTAACAAAATAATGGTTGGTGGGATAAAACCCAAACCCAACAAAATAAACGGTCGGTGAGATAAATCCAAACCCAACAAAATAAATGATTGGAGGGAAAAAACTCAAATCCAACAAAAATGAATGGTTTGTGGGAGAAAATTCAAAAATCAATACAATAAACATTTAGTGGGATAAAACTCAAATTCAATAAAATAAATAGTTGGTGGGATAAAATCCAAAATCAACAAAATAAATAGGGATAAAAATCAAGTCCAACAAAATAAACGGTTGGTGGGATAAAAATTCAATCCCAACAAATAACGGTCGGTGGGATAAAATTCAAATCTAACAAATAAACGGTTAGTGGGATAAAACCCAAATCCAACAAAATATTGGTGGGATAAAATTCAAATTTAACAAAATAAACGGTTGGTAGGATAAAACTCAAACTCAACAAAATAACGGTTGATGGGATAAAATTCAAATCCGACGAAATAGATAGGGTTAGTGGGATAAAATTCAAATTCAATAAAATAACAGTTGGTAGGATAAAACCCAAAATTCAAACCCAATAAAAATGAACGGTGAGTGGGATAAAATCCAAATCCAATAAAATAAACGATTGGTGGGATAAAACTCAAACGCAATAAAATAACAGTTAAATGAAAATATGCCTCAGATCTAGATAGTTGATTTTTTTTAGAACTAATTGTTAAAGTAACCTCTTCTTAATGAACAAATTAGTCCACCACTTTACGACGTAGCATTATTGCCCTTTTTATTCATGGTTGAGATTCAAATTTTTAGGATTTTGACTTGCTTTTCTTCATCAATCTCGGCCATAAAAGCCTACACAGAGGGGATTTGCCAAAGTACAACATGTACTTGAATTCTCACAAAAATTTTTTACTTTATTCTGAAAAATGATGCAATTACTACTCATGAAATAAGCGGTCTTATCGAAGTTGAATTTTGAATAATAGATTCTAAGGTATATTACTTGATTTTTGGACGAAATTCCACAAATGTATTACAAAAATTTGTCCCAGTTTGGGCCTATTTTAATTGCAAAAAATTTTGTTCGGATGACTATCCATTTATTTGGATAAAACAAGAAAACTGTGTTTTCTAAAATTTAGAAAATAATCACATACTAACATGCAATGTGAATTGATGTACAATAGAAATTGCATTCTTCAAATGAAGAAATTCAAATGTCGTGTATAAACTCATGTAGATGACTCCATGATGAATATTTCAAAACAAGGCCAAGTTGCAAAAAATCTCGTCCATACTTTAGGATCGGTGTTTAGAGGAGATTATCACTTTTCTCATTAACTCATCCTTTAGAACCAAACAAGCAGGTATTATTCATGATTTTTAGGTGGCTAAAAGAAATAATGGTTAACGACGGCACATCAAGTTCTGTCTCGATTTTGTGCGCCGATTGCATCTAATCCATTCAATACTACATTTTGATGATAGCAAATAGTTTATCATCCTTATTTCTTATGAAAATTTAGTCAACATATAAGATCTATAGACTTATCATATATGGGTAAAAGAGATACCTAAATAGGATGAAACAGATTATGATCTCGTGATCACGAACGATTGGTAAATTCCTTAGAGACATGATCCTTATTTCGAGTTGTCATAAAAATAAGTCAGCAATGGACTTTAAGAACTTGTAATATGGCTTGACAACAATAGCTAAAAGAAACAAGATTTTTAAGGACATTGCACGTAAGATTGCATTCCTTCCCAAAATTGCCCCAGTTTTGAACTCAAAGACCCTAAATTTCATTTTGACTTTAATCATCAATCACTAAAAGGACTTCAGTATTGAATCTCTTTGTATTTTTCTTTTCATTTTTTCTTTTATTCAACATATAAGATCTATAGACTTATCATATATGGGTAAAAGAGATAGCTAAATACGATGAAACAGATTATGATCTCGCGATCACAAACGATTGGTAAATTCCTTAGAGGTATGATCCTTATTTCAAGTTGTCATAAAAATAAGTCAGCAATGGACTTTAAGAACTTGTAATATGGCTTGACAACAATAGTTAAAAGAAACAAGATTTTCAAGGACATTGCACGTAAGATCGCATTCCTTCCCAAAATTGCCCCAGTTTTGAACTCAAAGACCCTAGATTCCATTTTGACTTTTATCATCAATCACTAAAAGGACTTCAATATTGAATCTCTTTGTATTTTTTCTTTCCATTTTTTCTTTTATTCACATTTCCCCCTTTTTTTGTTTCCCTCTTTTTTTTTGCCAATACTGAAATCCAAAATATCAATGGTAGAATAAAAAATCCCTTAACTTTAGAATATAGATGGCCTCTCTCTTTTTTTTTTAAATATTGAAATCCAAACATCAATGGTAGAACTAAAATCCCCCAACTTTTAGAAGATATATGTAGTTTCCCTCTTGTTTTTTTCTTTTTTTCTTTTTTTAGTACTTCATGTCTATTTCAAAAATCAAAATTTTAGCATTTTTGCTATTATTGAAAATTCTTAAATCTCCTTCCCCCAATATGGGATGCGATCATGAATACTTTTGAACCGAACCACCAATTTAAACTCAAATGAGGATGCAAAGGATAAACGGTGTTTAAATCGTAGAAACGATGGTCAAAGTATCATTCTTGCTTCACCTGACAGTCAAAGTAAAGAATAGCCCATTGGGAGAATTTATTTCCTTTTGACAGTTGAAAATTTTTTAATGTAGAGTTATGATCACTAAGGATTTTAGTTGAAATGAAATTGTACTTTTAAAAACTCAAATGGGAGAACAAATGATAAAATCTGTATAGATAGAGAAATGAACGCCTAAATTATCATTCCAAATTCTCAAAATAAATAAGAGTAATGTACATTTTTGCTTTCATTTAGATGTGGATTGAATCTGGATAATAGTGGACATTTTCAAAGTAAAAATTGCCCTACTTTGAAACTTGTCAACCAATATGACTGACTTTGGTGATTTGATAGAAGTGGACAAAATATGAATTATAAAATGAAAGAGAAAAGGTATTGTGTTTGGTCTTTTAAGACAAACTACCAGGTTTGAGTGACTTTTTTTTTTTAATTCGAACGCTCTCATTGAATAGTTTGAACCACAAATCTAGTGTATACAAAAATTTGAGAAAATTAAACACACACTTGTGATTTTTCATGCAAGAGGTTGGAAATCTCAACGTAGTATTTCTTAAAGTTCATCATGAAATCTCCTAATGAGTAAAAAAAGAATGAAAGGTACATAAATATATATAAAACAATAATTGTCTAAATGAAAAACTTTATTATTGCAAATGTTTGAAACGAAATTTTTTGTTCAACTATATTACAAATGAGAAAAGAAAAATCTCTAAAAAATGCACTTTCATACATACACACGCACCTTCTCTTTTCTTTTTTTTTTTAAGACAAAATGTGTTAGAAACAATGAATCAAAAGATTTTTTTTATGTACAACTATATCACGAAATTTCTTAGATGCTTTAAACTAGTGCTTCCAGATGGATTTTTCATTTTTTTACATTGTAGGTTCTGCCTTAATAATACAAGGGGATGGCGTCCGCCCTGCAGATAGGGTTAGCCAAAAAAAAAATACATTATAGATTCTGCCCAAAAATCAAGTAATACTAATAATTTTCAAAATTTATCAGATATAGAAAAAATATTTTTACCTTATTGAAACTATGACGGCCCCACCTCCTCCTAAGGTGAACCAAAGGGTCGGCGGACCGCCTGCCTAATTCTCGGCAGAACTACGGATCAAATCATTCATAAACCTTACCAAACAGTCCAAAGAAATTCGGAAAAACGAATCATTGGAAAGCGCAAAGGACCGCAGCCACGTAAGAATCCGACCAAAATTTTCTTCCTCGTTCAAGTTTCACACTCGCTCGATTTCCCCAATGGATACAAGAAAGTTCGCATAACCCTAGAAACGTATAATCTCAAACGAATATGGTTGAAACATTTAATTACACACTTATTTACATACACATCAGAGTTTTCAACAAGTTAACTTGAAATACAAACTATAGTAACCATACGTATACAAAATACAATTAGGGTTTCGGTTACAGAGGAGCATGATCAAAAGAATGTCTACACTAACTCGACTCTTTCTTCAAAAATCATAACTCTCAAAATATTGAACCCTGTAAGGAAAACAAAGATAACGGGAATGGAGTGAGTTTACGTTCAAAGAGGTACCACAAGTACAAGTAGTCAAGAATCATGACATTTCACTTTTAAGGCACATATACACATCACATAAGGAAATGAACAAACACTTCAGATAGAAAGGATACAGGTGGCTCTCAAGAGCCAAATTTCCGTTGCAATACTTGATCTCAACTCGTTGACGCTCCGTCAACGTTTGAGGAAATAAACATGACCGTAGACCCCACTTGAAATCAAATTTCGTCCAACCAACATATCCCTTGCTGGGTCCGAACACCACACACAGAACAGAGGTGGTAATACTCGAGTATACCAGAAATTCAGAGTCTCCAATACCCAAAAATTTCTTAGAAACTGACTACCGTGACTCGTTATCTAATCGACCAGACCCTTGCCAACTCGACTCGAAAAACTAGCCACAGGATTTGAGTTCAGAGGTCATAGAAGGGTCGTTGGATACAAGCCTCCAAATGACGTCAGAACAGACACAGATAACAGATTCAAATTCATACAGTAAACGACCACACAAGCAAGAGAACGAGTGTGATAAAGTACACCCTCGTCTCATTCAGAATAAACACAGTTCATAGTCATTCAAGTCACAGATTTCAAGTACAAAGCAACTAGTTAAGCAACAAATCAGGAGAGTGGTACACTCACCAGTTCAATCAAAAATAACTTCAAACGTTTCCTCCCAAAGGATGGCTTTGGTCACTGTCACGTCCTAATAACAACCAAGGTAAAACAATTACGGTTTTCCCATCCACAAATCTAGGAAACGGAATATACAAATGAGACTCGACTACAAGTCGTAGGCCGAGTCAAGTTAACTACTAGGGCAAAGAAATAACAATGTGGTTTTGGAGTAAAAAGGTAGTGGTTGGTCTTAAAACATGAACAACCCTAGACCCCTTAATTTCTAGTCAAAATCAACCCAACCTCAAAGGAGTCAAGTAGCCCTAAAATTTTGGACAGCATGCCCCTTGTATTTTGCTATTTTCCAGCCATTTATGGCTTCATTATTTTTCTTAATTCAGCCCCAAAATTACACACAAATAATCTTACCACAATAGCCTTTCACTAGACTCAATGTCATTCAATTACAAAATAATGCTAGCAATGCGACTGGAACTAATGTTCAAGACAAATAACAAAATAACAAGTTTGACATCTCTTGGCGTTTCGGTTATAACCAAAGCTATGCTTATCGGATTGGGGTACACTTTATATCGTTTCGAAACTAAGACAGAGAAATACATTTTCTATGAAGACATCAACACCCAATTCGTTCATTTCTAGGTCAAAATATGCAATCTCAGAGAAAACAGAACACTGTCCACAAAATAGTACATTTGGCAGTCAAGGGTATTTTTGTCATTTCACATGCTACCGTACTCAGATTGAGTTGATATTTTGCAGGCAGTTAGTTAACATTATTTTCTACAACTTTCATGTTTTGATCTAAGCCTGATTCGGCCTCTAACATAGACGAATTAAACAGGTCAGAACAGGGCAGTTTCAACTTTAAAGTTGGAAATTTTCTTTAGACAAGTCCATCTAGCACATAATACACTAATTTATCACATAACAAAACTATCAAACCATGGCCAATCATTAATCATCATATGAGGGCAGAAAATTCACCATAAAAATTGAAATTTATCATAACACTACTTCATCCCATGAAATTTCTCACAAAACTACATATTTAACAACTCTTATCCACCAATTTACAATTATTAAGAGCAAAGAGGGATTTCTAGACAACTTACCTTGGAACCTTAATAAAGATGGTAGTTTAGGGTTTTCTCTTCCAAAATCACTCCACCAAAAGCTCTAAACCTTTTTAGTGAGTAACTTTTATGGAGTAGTTTGCAATTTTAACGGCTGGAACTCAAGATTTGAGGAAGAAATTGAAGATGCAAGGTGAAGTTTTCTATCTTTTTCCTCTCCCTATTTTCAGCCAAGAAGACAAGAAAGTGAAGGAAATTTTGGTCAAATTTTGAATTTTAGTAAAGGTAAGAAACTTGGGTCAAAGTTGGGTAGATTTCCGACAAGTTTCATCGTAGGATCAAAGCTCAATTTTTTCTTTCTTTTTTTTCCCTTTTTCTTTGGTCAAAAATTGTGGCTGGTTTAAGAGATATTTTAGGGTTAATTAGCTGAAATAAAAGCAAGGATATTAAGGTAATAAAGTAGTGTTCAAGTGGTGTACTCACTCGGTAACAAACGGTATACGTCGGTTCACACCGTTTTTCCTTATCTCGTGCGTACTAAGGTTTTCACTTATAATTCACTAACTTATTATTCTTACTTCTAATCACATACTTTTTCTTATCTAAAACTCACTCTTAACCACCAAATTTAGTACACACACCTCCACAATTAATGACACTACTAAAATACGCGAAAACCCTAATTTACCTGAACTATAAAACTAAGGGTAAAACTCTTAAATCTCTTATTCATTACAACTATTGAGGGAGTAAATGAGTAGTAAAACTATTATAAGGTAATTGAGTCAAAATAAAAGGGAATTTTAGTTAAATTTTTGTATTTAGTAAAAGTAAGAAAGTCTTGATCAAAATCCACCATCTATTGGTTTCGCGACAAATGGCGCACTAGGGTTTATTCTCATCCTTTTGGCTACCAATGGTTAATTTACCTAACTAACCTCTAATTATTCTCGAGCACCTTGAAAAAAAATAATATTCCCTAATACAACGTCACCTAGTCGTCAAAATTTTATCGCACTAGCGGGTCCCACGTCCAATATACACTACTAACGTCACATTGACTAACTTGTACCGAAAAAATGTCTTAACAACTTAATTCCCTTATAAAATCGCTCAAAAATTAATATAACAAAGAAAGTTATAGAAATTGTATGCAAGAAAATAACATAATGGCTAGAAAATAAAGAAATTTTTGGGTTCTCACAGAAACATCTTTTACAAATGTAGGAGAGGGAGAAAAATAAAAGAAAAATACCCAGAGAGAGAAATAAAAACTAAAAAATCGGTATGCATGTCCTATGGGGAAAACCTTTTATACCAAGAGTTGGTCTGACATAAAAAATGTAATTCTCTAAGGTAGGCACCATACAATACTTGATGGATCCGATCAATTTATTGATATTCGACTGAAAAATGATTTGAAAATTTGACTAATTGGAATGACAAGAGACATGAGGATAAAGTTCGAACGGATTGATTGCTTTGATTGACACCTGAAGAGATGTTAATAGTCAATTTAGTATGAAAGAACCTAGTCTTGAAAAGATTGCAACGTCTCGACTAGTTTTTTCAATGAACCATAGATCAAAACCCTAAAAGAGAACAAATTGGTCAAATAAATCGGATGGAATTGATGGTTTATTCAAAAATTGACTGGATTACCCTAAAATTGAATAAATTGGTGAAATAGATCGAATGGAGTTGATGGTTTATTCAAAAATTGACTGGATTGCTATAAAAGTGAATAAACTAGTAAAATGGATTGGATGGAATCGATGGTTTACTCAGAAATTGACTAGATTGCCCGCCCATTTGTAGTTTCAAATTTCATAAATTTTGTTGCAATGCATTAATCTATGAGTCTTCTAAAATCAAGATTTGGCCTCGATAAATTTATTATCTCAATAATGAAGAATCATTTGTGAATTTCTTCAACTTAGTGTCCTTTACGCAAGGGTGAATATTAGAGACTCATATTCTAATGTGCAAAAATTGTTCCATCATCTTCAATACCATCATCATGGAAGGGATCTGATCCTATCTTATCTTGTGTACTACCCCTTTAGATGATACAAAAAAGATAAACGTGCAAGTCTACTTGGATTATATATCCGAGACAAAAGATAACTTATCCTTAATATGGGATCCCTTATGCGGCATTTCTTCTATAGTTGATGCATGATGACAGTTTATTAAAACAAATAAATATGTAATACGATAATTGGAATATGACCTAAAGATGCCCTATTTAAATGTTAGGGTAAGTCTAAAATGACAAGCAATATATACATAGTATTAATGTAATAACTAAAATTTAAACATGCTATTTACAAATGACGGTTTGCCCTAAATGAGTACCATATCAGGACTCTTATTTCTAAAGTTTGTGAATGCAAGATAAGAGAATAAAATAATGGTTAGTTTATTTGATAAATAACCCATAACGCATTGGAACAATAAAATAATATAGAAATACAAAGTAAAGAAAGAGGGGTAAAATCCCTCCCATCGTGTATAGTGTTCCTAATAGGGTAAGGTTGACTCTATCCTAAATGATTTCTAATATGGATGCATGAGGTTGGGCTCACTAATGCATCTAAACTCGACAAAGTTTCAGGTTTCCAAACATTTAGACCAAGAAATGAAGAGTCATCAATCCCAAGACCTTCAATTTGCGGTTCGAGTGATCGATCCCTTAGTTACCGCTATGGATGCAAGGCACACCATTCGCATAGGTAAGGAAATCAATCCTGAGCCTATAAGGAACTGTGGGATAGCACCCACGAAAAAATAAAAATAGGATAAAAGTAATGCATACACGTATGAAGTGCTTTCTTCGAAAGGAGGGATTAAATACCATTAAATACATATGGAGACTCTAGAGTAACTATTTCCCCTACCCAAGATGCAAATCGCAATATAAGTACATAAGCAAATAAACGAAAGTAAATAAATAAATTATTCATCGCATACACGAATAAGAAGGAACGATTACGTGTGAAATACAAAAAATTCTAAAAAAGGAAAAGAAAAAGAAAAATGCAATCTAAAACATCCTAACGTGATATGTGAAAAGGTTAGAAAAAGAAAAAAAATTACTAAACCAAGTGTTTGGACTTACTAAAGGTCCTCAATGAAGTTGTCAGCTGTCATGACCCATTTTTTGAAAATAAGATTTAGGAGTTAAAAAAAATAATTTTTTGATTTTAGAAAATAAAGAAAAATGGTCTAAAATGGGACTTAGAAAATGCGACGGTTTGATCCCAAAATTTGGTCTAAAAGGGGTTTTTAAAGAAAAATAGGAGTACCAAATCTCCTAAAAATGTATTTTAAATAAAAAAAATAACTAAATCCCTTTTTAGATGAATCTAGATCTTTGAAAATGAGAGAAAAAAGTTCAGGAGTCATATTTGAAAAAGAGAAGACGAAAATTTGATTTAAACCTCCATTTCAATCTAGCCAAAGTTAGTTGCGAAATTTAACCAAAAATTTTTCTAATCTAACTTATAAAACTTATCACACTTCAATGCTTCTATATGAACGCATTTCTAGACCTAAAGGATATCAGAATGGTCAAAATATCTTTTCAAAATTTAATTGATGCAAATCACATTAATTGTGATGTTCAAGAATGATTCTTGGAAGAGGTCACGAAAAATGCAAAAAATGGGAATCAAAAAGAAATTATAACATATAAACATGCGTGATCTAAAAGAGGGGAATACAACATAATAGATATGGGATGCTAAGATTCTTAATTCAAATTTCCTTCTTATAGAGGAGATGATAGCGTGCTAAGGTTAAAAAGCCATACTTGCTCATTTTCCTTATTCGAAGGGTGACTCTCCTAAGCTAATCAAGCAAATGAATTAACCTATTTCTAATTTCATAAATAAAATGCAAGTCTAAATGTCATGTTTTGCGCACATAGGGATAAGGAGATAATATATAGAGGAAAGATCATGCAAGATGAGAAAAAGACCCTAAAAATAAAAAAATATGCATGAAATGCAATAAATGTCATACAAACATGTGATTCTAACTTGTAGACGGCTCTAAGGGTCTAGCATTGGATTAACTCATATCTATAAGTTCTTACTAACGCTGGACTAGTGAGAAAACGAGAAGAAAGGCCACAACTAGCGTTGGACTAGTGTGGTGAGGTCATGCATCTATTATAAATAAATCATATAAAACATAATTAAAACAAGTAAACACATAAAACACATAGAGCACGTAACCCATAAGCATGATATCTAGATGCAAAGACTCTAAAAAAAGTGAATAAATACATAAGCACACAAGCATGCAAGCACATAAACAAATAAACGCATATAAAGACCTAACTATTATATTAGGGGTCCTAACTACAATTTAGAAGGGGAATTTTTGGGAAATAATAAACCTATCTATTATATTTATCTAACTAATTATATTTTTGATAAAAATAAAATCTATATATTACATGGTCTAACTAAATATATTTCTTGGGCACCTATCTATTACAATTTGACATTTGAATGCCCCCAAATAATCATAAAAAATTAAATGAAATACATAAATAAAATAAATGAAGACTTAAAATGAATAATAAAAAGATAAATAAAAGAAAAACATTCAAAACATGTAATCACATATAAAAAACACATAGTGATACGGTCCTTGATCAACACGTTTCGAGACACGTAGCACGTTTGCCCAAGAATCTAGCGAGGTTGTCCAACGCTTGGATTGCGGAGCCTAAAACCAAAACGGACGACACGATTTGATTAAAGGCGGTAGAACGACGACTCCAAATTGAGGTGACTACTCTAGTGGATAGGTCGGTGGAACAATCAAGGTCAAGCGCAAGATTGCTTAATAACCCTTGCCAAAGCAAGTAAAGGATTTGAATCTCTCAATAGAAGAGAACACAAACTAAGTGTTTATTATCAAAATTGCATAACCCTTTGACCGTACAAAGTGAGCCTTTATATAGGCTAAGGGGCTAGGTCAAGGGACTAACGAAATCCTAATAAAGCAAGCAAGGGGGCGGCCACTCTTTGGACAAGATGGGCCGGCTCATGACCTAATTTAACAATCTAATCCAACTCTAACAAGATGAAAATCTAGTGCTAAGGCCTAAGGCCTAGTCGACCAACCTACTTGGAGGCCCACTTGATTCTTCATGGGCTTGGACCATCGTGTAGATGACTTGATTATCTCCTTCCAAGCCTTCAATGTCCCTATGGACTCCACGTGTGACTGGGCCTCATGGAACTCGGACGGGGTTATTACTTGGGCTAAGGGTCGTACACACATCATTCCCCTCCACTTGAGAGCAATTTGCCCACAAATTGAAGCACGAATGGTGACAAGACGAGTCGCATGCTTTCGACTCAATCTTGTTATGATGGCTACAGATGTCATCCAATGCAAAACCCACATGCTAAGTTGGCAAATAACCCTTGTCGAATCTTGAATCGCACAAACCATCTTCAATGTATGCTCAACTTGATCGTTTGTGGTCATGAGGTAAGGGTCCTCAAAGCGGTGTGACGGGTATCCCATGAAATCGAACTCCGGCTCGAACACACTTGCAAGGCACCAAGGCGGATTTGGTGATGTTGGAGCTTCATGTGGACCAAGGGCAAGACGAAAATCATAGTGGCAATGGTCATTGCGGTACTTGCTCTTTAAGCGAACCCTTGATACATAACCATTCCCAAAATGTGGAGCCTTCCCTTCAAGATGAGCTCGAATCAACTCCCCTTTGGTGTGGACTGATTTGAGTTGACATTGTTGCATGAATTGATACCAACGGGGTTTAACTCTTGGAAGACCAACTCGATGGAGGCTTGCACAGTCTACAATTGATTTTGGAATGGAGCACACCAAGATCAGCCCAACTTGCCTTTGCTTGATCTGTATAAAAGAAGAAACACTAAACAAAGCAAAGGTAAATTCGTTAGGAAAATAATAGGCCTTCACCGGGTTGCTCAAGATCAGCCAACTTTCTCTCTTTTCTTCCTTTTTACCACCCATCTCATCAGATTTTTCCATCTCTTTTTCCATCTCACCGGGTCTCTCGTATTTATCACTCAAGACACTCTAGTGATCTTACCAATTTACCTTTACCTGTTGGTTTAGGTAGTTGAGAGATGCTGCTCAAGTCCAATGAATGTGACCAACTTTCTCCACAAGAGTATTCAAGAAGTAAGACACAAAATGGAATGCAAAAAGAAAGCAAGAATGGACGCTTTTGGAAGGTTACTAATGGCGGACAGAAATGGAAAGTGTGCTAGTGTGAACAAGGACTCAAGTGAAACCCTAGTTCCTAAAATGTAGGAGTGTGTTCCTAAAACATAGGAAGGTGTTCCGAAAATGTAGGAGGGTGCCCAAGTGAAGACAAAAGAGTTATCTAAGTGCTTTACTTAGTTTTCTAATTGACTTTGGAAAACAAGTTAAAACAACTTGGAAGACTGAAAGAAAGCTTGGACAGATTTGCGCAAAGAAAAAACCTAGCGTACAAGAAACCCTAGCCGTCGCAACCTTTTTTTTTCTTGTTTTTAAACCCAAACACAAGATCCAAGAATGAAATTTGGACAGAAAACACAAAAAGACAACACCCAAACAGATTTGTGTTCGGATGAACAGTACCCGCGGGGATGAACAGTGACGTGAACAGTGTCCGATGAACAGTGCCGATTTTTTTTTGTAACAAGGCAGCGGACAACAACGAATTCTAGACGACACAAAGAGGAGAAAAAAAAAACAAGGATATAACGAAAGATACCTCCACCTAAGCTCTGAAGCCAACTGATACGGTCCTCGATCAACACGTTTCGAGACACGTAGCACGTTTGCCCAAGGATCTAGCGAGGTTGTCCAATGCTTGGATTGCGGAGCCTAAAACCAAAACGGACGACATGATTTGATTAAAGGCGGTAGAACGACGACTCCAAATTGAGGTGAATACTCTAGTGGATAGGTCGGTGGAACAATCAAGGTCAAGCGCAAGATTGCTCAATAACCCTTGCCAAAGCAAGTAAAGGATTTGAATCTCTCAATGGAAGAGAAAACAAAACTAAGTGTTTATTATCAAAATTGTGTAACCCTTTGACCGTACAAAGTGAGCCTTTATATAAGCTAAGGGGCTAGGTCAAGGGACTAACGAAACCGTAATAAAGCAAGCAAGGGGGCGGCCACTCTTTGGATAAGATGGGCCGGCCCATGACCTAATTTAACAACCTAATCCAACTCTAACAAGATGAAAACCTAGTGCTAAGGCCTAAAGCCTAGTCGACCAACCTACTTGGAGGCCCACTTGATTTTTCATGGGCTTGGACCATCGTGTAGATGACTTGATTATCTCCTTCCAAGCCTTCAATGTCCCTATGGACTCCACGTGTGACTGGGCCCCATGGAACTCGGACGGGGTTATTACTTGGGCTAAGGGTCGTACAGACATCACATAGGAACACATAAAAAAAGTTAAAATAATAATAGAATGTAGCTCCCTTGAAATAGTGGTTAAATGAGATGGAATTTGCCCTATTTATACTCTAAAATCAACAAAATGATCAAGGTACCTATTTAATTAACAATTTAAAAGAAAATGTAAATAATATAGCAAATTCACTTTATTTGTTTCGAAGAAATATGAATGAACATAAAATCCCTAAAATTTACTCATTAAATACATTTAAATGAAACATGATTAACAATTAAAGGAGATAGACAAATTACACTTAAGGAATCAAAGCTATTAGGGACCTAATTGTAAAAATTAAAAGTTTTTGGGGTCAAAATTATATTTTTGGAAAAGTCAAGGGTCAAAATTGAATAAAAGACAAAGTTTAAGGGCCAAAATACAAATATATTAGGGACCTATTTGAAAGAAATGCAAAGTGTTAGGGCCACAGTGGAGTTATTCAAGAAAATAGGTACCAGATTGCAATTTTTGTATCAGATTCTCAAAAAACAAAGTCACTGGGCCATTTTTATTTATTTCCTGGGCCAGAAACCCTTGGCCCAATGAAGAATCCAAACAAAAGGAGCAGGCTAGCCAACTTCTGGTCCAACCAAAATGCTGGGCTTTGGGCACAAAGCTCGTGCCATTACCCAAGAAAATAAAAGCAATTCATTTACAAAACTCAATCAAACTAATATTACCCAATTCCCAAAATAAATAAAAGCCAACAAAATGTTTAGGCCCTAATTATATCCTAAAATCCATAAATAATTTACTCAAAAGCCTACATAAAATATGCAAAAAAAAAAAGATTAAGGCTTGAAAAGGGAAAATTTGATTTATTGTCACAAAGTTTTGGGCCTTAGTGTAATTATGCAAAAGTTAAGGGGTCAAATTGTAATTTTTTAAACTTCCATGCAAGCTGTTCGAAGCTCCTTCTACAGATTTGCAATTCATTCAACTGAAGAATAGTGCTGAATAATCTCGAAACACACAAGACCATATGACTTCCCTATATTCTGTTTTCATAACTTGACGTTGAAAGAAATCAAAACAGGAAAGAAAGGCAAAACAAGAAAAATGCTAGCAACAGCAGCAACAAGGAAACGAAAGAGAGCAGAAAAGGAATAAAGCAGCAAATGAAAATGGAACGAACTAAGATGGCGTTTGGTAAAAGGGTTTCGGAATGAAAAATTGGAATAAACCCCATGATTCATGTTTGGTTCACTACTATTGGAATTGAAATTTTAGAATGATGTCTAAAAATTTAGCATTCCACCATTCCTTCGTAAGTTGGTAGGTTTTGTCCAAAACCCAAGTGTGATTCCCAAATCTTATAATTACATAATATTTAGTATAATTAATATTTATATATTATATATTTATATATTTATATATTTATATTTATATTTATATTATAATATATACATATATATAATATATAATAATTATAATATTCTATTATAATTATATATTTTATTATAATATTATAATATTATATAAATATATATTATAATTATTTAGTTAAACATAATTATATTTATATAATATATATTATAAATTTATTAATATTATATAATAATATATTTATAACATATATGTATATTTATAAATGTATATTATATGTGCATATAATTATAATATATACATGTATATAATATTAATAAATTATATAATTATATTTATATTTATTATTTTAAATATAATAATATATAATAATAACTATATTTAATATGTAATATACATTATATTTATATAAAATATTAGTATAATTAATATTTATATATTATATAGTTATAATTATATATTTATATTATAACATTTGTATAATTATAATTAATTATACATATAACATTTAATTTAATTAGTTACAAACTTATAATAATGATATTATTATATTATAATTATTTAGTTAAATATAATTATATTTATATAATACATATTATAAATTTATTAATATTATATAATAATATATTTATACTGTATATGTATATTTATAAGTGTATATTATATGTGCTTATAATTATAATACATACATGTCTATAATATTAGTAAAATATATAATTATAATAATTATTATTATTTTAAATATAATAATAACTATATTTAATATGTAATAAATATTATATTTATATAAAATATTAGTATAATTAATATTTGTATATATTATATAATTATATATTTATATTTATATTATAACATTTGTATATTTATATTTAATTATATATATAATATTTAATTTAATTAGTTACAAACTTACAATAATAATATTATTAGTTATATGTATTATATAATATATATTAATCTATGTAATATAATCGATATTATTAATTATACTAATAATTATACATGTTTACTAATAGAAATTATTAATTAGTTATACTAAATTTACTAATACATTTATACTAATATATTTAATTAGTGAAAATTTCTTATATCCCATTTACAAAGAGCCAACGAACCAAACATCAACTATAGTGATGATATACATTCCTAACACTGAACCAAACAAATGTATTGTAATGATTGATTTAATTCCAAATCCAAGATGAATGATTCCGAATCCGAATCCGATTCCAACATGTGAACCAAACGCCACATAAGACATTAATTTAGGGGAGTACCTAACGATGATTTTGAGTGAGGTTGAGGTCGAAAGACACGAACAGGAATGGATCTTGCTGCGTTTTTAGCGCGAAGTTGAGACTGGTGCAGTGGAGGCGGAGCAGCACCTTTGCGGCTAGATTTCACAGTCCTCTCGTCATTTTTTCTACGAGATGTTTGAATAAAAGGTGCTCTCCTGACTTCGGAGAGTGTGCAGAAATCATCGTCTTTGCAAACGAAGCTAAATTGAATGAGAAAATCCCCTCGCAAGAAGGCCGGATAATTGGCCTTGTCTCGAAAAATGTAGAAGAAAATTTTTTTTCCTCTCTCTGCTTTTCTTTTTTTTTTTGGTTCTTTTTTCGACTCTTTTGACTATCTCTCTCTCTCTTCTGCCGCCTCTCCAGACCCTCCCTCTTGCTTTTGAATACGAGATAAACCCCCTTTCCCAAAAAAAACCATAGAAACAATGGCAGATATGAAACCTGGTTTGATGGCCCTTTTTGATCCATTGGATCAATTTTCCTGGTGTCTCAAGATAAGATTAAGAGGGATTAGTTGTCTTGTACTTGTTTGAACATGGAAGGGAAAGAAATCAGGAGCCAAAATGAATCAGAATTCCTCAAAAAAAAAAAAGAACGCAATCTCCAGCTTTCTGTACTGTCGCCTAGAGAAGAAGGTACTGCGCACGTGCAAGGTTTTTTTTTTAAATCTGATTTTCATTTTGTTCTTCTTTTCTTTTCTTTCCCTTCTAATTTTTCTGCAAAAATAATTAAATGAAGATCAAATGAGATGAGATGATTTTTTCTTAGAAAGAATAAAAATGGAAATAGAGATAAATAAAAAAATAAAAATAAATAAATAAATAAATAATAGTTATAAACAACTAATAAGATGATTTATGGAATTTTTGGTGTCTACAGGTTCAACATATCCCAATGGGTTAAAATTCATGAATACAGTAATCTTGCTCCATCTTCTTCTTAAAACCCTCATCGAGTTCCAACAGACCAAATACTTCTTCTTCAAAATCCAACTGAATTCCAACGGAGATTTTTTCTTCACTATTTGTAGCACTAAATTCATGAGGTCTGGTCCCAAGAAATTGACTAACGAAAACAATAGGGTTTTTGGTAACCCAATAAAGACAATAACAAATCAAATAGAGAAATATAGAATTTCATGTGATTCAGTCGAATTGACCTACGTCTACGGGTAAAGGAGTAGCAGATTTACTACAATTGAAAGAAAGTACAAAAGAGAGAGCATAAAACCAAAAAACTAATTCCAAGGCCTAAGAGGCACCTAAAACCAAAAACACAAAAGAGTCCAAATAACACAAATTGATTGACGGCCCAAAGACTCATTACTTGCTCTTTTGGTTTGATACCTAACCAAAACTCCTTTCAAATTGGGGTATGGGCCCCCTAAAACTCTCTTGGATTGGTGAATATGGCACTTGGCTAGTGCGGTTAGCACCTATAAACTCATTTAACCCCACTATTTTTATAATTATCGAAAGGAGATACTTCTTTGAAAAACATTCGATGTTGGATACAAAGACAAACTCAACAAGATTAACTAGTGGTGAAAGCTCTTTTATGCAGGTCATGAAACCCTTCAGAGTGTTGCAAGGGCAACTCAGATTGTAGAGGACGAGACCTCAAGTAAGCATCTCAATAGAATGTTGAGTTATTTGTCCTTCAAATAATTTTCAACTATTTAATTGTCGTGCAATTTATTGTTAACTTATTCGATCTTCAAATAAGTTTCCAACTCTTTTAGTTGTCTTGCAACTTATTTGATCTACAGGTTATCTCAACTTGCAAATTGTGACCTGTACAAGTTGACTTAAGATCTCAACTTGTAATTAGTGCTTTGCATAGATTGTTTTAAGATCTTAACCTGCATCTTGCGCTCTACACAGATTGTCTTGAGATCTGCACATATTGTTTTAAGATCTCAACCTATAATCTTTGCTCTCCACAGATTGTCTTGAGATCTCAATGTGCAATTAATGCCCTGGACAAATTATCGTAGGATCTCAACTTGCAATCCTATGCTCTACATAGATTGTTTTTGAGTTCTAACCTGCAACCTATGTAGGTTGGTTTATGTGTTATTTATTTATTATTAATTTTTTCTTGTGAAATGTTCTACAATTCATTTAAATAAGATGTTATGTGAACTGAGATCATTAGTTAAGGTCTCCGGGTTTTGGCTCTTCACAAGCATGTCGTTAATATAAATTTTTATGTTTCTCAAATTTGATGCTTAGAGAGATTGTTGACCAATCTTTGGTAAGTGGCACCTACTGTGATGCCCCCACCTCTCCCTAGGGCAAACCTTATGGTATCAGCGAGGCGCCTGCCCAACTCTCGTCAGGACTCACGCATTCATTCAACCTTAATAAAGAACCACAAGTCAACCATTGACTTATAATAAAGAAATACTTCGAATATACAAGTCCAAAACTCTCAAGGCTACCATTTATAATTACAATCCAAAATACTCAAGTATAACAAAATTTACACTTCAAATATCTCCCATAACATACAACAGATATACTAGCTTCCACCAAAAGCCGTTAGTCTAGAATCACCAACTTCCACTTCCAAACCTGTTAAGGAAAACAACTTGGGGTGACCTAATGCTCAGTGAGGCCAAGAAATCAAGCAAGCAATCAAACAAGTAGCACGAACTAACTCAAATAACACACTTAAGAGAGACTTAATATACATTTTATATAAACGAGCAAGTAGGAAGTAAAACATAAATGAAAAGGATACAGGAGCTCTCAAGAGCTATTTCCAAGTCACGATCGGTTCAAGCCATCTTTGGTTGACCCTCCGTCAACTCAAGTAATAACATGTTCGTAGAGCTCCACTTACTTCTTTCATCCATCATATCACCCTCTTGATTCCGGAACCAAACACGCACGAGATGGCAATACTGCTCGAGTATGCCAAGCAAGACTTCAAAAGACCAAACTTTATAATTTCTCATGGTTCACCAAACTCTCGACCAAACCCTTGCCAACTCGAGTTACGAGGCTAGCCAATGGGTTTTGGGCATCCCCACGAGTATAAGTGGTCGATGAGACAATGCTCTAATCGACTTAAAATCGGTCATAGTACTAAGTCGGGATGAGAGGCACCTCCCACCCGAATAGGCTGTGGTACATGCCACTGCTCAGTACTCACGATTACAAGCACGTTCAAGTACAAGTTCAAGTCACGATTACTCGCCTCGGCAAGTTCACGAATCTTAACAATTTCACATAACACTTGTACAAATATCATTTCAATCATAGTACATGAAACATACACTTGGCACCCACCAAAAGTCAAGAGCAAGTACGGGAGCAAAAGCAAGAGGTCAAACGAGTTTCTCGGTGTCCGCGTGATCACCTGAAACACGCACAATCAAGATTACCTAGGTACTCGACCAAGCCTAATGAGAAAAAATATCCTCTTACTACCCACATTCAAAGCCATGAGCTCAAATCGAGTTAAAAGAGACTTTTTCGCTTAAGCATTGAAATAACACTCAAGGAGAAATCAAAAGTCGTTTTCGAGTCAAGTCGTGGTAAAAAATCTCAATTCCAAAAGAAAGTACCTCACTTAACTTTTGGCACGAAAATCGAGAAAAGGGAAGATGGTTTTCATATTTCAAACTTCTAATCCTATGCCCAAGTTTTAGAATATAAAGGAGTGTTCATGTTTTCAAATATTATGAAGTGAAAATCCATCAAAACGTTACTCATTTTCATAGTAAATGTTGAAGTTAAAAGTTCCAAGTTTCGAATAGAAAACTAGTAAAATTCTTCAAGAATTACTCTAACTAAAACACTCCATTTTATGGTTCAATATCATGGAAACCAAGGGCATAAGAATAGGGATTAAATCCATTTTTCAAGTATAAAATGAGGTCCATATAATCAAGTAAACTAGATTTAATACCTAGGAAATGTTTCTAAACCACTTTTGAGGTTTTCGCTTCTATATAAGGAAAAAGTCAGTTTTGGACAGCATTATTTGGAAATCAAGATTCAAAATGAAGGTCTAAGGTTCTAAGAGACCTTGTATCCATCCATGAAATCAAACTTAAAACGGACTAACAATCTCAAAGGAAAATTGAAAGTTCTTAAAAGAGCATTTTTGTTTGAAACCAGAAAATTCCAGCTTTGTGCGACACCATTTGGAAAAATGATATCTCGAGTTTTGTAAGTCCAAAAATTGAAAACTTTATACCATTGGAAACTAGATTCAATGTACTAAAACTCTATGAAAGACACTTTTTCTAGATTCAAATCAGAAATCATTCAAATCTCAGCTCCAACTTGCTGCTTCATTAAAACAAGGCAAAACAGTCTTGTATTTTCAGTGAAATTTGGAAATTTGGAAAAATTCATAGAAATAGAATCAGCCCTTGAAATTTATACCACAGAAAGAACTCCAAATCTAGTTTCAAATACAACAAATGGAACTCAATTCGGATATTTCTACACCAAGATACAATAGTTTCATGAAAGCTGATTTTTGAAACCTGGTTCACGGATTTCTAGCCTTGGAGCATCGACACAGTTTCGAAATCATGTCATAACTAAAGCTACACAAGTCCAAATTTAGTGTGGTTTATGGCTTTGAAAACTACATTCAAATTACTAAAAATCATTAGAAGAAACCGTCTTCAAATTCATTTCACAAGAGGAGTGAAAACGAGCTACAAGATACAGCTGTGCAGGTCTCTCGGGTAAAACAGTAGAAGCAAATCAGTCAACTTTGCTGGTTCACTACGGTTCATAGAAAATGAATTAGCAGGGGTATTTTATACCGTTGGAAGGCCCTCAGAGTCTAGTTTCAAATGCCACAAATGGAACTTGATTTCAACTCTTGTACAAAAGTTTATGTGCAGTTAAAGATACCCTGGTCGGCTGTCCTGGGCAACATTTTCCAAATTTGCTTCTCTTCTCTAAACTCAACTTTTACCCAATCAAATGAAATGATTTTTGAGAGATAATTTTTACACACACAATCAAACATATAACAAGCATTTTGCAGACATTTGAACAAAAAAATTCGAAAATAAATCAAGGGAATAAAGTAGTAAAATTTCGGACAGCACCTCCCTTCTTCCTCTTCAAGTTTTCTCTCCAACATTCAAGCCACAAATCAAGCCATAAACCACAAGAATAACAACCAAACAAGCAAGAATCCTCAAGTCCGCTGCCTAATAGGCCACCTCAAGATATCTCTACCTAGATATAAAGCAAGAAAATAAGGGTTTTCTCAAGTCATCTAACCTAGTTTTGGTTAGGGTTTCTAACCCCCTTGCATAACAACCCATAACCACTACTAACTCTTGCATAAAACTAAAAATCAAGGGAAGTGAAATTTGTTACCTCTTCAAGGCTTCTTGAACCCTAGGTAGAGCCAAGCTTTACACCACCAATCCACCAAGAAATCACCACAAGGCAAGAGTTTTCTTCTAGCTAGATCAACTTCCAAAAGTTTGAAGGTGTTGGATGAATTCTTGGAACAAGATTTGTGGGTGAAGTTTTGAGTTTT
Organism: Coffea humblotiana; assembly: GCA_023065735.1. Classification (NCBI taxonomy): domain Eukaryota; kingdom Viridiplantae; phylum Streptophyta; class Magnoliopsida; order Gentianales; family Rubiaceae; genus Coffea; species Coffea humblotiana. Next base: position 7,900,405 of record CM041208.1, on the reverse strand, counting down.
TCTTCTCCTCTTTTGAGCTTCAAGGTTTGGCCACTTAGAGAGAAAAAGGAGAGAAGATGAAGCTTGAGTTGTGATGTGAAGGTGAGAAGAAAGCTAGTTTTTTGGTAGGAAAAAGGTCAACAATGAATAGTAGTCCAAGTAGTGCCATGCACTAATAATACTCATTCTTACTAGTCTAAGATAAATTCTCCAAATCCCCAATTAATCGTGCCGGTGTGACTTTTGAAAAATTTTTGACGTGTAAGCCATAAAAATATGACTTGAGTAAAATTCATGCTAAAATGATAAAATTAAATAACATGCCAATGCAAATAATTTTAAAATAGGTGAAATTAATAATAAAAGTACGAGTCCTCACAGCTACACTTTTTAATTCAATAAAAATAGAGTAGCAATACGTACTTGATCTTGAGGTCCTTGATAACTTCCCTTAATATTGCTACTACTATCCACTTCTATGACCTACGCGGTTATCTCTCTGATTGTACATATATCTAGCCTAGCATACAAGTTGTGATAGATTGTCCTGCTTGACCTGGAATTTAATCTCACATTTGAGATCAATGCAGTCATCTATGGGATGGCCCATATCCCTATAAAAGACAAAATACAATTCTTTGTTGCATTTTTCCATTGGACATTTCACAGATTGGGTTGTCTCAAAAATCCCTTCAATTTTGATTATGGCAAACAAATTTGACCTTCAAGTAATGCGGTGGGTAAGATCCTTGTTTTGCAAGAACTTCTCAAATTTGCTCAATCTATCAAATGCTCTTTCAAACTTTCTTTCTATTCAATTAGCTTCTTCTCCCTTAGTGTACTAATAAACCTTTTGGAGCATCCAAGGATAAAAGAACTGCTTACTTAATTTGTCCTGTAGATAAATTCAAGATGGATCCATACTTGTTATGGTTATACATTTCGGCTCCTTCAGCAAGAGATTTTGGGAGTGAGCTGACAAAAGCTTGTTTGAGATTAATATCTGCACCAAGAGCAAAAAACAATTTAGTCATCTTCTTGAAATGTTTATTTAAATCTTTTCGATCATAAGAAAAAACATTTCATCTGAAAGAATTCCTTTCTTTTGGTTTCCTTACTCTCTTTTACATCTCCAATAAACATTAGATGCAGGATATTAATATTTTCAGAGAAATCCTGGCAAGTCAAGAAATACATCTTGTCTTGTTCTTCTAAACTTGACCACCAATCCTTGAAGATTCCTGAAAAATGAGTAGTACAGCCAGACAAGATTTCGAAATGAGATTCTTCTGTAAGATTTTGGATAACCATCCAAGCATGGAAATCCTGAAAACTTGCTTCCCATTTTTCTGATGGGATATCATCAGTGGTAAAAATTTGAACTCCTTTTGCCTTTGAGGAAAAACTAGTTCTCTGATTCCTTGGAGCACTTGATGTTCTCCCTCTTTACCATCATCATCTGGATGTACTACTTCTGCCCCAGTAGTATGTTTATGATGGGGATTTCTTCTTCTTTAGAAGATATCTCTTCTCCAGAGGTTTCTGAAGATTCAGATTCTTGTGTTGATTCTGTTATCTCAGAATTATTTGAATCTTTTTCCAATGGTCATAAGTTGAAATGTATGGTATTGATTCTTGATGTAGTTCTTCTAACATGGATGATAAAGGATTATCATAGATTCTGGTAATCTCTTCTTCTGCCTTTTCCTGTTCAAGAGAAAATTCAGGATTAGAATAAACCTTTGTATACATTAACGAACTTTCTGGTTCCTGAACAATTTCTTTTCTTTTTCTTTCTTCTTCAAGTCTTTTCCTCTCTTTTTCTTCATCCTTTTGTTTTTTCTTATTTTTACGATATTCTCGTAATACTTTAGCAATATCAAAAGGAGGAGAAGTCTGTTCTTGTTGACTTGCAAAGAAAACAGAAGAATTAGGTGTAGTTACACCACCAAAATAAAAAGGAGTTGGCCAGTTTCTGATAGGAGTAGCACCAAAACCTAGACTTACCTTTGGGACAGATGGTTCTATTGGTCCAACATCAAATTCAGGGACCTTACCCGTATTCTTGAGAGTTTCAATCTGATTTTTGATGAACCGGGTTTCTTTTTCCTGATTCAAAACAAAATTAGCTAAAGATGAAGAATATGAAGGCAACTCGTATTTCAAATTTTCAAGCCTTTTTTCGAGAACTTCAATCATATGAGATACTTGAGAACTTTGAGTTTTAACAACTGTATCTATATGATCAATTTTTCCTTTTATCTCAGTCACATTCTTATGGATGGATGTGAGAGCAGTATTTTGAACCAAGGAATTTTCAATTTGCCAGTTCAGAATTTCTTTAGTTGGGCTGGATCTAACAGTTTCTCCTGTTGGGAGAACTGTGGGATGAGCATTCTGAACTTTTGGAACATGCCTAGAACCATTTTTGACAAAAGGCTCTAGTATGGGAAAATCTTCTTCGTTGAACACGAAGATTTGTTGAAGTGGTTCTTTTGGCTTTTGGAACAGGCATTTTGATGGCTGTACGGGTTGGATGGAGTTTTGTACTTGTTTCTGGACTGGCCTCCACTCTTTCTTTTCTTTCTTGGCTTCTTTTTCCAAGATAGCCAAATACTTTTGATAATATGGATGGAGTTTTTGCTTGGAAATTTGAGGTTCTTTTGGGATCCAAGAAGATGGTAGTTGATATCCATCAAAGCCACTTCTTTGTGATGTGAAATTGTCAGTATGAGGGTCCTGTGGTTTAAGATCATCTGGTTTACAAGACCTCTCTTCACATGGTTTGGTCTTTTTCTTTTCCCTTGAGGGTAATGGATAATCATCACTAAACTGATGTTCCCACCAACAATCATCACACTTGGTACACACATCAAAATAGATGTGTCCAGAAATGGGATCTTGGAAATAATGTACCGGCTGTCCTTCTCTGTCAAAATAAGCAATAATGTCTTGACGAAAACCTCTTTTCCCAGTTTTCATCATATGCTCCAAGCATTTTCCCCTCTTCTGGTGGCATCTCCATTGAAACCTGCGCAAGCATAATAGATGGATAAGACTTTTTTTGGATTTGGCTTAAGATGAGAATGATAAAAAATAATAGAAATTCTCTCTTCTTGTATTTGGGAGATTTTTGAGTTTGAAGATTCAATAGGTTCATTCGCTTGGGAGTGCAGGGATTCATATTGAGTAATCCAACTGTCTGGTAACAATTGAATTAATTCTGACTTTGAAATTTGTTTAGGAACATGAGTACAGGATGTTGAATTCTTCTCATGTACACGAATAAGAAGAGCATCTTTCTCCACCAGGAATTGTAAGATCAAGTGCATGGTTCTGAGCTCTATACACCATCTGATAATGGAGAGTTGAAGTAATAGCATCAGTAACCTGATCTGTTCCTATGATTTGTACCTGAACTTTAAGAACATCAAGCAAATGAGGATATGATAGAGACATGTTAAAATTAGAAAAAAAGGTTCACAAAAATAGTTCCAGCATTAAGAGTAGTTTCTACAGTTTTATACAAGCATGCTGATATTTTGTGAATCTGGTGTAAAGCAAGACTATGCGAGCCACCATGGGTAGTCCTTTCTTCCATGGAAAGATAAGGAGAATCTGATTGCACCAAAGTGAATATGTGTAAATCCTTATTGCTTCCATCGAGAAGAAAATTCTGGAGAAATATAGAGAGTAATGAACTGTTCCTTCTTAGTAGCAAATATTGGATGTTGATCCACTTTTGAGGCCTGGATATACTCCTTTACACCCTTGGGATGATGCTTAATCAGAGATTTAATAGCCCTTATGGGTGAAAATTGTTGTTTACCAAAAGCAGTATAAGGATGAATAACAAGCAAAGAGGTAAGATTTACCACCTCTGGTTTTACAGAAACTGCATACAAATAGTCTAATTTATTACTATTAGTTCTATTTAATACAAGCTCACTGGAAGTAGAAGCGCCTCATTTTTAAAGAAAAAAACCTTAATTTATTCTGTTGAAATCCTCTTCACTATTTATCCTATAAACACAATACCACAATAAATCTATATATACTTGTCTATGAATTATTTGATAAGATTTAGGATGCAGAAAATCTAACAAATTAAAAATTTCTAACTCAAGCAAATGAATATAATCTAAACATTCCTACTTATTATAGTATTCGAACATAAAAGCTGGAGAACCTCTACAAACATCATTAAAATTATAATTAAACCAATCTCCGGAATATGGATCAAAGTTGTGCCATGAACTCATAAATAGATAATATGAATGAAAAATGAAAGATGAAAATTTTCTCTTTAGGTTGGCTTTGATACCAACTATCAGAGTGCCACTCGAATCTCTGAAGGTATTCCCAAACACAACAGCCTCTCTCTCTTGGGCTTTCAAAAGTTCAAGGGACTTTTATTACAAGATAAGAGTGGTAATCATCTATAAGGATCTCGGCCTTCCTAAAGGGAAAATAAGGAGTTTAGGCTTCCATTGATTTGGAGGAAACTGCAAATTATGACAAATATTAGAGTGCCACTTAAATCTCTGAAGGTATTCCCGAACACAACAGCCTCTCTCTCTTGGGCTTTCAAAAGTTCAAGGGATTTTTATCACAAGATAAGAGTGGTAATCATCTATAAGGATCTCAGCCTTCCTAAAGGAAAAATACGGAGTTTAAGCTTCCATTGATTTGGAGGAAACTGCAAATTATTGATAATTTTTTGATACAAACTTTTGATGCCCCTCCAAATGGTAGGAGTCATCTATTTATAAAGAATAGTGTGACCTTTCAAGAAAGTTACGGGCATTCGACCTTTCAAAAAGTAAATAGTAAAATGACTCTTGGAGAAAGATTACAGACAACCTTTTAGAAAAATAAAAGACAACTAACCCTTTAGAAAAAGGTTACAAATGACTCTTGGGAAAAGTAAGAGACACACATTATTACAGACACATTAGTAAGAGGCACACGTTATTACAGACACATTTTTATAGACAACTTTTATTTATTGGGATCTACTAGAAATGACTTGTCTCTTGATTAGATATACCAATAATATTCATCATCCGGGGTATCTGAGGGAGTGGTATCCGAATCAGTGATATTGTACAGTTTAATGTGATCTTCATGTGCTCTCTTGTTTCTTCTTTTATTTTCTTGTCTTTTTGCTTATGATCTTTCTTTATGAACATAAGAGGATGAGGCGCCTGCGTCTGCTTGACCTGTCTCATATGGATCCTAAGAATCTTGCATAACAGTGCCATTCATTTTATCCTAATATTCTTTTTTTAGCCTTTTTTATTCTAGTCCAATGAGGATGACTAGTCTGATAGTTTCATGAACCATATTGTCCTGGCCAAATTTCAGGTGGAATGCATATGTTTTCTTGGAATATGTATCTCTGAGCTTCCTTATACTCATCTTCAAGATCTAAAATGGTATGAGTCATTTCTTTATAAATAACTGCACTCGGATGAGAGTGAAATTGGTTATTGAGCAAATAATTGGGTCGATGAAAATGAAATATAACATAGTTTGGGTTTGTCGAAAACAATCCGAACCAAAATGTTAATGGTCGAAACCATTGCAGGAAAACTTGAAGGTTCGGATTCAAAGGTTGATTGAAGAATGGACTCTGAAATTTCATTAAAATATGATATTGATGGCATAAGCACCAAAAATACCATAAGAGCGGTTTTAGAAAATCATGAGGATTGGCTATGAAGATTTGACAGAAAGGATATTCATGATTTGTACCGAAGGGACTTAAAATTGATCCACCATATGAACTAAAAACTTGTAGTTCATACTGGTTTTTGATTCTTTCAATATCTTCTTTTTCCCATGGATAAGGTATTACATGAATATCTGGGGGTTCTGAACAAACAAGTGTAAACATGAAACAGGTTGATATTTTTTTGGGGGTAGACACTTCTTTGGTTGGTTCTTTTCTTGAAAAGAAATCAGCTACAATATTCTTTTTCCCTTTGATATGTTTAACATCAAAGGAGTATTGAGAAAACCAAGTTGACCAACGGAGTAGCTGAGGATGAGGGATGGTTTTTTGTTTAAAGTGCAGCATTTTAGGAAATGATCCCATGTCTATTTCAACCAAGAAATGATGAGAAATGAGAAAGAAAGAGAATTTTTTAATTCCATTTCTCACTGCAAGAATCTCCTTGAATGTGGAATGATAATGTTGTTCTGAAACTTTGAACTTTCCACTTGTGAATGCACAGCAATGCCTTTGTCCCTGTTTATCTTCTTCAAGTAGAATGGCTCCCCAATATTTATCACTTGCATCAGTTTGTAAACTCTTTTTGCCATCAGAAGGAATATACAAAGTTGGAAGTTGAAGAAGTTCTTCCTTCAAATTTTGAATTGCTTTGGTCTGTGCTGGTCCCCATAGGGGTGGTTTCCTTTTAAGCATTTTAGTCAGAGGACTAATATGCTTGGCAGCTTTTGGAAGGAATTCTCGGACATAATTAACAACTCCAAGAAATTGTTGAACTTGCACTTTTGACAAATCTTTTTCTGGAAAATCTGCAATTGCCTGTCCAACATGCTTTTCAAGAGTACACTATCCCTCAAAAATTTTCATGCCAAGAAATTGAATTTCTTGTTTTGCTAGAATCATGATACCATATCAGGTACAACTTTGGGATTTGAATGAAACATTTGAAAAACTTTTTAGACTTAATCCCAGTAGGTGTAACAAGATACTGGAATAAGATCTTTTCAAGTAAAATTTGCTCCCAAAAACTTTGATTTTATATGACAATCTGGGAGAAGCTTAATGGTGATAGGATCTTTAGTTATGAACTTTGTTTGGAAAATTTTACCATCAGCAGCTCTGAAATTATCAGTTTTTAGAATCCAACATTCATTAGGTAAAATATCTTTTTTCATAATTGATAAAGATGCACCTGAGTCAAAGAAACCAATTACTGGAATTGGTTTAGAATACTTATCCAAAAGGATATGAACAAGTGTTTGCGAATAAGTTTCTTTGGAAATTTCTTTACTATTGTGAGGTCCAATAGTAAATATTTCATCTGGAATTAGCAAAGCCAAAAAGTGTGATCAGTTTCAGTTTCTTGCTCAGAAAATTCAGATTCTAAATCAAAAAATTTAAATTTAAATTCATCCTGAATTTCTAAAATTAATTTTACTTCCCTTTTGGTTCCGAGGACAATTTTTTGCAAAATGTCCTGGCTTTCCACAGATGAAACATCTGTTGCCTTTTCTTCCTCTGAACTTTTTCTCCTTCCTCTTGAAATATTTCCATATTTACCGGAAGGTTCTTCTCGGATAGCTCTCATTGAAACTTCTGAATTTTTTGAACTTTTTCCTCCTTTTGTGAGGGATACATGCATGACATTTACCCTTAGTAATCAATTCAGGTTTCTTACAAGCTTGATCTAAGCAAACATCTCCTTTGAGATATTTTCGGATAACTTTCCTCTTGTTGCAAAGATCATCCAAGGATAAAAGAACTGCTTGCTTAATTTGTCCTGTAGACAAATTCAAGATGGATCCATACTTGTTATGGATATACATTTCAGCTCCATCAGCAAGAGATTTTGGAAGTGAGCTGACAAAAGCTTGTTTGAGATTAATATCTGCACCAAGAGCAAAAAACAATTTAGTCATCTTCTTGAAATGTTTATTTAAATCTTTTCGATCATAAGAAAAATATTTCATCTGGAAGAATTCTTTTCTTTTGGTTTCCTTGCTCTCTTTTACATCTCCAATAAACATTAGATGCAGGATATTAATATTTTCAGAGAAATCCTGGCGAGTCAAGAAATACATCTTGTCTTGTTCTCCTAAACTTGACCACTAATCCTTGCGGATTCTTGAAAAATGAGCAGCAAAGTTAGACAAGATTTCGAAATGAGATTCTTCTGTAAGATTTTGGATAACCATCCAAGCATGGAAATCCTGAAAACTTGCTTCCCATTTTTCTGATGGGATATTATCAGTGGTAAAAATTTGAACTCCTTTTGCCTTTGAGGAAAAACTAGTTCTCTGATTCCTTGAAGCACTTGATGTTTCTCCCTCTTTACCATCATCATCTGGATGTACTACTTCTGCCCCAGTAGTATGTTTATGATGGGGATTTCTTCTTCTTCAGAAGATATCTCTTCTCCGGAGGTTTCTGAAGATTCAGATTCTTGTGTTGATTCTGTTATCTCAGAATCGTTTGAATCTTTTTCCAATTGGTCATAAGTTGAAATGTATGGTACTGATTCTTGATGTAGTTCTTCTAACATGGATGATAAAGGATTATCATAGATTCTGGTAATCTCTTCTTCTGCCTTTTCCTGTTCAAGAGAAAATTCAGGATTAGAATAAACCTTTGTATACGTTAATGAACTTTCTGGTTCCTGAACAATTTCTTTTCTTTTTCTTTCTTCTTCAAGTCTTTTCCTCTCTTTTTCTTCATCCTTTTGTTTTTTCTTATTTTTACGATATTCTCGTAATACTTTAGCAATATCAAAAAGGAGGAGAAGTCTGTTCTTGTTGACTTGCAAAGAAAACAGAAGAATTAGGTGTAGTTACACCACCAAAATAAAAAGGAGTTGGCCAGTTTCTGATAGGAGTAGCACCAAAACCTAGACTTATTTTTGGGACAGATGGTTCTATTGGTCCAACATCAAATTCAGGGACCTTACCTGTATTCTTGAGAGTTTCAATCTGATTTTTGATACAAACTTTTGATTCTCCTCCAAATGGTAGGAGTCATCTATTCTGTATGTAGCGAGCACACAGAGTTTGAAACCACAACCTTGCATTTCTTATTAACGTGTTCGGAAATGCCTTGCACATGATGGCATCAACAAAATTTTGCAATCTCATACAGATCACAAAAGAGCTAACGTGATCCTTTGGATTAGTGGTGCCATTGTAGATCTCAAGGTGAGGCAACTTTTCCTCTGATGAAAGGTACAACATCCAATTTGGGTCAGTTATCAAGCATAGAAGAGCCGCTAAGTGAAGACTTGCATTGGTCCTAAGACACAACATTTGAATAAACTTGCAGACTGGAGATGTAATCTGTCACGCAATAGTTGAATTATTTAGACGTATGTTTTTAAGGGTACCTAGAAATATACATAACACTGTAGCAAATTTTAAAATGCTTCAAGATAAAAGACAGTTTGAGATAGTGAAAAGATACACAGAGAATGTGTTTAAGGAATACTTCAAAAAAAAATTTCCAAAAGACATCCTATCCAAGTGGAGACTTGATTACCTAGCTACTATATGTTCCTTGCACCATATTGCTTTATTTTAATTTATTGTGTATTTGCTTTACACATGTAGTCTTGTGATTATGCAAAAGTTAATTGCATTGATGATTTGTTCAGTAGTACAATGTAATATAAATGGATGATTATTATACTATAAACTAGCAATTTGACCTTTTTTAATTTCCATTGTTTTATTTCCTTGTAAGCTTGTTAATTATTTATAGCCATCGTTCTTTCCTTTTTATCTCTTCTGGACAAAGCTCTGCAATTTTAGTTAGAGATTCTGTGGATAATTTTGTCTATTTGTGGCAAAGCTAGCACCGAAGATGTCACTTTTTGGGCTACTATGGGAAGATAAACTTGCCTATCAGCCAAAGTTGCCAGTCAATGTTTCTGTCTTTTGTATAGCTTGATTGTTTAGGATTATCAATTGACTCCACTAGTGAGAAGTGTAGCATACCTCACCAAAGAAAGTTGAAGGAACCTTTCCATGTAGCTTTACCAAGGTTGAACCTCAAAAATGGAAGCATGAACTTGGCTATCCCTAAATCTCTATTATAAAGCGATGAATTTAACACGACCACTTCTTCTTTCCTTGACATGGTAGAGAAGGTCGATGACACTACAACTTCCTTAGTCCACTTGCTGGTCCAATTTTCAAGATGAAAGGACCTTTCGAGAGGTATAAAAGACTCAAGAAAGATGCCAATTGTTGGTTTGTTAACGTATAACAACAAGCTTTTCGATTGAGATCCTCCCCATTTATCTGTCAATGAAACATGTGGCATTGGCATGGTATAGTCCTTAATTTGCATGGTTGTTGAAATTTTGCAAAAGAAAATATTAGACAATGAAAAGAGTTTTTTTACATAAAAAATAAAAATAAAAATAAAAAGAGCAACCATAATAGGAGAGCAGCATTAATAACAAGAAGGAAATATTGTTTGTAGCTTTCAGTGGTTTAATCTATGGCTCTGACATCGGTTATTTATACTGGTAGTATTATGTAGAGTCCAAAAAAATTTGGGAAGTCGAATTTCTTCAAGGAGTTGGGTTTACAAGAGGTTTCCGAAATTGGTTCGGCAAATGATTGAGTTTACAATGAATTGATTAATTAATTTACAAGGAAAAAGGATTCCTGCTGGTTTCAGAAGTTAAGCATGCACGATCGCAGTTGATTAGGATTGGGAAAATAACTCTGAAATTGAGTATAATTCTGGCCTCGAGAATTAAGTATGCATTTTGGAAACCAATTAGAAAAGGAATGTGACTAGTCATGTTGGAAGTTCAAGAAATCCAAATATGAGCAGAAGAAAATGTCGAATCTTGTCCATTCAAATTTTGCTTCAATCTTTAGCATTCACGAACAAGTTTCGATGGAACATTTGTAGACAATTGAATTTTAATTAATTTTAAAAATTACCATTGATTTATAAATTATTTCTATGGTTTATTTTTATCCAATTGAATATTTCCACATGTCATGCACACTTGAAAATTTGACTATTCGGAAACCAATCATGTCTCTTCATGTGTCAAATTGAGGTGTTCCAACCAACTAAAAATACTGAGATAATTGTGGCAATCAAATTAAGTCATGTCACATGTTTATATGATTTGGCAAAATTATGAAAAGATATCTAATTAATTATTTCTTTATTAAAAAGATAATATTTAGAATTATTTAATCCATGTAGATGTCGTATATACTGCGATGGTTCATAAAATTAAATTGTGTCACGTCATATATCCCTATAAGTTTGGCCAATCAAGGAAATATTCATTAATATTACCTCTTTATTAATAAATGTTAAATGAAGAAATAATATTTAAAGTGGTACAGTCCTGATATTACAGCATGTCTTGTAAGACAAGTAAAGTGTCATACATGTCTTCAGTTTCTATCCTATTCTATAGCTATAAATAGGGGGTCTTTCCACCAAAACTCACACATCGCATATTTCATACGCTCATATTTTCTTAAAATTCCAAGGCTGTGAAGGCTTTGCATCTTCAAGTTCTTCAAATCTTCCTCATATCAAGACTTGAATTTTCAAGTGTTTGAGTTCATCAAGTTCTTCAAATCTATGAAGATTTGAAGGAATCGACAATTGATTCAAGAACAAGTTGCGAAGCCATTGAATTAACATTTAGGGAAAAGAATTGAAAGAAGCTCTCTACAAATTAGATAAAATCTCAGAGATTGTAACTCACATATTTTCTTAAAAAATCGTATAATTCATATTTGTTGTATATTTTTCTTGTCTTGTAATTTTCTTGCATATTGAATTTTATGGCTAACAAATTCATTTGACAATTTGCTCATTCTCTATTCTTTTATTGTGGCAATTTATCTACGAACCAAAATCTTTATTCATTAGACTATGAGACTTGAGTTTAACATTTTATTAGGCTATACGACTGGAATTTATTACTATCGTTTTGTTCTTCAGATTCCATTATCATCTCTACACTTCACCCTTAGAATCCTTTTATTAGATTTTTTTTATTGTTTAACCCTTTTATACCTAAGTTATTAATAATCAAGAGCCTTTCACAAAGCACATTAATGAAATAAAAATCTTACTTTAGAACCAAATTCGATATTTTATGATAGAGACTGATATCAGTAGTCAAATCTTCTCGAATAAAAGGAAAATACAATCTTGGGACTAAGAAAAAGAATGTTTACTCCCACGTGAATCTACAGTCTTGGATATAAATTAAAATAAGAGGAGAACATAATAATAATAATTTATTAGAGTATGCCGATTATTAATTGATGATATTTTTTTGGCAGAGGTGAATGTATGGAGACTTATCATTCCTTTCTTGTTTCCATATGAGCCAAAATAATATTTAGCATTTTCATTTTCCTTCCTTTCGGTTTTTAATTCATTTTAACGTGGGCATTTGTTAAAATGTAATTTAGGTGTTAGATTTTTTAGAAGGCAAAACTAAAAAGAGGATGTGTATAAATGCAAGAGTAATAATTGTTAGTACATATAATTGGTAGGTTAGGTAGAATTTAGGTATACCGTTAGAAAAATCCTTCTTTTTAAGGTGTAAATGGAATTCAAAAGCTTCCAAAAATGAAAAACTAGAAAGAAAGATGTCCTCAAGGGCATTGCAGAAACTAGCCTTTTTTAATTAACAAAGCCGCATAAACGACAGCTTGCATTGATATTTACCTTTTTATTTTGAAAAATGGAAAAAGAAAGGTTTTATTTTCTCAAACGTATAGTTCACATGTATCGTGTAAGACAGAAACATTTTGAGAAAATTTAACGGAGTTAAGTTTAAAAGAAAATGGGCATCTACAACATAGAAAGAGACAGAAGATTAGAAAGAGTGGAAGCCAATTTCCATATCATTTTTTTTTTCTTCAACAGCAATTGTATCATAGAGGGATAAGAATGGTTGTCTATATAATACCTCTTGAACATGTTCTAACTCATCCTAAAATGTAAACTAATTGCTTATACAAGATTATAACAGAGACGTTATATTTAGTTAGTTAGTATTAATAGAGAGTTACTTGGCATCCTCGCACACATCACATATTGAAAATTTGTTTTGTTACAAAATTTGGCCGTATAACGTTTGCGACAGTACGTAGTCCCAACCCATTGTTCCGTATGAGAAGAGCAAGTGAATAACTTACATGGAATTGTCCCCCAAGAATCACGTTAATTAGTAGGACATTAGACACATAACAGCGAGGTCCCATTCTCAAACCCTGCTTTTTCCTCCTCCTTTCTTATAAGGTTTAGAATCTCTCCTTGAAAAAAGTAAATAGAAAAGCTTACACGAAATTGGACAGTTTTTTTAAAATTATTGGACAATATTAACCAGCATTTGGGTTTTTTTGCTAAAAGTGGTATTAAGTGCTCGATATAGTAACTTGTGTATTCAAACAGTAATTGTATTGTAAATTGATAACCAATGTTGAGTCTCCTAAACTATAAAATTATAATTAACAATGTTCAGACTTGCAGGTCCTTTCAACTTTTGCAACTTCAACCTTGATTATTTACATCGCTACATAGAAGCTTTCAATATAAATTTACCCAAGGGAAAAGAAAAAGGCAACTAAAGGAAAGTAGAGCAAGAAGTGGAGTTTCATTTTTCTAATTCGAAGTTTATTTATAAGATTCCATATATAAAAATAGGAAGTTTTGCCCCCTTTTTCTAATCTTCCCATCTATGATGGTGTGGATTCTTTGTTCTCTTGTACAAGAATCCAAACGCCAATTAAAATTTTCCTTTCATTTTCTATTCTCAACTTTTTTTTCTATAAGAGACACACCTTACCCTTCTTAAACTCTCCCTCACCGTTAGCAAAGAAGCATTGAAGATTTTGTTTCTTCGGAATTTTGTCAGTATTTGTGCTGTGACAGAGAGAGAAAATGGAAGAATTTGCTTCTTTATGGAGCTATCAAGAGGTGCGCTCTCTTCATATTCTTGCTAGTAATTTGGGATCTGGCATTTAAGACCTCCTTCATTTATGAATCAATGAAAGAGGATTCAATATAACTTGTTTAAAGGGAAGTCTATGCATTTCCTCTTCTAAATTGGCCATCAAAACCCCATTTATTCGGAATCTTTGTTTGATCTTTTCCAAAGTTTTTGGAATCCCATTGGCTTTGGTATCAGTTTTTTTTTTCCAACTGTTCATCTTAATGTTTGTTTTCCTGTTCAATTAAGTCTCCTTTTCTTCTTTGTTTCTGAAAATCCATTCAACCAAGTTGTTCTTTCGAAGGAGTAGACAATTGTGTAAAACTTCCATTGTTTAACGTCTTTTACATTACTTGATCTATTTTTCTAGAGCACAAGTCTTTCTTTATACGTGTGTATGAGTGTCTATTGCTGTGTGTGTGTGAATTTTTCTTTTTTGGGGGCTGTTTCCAGTTATCTAAAAGTAGAGTCAACGTCCATGTGCTTTGCACGTTAGCTGTTTTTTAAAGTGATGAAGAATTTTCGTGTTAAGAGCTTTTTGATATCCATTTTTGGGCGTTGATAAATATCTTTGATAATTCAGGACAAAACAATTATTGGCCCATTGTATGTTTTATTCTTAAGCTACCACGTATCCAATGGTAAAAATAATTGTGTTCTTTTTTCTTTTTCTTTTTCTTTTCTATTATAAAACCCTCTTTTTGTTTTTGTTTTTGTTTTTGTTTATACTCAGATGTCCTACGACTTCCATGATCCGCGTACCTTGCCCCTAAGTTTGAATTATATGTTTACTGAATAATAGGTAAATTTTCCAAGTTGTTTAGACTCATCTTAAGGTCCCTTGCTACTGTTGTTTGAAGTTGATCTTTCACTTTGAGCAAGATTTCTATTTCTCAAAATGAACGTGGTGCACTTGGTTTGTGTTGATTGGTATTGTCTGAATTCAGTCTTTAATGTGTAAAAGAAGAGCCAATATAATGTGTTCATAAACTTGACTGCTCAGTAACTAACAATTTCTTGTTGGTTTTTTCTTTTCAACCATATCATATGCATTTGTTTCTGTTTGCAGAGCGCTGATGATTTGAAGCAGAAGCTGCTATGCGCCACTCTTGAACTTGAACAACTAAAGGTGGAAGCAAATGAGGAAATGAGAAAAAACCAGGAACATGTGAAGCAACTTTTCCAACTCGTGAATATTGCTTGCCAAGAAAGAGATGAAGCAAGAGATCAACTTCAAAAGATGCTGAATAGAGTCATGCCTGCAACAACTTCAACTGAATTCTTTCCAAGCCTGCCTCAATTTCAACCAGATAGTTCTCTTCTAAAGCCTACAAAAGCAAATTCAAGTGCAACAGAGTCTAACAGTTTCTCTGAAACATACAACAATCCTTTGCATGGTTTATCCCCAGATGAATCCTTTTTGGATGCTGTCTCATCACCGGAACTCACAAACATCAACATAGGTGATTCAGGCAGCATTGCGTTTGTGAACCAACCCTTGATTCAAGACTGTAACAGGGTCATTTCTAACAGCATGGTCCCTTCAGCAATTCCAAAAGTTGATGTTGCCTCTTTGATGATTGAAAATTTTTCCAAAGGAAAAAATTTGCCCCAAAAAGGGAAGTTCCTTAAGGCTGTCCTTGATGCAGGGCCACTTCTTCAGAATCTTCTTGTTGCGGGGCCACTTCCTAGGTGGCGCAATCCTCCCCAACTTCAGAAAGCCCACATTCCTCCTGTTTCAGTTAAAGGTTGTGATGCTGATATAATCAACATGAAAAGTGCTACAAATATGAATCCCGTTGCTTCAAGATTACTTATTTCACGACCTTATGCTGAAATGTCATGTTCCCCGTCCCAAATTTTGTCATCATCCATGTTGAGTTTTACCAATGGACCTACTTGTTTGGGAGGTGATAGGTTGATATCATCTGGAGATGCTAACAGTTACATTCCGTTGGGTAAGAGACAGAGGTTCTGTTGAGATTTGGAGGCTGCTATCACAACAATTTTGAAAAATAAGATTGTTTGTGGTCTAAATAGCCGGATACAATCCTTAGTTTGAATTACATATCTTTTTAGCTTGATTGATATTCCTTTTCTTCTTTGGTGTTTTGTCTCGGAATCAGTTTATCCAATTTTTATTGGGTAATGAAGATATTGGGTTGTCCTAACATGTTATTACCTTATTGATATATATTCTTTTTCCAGTACATGATATTTTCTCTTGAGAGTTTTGTATTCAACGAGCATTGGAATGAAGCAAAAATCTTCGAAACATGTTTGAATGCACAGTTTCCCCTCGTAAGTTTTTGCATTGAATTTGGAAACTTTTTAGGATTTGTCTACCCTAATGGACTATTGTTCAAATAGCGAATAAATTTATGAGCAATCACCATATTATCAATAATCTATCTTTCAGGGGTAAAAGTTGATTGATTTTGGCTAATGCAGTGTTTAAGCAGGGGTTTAAACCAATTCACAAGAATTTTTGAAATGATTTTATGTACTACATTACATAAACTTATAGGCCTAAATTAAGACACCAAGGCAGGAGAGTCAATTTTAGGGATCAGGGTAATAATGGTCTCATTTATAGATTTTAGCAATTTGCCAGAGTGAAAGAAACCAGAAATGCCAGCTTACAGATCATACTCAATAATATTCTAGAATTTTTTAAAGCCACACCAATCTTCCCTTAATCTTCCTCTGAAATAATTTGCTCGAAACTCTTAAAAATAGTCAAGAACATAATTCATCTCAATTGATATGTGAATAAACAAAATCTAATGTCAAAGTTAGAGGTGTCAAAATGGATGACTTGGGTGGATTTGGGTTGGTTAAAATGGGTAATGGGTATAAGTGAGTCAATCCATTTATACTCATTTAATTAGATGAGTATAAATGGGTAAACCAAAAAAATGAATTGGGTAACCCAATTATCCATTTATAACCCATTTATTTTAAATTTTTGTAAACTCATTTAAATTCATTTTTGCAAACAAAGTTATCAATTTATACCACCCTTTGCACCCCATCATTAGCTTTAAATATTTACTTATAATGTTCAATAAGTCTAATTACCAATTTTTTTTTCCATTCATACTCTATGTCGTAAAATTACATGCTATTTAATAATTGAACAATAAGAATACAAAAATTTGAACTAAGCACTATAAAAAATAATATAAAAACTTAATTCAAAATTTTTGAACCCCTAACATTTTTTTCATGTGTAAATATAAAATTTCATTTGAAAAGGTAGGAAAAGAAGTTAAAACTTGTCATAAATTGGTAATATTGAAAAATAAGCAAGTTAACAAACTAAGAGAAAATAAAATGATAAGACAAAACCAACAAATAATAATAATAATGAAACAAAAAAAGTTAACATCATGACAAAGTGAAAAATTTGAAAAAAAAAATGAGTGCGGAAAGAGAGGAGATTTGGGGGAAGACATAAATGGGTATTATTGGGTAACCTATTTATACTCATATGCAAAAATTTATGATATCTATACCCATCTATTTATGAGCGGATATAGGTAAATTTAACTAAATGAGTTTATTTGCCACCTATAGTCAAAGTCAAAGTCATGCTATCACTAGTGATATTAGCACTGGCGGACGCTTCTCTAAAAATTTGTACTCGTGTTATAAATGTCGTAAAATTATAAATTTGTGCTGTTAGAAACTAAACTCATAACAATCATTAGAAGATACTTCCTAGAGGTTTGGATCAAAAGCTAGTCTAAATTCAGTCACAAGTTTGATATACTTTCCAGTTCCTAAGTTGCATAGTGTAGGAGTTTCAGTAATTGCAATCCTTATTTAAATATACATGACTCAGGCTATACATGTCGGATCATTGCAAAATTGGTGGTGTTAGAAAATCCAGTCAAATTTGCAAAATTTCTGGAATTTATAGACAGTGAACAAGAGATGGAATTTTATACCGTTGGAAAAATATTTGAATCTAATTTCAAATGCAACTGACACCACTTATTTTCAACTTTCCTACATCAAGTTATGATCAGTTTACCATGACTGCACAGACTTGCCTGTTCGTTCCGAATTTGGTTGTGTTCAAGATTTTCTTAGCTACAAATTTTCTAAATTCGATTTTCATCCCAACTGTTTGGTTACATGTTCAAAAGCAAGAGGTACAAGACATCCTTCCAGTTAAACCGGTTTCTATCCATTAAATACCATTTTTCTCAAGCAAGGGTGATCGACTCTAGTATGTTCATGAAAAAACACCAAGAACCTCCTTCATAAACTCTAAAATTAAGATAACAACACCTTAAACACTCACTTCCTTACCTCAATTCAACCAAGGGTTCTTTTTTTTTTTTTCAATTCAACCAAAGAGTTAATGCAAAATAGCACTTATTTCTTCCCCTATTGCTCCCGTCTATGGGTTCTGCTTCTCATGATTATGACAGCAACAATATGGATAAGTACCATGCCCAGGGGGAGGAAGGAGATAAGTATTGGTTTTTCACAGTTTGGCGCTCACATTTATTATATAATTATAAACTATGCCCCATTTAAGAGTAGTTTTCTAATTCAGACCCACAACTTTAGACATTTGGAGTATGGGCATTACAGCACCTGCGATGCACGTGTATCTAGGTGGCAAAGTTGGATCTTGCGGGTTGTGGCCATAGAAACCATAATTAACAAATAATTTGCAGACGAAATTAAAAAATTAGCACACAAAAGATTACCTAAACCTTATTAAGGTCTTTTACCTTTCTTATCTAAGTGGTAACTTTTACTCTTTACAGAAAATAGCTGAATAGGTTCTACCCCGCAGTTGTCTATGTAGTGTGGCAAGTTTTTCCTCATTTTTAGTACTTATGAGTGGCTGGTAGTATTGCCAGAGCAAAAATTAGGATCTAGAGCAAATTTCTGTTCATGAGACAACTTTGCTCTTGCTTAAGGTTTTACAATTAAACTTTATAATTTTGGGGTTTCAAATGAAACTTTCCCAAAATTTAATTGCTCTTGCTACATTCTGCCAACCAATTAATCATTCCTTGTCTAGTTTCTACCCCACGATGATTCTCATCTTCGTTCTTGTGAGGACCAGAAAACTTATTTTATATTGTATCTTATTTTTTTGATACATTTTCTTTTACTTTACTTTATTTGCCTTAATTTCTTAGATATTTTCTAAGTGAGTCAAGATTTTATTATTTGTCTTCTATAAGTTAGTGCATTTATGAAAGTGGGACCCACTAGTGAGGTGTGTGTAATAAATTTGGAAGATTAGGAGGAGTTGGATGCAAAGAGATATTATTTATAAGGAGTCAAGAGATAATTAGAAGTTGGTTAGATATTTTAGTGCTTGAAAGATAATTAGATAAGGATTAGCTCTTGGTTTACCATTTGTCATAAAACTATAGAATCTTAATTTTGACTATGACCAAATTTTCTTCTTATCCAACGAAGATTATTAGGTCATTAATTAGACACTAATCATTGCCTTGCCAAGTGTCACTTTCTTGCCTTGCTAAGTGTCACTCATCTATGGAATTTTGACCAAGACTTCTCTTGAACTTTCTCTTAGAAGTTTGGTCAAAATTCCCTTCCTTTCTTTCTACTTCTTGGCCGAACTTCCTAGCAAGAAAAGAGAGGGAAAAACTCCAAAATTTCAACTTGGTCCCATGCTTGAATCCTTGAAAAATTTATCCAAGAATCTTACTTCAATCCATAGAAAGTTGTAACAAGGAAGGAAGAAAGGCTCTTGTGGAGAGATTTGGGGAAAAAGGAAGCTCTTGGTTGCATTTCTTCCTAGGGTTTGAAGGCATCAAGTTAAGAAACCTTCTTTTCTTTCTTATCTTTCTTTTTTTGATGGATATATGACTTGATTATAGAAGGTTTGAGAAAGATTTCATGGTTTTGTGAGGCTGATTGAATTTTCCAGCTTTGAGTTATAATTTTCCAGCCTTGAGAAGAAAACGTCTAGCTTTGATATGGCTTGTGGGCTTGGATATCTTGTTGGAGATGCATTTTTAGCTTTGTTATACGAATTTCCAGCTCTAGTAGTCAATTTTCAGCCTTGGAATGTAATTTTCAGCTTTGTATGCCTTTTAGGTCTTGGCATGGGAATTTCCAGTTTTAGTATGAATTTTTAGCTTTGCGATAGAATTTTCCAACTTTGGTTGTAATTCTAGCTTAGGGCAAAAATTTCCAGCCTTCACATAGTTAGTTTTGTAAGTGATTTCTCTATTAGAAATTAACACTATATGCCTTATAACATGTTGGTTAGTGTAATTTGTGGATTTGTTATATAAATATGAAAGAAAGTTAGGGAGCTTGGCTCAAGGAGAGTTTGGAAAAAACATTCTTTGGCTTACTGGAAATTTCCGCAGAGAGCTCTGCGCAGTTTTGGGAAAATTGCTATAATTTCGTATAGAAAAATCCAAATTGAGTTCTACTTGTTGCGTTTGAAACTAGATTCAGAGTAATTTCTACTGTAACAATTTCAGAATTTGTTCTCAATTCCTATGAATATCTGTGATTTTCCAAAGTTGACTGAATTTCCACACCTGTTCTGTTTTTCTACCGGACGAAGCAGCAACTTGAGATTGGAATTTGACTAATTTGTGGACAGAATCTTACAAATGTGTCTTCTGGGAAATTGTAATCCTTTGAGTCTATTTTCCAACGGTATAAAGTTTATAAATTTTGGACTTAAGAAACTTGAGATATGATTTTTCAAATAGCATCGCGCAAAACTGGAGAAAATTCTGTTCTTCAAAAGCTGTTCTTGCTTTCATTTCCAACTTCAAGTTGGAGTTGTAGAACCATTTTGAGCTTGGTTTTATGATTGCAGTTGAGATAACTTGGTTGATTTGGAAGTGTTTTCCTTTGAATATTGTAGCTTGGAGTAGTGGATCTCATGGCATTCACATACTTGATTTTAGGACTTGAAGGTGAGGCTGGAAGTGCTCCTAAGACAAACACTTAAACTTGTTGCTGTGGTGAGTGTTCCAATTGCATGTTCCATGTTACCTGACTAAATATGACTTGTTGCTAGAAATTGCTCGGCACTTGAATTGTTACTCCATAGGTGAGTGTGTACTTTATCGCATTCGACCTAACTTAACTAAACACTTGACATCTTGTTTATGCATGAACAAGTAACTTGATATACATGTGACTTGTGTCTTAATCTTATCTAGGCGAGTGTGTCCTTAATTGCATTCGACCTCCGTGAACTTGAAATACTTGACTCTTGCGTGCGGACTTGCATGTACCTGTGCATGTTTGTAGGCCGGCTGCATCTCTTCTTGCAGAGGTTGAACTGGGCCCTTGGACACTTATCCGAGATGTCGAGTAAGTTGGAACTTGGGTTATTCATGCGTATGCGTGAATGTAGGTCGGTAACGGCTGAATTGAACCCTTGTTGGACCTCTTGCTTGAGACTAGCCCTAGAACGGTCAGGTAAGTTGGGCAACCTTGGGGTAAAGGAAGAATTTCCTAACCTGTTTACTCCTGACTTGAACTCATGACTTGCTTGATATGGATCGTTAGATGACAGCTAACGGCTCCAATCATTACCTGCATGAGCATTGGGTAATAACCAAGGACTCCACTCGTGAATTCTTGAATACTTGGGGCTATAACCCCAACCCCATTGCTAGTTGGTCGAATCGAGCCGGTAAAGGGCTTGGTCGAGAGCTTGACGAACCATGGATACTTGATTGGCGTTCGGGCCCAGTAGGGGGATGATCAGTGGACGGAGATTGACGTTTAGTGGTGATCTACGGACATTATAATGCCATGGTTGACGGAGAGTCAACGGATCCCGGACAAGCTACGGTGGAACCTGTTCCTAAGAACAGCCTATATCCTTTTGGTATAAATGTATTTTTTTTACCGTACACTATTGCATGACCGATTTGGCTACCTGCTTTACTATACCTTATGTCCTGGTCTGCTTGAGTTTGACTTGTTTCCTGATATCCTGTGCATAGTATCATGTACGCTAGTTCACTTGCCTGTTTTCTTGGAATCTCATTGGGGTTCTAGCTCATTCCATGAATTTGTTTTTCTTACAGGGGTGAGAACATGAGAGTGGAAATTGGAGAAGACATAGACCTTGTCTAAGATTTGTTAGTCGGTCGCATGAGTACTCCTAGATGTCTAGATAGTTTGCTTGGTTTGATCTTTGTAAGGTTGACTACTTGGCTGTATTTATCGATTGTATGGGCATTTGAAGTCCAGGAGTGTATACATTGCAGATTGTAACTGTTATCGCTCTTATTACTAAGGTTATTTTCTTGTAAATTTCGTGGTACGTGAGTGAGTCCTGATGAGAGTTGGACAGGCGATCCACCAAACCGTTGGGTACTTTTTAGGGGGAGGTGGGGCCATCACAGTCCTCCTAGCCCCCAAACAATTGAACCACTGACACCCTAACTAGCAACTCAAGCACCACATCAAAACCCAAAAAAGCCTCGTCAATTGCTTCTTCCTCTCACAACTATTGGTGACTTTGTCAACATCGTCCAATACTACGGATCACTTTTTTTTCCTTTTCTCATCTTCTAGAATTGAAATCAGTGATCGTGAAGAAAGAACAAACAAATGGGTTCTGAAAGACATCTATTTTTTTCCCCGAGTATCTAATGGTCACCCTTTTATTTGTTGAACTTGCATATTATTTGGATTGACGCGTGTCACATATATCACCTTTAAACTTGTGAATGGTTGATTGAAATAGTAAAAAGAGATTTATAACTAGTTGAGAGAGGGGGCAGTTAGTGGAGGAAGAGGGACATATACTGAGAGATGAAATTTGGTTGGAAAAAAGAGTCTAAAACTTTTGTTGAATTTTGAGATGGAGCACGGTTGGAGGTTAATGGTTGTGGCAGTGATAGATGGGGCTTTATTGATTTGGCGATCATGATGATCAAGAACTGAAAATTTTTGGAGTTGGGAACAGGAAAAGAAAAAAGAGCTTTGTTATGGGGTCTGGAGGAATTAGTTGAAGTAATGATTATTAATGTAAGGAAGGACAAAATTGTCTCAAGAAGTGAAATTGCTCTAGATCCTTTTTTTTGCTCTATCAGTATCATCTACCCTCATGAGTAATAGGATTCATATCGTTGTGATAGTTGTTGAAACTGAATATTCTGAGGATATGTAGATAATCTACTGAAGGCATATATGTCAAACTACAGACTATTTATAACAAAGATTTCAAATTAGGATTTGACAGAAACTATGCTATATGAATCCAATGATTCATATAGATACCCAATGGTGCAGGTTCAAACCTATGCACTAAAAGACTACAATCTTTAGGGCATTCACTAGTAGCAATTGTAAGAGGGGCCAAAATGTCATAATATACTTTTAATTGCAACAATGTTTTGATAATTATAGTAGATATTTTTAAGGAAATAAGTAAAAATGAAATTATCTATTAATATGTGTAAAAGGAAGTTCACTTTAAAATAGTCAAAGGTGCCAGAGTTGATGTAATTTGATTGTCATGAACTTATTAAAGGGATTTAATTTAGTAAAACACTTGCACCAAATAGCAAATGAATATACCCGTCAAAATTGTGTAACCTACTGGAAAACAAAAAATTGGCAAGTATGTAAACTAATGATGTTATACTTTCTTATTGAAGCACAATCCTCCGTTTTTCCTTCAGCCTATTTTGTTTTTCAGTAGATCTTGGATTTGCACTTTTACTAATAAATTTTTGTTTTCATGATACACTAATCAATTCTCTTTTCATTCTTTTGGGGTCTAATTTTAATGTTTGTCAAAATTAGATTTCTCATTTAGAAATTAATGGTAACTACTATCGTCTTATACATTTTTTATTTTTACAATCAATTGCATAAGAACTTTGAATTTGTATGATTTAAAATATTTTATCACGAGTCTAATTCCGTTAAAGAACAATGTATACAGTTCGGTTAAATTGTTACAGCAATCGAATCCACAGTAGGTGAAGTTAGCTTGAGACTCAATTAAAAGCTCAAATAAAGTTAACATAAGTGGTATAACAAACAAAGCTTTATGAGCTGTGGAGACGTTGATCTAGTAGCTAAAATTGATATTCCAAAAATTAGAGTTACTAAGTTCAAGTCGCCCTACCCCTTCCCGCTTCGTAAGTTCCACTCTTTCTCTACTGAAAAAAATTAAAAAAGTCTTTTTGAAGTCTTGTATCTAGAACACAAAATTTAACTTATTTAGTTAGATTATTGAACTTGGATTGCAGAATGAATTGTTTCTCAATCTAACAAATAATGAGTGCAAATATCAACTTCATGAATTTCTTTATTGTTTAAATTAGTGTTCTTTAATTGTTATTTCAATCTTTTTGTTGTTTCTCTTTATTCCTTACTGTTCTGGTTGACTTGGAATAAAATCATGTCTTGTCTTAAATTTTGTCGTCATTGTTTCACATGTATATTTAATTTTCCTTAATAACACCAAATGTTTTTCTCTTTTGTATGTCACAAAACTTTTTAGCATAGTGCAACCTAGTTGAGTGAAATGCAATTATCTAAATCTTAGCATAGGTAGCCACCTAGAATCAAGGAATGAAGTAATAATAATACATAATAAAGTGATTATTTATCTAGAAGACATCCATGATTAGCTAACCTCAGACTGTATGTATACGAAACAAATTGAGAAAAGGAGCCACTGAAAAATGTTACAAGAGTACTTGCACTAGAAGTTGTCCATACTCAGCAGCATATATTCACCTAGGTCTTCAGTTCAGCTAAGAGAAAGCATTAAACCAGCAGTGCATATCCAGACATTAAAACCAAAATTCAGGCATTAACAAGACTTTGATTTTAAGACAAATATTGAAAAAAATTTCGAAATCAAAAGGAACCCGGAATTCCTGGCCATAAAGTATTGGGTAAACTACTAATAACCCCTTTAGTTTCATCTATTATCACATAATTCTCCTAACGTTTCAAAATATCCATTTCATCACTTTATGGTTTCATGTAAACTGAAAATTTAACAAAAATAGTTTATATAATGTCGTTTGTTGAAATACCAATAATGCTCTTATTTAAATGTTAAATCAAATGACGACTTAACTACCTTGCACAAAACTATAGGGAGATTATGTGGATAAATATAAACATCATATAGGGATAAAGTGGTTATTTATGCAAATCATAGGGGGGTTAAATGGATTTTATGACTTCATCACATATACTTTTAGAAAACGTGTGGCCTAATTGCCTTAATTAATCATGAATTCCATCTATTTTTCATTTACATAATAAAACCACAGAGGGCTTATGTGGTTTTTTTGAAACCTATGGGAGGGTCATTTATTATGCAAAATCATAGGAGGATTATATGTAATTTACCCTTTAGATAATCGATGGATCAGGAAATTTGAGCATGCTGACAGCAATTCACGTCACACCAGCTTCAGATTCTTGTTATGCACCACTTTTATAGAGCATAAAAGTGGAAAAATAGGCAAACAATCAAACAACAGAGAGGAAAAGAGAAATCAATATCTGTCCTCACCATATAACATGAACATGTTTAAGTATCGAGACAACTGCAATATGTTTACCTGCTTTAACTTTTCAAAATGAACAAAATTAAGAATGCCTTCACAACAATATCTAAAATCAATTACATTATATAAGTTGAAATCTAAGTATGACATTTGATTGCTTCTCATTTTTCCAAAATAGTGTGAATGACAAGCCATTAGCTCAACGTGATCCACCCATTAGATGATACTACATAGAAGCATTGTACCTTAACTTGAGCTCACACAGCAATGCGTTCATCTGTTTCTCGAGATTTCTGTTGCATTTGTTTCTTGTGCTTCAGAAAATGCCAAGAGATGTCAGCTTGATTGTTAGCCTTCCATATCTTGATAGTTATGTGATGACACTGGTTTACACTGCACGCGTTAAAAGATAAGCAGTGCTATGTATACAGAAGATTGTGCGTTAAACTTTGATTAGCTAGTCATCAATAGAGTATGCTATCCTAATTTTCTTTCTTTTTCCTCAATTCTAGTACAATATTTACTTTCTTATCTGGAAAGGCTAATGGTTTTGTTCTTCCAATCAATCAGAAAGGTAGTGCCATTTGTGTCTTTTTATTTTTATCTTGTTTATCATCACCCGCGCGCAGATTCATTTCCCTTTTTTATTTCCTTCTCAGCTCTGGTTTCAACCTTGAAAATAGGCTTTCTAGGAGTTGTAGATAATCCAATCCCAAAGTTGAATATATACAGTCAAGACTAATGACTAATAAACTTGAGGAAAAAATCAAAATCACGTAATGCCAACTTTTAATGGGAACCTTGGAGAACTAATGAACATTCAAGATAACAAACACATATAAATCACTAATAACAACTGGAAGCTGGAAAACCAACCACTTCAAATTGCTTCTATTGTTACCAACATACCTGTTAATGAGACAAAAGACTAAACCCTTGGAATTTTGAAGATTTTCAGGGACTAGTGCTCTTCCACTCCTGTTCCCTAGTTTCCTTGAATAAAACTTCCTTCAGCTAATTAACTTCATCGAACATTTTTAGGGACCAATGCTTTTCGACTCCTATCCCCTAGTTATCAAGAATAAAACTTCCTTTGGTTAATTAACTTCATTTATAAGATGTTAATCGAGTAGGAAATTGATTTTTTTTATATATAAATTGATTTGAGAATATTAAAGTCGTCTGAATTTCTATATACAAGTCATCCGTTGATGGAATCAAATTAATGAGGGTATTTTGGGATTACAAAAAAAGGAAGAAATATGATTATATTATATAGTAATAGATTTATATACTTTTTTTTAAGTGGGAGGTTTTAAATTTAAGATCTCCTATTTAAAACCTCTCTCCTTACTGCCCTACCCAACCCTCCCCTGATATATATACTTCTTTAAACAAATTTTTATTCATTTCTAAAGCAAAGTATTATAATTAATGACTAGTGCTACTGTAATTTTTTTCTTTACTTTTTTTTTTAGAAATGTTAATTTACATGAGCAATCTACTTTATTATACAACATACTGGTACAATCCTTAATTAATCCGGAGATTTTTTTTTTGGGCTAATCCCAAGCTTTGTTTCAACTCTTTTTCAACTTTACATTGTAGTTGAGATTAATGGCAAATTTTTGCCATAGCAATATGACTCTTTACACTATTAGATAACATTGCTATGAGTGTACTAAAAACTAGAAATGTTTAAGTTTTGAATTGTGTGTCTAGCAGTTGGAAGTGAAAAGGGTGTGAAGAAGAGTAGAAAAATTTTTAAAAAAATGATAGTCGAAACCTTCAGTAATCAAGCAATAATACCAACTTACCATTGCGAATATTCTTGTCCATGAATGTAGGTGAACTGGTACCCTCCAAGAAAAGGATTTTTGGAGAGTCGTGAAAGTGACATTTGTCAAAAGCCTCTATACTGTTGGGTTTGGTCCACCTCATTTGGTGGCCCCGTAAACAAAACCCCAATTGGTTGAAGTTAATTTGACTTGGAAAACCAATGATTACTGCTAGTAGCCGTGGACTTCTTTCTAATGGAAATATAAGCTTCAGCTACAATTGATCCGTTGATCAATGCGAGGTTCATCAACTGTGAGCAAAGAAAAAAGCCAGCAACCAACCATTGAAAAGGAATGAAGCGAGAGAAAATTGGGGAGAGAAACTATAGAGAGAAATAACTTCAAGGCCTTGATCGAATAGTGATTCGAAATTCGATTGAAACAAAATTTTAACCACGGGATCTTTTCATCAATCTCTACCCATCTATTGGTTCAAGTTTGGATTTCTTCTTCATTTGGTAACATCCTTTCAAATCCACTTCTTTGACATTTATAGTTTTTGGGAGATGATTTTGTAGCAATTTTGCTTGGTTAATGTTTGTGATGTTGTTATCATCCGGATACTCGAGTAGACTTATGTATTTCCATTACTGTGATAGTGGAGGTTTTTTTACTAGACTAGATCCTGTGATTTTTTTAATTTGGATTTTTTAGGTTAAAAATCTTGGTATCCTATGACTTTTATTTTTCTTACTTTTATTACTACTATTGACATCGTTGTTTGGTAATTTGATTTATTCCTATTTTAACTGGTACTTGGGAAAAAAATAATTTGTCTTGAGTTAACTCTAATATTGTGTGCATGCACCAGCACTTCTTTCCCAACAAGTGGTATCAAAGCAGCCAGTGATGCAAACCCGACTTCTCAAGCATCATGTTTCCAGTGAAGATTCAAGAACATGTTATGTCCAGTTTGTTCCAAAGTTTGAGCCGAACTAGTTTCAAGTTTAAACTCTTAAAGTCGTTTGTTTCCTTTGGCTTCCAACCATATTAGTTGATGGAATAAAGGCTATTTGAGAGGTTGCAATTTATTGTAAAATTTATGATTAATTTTTCCTTTATTCTAGGCAAATATTACTTTAATTGTCGGATTCTACTTATATTTGGTATTTGGTATTTATTGTAGGGAAGTTGAGCAAAAAATGATAAAAGGGTGATTTTCCAACAATTGCCATCTAGTTCAAATGATTCGGGATTTGTGCATGGAGGTTTTCTAATTCGAGTCAAATACTGAAGAGCCTTTGGTGGAAGATTTGGAAATTATTTTTATTAATTATAGGAATTAATTAGGAAACATGAGATATTATATTTTATAGTTTCTTTCTTTTACTGAAAAAATACGTTTTATTAGTAGTAGTAGATATCAAGTAGGAAACAAAGAAGAGAAAAAGCCGCATTCAACTTAATTAGTACTGGGCTAGGAGCAAAAATAAAGGGGTGACTCTTTGCACAAAAACAAGAGCAAAGCAGCCTCTTGGCTTTTCTTTCTTGATTATTCTCCTTTGTCAAATGCTGGCGCGAATAGTTTCAATGAATTTGTGTGGTTTCTTCTAAATGATGCGCAGCTAATTTACTTTTCTAATCAAGAAATAACAAAGATTTGGTTCAATTACATCTGTGAGATCTAATTGTTTTTATTAATTTATTTTATTCGTTGGTCTTTGTATATTTTCTGGTTTAACTTCTCATGGTTGTTAGTTGTTTGAATATCAAAGGCGTCTGATATTTAATTCAATCCATCGAGCTATTGCTAGTTAGGACAGTTAAATTCATAATTGTTTAATTGTCTTAAATTAGTGGCAACTAAAGTGATTGGTTTCATGTTAGGAAGACATATGATCTAATTTAAATAAACCCTAGTGGTGTGTTTATTAATTAGAATAGGACTTTTCTAGTTTCTAATGCAATCAAGAAATTAAATTCTATGGGCGTACCTATGGTTGTTTCTTGATTAGAAAAGTAGTTAATGGGCATACCTTAACTATTAAGATAGTAAGAAAGAGTTGGTTGTCATCGCCTGTTTGGCAATTATAACCTATTTATTAATGAATAAATGAAATAATTCTTGCATTGATGAACAGTTGTTTAAACCACTTTTGGAGTTATTTCCTTGGCTAGAGCTTGTTTATCCTTGATTTGAATTTACTTTGTTTAGTTTAATTATTTTAGTTCACTTAGTTATTTATTTTTAATTTCGATCTTCCAAGCTCCCCCAATTAATTTTCACTTGAGAAGAAACAAATTTTTCCCCTAATCCCTATGAAGACGACCCTACTTACCATTATATTCGAATAAATATTCTTGTGAGTAGGATTTTATTATTGTACAGGCCCGACACCTGTCACATCGTCAAGTCATTGATGCTGGTACAAGTGAAGGAAGTGCAACCCGAAACTGTTCCAAGTTTAATGCTTCAGTCGTTTGCTTAGTTAAATTTCTAGCTTTGTTAGTCATTAGTTAAGAGTTGGTTTAAGAGTTAAATTAAGTTGTTTGACTAGGAAATAAAGGCCATGTCATGTTGACCTATAGTGGAGCCAAGCTAGAGTTTTAGGAAAGTAGTAATTTGTTTCCATATTTGATTAGGATACTTGTATCTTGTAAAGGCTATAAATAAAGTCTTGTCTAACGTTATTCAACATATGAATAAGAGTAATATTTTCCAGCCAACTATTGGTGTGAAAAGAGAGTTCTCTTTTGGCTTTTTAGAAGCAACCCCTTGAATACTTTAGAACTTCTTGAATATTCAAGTTTTGACTTATCAATTCAAGAACATGTTGGATTGTGGTGCCTTCTATCTCATAAATTTGGTTCTTTAATTCGGGTCGTTACGGGTTGAGATTATATCAATATGTTCGTGACTTCTAAAATTAACTAGGGTCAAGTTTTTCCTGCCAAACCTTAAGTCTTAATCGTCTAGATCCGAAACTTGTGAAATGCAGGTTTCGTTTTTGACAGGGTTCATATCATCTGGTATCAGAACTAATTAACAATACCATGTTATATCCCTTTTCTTTATGTGTTTTTGAGTCAGGTTTTCTGTTTTCCAATTCAGATTTTAGTGTCAAAAAATTTATTATTGTTAGGTTTTTTTTTCTTTCTTTGAGTCTCTAGTTTACGCTTGTTTTCCTTTGCTGTCCGTGCGTGTTCCTTGTGCTTGAGCCGTGGGTTTTTTTTTTTGCTGGAATTTTGCGTTTCATGTTGTTTCTTGAATAGTAGTCATGTTAAAAAAAATTTCAGTCCGTACCCTGAATTCTTGTTTGTGTCTTGGCTGGAAATTCTTTTGTCAAGTTGGTCCGAATCTTGCATTGTGTTTGAACAAATTTTTGAGTTTCTTGAATTTCTTGATCATATTCTTGAGGTTCTTGAACCAAAATGAAGGTCTCTTGAACACCTTAGATTGAATCTTGGATCACCAATCTTGGATTCTTGAGTTCTTGAAAATTCGTGTCTGTTGTTTGCTGCCTATTCTTCAAATATATATATATATATATATATATATATATATTATATATTTATATATTTATATTTATATATATTTATACACACACACACACGACCCAATCAGCCCTCAAATATTGTGTTCATTTTTTATTACCAATCAAAAGTTTTGACCAGCAAAAGAATGAGACTATCGGGTCAATACAAATCCTAGCAGCCTTGGAATTGCAAGAATTCTTGCGTTTCCTAATCCCATTGAACTCCAACAAATTTGGAAACCAACTTGGGAGATGCAAAACCGAATTCCAGTGGGAAAAATCAAGCCACGCACGTTCCAAATCAGTGCAGAAAATAAAACCAAGTCAGCCTTGGAGTATCTCAAGTCGGTTGGTCAAATCCAATTCAAATTAAGATTCTTATCTTGTGTCTTGCTGACCGAAATTATACCTAAACAAAAGTGATCATTAGTTTCCTTTTCCAGTAGCAATCTGAGTTCGTTTTAGTCCTTTAACTCAAGATTTTCATCGAGTCAAATAACCCCAATAGTTTGGTTTATAGAAGTATATTGCTAGGGTTATTTTAGTCTCGCTAGGAGTCATTCTTTCTTTCAAATTTCTGAGTTTCGTCTAGTTTTAAATCAGTTTCTTGAGTCAATTTTCCAGCCATATTTCAGTCCTTGTTCTGCATAATTTCCAGCATAAATTCGTGTCCCTTTGAGTCCTAAATCTTCATTATATTCTTTACAAATTCACTGCATCTACGAGATTCTCAATTGATAAGTTGATTTGAAATACTCTTGAGAGATTCTAGCTTCCTCAAGGGGATTACTCAAGGGCCATTAAGGAAATTGGTGAGTTTATTAGAGAAATTCATACACTTGTGTGATACACGAGCGTAACAGTGAAATACGTGAGGGAGTGTCTGAGGCAAATTTTCTTTATTTCTACTAACCAATCAAGGAACCAAACGTCTAACCTAACTAGTAAACAACCACAATACTAGCGGGATCTATTCTCAAAATGAGCTGGCCGCTTATTCCACTAAAAGGAAATAGAAACAACGACATAAAAAGAACTAGAACAGCTCTAAATCCGATGAAAGCAAGCTGGACTCTTGAACAAGTTTCCTCTAGCCACTTGAGTGAATTGAATTTGATTGGACAGCTTGCCGTTTTCTATCATTCTACGAACCTTTCTTGCAAATATAACTAAGCCATGTCTCGTGAGGGAGAAATTCCAGCTGTTGACTCTACACTTCGAATTGAAGCTCTAATTGGAGATTTTCAGTAGCAAATGACCATGACAATGGAGTCCCTTCTTGAACGAATGGATAAATTAGAAAAATCTCATGATAGCTTCAAAGGCAGCCGTGGAGGTAGTAGAAGCCGTGGAGGACATCAATCCAATGAGTTTAGCGATTCTAACTCCAAGGATGACTTTCAACAAAGGCGACCAAGGAGAAACACTAGACCAATTAGAGATGCTATAAAGGGCATCAAAATAAAAATTCCCCCCTTTCCAAGGCAAGTCCGATCCGAATGCGTATCTTGAGTGGGAAAAAAGGATTGAATTGGTGTTTGACTGCAATACATATTTTGAGAAGCAAAAAGTTAAAATTGCAGTTGTTGAATTCACTGGTTACGCCATAGTATGGTGGGATCAACCGTCGACTAGTAGAAGAAGGTGTGGTGAGCAAGCCGTTAGTACTTGGGCAAAATTGAAACACATTATGAGGAAGAGGTTCATGCCTAGTCACTACCGTCAAGACTTATTCCAAAAGTTACAAACCTTGACACAAGGAGAATGTAGTGTTGAGGATTATTTCAAAATATGGAGATATCTATGCTGCAGGCTGACATTAATGAAGATAGAGAAACAACTATGGCAAGGCTCTTGAATGGATTGAGACCTGAAACAGCTGAACTTATTGAGTTGCAACAATATGTGGAGCTTGGTGACTTGGTAGAGAAAGCTATCAAAATTGAGCGGAGGCTCAAGAGGAGGGGTCAAGGACAGTATTCTCCAAGCTATACTTCCCCTATGACCAGAACTACACCACCAAAGAGGGAAGAAAAGCTCTCGGCCAGCTCTACACCTTCAAGACCAAGACAAGAACTTCCAAAAATAGATTTGATACTTGCTCCGAATTCAGCCATGATGCATCTACATCTCGACTTTGTGACAATAAATGTTTTAAATGCCAAAGATGTGAACACATAGCTAGCCAGTGCCCTAATCCATGAAATACTATCATCTTACCTAATGGTGAGATTGTCACGGATGATGAAAAGGAGTATGAGGGAATGCCGCCATTGATAGAGGATGATGGTGAAGAATCAAGTGAAGAGATCCCTATTAATCAACCTATAGGGCTAGGATTGGTTACAAGGATGGTAGTGAATACACAACATATTGATGAGGTTGTGCAACGAGAGAACATCTTCTATATGCGATGCCTTATTAATGGCAAAGTGTGTAGTTTGTTGACAGTGGGAGTTGTGCTAATGCTAAGTGCTTTAATGGTGAAGAAATTGCAGCTACCTATTTGTGATCTTCCTAGACCCTATAAGCTACAATGGTTTAGTGATTGCGGTAAAGTCCGTGTTTCCAAACAAGCACCTATGCAATTTAGCATTGGTAGATATGACGATGAGCTACTGTGAGATGTAGTGCCAATGCAAGCCACTGATATCATCTTAGGATGACTATGGCAATACAATAAAAAGGTTATTTATGACGGTCATACTAATAAATATTCTTTTGTTCACAGGGATTGAAAGATTATTCTTGCTCCACTTACCCCTATGCCAGTGCGAGAAGATCAAGAGATACTTCAACGGGAATGCAAATTAGATAAAGCTGAATGTAAACAAAAGGGTGTGCAAAGTGAGCAAAAAGCTGAGCAAGATAGAGAGAGAAAAGGCAAAAATAATGGAAAGAAAATAGGGGAAACTGAGCATGTTCACAAAAGCCAAAACCATGTGGGACTATTTGTTTTTGTGAGGACCCGAATTTTCTTATTTTTATTTTATTTTATTTTTCTGATTTAATTAATTATTTACTTACCCGTTTTCTCTGAATAATTTATTTCAATCATTTTAAACTTATTTACATGGAATAATGTCTCAATTATATTTTTAACACGTCTTGTTAGTAAAATTAACTTTTCTAGGGCTCGTTTAGCGAGAAATAAGGAGTACACGTTTTTCGAGACTTGTTCAATCCGAGAGTACATTAGTCTTGGAGAATTAAGAATGATCAATAGTAGATTAAGAAAAGTTAATTGAGAGATTAGATGTGAGTAAGTTAAAATTAAACTTATACCGTGCGCGCGTCGAAAGTTTTCCGAAAGACGCGCTGGTACAAATTAATTGGAGATTTGAGAAATTAATACTAGACTCATGTGAGGACTCACGTTTTTATTTCTAAAATAGTTATTTTCATGATTATTTACCCTAATATTAGTTAGTTATATCATCATTACAAGAATTTCTTTGAAATTGCGCTTTATCGCGCACGAGTCGGAAGTTCGCGTTTTCACTCGCGCGACTAATTGATGGACTTTAGAAATTTATTTTAGACTACTAAGAGTGAATAATTATAGTGTTAAAGGAATTACATTTGGAGGTTTAGTGCACAAGTGGAACAAACCCAAGAGGAAACGGGCACGAAACGCGCGCGTACGCGCACTATTAAGAGTTGACTTTGGTAAAGCTTTTGGGCCACAATTCTTGTAAGCTTCTAAGACAAGATTCAAAGTACAAAACACTCTTTCTTCCTCCTAGTATCAGCCGACCAGCAACCCCAAGGAAGAAGAGAAGCAAAGCTCTCTTCATTTGTTTCCAATCTTGCTTCCAAATCTTCCACAAATTTTCACACAACACCTAAACTACTTGGAGATTCACCTTGGCTTGGAGGAGGAGGTCTTCTAGCCGAGTTTCTTGGAGCTTTTGGTGACCAAAATTTCTGATTTTTCATCAAGAATTAGGAGGTAATCATTCGGTCCCTTAATCTTAGTTCTAGTTGATTAAATTTGGCCTTGGAGCTTGTAGCTTCATGTGGGTGTTGTTATTTGGTTGTAAATGATTGGAGTGGGCTCTATGAAATCCCACAATGGATATATTGGACTGATATGGTGATTGTAAGTGTGGTTTGTGTTAATTAAGTGGTAAACAAGGTGAGATTAGTTGGAAAATTGAAAGGAAAGTTGAGGAAAATTTCGGTTGGTTGATGACCAATTCTGCCCTGTTTTTGCCGAAGCTTTGATTCGAATTATTGGTGATAAAATGACCTTGAATCTGATTTAAATATGTTATATAGGATGTGTGGAAAGTTTCCACCAAAAATCACTTGATTTGGTTGAGGAAAAACCGAGTTTTGGTAGGAACAAGACTGGAAAATCGTGTAACAGGGGCTCTCTGGTAGTAAACTTTGAACAATCATAACTCTTTGTTCAGATGTTGAAATCAAGTGCCGTTAGTGGCATTTGAAACTAGACATCCGTAGTTTTCGAACGGTGTATCATGAACCTTTTAATTCTAAGTGAGTCATCTGTAGTGACTAATCAAAGTCGACTGCTCTGTTCTGCCAGTGCAACTGAGAAAATTGTAGAAGCTGCAACTTGTGGCTCCATTTTCTCTTATTTTCAAACTGAATTTCGAAACAACTCCTTCTGATGCAATGTAGCCTTTTGAATGTAGTTTCCAATGCTACCAACCATGTCCAATTCCAAGGTGAATTGAGTGAGATATAGTCCAATTTTCAAACCATACCAAATCTGGAAAACCCTAATTTTGGCTAGCCGAATGGCCTAGCTTGAATTGAGACTTGTTATTTTGAAAATTTTGGTGTCAATCATCTACCAAATGTATAATTTCGAAACAACTCCTTCTGATGCAATGTATCCTTTTGAATGTAGTTTCCAATGCTACCAACCATGTCCAATTCCAAGGTGAATTGAGTGAGATATAGTCCAATTTTCAAACCATACCAAATCTGGAAAACCCTAATTTTGGCTAGCCGAATGGCCTAGCTTGAATTGAGACTTGTTATTTTGAAAATTTTGGTGTCAATCATCTACCAAATGTATATTGGATGTTTCTCAGGCTTTTGTTTCATAAATGAGCCAGATTTGAGTTGTTTTCGTTGGGCAAAATGTTTGAAAAGAAAGAAGAAAGCAAAAGACAGATTTGTCTTGGGATTTCCTTAAACTTTGGTAGTTTAGTTAACTACCTTCCCGTGCGAATTTTCAAATGAATTTTGATAGAGGAGTAGTCCTCATATGGAAGTTGAATTGTACCAATTTTGGTGTCAATCTAAGATCGTTTTGATATGTAAATGATATTCCAAAATTGTTTTCCAAATCTGGAAAATTGACCCAACAGTCCTTGTTTTTGGCCAACTTTGAGCTGCTATATCTTGGCGCTCAAAACTCCGATTCTAGTTCCGTTTCTGTGAATTTCAGAGGCTAGTTCACTTTCTGTGAATTTTACTGAATTTCCAAAGTTTACCAAAAACCAAGACTGAAACTGTCTTGGGAGTGTAAGTCAGCCACTTTGAGCTGAAATTTGAATATCTTCCGTTTAAAATCTTGGAAAAGTGTTTTCTAGGAACTTTTATTACTTTGGAACTAGTTTCCAACGGTACAAAGTTTTCCAATTTTGGACCTACTGAGTGCAAGATATGATTTTTCTAGGTTTGACGCACAAACATGAAATTTGCCGATTTCTTAGAAAATGAAATTTTGGAAACTTGACTTCTTATCTTGATGTTAATCTATCGTTTTGAACCCGATTTCATGGAGGATATGAGTTTCATCAGTAACTTTAAAATCCACACTTTTGAATCTTAACTTTCGATAAAATGAAACCCTTATAAAGACATTGACTTGAATTCTAAAGCAAGTGTGCATTCTTTCTTGTTTGATAAGGAACTTGTGAAATTGTGAGGGTGATTATTGGTCACTTTTCTTCAGGCGATCAAGAAGGTCTCGAAGATAATCCCAAAGTGGATCATTGATGACTTTCTTTACTCACTTATTTTGATTGGTGAGTGTTCCATATAAGAGTACGTAACTTGAATAGTTTTATGACATGTTTACTCCATGGTCATTATGTGTTTAACTGTTAAGTGCTACCAATAATTGCTCCTATGAACTTTTCCATCGTTTTAAGGCGAGTGTGTACTTTATCTCACTCGACCTACTAAAATGACAAATTTCTACCGTCCAACCGATTTTACCGATTACCGATTTACCGTTCAACTGATTTACCATTTACCGATTTACCTGATTACTTGATTACTGTAAATTCCATGTTCATATGAAACTACGGCATATTTCTTACGTGTTTAAGTGTTAAATGTTGCCTATAATTGCTCTTATGAAATTGCCACCGTTTTAAGGCAAGTGTGTACTTTGTCTCATTCGACCTACTAAAATGACAAATTACTACCGTTTACCGATTTACTTGATTACTTGTGCATGTTGTAAGCTCTAAACTGAACTGGATCCTGCCCTTGGTTACTAACCTGCTCGACCCAGGACTGGGTTCCGTCGGGTAGGTTGGAACCCTGGGCCACCGTTTCGGTATACTCGAGTATTACCACTGGAGGGATAAGGTGATGGCCAGACAAACCGAGGGGATCTGAAGTTATAAGGTGAAGTTGACCGAAATGGTTCCAATGGAACACCGTATCCTTCAATATGTGTTTATTTCTGTATCATGATAACTGTCTTATTGTAAATGTGCCAATGTGAAATCTTGAACCATATATGTATCATGTTTAACTTACATGATTTATTAGAACTGCTAGAGTGTCTTGGAACCTCACTGGGTTGTTTAGCTCATTCCACGTTTTTGTTTTCCTTCACAGGGTTCGAGACCAAAGGTGCTCGTGAATAGTACTAGATTGTTTTCTTTTGAAAACCTTAAGTTGTATTATAGCGGATGGTTGTAGTACATATTCTTTTGGATTGTATTAAGCTTGAAAGCTAACTAATTATAAGTATGAAATATTTCGAAGTACTTTAATTATATAGTGAAAATATTTGAAGTATTTCGAGCTTTTGGATTATAGATTGTAGTGAGTCCCGGCGAGAGTTGGGCAGGCGTTCCGCGGATACCCTAGGATTCGCCCTAAGGAGAAGCGGGGGCGTCACAGTTTTCCACCCTACGAACATTTGTTTTATTTAGTACCACTTCTTTTGCACAGGTTGAACAAGGTGCAATCGCATTTATCTTGCCTTGTTCCATTCTTAAATCCATTAGAGAGTTCACGTATTTCCAAGGAGTTTGTGTCTTGAGTATCCAGTCCCTACTCCAATAGCTAACTCAATCCTTGTCTTGTGAGGCTATTTCACTTGAAGATGGCTATAGTCATGGTACAAAGAGAGGTATTGAAACTGTCCAGAAGTTTCCAGCTTTGCCTAGTAGGATCCTACCAGATTCATGCATAGAGTAGTACTTGTTGCTGACAGTTTTGAGAGCTATTTACCAATACAGGATTGTGATTTTTCAAGCTTATTCCAGCCTCTAGATTCTGATTTTCAATTGTTCCTTTTGTCTACTTCACATTTTGCTATTCGTATGAATTATATGAAGTGGATTTTGATTCTTTGCTGCCTCATATGTTGGGCAACATCAATGTTTGTGTCAAACACCATCCGAAGGATGTTCCTAATGTGCTGAATCATGCCCTTTTGTGTGTCTAGTTCCATGTTCCATTCAAGTTCACATGCATCTTTCGATTGCACAAATGACATGTGGAATGGCTAGTCATCATAAAGTTGTTTCCAATGTTGATACTATCCAAACCAACCATTGATTTAGGGGCAAATCTCTTTTAAGAGGAGGGGAATGATGCAAACCCGACTTCTCAAGCATCATGTTTCCAGTGAAGATTCTAGAACATGTTATATCCGGCTTGTTCCAAAGTTTGAGCCAAACTAGTTTCAAGTTTAAACTCTTGAAGTCGTTTATTTCCTTTATCTTCCAACCATATTAGTTGATGGAATAAATGCTATCGTCAAGTCATTGATGCTGGTACAAGTGAAGGAAGTGCAACCCAAATCTGTTCCAAGTTTAATGCTTTAGTCGTTTGCTTAGTTAAATTTTCAGCTTTGTTAGTCATTAGTTAAGAGTTGGTTTAATAGTTAAATTAAGTCGTTTGATTAGGAAATAAAGGCCAAGTCATGTTGACTTATAGTGGAGTCGAGCTAGAGTCTTAGGAAAGTAATAATTTGTTTCCATATTTGTTTAGGATACTTGTGTCTTGTAAAGGCTATAAATAAAGCCTTGTCTAACCTTATTCAACATATGAATAAGAATGATATTTTCCAACCAACTATTGGTGTGAAGAGAGAGTTTTCTCTTGGTTTCTTAGAAGCAACCTCTTGAATATTTTAGAATTTCTTGAGTATTCAATTTTTGACTTATCAATTCAAGAACACGTTGAATTGTAGCCCCTTCTATCTCATAAATTTGGTTCTTTAATTCAGATTGTTACAGGTTGAGATTATATCAACACGTTTGTGACTTCTAGAATTAATTAGGGTCAAGTTTTTTCGTTGCCAAACCTTATGTATTAATCGTCTAGATTCAAGGCTTTGATGGGGTTTGTATTAGTCAAATTGGACTACTCATTTGTACTAGTTAAATGGATGATTCGGATAATGGTTGTATGATAAAATTAAATGTAACTAATTATTTGATTTGGAAGCCTAGAATGGAAGACTATTTGTATTGCAGAGATTTGTTTGACCCTATTTTAGGGGATAAGGGTGACCAAGTGATATGAGTAATGTATAATGGGTTGTTATGCACAGGAAAATTATT
Source organism: Coffea humblotiana (assembly GCA_023065735.1). Taxonomy (NCBI): domain Eukaryota; kingdom Viridiplantae; phylum Streptophyta; class Magnoliopsida; order Gentianales; family Rubiaceae; genus Coffea; species Coffea humblotiana. Next base: position 7,861,071 of record CM041208.1, on the reverse strand, counting down.
GATAATATTGGAAAGTTGATTGACTAGAGTATTTTCCAACACTTCGCTAATGAAATTAGAGCTAATGTACTATGAAAAAAGTTAGAAAGTATGTACGAAAGAAAAACCAATTTAAATAAAGTTGCCTATCTGAAGCAGATTACTCGAATGAGATACGAAAATGGTGCATATATGACTGAGCATTCGAATAATTTTCAGGGCTTGATAAATCAAGCAGCTACGTTAAACTTGAACTTGGATGATGAGGTGCTGGCTTTGCTATTGTTCAATTCACTGTCAGATAGCTAGGAGACAATGGTGGTTTCGGCCAGTAATTTAGTTCTAAATGGTATGTTGACCATGGATATAGCAAAAGACGTTGTAATGAATGAAGAACTCAGGAGGAAGGAACAAGGAATTGTGAATGAATCCCAAACACTAGTGACAGAAAAGAAAGAAGGAAGGGGGAGAAGCAAAAGTAGAGGACCCCACAATAGGAATGATTAATCCAGAGGTAGGCCTAAGTCACGAAAAAATGATGCATGCTTTTATTGCAAACAGAAGGGGAATTATATGAAAGAGAACAGAATCTTAAAATGGGAACAAGTTGGAAAAAAAAAAGAAAAGGTAAGATGAAGGAAAAAGATAATGAACAGACCATAGCAGTTGTGGCAGTTCATGATGACATGTTTGTGTTCTGTGATAATGGTCATGTGAACATTGCTTGTCATAACAGTGATTGGGTAGTTAATTTGGATGCATCCTACTATGTTGCTCCTCACAGACATTTCTTCTCAACTTATACCGAAGAAAACTTTGGTTATGTTAGGATAGGAAATGAGGTCTCGTGCAAACTTGTTGGCATAGGAGACATATTTGGATACAAATATTGAATACTAGCTGGTCTTGAGAAATGCTTGACATGTTGCTGATATTTACCTTAATCTTATTTTTATAGGAAAGTTTGATGATGAGAGCTACCATAACTCGCAAGATGGAGACAAATGGAAACTCAGTGGAGGAAATCTCATTATTGCCAAAGGAAAGAAGCAGAGTACCCTCTGCTTCATGCAAGCCAAGTTAGGAAGGGAGAAGTGAATGTAGTTCGTGATTCCTCCATTGACCTTTGGCATAAATGACTTGGGCACATGAGTGAAAAGGAGATTCAGACACTTGTTTACAAGCAACTCCTACCTGAAGTTAGAGGTAATGCACTCAAATCTTGTGTTAACTGCATTTATGGGAAACAACATAGAGTTGCATTTCAAAATTTTTTTCTATCTAGAAAATTGAATCCATTAGAGTTGGTGCACACTGATATCTGCTATACAAAAGATAGGTCTCTTGATGATACTCTTTATTTTATAACTTTTATTGATGACTTTGCTAGAAAATTTTGGTGTTTTGCTTTGAAATCCAAAGATCAAGTTTTTTATACGTTCAAAGATTTTCATAGCAAACTTGAGAGGGAGACTGGCAAGCAGTTAAAGGGTGTTCGTGCCGACAATGGTGGTGAGTACAGGGGATCATTTGAAAGCTACTGCAAGTTCCATGGGATCAGACTAGAAATGACAGTACCAAAAATTCTTTAAGAAAATGGAGTAACAAAAAGAATGAACAGATCCATCACTAAGCGGGTTAGATGTATGCTCTCTAATGCTAAACTGTCAAAATCCTTTTGGGGTGAGACAATGAGGATTGCTATTGATTTGATTAATCTTTCTCCATTAATTCCTTTGAATGGTGATATCCTAGAGAGAGTATGGACAGGGAAAGATGTGTCTTTTAAACACTTGAGAGTTTTTTTGTTACCGAATATTTGTTCATATTCCCAAAAATGAGATGTCAAAACTTGATGTGAAATCAATCAGTGTATTTTCTTGGGTTATGGGCATGAAGATTTTGGTTATAAACTGTATGATCTTGTTGAAAATAAAGTAATTAGAAGTAGAGATATTGTCTTCCTTGAAGATCAAACTATTGAGGACATCAACAAAAACGACAAGTCAAGATCCTTAGATGACATTCTTGCTAATTCAGATCCAGATTCAGTTACAGTACCAGTTGATTTTGATCATGGAAGAGTTGAAACTGAGTAAAGAGAGGATATTGATGAAAATGATATTGCTACTGATGAACTTGAGTAAGAGACGCCGCCAACTTCATCACCACCACAACAAGATGAGCCTAAGAGATCTACTAGAGAGAGAAGACCTTCTAGTAGATATAATCCTAATGACTATGTGTTGCTGACAAATGGAGGGGAATTGTAGTCCTACAGTGAGCCTCTAGAGTATGAGAGAAAAGAAGATTGGTTGCAAGTTATGCAAGAGGAAATGATGTCTTTATATGAGAATCACACCTATAACCTGGTGAAACTGCATAAGACTAAAAGTACTAAAAAATAAATGGATTTATAGGTTGAAGACTCAAGAGAAAAACTCACAACCAAAGTACAAGGCAAGATTTGTTGTGAAAGGGTTTAGTCAGAAGAAAGATGTAGATTTTGAAAAAATTTTCTCTCCTGTGATAAAGATGTCGTCAATTTGGGTTGTTCTTGGTATTGTGGTCAGCTTGAATTGGAGATTGAACAACTTGATGTGAAGACAACCTTTCTATATGGTGATTAGGAAAAAGAAATTTATATGAAGCAACTGGAGGGGTTCAAAGAAAGTGGCCTTATATACCATCTAAGAAAGAGTTTGTATGGATTGAAACTGATGCCAAGATAGTGGTACAAGAAGTTTGACTCCTTCATGATGGATCATGAGTACCATAGGACTACATCTGATCATTGTGTTTATGTGACGAATTTTTTTGATAGTGGTTTTATTATTCTCTTGCTATATGTTGATGACATGTTGATTGTTGGTTGTGATGCTATGAAGATTGACAGGCTAAAAAAGGAGTTAAGTAAATCCTTTACAATGAAAGATATGGGTTTAGCTAGACAAATTCTTGGGATGAAAATCTCTCGGAACTAAGGAAAGTACATTAACCAGGTACTTTGAAAGTTTCTTGAAAAACTTTGATAGTTTCAAGAAAAGTACATTAACCAGGTACTTGACAGGTTTAATATGAGTAAAACTAAGGAAGTTACTATACCACTAGCGGATCACTTCAGACTAAGTATCAAGCAGTATCCTACAAGTGAGAAAGACAAAGAAGACATGATAAAGGTTTCTTATGCATTGGTTGTTAGTAGTTTGATATATGCAATGGTTTGCACCAGGTCAGATATTGCCCATGTAGTTGGAGTAGTTAGCCGGTATTTTTTCATTCCTGGTAAGGAGAATTGGAATGCTGTCAAGTGGATCCTCAGATATCTCAAGGGAACTTTCAAATTGTGTTTGTGTTTCGACAATGGTAAAACCATGCACCGATGCAGATATGACAGGTGATCTCGATAATAGAAATTCCATATCTGGGTACTTGATGATTTTTGTAAGGAGAGTAGTGTCATGGCAAAGTAAGTTATAAAAGTGTATCGCTTTTTCCAATACGGAGGTGGAGTATATCGTAGCCACTGAAGCATGTAAGGAGACTTTTTAGTTGCAAAAATTTCTTCAAGAATTTGGTATGAAGCAAGAGAAGTACAGTCATCAATGTGACAGTCAGAGTGCCATTCATTTGTATAAGAATTCTATAATTCACTCTCGATCCAAGAACATTGATATGAGGTATCATTGGATTCGGGATGTGTTTGATTCCAAGTTATTGGCACTTAAAAAAGTTCACACTAATGACAATGGTACTAATATGCTGACCAAGGCGTTGCCTAGGAAGAAACTCTTACTTTGCAGACAGGAAGCAGGTTTAGTGGAACCCCCAAAATGAGTTGGAGAGGCAGACTATTGGGCTTGGTCCTCCTCATTTGGTTGCCCATAAAACAAAAGCCCATTAGGTTTACCAATGATTAGTACTATTAGCTATGGATTTCTTTCTTGAAAACGGAAATATAAGCTTCACCCACAATTAATCAATAAATCAATGCAAGGTTCATCAACTATGAGCAAAGATAAAAGCTAGCCGCCAACCTTTGAAAAGAAACGAAGAGAGAGAAAATTGGGGAAAGAAACAACTTTAAGGCCTTGATTGGATGGTGATTTGAAACCTGATTGAGACAAAATTTTAACCATGCGATCCTCTTATCAAGCTCTACCCATCTACTGGTTCGGATTTTGGATTTCCTTTTCATTTGGTAACACCCTTCCAAACCCACTTTTTTTACAGTTGTAGTTTTTGGGAGATGGTTTTGTAACAATTTTGCTTCGTTAATGTTGGTAATGTTATTATCATCCGAATACTCCAAGTAGACTTGTGTATTCCTAATACTGTGATAGTGGAGGTTTTTTGACCAGACTAGATCTCATGGTTTTTCTCAATTTGGGTTTTTGACATTAAAAATCTTGGTGTACTATGCCTTTTATTTTTCCTACTTTTATTATCACTGTTGACATTGTTGTTTGGTGATTATATTTATTCCTATATTTAACTAGTACTTAGAGAAAGAGTAATTTGTTTTGAGTTAACTCTAATATTGTATTGTTTTTACTCAAGTTTGAGTCGAATAAATAGGGTTTTAATTGGATTTTCCTTTAAGTGGTTAAAGTGTTGGAATATTGCATTTTTATGAACTAAGCGGTGAAACTTAATGTTTTGTAGATTTTAATGATTCAAGCATCAATTCGAATGAATTGAGAAGTTATTTGGATGATTCTTTATGACTTGAAGTGGTTTTCAAGTGTATATGAAGTGCAAATGATGACTTGAAGTGCTTTTCCAAATGACTTGATCTTGATCCATTGGAAAGCTAACTCAATGGTTTCAACTTTTGTGTTTCACACAAAAGCTGATTCAAAGTTCTTCATTGAGATATTTACACATCAAATCAGTGGCGAAAGTAAAACAGGATCTTGATTAGAGTAAGGTGAATCCATAGATGAATTCTAATATACATGAATGGATTCTATCCACAAATTCAAGGCAAAAACTTCATCTCAGAAACCAAAAACAAAGCAAGCAATCCGTCCACGGATTCTTTACAATCCATTCACAGATTCTGGGTGGTTGCAACTTGTCAATGTATACAACTTGCTCAATTATTGCTTCCTTTCTTCTTCCCTATAAAAAGGGACCTCCATGGACGACTTTTGTAGCTGGAAAATGAAGGAAAACAACCACAACAATAGCTTTTAACTAAAAAACTCCTTAGTTCTTAGGTTAGATTAGGTTAGTGTAGCATTAGATTAGTCCATCCACTCTTATATTTAGCTAATCTTGGATGAAGATTGAGGATGAAGGAGGGAGAGTTTTGAGACCCATATGAAAAGGGTTCTTTTCTTTGACTCTTGATTTCTTGCATTTGGATTCTAATGTTTGGCTATAATACAAGTTTAGATCTTGTTTTCATGTGCTTTATACTTTGCTAAGTTTCATGCCTTGGGTTTAGATGAACTATCTATAATTGTTATGTGATATTTTCTTGGTTATTTGGTACTATTATTTTGAGCAAGTTATTTAGCACTTTTGTTATGTTAATCATGATTGAACTAGCCATTAATTGTGATTATCTGAAGGTATTGGATTATCAATGTGTGTTGTGATTCAATGTTAGTTTGAGAAAGTGCTAAATTTAGAGAGTACACTCATGAAGGTAGAGGTGCATCTTTGTACCTTGTTTTTATAGTAATTTCATAGAATTTCATGAGCTTGCAGTTGAAGTTATAATCACGAAAGTAAGTATAAATTAACTATAGGTAAGGTTGGTCGGTGAAAGTAGGTATCACGTACATTAGATAATTATTCCATAACTTGTCAAGGTGGTAACACATAGTTAATCTGAAAAATTCTATAGCAAGAATAGTTAGGAATTCCATTACTTTAGAAGCTTTTTATTGTATCTTTTACTTCATTTTAGTATATGTTTGTAGTGTTGTTTACTTTACTTGCACTTGGAATCGTCTAAATAATAAAAGATTTTAAATAGTATTGATAACTGATCACTCTTCCTGATGATCGACACTTGAATGCTTACTTTACTTGTATACGACCTATATACTTGTTGTAACTGCAACTTAAGTATAACTAAAACTCCCCGTCGGATATTACAAAGCACGGCAAGTGTATGTGCCATGTGTATTTTGTATGTTATAGAAAGTATAGGTTTAAACAGCTATGCTGCTGAGTGTATGAGAATTTTCAACTCTATTTACAAGTAGATCATATGTTTAAATGGACTATTAATACCTCACAAGTTTTGCACGTGATTATGTTGTTCCAAAAATTTTATATTTTTCAATACTAAAATATTTTGACAAATACTAATGGTTAACATCATAAGATTTTTTCTTTTTCTTTGAAAGTGGATTTTTAAAGATATCATTTTATATTGAAACAATGAATCTAATATTTGTCAAAATAGTTTTTGGGCATTTTAGATAATATTGATACCCATAATGTCATTACATAAAATCATTATATTATGATCTGTTACAAACAAAATAATACTGTTAAACAAGGACAATACCTTGAGACATTAAAAATTAGAGCAACCAATAGAGCTTATAATAGGTTGATCATTTATAACTCGAATATAGGACCATTTTCTTTTTCAAAAATTTGATTGACTTGAATTTTCATGCCAAGTAAAACTTATGTCTTTGTATTGATGTTGTTCACATGCTTTACTATACCAATTTCTGATGTTGTATGAGTTGAATTTGTTAGTTGAATTTGTTTTAAAAAAAATGAGATGCCCTATTCTTTAATTAAGTAAATATGACTTCTTTGAATATGAAATTTCTGTATTCTTTCAAGCATTATGTTTGTTAATCATGGGATGTAAATATTTCACCATAATTATTCCTAGTTTGTTGTTGACTTTTATAGGCTAATTAGAATTTTATTAGCAGATGTGATGAGTTTATCCTTTTTTATTCTTTTCATTTATTCTTGTTTGTATTTTTTATTCTTTCTTTTTCTTTTAATTTGATTTCTAGTTTTTATTCTTTTATTTGTATTTTCTTGGTATTTGTAATTATAAATCTATTTCAATAGTATTATTAATATTTTTGACCAATCATGACTAGGTAAAGTGTTTTGATTAAAACGTTTTTCAAATTTATTACCATTATAATACAAAAATAACGGACCGTGGTCTTATATTAATAATTATTACTCCCTCCGTCCCATTCATTTGGTTATACTTTCCATTTTGGGATGTCCCATTCATTTTGTCATGTTAGAAAAGTCAAGCAATTTTTACACTCTCTTTCCAATATAACCCTTCTTTTTAATCATACATTCAAATTTAAAATTTGAATTTGAAGGGGTAAAATTGGAAAGAGAAGTACAAACATCACAATCAAACAACTATTCTTAAAAAGTTAGATTCCCCAAACATAATCAAATGAATGGGACGGAGGGAGTACCATAAATGAAATACAATAAATTACATAATAAAAGAAGGAGGGCATAATAAAGAGTACAAAACTAAGACAATATTGTGTTTACACTCCAAAGTACCAAAACTCACCACATAATAGGAATATTAATAATAATAATTAGTGCTAATGACAATGAGAATGATAATGATAATGATGTTACCCAAATAATAAAATCTACAGGCTTTGATTCACAGGTATAACTTTGTAGTTTAGGCTATCTAAATTGTCTGGCACTTATAATATAGTACTGTGTAGATTTTTGGATGTTAAATTTTCAAGACTAAATGATAAAAATGCCATATATGGATCGAATAAATTTATCCCTTCACCAGATGACAGGTTTACCTGGAAGGGCAGTCCTTAATTTCTTAGTTTCTTGTAATTTTATGGAAAAAGAAGAGGATACTTTCCATATCAGTTCTTGGTGTCCATTCTTTTCTTGGAATTGCATTTTCATTGTGATTGTCAATACTTAGCAAAAGTGCATGCTTCTGTCAAAGATGGAGAGCATGATTTTGTAGCAGGGTATAATATCCTCCAACAAAATTTGAGGTGCTGTTATTGTATTGATTAGAGTAGTCAAGAAGGAGAAATTAATATCACATCAAATGGCAAAGGCTAACAATTTGACAAGCCATCTACCATTTTAACCTGACTTTACAATTTCACCTTTCATGGCAAGCGAGACAGATGCAAGGCAGCCCCCACTTTCTACTCTAACTCCTGGCATTGCAACTGCTCTACTTCCAACAAATCCACCTTCCCCAACCTCAATCTTTCCAAACTTGATCATCCCCCCTTCTCCATCATAGATGTGTCCAAACAGCAGAGCTTCCTTTCCCACACTGCCACCTCTCTCTATCTCTACCATTTCAGGGTTCAACAAAGCTCCCATGCTATCTACATAAACACCTTGGCTTAACTCAATGTTTGATCCCATGAGCTTCATCCAAAGCACAAACAAAATTGACCCTCCTGTCATTTCCATGAAATATTCCCCTACTAATATCCTAAATGCTTGCCATATTGTGTCCGCGAAAACACTTCTGCTCCACAATCTAGCAGTTCCTCCATCTTTCTTCTTTCCAACCAAAATCCATTTGGCAAAGACTGAAGCCAATGCTACCAATAATCCTGAAAATACCCAAAACAAAGGAAGCATCCAGTGCAATGGATAGTTTTTGGTTGCCTTTGTATCAAGCAAGAAGTTTAGAGGAGCACAAACAACATATGCCAATAGATAATAAGGCAAAAATGTCTGTAGCAATGGTTGAGACAAAGTAGCCCAAACAGTCTGGTACCAAGTCCTCTGCAAAGTCACTTTGTCAGATTCTGTTTTGTTTAATGCTGCTGCAACCGGACAACCGGAGAGGTCCACTTTGACATCTGATTGTTCTATGAAAGTCCTCCAAGCCTCTGGAAGTGGTTCGCCATTTCTCAAGTGCTGGCAAATCTCATAAATCAATGACCGGCCATGATCAATTGAAGCACTTTGGCTGGCTGAGCTAGCCCGGATGACATCAACCTCATTGCATCGGAGAAAAGGGTTGAACTCTAATTCCTCTGCCTGTTCCTTGGAAAGATTTTGATCGATCGTTATCTCCCCAACATCGATGCATGGATATTCTGTCTCATCCCACGGTTTGGTGCAATCAAGTGCATTATCTTGTGACACTTCATCAGATGGTACAGGACGGAACTGTAATTGGAAAATGTAGTGAACACCCCCTGGAGAACTCACACGTTGCTGGAAATCATCAGCAAGAAAAAGTAATGGGCGTTTGTCACTACTGTCCCTTGGAATTGCACCTGTTTCTGGAGGGAGGATTCCAATTGGGTCAACCTTTCCAGAATCTTCAGTGACGCTTTCATCGAAAGGGCGCAACTTGAATTTAACATACATTTCCTGTCCATCTGTAAACCTTAAGAGCCTGCATATATTTGAGTAGTAATGGAGCTGGGTATATGAATCTGCATTGCGCAGGGACATCCAAACTGCATCATGAACATGGGGAACACGCTTTACATGCTCCTCTCTTGCAGCTAGTCCGCATACAAGCCAAGTTGCAAAATCTGAAATAGTGCGAGCATAAAATGCTTTGCCTGTTTTCAACGTTAAATCCAGGAGTGGTGTTTCAATGTTTGCATCGTCTGAGAATATTCTTAGAGCCGCACCACGCGCATCAATTCTTGCATCATCATCAGCACTTAAGCTATTGCTATGCCTGATAATAATGGGATAACTCTTTCCAGGATGGAAGATCTTGTGATCTGGCAACCCTGTGATATTATCATACATTCTCAGAACTCCCCTGCCACCGACGCCAATGCGATGGAAGTATCTTGTTCTAACCTTAAGTGTTGTTGCAGCCAAATTTGCCGCCAGATTCCCCACGATCTTTTTGTATTTTATGTCCATCTCCTCTATGCGCTCATCTAAGGCTTGAAGTCTGTTCTTGATCATGACAGGATTTTGTGATCCGACATATACACCTCCTCTCTGAAGCACTGAATTTTCTGGAGCAACTGAAAGTGCACCGAGAATCACATCCTTTTGGATGATGGAACCAGGAAGAGCAATGCTTTGACTTCCAATAACAGCATTATCCTGCACATCAACTTTTCCACGGCTAATCCCTTTAGAGGAATAGTACCTGGTAATAATTCTGCTAAAGTCCCCCAAATGGACACCTGCACCAAGTGAAAGAAGTTTGGGCTCTGAAACTGGATTTATGGCTCTGATGGAACAATATTTTCCTACTTTTGCACCCAAAAGTCTCAAATAGATACAGAAAGCCTCAGTTCCAGAAAGTAATTTGGCAAATCTAAGATGGCAGGCAACTGTAATACGGTGTTGGAGCCAAGTATGCAGGTGGGATTTTTTGTTTTCCTTATTTCTGGAGAGGAAAAAGGTCAAGGAGCTGGTGAGGAAGATGTTTATCAAGCCATGAGCCAAGTAAGCAGTGGCAACTAAAGTAGCAAATGTAACTGGACTTGCACTTTGGCTGGCAATCATTGTGGCATATGCAACTATGGCTAATGGGAACCAATGAAAAGCTCCAGTTATACAGAAGAATGCAAAGTTATCACTGGAAAGAGGCTTCTGTGAAATTCCAATATAGAGGAAATAAAGGACTGCTGCTGAGATTGTGCTGATGAAGCCAACCATGTAGATGCCCATGAGGTGGTAAATGGCCTGACCTTCATTATCTTCTATTGCATCTGACCTTTCTGTGACCTGAAACATTACTCTCATAAGTATTTGATGTTTAGCATATTTGACTACTTTAACTGCAAGAGTCACACATGAAAGTATTCAAGTCACTTAACATTGTTGCTTAACAATTTCAGAAGATGGGTTAAATTATGTAATAATCATATTGCACATTGACTTTAGTATCTATGGAAAGTTTAAACAGACGAAAAAGCTGATATGTGCAACCAAAAAGAGATTATGTTACAGAGCACTCCTTGAATCATATCTTTAAATGAAACTAAAACTATTGACTGCATTTTTCTGTCTTCTTATCATGTTATTTGATTTAATTAGATGTTAATTTTTGTGGGACTTTATGTGATAGTGGAAATGTTATTTTTCAATCAAGCGATATAGTAAAGATAGAAATGAAACTGCTGCTTCAATTGATTGATCTTTTTGCAAAATCAACACATTCAGACTTCCTACTGCATTTTTAGTCAAGGTAAAAGCATTAATACTGGCATTCTTGTAAGCTTCTCAAGAATGTTGATGTAACAGAAATGGTATAAATGGGAGGTTAGGATTTCATACCTTAGGAAAATTGGCCTTGCACGATCTGGGGACTCGGTCTCCTGCTTCAGTCTTTTGTGAGGCTAGGACTTCACTCCTTTCACCTAGAACACTTCCTTTCTGAATTACAGCATAAGGCCCAATAGACGAACTTTTGCCTATTCTAATTGGAAGTAAACTCAAGATCCCATTCTTAACTTCATGGCTTTGAATTAAAGCTCCTTCAGCAATTACAGTTCCATCTCCAATTGAGACTAGAGCGGGGTCAGTGATATCAACAGTGTCAAGTAAAACTGATGATCCTATCTTTGCTCCCAGTATCTGAAACCAGTACTTTAGGAACACAGTCCCTCTCAGATGCACAGCCATAGTTTTTGATGAGACTTCTTGGACCTTGTACAACGCCCACCACTTAACAAAATCCACTGTCCATATGGAAATCTCAGGTTTCAAGGCGTAGTTTGGTTGCAGGAATGAATTTCCAAACAATGAAATAGAGATACAGGTTGCGAAGATGCAAAAGATCCAACTGAGAGGCGCAAATGCTAGAGACATCACATAACTCGGCCATGAAGCTGTATGGCTGAAAACCAAATTCTTGAAGACAGAAATTGAGATATATGCAGGGAGCATTAGCAAAACTGAGACATATGTCAGAGCAATGAGTTGTACCAATATGATACCAAGTTGGCGAGAAACAGAAACTTCAGTGAGTAACTCATATTCAGTCTCAGTTTCTTCCAGATGAGAAATTGTTCTCGTCAATTGAGGTTGAGACTTCATTACATGATTCTCCGAGAAGCTTGCCAAGTCCTCAATGCAAGTTGCAGTGAAAATGTCAACTGCCCCAACTGGCACTCCAAGAAAATCTGAAAGCTTTTGAGCTGCTCTAACCACACCTATAGAATCAATCCCATAAGACATTAGACTCTCAGTTGTACTGATCTTGTTAAGAGGAATCCCTGTTTGCTCTGAGACCAGCCTCTTCAAGAACTCTACAATTTCTTTGTTGGTCAATCCTGAACTTGGTGAAGAACTCATTTGCAAGGGTGGATCTATTTTCAAGTGTGCTCGAGGTGTTTTACCCTCTTTGCAGGAACCTGTAGTGAAAGATCGGACCAGTGATCGTTTTGTGACTGTTGGATCTGGAACCAAGTTCAACGTACCATCAGTAAACTGCTTGAGGCACTCAAATCTCTTGATTTTTCCCGATGTTGTTTTACTGATAGTTCGAGGCTTGATTAGTTTGACAGCTGCCACACTCACGCCATGTTCTTCAGCAATCCTGGAATTAATATCGTTGATAACATCTTTACTTACAGGTTTACCATCTTTAACCTCTGCAATCACAACCAAGCCAACTTGATCAGAATTATCTGCTGCTGATATTCCTTTTGCTGCTAGGATCTCTTCTGCAACCCCAATGACAGCACAGCAACCAGCACGCAAGAGTTCTGATGAGCTTTCAACAGTCTTTTCTACATCTGCCAGATAAATATTTCTTCCAGCAACTATAATGAGATCTTTGATTCTTCCAGTGACAAATAAGTTCCCATCAATTATCCTTCCCAGGTCCCCAGTTCTTGTGTAAATTTTACCAGGGTGATTTGCAATCTTATTCCTGAAAGTTCTTTCACTTTGATCATTAGTGCCCCAATAACCAATTCCCGCACTTGGGCTACTAATCCAAATTTCTCCTTCTTTTCCCGGTTCGTCATTCTCTGCACCAGTTTCTGGATCAACTATTCTGATATCAACATCTGCATTATTTGGAGTCACATATCCACAGCTGACCCTTCCTTGCCAATCCACCAGTATGGGTTTTCCTTCTCCATACGCACAATTGACGAACACACAATTTTCTGCTAGTCCATAACCAGGGGCCATCACCCACTGGGACAGGCCTAAAGGACTTGTGAGCTCAAGAAACCTTTTGAGAGTTTTTTGCCTTACCGGTTCAGCACCAACCATTAAAAAAATCATGGAAGAAAGATCATAGGTCCAAATTTTCTCTTTGCTAATCTCCATTCTTCGAACAACAAGTTCAAAAGCAAAGTTCGGGCCAGCACTATGAGTTGCCCTGTACTTACTCATGGTCTCAAGCCATAGGAGAGGATTCTTGATGAAAGTTATTGGGGAAAACAATATTGCAGACCCACCGCTCACCAAAGAGGAGAAAAGCCCCCCAATCAGTCCCATGTCGTGGTACTGAGGAAGCCAGCTGACTAGTACTGTGCTTGATGTGCTTTTGTATCTTCTCCGCATCAATTTTACATTATGAATCAGTCCACCGTGAGTTATCATAACGCCTTTAGCATCCCCAGTTGATCCCGAAGTAAACTGAAGAAAACACAGGTCGTCTGGCTTTGGTTCATTGCCATATTCATTGTCCTTGTGAATCAAATATTTTGAGTTCCTTATCCAAGAATCCGTGTGGAACCATGGAAGGTTGGGCCAACGAGCTGTATTCTTGCGACTCTTGGAGGACAAAGATAGCAAATTCTTTACTGAACCTGCTCGAACAGCTGCATGGTAGCCAATGGTTGATAAAATAGCCACTGCATTACATGCCTTCACGATATTTTCAACCTTCAGAAGTGCCTGACCACCTCTTTGAAGCGGATCTGGTGGAAGAGCTGGGACAGGCAGTACTCTGGCTCTTAAACACCCAAAGAAGGCATCAATAAAATCGAGACCTGGGACATGAACTAGGAGCACCCTATCACCGGGCCTGATCACTGGCTTTTTGCTAGTCAAGAGCATGTGAGCTATGGAGGAAGCATTTGCATGAAGTTCTCCATAAGTCCTTTGCCCCACTACTTCCCCTTCTTCGTTGATCCAAGTATAAAGAGTTTTATTAAGGATCATTTTATGAGTTCCCCAGTGCTTCAAATAGCCATCAAGACTTGATAAATCAGGAAATTCCACGCCTGGAATTTCATCTAGAGTCTCTGGTTTCTTATCCCGGATGTCAGAATACAGTGGGAATAGACTCTGCGGCAAAATCAGTGGATTAGACAAAATATAGAACATCAACCGTAATTTCATGAGAATTTAGTGTACTAATAAAGTTTATGTGGGTGATCTACAGTTTCAAGTACCTTAACATATGGAAATTTTGGCAAGGGTTCAGAACTGCCAAAGTGCTTTTGCATTAAAGCCATAGCATAGGATGAGTTTCTCTCTGTGAGCTCAAATGCCATGAGGCCACCTACATAGTAAGTATTCATCTGACCTTGAAGTTCAGTCTCTAATCTGTCATAGAAACCTTCCTTCATATCTGTATTCAAGTTACAAAGTCAGGATCTTCCAACTCTGACATAACATTGGCAAACTACAGATAAGCAGGTGCTATACCTTGGCTTTTGACATGAGGGAAATACTTAAACCGTCTCTGCAAAACAACTTTTTGAACAACTCCTCCAATTCGTTGAACTGTATCAATTGCTAGTTGGGTAACAGTTGGTCCCTTGATTGTATCCGAGTTCCCATATGACCAGAAGAGAAAGATGTCTGTATCAGCATAGAATTTTTGCATGGCCACTGGATTCCCTATTGTTGCAGGATCATCCATAAACTCTCCAAAGTAATAAAATCCCACAGGCATTTCTTCCAGCCCTTTAATCTTCAAAACAGTGGTGTAGTAATCAATAGTCTGTACTTTACTGAACAGCTCCTTCTCTATCTCGCTGAAATCCATTACTTTATTTTCAGAATCTGTGAGAAAGAAAAATGTCCCATCAATCATATACCGAAAAATATGCGTTAACTTATTAGAGGGATATAAGACAAACCATACCTGCTGAAGCAGAAGAAAAATCCATTACTTTATTTTCAGAATACCTGCTGAAATCCATTACTTTATTTTCAGAATCTGTGAGAAAGAAAAATGTCCCATCAATCATATACCGAAAAATATGCGTTAACTTATTAGAGGGATATAAGACAAACCATACCTGCTGAAGCAGAAGAAGGTGATCTGTATGTTCTACCACAGATAAAGGGAAATGAACCAGAAATTATGATTTTATCGAAACTCATGGTTTCGAGTTCTGCATTACTGTTTCTAACATCAACTTCTACTCCTAAAGAATTACGTCTAACTCCAAGTACTTCAGTGTTGCAGAGTACTTGTGCTGGCAAGGATTTACTAATTTTCTGCCATAAACTCATGTATCCACCTTTAAAGCGTCTAATTTTCCCAGCCATAGAAGTTCGGGTGAACTCATGAATGTATGCATAAGACATGTCTTGAATAAATCCATATCCTGAAGCGGTATAGCCATAGGCCACTGATTTAGGAACAGATTTAAATCCACGCCCTTTAAGAAATGTAGGAGTCAGTTCAGCAGCAAAATCACTCACACCATGGACACCAATTCTACCAGAATTGTTGGCTTTATCCTGTGAAAGTAAGAATAGGATTGAGTATTTTCTAGTAAGATCTCAGTCAAGAATTAATACACTACACTTTTGAAGTAAAAAACCACACACTAACCTGGAGATCCAAGGTTAATGATACTACTGATACATAATCATCGGCAACTTGAATGTCCTGATACTTTCCAGTCATACTGTCTATGAGTGCAAGTTTATGAGAGTCCATTTCTTCAAGCTCAGAAGCTGTTTCTTTTGCCAAATGGAAAATCGTAGGAGCACTATTCGCAGCAAGAACTTGCCCTCCAAGATCATAAATTTTTCCTGCAACCGAATGATGTGGTTGATTAGATTGTATGACAAAATACTTATACAATAAATCAGCAGTTATGTCATCTATGTACCTTCAATATCAACTGATTCACACATGCCACTCACTGTATGATATTTTTCCAGCACAGTGATATTGCGGTAACCAAGCTTGGACAGTGCATAAGCTGCAGACATGCCACTTGGACCCCCTCCAACTATGGCAATTCTAGTATTCACAGGGAAACAGGGATGTAGCTTTGAGAATACGTCTTCTATTGAGTTCTTTAGGTCCATTATTGCTGGCTGTAGCATGAGGATTTAAATTGATATTAGATGAAAAATTTACTTCAACTTAAGGTAACATGCTATGTATTGAGGTATCAAGAGAAAAGGCACAAAATCCAAGAATTGTAGGTACTGAAAATTCTAAAAGCAAAAGAAAGAAGATAAATGAAAGAGCTGAAAGTCTTGTATGTCTTACATTTCCTGATGTTTGAATTCAGGAACCAACAAGGACAGATTTCATGACAGATATTAAGATCAACAAATATAGATTACACTTTCAATATTCACATACATAGATGTGAACACTTGTGTAGACAGAGTTGTTTAAATTTAGTTATCACAAAAAATATGTACCACAGGAATCATCTTATTTTGCTTTTTTGACCACCTCCCATCACAGCGGAACAAGCAATTTAAATACCTCAAATCTCATAAACAAAAAAATAAAAACTTTGACATTCCTCAATAGATTTAGAAATTCCAGATGCTAAAATCCATGATCTCTTGTGGGATGTTTAAGAACAATTTCAGCCGAAGAAGAGAGGCCCTACATTCCAAAATCCTGTGAACTGATGCGGGATATCAAAATGGCCCTTTATTGGATGCTTGGGAACAAATCTAAAATGAAACATACCTCAAGGATCAAATTCCATATACCCAGCTGCCTGTCTCACCGTAGAACAGAAAGGAAAGCCAAGTCTCAATCACAGCATTGTTACCAAGTAACGTCTCAAAATGTATTCTTCTGTTTTCATTTTCATAACATATCCTAGTTATAATGCAACCCTTGAACAAAGTTGCTCCAACCTACTGCTTCCTCCTAGAGAAATTTCTCTGTCCATGCTACTTTATGTATCCTACATGTTTTATGGTGATGCTGGTGAAAGGGATAGCAGGAGAAGTGTCTTTTTCTGTCCCTAAAAAATTTGCTCCACCAATGTGTGCGCCATACATCTTGTCTACAAGCATTTCTGATTTTGAAGACCACCATTAGTCCTTAATAAACTTGCTACGTTTCCATCTGGTATATCTACCTATGCATGAATCTCCATCCCTGATAATGACATAACCTTTGAATATTGTATCATTGGAGATTTGAAAATCTCCATTCTTATCTAGAAAGTCCTAATGCTACATTCGATATTGATTAGTTCAAAAATTGTATGGGAACATATATAGTGATTAATTAGTAACAATAAAGCAATCAGAAATCAAGAAAGAGTTGAAAAGGCTACATTAATGTCATCAACCAACCTGATCAAAGATGATCTAAGCAAAAAGTTAACTCTTGGATATGATCTTGTGGAAACTCGACTTTTTTATGCCAAATGGCAGAAGAAGGACCTCAGTAATATATAGCAATGACCGAACCTCCACAGGACGCCTGCTGACTTCAATGCAGCCGAATTTAAACACAGAAGATTGGTTAAATATGTCCAAATGATATAAAACAATGCTCCAATTTTCATCTTAGGGAGTAATTGTCATTCTCTCGACTAATTCGCCAAACTTTACCATTTCACCCGCAGGATACAAGAAATTCTTTTTCTGTGCTCTCAAGAAAGTAGAAAGTACCTTTTATCTATCTCATCTGTTTGTAATCTAACTGAAGTGGTCTTAACAGCATCCTAAACGAATAATAATTGCGATTCTATAGAAAAACATCATATTGAAAATGACAAAATTGACAAAATGACAAAGTTATGCTCTGATAAAAGGATATTCCATCGATCCCATGCTACGTTAGAATCAATGGGGATTCCACTAAGATGGACTATTTGATCAGTACTATTGCATGAAAGAGAGTAACTAGTTGACGACTATGAACTACGGTCCATTTTATTAATGAAATCTAATCAAAGGAATAAAACAAGGATGTTCATTCTTAAACTTAGTTTAGAGTCATAGAAGGTAACTCCCAGCTACTCACATAATTACAGTTTTTTAAGTTGATAAATAAGGCTAATCGCACTGCTTCATTCTCTAATTCCCGCTGGCCGCCTATATTGCTGAAAGATTTTTTGTTTCTTCAACATATTGATGAAGTCAAGGTTATTTGTTTCAGCACAGTGCTGAAAAGATGGTGCAAAACCACGGTCGTGATTGTGCATGTATTTTAACTTTACATTCTAAGTCTATATGCAAGTTTCCATCGTGGACCAGTTGGCGGGGGTGTAAAGGAGAGTCTAATCAAATCAAATACTCTAATTTTTAAATTTATTTGATTATTTTAATAAATTTGAGATTGTATTCAAGGTTGACTTATTTATTTATTGGGTTAAACTCAAATGAGTTTTTACCGAGTCAGACTAAAATAGTTTGAACTTTTTTACCTGCAAATTCCAATTTCATCTAAATTAATCAAACTCGAGTTGAGTTTAAAAGTTTACCGAATACAAAATGTTGTTCTAGGTTGGTTTAACTAATTCATGAACCAAGTCCAAATGATATCTTAATGAGCCAAACTCGATTCAAATATCTAGTAGTTTAGTTCGTCTTTTAACCTTCTAATTAACTATATAGCTCAATCTTTTTAGCTTGAAGTGTAAAATTTTAATGTGGAATATCTAATTACAATGAGAAATTGATAGAAGAAAAGGTATCACTTTTTTTTTTTTACAACAAAAAGGGATCTATATTTGCATAACATATCTGTAAAAAGATTTGATAAGATTTTAGTGGTTGTTAACTGATAAATAATTCGTTCGTTTAAGGAAAAACTAAACGCTTGCAATAGCATAAGTCCATCTTTCAGCATGAATGATTGATATTCTAGGATGTAGTTTAGAATTTTTCAGCCAGGAAAATGCAACAATAAAAGGGGTGGATCACAATCACAATGCCAACAAGATGGGGGTAAAAAGAGCAAGAGAAAAAAACAAGAATATTATCACTAATGAAGAAATTGTTGGCTCATGTTGCATTTTCCTTTTGACATTAGTATCTACTTATTTTTGCAGAATGTTTTATTTGCACTTATATATTAAACAGTAGTCAATGTGTTCTTATGGATGTAACCAAAGGAAATATGCACTTGAATATTGCAAGAGGTTTTAGTCCTCTTGATTTGGAACCTTAACTTTCCCTACGAAAAAACAAGGAGTTACATATTTGTTTAGTGATGACTTTAGAAACATCCGTCCAGACAACACAATAAACAGAATCATATTTATCAGCACATTAATTCAATATTTCAAAACGCAAGGCATGACATTTGGTTTGAGTACATCCCTCAATGAGATAATCGAAGATTATAAAACTCCAATATGGTGTTAAAATATTTTAATCACTGATTTCTTTTCCCTAAAGATCTAACTTCTAGATGTGGTTTATTATATAGTGCTAAGACATAATTCGTCACCTGTCATTGATATACAACTCGAATATGCCATTTGTATTCTGCTCTCAACAAGGGGAACATATTGGCTTTTCTACTTCCTTTGACTTAAAAATAATAGCGTCACAAGTAGATTATTAAATCTGTATGGGAATTTTTTGTCCCTTTTTTTTTGTACCGAGGTACCGTTCTTTATGTGATCTAAGAGAACCGTGGGAGTCAATAAAGGAAAAAAAAAATTTCTACAACTCCAAATTCCCTTTTCTTGACCACTAGTTGCTCAGAATGTGTTTCTTGCAAGAATTTAAGAGGCTCATGTATTTTGTATCCATTTGCAAAGTGGATTTTATGTTGAGACAAAATTTTGTACAATAGATCCCTAATAGTGAATTACTTGTAAAGTACTTAGTGATATTCATTTTTCGTTTTCTATTTTTATTTTTATTGTTTATGTTGCACTAGTAAAGATCTCCTTTCAACATTTGGTGATCCTGTCCACTTCCCAACAATTAAAGAAATGCACTACCGTGACAAGAAATTATTGTCAAGTAGTGACATTAATCAATTAAAATTTGGTTATCTTGATGCATCTGACAAAGATCACTTTTCTTCTTCTTTCTTGGGAGCGGCAGTGCGCCATATGCCGGAGACTAGTGGTGGCTAGACGTTAAGAAGCCGGCTAAATGGCTTGATGGTGGCTGGACGGGAGGAGGTAGGAACCAATGAATATAAAGGAAAGATGTAAGAATTCCCTTTTTTTTTTTTTTGGTAGAAAGAGGTAGAGCCCACTAAAAATATAGGAAAAGTTACACACAAAGATTTAGAAAATTATAGATATTTTTTAGTCATTACTTTTTTAAAACCTAATGTTTTCCTATTTTTGTTATCTATGAATTTTACGTGTACTTAACACCTATATTTTAGACACTGATACAATTCTTTAAAATCTTATGCAATAAACAGAAACCATTTAGATATTTCGATGTATATGTAACTTTCAACCCATAAAGGTCTGTTGGTTCGAATGCTGAAATTTTATAAGGTGTCCCGTTAAAGTAATTTTATTTCAACGTATGTCAAATGCTGAACATTTCCATGTAATAAACATGGAAATTTTAGGGATAATTTCATAAACCTCCCCTGAAGTTTAGCATTCTGTCACTCTGCATCCTTGAGATCTTCAAAATCTTAGCTACCTCTCTTGAATTGAATTTTTTTAAAAAGTCAGCCCATTTGGAGAAAAAGTGAGAGATAATATTTTAGTTTCAATACTACCATTATGTTATCCTATTTATGAAGCTTATAACAATAATAAAAACTAAAATAAGGTTAAAAAGTGAATGTGAAGATATGACGGATTATAATTACAATAAACAGTAATTTTGTAGCAATACAATGACTATTACCTAGTATAACGAACGCTATTTTCACCAAAAGCATGGCCAAATTCTAGATATCTGGTCATGAGATCATTTTTAGATTAATCTTATTAATATTGATTCATTTATAAATTTTGAGTACAGCTTATTTAAGCTTATTTTAATTTTGAGTATATCTTAAATAACATCATATATTTAAACATAGTTCCTAAAAAAATTACTCGGCTTCCTCAAATCAGTCCAGCAATATTTTTCAATGTGTTAATAGCCAACCAAACCGTTCAAGTAACCGACATTGACTAAATTCAACGTAACCCCAGATTGAGATCCTCTGCAATATAGTGATTCCAAGACATAGCTGAAAGTTGTAGATAGGGTATTTGAAATTGGATGGAAGGGTTATAAAATATGACAGAAATTTTCCAATGTATCAAAAAATGTCTTGTGCTCTTGCATCTTGTTATTTTATTGTTTGCATCTACTTTGCTAGTATTTTATGTTTACATTGTACCTTACAATTGAAACTAGTAATTAGAGAAGCCTTTGATTCATTAGTCACCTGCTTTGCTGCCCCACCATTCCTTGGATATAGAATAATATTGACCAATATTAAATGACCATTTGGCTATGTTTTGTCTTATATTTTTTTTGGTATAAAATTTCTTTTTTATCTGGGCTTTTTATTAAACAGTTATTAAGAATGCAAGGTCAATATCATCAATTCATAGCTTTTAGTTGGGACGTGTGGTCTTGTCAAACTAACAAGGGACATGGGTGAGCTTTTATAAGCATTAGGAATGCTAATTGATATTACGAGAAATTTCAGCAAAGGTTTTTTTGAAATTATCCCAAGATTTTATTTACTTCTCTTTATCTCTCTACAAGCAGATAGGATATGTTGTTTCAAATGGATTTGACGCTGAGCTTGGCATTTTAAGCGTTTCATCTCCTTGATTAACGATAGGAATAGAAAATTTCCATTCTCTTTTTCTTTTGTGAAAATATCAATTGTTAGAAGAATATATTCGATGTTTATGACCTTTTTGACCATAAACAAAGTATTAACATTCTCACAAATTCTCCATACGCTTATGATCATTCTCTCTATTCTATCGAAGTAATTTTTACTTCTAAACTACGGCACCCAAGGAGAAAAAAACTATATATTACTGGTCGTTATTATGTCTTCCAAGCATATACGCATATAAATCATCAAAAATCTCTATTCTTGTAATATATTTCGTTGAAAAGAGGAAATTTTACATGATGCAGAACTAGGTTTATGGATGTAGTCTCATTTCTCACTCAAGATCCTCTCAGTTTAAGGGAATCTTGTATTGAAATGATCTATATTAGTGATCCCTTGATGTTAGGGCCTTGTAGTTCACAATTTACAGATTTGAATTATGTTTACAATCAGCCAACTCCCTTGGGTGAGTTGGCTACTATGCAACATATTAAGATATAGTCCTGGTTGTAGGTCAGGAAATGTATTCATGCACCTGTAGATAAATTAAAAAGTGTGTAGCAGTGCACCCCATTAATTTTGCAACGGGTTTCTTTCGCTCTAATTACTTGCTCAGTTAGGTCCTCCCATGGTATAGTCTAGCATATGAGTAACAGTAGACATAGTATTACATGTTGACTATTGATATAAAAAAAATTATGTTAACAATTTTTAAGCACACATAAGTTTGGTAATGGGCTTATTCTTATTTTATAACTGTTTAAAATTAGATAAAATTTTTACCACCAGTAATATAAAGATTTTTGCACACAAAGAGTCGGATTGTATGAAAAATGATTTTTATTCAAATTTGCAATTTTCTTCTTGTACATATTTCATTCAAATTAACCTATTCATATTTAAACCAAAAAAAATTGCACAGAAAACTTATCCTGTTAATTAACTTTACTATATATGTATGTAATTTTTCTCTTTTTTTTTTCCTTTTGTTTTTTGTATAGTAGGTAGATTTGATGTGTTGTCATCCATTTTTCACTTCAATTTCCTTTAAAAAGTGGATTTTGAAAAGGTACCTCGAAAATGTTTTTTGAAGCAAATTTTCATTTTTAAAAGATTTCAAAACGAAAATATGATTTCGTTTTTTGCCTCAGACTTTGAATAATCTGCCTTTTCATTGTAAGGTACCCAAATAGCATGAAGTTGTAAAAAGCAAACTAAAAGCCCAGTATACAGCCTTAAAGTCAAACTTATCATTGATCAATTATTTGGAGGCATAATATAAGTTGGTAGTACAGTATTTTTTTTTATTTTTTATTCCTCGGAAATGTCAGCTTTTTGTTCTAGATTTTGTCCACTTATTTTCTTCTTCCCTTGAAACATGGCGCGGGGCAAGGACTTCAATTCAACTGTTCCTTAGTAACATAATATTTTTTAAACGTCTTGTAATTTTAAATAAATTATTTATACATTCTTACAACAGAGATGTAATATTATGTTACTATTTATATGGATCTTATATATAATAATTACACATTTATTATGAAATTTTACAAGTAATTAACGTAAAATTACACTCTTTTTTTTTTTTTAAAAAGTTACATTGTCAAGGAGGGTTGTCAATGATTGTCACCTAACTGTTAATTGGTCAATACCTAGCATGCTTCACGAGGTAATGCAGCCTAGCCAAAGCTTCTTCAGTCCTTTCCTTGATGCACAATATTGACGATCAAGTGGCCATTGGAAATATGAAATACTACGATTTCTCATAGCTATTCGATCAAATCTTTCCTGTGATTGACACAAACATTGATGGACCCAAATTAATAACAAATTATAAATTCAAAAAAAAATATTCAAGAACAACGAAATAGAGGCAAAGAGAAATTTTTCTCAACTATTCACGCGGCGCGGCTGCGTGGCTTTTCTTTTACACACGGACAGAAGCTTCTGACTCGACCTTTTACAATAGACGTAGAGGTTATATCTAATCCACTTCTTGTGCCTTGCGCACTTGCACAATTACTAGTGCTATACCTTAATAGAAGCAATCTCGTGTGACTCCGTCTATAAAATAACAATGCTACTAACATTATTAACTAATAAGCTAATGTCATATGGCCAGCAAATAAGTCTAACCAATAAACTTGGTTTAATATTCTACATAGCCTCTCTTAAACCAAACTTCTCTAATTTGGACATGTCCAACATCTTCTTCAACTTGACAGAAGTCTCAGTCTTCAATGCATTGGTAAAAATGTCAGCCACTTGCTCTTTAGTTCTGCAAGAATCAACTTCAATTTCCGTTTCTCGAACCAACTCACGTATGAAGTGATATTTGATGTCAATATGCTTGCTACGTCCATAGAGTACTGGATTCTTGGACAACTCAATTGCAGACTTACTATCACAATAAATTTTCGTAGGATCAACCTGCTTGTGTTGTAGAATACCAAGTATGTGACGTAGTCACAAAGCTTGAGTTGCACTATTAGCCGCTGCAATATACTCTGCTTCTATTGTAGACAATACAATTACCTGTTGCTTCTTCGAACTCCAAGAAAACATGCCAGAATCAATAAAAAATGCATAACCTGAAGTTCTCTTCCCCTCTACTATATCACTTGTCCAATCACTATTTGTGTAGCCAAACAATTCAACTAGATCATTTTTTGAAAAAAAATGCCATCACTGCGAGTACCTCCAATATACCTCAAAATCCTCTTGGCTGCCTGCAAGTGTGATTGATGTGGATTTTCCATGAACCTGCTAATCAGACCAACAGCAAAATTGAAGTAGGTGGGATTCACATATCCATCATCGCCTTTCTTGGTCAACCTCAATTTTTCTTCAACTGGTGTCATAATTGGTTTTGCTGTATCCATCTTGAATTTCTTTAAAATATCACCTGCATATTTCTTTCGAGCTATAAAAATCCCACTATCAGACTGAAAGACTTCAATTCCCGAAAAATATGACATGAGTCCCATATCTGTCATCTCAAACTGTTTAATCATAGCCTCCCTGAACTCTGCAACCATCTTTGAATTATTTCCTGTAAAAATTAAATCATCTACGTACAAGCACACAATAAAAATATCACCACGAGCAAAAGATTTAATATATAAAGTGTGCTCATATGCACACCTCTGAAAACCACAAGTCAGAAAATAAGAATCAATTCTTGTATACCAGGCTCTTGGGTCTTGTTAATTTCAATCCATATAAGGCTCTTTTCAATCTATACACCTTATTTTCCTGACCTCTTCTGATAAATCCTGCTGGTTGCTCCACATACACTTCTTCATTAAGAACTCTATTCAGAAAAGTTGATTTGACATTCATTTGATAAATTCTCTAGTTATTTTGAACAGCTAGAGAAATTATCATACGGACTGTGTCAAGTTTGGCAACGGGTGCAAATACTTCAAAATAGTCAATCCCGAGTTTCTGGCTGTATCCCTTCACCACTAGCCTCGTCTTATATCTATCAACTTCTCCACTAGGTTTAAATTTTGTCTTATACACCCACTTCACTCCAATAGTTTTTTTATCAATTGGAAGAGAAGTAAGTTTTCAGGTGTCATTCTTCTCTATTGTATGAATTTCTTCCTCCATTACTTTCACCCAATGATCATCACTGGCTGCTTCCTCATACACAACTGGGTCACAATCTACAAACAAAGCAAAATTAACAATATTTTCGTCAGAAGAAATATCATCTGGTGTAATAACATAATTCTACAGACGAGCTTGCATCTGTCGCTGACGTTGGGGACGTCCAGTTAACTCATTTTGTGGACCCTGAGCAACTGGTGATGGCTAAATGTCATAATTATCCTCCTCTTGCTGATAATTTAGAGTCACCTCTGCTGTCTTAGGATCTCCAATAGACCAATCCCAAACACTTCTTTCGTCAAAAGTCACATCTCTACTTACTATCACCTTTTTTATCACAGGATTATACAACCTGTAAGCCCAAGAGACTTCATTATAACCAATAAATACACACTTCTCCCCCTTATCATCAATTTTCTTTCTTAATTGATCAGGAATATGGGAATAGGCAATACACCCAAAAATTTTGAGATGACCAACAAATGGTCTTCTACCACTCCAAACTTCTTCAGGAGTTTTTCCGAGAACACTTCTGATAGGACACCTGTTTAATAGATAAATTGCACAAGAAACTACCTCTGCCCAAAAAGATTTTGGCATATTTTTCAACTTCAATATACATCTTACCATATCCATAACTGTCCTATTCTTCCTCTCTGCCACTCCATTTTGTTAGGGAGTGTACCTGGTAGTCAACTGATGCTGTATCCCATTATTTTCAAGAAAATCATCACACACCAAATATTCCTGACCCCTATCTGTTCTCAAAATTTTAATTTGACACCCAGTTTGCCTCTCAACAAAGTTTTAAAAAATTTTAAAAGTATCACATGCATCAAATTTTTGTTTCAAAAAATATACCCAGGTTTTTCTACTAAAATCATCAATAAAGGTAATAAAATACCTGCAACGACCATTAGAAGGAACCTCCACAATGCATAAATTTGAATGAATAATTTCTAATGGTCTTCTAGCCCTCCATGATTTGCCAGTCTGAAAGGTATCCCTATGTTGTTTTCCCAAAACACACATATCACATACTCTACCAGGATTTATAATATTAGGCAATCTACCAACCACTCTTTTATTGGCCAAAAATTTCAAATTGTCAAAATTCAGATGACCAAATCGCATATGCCACAACCAATTATTGTCATCTATCACTATACTCAAACAGGAAAAATTGGCACTACTCAAATTCAGTGAAAATAAGCGATTTGAAGTCATTGGTACACCGGCAGTCATTCCAATATTTTTATAAAAAATAGTACAAATATCATTCCTGATACAAATATCATATTTTTTTTCTCAGACAACTGGCCCATACTCAACAAGTTTTGATGCAACCCAGGAACATAGAAAACATCAAAAATAAAATTAGTAGACCCATTTTTCAGACTAATAGGAATTTTTTCCTTACCAATCACTGATAAAACAGTGTTATTCCCAAATTTAACTTCACAACGGACATATTCATCAATTTCAACAAATAATTCTTTCTTGCCAGACATTGGTTGCTACAACCCATATCCAAGTACCATTTATTTTTATCAACCACATCAATAGCATTACAAGCTAATAATACAGTTTCAGATTTTTTATTATTATCTTGCACCTAATTGTTAACAACATTAACCTGAATTTCTGTCTACATTTTCTCCAAATCTACATTCAAATTGTCTATGGTCCAATTTTTCACAATTATAACATTGAACTCTCTGTCCAAAATTATCCTGAAAATTATTTTGATTAAAATTATTTCCTCTGCCAAAATTACCACCTTTGCCTCTACCAGGGCCACCTTCAATATTGAAATTATTACCTCTACCACGTCCAGGATTTGATGTACCTCAACGGCCTCTATTATTGTTGCCACGACCACTTCTATTATTGTAACAACCTCTGCTCCTCTGACCGGATTCGCCTTGCTCCCTAACATTATTATTGCCTCTCAAATTCAACTACACCTACAACACCTTCTGTACTATATCCTTCTTTGGGGTATCCTCCAATTTTTCATTAATTCTTTGTTCATGCAGAATTAATGACCCATGCAAATCTTCAATATTCAAATCTTCCAAATCTTTCGTTTCCTGAATTACAGCTACCACATGATCAAATTTCATGAGTAAGATATTGAGAACTTTCTCAACAAATGTTCTGTCAGAAAGATTATATTGATTGAGTTTCATCTTATTTTTAATATCTGACAAACAAGAAAAATATGACTTAATAGATTCTGACTTCTCCATTGTCACAAGTTCAAATTTTCTCTTCAACATCATCAAATTATTTTGTTAGACCCTGTCAATCCCTTTGTATGTTTTCTCCAATATATCCCAAGTCTCCTTTGCCGTATCAGCCGTAGCAATTTTTCCAAAAACTGACATGTCAATTGTCTGATGAATTTGTGACAAAGCCAAGATATCTTTTGCCTTATCATCCTCACTAGCATCCTGAGCAAGTGCAAATTCAATATATTTATGTAATTTACATACCTTGAGATGGGTTATCAATTGTTCTGTCAAAAATTGAACTTCGCCTTTGTTTTGAGTTTTAGACAGAACTAATAATATTGGGGTTAGGGTTTGCCATATTTCAATCTACCATAACTCTAGTACCACTTTGATGGATCCAAATTAATAACAAATTATAAACCCACGGAAAAATATTCAAGAACAACGAAATAGAGGTAAAGAGAAATTTTTCTCAACTATTCACGCGGCGCGGCTGCGTGGCTTTTCTTTTACACACGGACAGAAGCTTCTGACTCGACCTTTTACAATTGATGCAGAGGCTATATCTAATACACTTCTTGTGCCTTACACACTTGCACAATTACTAGTGCTATACCTTAATGGAAGTAATGCCGTGTGATTCCGTCTATAAAATAACAATGACACCAACATTATTAACTAATAAGCTAATGCGATATGGCCAGCAAATAAGTCTAACCAATAAACTTGGTTTAATATTCTACAAACATTACATGACATGGGACTTGATTCCATGATTTGGTAATGAAAGGCTAGTCCACGTAGTTTAATTAGATATACGTATGAAAAAAAGTAGCATTTTGTACTACCTAAATAATTGGGAGTCTGTAATTTGCTGTCGACTCTTCCATGTTGAAGTTTAGTATCTCTTTCTTTTGTGCAACTGTCAACAAGTTTGCAGTGATTTTTTCTTTTCTTTTTCCTTCTCTGGGGGATTTCAAAATAAAAAATAGGAGCAATTATTATATTAAATCCAAGACAGGAAATTTTTGTAAAAGTAGTGACATTAACCAATTAAAATTTGGTTATTTTGATGATCTGTCGTTTCAGACCACTTTTCTTCTTCTTTCTTGGGAGGCTAAAGGTGGCCACGATTCATATTTGAATTGAAACTAAATCGAAATTAAATTGATGATTTACTGAACCAAAATCAAAATCAAATTTTAAAATTGAAACCGGAATCATAATCATGACTAAAGATTTAGATTCAGATTCACCAAAATTTTAACCGAAATCGACACTGGTGATTTAGAATTGATTTAAACCATCTAAAAAATTTTTTTGCAACCTAAACTTATTTAACCAGTTTAGAGTTCAATATCAATAATTAGCACCCAACACCGGTATCCTACCCCGACAATCCATTGTCCCATCCATTAGTAAGTCTATAGTCGTAACTAATCTAAATCCAAGACTAATCCAATCTAATAAAAGTGAGTTATTTTTTTCATAAAATTTGCATCATTTTCCTTTTTTTTCTTCTGCACATGATAATACAATAAGGTTCTTTTTTTGTACATTCATTGCCATATTTTTTTAGAGTCAATTTTATAAGAACAAGTATTTAAACATAACTAAAAGAATTGAAACTATAATTGAAAGTAATCAAAACTATAACCGGAATAAAATTCGAAACAAAGTTGGACCAAAATCGAAGGTTCAAAAGCCATAATCATAATCATTCCTATAAGCGTCAGTTCAAATTCCACCTTTCAAAATAATCGAAATCATCAGCTTATAAATTGGAACCGACAATTCTAGAACATGCCTGCTAGAGACTAGTGGTGGCTTGGCAGGAGGCAGGAACTCATAATGGGCTAAATGGCTTGATAGTGGCTTGGCGGTGGGAAGTATGAAAACCAAATTTTTGTAGGATGCAAGAAGTCAATTTTTGGTAAAAACGAGGTTGGGACCAATCGAATTGTTCGGATACCTATTCTTTTGAAAAAGTTATTTTATTTACATCATAAATTTATTTTTAAATTATTTTTTTATAATTTTAATTACCTTTCTATTTCATATACATCACATCATAAAAAATATTATAGTATTATTTTTAAAAAAATTCAAATAATCTTCTATCTAAACACACTCAATAAGTACATAGGAAAGACGTAAGAACTCTTTTTTTATATATATAGAAAGAGGTAGGAACAACTAAGAATACTCAAAAGTTACAGACAAATTGATTATGAAAATTATAGATACTTTTGGATTATAGTAGCATGCATCATAGATAGGACTATAATAGCATCGCTGACAATGTAACTTTAAAAGTTACAAAAACGCCTAAAACTCTTCATACAACTTTTTATCTTTTTTTTTTAATCCGACCCGATAAATTTTATACTACACATACTCCTACTCTATACTAGGGGGAGGGAGGGACCCAAAGGGACCAAGGGGTAATCCTGCAGGGACTAAATCACCATCCATTGGCGAAACATTTCAAGAAATCTTGAATATTAGAATGTATGTCAAGAGATTCGATCCCTTGACCTACAACCAAGTAGAAGCTTAAGACTCTCTTAATGGCCTAGAGTAGTTGGTTGCTTAAAACTCTTCATACATCATAGATAGGACTATAATGGCATCACTGACAATGTAACTTTAAAAGTTACAAACACGCCTAAAGCTCTTCATACATGCCTAAGATTTTAAATATTTGTTTGAGTGTCGAAAATTCAAGAGATGGAAATATCTAAAAGGTAAAGATAAGACCATATATATTAACAATGGGTTGAGAAAATTAGTAATTAGTAGAAGTTTGTAACTTTGAAAATCACAATGTTGATAATCTTCCTATTTTTCATTTCTGAATCATTAATTTTTTTTTCTAACCAATGTTGTCCGATTTTTCTTATCTATAAATTTTGCATGTATTTACCACCTATACTTTTTAAACACTGATACAATTTTTTTTAATCTAAGGCAATAAATAGAAACAATTTGGATATTCGTATGTATCTGTAACTTTTAAAAGTACAATAATTCGATTCACAAAGACTTGATGGTTCAATAGATATCTAATTCTTCCTGCCGTTAGTATTCTTCGGCTCTTCTTTATGCCTCTTAAGTAGTCCTACAACAAGATCAAATGGTGGTTTCTGAGTGTGCGCTTGACCGAAGTGGCTATTTTATCTTCCTCAATGATGGAACCAAGTCAAAAAAAAAAAAAAACTCAATTCTTCGTTCTTCTCAATTAAATACAATAACTCCACTGAAAAAATTGTTAGGTAATACTAATATAATTTGAATTATTATTTGGCTTGATTTAATATACCCACACTGAAGAGTAATGACACAACAATTCATTGGCCGATCGACAAGTTTGTATCGGTTTAAGCAGCCTTAGCTTTTCTATAAGGTGTCCCGACAAAGTAACTTTATTTCAATATACTCCCAATGCTGATCATTTCCATGTAATAAACATAAGGGATAATTTCTGGAGGTTTCTGACAGTCCCACTATTCTCCCCTAAGGTTTTCAAAATATCGAAAACCTCCCCTAAAGTCAATTAGCTGGCAACAAATCAACCCAATTCAAATAAAAATATATATATATAATCCGTATTAGGAGAGAGAAAATAATTTGATTCCATAACTACCCTCAAGTTTTGCATTAGGTAATTAATTTACTATGAACAATATATATCTATTTTAACTTTATCAAATATGAAGGAGTGTAAGTGAAACTGCTTACAAAAGTAAGGCTTCAATTTCAAGATTGTGCAACTATTATCGCATTCATATAGTGTAAACAAAAGATCAGCCTTCTAACTCTACAACAAATTTAGCAACTCAAAGTCTCATCTACATATTGTACGTGTAATATTACACTATTACATCTATTATAACACATCAATAGCATACGCTACTATAAGAGAAACAAAGCATGTAAGCCCTGCTACAGCCAACATTTTAGTTTCAGAAAGATCATTTCTTGAATGATCGCAAACAAGAAAAAAATTGTTATCATTAAAAGGTTTTTCAATTTAATAGCATACAACCAAACAATCTTTACCTTACATTTTATACAACACCAACACCTATTTTCCATGACAATAAAAGTAACAATCAAGATAAAAAAAAAAAAGAAAAAACACTATAATTGAATAGTGATCATCAAATGGAGCAGATTATATAAAACATAATACAAACTACATAATTTCATTTTTTTCATTTTTTTTTGTTGATCCAAGATATTCTTTTTCACTTGCAGGGTCACTATTAAGCATGATCATCAAGAACTACCTTAACATCTACAATCAAATAATAAAAATTTCCAAAATTTAAGAGCAGAAAAATCTTAGAGGTTGACATTGAGATTTTCACAATCACCAAAATTTGACAAAAATTTCAAAGCAAATTTCCTCTTCAAGTCTCCTAAATCCTTAGATATGTCTAAAGAAGCTCTATTTTTCTTATTCCACAAAAACCACTAAAATCTAAATCATTACTTCTACTCATGCATATCAATTATCAATTATAGAAAGGCGAATACTTGGCCCCCTTTTGGAATGGCAATTTAGAAATTTTTTTAAAAAAACTTATAAATTGTCATTTTTTCTGTTAAACCTAGTTAATAATAATTTAACTAACCATGTGAACATAATTGCAAAATATCTCTTAAGTTGTGTGGATAGTTAAGTCATTTCTCTATGATTGATGTAACAATTGGACACCAATGACCTAACAGAAGAGGTTTATGATATTTTAGAAACCTCCGGAAGAGGCAGTGAGACTCTCAAAAACCTTAGGGAAGGTTTTTGAAATTATCCCTGAACATATCTATAAGATGAAAAAAAGGAAAGGCCAAACATCCATGCAACATGCAATTTTCACAACTAAAATATAAAACTTCCAAACGTAAAAGATTTTGGGGATAATTTCAAAAAACCTTAATTGAAATTCTTCATAATATCACGTAATTAGTACCCTTAACCTATGTCCCTTAAATTGACTTTTTGATAACATGTCAATGAATTTGGGGGGAAAATAAGAGAGATAATACTTTAGTTGCAACGCTACCCTTATGTTGTCCTATTTATGAAACTTATAGCAACAATGAAAATTAAAATAAAGATAAAACGTAATATGAAACTATTAGGGAATATAAATGCAATAAACAGTAACTTTGCAGCAATTTCAACTATTACCTAGTATAATGGATGCTGCTTTAATTCACAAAAAAAAAAAAGCATGGACAAATTCTAGCTAGATATTTGGTTGTGAGATTGTTTTTAGATTAATCTTTTCAATACTAGCTTATTTATAAATTTTGAGTATAGATTATTTAAGATTTTAGATTTGAGTATAGCTTGAACAACATCATGTATTAAAATATACATCCTAAAAGAAATTACTTGGCTTCCTCAAATCCATGTAGAAAAATTTTCTAAAGTGTTAATTACTAATCAAAATTTTTCAAGGGGTGGCCGTTGACTAAATTCAATCTAACCACCTTCTTTACTATCCAACTACCACTTGGATGCAAAGAAATATGAATCAATATTGGATGACCATTCAACTTAACCACCTTCTTTACTATCCCACCATCAATATGAATCAATATTGGATGGCCATTTGATTTTGGTTTGTCTGTATTTTTTTGGTTTTAAAATTATCTTTTTATTTGGTCTTTTTGGTTAAACAGTTATTAAGAGTGCAAGAGCTATATCATCAATTCATGACCTTTGATGGAATGTGTGGTCTTATCAAACTAACAGGAGAGATAAGTAAGCTTTTAGAAATCTCAAGAGTGTTGAGTGATATTATAAAAATCCTCAAGACAGGTTCTTGAAACTATCCCAAGATTTTATTTACCGCTCTTTTCTCCTTGTAAAGCAGATAGGATATATTTCAAGCAGATCTAAGGCCGGAAAGCTTGACAATCTTGCGTTTCAGCCCCTTGATTACGGTAGGAATTGAAAATTTCCGCTCTTTTTTTTGTGGAAAATATCAATGCTTGGAAGCAAATATTCCATATTTGTGACCCTTTTGAAAAACAAGTGTATAAGCAATCTCACAAATTTTCCGTACACGTATGATCATTTATCAATATTCTAAAGGATTATGAATGCATCGCCATCAAAGTAAATTTTAAGTCTAAACCAAGCTTCATGTGGTAATACGGCACTTGTAGCTCCTCCACATTACATCCAAGGAAAAAAAACACGTAAGTTTGGATATGGAAACACACACACATATATATAATTTTACTTACATTTAAATACATTTCTTATCAGCCACTTATCTTACATATATCATATTGCAAAAAAGTATTACTGTTATTAAATCAAATAATACTATATCCAAACACACTCATACTATTATTAGTCCTCATCCCGTATTCCAAGCATCCACAATCTATTCTCGTAATATATTTCGTTAAAAATAGGAAATTTTACATGACATAGAATTAGGTGTTTGGATGTATTCTCACAAAAATAACCATGCAGCATCCAAATCTAAAACTAAAATGTAGAACTCCCAGAGGCAAAAGATTTTATTTACTGCTCATTTTCTCCTTGTAAAGTAGATAGAATATGGTTCAAGTGGATTTGAGGTTGGAGAGTTTGGAAACTTAAGCGTTTTAACTCCTTGAATATGATAAAATTTGAAAATATTAATCATGATTTTTATTTCGTTCCTTTTATATTTTGTGGAAAATATTGATTCTTAAAAGCAAATACTTCATATTTCTGAAATTTTTGACAAAAAAAAAAAGGTGTGTACACAATCTCACAAATTTTCCATACGCATATATGATCATTCTATCACTATTGTAAAGGATCATCAATGTATCGCCATCAAAGTAATTTTTACTTCTAAACTACGGCACCAATGATTAACTCCTCACATTCAAAGAAAATAAAATTATATTATTAGTCTTTGTCCTGTTTTTCCAAGCATACCCATATGAATAGTCAAAAAATCTCTCTTCTTGTAATATATTTCGTTGATAATAGCAAATATTACATTACAGATAACTACGTTTTTGGATGTGTTACCACTCAAAATCCTCTCAGTTAAAGAAAATCTTGTATTAAAAGGATCTATATCAGTAGTCGGATGATGACGCTCAGGCCTTGTAGTCCCAATTCAGTGATTTGAAGTTTTGTACAATCTCAAACTAAAAGCCCAATATACCCCATATGGCCCTACAGTCAAACTTATCCTTGATAAATTATTTGGAGGCATAATAAATATTGGTAGTATAACCCGTCGAATCAGTCACTAATGCTTACCATTTCGGCTAGAAGAGGGGACAAGAATAGTTGTCAATACAATCACTTCTAAACGGTGTAACTCTGTATGAATAATTTGCAACTCTATATAAACTATTTATAAAATTTTGTAACAAATATGCAATTATTATGTATGAAACCTAGATAAAGAGTAACAAATATTATACTTTTATTATAAGACTATACAACCAGTTAAAAAAGAGTTACAACTTGTTTAGATTATATTACACTATTTAGAAATGATTGAACTGACAACCATTTCAACCGTTCTTGGTCCTTTGTCCATTTCCAGCTGCAGGCTTCATTCACTAACATTTAAGAAAAAAAATAAAAAGATGAAACCGACAATCCTTGATTATTGGCCGGTGATAATGCCATAGTTGCTATTTTAACGTAAGAGCAATTTTCGTTCAAAATTATAAATGTATTCTTTTTGATGTGAACTCAATCTTTTACAAGAGGGAAGTATGTTTGTCATTTTTTGATAAAAGTTGCTTTAACATTAAAACACCAACTGTGACGGTATAGTTTAAATTGAGATTTATCGGAGATTATTATGGAACACAACTTTCATTGAGTGTTAAATTTTTTTTTTATTTTTGTATATTTTTATTTTAGTGACTACCTTTATTATTTTACTTTGTATATTATACGTTATAATTGACACTAGTAATTATACAGAGTAAGTGTTAATGTCCTTAACCAAAACACCCCCAATGGAGAATTTAATCAATCCCAAACGTACAACCTTGTCACATTGAACAAATTGGTCCTTTTTTTCTTTTGATAAGAGAAACTTTTCAATCTTTTTCGAAGAAACCAGCATTTTGCACATAAATATTTGCTACAAGTGGGTACCTAGCTAGTAGCAATTCGTAAACATTGAAAGCATCCAAAGTTAGACCAGCATTAAATATTGTGTAAATCTAATTAACGTTATATTTAAGTCCTCAATTCACTTTTTTTTTTTTGAAGAGTCCTCAATTAACTTTCAATAAGCAAAATTTCACCACCAATTAGGTCATTGTAACAACAAATATAATCCTAAGGATTGAATCCCAAGAATAGAAGTTGATGTATACTGATGTTACATCACTATGCAAATTAAAAGTGACAAAACTTGCTGTTCCGTTGCTGAAATTTTTGCGATTCAATGTATTGCAAAATCCAAGAGTCTTTCCTTTTCTCTTGCCAAACGAATTGAAACGAAATTTCTTAGCAATTGCAGTACACAACTGGCCTTTTTTGTTTTGCCACTTTGTGCCTTGGGACAAACCAAAACCAACAATTGGATTGATTTAGAAGAACAATATGTTAGTTCATAACAAATTCTTCACCAAATATATATATATATATATATATATATATATATATATATATATATATATATATCAATTCATGAAGGTTGCAATACAAAAAATCTACAGCTCAGTCGGCTAGCTTCTTGGAGTTAGTGTTGTCTCCAACCGATGAAATGACTACTTTCAATATTGACATCTACGGGGTGGTAACCTGTGTGGTGAAATGAATAAACTTATGAATTAATTTTAATCTGTTTGGATTGGGAGTGTTTTTCAAAAATTAGTTTTTTAAATATAATAAAACTTTTTAAAAAGTACTCTAAAATGTAATCTAAAAATTAGTTTAAATTTTTTAAAAATTTTAAAAAATATCACAAAATATATTCTAGAGACTCTTCTACTCTTAAATATCTCAAAATATTTTCTGAAAATATCCCAAAATATAATCTAAAAACTCTGCTACAGTAAAATTTTTCAAAAACACCCCCAAAAATAGCTAATCCAAACAGAGTTTTAAAGTTATGAGAAAAGGACACCACACTTTTTTTTATAAACAGCCGAGTGCTATTATATGATACTGGTATTTTATCAATATCAATTGTTTTTCTAAACAAAACCTTGGCATGAGATATACCTGCCATTCTTCTTTGTGACAATTTGAAAAGCAGATCTAGTGAATTTTTTTTTTTTTTGCCATTTTACGCTTACTATGAGCTTGACGTTGTTTCTCATGAATTTTTTCTTTTTGTTCAACAAATAATAAAGCATATCTCTTTCTTGCTCTTTCATTCCGAAGCTGTTTTTTAGCATTCAGTTTATCGTTACATCTATCCATTCTAAACAGTGGTGGAGCCAGAAAAAATTTTCAGTGGAGGCAAAAGCAATACTAAAATTTTTTACCTACTATTTTTCTAGTTTTTTAAGCAAAAAAATATTCACCGACAAGCTGAAATAAAAAACCTTTTTTTAGCTTACTTCAAATGGAATTTTGTGGCCCACATATCCTTTTAAAATATTAGTTTATGAACTAACTTAGAGGATCACGTAATTCTTTCACTTCTTTCGTAAAAAACTCTAGGAGCACGTTTAAAATTATATCAAAATTCTACAGGTATTATAGGAATTTAAGAGGGACAGTGGGGACCGTGCCCCCATGGCCCCACCTTAAATCTGCCACTAATTCTAAAATTTGATGCAAGTAATATAACTTTTAAAAATCTGCTATCATAAGTACAACGATTACCTAATGGTTCAAGAGTTTAAACAACCTCTAAGCACCAGCAATTCCAATGAACAAATGCAAGTTCAAATAAATAGAGAGAAACCAAATAAGCAAATCACCAATTTTGTCAGCTGCAGTAATCCAGCAATAACAGTAATTAAGGCAAAGGCAAATGAGTCATATATGCAAATCACAACATATGTATCTCATTAATGAACATCACCGTGTATGCAGCAAAACAAGATCTTGAAATTCTTCACAACTAATAGAGAGACAACCATTTAACAAATAGCAAAAGAGTGTCTGCTAAGCTTATCTACTAAACCTTAAATCCTAACACAGTTCCAGTTTTTTTTGTGCAAGTGATTGTTAAAGCAAGGTATAAAGATTCAACTACCTACACCAAAATGAGAATCAACAATTCACATATACTAATTGTGAGTGAAGATTTAAATATTACCGTTAAGTCAAAATTCTAGTATACAGGTAACTTTTCCTCACAATTCAACCATCTACACCTATGAAAATCAGATTTTCCAAGCACAGTTAGAAGAAAAGTCAAATTTTCAACATTCACAGGTATCATCTACTTCATAATGAAATGCTCATATTCATATTATAGCTAATGAGAAAAATTGCAGTACAAAACTCCTAGTATCTAATATACCAGTTGAATACAAGAAAGTGGGAAAAAAATAGACATAGAGAAAAAATAAACCTGTGCGAACACCCATAAAAAGATATGGAATACAAACACCTGAACCAACATTCTTCAATACCCAAAACCCTCATTATTGCTATGAAGCTCCAAGGCATTGCAATTATTTAGGTAAATGAATAGAAATGATTCTTCAACTAGTCCACATTAAAACTCTCTTTAAGATAAATCAATTAGTGATTTCAATAAACCGCACTCTTGACCTCATTTTCATTCCATCATCTAGAATTTCAAGAATTGTAAAAGAAGAGGAAAGGTGCTGCAGTTACAATTCTAATGAGTTACATGAATGATTCTTCATCTAATATGTATTAAAACTCTCTTAAATAGAGCTCAATTACTCACTCATTTGAGATCTCCCCATTCTTTATTCAAATTGAATTGCATGTCTTTCATTCTGCCTGGTTTCTCATCTATCGACATCCTTGTTGTATTTGTATTAATGACACACTTAATGAATAGTTTAGCTGTTAAGCTGTTAATTTAAGAAAGTGATAATCACTGCCAAGGGTAATATAGAGAAACACTACTATAGGAAGCATCACAATATTATCCCTAGACATAGCGCACACAAAATTCCTAATAGTCTGCCACAAACCCACTTGAAAGAGTAGCATAGCTAAGGATGGCAAAGAGGCGGGGTTGGGGCGGGGGACGGGTGCTACAAATTTTCTCCGCCCCCGCCCCGCCCTGCTTCCCCCGCGAATGCGCCCGTGGACCTAATAAAAATTTGTTATATAATTTTATTATAGTTAAATTTTAGCAAATAATTAAGTATTAAAATATCAATATATCACCAAATTATTATTCATTGTAATTTCACAATTGAAACTTATAAAAACAATTAAACAAAAGTTATTTGAATACAATCCAACATGATGAAATAAATACAATTAAAGTAGTCAAGTTTTCACTTTTGGTACAAATATAATCACCAATTCATTATTGTACTTGTGTTTTTTTTTTTTGAGAAAAAAATGTTATTGCATTAAGTGTAATTAAGGATTTAGTATAAATGTATTAATAAATTTAGTATAACCAATTAATAATTTGTATTAGTACACATATATAATTATTAGTATAATTGATAATATCAATTATATTACATCTACTAATATACATTATATAATACATATAACTAATAATATCATTATCATACGTTTGTAACTAATTAAATTATATATTATACATAATCATGTACATATATATACTTTTATATATTTATGACGGGGGATGTGTACCTGCCCCGTTTCTAAGCGGGGGAGAAAATATTCCCCCGCCCCCGCCCCATTAGCCCCGCGCAGGGTGGGTGGCCGCCATCCTTTAAGTATAGCCAACAACTACAAAAGCAAGCATAACAATGTTGTACTTTGCGCTTCATCATTTGTATTGTACTTTCCCATGTCCAAAATTATCCCTCCACATGATAGATCAAAATTTCCCAACAATCAATTGCAAAGTGCTTTTTATACATGTATAAGATGTCTGCGATACCTTAGGCTTTGATATCTCTCTGTTCTTGGTTTGACTAGGCCTAATTCAATTGTTAGCTACTTGCTATCTGGTACTACTACTATATAGGCCTTGTTTTCCATTATTTTAGATTTTATAAAATTTGATTATGCAAAATAATTATAGAAAATCGTTAGAATCAGAAAAAAGTGATTTTTTAGTTGATTATATTTTAATTTTTTGTAATTAAAAAATCTGTATTTTGAATACAAAAGTAAAAAAAATGTAAAACTGATTATCTAAAATCAAAATTTATATTCAACTAAATAATCAACCAAGAACAAGGCCATAGTATATAGCAGTGACAAAAGATATTCTCCAAAATCCAAATGCTTTCAATGACAACTGAAATTGCTTCAAAGCACATTTCTTTGATGGAATATCCCACTTTTCGGTTTCTAATAATTTTATAGCAGCAAACGTAAATATTTTGTCCAATTTCTGGCAAACAGCTTCCAGATAGTGATGCAGAATTAAGATAAATTTTTTTTTCCAAACGGCAACAATGCAGAATTAAGATATTCAATAATTTTTTTAAAAAAATTAATCCTTGTGCCCCATGGATAGACTCTAACAGGCCAATTATGGGTCATGTCTGTTTGGGCTGAATATATGTATCGTTTGGTTGGCCCCACATTAAAGAGGCCAAGGTAGATCCAACTCAAACTAAGTTAGGCCCATAAATCTATTGGAACATGAGCTATATAGCCTGAACTATACTTGGAGGGCCCATAGATACCAGTTAATTCACGAGTCCACTTCTTTCTAGTCACCCTGATCTGAAGAGAACTATACAAGTTGCAAAAGAAGGTTAAAACTTGTGCAGTAAATTTTTATTTTTTCGAAAATGCAAGAACACTATAGAATGTAAAAGATATGGTTGAAAATTTATGAAATTTTTTTTAAGAGTAAATCTTATATACACTATCACGGTTGGATGCACGACACATATGCAAAATTTGGATTTCAAATTCAAATTTGAATTATGTGTCATGCATCCAATGGTGAAAGTGTATACACTGTCAATGTATATAAGATAAATTCTTTTTTTAAATACATGAACACTATAGAGAGTAATTTGAATGAATTTGTCAAACTTATTCTTTTTTTTTTTATAAAAATAATGATTTCATGAATGTTTGAACTTATTCTTGAAGTCGTACAATTTGATGTAGTAGGACTTAAGTTAATTTGCACATCTTTAACCAAGTTTCTCATTTTATACGTTCTTTCTAATTTTTGCAAAAAATCTTGTACATTAACAAGAACCATGTGTACATTTTGCAATTTTTGTTCAGTGAATTGAGTGGCTTTGATTTGTCCCAAAGAATATACACGTGACCTAGCCCAAAATGACCCATACAAGAATGTTAGGTGCAGTACAATCATTCATGTGTCAAAAAGTAGTAGGTGAGTAAAATAAATTTTACGATATTATTCTTGCTGTATCCTTCCTACCATGGAAAAACATACAGCTCATGCTCACCTATTCCTGAAATACAAAGTAAACAAGATAACTTAGTTTAAATTTACCATATCACAGAAATAAATGGTCTAATGTTAATCAGCACCTACTATGACCAAAACAGTTATCTGGACCCCTTAAAAGTTTAACTACAGCAATTACTTAGTCAAAACTTAAGGCTCCCAGATATAAGTTAATAACAAATCTTTCTGAGATCTTTTACAGGAAAATAGTAGATAGATGCAGAACAAGTTGCATGCATAATGTTTACATCTTACAGCCTTTCCAGCATGACTAAAAGAATTGGAATAATCAGCATTGGAAATGTGCCTATAGCATGTGGTCTGTTTTTGCTGGCAACCTTCTGAAGAAGTTGGATGATATTGAGGGCAGCTTCTGGCGAAGTTTAGGATGTCTTAACACATAAAATCCAACAAGAAGTACCACAATTTGGAATGGGGTCACATAGAGCACAAGGGCAGCAACTAAGCAAACTGCCAAAAATAAGGCTGATGCTCTGGGATCTCTCCAATTTACAAGAGAGTAAAATCTCTCCCCTTGGGTTGCTAGGTCGCCGAGCACAGTTTGTATCCTGCCACCAATACTTCTTAGACGATCATACCTCATCCTTACGCTATCTGATGATTTGGTGGTTGGAAATGTGTCAAATTCTTCATCAAGTTCATCAGGTCCAACTGCATCAGCATGAGAAAGCCTAATATCCATGTGGGGAGGGTGTCTTGGTTTCCAGCGGTGTCGCCAAACCCCAATGAAGAAAAGATATAAGAAGAAAGTAGGGAGTATAAGTTCTGGGAAAAGAACCAAAATCACAAAAAGAATGTGAATCAGAATGGTGGTAATAGGATTTTTCCACTTGCATATCTGATCAAACCATTTCGCAACTGCTATGAAACCACTCAGAACATTCATTACCCTGAAAAAATTAGCTTTTGCCTTCCTCACACTCCATATGTGTGAACCAACATCCAGCATATACTCCACAACTTCTTTTTTCAATGGTGGTTCTGATCGGCCGAGCCTTATTGCGATTGTCTGAATTGCGTGGTACCTTAAGACATCAAGCTGAGACACTGACAATGGATGGACATAGTGCATCTTTGGAAACAATGGATTAGTATATTTGTACAGCATATTGAAGTATGATGAACACGAGAACCTCACGGCCAATTGAACTTCTCCCATCTTTTTCACTCCTGAAGGTAGCAAGACAATGAGGGGATACGAGTGTGTATAAACGCGTTCTGTCTCAAGTGTGGATAGCCTGATCCTTACCTTGCCAATACTTGAATCTTTCCCTCCTTGAAGATGACCATTGTCAAATACCCCTACCGTGATCACAGTACAAGGATCAAATACCTCCCATGTGTACTGCTCATTCCATTTAGGGGAGAAGCTATCGATGATCGTCCTAGTTCGAACCCATTTTGGTCCATATTTAGCAACACAATAAGCATCAGTTGTTCCTCTTCCATCTTTGGTCTTCATTGATGACAATCCTCTGGCACTTATAATTCCCAACTCAAAAAGACCAACACTGGACTTCCACAACTGCTTTGAAGTAGGTCTAAGATCACTGCAATATTGTGTTGACTCATCAAATACATGATATCCACCATCCAAACTGATCCTCAAATGAATCTTACTTGCAAACTTAACCTCCCTCTTCTCCCTTTCTATAACCGTGTGTTTCTCTAGATTATGCCATTTTGATGGGACAGCCTTATTGTCAAATCTCCTGTGCACAGTGTTGAGAAGAATCAGGCACTTTCCCAAGACTTCTCCCTTATCCTCAACTGTCATCACCAATTGCTCCTCAAATCTTTCAGCAACTACAAATATCAAATCCTCATTCCACATCGGATTTACACTCTTTACCATTTTAGTTCTGAGAGCCTGATTTCCAAGGACAACTTTCACACACACTTCGGGAGGCTTACTCTTATCACTTGGATTCAGATCCTGACATTCAATTACATTGACTCTGAGATACCATAGTTTAGGCGAAAGGTACACCTTCCCTCTGATTTTGGAAACGCTCTCTCTGCCAACTGCTGCTGCATCTGAATGCCAAGCATCAGGAAATGCCTCATCTGCTTGAGTTCCCTTCCAAACAGCAAGCATGATTTCACCATGCCTGAGCTTGTCGCCCCTTTTGTCTTCCAATCTATACCATTGTGGAGCCAAGGGACTATCTGGTGGAACCCTTCTCGGGATTTCAATAAAATCAAATGTTATCCTGCCG
Source organism: Coffea humblotiana (assembly GCA_023065735.1). Classification (NCBI taxonomy): domain Eukaryota; kingdom Viridiplantae; phylum Streptophyta; class Magnoliopsida; order Gentianales; family Rubiaceae; genus Coffea; species Coffea humblotiana. Next base: position 7,817,597 of record CM041208.1, on the reverse strand, counting down.
ATGAAATCATCCAACATAACATCTTTATCTTTTACCACGACTTCAACAAATGAAGCTTGAAGTTTATCCTGAGAGAAAGCAAATACATCATTCCACTCTGGATTGGATTTCTTTTCAAAATGCTTTGTAACTCCTTTATAGTTCCCGACCTTCACTTCCGCGTAAGGATCACAACTGCCTGTGACATCCTTCCCTGGTAGATCCCTAGCTTTGACTACCCGGACATAAAGGTACTGCATCTGCTCAACGAGGTCATAGGTGCAAGTAAGCTTATCGCCATCAATGATAGCTCCTGAGCCAGCAATTTTTGGAGCAGTCTCCTTGAGAGCAAACTCTTCAGGTTGCGGAAGCTTCATTTGCTTGTTATTAGCACCAAAATACACACAAGCTATACACAGTTTAGACCCAGATTTGGATTTAGAATGCCTTCCACTACTTTCTCACGCTGTCAAACTGCATCGGAGTTTGTAAACATCTTGTTTTCAATGATTGGCTTTTCTTGAGACTGCAAACGCATTCTCAATTTTCATGTTAGATTAAGAAAAATCAGTAAGTGAAGGAGCATTAAAGAATCCTGAACAATTAGAATATCAAATTGCAAATGGATGCGGTATAATCAAGACAGAGTTGCCATAAATCCAGTTAATTTAACGAAAGTTCTTGAAAAGATTTTCTCAGCAAATGTCCGGATACTTCAGTAGCATGGTTTTTGATCAAATGATATCTTAGTTTGAATAGAAGAACTGTTCTCTATAGCTCAGGACATGAGCTCAATAATCAAGGGAGTAAAGGTTTAATTGAACTCAGATACTTTAGGGTCAGAACTGGCAATAACAGAAATGAAGAGAAGAAACAACACCTTCTGGATGGATCTGTTGACTAACTGACTGCAGGACACCTCCCAAACCTACACAATCAATAAAAAGGAAATGATCAGACACAAGTTGGATTTAAATCAACGAGGCTGCAACAACATAAATTCAATATACTTGAAAATCTTCAACGAATTAAACTTCATTCAGTATAGAACGGGTGTGCATCTAACATGCTACTCAGATACAGGGAGAGAGTTGCATGCAACATAAAATGAACAGAGAAAAAAAAAGAAGAAAACAACAAAGGCTTCAAACTCCAATGTTGAATGTAAAACACTAATTCAAGCTAAGTTGGAGATGATATCGTTTTTGATCCTGATAAGAGAGTACAAAAAGTTTCTGTTAAAACTCTGCCGTTGCAGCTTACATGAAAGAGGAGAGACTTGCAGTTGAGATAGGGTACTGAACGGGTGACTTAAGTTGTAAGACTGTTGAGAGAAAATCAGAGTTGTTCATAGCAGCTACAACTAAATACTCATCAAAGAAGACTTATTCCATCTGTTCTGGTGGGAAATGGTAACAAAAAGAAAGTAGGAGCAAGTAAAAGAGAATTAAAACTAGGAATAGTGTACTAAACTAAATGCAGTGGGGTATGATATAAATGAATCTTCTCAAGATATACATGCACCTAACCTGGCTCTCGCCTTTCTAGCACATGATACTAACTCCTATCCAAAAATAATCCTATTCAACATGCTGATAATTTTGGCACTAATTATTCTTACTATTAAATTTGCAATTTGGAAGTAAATTAGGTTCACTCAGAGGTCACAATTTTACCAAGTCATCAAACCAAACTAGCTATCATCTGTCACTCTTTTAACCTGAACCAGAGACGTATCCACCTTTTGGAATATGGCAAGATATTGGTAGCTTGTTAAGAGTTTATGTCAGATGCACAAAATTCCCCTCCATTGGTGATGACGAATTCATTGTACCCTTATTGCATAGTTTTTTGGCATTTTTGGTGGTATAAATTTTTTTTATTTGTCTGCATGATGATGATAAGGTAAATTTTGTCCTTTTTTTTTTTAATTTTGGTCTTTGCTCTGATGTCCGATCTCTGAAAATCCCAATAAAAATGTAAATTTCACCTATTCATCAAAACATAGCACCGCCATGCCCTGAATCAAGAATATGTTTATAATAAACAATCTGGAAGAACTGTTGTCAACTCATTATGATGTGGATAAAGTAGGGTTGGCATTAAGGTTTGAGGGTCACCTGAGACAAGAGACTTTCTAATTTATTAAATTCTCTTGCCATGTTAAACAAGTCCCCATGCATTTTATGTATTTCTTTTTCATTAAACGTGTAATATATCGCATGTTAGACAAGCTCAAAAGAACGGGGGGGGGGGGGGGGGGGGGGAGAAGACATGTTAGACAAATACGACAGCAAAAAGAAGAAGTAGAGAAGGGTATTGCATTTTAATTTGCAGTAGTTCATTTAATGCATTTCATTTATTATGTTTAATTATAGTCTTGTTAATGGGGGCTTTCTTTTCTAAAAGCGGTTTTAAAAACTAATTTCTGAATAAAAGAGCTCAAATTTGAAGAGATATATTTGTCCATAACATTTGAACGTTTTCTTTTTCTTTTTTTTTTGAAGGTGCATAAATTTTTAATGTGCAAGGTCTATCCTTTGGATAAAAAAAAAAAAAAAAGCTTTCCTTCCATGCTTTCTACTAGTATGTTCAATTTTACACACACACATGTATATATGTGTATGTATATATCTATATGTATGTGTGTGTATATATATTTTGTGGATGTGGGATTTGGACTAGATAAACCATAGACTGAAAAACAAACTAATATATCTAAAATTACTTTTTCGCTTAACACAATTAAGTTTAGATTAACATACTTTAAGCAAATGAAAGAAGGCCATTTCCATTTTCACCAATCTTTCCTGCATCAGCAATTCAACCACGACTTAACTCATGAATATCATTACGTCTTTGCTAGTCACACACAAAAGAGAGAGGGGGAGGGGGGGGGGGGGGGGGGGGGAGAAGAAGAAGACAAAACTAATCTTAATTGGAAAGCCAACAGAGGCACATCTCACCAAGGGGCTTCTTCTCTGACAAGCTTATGTTGGATTAGTCTCTTACATGAAAAATGATGCATTTTGCTCTTCGAAAATACCAAAATTCAAAAATGCAATTCTAAATCCCATTTTGTATAACAACACTCCCACCCCCCGACACCCCCAAAAAAAACCCAAAAAAAATCCCAAAATATACAATTTACACCCTAAGAATAAATGGAACAGGCAGCCATCTATTGTCATCATATGTTCCTTCCATTCTAGCTTGGCTTTTCAAATTGAAAATATAAAGTGGTGTCGGCATAACATTTTTATGCAAAGATGTGATCAAAATTCTTAGATTTTTAACATTTTGGGGACAAATATGCATCACTTTCTCTATGAGAAGCCAAAAATGGACAACTTGAAAATGTGACTGACCATTCTTCTTGTCCTGGCTTAATACTACACCATATATGGTTTTCACTTAATGCCCTCTTTTAGTAAACCATGTAATACATACATGAATTAAAGATCTATTGAGTGCTCAATTTCTCATTTCTCATTTTGGAACTTAGACCTTCTAAATTAGGTAACACAACTTAAGCATATACGCAATCTAAAAGCCATATAGGCAGCTCAACTAATTATATGTCGTTTACTACGAAATCAAAGCGTTCCTTACTTTGAATTAAAAGTTTTATTAATTATGAATTGGAGCTTTCATGGGTCCAAAATCAACTTCAAGACTCAAGTGGTAACGTGCTGCATTCATTTTCATACAGTCTATAGTCTTCTATTATAGGCAGGTAAGAAAGTGTAGAGGCTTGTGTAGCTGTCCAATGTCCTTTTCAATTACAGATGAGAAATAATTATGAGAAAGAATTGGTGTTAGGTGTTGTTGGTTTAGACACTATAGACATGTCATCGTCATGCTCAATTGGAGTTCATCCCATGCAATTCCAATCTTATCTTTTATCCAACAAATTAGCATTCCATCAATTTTTGCAGTTAATCTATCATTAGATCAATGATGTACATCAATTCGTCCGGGACGATTTTCAGTAATTTATTAATGAAATTTATGTTTTATCAAAAATGTCCATCAGTAATTAAGAAGCTTATGATGAAGATTCTGCAAAGTTTAAACATTTGTAGGACCATCAGGGGGTTCACCTTTGAAACTAGAATTTAGGGAAATATAAGTTTGGGATGAAAAGAATGCTAATAATGAAGTGAGGGTATTAGCTGAAACAATTCAATGCTTATGATTGTACTAAGAGCAAATTACAGTTTTAATCCTCTCTATTTTGGGTCTGTCTGGATGACACATTTGGTCCAGTCATTTTCAGTATCCAATGCTAATAAATTGACGAGCAAATTATCCGGTTGACCATTAAAGTTTTGCAATAGTTGAATTTTGGTCACTCAACTATTAAAAGTCTGGTTTTGACCACTAAAATTAATAAAGTTAAGACTCGAAACCATTCTGTTAAATTTAGCCGTTAAATTCACTGATCTGTCTATTCGCGCGATTTCCAAGACAAAAGGCAAGGTAAATTTAGGAAGTTCAACGTAGCACTTCTTCTTCTTGTACAAACGAGTACCCGAGAAACTACAAGAGAGAAGGAAATGGCAGAAGCCCAGCTTGGAAAGCGGAGCTCCGGCGATCTGGTCCCGGCGATCGACATAATGCAGTATTAACATATGGAGCTCAAGGCCCATGAACTCGTTCGCATCTGCTACAGGGACTACTTCCTAGTTTTCACTTTTTTTTTTCCTTTTCCAACCACTCGACTCGACCTTTCCATACAGACAGGTCGTTGGTCCATTAGCATGGTGGAGAAATCGAGAAATCATTTTTATCCCTGGAAGATGCTATTGCAACCCAAGATGCAGTTTAATCAGAATTGATCGGAAAGGTTTGGAAAAATTCTAATCAGAAAGGTTAAAAGACAAAAATAATTCTAATTCTGGCCAAATCCTTCATGTTTATTCCCCCTGAATTATCCTAATTTTCGACAAGCATTTTCCAGACAGGAAACTGACTTCAAGCTTTATCCATGCCCCTCCTTGCAGTGGCAGCCACATCCAAAGTCCAGATGGAAGAAACAAGAGTGGAAAAAGCAGATGCAGAAGCTTAGTACCTTGAAACTTGTACACATTTTTTGCCCAGTCCACCGTAAAAAGGCACAGGTGTATGCCGTAATAATCCAGGTGGGCACCGCTCAATCTTCAGATCTATCTGCCATTGTAGATTATGCTGTGGAGTTCCCATAACAATTTCTAGATTTAAATGATGGGTCACCCCACAAAGGTTTTGACGCAGGGTATAAAATTACCCCTTTGGCTTTTAAAGTAGAATGACTTCTCCGGGATGGCGGTCTTGGCATTGCAGGTACAGCGAAGAATTTGACGCTCGGAAATCTACTGGTGGCGTTGGAGGAGTGATACCTGCGGTGGATGAAAAGGGTCTGACAAAGATTTGAAGGGGAGGAAGAAGAGCGACAATTTTTTAGAGAAGCGTTGAATGCTACGTTGAATTTTCTAAATTGATACTGCCTTTTGTCTTGAAAATCGTGCGGATGGACATATCACGAATTTAACGGTTAAATCTAACAGAATGGTCTTATATATTAATTTTATATATTTTAGTGGCCAAAATCAGACTTTAATAATTGAGTGACCAAAACTCGACGATTATAAAAGTTTAGTGGTCAACTGGATAATTTGCTCTAAATTGACATATTTTACCCATTATGTTTCCAAGGGTCCTTCAACACCCAACCCAATTTCATTGCAAAGAATTGTTTTTGAAAATCATGGGCATGTAAGCTTGTTAGAACCAGGTTCATAATCAAGCAATGTGAAATTTATCATATGCAGAATTTATGTGAAATGCAACTAAGTTAAAAATAGAGGAGATTTGGTGTTTGGAAAGAATAGTTTCACTTTGAAGTTGAGACTTGAAACATAATATTCTTCAACTTTGTCCTATAAATATATGCAACTTTGCTCGTGAGCAACTAAACTCTTTATTGAAAAGAACTATCCTTGAACATTAAAGAAAAGAAAGAGATTATTCACTTGGATACTGTATTCAACTATAAATAACATATTTTAAACTCTTTGATTTAACTACTATCTCAATTCTTCGATTTTTTTTCAACTAAACTACACATTAAAAACATGTTTTTCATGTTTTAACAAAGTATAGTGTTGCACGTAGCCTATTTAATTATTGAAAATGGTTATTTAAAGATCACCATTTACTATATAGACACATTTCTCTGTTTCCCTATCCTCCTACCTTTCTTAAATTTTCTGTATCTTCTTGATCCGTACTCTTTCCTTCCTTTGCCACCTCCTCTACAAACCCCAGATGCTTCATGTCTCTTGAACCATTGCCCTCTTAGGTTTGCCAGGCATACAAGCTCTCTCCAAGATAGATCCAGTACACTAACACAATTTCTAATTTTTGCAGACTTGGCTCTCCCTCCTTACCTTTTTAGCAGGAGCTTATTGACATGGCGCTGGGCAATGGATTGTTGGGGATAAGGGATGTATAGGAAGAGGGCAAAAGGACTTTTTCTGCACTAGGTTTCCATCTATAACAAATTCATGTATATTCTCCTTCTACCTTGCATTTATTCACTTCCCCATTTAACACTCCGGACACCACTTATTTATCTAGTGTTGCAGGGCACTTGATATGCAATTTACCAAAAAAGAATAAACAAATGAAGTAAAAGTCAGGGGAGGTGAAAGAAGGTAAATGAAAAGAAGTCCAAAATTGTTGGGGATGCTTTTCCCTGAAATGTCTTAGATGCGGTCAAGTTCTCATAAAACGTTAGTAAAGAGCATAAACGAGATATTTATTCTAGTCCACAACTTAAAGAAGTTTGTCTGCAATTTGCCTAACATGCAGTCACATTACACAGTAAAATTGTACACATGCAAGCCTGTAGGAAACAACATCTATGCAGCAACCAATGTCAGCACATGCACACTAACTGTTCTTCACCTTCTAGGACCACAACACTAAATTAGTCCAATCCATTACCACTGAATATCTCAATCCAGTTATCAGGTTAAAGGCCCTAAAAGAAAGGTCTCATAAGCACTAAATAACAACAATTAGGTACAAAGAGAATGATGCAGTGACTTCAGATATCACCATACTCCAATTAGGAAAACCAGGGGGTTACAAGATATAACGTGACAGAGGATAAAGATGGCAGCTCCAATATCAGATTCTATCTAAATAGAGTTCTTAATTAGTCATTCCACTTCATCCAGTTAAAGAATAACTCTTCAACAATCTTCAACAATTATCATGCCTTGTGCCACAACTAAATGACAAGTCCTGATTGTAAATGTCAAAGCTAAATTTAGGGAGAAGATTCTACTTTGGACCAGAAGTTTGTTTTCAGACAAAATATTCTCTTTGCATCTTTCAGTCAAGCCACTTAAGTAACTGTACCAATTTATGCAACTTAATCCCTAGCAGAATAAATTTGCTTATGAATGTCACAAAAGTTGCAGTTCCTAAAACTCCACAAAACTCTCCAATGATGTAACTTATCAAGAAGTTGCTCCATTTACCGTCCAAATACTATGCAATAAGGACAGAATCTGCAAACAGCGAACAAGTAACATGCCTTTCCTTATAAGGTGACTAGCCACTAAGACATCGTAAGTCTTACATGTACAAGTACATGCATGTTCAAATTGTGTATATATAGGTAAAGAGAGAGATTCCAGACTCAGACTAGTTTTATTCTTAATATGTGCTCTGTTCCTAGCTGGAGGATCTTAATGGAACTCAATGCTATAGTGGGACAGGTGAATCAACAATTTGAATCTAAAATCTCTTCACTTGTACAGGAGCGCCTTGCCTCTTTCCAGATTCAAGCATTGCATCCAAAACAGCAACATCCCTGACACCTTCCACAAATGACAAGCGGCGTTCCACTTCGTAGCCACTATCCTTCTGCAACAATGAAAAGGATTGTACATTACACATGAATTATACCGTTCACTAATTTACATTAAAATGCACATAAATCTTGCTTGTGAGAGAGAGTACAAGCACGACAAGGGGTAAATGTCTCCTAAATATTAATTATAACTCCACCAAGAATTATGGATCCTCATAGATAATCCTCACAGTAGATGAGAGGGACTCCATGGATACAAAATTGAATACACACTTTTTCCTATTCCCTTACTTTTTCCAAAATGTGCGAAACCTCCCTTCTAAATATCTTCAGCCTACCTTATTGCTCCTACAATATTAATTCCAAATGTTTTTCCAAAGCTACCTTTCACATATATTTAGACATAAGTGTTTTATCCTCCACAAATTCAATCAAAGGTGCCCAACCAATAAATCTTTAAGATACCATAGCTGAGAGAGTAGCTGCCCGCAGTTTAAGTTTGAATTATTAATAACTTCCAAGCATCAAGTTAAATCTAAGTATTATGAACCTTAAGACAAAAAATTTTGTAAGTAAAGTGAATACTTTTGTTCAACGTTGTGGAAAATTTTCTACTTTCATGAGCCACTGCAGGTGGTTGTGAAGCAGGCAGGGGAATAAAATTATTGAAGAAGGTTAAGGCACTGGAGAAGTAAGGTTAAAAACTATTTGTGCACATTGCTCACAAATGACTCAAAAATGTTTTAGAAGTACACTTAAGAATAATTAAAAGGGCAGTTTCAGTATACTGTTGCAGTGACCACATAAAAATTGAAGATAGCAGAAGTCATTCATCCTAAGATTTAACAATAGAGGAGGTGCAGGGTTAACAATTCACAAACTAGAGGGAGAAATTAGACTTTGCCAACAGCTAGAGGCAACACATAACATGATATCCATTGCACATTCAATAAAGCTGTGGCCAAGAAAAAAGCAAGTGCTAAGTGGCCTCCTGCAATTTAAGTTTGAAATGTTGATAATGGACAAGAATCAACTTTTATCAAAGCATTATACTCCATAGGACAAAAAAGTTTGTTAAGTGCATAGGTTAATATTATTGTTTAATGTTGTAGAAACCTTCCTACTCCCATGAGCTGCAGCAGTTGTTGGTGAAGAGGGTTGGGGGACGGATCTTGAAGAAGGTTGAGGCACTGGAAAGGTGGTATTGGTTGAAAACCACTTTACATGTTCTAGTTATTGCTCAAAAATATTTAAAAACGACACTTGAGAATAGTTTATAAAGGCAATATTTAGAAAACTATTGCTATGTCCACATAAAATTCAATAAAAACAGAAGTCATTCATCTTAAGTTTGAAAAAAGCAAAGGGGTTGATGATGTTTCGCAAACTAGAGGGAGAAATTAGACTCTTCCAACAATTAGAGACAATGACATAACATTTTACCCAGAAAAGGAAAAGATCGTCAAACAACGTTGTCGAGCTATGTGACACATTGAGACAAATAATTTAAATGATACACTACGATTAAGAACATAGAATGACTTCAGCAAAAAAAATTTACATAATATCGAGTAAAAGTTTAACTATTTGGAGTACCTTTAGAGTAGCCTGAGAAATTTCGGACAGGAAAGCCTTTAGTTCTTCAGTAACCCCACTAAATGGGTGGAAGAAGCTCTTATTCTGCCCATTAGCCAGGTAAAGAGTAACCTGCCACATTATCAAGAAACTGAAATGGCCAAGCTGGGAAAGCTTGCAGTGCTTTTGAAATTATACCTAAAGAAAATAAGAAGCTGACATCCTAGGTCTTAGGAATTTTGATAGTACGAGATATCAAGAAGCCATTGATTACCAAGTACCCATGCTTTCCATCTTGGTTACCCCTCTCAATTTGAAGTGTTCCATTTAGACCCACAACTCGCCAGAGTATCTAATGAAAAATGGCATAACTATTGCATTAGATACAGTAAAAAAAATCAAGGTATTCTGTAGACAAAGAACTTATTCAAACAAAATGAGTGGAAAACGAGTGATTTAGAGGCATATTTTTACTGCATGCCTTTGGTGATCTCGATGATACCACCAGCACGAAAACTCCAGTGCAGCCATTCTCCAGTTGACTAAAGAGACAAGAATTCCCAATCAGCTATCATTCCATCACTACTGTCATCAAATTATGCTTGAGAAACTTACAACGTAGATGAGATGTTATCAGGGGGAGGCAAAGTCAAATCTACATGAGAAGTCAAGGCTGACACCGAGGACACCTCACATCCAACAAGCTGCTCATTCAGAAAGCAGAAATCAAATTAAAGCATACAGCTATAAGCAATACTTTGTAGCATAGAAAATGATTTGTTGCAACTTATGCTTGAGTACCTTGTGGAACTATTTAGGCAGATAGAGTAACAAATATTGCATCCCAAAGCATGTAACTATTGTGGGTAAGAACTTGATTTACTTTTAAAAGACGCATTATAGGTTGCAGTTTTAGTCTGTTCCTCTTCCTTTCCTACTTGAACAGCAATTTATTTTTAAATGATGCATTATAGGTTGTAAGAGAATTGTGCTGTGAGTTAATGGAAATATATTTAGAAAAATTTAGTGGAAAATAAAAGACACCATATTAACAGGATAATCATTGACAGTGATTACAGAAACAGACCCAAAGCACCCTGCAGGTTTACAGTAACATTTTTACTGCTGCTACAATTTCAAAAGAAGAAAAGGGTAACAAGTAGAAGTCTCTCAGAAATGCAATAAACAGCTGTCTGTATATGAATTCACTGCAATAATTAAAATTTCAATTGTACCTTTATACATCCTATAGGTTATCAAGCTATCTAAATCTAAAGCACTGAATCCAAGACAAAGTCAAAGTTCCTGTCAAGTGTGAAAGGAACTATAACAAGCAAATATAAGGTTTATTTTTTTGTCTAGAATCATTTTCATTTCCCCAGTGTGAGTGCGATTCTTAATCCTAATCCAAATAATTGGTCTCCACTAAGAAATCTATTAGGTTATTATCTACGAGTTCACTGACCATGCAGAAATTATGTTCTTGACTTTAGCAACATTTAAGACCGGCTCTTCTCTGCCAAAGTACTTGATACCTTTTGCAGTAATTTCTGTAGCTGAGTATTTATGGGAGAACCAGATAGAAGAATTTCAAATGGGGAATCCTGCTTCATATTACCTCAAACCAACCACCTTCCGACTTTCTTTACTCTTTGTACTTATTCTTTCCTAAAGTACTCAGATAACAGCACCTTTATTATCCAGAAAAAAACTATTACAATTTGGAAAACATGGTTGAGTTTTAAAGTTAACCTAGTTTCTTTTCCAGAAATGTCAAGTACAACTGATGGATTATTTAAAACCCTTGATAGACTTAAGAGTTAGAGAACTTAATTTGTTAAATAAAAAATGGAGAGAGAAAAAAATGATAATCAACAACTCTAGTGCATGACATTGGAATTCTAAAGTGCATAATGCTAGACATACAAGGAAATTAGATCAACAATGGTTCCTCAGAGTGAAAAAATCAACTTACCATCCTCAATCCTGCGACAAAATGAACCCCCATGTCAAGAATGAAACCACCCTGCCAGAATGTAAATAAAGCAGCAAGTAGAAAACAAGTCAAATCAACAAAAGCTTCATCCCATGCCATATGAAATTGTCTAAATAAATCATCTCTAGCCAGTAATCATTAATAGACAAGAACTTAAAATAGATTATGCAGATACTTGATAGTTCTGAATTCACAAAGGACCAGACTGGCTACAGTTAAACCAATTTTAGAACAGGAGTATTTTTGTGTATTTAAATTGCTTATATGTGTCAATAAACATCGAGCAAGACAACGTTCTTCCATGAATCAGTATATCAAACAAAGGAATGGTTATTCATAACCTGAAGGCACAGGGATAAGATTGGCTAAAAACATACTTACAGTGAAGTTGCGTCTCCAAGAACTTGAGAAGTACAGATTTGAGCTAGTCATTGATCCTTCAATAATAACTTGGATACTCATCACATCTCCAACTTCAGCCATTAGCTTTTTGCTCTACAATAACAAATAAAAATTACCATTTATTTACGAAAGATGCGAAATCGAAAATGGAGTCCAGTATGCAAAAAAGAACAACCTCCTCAAAAGCTGGTTCAAAACGATAATTTTCTGCAACTGCCCAAACAGGTTGAAAAGGAAAGTGGGTCCGCAAAGAATGGTAGGAGGACAGTGCAGCTTCGGCTTCATCAATGGCTACATAAATATGCATATGTCAAGTTTATATGAAATGAATATCATGGTTATAATTCTTAGTAAAATGCCAGAAATGGTACAGCAACTAAGCGATGAGTAGGTCAGATGCACTATTTACAAAAAGACTCTGTCTACTGCCTGTTTATTTAGCTTGGAATGAATTAAGGACAAAATTGACAAATATGCAGTAATACTCCATTCATTGATAACAAGCCCTTCGGGAACTTTCAAACAACCAACTGAATATAGTTTCCTGACTTAGCAACCTTCACTCTAGCAATGAGAAAAATAACAAAAGCCTGCGGAAGGGGGGAGGGTTGGGTTGCGTGGTAAGGGGGTAGGGATTGTAAGTAGGAGGTCCTAGGTTCAAGACCTCCCACTTAGAAGCCTGCGGAACAATCAAAAGTTGGCCCATATCGCTTCCTTTTTTCTTTTTATATCACAGCAAGTACTGCTTCTTGCCTGTGGAAGGGGAACTTCATTAAAAGGTTCTCTTGAGAAAGGACTCTATTACAAGTTTTGCAACTGCTTATTCTGGCAACTTGTGCTTTTTCCTTGGACTTGTTCAAGATGTAAAATATATAGTTGATATTTGAAACATGGAAATGCAATCTACAGAGTGATACATTGACATATGGACGTAGTCAATAATTACCTTTTCCACACTCTCAATAATTTCTTTTATTTTAGCTGGCCATCTCACTGACTCCATGAACTATTTCCAAAGGTTAGACATGAAGGGTAGTTCTAAACTTTATGAATTATGGCATCACCAATACATCCATCCATCTGTTCCAGGCTTTGGATGGCAAATTCAGGGGTACAATGGCAGCCATTTTTTCTTCACAAAGTTTGAATAGTTGGATACAATGTTTTCCTTTTGACATTTTTTGGTTTGAAAAGGAATTTACCTATAGAGATGGTATCAAAACCAAATGAGGGACTTGAATCTCATATGGCGCTAGATTACATCATTTATTAAGACAATGAAGGAGATACAACAGAAACAACCAAGTGGCTGCCAGATATGACTAGTTTCCCCTTCCATGCAGACAGCGTGACTCGCCATTTGCGTAATATAGATACTTTATGTAGCATTCGCTTAGGCTGCTGAACTGAATCATCAAGAACGATGGTTGTTGATGAAAGAGAAGTGTTTGAAATAGATGTATAAATAAGATGTACTACAGAAAAGGGGTAAAAATAGATCTAGAAATATAAATGCTGCCATAAAAATTTAAGTTACAGAAATGCCCTTAGATGACTCCATTACCCATCTGCAAAGGCTAAGGAGTTCTGTGCTGATCTGTTCTTCAGCCGTTTAAGACATCACAAGAGCAAGTAGAAGAAACTAGAATAGATACTTCCAACTCCACGCAAAGTGTAAGAGAGCCCAAGAAGTTTTTATTATTGGCCTGATAGACTGACAACCTAAAATATTATCTTAAGTGTGAGTTTACTCTTAGGTGGAGAATAGAAGATATTCCTCAGTTCAGATAGTGAGAGTATCATAATTGTACTAATCTTTGTGCCAAATGGTTGTCTAGAACAAGATGTTGTGTGCTTATACCAATTTTGCTCTCTAGAACTCTTTGTTATCTAAGTATTAGCTAAAACAGATAAGATTATGCAGTTTCATATTGCTATAGATGCTGGTATGGAATATATAACATTTTCACTTAAAGATCATGAGCAATACTTTTTATATTGTCAACTTTCAAGAGGTAAAGTGCAACAGAATTTGCAGAATGAAAGAGATATATGCTTTCAGATACTGTTCTACTTACAAGCTGTAGCTGGTTTCTCTTCAGCACCAACATTTTTCCAAGCAATAAAATGTGCATGAAAAGAACATCCCCTTGTCAGTTGATTGAACAAGACAAGAAAATCTATTATTCTGTACAAAAGTTAACAGTAGATGGAATAAAACTCAAGACATAAGTACAATATTATGGTGTTCATAATTTTAATACAAAAGCTTCATAATGTCTATATATTAAGAAAAGAAAAATGCCTGCTGAGATAGAATTCAACTTGAAACTACCTTGAAGGACATGCTTTCCTTCTTTCAGCAGCCTCAATGACATATCCACCTGCATGAGTTAATTTACATGGATAAACGAAAGGCATTTAGTAGCATGACACCATGAACTGTAGTAATAAAATAGCGCAGATTAGTTTTATATGAAGTACATGTTTAAAGTTTCTGGTCATCAATTCCAAACACCAATTACAGATTATTGCTGTGGTTTTTACAAAGTTTGACACCCAAATAGGGAACAGGAGTTCTCATCCATGATAGTAATATCGCTAATTAACAATAAGACCCATATTACACGCTATTAAATTAATGAAAAGCTGCAGTGGGTTGTGAAACAAAGTTGGTGAATTTTTAGAATCTAACATGTCAAATTTCAATGGGTTTTGAACTGCCAACATATTATGTTGAAGATTCTTGTTGACTTTCTGTTCAACTGACCTTTTTAAATCAATACCTTACATTCATTTGTTGTTAAATGAGAGCATTTGCAGACCAACGAAATCCGTGTAAAATGTGAACATTTTATTGGTTTACAAAGAATGTACATAAGGTTTCCATAGAGTAAATTTTACTTCATGAGTAAACACATAAAATGAAAACTACAAAACAATAAATGGAACTATCTTGTCTCTACCTTCAAATTCAGACAACAGCAAGACAAACTTTGTTTAAGAGAGGTAGACTTTAACATACTTATAGCTAACTAAGCAAAATTCTTTATTCCAAAAAACAAACAAGCTACATTCTTTACTCTTGGGGAGGGGGAGAAATAGCTATCAAATATCTGCAACAATACGCCAGACAATCACAAAACAAATGCTACCTAAATCAAAACTACGATCAGGGGAATGCAAACATAAAACACATGGCAAAATTAGAAAATGTCAAATAAAAATTATAGTTGTACCTTTTTCCGGTACCTAACACCCCAAATACCTATTTTTATTGACAAATAATTTATATAGGGAACATTCAAATTTACCTGAATCTGGCCAGCCAGAACTACAGCAACACCAATAATGGAACTGTCCTTGATTATCCCATCAAGACCCCCATCACCCCACTTACATTCCACTTCCGGGAAAAACTTTCTAGCAACCTCAACAGCATCTCTAGCTGATTCCTGCATGAATTTCTCAGTCAAAATCCAGATGCAAGTTCCCAAAACTGAAAAAAAAATATTGCAAATAAATAAAACTTTCCTCAAATCGCATTTGCAAGAAACACAATTACAAAACGCTTCCATCACAAACCTCCAAGAATTTGCAACGAAATAGATTAAATGCGTGAAACAAGAAAATCCCTTTTGCTATTTCATCCCAAAAGTTAAATCGAAAAGTAAATCCAAGGAAAAAAATGGAAACTTTCCACTAAATTCTTCCCTTCTCAACGACCATTTTCCTCCCTTTTCTTTCAAGAAAATGCATGATAACAATTACCAGTAACGAAAGAAAAAGAAGACGAAATCTTAAAGAACCTCAGAACGACTCCAAATAGCTTTGAGTACAAAGAGATTAGAGATTTCAGCTAATCTGGGAATGTATTGAGTTTTAACAAAAATCCCAGCTCCAATGATGGCTATATTGGGTAGCTGAGCCATTCTTTGGAAGAATCTTGTGATCTTCTACTCCTAGAGTACTAGTAGTCCGATTCAAGTTTTAGCGTAGATTGTAGAAGAGCTGAAGAGGACGATTCAAATCATCTAATGTAATGTAAAGATTACGCAGCAGTATGGGATAAGTCGTGTTTCAATTGGATTGAAGTTGGAAAAGTCTCGTGTGTGACAGGCTACTTTTTGGGTTCATTTCAAAGATGTCACACCCGAGACATCTTTTTGGGTTCATTTTAAAGATGGTTATGTTTGGATTAGTTGTTTTTTGGATGTTTTTTTAAAAAATTTACTATTCATTTTTTGGAAAACAGTAAATGTTATTTGGATTGTTGTCATTCACAAACAGATTGTTTTTGAAAAACAAATGGCTCCATTTGGATTTGCAATTATTTCCAAAAACTGTTTTTGTCTTTGTGCGACACAATATTGTGAACCAATAACAATTTAGTGCACAGTGAAACCGAGGCAGACCTAAGTCTTTTTGGCACAAAGACCCAATTGTGTTGTATTTGGCAGCACTGACTATTCAACCCTAAAACACAACTCATTCCCAATTGAGACAGAACGCCGCTTCAATCCAAACTCTGCTTTTCTCTCCTTCTACTGTCGGAGATCTAAAGAAAGCTCTCCCACTGAGTTGTACCTTTCCGCCGCTTCTCACACATTTTTATACATTTGGCATGCCGACTCGTTGCGAGAGTTCGAGAGGCATCAAGGAACTCCTTACCCATTTGCGATTCTGCCAGCCGACCCACTCCCATTGTTTGCTGATTTCGGTTCGACATCACACCGACATATAACCAGAGTACGATAGAATTCTCATTCCTTACCCATCGAATTTGCTTTTGTGGTAAGTCTCCCCTTTGTTTACTGGATTGCAAATAGTTCCATAGGTTTTCATTTTTTTTCTTTTCCGTTAAAGAAACTGTTTAAATTACAATTGACCTTTGCTATTTTTAGGGTATAATCTACTCTATTATTAAATATGAGAGCAATTCATCTAGGTTGTTTGCTGCTTCTTAGCAGAAATTCAACACCCCACCTGTTTGTTTGCTGATGCTTAGCTTGCTACCCAAAAAAACGAATTTACTTTTGTCGTATGTTTCCCCCTTTTTATCTTACTTTGAAAATGTAAATTATGTGCTTTTACGCTTAATGTCTCACATACTTTGCATTGGAGATTTTATTGTTCTGGTTGGCAGTGGCTTCTCATCTTGGGGTTTTGCTGTCAAGTGCCAATGGTTTGCTAGTAAGCAGTGCCGTTAATCGCCTAGCAAATGATTGCACAGACAATAATGCATCCAGAATTTTCAAGGCCCTTGTGAGGACCCGAAAATTTTCTTATTTTATCGCATATTATTAGTTTATTTAAATATTTATTCACCCGTTTTCTCCGAATAATTTATTTCAACCATTTCAAATCTATTATACGAAACAATGTCTCACTTATGTTTTTAAAATGACCCGTTAGCAAATTTAATTTTTTGGAGGTTCGTTTAAGTGAGGAATAATGAGTACACGTGTTTCGAGATGATATTCTATCCGAGAGTGCAATTTTCTTGGAGAATTAAGAATGAACAATAGTAGAGTAAGAAAAGTTAATTGCAAAACTAGAGGTGAATGAGTTAAAATTAAGTTTATACCGTTCGCGCATTGATAGATTTCCGAAAGACACGCAGGTACAAATTAATTCGTGATTTGAGGAATTAATACTAGACTCATGTTTTTATTTCTAAAATGATTATTTTTATGATTAAATACTCAAATATTAGTTAGTTATACTATCGTTATAAGAATTTCTTAGAAATTTCACTTTATCGCGCACAAGTCGGAAGTTCGCATTTTCGCACGCGCGACTAATTAGAGGATTCTAGAAACTATTGTTAGACTACTAAGAGTGAATAATAATAATGTTAAAGTAAGTGCATTAGAGGTATAGTGCACAAGTGAAACAAATTCGAGAGAAATCGAGCACGAAACGCGGGCGTACGCGCACACGCGAGAGTTGACTTTTGGCACCTTTTTGGCCAACAACTTAAGTTTCTCAAGAAAGCTTCATTTGCAGCCATCTCTCTCTCTCTCTTCACTCAAACAGCTGGCCATCCATAGGAGAGGAAGAAGACCAAGAGCTCTTCAATTTCTTGCACCATTTCCTCACCAAATCACTTCAAACTTTCACCCCACCTTGCAAATAACTTGAAGATTCACTTGAGTTAGGAGAGGGCTTCATTCTCACGGTTTTTCTTGGAGCTCAAAGGGCCAAAATTTCTGTTTTTGTCATCCAAAGAGGTAACACATGATCCGTCGCTTGAATCTTCGATTATATACGTTAGATTGCACTTAGAAGCTTGTAGCTTCATGTGGGTAGTCTTGGATTGTTGTAGATCTTGTGAGTGGGCTCTATAAAATCCCACATTGGACTTGATGGGCTGTTATGATGATTATATATGTTATTTGTGTTGATTTAGTGCTTAATCTAGTGGATATAAGTTGTACTGTGAAAGAGAGTTCAAAAGAGGTGAAATAAGAAAAGGGACCATTCTGCCCTTGTGATTGCCGAGCCCCTCTAGTGTAGTTTTTGTGTCCAATGACTTAATTTTGATGCAAATATGTTATATGGGTTGTGTAGAAAGTTTCCTCAAAAAAATTACTTGATTTGGTTGGGTAAAAGTGGAGATTTGAAATTTTTAGCAAAACTGGAACTCTGTCCCGTAATGCTCTGGCAGTGATTTTGTTTTGATTATAACTCTTCACTCCGACGTTGAAATTGAGTGTCACTTGTGGCATTGGAAACAAGACACTTCCAGGTTTCCAACGGTATAAAATGCACCTCTTGATTCTACCTGAGTGAACCATACCACTGGTTTAAAGTTGACTGCCCTGTTTCTCGGATGAACTGGAGCCCTGTTATTAACTGCAACTTGAAACTCGAATATGGGCTAGTTGTAGACAGAATTTTAAAATGATTCCTTCTGTGAAATTGTAGCCTTATGAATCTAGTTTTCAACGCCACCAACCTTGGCTCAATTCCAATTTGAATTGAGTGAGTTATGGCTGAATTACGAAACTATTTTGGTGGAAGAAAACCCTAATTTTGAACTAATTTGTGACCATCTTGATTGGGACTTGTTATTTCAAATTTCTTGGTGTTAAATACCTACTAAATGTAATTTCGATATTTCTTAGATCTTGTCTTCATAAATGAACCATGTTTGAGGAATTTCTTTGGCCAAATGTTTGGGAAAGGGAAAACAAAAGTGCAAGGCAGATTTGCCTTGGAAATTTGGAAACTTTAGTGACTTTGTTAACTAGCTTCTGGAACGAATTTTGATATGAAATTTGACAGACGAATAGCTCTTATATGGTAGGATAATACTACCAGATTTGGTACCATTCCAAGTCCATTTCGATGCCCAACCAAAGTCTCAAAATTCATGTTTTAAATCTGAAAAACCCTTGTTCAGTGAGAAATTTTTCAGCAACTTTGAGCTGCTATATCTTGACGCTCAAAACTCCGATTCTTGTTCTGCATGTTGTGTTTTAAACTTTGATTGTAACTCTAATTGAGTTCCAAATTTTAGAGGCTAGTTCGCATTCTGTGAATTTTGCCAAAAACCAACCCTAAATCTGTCGCGATAGTCCAACATCAGCAACTTTGAACCAAATTTTGAGTGTCTTCCATTTTGAATCATGGTAAAGTGTCTTCTAGAAACTTTTAGTACTCTGAAAGTAGTTTCCAATGGTACCAAGTTTTCTAATTTTGGACCTACAGAGAGCGAGATACGATTCTTCAAAGATTGCTTGTCAAATTTGAAATTTCCGAACTTAAGGAAATTGAGTTTTTAGAATTCTCCATATTCCTTCGATATCACTTGACCGTTTTTATACTTGATTTCAAAGATGAAAATCAGATTTCTCTGTATTATTAAACCACTTTTGATTCTCTTGTATTATCACTTGACCCTACTTTTGATTCTCGATTTACGAATAATTAAGATTCATTTTCATGATATCTTCTTAGATTGTACATAAGTGCAATCTTTCTTGATAATTAGGGGTTTTAAGCGATAGTATGTAATAGTTAATTATTAATTGTTCAGGCACTCAAGAGGACCTTCAAGAGGATCTCACGGGAGACGTCTAAACAACCGTTTGTGCTTTACTTCTTGAATTACGTAGTGAGTGTCAAGTACATGAATTGTTGATAAATGCTTTAATTGTTAATTAAGTATTATGGATTTATTGAGACAAGTGTGTACTTTACCGCATTCGCTCTCCCTTAAGTGATGCTACACTTGAATTGTGCTATGTGAATTGATATTCGAATTGTGTAAAATGAATTACTATGTGAATTAAGTAAAGTGTTGCTATTGCAAATCATATTTGTGTTGTGATGTCGAGTGGAGTGAATCTCCTCGACTTATGTGTATTCTCGTAGGGGCGCCCCCGTCCTCTCTTTTTTTAATTATGCGATACTTATTACTCGAATACATATGAGCGGTAATTGTTCATAAACATGTCTAACTCGTAAGTCCTGAGCGGGTGCAAGTACCACATCAATTTGGGTGGGAGGTGCCTCTCATACCATTTCAGTGGCTATAATCGATTCACTGAACGATAGTAAGTACTACACCAATTGGGTGGGAGGTACCTCTCATGTCGACTCAAAACCCTAACAATTAATCGGTTCTCTGAGCGATAGTAAGTACCCACACCGATTCGGGTGGAGGTGCCTCTCATGTCGTCTCAGAAGCACAAACCATTCTAAGTTGATTGGAGCGATGTTCCATCGTCCACTGAGCGATAGTAAGTACCACACCGATTCGGGTGAGAGGTATCTCTCATGTCGTATCAGAACCATAAACATATAATCGATTTCCCTGGACGATGGCATGTACCACACTGATTCGGGTGGGAGGTTATGTCTCATGTCGACTCAGAATCATAAATGGAATAAGTAAGTTCTACGGACTTAATTACCCACTCGGGTGACGGAGTGTCATCACGAGAAGGTATTAGATTGAATTTGGCAAAACATGTGGAAATGAGCTGTTCTGTGAATATTCACAAATTATTTAAATGATATAGCCTTATTTCTCACTTAAATGATATTGTTATTCAAATTACGTGTTTTTGCATGTTTTCTTTGGCCTCACGAGCATTCGCTCACGCCCATTAGATTTGTTTTTCCTTACAGGAGCCGAAATGGAAAGAATTCCGGGAGGTCGACTTGATGGCTCTTTTATTTGAATATTAATGTAATCGATTAGACAACTTTTGGGGAAACTATATTTTGGGAAAAAGTAATGTACCTTTGAGGAGTTGAGTTGTAACACTTGAAAGTTTGTTTAAGGAAGTGACTTTTCTTATTTCGACTGTCATTTCTTAGTTGTTTATTTTAAGTTTGAATTGAAGTTGTATCGAGTCCTGGCAAGAATTGGGCAGGCGTTCCGCGGGATACCCTTGGATTCGCTCTTGGAGAAGTGGGGGCGTCACAGTCCTAGTTAGTCTCAATTCCGACCTGGTTCCCCCTAGGGAACAGTTAAAACCCAACTGTTACTGAATTGATCAGGCACATCATTGACTGCTTGGTTACTTTAGCGGCTTATTGAATCTTAATCATTAGTGCAAAATACTTCAGCTCAGTCATTATTGAAGTTGAATCAACAAAACAAGCAAGAAATATTTCTATGGCTGCAGATTTTGCAAAATCATAGTACCATGGCATGTTGAATATTAGTTATTTGGATAGGAGGTGGATTTGTAGCTCAAGTTAGAGCTTTCTACTGTGGTTTTCCATATCACGCACAAGGATTTTGTCTTGCCTTGTTTAATTGCAAAATGAATTCATGCTGTCATAATATTCTTCTAATTACTGTGTTTTTTCCTCAATGTCACTGGCTAATGCTATTTAAGGCATCTAATTTTTTTCCAACCTTCTGATACACGTTGTAGGCCTGTCTAAATTCATACTTCGTGGGGTGCTTAAAAACAGTTTGATCTGACTTGTATGGTTATCGCCATTTATGGCTACATGCCCCCTATTACCCGCCGTGCTGCCAAAGGTATATTTATTTAGTTCCCCCTTATTCAATGCCTTTGCCTACAGACAGTAATTTTTTTTCCTTATCAAACCAGCATTGAAATGGAATAGCGTCCAGACTACTCGTTCATCCATTTCTACTTAGGGGAAAATGATTTGAAACAGTGCATTTCTAACTACTATAAGGTAATTCTTGCTCCTCCTCCTATTTGGTTATTATTAAGTATGTCCTCTCTGTATCTTGATAATCATGCCTATCATTGCATTTCTTTGTTTGTTTTTGAATTTGTTTATGGGTTAATTAAGATGAGAAAACAAAGGCGCGGATGTTCAAAGCGTGTGCATTTCTTTAGAGTGTACAAAATTTCCTTTGGCCAGCACTTTGTCAACATGGATAGAGCTAATGAAATTAGGGACAATAACATTTCTAGTTATGTGGTTCCCGAAATACAACGGCGGTTGAACGGCCAATATGGCACCTCCTTCACAAGCGATAGTATAAGAGACAAATATTATGTAATGCGAGAGTTAACCAAACTGTACATTTCCTTCAAGAGGCGGGGAACGAGATTGGGTTGGGGATAGCCAGAAGTTTACATTCCTTGTGGACGATAATAAGTGGGTCCAAATGGAGCAGGTATAACTATTCTAATAAAGAATAGATTGGCTGCACATTTTTTTTCCTATTTTGGGGTAATTCGTTAACTCTCTTTTGGCTGTGTTTTTTGTACAAGGTGAAATCCAAAATTTTAAAATTTCAAAATGACTTCTTAGTCTATCATTTATTTGAGGAAGGATTTGTCAATCAAGGCGCAACGGGAAACTTCACCTCTGGCTTCGAAAACGACCTCTGTACTTCAGCCGAGGAGCAAGAGATGGAGACTGCTGCACGATGTGCACGGGGAAAGGGCAGGTTGGACCATGCGGACTGCAATGCTGATGTACAAGTATTAGGGGGCAAATGAAGAGAAAGGGAAGAAGGATAAAGGAAAGCGGAAGTCTGGTGATACAATCAAGCGGTAGTTCTATGTCTACCGCTTCCGATTTAGTGACTGATAGATACTTTAGGGCTCTTGACACCATTGAGTCGCTTGTTAGTCGAAAGAAGAGTAGTAGCATGAGTGTGTCAGTAACCTCTCCGACCCAAGCATCGTTCTGATCGAGATGGATCGAAGAAATCAGAGTACGATGTTGCCATTGCTCAACTTCGAGGAATTAGGAGAACGTGGCCTACGTAGCCAAAATGGCCGCTGCTGAAATATTGAAGGACCCTCAAGAGCTGGCTATTTAGAATTTTAGCTGGATCAGACGCGATCGCATCACCTTTATGAAGCGTCGAGGCTGTCTCCCGCTTGAACACAGCACTCAGGAGCCTTCTTCCCCACCCCCGTTATAGTCGTTTGTGCATTGGGAGCACTTCTTTAAAATTGGTCATCATTGCCTTTGTTTGTTTATATTTGAGACCGTTAGTTTTAATATTTGCTACCAAAACTTTGAGTGTTTTTGTTGGTCTGTCATTTGTTTCTTTAAATTCACCGCACTTTGTGGCTATGACTTTGTTGGAGTATTTTATAATTCTTATAATTCAAACAAGTTAACAATGAGTTGTCAGGTTTTATTCATAATGTTTGTGGCCAAATCAGCAGTTGCTCTAGTATGTTTGCATATTGCCGGCCAATACTTCCAAGCATAGCACTAACTCCATTTGACTTTTATGATACCATTTACTGCTAACACTGGCTTGTTCGTTGGTGTTTATAAGGCAATTAATGACTTACTTTTGTAAGAACAATAATTTCAGTTATTAACTATTCCAGGTGTATAGCACTTTTTAAGTCTTATGATTTATTTTCCTATTAGTCTTGATTTGATCTATACTGCTGTCATAAACCTTGCAGATTCACCTTTGACGGAAACTGAACCAATAAACACCTGATGGAAAATGATCATTATGCACATGGTAGGGAAACTTCTGACAAATCGGACGAGGAGGAGCTCCTTTTGACCTTCGTCATGTTTGTTCTTCTAGGATTGGCCTTATTCGACTCGTACCTAAACCCTTTGCAGTGGCGACGAATCCGAGATGGTTCACAGTTAGGTGCTCAATGGATTGTAGAGCTAATAAACGGCCATCGAGACAGAATATTCGAACAACCTTTGCATGGAAGCTCCCCTTTTACTGCAATTATGTGACTTGTTGCTTGAGTGAGGCTATTGGGAGCTGCACCCTACACAATGGGTGGGAATTCATGAGTCTGTCACCATTTGCCTTCTGTGCTTGAATCATAATGAGCGACATAGGATACTAATCGAGAGATTCCAACATTCTTCCAAGACAGTGGATCGCTATCTACAACGCTGCCTTCGATTTCCCGTTCGATTGGGATGTGACTTGGTCAAGCCGATAGATTATCACACAATTCATCCAAGAATACAGAACAGTGCGCTGTTCTGGCCATGATTTAAGGTTAGGGATTCAAAGTCCTAGTTAGTCATTATGAAAACCTGTTAAATATGTAACACTGGTCCATGTAATTAAAATTGCATTGGAGCTATTGATGGAACACACGTATCAGCTTGGTGTAGAGCTGAAGATAGGGATCGTTACCGGAACAGGCATGGCTGCTTGTCACACAACATTCTAGCCGTGTTTGACCATAATATGAGATTCACTTATGTCAGGGTAGGGTAGGAAAGTAGTACCCATGATTCTAGGATCTTACGAGATGTTTTACTAGACTCTAATTGTGTCTTTCCAATGCCACCAATAGGTGCATGAAAATTAAATCATAAATTCTAGTCTAATTGAGTTTTCTTACAACTAAATTGAGTTGCCATAATGAACATAACTATCTGTACATGATATGTAGGCAAATATTATGCGGTGGATGTGGCATATACAAATATGTCAGGATTTATGACTTTCTTTAAGGGGTGCACGGGGAACCCCACAAGAGCGAGCAGCAAAAGCACTTTCAACAGACGCCATGCATCGTTAAGAAACATTATAGAACGCGCATTTTGGTGTCTTTAAAAACCGATTTCTATACTAAAGGGGCTCATGTAGAACTATTTGATGGCAATGTAAAATAACATTATCCTTGCTTATTGTGCCTTGCACACTTCATGCACGATCATGTTCCCAATGACGCATATTTGTTGAAGAAGAAACTGTTGCAGCTATTGGCAGATAATTGAGACCAGGGCAACCAAATATTTGGACCACAACTACTCCGATATGTCAGCACAAGGAATTGCTGGATGGAATGAAGATAGGAGAGCAATAGCCGATCACATGTACTATTAGCAATATTAGTAGAACCCAATTGATCTTTCCCTCGTAGGGTTTTCTAACTATAAGGGGGACTGTTGTTGCCTTTGTAATAATTAATGTTTTTACGGACAAATTAAATGGCATATAGTCTTATGCAACCCACCGTTTTGCTTATCTTTAATTGTACCATGAACAAATTAAGTATTTTAGGAAGGATATGCAACTAAGATTAATTAAAAATTTAATTGCTATTTTTTAAAAACAGTGAAGTGTGGAGTGTGATTGGAGCAAGAGAAGCGGCGGGAAACAACTTTTTCTTGGTGAAACCCATTCGGTGTGCTTGATTGGTCCAAGACGAAGATTCAAAGTAGCTTGGAAGGAGCAATCTGTTTTGGCACTCGGCGGTGGGCTAATTCATCCCCTCTACCACGCTCCGCCCTGCAAGAAACGACCGTTGTCTTGCCAAAGGAAGACTGTTGTGCTTCCATTTAGGTGCATTCCTTCACCCAGTAGCTTGAATTGAGCTTGGCATTTTGAATTTTTTTTTAACGCAAACATTCCAGTCAACAGTTTTGGATATCTTTGTTGATTACTCCTCTATATGACGTATTATTCAAGGATTATTTAGGTTTTGTTATTAAATATGCTAATTTTTTGGTTTAGGGCTGCTAGAGTAATTAATTAAAAGGCAATTTATCAGAGTAGGTATGCAAGATTTTTTCGAAACTGGAATCTCTACCCTTGTTTTTTTCTTTTGCTCTCTTTACATTTATATTGCTCTGTGTCCGTGTGTTTGTCCTTAGAATGTGGTCATGGTGTCTGACCTCAGAGTTTGCTAGAATCCTTATGCCCTTGTGTTTGACTTATGGTCGTTTAACTCTTCATGCGAGGCCCGTACGAAAAACAGCAGAGCCTTTAATCCCTGACCCTCCTTTCTTTAACTACTGCTTCTTCTTCTTTCTTTTTCTAAAACTGAAAAAGTCTTCATCCATCCAGTGTCAACATGTTATGCGATCTGTGTGGGATCAGAGCACCTGGCCCCCCAATCACCTTGATGAACGCTTGGTAAACTTTCGACCTCGTGCCCTTTAAATTCTTTCTTTGGCTCGATCATTGATGAAGGCTATGAGCTTAGCTGCGCATGATACAGTAGTATAGTAACTTCTGAATTCATTCACCTCGTGATCAATTGCTTGGTCAAGCACTACTTGATGTGATTTCTTGATCCAAAGTATCAAAAGGGGCGACGCCGGAAGCTAATGTGAGATCTTAGAGGACACGTTGAGAAATTGACGGAGTCGAACCCAAACTTGAACCACTCCAAGAACGGATTCAACAATAGAGGATGCCATAATCAAGTGTTGCCCTTGATTGTTAAGTCAAGGAAACCACCTAGAATCAACTCTAGGAAGTTTAAATAAGCTTTCACAAACTAAAAGGAATTTGCTTCAATGAAAGACGAAATTCTAGAATTTTTGTATTAATGTCGAAAACTAACTGTAACATTAGCTTTAGGCTATTTATAGCCTTGACTAAATCTAATAAAGTTTGGAAAACATTAAGGGAAAATTGCCAGCCCATTGGGTCTCTCTTGGCCGAAAGCTAACTTGCTAATTAACTAATTCAATGACTAACTAAAGTACTATTGGATCTAAGGCCCACATGGCCGAAGCTAAACTCAACAAGAGCTACTTAATCGAGCCTAATCCTCCCTTTGAGACTTGATCACTTGCACCTTCAATTGTAAACAATATCTTGGTAGTCTTGCAAGGATCTTCCATGTTGATTCCTTCAATGGACGGTTTCTCTTGGGCTTGGACGGCATGAACTAAGGTTTGAAGCGACTCCTTGAATCTCTTAACTCGTGCTCGTGTCATGGGTCCTTGAGGAACTCGAACTTTGTCTATGTGAACACCATAGTCAGCTTGTTCATTCGCATCATTCCCCTCCTCTTGAAAAGGATTGTCTTCAAATCTTGGAAAAAAGTGAAACTCCATGTTGGTACGCTTATAAGATAGCAATGTGGGGACTAGATGAATGAGCACCAGCCATGTTACATATCGCTTAGATAGCCTTATGATGCTTTCGAACAACGACATTCTCCAAGACAAGAAATATCTTGTATAAAACTTGTGAAAATTTCAGGTTCTACTCCAAAACTCTCTAATCAGCTTTTTGTCATGAATGGTCGAATTTGGACCTACACAATAAATCACACAATTAGCATTTGTAGGTATAAAATCACTTGACAGCTTACCATTCACATTCACAAGATAAGGATCTTCATAGTGATGTTCAATCAAGTTAGAAAAGTCTCGAATATGATTGTGCAAAGTTACGAAATACATTACAAGTTGTTGTTGGTATGGTCTATCTTGCACAAATGGAGCAAGATCGAGATAGGTAGTCTTTGTACCTTCAAATTGAAGAATAAAATCAGATTGTAAGGAATCAGAATTTGGAACAATGAGAAAAGAATTATCACCAACGGAATAAGAAGGAAGTTTATAACGAGTTTCAAGTGTAGAAATTCCTTTTGAAACTTCATTCGGATCACCAACAAACAAATCAATTTTAGGTGAGAGATTAGTCACTTGGTTAATACTAAAAAGATACCACATTTAAAGCACAAACTCCATGAAAGCTCTTCAATTCTTCCAAAGATGTAGGAATGGAGCATTTTAAGAACAAGGCGATTGCACTTTGCTTAACCTGCACAAAACAAGAAACACTGGACAATGCAAAGTTAAAATGGTTAGTACAATAAGAAGTTCTCTTCACATCCTTAGATTGTACAATAGATGTCGGCTTTCTCTCTTGTTTTTCCACTATGTAGAATCGTGCATGAAAATTTTCCACACTCAACTCTTTTAAATGTTCAATCTTCTCTCTTTGACACTTTCCTCAACTTTTACCTTAAGTGCACACTCACCACCACAGTCAACTCGCTCTTTTTCAAGTTTTTGTTGGAGGAGTTGCTGATATGTTCTCCTACACTCTACTAACTCCTTTATCTATGGATAATGTATTGGCATGCTTTGTTGTCGAATGAACCTCCTCCCTTCTCCTTGAATATATTTGACTTTGAAGAGGTAGATTGGACTTGGGGGTGAAATTGTAGAAAACCCCTCCTCTTGACATCCTTTATTCACCATTCGGTCAAGACGTCTATGAAGAGGCTCGAAAGCTTCATCCAAACTTTGCTTGGAATTCTTCCATCATGGCCTCCATGTGTAGTTTTAGATCCATGGTTTGGTCTCCAATTTCCACTTGGCATGCTTAGGTATACCTGCAAAAACAAACAAAACAAACTACCTCTCTCTCTGTTTTTTATATAATATATAAGTCACTTACACTCATGTTTCACTCTCTAATAATCTCACCAAATAATTCTTTAGGCTTGCTAGTTGCTCGAGTTGAACAAATTAGGCGTCACCGCAAGGTTCGTTCTTGACTAGTCAACAAGTGACACGAAATAGTAGTAAAGAATGGAGGTAAATGAGGACCTAGACTTGAGTTACAAGTCAGATTATGACAAACAACAACTAATGACTCAAAAGAAAGCAAGACAAATGACTTCAAGGTTGAAATTTGAAAATCCTAGAAAAACTCTACCCGAAGGCCAAATTTTCTGGAATTTGTGGAGCTGCTGTTTCGGGGCCTTTTGGTCAGGGTTTTTGGGGTATTTCGGGTGCTGTTTTGGTGTATAGGTCAGCCCTTAAATTGCAGTCCAATCGGATCACAAAGTGATACTCAACCGATTCAAAATTGCGGGCTGGTTTGGCATGTCAAGGTGTAGCGGTTGGCTTTGGGGTTTTGGAAACGAAATTGGGGTGTAAGGTGGCTGTCTTAGGGTACTCAATTGGTGTGGCTTTCACCCCTAGCAAATTAACCAATTCGGTTTGCGCTTGTGGTTGCAATCGACTTTGGAAACAAGTGGATAATAGGTGGCGGTTGATTTTTAGGAAAACAAGGTTTTAGGGAAAGTTGTTTGGGCTGATGTGGGAAGATCAAGGTGTTTTAGGAAAGTTTGGATTTGGTTTCTTGATTTTCTTGGCTGACCACAATCCTAATAGCTTTAGTATTAGAAGTGTATCAAGAAGAGGACTTGTCTTTCCAAGTGAAACACTAGAGCCAACTTCCTTTCCCTTTTTTTTTCTCATTTTCATTTCTTTCTTTCTTTTTGCGGCTCTCTAGTCTTTTTTTTTTCCCCAAGAACTCAGATTTCAGTCAACAACTTGGAGTTTCGATCAAGTTCACAATTGGCCAAGAAAGATTGAAGTTTGTTTTTAAGAACCCAAGGTTTTTCCCAAGAATTCCCAAATCTGTTTTCAAGAGTTTCAAGAAGGCTAATCAAGAAGTTCAAGAACCCCCCAAATATGCTTTTGGTATTCAAGTTTCGCAAGAACACACAAGGGTTTAAGGACAAAAGGCAAATAGGTTCGGCAGCCACCAAAGAAACAAATTCCAGCAATGATTCACGACACAACAAGGTAAGTAAACACCCCTCTTTTTTTTTTATTTTTGTTGGGTTGTTTTGCAACCCCAAACGACACAATAACCAACTAGAATTAGGCCACAATCTAGACAAGGACTAACAGGCAAATAACGGATGAAAAGCAATCTGGACAGATTACAACACAAAGACAAAACTACTTGAGATGCGACAATAAGAGGAAGAAACTCTAGTTGCCGCAACTTTCTTTTTTTGTTTTGTAACGCAATCAGATTTCTTTTTCTTCTTTTTCAATTCGCATCTCAACAAGAAACATGAGTTTCGTTTTGATTTTTGCACAAGATCAGCCCCAATTTCAAGAAATAAGAACTAGGGTTTGGTTTGTTCAAGATTTGGTAATTTTGACTTCAAGAATTCAAGAACTCAAGAATACCAACCCAATACTTCAAGATTTACCCAAGAATTTCCAAAAAATTCAAGAAATTATCAAGAACAAAGGTAAACAGCCTTGTTTAGTGCAAGACACACAAATTCCCAACACCCCTTTGTCAAGAAACTCTACTTTGATTTCGGCTTTTAAGAACAAAAACTAGCGACTAGAATTTTTTTTTATTGAAACTAGACACAAAACACAAAAAGGTAACACACAAATAAATTTTTGTGTTCGGATGAACAGTACATGAACAGTGACGGTGAATAGTAATCGGTGAACAGTACCCCCCCCCCCCCCGATGAACAGTAGCGATTTTTTTTTTGTGACTCTCAACGATTTCAAGACTCAAAAACAAGAAAAAGGGATATACATGATACCTCTATCTAGTTCTGATTACCAGATGATGTGATTCCTTGATCCACAAGAATCAAGAGGGCGACGCGCGAAAGCTAATGTGAGATCTTAGAGGACACGTTGAGGAATTGACGGAGTCGAACCCAAACTTGAACCACTCAAGGATGGATTCAACGGTAGAGAACGCCATAATCAAATGTGTGTGTTTGATTGATAAGTCAAGAAAACCACCTAGGATCAACTCTAGGAAGTTCAAACAAGCTTTCACAAGGTAAAAGAATTTGCTTCAATAGAAGACGAAATTCTAGAATTTTTGTATTAATGTCGAAAACTAACTGTAATATCAGCTTTAGGGTTATTTATAGCCTTGACTAAACCTAATAAATCTTGGAAAACATTAAGAAAAAATTTAGCCAGTCCATTGGGTCTCTCTTGGCCGAAAGCTAACCTACTAATTAACTAACTTAATGACTAACTAAAGTACTATTGGACCTAAGGCCCACATGGCCGAAGTTAAGCTCAACAAGAGCTACTTAATCGAGGCCCAATCCTCCTTTTGAGATTTGATCACTTACACCTTCAATTGTAAGCAATATCTTGGTAGTCTTGCAAGGATCTTCCATATTGATTCCTTCAATGGACGGTTTCTCTTGGGCTTGGACGGCATGAACTAAGGCTTGAAACGACTCCTTGAATCTCTTAACTTGTGCTCGTGTCACGGGTCCTTGAGGAACTCGAACTTTGTCTATGTGAACACCATAGTTAGCTTGTTCATTCGCATCACTACTCCTTATCTAAGCTCTACAAAATTTACTTGATTTCAGTTCATTGAATGCGATGAATTAATGCTCAGTGGATAAAGATATGGCTGTGGCTTACTTTTAAGCTTCAGAATCTATGAACCAACAAGGATTCCAGCAAATTTCCTTATGGCCGTGTCTCTGACCTCATTTTAATCTGTCCCCTTGTTGCAGAAGCTATTGCTTCTTTTCTTCCTTAGAGGATTGAATCACGGAATTTGACTGTGACCTAATTGTTGTATACTTAAGGTTATTGTAAGTAACCTTAAGTAGAGATACGAAGAGATAGACAAATGACTTATCTTGCTTCTGTGGTCCAGTTTTTATAGATCCCATGGACGTGCCTTTTAATTACAGCAGTTTGACTTACAATTCTATCTATGTCTCTGCTATGGAGGGAGTGAAAATGGTGACCAATTATTACTTAAGGTTATTATTGTTGTGATGTTACCATATCATATCTGCATTTAATTTTTAATTTGCAAAGCTGTTTTTGAAGTTATTTATTTTTCCATTTTGATGCAATTTTCTGATGTAGGAGTGGAAGAAGCCTTTTTTAAGGTCGAGCCCCGTTTGAATACCTTTTTCTTTTTTTTTCTCCTATCAATGTGATTTATGTTGCATTTTTTGTCCACTTGGATACTAAAGTTCGGATGCTTGGTTACTTTATACTTTACAAAATCTGAATCAAAACTTCCAAGAGTGGTAATCATGGCTTCATTTGCTTCCATTTGCCGTGTTTAGATAAAAGGAGGCCGTAGGAGTTGTTTTCTTTTTTGAATTGAATTTGGTCTATTAATTTTGCTTTGGTTTAATTAATGCATGAGTACTAGTACTATTTTTCATGGCTTCATTGGATTCTAGAACGATAGGGGGTTAGCGGAATTGGTTCAAATTCTATGTTTCTTTTTAATATTTTGAATGTGGAATTTCATTTCTTTATTTAGCGTAGTTTTATGTTTTATTATAGAAACAAGTAATTAACTGAATTCCAAAATTTGAGAGATAGGCATACATTCTTTTGTTAACAGGTTTTATGCCGCCGTGCACTAGATCCATTTCTAGAGGTTTGTTTTGGGGATATATTTTTTTGGCTTTGCATGTCGAACTATTAAGACATTGTAAGGGATTTTCACTTTCACTCAAAGTCGAAAAACTCATACTTCCTGATCCTGTGAGCACTGCCTGGTCCAAATGTGGAGAGAATGACTTACAAGTTTGCATCATTAGTTACTTCAAGGTATTATTGTGTGTGTCTCTTTTTCCAACCCCGTCACTAATTACTTCAATTAATTATTTTGTGTGTCCTGTGTTCATGATTAGATGTGTGTTGTTCATTGGTATTATTTACACATGTTCTTCACCTGTATTACTTCAATATTGCTATATATGCTGTGAAAATAGATGCATAACTTCCTCCTGCATCCTTAATGGCCAACTTTCGCTAATACATTGTCCTACATAAAGTGTAAAAAACCAATGGCTGGTAAGGGTGTTTCATCAAGGCAAGGTCGAGCCCAATTTTCAATGGAGAGAGAACTTGAATTTGCGGGAGTACTTGTTTGAATTTAAACGAGCTAATAGAATGAACAAGGGCAACCTAAAGAGTGAAGTCTTCCCAGCAATTGTTGATAAATTTGCCAAAAATGAATGCCACTTTGATCCATTTCAAATCAAGACGAAGTATTATGCATTATGCCATCTGACACAAGAATACAATCACATGCGATTGAGAGTGACTGGGGCCAGATGGGATCCCCTCCTACAAACTGTAACCATGGACAAAAGCAAATGACAAGCTATGATTAAGGTTGAAAATTAATTTTTCCTGTTGCATATATAAAACTTATATAGTGTAAAACGTTTTTTTTAGCCTACATCTTATGTTCTTTTTGGTGTTAAATGTGTAGGAGAATCCATTCTTTGAGAGCTACCACAACAAAGACTGTCGTCTCTTCTACATATTATCGGAGATGTTTGACAAAATGGATGCCCAAGGGCGATATACAAGGGATTCAAACCAACTACCAGTTGACATCAATGACGAGATAAAAGCGAGGCAAAGTCAACCACCTAATAATATGGGGTGGACAGGGCACGGAGCACGTGGACTTGATTGATGATATGACCCCGCCTATGCAGTCAATTGGAAAATCGGATGCCAAACATTTAAAAGGCAAAGATAAAGGGAAAAGAAAGACTTCGGAATCTTCATCTACCAGAGATCAAGACGGTGACCTCCCACCTGGTCTAAATCGCACCTCCTATAATAATGCAATATCTTGGATGGATGCGACGTTTGCTTTCGATCGGAGCACGTCCCAGAGTATAGATGCCCCACCTTCCCCCACCTGCTGCTACTCTTGCTCCTCCTCCTCCTCCGATTTACTTGGATGATGACCCTTACTCGGTGGCGACGGCAGATGAAGCTTTAGGAAAAAATAGAAAGGCTTGCTAGCTAAAATAATGGTCACAGCAGCTTTCCAGTTGGCTGATTCCGCTGCCCATTGGGAGGAGTTTTATAGTCAGAAGAGTGAGGTTAGGAAACAGTTATATGCACTGAAGATTGGGGGGCGAAATAGATGACTGAGACCTGCATGTGCCTAGGGGGGTTAAGCACAAGTTGGAAGGCTTTGATAGCATGTGTTAATGTAATAGATTTTTATTTGTGATTGGAAGATGCTTGTTTCCTGTTTGGACAAGAATTTGCACTTTCGTTGTGTTATTACGTAGTTTGGATTATTTTAAAACTTACCATAATATTTCTCCATTTCAAATATTTGACTTGTCATGGCGAATAATACATACAAGTTTTACTTCAATATAAGAGTAGCTTCTAAGTTCTGATCTTCCTTGTTATGGTTTATTTGGTGCTTATCCGTCACTTTTTTTCAAGGTGTAGGTGTGTTGCCCAAACAGAGCATAAATGGCTAGGGCTCCGCCCAAATTTGGAGTTAAATTTAGATGACCCAAATGATGCAAGACAAGCCGCAACGGCTGTGCTAATACTATCGTGGCACTTTCAAACACATCAGGTACCAAGGACAAGGCAGCTAATTCGAACAAGTGCTATGTCAGGTCAGGGTTGGGTTGACGAGCTGTTGGAGGGACATTGCACTACGATGCTCGAGAACATGCATATGAATGTGCCCACTTTTATTCAACTATGCCAAATATTGTGGGAAGGTGGATACATTACTGAGAGCCCTTGTGATAAAGTGACTTTAGAGGAAGGAATATCACTTGCGTTATATGGCGTGAGCCATGATTTGACACAGAGAGTGCTAGGTGAGCGATTCCAGCATTCCACTAAGACAATTCATCGATACGTGCACCGGCTGTGTCGGGCCTTAGTCCCAATTAGCACCTATTGCACTCCGACATCGGAACACAGATGCTACTCATCCTAGAATACGGAATAATAGACGATTTTATCCCTGGTTTAAGGTACATTCCCCTCATCCAAAAACTAATAAGTTAAATTTAGGTTTAATTTACCGAATTCTTTAATGTAGGAACTGCATTGGGGCTATTGATGGAACCCCATGTCTCGACAAGTGTGCCAAGGGAGGAACAAGATGTCTTTCGTAATCGAAAGGGCACGATTTCATAAAATATTTTAGCCTGTATGGTGACCACGATCTGAGATTCGTATATGTCCGAGTTGGTTGGGAAAGTAGTGCACATGATAGTAGTGTCTTATTGGATGCCTATTTCCAATCCCAGTGCAGTATTTTTTTGTACCACTAGTTAAAAAATATTACGCAGTTGATGCAGCGTACAGGACACATGCCAAGTTTCATGGCCCCTTTCAAGAGTGGTCTAGGAGGGGAAAATCACAGACTGCACAAAAGGATTATTAATCTCCGCCATTTTTCGGTTCGGAATGTAATAGAGAGGAACGTTTGGGGTATAGAAAATGAGATTTAAAATTTGAAAGGTCCTATAAAAAAACTATCCTATTGAGGCACAGAGGGAACATTGTAGTGGCGTGATGTGTACTGCATAATTTCATTAAAGGAGATAAAGCCATATGACGTCTACTTGACGGATGAAGCTATAATGGATAGCAGAAGTACCGAGCGAGCTCAAATGCCACAATTCCACGTCACTCAGAAGCACTTCATGATTGGAAGGAATTTATCGAAATGCAATGACTGATCACATTACTTTCACTGAAACGAGTAGTATATGGTTGTCATGTCTAATTTTCAAAAGGATTACTTGATTCCCACGTAACCCAAAACTAGTTTTTTTTGTTATAATATGACTCCTTTTTAATATTTCTATGAATATGTCATTAGTAACAATTGAAACCTTCTGGTCATGTACTTGTTTACCAGATTCTTTCCACTTGTATGAATATAATAGATTTTCACAACTTCTCCAAATTATTTGCATACAGGTTTTGAGGTTCCATATTACTGTGAAATATAAGAAAATCTACATGTTTACCTATTCATATCAACTAGTTGAAAAAAGTCATAATAATTTTGCTACAGTAATATGGAGCAAAATTTTTGGCTATAGAAAAAAAAAAAAAAATTTTTTTTAAATTTTTGGAAGTTATTAAAAAAATTTTTTTTTGCTACAGTAAAGTTTTAAAAAAAATGCTACAGTAAATTTTTTACAAAACTTATACAGTTTTTTTCTACAATTTCTACAGTGATTACAGTAAAATTTTAGACAAACTACAAAAAAACTCAAGTTCCAAATGGGGCCTAGGATCAAGTAAAATATCTCGTAAGATCCTAGAATTATGGGCGGCACTACCCTCCCACCCTACCTTGATATAAGTGAATCTCATATTATGATCACACACGGTTAGAATGTTGTGTGATAAGCCGCCATGCCTGTTCCGGTAACGATCCCTGTTTTCGGCTCTACACCAAGCTGATACGTGTGTTCCATTAATAGTTCCAACGCAATCCTAATCACATGGGCCAATGTACATATTTAACAGGTTTTCATAATGACTAACTAGGATCTTGAATCTCTAACCTTAAACCATGGCCAGAACAGTGCACTATTCTGTATTCTTGGATGAATTGTGTGATAATCTATTAGCCTGACTAAGTCGCGTCCCAATCGAACGAGAGATCGAATGCAGCGTCGTGTAGATGGCGATCCACTGTCTCGGAAGAATGTTGGAATCTCTCGGCTAGCACCCTATGTCGCTCATTATGATTCAAGCACAGAAGGCAAATGGTGACGACTCATGAATTCCCACCTGTTGTGTAGGGTGCAGCTCCCAATAGCCCCGCTCAAACAACAAGTCACATAATTGTAGGAAAAGGGGAGTTTCCATGCGAAGGTTGTTGAATATTCTGTTCGATGGCTGTTTATTAGCTGTACAACCCATTGAGCACCTGACTGTGAACCATCTCGGATTCATCGTTACTGCAAAGGCTTTAGGTACGGGTCGAATAAGGCCAATCTAGAAGAACAAACATGGCAAAGTCAAAAGGAGCTCCTTCTCTCCGATTCGTCAGAAGTTTTCCCACCATGTGCATAATGATCATTTTCCATCAAGTGTTATTGGTTCAGCTTCGTCAAAGGTGAATCTACAAGGTTTATGGCAGCAGTATAGATCAAAATCAAGACTAATAGGAAAATAAATCATAAGACTTAAAAAGTGCTATACACCTGGAATAGTTAATATTGAAATTATATGTTCTTACAAAGGCAAGTCATTAATTGCCTTGTAAACACAACGAACAAGCCAGTGTTAGCAGCAAATGGTATCATAAAAGTCAAATGGAGTTAGTGCCATGCTTGAAGTATTGGCCGGCAATATGCAAACATACTAGAGCAACTGCTGATTTGGCCACAAACATTATGAATAAAACCTGACAACTCATTGTTAACTTGTCTGAATTATAAGAATTATAAAATACTCAACAAAGTCATGGCCACAAAGCAGGTGAATTTAAAGAAACAAATGACAGACCAAGAAAAAACACTCAAAGTTCCGGTAGCAAATGCTACAACTAATGGTCTCAAGCATAAACAAACAAAGGCAATGACGACCAACTTTAAAGAAGTGCTCCCAATGCACAAACGACTTAACGGGGTGGGGGAGGGGCTCCTGAGTGCCATGTTCAGGCGGGAGACAGCTTCGACGCTTCATAAAGGTGATGCGGTTGGCGTCTGATCCAACTAAATTCCAAATAGCCAGCTCTTGAGGGTCCTTCAATATTTCAACAGCGGCCATTTTGGCTACGTAGGCCACGTTCTCTAATCCCCGAAGTTGAGCAATGACAACATCGTACTCCGATTTCTTCGATCCATCTTGCCAGAACGATGCTTGGTCGGAGAGCTTACTGACACACTTATGCTGCTACTCTTCTTTCGACTAACAAGCGACTCAATGGTGTCAAGAGCCCTGAAGTATCTATCAGTCACTGAACCGAGGCGGTAGACATAGGACTACCGCTTGATGCGTCACCAGATTCTGCTTTCCTTTACCCTTCTTCCCTTTCTCTTCATTTGCCCCTAATACCTGTACATCAATATCGCGTCCGCATGGTCCAACCTGCCCTTTCCCCATGCACATCGTGCAGCAGTCTCCATCTCTTGCTCTCCTCGGCTGAAGTACGGGGTCGTTTTCGAAGCCAGAGCTAAAGTCTCCCGTTGCGCCTTGATTGACAAATACTTCCTCAAGTAAATGATAGACTAAGTAGTCATTTTGAAATTTTAAAAATTTTGGATTCACCTTGTACAAAAACACAGCCAAAAGGGAGTTAACGAATTACCCCAGAATAGGAAAAAAAACGCAGCCAGATCTATTCTTTATTAGAATAGTTATACCTGCTCCATCTCGGCCCACTTGTTATCGTCCATAAGGAATGTAAACTTCTGGCTATCCCAACCCAATCTCGTTCCCTGCCTCTTGAAGGAAATGTACAATTTGGTTAACTCTCGCATTGCATAGTATTTGCCTCTTATACTATCGCTTGTGAAGAGGTGCCGTATTGGCCGTTCAACCCGTTGTATTTCGGGAACCACATAGCTAGAAATGTTATTGTCGCTAATTTCATTAGCTCTATGCATGTTGACAAGGTGCTGGCAAAGGAAATTCGTGCTCCTAGAGAAATGCACACGCTCCGAACATCGCGCCTTTGTTTTCTCATCTTAATTAACCCATAAACAAATCAGAAAAAAACAAAGAAATGTAGGAGACATTCATAGAGAGGACATACTTAATAATAACCAAATAGTAGGAGGACCAAGAATTACCTTGTAGTAGTTAGAAATGCACTGCTTCAAATCGTTTTCCCCCAAGCAGAAATGATGAACGAGTAGTCTGGATGCTATTCCGTTTCAATGCTGGTTTGATAAGGAAAAAAATTACTGTCTGTAGGCAAGGCATTGAACAAAGGGGAACTAAGCAAATATACCTTTGGCAGCACGGCGGTAATAGGGGCATGTAGCCTTAAATGGCGGCAACCATACAAGTCAGATCAACCTGTTTTTTAGCACCCTATGAAGTATGAATTTAACAGCCTACAACGTGTATCAGAAGTTGGAAAAAAATTACATGCCTTAAATAGCATCAGCTAGTGACATTGAGGAAAAAACACAGTAGTAGAAGAATATTATGGCAACATGAGTTCATTTGCAATTAAATAAGGCAAGACAAAATCCTTGTGCGTGATATGGAAAACCACAGTAGAAAGCTCTAACTCGAGCTACAAATCCACCTCCTATCCAAATACTAATATTCAACCTGCCATGGTACTATATTTTGCAGAATCTGCAGCCATAGAAATATTTCTTGCTTGTTTTGTTGATTCAACTTCAATACTAGTAACGACTGAGCTGAAATATTTTGCACGAATTGATTGAGATTCAATAAGCCGCTAAAGTAACAAGCAGTCAATGATGTGCCTGATCAAGGATTTAATCAGTAACAGTTGGATTTTAATTGTTCCCTGGGGAACAAGGCGGAATTGAGACTAACTAGGACCTTGGAATTCAGGATGCATTATTGTCTGTGCAATCGTTTGCTAGCCGATTTCGGCACTGCTTACTGGCAAACCATTGGCACTTGGTAGCAAACCCCAAGATGAGAAGCCACTGCCAACCAGAACAATAAAATCTCCAATGCAAAGTATGAGAAACATTAAGCGTAAAAGCACATAATTTACATTTTCAAAGTAAGATAAAAAAGGGGGAACACGACAGAAGTACATACGACAGAAGTAAATTCATTTTTGGGTAGCAAGCTAAGCATCAGCAAACAAACAGGTGGGGTGTTGAATTTCTGCTAAGAAGCAGCAAACAACCTGGATGAATTGCTCTCATATTTAATAGTAGAGTAGATTATAATAGCAAAGATCAATTGTAATTTAAACCGTTTCTTTAACGAAAAAGAAAAAAAAATGAAAGCCTATGGAACTATTTGCAACCAGTAAACAAAGGGGAGACTTACCACAAAAGCAAATTCGATGGGTAAGGAATGAGAATTCCATCGTACTCTGGTTATCTGCCGGTGTGATGTCGAACCGAAATCAGCAAACGATGGGAGTGGGTCGGCTGACAAATCGCAAATGGTGAGGAGTTCCTTGATGCCTCTCAAACTCTCGCAACGAGTCGGCATGCCAAATGTATGAAAACGTGTGAAGAGCGGGGGAAAGGCACAACTCAGTTGGAGAGCTTTCTTTAGATCTCCGACGAAGAAGGAGAGAAAAGCAAGTTTGGATTGAAGCGGCATTCTGTCTCAATTGGGAATGGGTTGTGTTTTAGGGTTGAGTAGTCAGTGCTGCCAAATACAACACAATTGGGACTTTGTGCAAAAACGACGTAGGTCTGCCTCAGTTTCACTGTGCACTAAATTGTTATTGTTCACAGTATTTGTGTCACACAAAGACAAAAATAGTTTTTGGAAATAATTGCAAATCCAAACGGAGCCAATGTCTCATGTGTGACAGGCTGCTTTTTGGGTTCAATTTTAGGCAAAACAAGGAAACGTGGTATTTATATCTATATGTATAAGCAGGAGAGGTATTAGTGAATGCCTCTTAAATGGCTTCCAAATCTCTTGTACTTTTTTTCTAAATTTTTCAGTTATTTTAATATATAAATTCAATTAAAAAGTTTGAAATAGTGATTTACAATTAATTCTATGGCAATTCAAATTTAAAATTTAAAACTTTTTGCCCACTTCAAATGAGTGCTTAATAAATCGTTATAGTTTATTTTCAAACTTTAACCTTTTTGCTTCCATAAGTAAAGAAAATAAATTTGGATAATTTGATTAGTTCCATATTAAATCATTCACACCATTACAACTTTATTACTTTAGCCCATTTTATTCCTTGATTAGTAAAGATTGATTTGTCAAATCTGAATGTGATTAGTCCTATTTTTTGATCATTTATATAGTAACATTTTTAGCACTTCCCTTCCAGATATATACATAGATTTGTCAAACATTCAGATAACATATCCAATTATAACCATTCTTTAACCATTTTACCTATTGTAGCCTTAAACTTATCCAATTAGACAATTATTCCAACTATGAAATAAAATTTGACATACAACGTTATCTAATAATATTTGATATGCGCAATACTTTATTTGGATAATTTTGCATATAATGAAAGTGCACATAAAAAAAATTTTATATCAATTTTAAATTAATAAAAGGGGCATTTAGATGGTTGTTTTTTGGAGTGTTTATCAAAAATTTTTAAAATAAATATTTGTTTAAACAATTATCTTGGGTGATCGTCACAAAAAATAGTAGGATTTCACCAAAGTTATACTTAATTACTTTACCTTGATGACTATAATTGTAACTCTTTATTTGAAAAAAAAACACTTGAAAAGTGAGGTAATGAATTCTAAATAATAAAAGGAATAGAAGATTGGAGTATAGGTGGGAAGGATAAAAGTAAGGTAATGAATCCTAAAGAATAAAAGGAGTATAAAAATAGGAGTATAGGGTTGGGGAGCTATAGTTGTAGGTTGGGATAAAACTATCAAAATGAGTGATTTATGTGAGTAAACTGACATAGTTTTTCATGGTTTTGGTTATCTTACCCATTTACAATCCACTACAAAATTTTATTTATTTTTTCTCTCATATTCTTTGAGCAACAAAATAAGATATCATTGTAATCAACAAAAATAAGAACACATTACATTAATAAATAAATTTTTACCTAAAAATAAAAAAATTACACAGAAGAACCAATAGTAGTGATCATAAGCAATTTTGTCACTCTACAAGAATCTCAAAATAATTTAGGTGTGAATGTAAGAAATCAATTAACACTTAATGAGTTAATTAAACTTTGATGGAAGGAAGGAAGGAAGGAAGTCGGATAATTTAACAAAAATTAAAAATTAAAGAATAGGAAAAGAACATTAAATATGCCTTTGTAAAAAGTAGAATATAATTATTAAATTTGTAGTGATTTAAATTTACTTACTAATGAATTTGAATCTATGTCTAATTTAATTAGGTCTAAATAGGTAGTTCAATCTATCCATTTAATAGCCACTAATTAATGAGTTAATTGGGTTGTCCATTTGAAGTTAATAAAATTGCA
This sequence comes from Coffea humblotiana, assembly GCA_023065735.1. Taxonomy (NCBI): domain Eukaryota; kingdom Viridiplantae; phylum Streptophyta; class Magnoliopsida; order Gentianales; family Rubiaceae; genus Coffea; species Coffea humblotiana. The sequence continues at coordinate 7,775,912 of CM041208.1, read as the reverse complement.
TACCCATACTCATTTGTTGAAGAACAAGTTGAAAAATTGGTCATTATTTACAATTATATATGGGTGAAAAGAGTAACAAGATAGGAGGTAAAAAGGTTGCCAAATTGGTACAAAATTGCACAATTTAATAGAAGCAGGGTAGGGTGAAAGAAAGGTAGAGTTTGTGGGAGAGAGAAGAGTTGGAGGGATGTGGGAAATTTGGGTTAGAAAGGTGAGGAAAAGGGTAATGAAAATTAGGAGAATGTTAATGGGAAGTGACGCAAAAAAAAGAGAATATGGAAGAGTGGGGTAACAATTTTTGTTTGGTGTGCTTTTAGTATTTCTTTAGATATTTTTGTGACCTTTGTTCATACTTTTAATATATGCTATGGTTTTAGATAAGGTACACAATACAATATAAATTAGACACTAAAATAGCACTCTTTTGATTTTTTTAACCTTTTTTATGTAACTATTATAAATAATTCATTTACTATTATTATTATATTAAAAGTAAATCTATGCATTGGCATGGGTTGCAATACTAGTTTCAATTGGAATCTATATATATAGAAGTAACTATTTTCATTACAAGTTATTTCTCACCCCTATGTGACATGCCTAATCGAAGAAAATTAACGAATTATGGGTCATTTAAGTTTTATTCATATATATATATATATAAGTAGTTATTTAAATTAGAGTTGTTTCTCACTCTTATGTGGCATGTCTAATTGAAGAGAATTAATGAGTTATGGATCATTTAGGTTTTACCCATATTGAATATTAGATCATATGTTTAAAAATTATCCTTAATTTTAAAATAAATTTAAAAAATAACTAATCTTATCTTAATGATATCTACATTTTATAAAATTATTACATAAAACTATAGTAAAACCTTTTTCAAATCACAATTATTAAAATCTTACATATTCCATAAATTACTTTCTTTCACCACCATATCGTTGATTAGTATTCGAATTGTTTATTATCTCTTCCCTTAATTTTGAAATAACTTAGTGCAAAAAAGAGAATAAACTGTTACACGGACAGATTTATCAACTCAAAATCGGAACAAGTGCTGCTGTCGTTACACTTACTTGAGCTAGCTCTTATAGGTAAAGAAATTAGAAGAAAAGCTATTGCTCTGGGGTTTTGGATTGTGAGTTCTGACTTCTAAGCAACCCTTGAGGTTCCATCTGAAACTACAATTAACTACTCCTCTACAATTCCAACTGACAATCTTCATGGATAAACCATATTAGTATAGGTAAGGCTTAATGCCCCAGTTCCATGGCCTCATCAACTAAATATTTATTGATGAAAAAAAGTTGATTGTCGGATCTTTTCTATTTAATAAAATGTGAATATATAGTTCTACGTTTATGGTCATTATAAAATTTTAAATTATCTAAACTAATATTTATAAAAAAAATATCTACCAAGTTTTTGATATGGAATACATTATTTGATGTATACTATCATATTATGGTGAAAGTATGTAAACAAATTTTTAAAAATTAGTAAATAATTGAAGAATACATTAATTTTTTAAAGTTAATATGAATGAACATATAGGATTTTTAATTTTTGTATTCAAATTATTCATATTTGTATAAATTTACAATAAATAAAAAAAGATTGTGCTAAGGCACGGGCAAAATTCTAGTATATATATATGTGTGTGTGTGTGTGTGTATGAAGGTAGCTATTTTAATTAAAGTTGTTTCTCACTCTTACATAGCATGCCTAATTGAAGAGAATTAACGAATTATAGGTCACTTAGGATTTTATCCATATTAAATCCTATTTGGATTATATTATATGTTCAAAAATTATCTCTAATTTTAAATAACTTTAAAAAATAACTAATCCTATCTCAATGATATTACTTTAAAAAACAACTAATTTTATCTGAATGATTTACTTTTTATCAAATTATTACATAAAGAAATATAGTAAAACCTTTTTCAAATCACAATTATTGAAATTTTACATATCCCAAATTACTTCTTTTCACCACCATACCATTAATTAGTATTCAAATTGTTCATCTTTTTTCCTTAATTTTGAATTAATTTAGTGTACAAAAGAGAATTAACTGTTACACCGACAGATTTACTAATATGACCATTGTAAAAATGGTTAGAAGCTAAATATTTATTGTTAGAAACTAAATATGACTGACAGATTTTCTTAATAATAAATTGTTAGAAACTAAATATTTATTGATGAGAAAAATAAATTGCTATTTTTTTCTCCTTAATTAAATATGACCATATAGTTCTAGATTTATGGTCATTTAAAAATTTAAATTATTTGAAAAATATTCATAAAAAAAGAATATCTATCAATTTTTTATATGGGGCACATTATTTGATGTATACTGTCATATTATAGTAAAAGTATGTAAATAAATTTTTAAAAATTAGTAAATAATTGAACATTTAGAATACATTAATTTTTTAAATATATTTAAATTAATACATTTAAATTAGAATACACTTAGAATACATTAACATAGATGAACATGTTGGATTATTGTTAATTTTTGTATTTAAATTATTTATATTTGTATAAATTCACAATAAATAAAAAAAGAACGTGTGAGGACCCGAAAATTATTTTTATTTTATCGTCATTTCTTTGAGTACATTTTCTGTACTTTACTTTATTTCCTTAATTTCTCATATATTTTATAAGAGAGTCAAGATTTTAATCATTTTTAGTCATATTTGTGTGCATTATGGACGTAAGACCTACTAGTGTATGTGCGATAAATAAGTAGTCGTGGATATATTTATGGTTAAGGATAATTAACGTTAGCGAATTTTAGATACTAGTGTGGTATGTACGATAAATTTTTTAAGATTAGGCGAATTTTGTACAAAGGGATAATATTTTATAAGGTGTTAAGGGATAATTAGAGGTTGACAAAACATTTTAGTGATAGGAAGACAAGAGGATGAGGATTAACAATTGGAGGACATTTGCCACACAAGCTTTGGACCTTTGACTTTAACTACAACCTTTCTTAGCCTTTACTAAAACAACTTTGACCAAAAACACTTCAACTTTCTTACCCCTTCTTGGCCGAAACTTTGAGAGGAGAAAAGGGAAGAGAAACTTCATCTTCAACCTCTAATTCTTGCTTGAATCTTGAGTTGTCACCTAAATCTTACAAATTACTCCATAAAAAGTGACCTTTAGGGAGGATTAAGAGCTTTGGCGAAAAGATTTGGGAGAAAGAAGCACTTGGTTTCCACTTCTTCCTAGGGTTTCAAGATAACCACATCAAGGAACCATCTTCTCTTTTAACACTTGCATATGAGTAGATTTAAAATTTGATTTTGGTAGTTTTCATGAGAAATTTTATGGTTTGAGTGGTGATTCAAAAATTTCAGCTTTGATGGTGAAATTTCAGCTTTAATATGATAGCTTGAGTTTGGCTATGATTTAGTAGTTTTTGCCATGTGAATCTTCTAGCATTTATATTTATTTTGGCTTGCCTATGAAAAATTTCAGCTTGTAGTTCAAAATTTCAGCTTAGGGTTTCAAAATTTCAGCTTGGTTTTTGAGCTAGAAAATTGTTTACATTGGATAGTTTTGTGGTCTTAAACAAGTGTACTTTATAGCTTGTAACTTGTGGTTGTGATTGAGCTTGGATTGATATGAATATAGGTGTTAAGTTTGGATGGAAAACTAAAGAAAAATAGTGCTGCTAAAATTTTTACTACTTCCTTTCTTGTAAATAGTGATATAAGAGAGGTGATTTGTGTTGTTGGACTTAGTTACATGTGATTGCTTTGAGTTCATTTTGATGGTGGGTATAAGGTGAAATTTTGACAAAACCATGTGTAAAGCAAGAGGAAAAGTAATGTTCTTCTATCATGCTCTTTAGTTTCGTTTGCCCAATTTAGACTCAAGGTTGGTTGTTTTTTTCCAAAAGTTGTTGTATATCTTAGTATATTTGCTAAATTTCATGAGTTTAAATATCTAAATTTCCTCTTTTGGTCTCTTACATATTTTGAGTCTAAGTGTTTCCTTTTCACACCAATAACTTACTTGAATCATTGCCCTAGTATGTACTTGGATTCTCCTTGAATTGCACTTTCAAATTTATCTTTGAACCCTTGTGTTATAAGAGGCCAATTTGGATAGGTGTATGGCCCATAGTTGAATCTAAAATGTGAACTTCGTTCACCTAAGTTTTGGATAGTTAGTGTGAGGACCCGCAAATTTACCTATTTTAAACTCCTAATTCTAGCTTATTAATTATTTATTTGGCCAAATGCCCGAATATTATTTTCTAACCTTTTTAGACCCAATTACATGGAACTATGGCTTACATGTATTTTTAAAATGACTGTTACGAAAATTAATTTTGGAAGGCTAGATAAGTGAGAATAGTGAATACGTGATTGGAAGTCAATAATTGAATCGATGATACAAAAGGTTGGAAATTGGAGACTTGTACATTAATCTTAAAATAAGTATTTTTATGATTAAATACTCAAGTGATAGTTAGTTATACTATCGTTATAAGAATTTCCTAGAGATTTCGCTTTATCGCGCACAAGTTGGAAGTTCACGTTTCGCGCGCGCAACTAATTGGAGGATTTTTAGAAATTATTTCTAGACTATTAAGAGTCAATAATATTAGTGTTAAAGGAAGTGCATTAGCGGTTTAGTGCACAAGTGAAACAAACCGAGAGGAATCGGGCACGAAACGCGCGCATACGCGCACTAATGGGTGTTGACTTTTGTACCACAAAAGCTAACCAACCACCAAGCTTCCTCAACAAGCCTTACCATTAGCCATTTCTTCTCTTTTGCTCCAAGACAGCCGAAACCAAGAAGAAGAAAAAGAGACCAAAGTTCTTCATTTTTCCTTCATCAAATCTTCACCAAATCTTCACCAAATCACTTCAAACTTTAACCACACTTTGCAATCTACTTGGAGAGCAACTCAAGCTAAAAGAGCTTCAAATCACGGTTTTTCTTGAGCTAAGGAGGACCGAAATTTCTGCCTTAACATCTAGGAAAGTAAGTGACGATCAACCTTGCAAATCTTGACTTATGGAAGTTGTTTAGCACTTATGAGTTCATAATTTCTTATGGGTAGCTTCATTTATGTGGAAATTTGGTGTGTGGCTCTATGAACTCCCACCATGGCTTGATGGACTGATTTGATGAGTTTTGATGTTATTAATGTTGGTTTAGTGCTTAAATTAGTAGAAATAAGTGATATTATGGATGATAGCTCAAAGGAGGTGAAGGGGAGAATTTTTCGTTTCTGCCCCTGTGATGTCCGTGGCCCTTAGGGCAAATTTTGTATTCTAATGACTTGGTTATGATGTTTATATGTTGTGTGAGATGTGTAGAAAAGTTTCATCAAAAAATTTCATGATTTGGTTGGCCAAATGATGTGATTTCGGAAGACAGCAAAACTGGAAAAATTTCCCTTAACTGCTCTGCAGTGTTTTTTTTTTGGCTATAACCTTTTTCTCCGAAATCAAAATCAAGTCCGTTTGTGGCACTGGAAACTAGACATTCCCAGATTTCCAATGTATAAAATTCACATTCTGATTCCACCTGAGTGATCCGTACCAACCTTGTAAAGTTAACTGTCCTGTTTCTCGTCTGCACTGAAAGCCCTGTTTGAGCAGCGAATTGATTCTCAAATATGAGCTAGTTTTGGATAGATTTTGAGAACGATTTCTTCTAAGAAATTGTAGCTTTATGAATCTAGTTTCAACACCACCACCATGCACAATTCCAAGTTGGATTGAGTGATTGTGGCTGAAGTTCGAAACTGACTCAGGGATTGAAACCCTCTTTTTGGCTAGTTGATGCCTTAACCTTGATTGGGACTTGTTGTTTCGAAATTCTTGGTGTTAACCACCTACCAAATGCATCTTGAATGTTTCTTGGACCTTGCTTCATAAATAAACTGAAATGGGACTGATTTCATTGTGCAAAATGTTCGGAAACGAACTAAAAGCAAGAAGACAGATTTACTAGGAAATATTTTCCAAACTTTGGTGGTCTTGTTAACTGTCTTTCCATACTAGTTTTTGCGTGAAATTTGATAGGAGAATAGTACTCATATGGAAGTTTACGTGTACCAAATTTGGTGTTATTCTAAGACCATTTCGATACCAAATGACCCAAATCTTGCTTTTCAAATCTGGAAAACTTTTCTTTTTCTTGGCCGAATGGTCAAACTTGTTTTGGAACGTTTTGTTTCGAAAACTTTGATGTCAATTACCGCTAAATTGCTCATTGGATGTTTATGGAACATTGGTTTCAACATTTGAGTGAATTGAAGTTGATTGTGAGGAGCAAAGCTTTTAAAAAGGAAAATTGAAGTACAAGGCAGATTTGCCTTGGAAATTCGTGGGACTTTAGTGATTTTGTTAACCACTTTCGTGTGAATTTCTGTATGAAAATTTACAGAGGAATAACCCTTATATGGTAGTTTAATACTGCTAAATTTGGTGCCATTCCGAGTCTATTTCAATGTCCAACTGAAGTCCCAAAGTTCATGTTTCAAATCTGGAAAATGTTCAATCTGTCCTTATTTTTAGCTAATTTTGAGCCACTATATCTTGGTGTTCAAAACTCCGATTCTTGTTCCGTTTGTTGAGTTTTAAACCTTGCTTACAACTCTAATTGAGTTTCCAAATTTCAGAGGCTAGGTTGAATTCTACGATTTTTGCCGAATTTTCAAAGATTAGCCGAAAACCAATCCAAAACTGTCTTAGTAGGCTTAAGGCAGCAACTTTGAGCTGAGTTTTGAATATCTTCCATTTGGATCATGGAAAAATGTCTTCTAGGAACTTTTAGTACTTTGGAAGAAGTTTCCAACGGTATCAAGTTTTCCAATTTTGGAGTTACAGAGAGTGAGATACGATTTTTCAAGATCGCTCGACAAATCTGAAATTTTGAACTTAAAGGAAATCGAAGGTTTGAACTCTTCCAGTTTCCTTCCATATCACTCGACCATTTCACACTTGACTTTAAAGATGCAAATTAGATTTCTCTTGTACTTTTAAAATTCCGCTTCGAATCTCGATTTACGAGTAATTAAGGTTTGTATTTGTGAAATTTTCTTAAATTGTACTAGTGTGCAATCTTTCTTGATATTTAGGGGTTCTAAGTGATATTGTGTAATAGTTGATGGTTATTTGCTCAGGCGCTCAAGGGGACCTTCAAGAGAACCCGAAGTGGACGTCTAAAACACTTGTTGAGCACTTACTCTCTTGTATTGATTAGGTGGTGTTCCATATAGAAGTACGTGATTTGAATAGTCTATGATATGTTTACTCCATGGTCATTATGTGTTAAGTGTTACCACACTCGTTCTCATTTAAATAAAATGTACTTGAATTACTCGATATGAAATACTTGAAATGCATATTTACATGAAGCATTTCAATGATTGACTATGCTATAGCTGCATAAGTTGATTGGAGTGAATCTCCTCGACTCTTAAGTGGTAAAAATAGATGGCCAATAGGCGGTCTACTAAGATGAATAATGTCTATCAATTAACCGTGACTACTTACCGTTAACCGTTTACCGATCTATTTGATTATTTACTGTTTACCGATTTACTTGACTACTTGATTACTTGATTACCATGAATTCCGTATTCATATGAAATTATGGCATATTCCTTACGTGTTTGGATGTTAAGTGTTACCTATAGTTGCTCTTGTGAAATTGCCAATGTTTTAAGGCGAGTGTGTATTTTATCTCACTCGACCTACTAAAATGTCAAATTTTTACCGTTCACCGTATACCGTTATCATTTATCAATTTGCTTGATTATTTTGCATGTTGTCAGCTCTAAGTTGAACTGGATCCTGTCCTTGGTTACTAACTTGCTCGAGCCAGGATTGGGCTCGGTCGGGTAGGTTGGAACTTTGGGACACCGTTTCGGTATACTCGAGTATTACCGCTGGAGAGAATAAGGTGATGGCCAGACAACCGAGGGGATCACTGGAGTCATAAGGTGAAGTTGACTGAAATGGTTCCACTGGAACACTGTATCCTTCAATATGTGTTTATTTTGCGTAATGATAACTGTTCCATGCTAATGTGCCAATGTGCAATCTCGAACTATACATGTGTTATATTCAAATTAATCGTACAATGAATACCGTCTCATGCTAATGTGCCCAATATGCAACCTGAAACCATATATGTGGTATGTTGAAATTACTTGATTTATTAGAACTGCTAGAGTGTTTTGGAACCTCACTGGGTTGTGTAACTCATTCCACGTTTTTATTTTTCTTAACAAGATCCGAGACCAAGGGTGCTCGTGAATAGTACTAGATTGTTCTCTTTTGAAGACTTTAAGTTGTATTATAACGGATGGTTGCAGTACATACTCTTTTGAATTGTATTAAGTTTGAAAGTTAACTGATTGTAAGTATGAAATATTTTGGAGTACTTTAATTATATATTGAAATATTTGAAATATTTCGAGATTTTGAATTATGGATTGTAGTGAGTCCTGACAAGAGTTGGGCAGGCGTCCCGCGGATACCCTTTGGTTCGCCTTAGGGAGAAGTGGGGGCGTCACAGTTAAACCATAAATATCTTTTACCTTGGTTGCTCTTAAGGTTTGGTAGTATTCGAGAGCCACTCGGAGACGAATGTTATCGTTGCACTGCTTTGAACTGGTGAGTGTTTCAATTGCATGTTTCATGCTACTTGTGGTTCAAAAATGACTTGTTGCTTGAACTGGCTTATTACCACTTAGGCGAGTGTGTACTTTATCGCACTCGACCTAACTTAACTGAGTTCTTGATATCTTGTTTACAAGTGAATTGATGTGAGTGTCAAGTGCATGTTTCTTGATATCTTGATTTGAATGATACCACGTGTTATGTGTTGAATATTGAACTTGATGAGGCGAGAGTATACTTTATCACACTCGTTCTCAGCTTTTTGAATGATCCTGTACTTGCTTGAACTTGATTGACCTATACTTGTGTTTGCGCTTGTACTTGACTTGTAAGTGTTGAGCGGCAGCATGTACCACACTCAATTCGAGTGGGAGGTGCCTCTCATTCCCGTCTCAATATTACCTCGTCAACCATACTTGTTCTTGCTTGAGTATACTTGAGTATTACTACCTCTGTTACTATCTCTGTTATTTTGGTGGTCGGGCCCAGTAGGGGGTTGATTGGTAGACGAAGATTGGAGATAAGTGGTGTTTCTACTGGACTTGTTACTATATTTCAAATGTTGACGGAATGTCAACGGACTTGGAAGATGTTACTGTGAAATTGGCTGCAAGTGAAACACTGTACAGGACTAAGTGCTACGCTTGAAATCTTGCAAGAGCACCACATCAGTTGTATCAACGTTTGAATACTGGGTGTTCTGCCCAGAACCTGGCGGAAGCCACCGTATCAGTAACGTATCCTTCCTTGCTGGTGTTAAATTGCTTATTTGAATGCTTGAGCTGTTAATGACTTTACTTGTAACTATTTACTATTTTCGTTCTAAGATTTTGAAATATATGAAAGATATTTTGCCAATTTGACTGCATGTTTTCTTGGAACCTCACTGACCTTCTAACTCATCTCTTTATTTGTTTTCCTTAACAGGGTGCGGGATGAGAGAGACAAGAATAGTACTAGTTGTATTAGGAATTTTAGACTTGTATTTGGCCGATATTGTATTATAGTACACTAGTTATTCAAGTTCTTAGCTTTCGGCTTGTACTTTGGCTTGTATATTCGGATGATTTGTAGCATGTTCGTGTTATTTTGAAGAATTATAGTGCTATTGATTTGGCATCCAAAAAATAGTGAGCTCAAAAGTTGTAGCCCTCATTTTAAGTAATTGCCATCTTATTTATATTTGGTGAAGTGATTGAGTTATTTGTATTTTGATTCGTTTTATTATACACCTAAGTATGAATGTTTTGTGAAGTTGGATGGTTGTAATATTTCTCGAAGAATTTTATCCTTAATTTGCAATTAATGATATCTCTGAAGTTAATGTGAGTGAGTGAGTCCTGACGAGAGTTGGGCAGTTGGTCCACTGACTCTTAGGGTACGCTCTAAAGGAAGATGGGGCTATCACAGAACGTGCTAAGACACGGGCAAAATTCTAATTGAATATTATGTTATATGTTTAAAAATTATCTCTAATTTTAAAATAACTTTAAAAAATAACCAATCTTATCTTAATGATATCTAAAATAATTTTAAAAAATAATTAATATTATCTTAATGATATCTACATTCTTTCAAATTATTACATACAACTATGGTAAAACCTTTTTTGAATCACAATTATTAAAATCTTACATATTCCACAAATTACTTCCTTTCACTACTATATCATTGATTAGTATTCAAATTGTTCATCATCTCTTCCCTTCATTTTGAATTAACTTAGTGCAAAACAGAAAATTAACTATTACACCGACTGATTTACCAGTATTGTTGGAAACTAAATGTTTATTGATGGAAAAAAAGCAGATTGCTGGATCTTTTCTACTTAATTAAATGTGAATATATAGTTCTCGGATTATGGTCATTACAAAAATTTAAATTATTTAAAAAAATTTATAAAAAAGGAATATCTACCATGTTTTGATATGGGATACATTATGTAATGTATACTATCATATTACAGTGAAAGTACGTAAACAAATTTTTAAAAATTAGTAAATAATTGAACATTTTGAATACATTAATTTTTTAGAGTTAATATGAGTGAACATGTAGAATTGTTGTTAATTTTTGTATTTAAATTGTATAAATTTACAATAAATAAAAAAAGGTCATGCTAAAGTACGGGCAAAATTTTAGTTAGATTTGAAAATTGTAACAATAGAGTGATTTGATACTTCCAATTTGTTCATTGTCATTAATCATTAGATTTGGTCACGTACTGCATTGCTTGGATAGAGATTATTTGCCAAACTTTTTTTGCTTACACTATCAACACGTTTTCTAAACCCATACCTATATCTATATATATATATATATATATATATGATAAAAGTAGTTATTTTAATTAGAGTTGAGAAACTCACTCCTATGTGGCATACCTAATTGAGGAGAATTAATGAGTTATGGATCATTTGGATTTTACCCATATTGAATATTATATTATATGTTTAAAAATTATCCCTAATTTTAAAAATAACTAATCTTATCTTATTAATATCCAAAATAACTTTAAAAAATAACTAATCTTATCTTAATGATATCTGCATTTTATCAAATTATTACATAGAACTATAGTAAAACCATTTTTAAATCACAATTATTAAAATCTTACATATTTCATAAATTACTTTCATTCTTTTTTTTTTGACGCCACCCCTTGTGTTTTATTGACTACCCAAAATGGAAAGAAAGGTACAATGGGTTTAACATGTGCGAGGAAATAAATAAGTACTTACTCGTTTACATATATGTGGATGGGTCCTGATCCAAGTAAGAAAAGAATACAGTAGGTACCGTCCTATTTTGTAGTGCGAATGTAGGGGAAACTCGATTTATCTAGAGAGAGAGGAGGCCACGAATGTCAAAGGGGCAGCCGGGAGCATGATAAGTGGATGAAGAGCGCGATATACTCGCTTGTTTTGCGAGAAAGTCCGCAGCAGCATTTAACTCTCTATAGCAGTGTTGAAAGATAAAGGATCCGACATTCAGCAAAGCCTTGATTTAGGAGACCACGGAGAAGATGCGCCACAGGCATTCAGCTACTCCAGTCACGACGTTTAGTAGGGTTGAAGAATCGAGTTCCACTATAGCCTGAGTAAGTCCTTGATCCAAACAGAGACGTAAGCCTTCGAGGGGCACCATCGCTTCTGCATTCATGTTGGTTTGCCAGCCATAATAGGATGAGAATCCGTGAAGGAAGTCCCCAAAAGCGTTCCTAATTAGTCCCGCTCCCTCGAGTCACCTGGGTTTCCAATTGAAGACTTGTCCACATTAAGTTTCACGTAAGGAGAGGGAGAAGAAATGTACCTGAGAATCATGGTGCGCGGTTTGTATGGGTGCTGCAGAAATGGCACAAGACGTAGCCCCAGTACTCTTGTATCCTCTGCCATAGTACATATAAACGTCGTGACTCGGGCGATTAGTTGAAGTCAGTGATAATTTGTTTAACTATCATTGGTGCGGTAACCACAATCCCCTCAAAGAAAGCTTTATTCTAGGCTTTCTAGAGCTCTCAACAAATCAGTGTTGGCAACAATCGAGCTATTTCTGCTAGCAGGTTGTTGCACCCAGAGCGGACCCGCCAACCTTGTAATTTCAGGACAACGTCATCCGCTAGGGGAGGATATAAATGTAAATTCATTTCAAACCACCTCTACACTGATAACCCTCATTCACAAGTCAAGGAGACATGTTCCAAGGATTCCTCATTCGAGCACACGAGACATTTAGAAGGTAGATGAAAACTGAACCTTCTCAAAATGTTAGGAAATGGGAGCAGAGAGTTCAGTAGCCTCCACATGAAAATGGAAACTCAATAGGGGTGTGCAAAAAAACTGACAACCTAAAAACCCGATGAACCCGATTCGATTCAATCCAAAAAATAGGATATTCGATCCGATTTTTCTTAGCGGGGCAGATGAGGCTTGGGTACCCGCAAAAAATGATACGGATACGGATAAAAAAATAAAAACTTGTAGGTACCCGACCCGTAAGGTATATTATATAAATATTAAAAAATAGGGATCATTTTATAATTTTATAATTTTCCATCCTAAGTGTAAGTGAAATGGCTCATAGCCTCATATTCTAATCTCATATGATCTGCCTCTCCTCATATTGTCTGAAGAAAGCGAATATTTTCGGTGAAACTTGAATCAAATGAATAAAATGAAGGAAAAATTTGTGAAACTTTATCATAAAAATTGTTCATCCCTTTCATTCTTTTCATTTTTATTCTACCTCCATCGATCTTTCCTACAAATCTTTCATCAATTCAATCAAAAATTTGTGTTTGGAGTTACAATTTTCTGTTAGCTAGATAATTAAAACATTTGTGTCTTTCATTTATTTATTTATTTGATTTATTTTATTGCAATTATGTCTCTTAAATTTGTCTTTTTTACTTTAGTGCAAGAAATTTATTTTTCTTTTTTATCACCTTTAGTGCCTTAAGTTCTATTCCAAAGATGTAAAGAAGTTAGGGAAGATTTTTTAAGATTATTTTGATTATACTTTCTCCAAAAATAATTAGCTCTGTTCAATTCTTTTTTGGACTTGATTTCACAGTCGATTCATTTGGGATGCAGTCTTGTACCATAACATCCTTAAGGAAGTTGGGGAAGTTGCTAGATACTTATTATTCTTGTATTTGTTATGTTATAGAAGGATGAAATGTGTGAGAATGGTGATGTACTCAAAATTATCATGAAACTTCTTTTTGTCTATTAGATATTATAATTCTAATATGTACTAAATTTATGAGATCGCTTTGATTGTTGGATGAAATATATGACAATGGTGACGTATGGACTTTGATTACAATATCTCTACAAATATTAATTGGAAAGCATGTTTTTTTATTGGAAAACATGTTGATATTAAGTGCAAAATAATTTTTTATTGGATAATAGTTTTTTTAGGGGCGGGTACCCTATGACCCATCTCTTTTTTTCGAATACCCGAGTAGCAAGTATACGAAGACATTAGGAGTGGGTTAGGGTCACAAAATGGCTGATCCGATATATTAGGGTTGGATCAGCCAAATTATGTTAGGGGCGGGTACCCGACCCGTACTCACCCTTAAAACTCACAGTGGAATATGCTTATCCTAGATCATCCTTTGGGAAAAAGTGATAGAGCCTTGGGGAGACAGCTTCTGGATCGCCGAGGAGATGCTAAAATCTCCGTTAGGCGAGGGACACCAAACTAGCAACCTCCCCTTGGGAGAAAGTTAATCAGGATAATAGTACACCATGTAACTCGTTGGCCGACAGGACATTTTCGGGTTCCCGTAATCTCCAAGACCCATCAACCAAACAATTCACAATTCGCATAGTTAGTTGGGGAATATTGGTCTTTCCATCAGTGAGAGGACCCGTTCCCAACCAATTTCGAACTAGAAGGAACTGCTCCTATCCTTGATCAGCCTTTGTGAGTTCTCTTCAACAAAATCCCAAATTCGAAGCATGCGCTTCCATGTTTTTGAGCCTCGCGGAGTCATTTGCACTTGGGAGATATGATGAGCATGATGCCCATATTTTGCAATCACGAATCTAGCCCAGAGCACGCAAGTGGTTTGAAGAAGCCACCAAAGCTTGCACCCAAATTCTCTCATCACATCTTCTAGACTCATAAACCCTAAGCCATCCTCCTCCACTGACTTACATAGTTTCTTCCATTCCCTCCAATGTCTCTTGTCCTTTCCCTCTGACTCTTCCAAAAAAAAAGGTGGCGAATATGCTCTCCATGTGGCGCAAGACGCTCTTGGGGAACTCCAAAGTGGCCATCGTGTGTTTAGGAATAGCCAAGAGAACATGCTTGATCAGAATCATACAACCTTCGGCTGATAGAACTTTATTATTCCAGCTTACAAGTTTTGACCTTATGTTATCTGTTAGATGCTGGAAATGCATCCTGCGCAGCCGTCCTTTGGAGATTGTGCAGCCAAGGTATTGCAAAACTAGTTGACGGGATCTCATTCCCAACTAGTGGGAAACAGCCACAACCTAGTAGTAAAGCATCTCGAAGATATTACGAAAAAACTCTTGACTTTATTAACTCTTTGTCCTGAGGCCGCTTGGTATAGGTCTAAAAATTTCAGCATGGTTTTGATATCCGTCTTTTGTCCCCTCATAAAAATGAGCACATCACCTGCATAACTTAGGTGTGTGATTGGGAAGCAATCCCGTGGTAGACTAAATGGCAAAACCTTGGCTGATGATAGTAGGCCCTTTAGCCTGAGGCTCAAAGCCTTTGCAACCAGTAAAAATAAGAAGGGGGAGAGAAGGTCCCCTTACTTAATCCCCCGTGCACTTTGGAAGAAACCAAACTGTTTACCATTTATTAGTACTGAGAACCATGCTCCTCTAATGTTGTTCATGACCAAGGACATAAACCAAAGACTAAAGCCAAATTTGCATAACAACTTGGAGAGGAACCGCCAAGAGACACTATCGAAGGCTTTCATCATGTCTACTTTTAGAACCATGTTGTGCCCCTGTACTTTTTTGTCAATCGATCCCAACACCTCCAGGGCCAGCAGAATGTTATTAGATATTTCTTGCCCTTTGAAGAGATGATTTCTGGTAGGTGTCCGAACCGACCTGAGTCAATCATCTCTTAAGTAAAGTGTGATGGATTCGCTTGTCCGAAATGAATGGCGGGGCTTCTCCCCTGGGATCACTCCGACGATCAAGTCAGTATATTAAGAAAACAAGAAATAAAAGCGGGAGTGAATGAAACAGTGTCCTTACTTGTGGGGAGTGAACAGGGGACATTTATAGAGCAGGAGTGGAGGACAGGACGGTGAGCTTATGTTAGCGGGACCCCCGTCCTGACTATTACGGCTCTGTTCTGTACCTAGAAGTCTAACTCTGATACTGTAACAGTTTGGACATGCTGACAGGTAGTTCTGTGCAATAGCCATTAAGAGCATCAGTAACTTGTCAGACAAAGCAAGGACATTCAGTGTGGCGTCAGACAGGCTGACATCATCCGCGTGGAGCCGGGATGACACACCTAAAGTATAGAGGCCTTCCGTGACGTAGACCTAAAATACAATCGAGGTCAGGGGAAGGAGTCATGGCCCAAGGACACCTCGTCTTGTATGGAGAACGAGGTGGTATGATCTCGATCTATACGATGGCCGAGGTGACCATCCTCAATAAGTCCCCCAAGTCTCGGGAGCGCGGAAGCTTACGAGATTCCGAGGCTTCAATATGCTAAGACCGTTCAGTTTCTGAGGTCTCAATGTGTATCGCATGGTTAGGGGGCGTGACAAGTGGAAAGTCAGTTGAGAGGACGTGGTGAGTAAAGCGGTTATAAGTAATTGTTGTGACGTGGTGTAGTGGGGGGCTATGTGCAAAGAACGTGGCAATTGAAAAGACGGGACATTAATGAGGAGAGAGGGAGGCACGTCTTTTTGAATTTCGAACGTTGCCACCTCTTCGGATTCCCTTCAACCCCTATAAACAGGGGCCCTTTTTCACCGCACTATTCATCATTTTCCATCTTCACATCATACTCTGGCAAATTAAAGAGCGTTGTCGAGATTAATTTCTTTAGCCGAGATCACAGCCGAGATTACAACCGAGATCTTCGTTCTCGTCCGATTCCCTAGTCAACAGTAAGTACCTTTCTTTTCATCTCGTTTTTCATACATGGCTAGAACAGCTAAAATCTACAAAGAAGCCGTGAAACCGAGCTACCATGCCGAGAAAAGGCCTGACCCCCCAGAAAGCGAGATCTCGTCCAGTTCTGAAGAACGAACATCTAGTGCCGAGGAAGAAACCGCCGAAACCATCTCGGAAACTTCCGAGATGAACGAGGGCGGTTCTGAGGTCGTATACAATGACGATCTCAGAATCGAAATCCCTCATGATGAGAGCGTGCTGGAGTGGGTCGTTCCAAGAGACCTCTCGAACATTAATTTTGGCTAGATGCCGATGTTCAGGAACCACGTCAGGACAGATAGGGCCGAGAAGGTGATAAGGAAATGTCCCTTCAGGGCGGGATATATCATTAGATTGCCTGGGCCGAACCATTCAACCAAGAAGCTCCTGATGGATAAAGTCGCGATCTATTTGTAGCAACTCGAGACATGATTGAGGATGCCGACCTCATGATTCTTCCGAGACGTACTCCGGCATTTCGCGATTAGAATCACTTAGCTCGTTTCGAACGCAGTTCGCATCTTGGTGGATTCGAGATGCTATGTCGATATCAAGAGGTAACCCCCACGGTTAATTTCTTTCGTCGATGCTACACCTTCAAGGCACATGAGATGGAGAAGGGGTGGTTCTACGTCTGCAACCGGAATAATTCTATCCCAAAACTCGTAGTCGACGCTCCCACTTTAATAAAGAATTGGAAGCGTGACTTCGTCTTCGTTCCAGTCGAAGACTTCCCTTGGAGTTTCTAGTGGAGGCCGATTAAGTCGAAAGTCGACCCTTCCTCAGGGGATCATGACGAGGAGGGCTTCCAGAAGCTAATGGGGTCAGGGTTCCCAATCAATTGTTGGGACTACCCCGAGACAGTGTTGGTTGAGACGGGGATTAGTCGAGTCGTGATCGACCCTAAGAAGCCTCCTTTCTTTTTCACTAGATTTAAGAAACCTTGTAACTTTTTTTTTAACCTTCTCTTTATTTCGGCTATTATAGATAATAATGTTTGCTCCTTGTGCAGTGATTACAATATCCTCGGCCGTGGCAACCAAAAGCAGTTCGGTCGCAATAGCTATGGAGTCCACCTCGTCTGTACCAGAAGGGGTGGCAACTCAAAGAGTCACAGTTGCCCTGCCTCCTCATGGCTAAGGCAAGCAGTTGAAGATCTCGGCCAATCCAGTGACAGGCTCCTCACTGTGGAACTGTTTTCACAGCCCGCCTCAGTTTATCGGGGACGACAAGATGCACCCCGACGAGCACTGATGTCCCAACTGAAAACTTTCGATTAATGACCGGTGCACCCATCCCCGCGTGACACAAGAGTTAGTCATGTTCTCTCCACTGTCGAGAGACGCCGAGTTCACAAGAAAACTGACTCCTGAAGAGGTGATCTAGAGCCTTATGGTATCCATTGCTTCCACTACGGCTTTTGTGGTCGAAATGGCACGTCGGTATAGCGACCTGCTCGAGGAGCAAGATTCCGGCAAGTTCCAAAATAAAATTTCTAAGTTAGAGAAAAAGCTGGCAGTGTCAAAGTACGAGAAGACCGAGTTTCAAAACCGACTGTAGCAGGTTGAGGCAAAGGAAGAGGAGACCGAAACTATCATAAACAGCCTTAAATCGGCTCTCGAAGAGGAGCAGAAGAGGGGAGAAGAGGTGAAGAAGTCCCACAAACAGGCACTCGAGGGTGTTGGGACCTCGGCTGTAGAGGCCTTCAAGAGGTCCGAAATCTTCACCAAAGACCTTGGAGAGCTAACCTTTCCAAGTTTTATGTTTCACTACACCCCTGCCATCGACGAGGTCGCTCCTTACCTCTCCTCCGAGGATTTGGAATTCTTCAAGAACAAGACCAACTACAACGAGAACTCCAACGAACTGTGTGGTCGGATGCCCGAAGACATCCAACCTGGACGAGACTTGGCCGAGATCCGGGACGAGTTCAACAAATGGCTATTTGAGCTCGACCAGGTGTTTGAGGGGGAAGAGGGAGGAGAAAAAGCTCATCTCGGCGGGAAGAAAACCGGCGAGCAAACTGGCGAGGAGTACGAGAGAGGAGAATGAGATCACCTTGGCGGGGAAAAGCCCGTCGAGAAGACTGGCCAAGATGGAATCGAGACCGGGGCCTAGGTTAGTGGGGGCAAAGGGAATGCAGAGATGGGAGATGTTTAGTAGCGTTCCTGACCTTGATTCTTGTATTCTTTGTAATATTTCCTTTCATGAAATGAACTTTCTATTTCTTCTCATCTCGACTCTTTTATTTCATTCCCCTTATTTGTCCCTCTTATTTTTTATCAGCAATCTGATAATGTTAGGATAAAAAACACTAATCGAATAGTCAGCATATCATTAATAATTTCATGAATAATACATTCTAAAATTCTCAGCATGCCAAGTCCTAAGCACTAGAGACTCGTCGCGATAGGTTAGTTTACAATACCCAATTAGGTTAGATTCAATAACTCGATAAGGTCCCTCCCACTTCGGGGCAAGCTTCTCTTGAGGTTCTGTTCGACTTACAGAATCTTTTTTAAAGACCAGATCCCCAGGTCGGAATCGACAGAGTTTAACACGGATATTATAATAACTAGTTAAGGTGTACTTGTATGAAACTATCCGAGTTGAGGCTGCATCCCTTCTCTCCTCCATGAGGTCGAGGTCTATCTGTCTTTCCCCTTCATTCACTTCGGCTGCGTAAGCTGCCATAGGCGTTGTTCGGACCCATAGGTCAAAGAGAATGGGACCTCTTGAGTGGCTAACCTAGACGTTGTTCGGTAGGACCACAGGATGCTAGGGAGTTCATCTACCCAAAATGATCCAACTTGATGCAATCGAGTCTTCAGGCCATGCAAAAGAGTTCGGTTGAAATTTTCTGCCTGGTCATTCGCTTGAGGATGGCCAACCGAGGTGAAATACTGGTTGATGCCGAGATTCTCGCAAAATCCTTTGAACGGATTGTCAGCAAACTGCTTTCCATTGTCCGAAATGATTACTCGAGAAATTTCAAAGCGACAAATGATGCACTTTCAGAAGAATTTCTAAACAGCTAGTTCAGTGATGGTCCTGAGAAGTTCTGCCTCAACCCATTTGGAGAAGTAATCGACAGCAATTACGAGAAAGGTATAACCCCCGACGGCTTTAGGAAAAGGGCCGATGATGTCCGTCCCCCATTGCTCAAATGTTCAAGGTGAGGTGATGGGGACCATGAAATTGGCCAGTTGATGATGCTATGTGGCATGGAATTGACATGAAAGGCAGCTAAGAACGAGACCTTGAGTCCCTTGTCGGATAGTGGGCCAGAAATGCCCAAAGAGCAGGACCTTTTTTGCTAGCATCTGGTGGTCGATGTGGGTCCCATACAGGCTTTCGTGAACTTCCTGGAGTATGAGGTACCCTTTTTCAAGAGTGATGCACCTCAACCACGACCCGAGATATGAACGCCTGTACAACTCGTCTTCTCGAAGGGCATAGCGAGTTGCCTTTCGCTGCACTCTTCTGGTCTCATCTCGATCATCGAGCAGGATCCCTTGGCTCAAGAATAGGATGAGGGAGTTTATCTATGTGTCCCCCGAATGTACGGGGTTGGTCACTTCTTCCAAGTATCCGGATTGGGTTGCCACTTCTACAAGAACCTTCTTATTGAGGGTCAAAAACGAAGTGGGAGGTAGTCGAGATAGAGCATCGGCTCGCCGATTCTGCGATCGAGGTATTTTTTGGATTTTAAACGACTCGAAATATGCACTTGAGTTGACGAACTTTTGAAAGGTACCGTTACATAGTTTCTTCCTTGATTTCATATTCACCAAACACTTGACATACCACAAGTTGGGAATCACTGTAGGTTTGATGCGCCGATAACTGAGTTTGCGGGCTAACCGAAGACCCGCAATCAAAGTTTTCGTATTCGACCTCATTATTGGTTGTAGAGAAATCAAATCGGAGGGCGTATGAACACACCTCTCCGTGATGGTCTTCCAAGAGTAGTCCTGCACCACTGCCATCACAGTTGGAAGATCCGTCCACGTATAATGTCCAGCATTGGGGCTTGAATGGTTCTGAGGTGACGTCTTAGCTTACAAAAACTGTGAACTCAGCCAGAAAATCTGTTAAGGCCTGAATCTTAATCGTCGCCCGAGACTCATACGATAGGTCGTACTCTCCTAATTCGACATCCCATTTGGTAGGACACCCGAAAGTCTCGGGACGCACCAATATCTGCCGAATAGGCTGATCTGTCCTAATGGAGATAGGATAAACTAGAAAATAAGACTTCAATCGCCGAACCGCATGGACCATCCCAGCACGAATTTCTCCACCTGGGTGTACCGAGTCTCCGCCCTACGGAGAGTTCGGTTGACATAATAAATGGGCACCTGAGTACCATCGTCTCGGATGAGCACTGCGCTGATAGTTTCGTCCGCCGTGGACAAAAAAAGATACAGCCTCTTCTCGGGGCGAGGTGAAACGAGGGTGGGGCGGTGGTGCAGATATTCCTTCAACTGGTCGAAGGCTTGTTGGCATTCCTCGGTCCAAGTGAATTGGTCAACTTTTTTCAACATTTTGAAAAAGAGTAAAGCTTTCTTAATAGATTGAGACAAAAAGCGGTTCAGAGCGGCTAAGCGGCCATTTAGTTTTTGGACTTTTCGGACATTCCGAGGTGATGACATATCTTGGATGGCTTTCACTTTGTCCGGATTGGCCTTGATGTCTCGACGGGATACAAGATATCCCAAGAACTTTTCCGATATGACGCCAAAGGCGCACTTTTTAGGGTTTAGCATCATCCTTGAATTCTGGAGGATGTCGAAGACCTCCCTCATATCTGACAAGAAGGTTGAAATAGTTAGATTTTTTAGGAGAATGTTGTCCACATAAGCCTCTACATTGCGACCGATCTGATCTTTGAAGATTCGATTAACCAGCATCTGGTAGGTTGCCCTGGCGTTCTTGAACCCGAAAGGCACTGTTGTGAAGCAATAGATATCTCGGTCAGTGTAGAACGCTATCTTTTCCTGATCCGCTTCACTCATTCCTATTTGGTGGTATCGTTTGAAGGCATCCAGGAGTAGAGGATCTCATGTCCCATGACCGAATCCACAAGGGTGTCTATTCTCGGTAATGAGTAGCAGTCTTTGAGGCAGGTCTTGTTGAGATCTGTAAAGTCTACGCACATTCTCCATCCACCGGCGTCTTGTCTTGACTATGACAGGGTTAGACAGTCAGGTAGGATATTGGACTTCTCGGATCATCTTGGCGGGTAAGAGTTTATCGACGACTCCTGAAATGACTTGGCCGCGCTCTAGGTCGAAGTGCCCCCTCTTTTGTTTCACAGAACGGGCTTGCGGGTCGACGTTAAATCGGTGAATCATAAACTCGGGGGCCACTCCGACCACCTTGTCAACGGTCCAATCGAAAACGTCTCAGTACTCTCTTATCAGGTTGATCATTTTTTCCTTGAAGGGCGAGGGGAGACTTGTTCCCACTTGGAATATCTGGTCGGATCTCACCTCGTCGAGAAATACATTTTCCATCTCATCCCCGGCCTCCAGTCTGCTGGATTTTCCGGCGTCCTGGGGGTCAATGCAGCTTATGGAAAGGACGTCTGGCCTCTTTCCCTCAGCCTTTGATTCAGCTCGAGGGGAGATTGTGGTCTGTATGGTGGCGAGGTAGCACTCCCTAGCCGCGTTCATATCGCTGCTCATTTCGACCACTCCAACAGGTGTAGGGAATTTGAAACTCAGGTGATAGGTGGAGTACATGGCCTTCAGAGCGTTGAGTGTGGGCTGATCGATCAGCATATTGTATGACGAGTCGGCTTTGACCACGGCAAAACTTACAGGAACAGTCTGGCAGCGGGGATTGTGACCAATGGTCACCATCAGGGAGACTATCCTTTCAAGGTGGATCACGTAGCCCCCAAATCCCATAAGAGGAGTCCTAATGGGAGTAAACTTGCTCCTTGGTCAGTTTCAGACCTTCAAAGATTTTGTAGTACAAGACGTCTACCGAGCTGTCGGGATCGACATAGACCTTTTTGACTATGTAATTATTGGTGAGAATTTCAATCACGAGGGTTTCGTGGTTATTGGAGGCGGCAGGGACAGGGTCGCTGGGACCATAAGTGATTATCTCGGATAGCCTGGAACTCGACTCAACAACTTCTAGGTCTGCTTGGCGGTAGGTCCGTTTCCGAGAGTTCTGATTATTTTCTCCCGTCGGACCACTAATAATTGTGTTGATGACCCCAACGATGTTAGGGCCGTAGCCCGAAGACCCGTCTCAAGGAGGCCTTTGGTCCTCCTTATAGTCCTTAGACTCGAGACAATGATTCTTCGTGTCCCGCTTGTCTTCTCGGCGATGGCCTCGATTATTTTGGTGGGAAGCGATTCGGTTAAAGCCTCCATCCTTGCGGACGAACTGCTTCAAGTATCCCTGCCTGATCAAGTTTTCGATTTATCTCTTCAAATCATTATAATCTTCGGTCTCGTGCCCAACATCCCGGTGGTATGTACATAGAGGTTGGGATTCCTCTTCTCTCTCCTCCCCAGAATCTCAGGAGGATTTCGATCTAGGTGATTTTGTCTCATAACCGTCAGAATGTGAGTCTGGCTGGAGTTGAGAGGTGTTACCTTGACGTCCGAGGTGGACGATCTCCCCTTCGCAATCTTTTCAAAACGCTCCGACGATCTCAGAAGGGGTTCACTGAGCCGTTGGGGCCCTGTTCAGTTCGGCTGATTTCTTTCTTCCTTCGGGACTCTTGGCTAGTGCGAGCTGTTGCGGGTTCTCGTTTCATGTGATTCAGATCCTCATTTCGAATATTTCGGTCCACCCTTTTCCAGAGTTCCCGAAATGTCCGCGGGTAGTCCCAATGAATTTCAGTGTGGAACGTTCTCACGGTCAACCCATTAGTCAAGACAGCTATAGTCACCTGCTCATTTTCGTCCGGTATCTTCACGTTTTTTCGTTGAACCTCTACACATATAAACACAGAGACTCCCCGGGAGCCTACTGTATGTTCAACAAGTAGGCCGAAATTTTCGTCACCGGGTAAGACGATACGAAACGATGGATGAACCTATCCACCAGCTCGTCCAGCAAGGAGATGCTCCAAGATTCCAAGCTCCAGAACCATTTTCGGCCAGTATCTTGCAGGAAAATAGGAAAGACTCAGCAGATCACAGCGTCAGGGACGCAGTATAGCCGAAACGCCGAAATGACGACACGGAGGTGATTTTCGGCGTCACCTCGGCCATCGTAGGACTGCAACACTAGGAGTTTGAAGTTGGGGGGAACCATCTTCCCGTTAATGTCATCGGTAAAGGGCGGAGCCCTCATGTAATCGGCTGCCAGCCCCTCAGGCCGTCGACGTTCGTCATCAGCTCGTCTCCCCAGCAATCCCCAGAAAAACGCCCTGGAAATGGAGGTAATCTTGGAGGTCGCCTTGGAGGAGGCATATTTTGATGTGCTCCGGGAAAAATGCAAATCATCGGAGTCTTCTCCAGAAGGCACTTCGGGTGACTTAACCGATCTTCTCTTGGAAGATTCAGCTTTCTCCTTCCCTTGTCTTTTGAAGTACCTTCCCTGCTCCTCAAAGATGTTAGGATTGTATTCCACAAACTCGGCCATCTTGGCAATGGCGTCTTCGTTTGCATTCTGGATCGTCAGGGACCCTTGTTCCTCTGAGATGTGATCTTGTTGAGCAGTTGAGGCTTGCTCAGCCCTGATTGAGGGAACTCTCTTACTTTTGGAACGCGTAGGTCTCATTTTGCAGTAATCTCGTTCCCACAGACGGCGCCAATTGAAGAGGTGATTTCTGGTAGGTGTCCGAACCGACTTGAGTCAATCCTCTCTTAAGTGAGGTGTGATGGATTCGCTTGTCCGAAATGAATGGCGGGGCTTCTCTCTTGGGATCACTCCGACGAGCAAGTCAGTATATTAAGGAAACAAGAAATAAAAGCAGGAGTGAATGAAACAGTGTCCTTACTTGTGCGGAGTGAATGGGGGACATTTATAAGGCAGGAGTGAAGGACAGGACGGTGGGCTTATGCTAGCGGGACCCCCGTCCTGACTATTACAGCTCTGTTATGCACCTGGAGGTCTAACTCTGACACTGTAGCAGTCTGAACATGCTGACAGGTAGTTCTGTGCAGTAGCCATTAAGAGCATTAGTAGCTTGTCAGACAAAACAAGGGCCTTCAGTGTGGTGTCAGGCAGGCTGACATCATCCGTGTGGAACCGAGATGACACACCTAAGTACAGAGATCTTCTGTGACGTGGAACTGAATACAATCGAGATCTGGGGAAGAAGTCATAATCCAAGGACACCTCGTCCTGTATGAAGAACGAGGTGGTATGACCTCGGTTTATATGATGGCCGAGGTGACCATCCTCACCCTTGAACGAAAATAGATTGTTTATGGGAGATTAGTTCTAGCATAAGCAATTTCATTCTAGTGCTTAGGACCTTGGTGAAGATCTTGTTGAGGAAGGTACAAAGGCTTATTGGTCTGAAGTCCGTGAACGTTGATGGCTGCACATTTTTTGGGAGTAACACAATTGAGGTGTTGACAACACCTTTTGGGATAGGGATGCCATAAAAGAACTCCCTGACCGTCTGCAGCAAGTCCCTATATATTATTTCCTAATAGGTAGTGTAAAATAAACCCATGAATCTATCGACTCCCGCTGCATTAAGGTTGTCTAAAGCAAAAACGGCTTGCTTATTCGGCCAAGGTCATCTCTTGTGTGAGTTCTGCATTTTGTTGTTGAGTGACCCGTGGAGGGGTTACAGCCAATAGCTTCTCCATCGCCACCTCAGCATTGGATCCTTGATGGTCAGAGAGCAAATCTTTGAAGTATTTAACTGCTCCCTTGACCGATTGCTGCTTCGTCCTTGAGTAGATATCCATGTGAGTCTTTGATCCAGCGAACTATGAGGTGGGCGCGCTTGTCCAGCAGGGCAATATGGAAAAACCAAGTGTTCGACTCTCCCTCCTTCAGCCATTGTACCCAAGCTTTTTGTTTCCAAAATGTCTCTTCGTCCGCTAAACATTTCAATAGTTTAGTTTGCACATGACTCCACAAGGATTGGGCTTCGTCGGTTCCCTCCTCCATTCGGATCTCACTTAATCTAACTTCTTCTGCTGCCACTGCTACATTCAGATCTCATTGAATCCGTTTCTTCTTCGGATCTCACTACCATATCGTTGATTAGTATTTGAATTATTCATCATTTTTTTCCCTTAATTTTGAAATAACTTAGTGCAAAAAAGAGAATAAACTATTACACCTATATATATACCAATATTGTTGGAAACTAAATATTTATTGATGACAAAAAGTGGATTGCCAGATCTTTTCGACTTAATTAAATGTGAATATATAGTTCTAGGTTTATAGTCATTATAAAAATTTAAATTATCCAAAATAATATTTATAAAAAAAATATCTAGCCAAGTTTTTGATATGGAATACATTATTTGATGTATACTATCATATTATAGTGAAAGTATGTAAACAAATTTTTAAAAATTAGTAAATAATTGAACATCTAGAATACATTAATTTTTTAAAGTTAATATGAATGAACATGTAGCATTGTTAATTTTTCATATTTAAATTATTCATATTTGTACAAATTCATAATAAATAAAAAAAGACCGTGCTAAAGTATGGACAAAATTCTAGTATATACATGAAAGTAACTATTTTAATCAGAGTTGTTTTTCACTCCTACGTGACATGCCTAATTATAGAGAATTAACGGGTTATAGATCACTTGGGTTTTACCCATATTGAATCCTATTTGGATTATATTATATGTTTAAAAACTATCTCTAATTTTAAAAAATAACTAGTCTTATCTCAATGATATTGCTTTAAAAAACAACTAAGCTTATTTTAATGATTCTGTTTTTTTTATCAAACTATTACATATAGAACTATAGTAAAACCTTTTTTAAATCACAATTATTGAAATTTTACATATCCCAAATTACTTCTTTTCACCACCATACCGTTGATTAGTATTCAAATTGTTCAGTATTTTTTCCTTAATTTTCAATTAATTTAGTGTAAAAAAGAGAATTAACTGTTACACCGATAGATTTACCAATATTATTAGAAACTAAATATTTATTGATGAAGAAAAATTAATTGCTGAATATTTTCTAATTAATTAAATATGAACATATAGTTCTAGATTTGTGGTCATTATAAAAATTTAAATTATTTGAAAGAATATTCATAAAAAAAAGAATATCTATCAAATTTTTTATATGGGGCACACTACTATTTGATGTATATTGTCATATTATAGTGAACGTATGTAAACAAATTTTAAAAATTAATAAATAATTGAACATTTAGAATACATGAATTTTTAAAATATATTTAAATTTGAATACATTTATAATACATTAATATAGATAAACATGTAGGATTATTGTTAATTTTTGCATTTAAATTATTTATATCTGTATAAATTCACAATAAATAAAAAAAAGACCGTGCCAAGGCACAGGCAAACATCTAGTTGAATATTTTATTATATGTTTAAAAATTATCCCTAATTTTAAAATAATTTTAAAAAATAACTAATCTTATCTTAATGATATCTAAAATAATTTTGAAAAATAACTAATCTTATCTTAATGATATCTACATTCTAGCAAATTATTACATAAAATTATAGCAAAACCTTTTTCGAATCACAATTATTAAAATCTTACATATTCCATAAATTACTTCCTTTCACCATTATATCATTGTTAGTATTCAAATTGTTCATAATCTTTTCCCTTAATTTTGAATTAATTTAGTGCAAAATAGAGAATTAATTGTTATACTGATAGAGTTATTAGTATTGTTGGAAAGTAAATATTTATTGATGAAAAAAGTAGATTGCTGGATCTTTTCTACTTAATTAAATGTGAATATGTAGTTATGGGTTTATGGTCATTATAAAAATTTAAATTATCTAAAAGAATATTTATAAAAAAGAATAACTACCAAGTTTTTGATATGGGATACATTATTTGATGTATACTATCATATTATAGTGAAAATATGTAAAAAAAATTTTAAAAATTAGTAAATAATTGAACATTTTGAATTCATTAATTTTTTTAAGTTAATATGAATGAACATGTAGGATTGTTGTTTATTTTTGTATTTAAATTGTATAAATTCACAATAAATAAAAAAGACCGTGATAGGATACGGGCAAAATTCTAGTTGGATTTGAAAATTGTAACAATAGAGTGATTTGATACTTCCATTTTGTTCATTGTCATTAATCATTAGATTTGGTCATGTATTGCATTGCTTTGATAGAGATTATTTGCCAAAACTTTTTTGCTAACACTATCAACATGTTTTCTAACAACTTTTTTATTTTACATATATCATATCAAAAAGTATTACATTATTTTTTTACAAAATTATCCCAAATAATCTACGATCCAAATAAAAAGGAACAAGGAGGGGAAGCAACCACCTCTAATCCACATTAATGCATTAAAACACTACTAGACAATTCCATAATTTGAAATAATGCCGATTGGGGATTAGAATCTAAACTTTATGTCCCTCCTAATGGCCATTGGACTAATATCTTCTGATTGTACAATATATTATTTAGCATATATAATATGTCATCTGGTACTATGGGCCTGTTTGGCAAATGAGTTTTTACCCAAGTTTGTCTCCTACTAGGTTTTTAACAATTTTAGTTATAGTAATCTTAAAAAACTCCTAAAAAATTTTAAATTATACGCTTCAAAATTTGTGAAAACACACAAAAAATTTCTCTTCTTCCTTTCTCCTTTCTCCCCCACTTCAACCCAGTAGGCCACCACCACCTCCGTCATCGGCCACCAGGCTGAGAAGGGGGAAGGGGAGGGAGAGGGAGAAGAGAAAGAAAGAGAGAAGACAGCAAATAATAATACTAATAATTGCAGCGGCTGCCGGCGGTGGTTTCGACGTTGGCGGCTGGCAAGTGGTGAGGTGAGGAAGAAGAAGAGGAGAGGAAAGAAAAGGAAAAAGAAAGAAAAAAAAAGTTTTACATCTAAAAAATTTTTTCCTACAACTTCTATAGTAAATTAAAGTAAAATTTTATTCAAACACCCAAAAATTCATTTGTCAAACGAGGCTATATGTAACTCTCACAATTTATAATTTATTCACACGCTTATATAGCACAACAAAAACATTGGTGGATTTAAACAAAAATTTTTTTTTTTAAATGGTTTCTACAGATCGTTGCACTTTTTCAATGGGGATCCGTACCTGAATTCTTATTAGGTTGGCAATGTACTAATGGTGAACTATTGCCATTTAATATTTTAGGGTGAAATTAGCCCTTGTGGCTACTTGCTGCGTGGTAAAGAAAAAGTATGTGTAGATTATTTATACAAATTCTTTTTTATTATTAAGAGGTCCCCGATTGTAGGGAGTGCAATATAGTAGCATATTTTAGCATTTAAAGTATCACACTTTTGTCAGAAGGGAAAAGGAACAGAATAAGTTAGATATCATCTGGAATCCCACACGACACGACAAAAATAGATGCAAAAGATTGGGCTGTGAAACAACGACAATACAGGCATAATTCCATTGTCCAAACTCCGAAACAAAGCTCCGTAGGAGAACGAACATTAAGCAATCATTAGGGGCTCTCAAAGCAACATGCTCCTGTACCAACCAGATTAGGACAGGGTCCATATAATGGTAAAGAAGAAAATGATTCGATTCCGGAGTGTCATAGGCTTGTCCTTCTCGCAGGAAATAAGCAGCAAAGACTTTCTGCTTTGCAATCACCAAACAATTAGGCCCATGATTCCATGATCAGAAGCAGGAAGTGATGATAGCGACCAACTGGTATGAATCCCTAATGAAGAGAATTCAGAGCTAGAAACCTTTTTCATTCACAAGCCTGTTCTTGAGACAATTCGCATGCAGTTTCCCTAGACAACCAGATTGCACCCCATTCTAAGGACAAAGATACAACATCAAAGAGCCAAGTTACGGACTTATCCACTTTAGCCTGCCTGAAGCAAAAAGGTTTTGGATCTTGAAATTCAAAATAATTTCCATCACAGCATTTGAGTGCAAATAAGGCCCTTCATTTTCGGCGAATCTTGAGCTTAAGAGCCCACTGAAGCTTCCCATCTGGCAAAGGAATGGACCTTGGTAGGCGCAGTGGAACCTCAAACTCTCCAAAAGCTGCCAAAGGAGTTGGAAGATGCAAATTTTCAGGTTCAATGTGCACTGAGAGCTGTCTTGCAACCTAACAAGCCATCAAAAAGAGTCAGCATATAACAAGGGTTTGAGAGATTTGTTTTTCACGCTAACCCTATAACGCTGATGGCTCTAAGCAACAATTTAACCTTCAAAATTAACAAATCTACAATCATCGAACAGACATCCCAAACTCTTCCTTTTTTGAGTTTTGACTTTACACTTCAGCAATTGTGCTGGTGGTGGTTGTTGTCAAGGGTAGGGGTGGCAGATAAATGTCAGCATTTTGAGCATCATCATGCAGCACTAAGTGAAAAGTACCTGCCCCTAAGACTCGTGCACAGATACAAGGGCATGGACCTATTTACCACTACCAATCACCGTGGCTGTTTCCTTGTTGCAATGTTACAGGGAAATCTTCCAACCGCTAAATATTCAGGAGTCCATGTTCAGGTTCTTCTAACAAGAAGTGCAATGAAAGGTCCAAGGGCTAATGCTATTGCAGTGTCCAAGTTGGCATAAAGGTCTCTCTCAGCCACCATGTTTACCTAATGTCTAAAAATTTCAAATTCCATTTGAGAAAGCTGTAGCACTCACAGTGAAGAACACAATTAGCACCCTTCAAGCCCATGATGAAAATACTTCTGCACATAGAGTCTATCCTACTTAAGTGAATGTGACATTCATTTTCTTTTTCTTGCTCAAACGAAAGACCATTCCAACATATCACAGCTCATGATATAAGAACTCATCTCTGCAGTTTGATTGTACATTAGTACATATCTTTGGTACACAGAGAAATGCACACAGAGGCAGAAGAATAAAAATCTTTAATACAGTGAGTAACCAGGTTGTTCAGAATTAGTCATACTATTAATCAGATGACTTGTCACTTCTTCCCAATAGTTATTATAATGCCACTAGTTGCAAGACACTTGTGCATTCACCAATCTATATGTTCTCCACATAAAGAAAGTGAGCGATCAACACAAGAAGTCCAAAAAATATCCAGAAAACATGGATAGGAAGAAATTACCTCAGCTACAATTTCATCCTTCGTCACAGGTTCACGCACTTCGTTATCCTTTGTAGTTAACTTCCGCAGAACCTAGAACATTGTTAATCAGATTAAACCAAACAAAGAAAGATAAGGAGATGTATTGATTGATTTGCTTCGGGACACTGTCAAACACCACTTAGAGTACACGTGAAACACAAAAGGAAGCACTTTATGTTAGGCAACAAGAGTATTCCCCAACAACAAGATAAACCAGCTTTAGGCAATCAAAGTTGTCAATCTATTATTTCATTCGCTAACAAATAATCAACAAATAAAATGCTTTCTTATGGTTAACTTCAACAGAAAAAGCATAAGTAGAGAATACAAACCAACTTAGCACTATCAAGGCGTCTCGCTGCAGTCTGATATTCTCTCATCCTGTCTTCTTCAGTCTTTGGGACAACCATTTTAACCTCTTCAACTTCCTTAGGTTGGTAAATCTTGGGGAAAAAAAAAGAGCATAGCTCTTAATGTGCAGATGATATCGATTAATATATACAAGAAAAGAAGTATAATGATGCCAATTTTGAAGCTTCAATGGAGATAATTTACAAGCTGAGTTATAAATCTCAAGTTAAAAGAAAATACATGGCTGTTCATTGAACAATGACCACTGAAATAGAGAAATAAAAGCTGAATAACCACCCCAAAGAATAGAAAGGAAAAGATTAAAAGGCTAAAGTTGGTACTCCACTAAATTTTTCCAGGGGCAGAAACCTTTTCTCTGCCCGTGTTCTTCTTCTTGTACAATTTCACAAAACAAGTTGTATAAAGCACAATCAATAACACAAACACTGATAAAAGATTGGAGTTTGTTTTCAAAGTACATATGTTTTCAAATGCAAGACTTCACTCCATGTGTTACTGGATTAACAATAATGTTGACTTCCATAAATGCAAACTGCAAGAATAGAACATCTAACTGATGTGAATAACTAGCACATGCAAGCAGACTGCTGCAACCACAATTAAATCAATGGCCAAGTTTTGCAAATATAAATACTAAACTCAACGCATCATTTCAATTGGTTAAGCATCTATGCTGTCCCTTGATGAGCGCAATTGTTTTTGGATAAGTTACCTAAATTTTACATCAATTCAAACATTAAAACACAAATACCAGAAATAAGGGAGTATAATACACCAACATGACATGCCCCACCAATGAAGCATGCTCATAATCCTGCTAACCCTTCAAAATTTCCACAACCTATTTGATGGCATTTAGACATTTAAAGACAAGATTTCCCCAGCTCATCATACCTCAAACACAATTCTAAAGATAACAAAGGCCACTCCTCCACTGGATTAACCACAGTTTTACTTCCTGTGTAAGTCCCATTTCCTTGAGGCCTTTGATCATTTAATTCCTCAGATTCATCTTTCTTACACTTAGGATATCAGGAGTTCTGTCCAAAAGCAGATGTAGATAGATTATAAGTAACCTGTAATCAAATTTGTTGGCTAATTTTAGCACGTGCTGCATGCACCTAGACACAGTGAAGCAAAGAACTGTTACACCACCATATCAATGCAGGGGAAAAAATCTAACTCGATCACATTCTTAAGAACTCTAGCCTCATTCACTCACGCAGAAAGAATTTGACCAAAAATAGAAATGAATTACACTGTCAGGAAAGATTAATCTAACACACTTGTGTTCTACAGAATTCTAGTCTCATTGTCTCACACAAAATAGAATTTCATCACAAATAAAAGTAGCAAAGAGAAAAGGAAATATACCTTACGCTGCTCGCTAATCAGGTATGCAAACTTATCAATATTTGGAACAGCAAGTAATTTTGGCATCAAATGGTTCCGGAAAAACCCCGGTTTCACTTTCACCGTTTCGCCTGCCTTTCCCAGCTTGTCCATGGACTACAAATTTAATTAAACAAAACGTTAACCACAAGAAATTCGCAAAAATAAAAATTTATTACTAGGACAAAAAAATGAAAAAATGGTTGAAAATCTACTTACAGTAGTGAGAATGACTTCCAACTTTCGATATCGGACGCCTTGAGCAGCGAAAAACAGGGGGTTGGGAAGGATTTGGTCAGAGCCACGGCGAAGGATATGCCTTCCGTATTGTAGGTAAGCCATTTGTGAAAAGTCCTCTAAAGAATCAGTATCAAATTAAGGTTTATGAAGGGTTTTACGAGGGGACAAAAAGTTGTATATCCCTATGCAAGTTTGAGTCTTTTCTTTACCCTGTTTGGTTTCAGGAAACCAGTGTGGAAAAGGAAAAGAATTCCTCAGGAAAGAGTTTCCTCGGAAAAGGAAGCCTACCCTCTCTTTTTTGCAACTCACCGGAGGGCGAAAGAGAAAGAAACAGAAAGAGGGGAAGATTCGTGCGATTGGACGACTACTGGCCGGAATTGTTGCCGTCTCCGATTCTGGCGCCGCGTGGAATTGGGTAGAACCGTAGCTGCGGCGGCCGGATGTTTAATGGGGAGGGGGACTTTCTGGACTGAAAACGATAGAGAAGAAAGCAGTTTCAAACATGTCACTTTAGCCCCAAATCTTTTGTTCTATGTGCTCAACCGCTTTCAGAGTTTTATGTCACAATATTCCCCACCAAGCTTTACTTTTGAATGTCACGTATTGGCCCACCAATTTTTTAAAGAAATAATTACATTAATTAATTTCTAAATAACTTTGACTAAGGGTGCATTTAATAAATTTGAAACACGAAATTTGAAGTTTGAAGTATGAAATTGTCCTTTGGGCCTTTCTTTGGTGGGCTACCTGAGTGTAATCTAATTAGGTGGATGAGTTTTTGTCGTTTACGAGAGAAAAAAAAAAGAAATATGAAATATGAATTTGAATTCCATCTTTTATATAACAAGCGGTACGTTTCATACATTAATCAAATCTTTTTGTCCAGAATATATCAACTTATAACAAAAATATGTTTGATATCACTTAGTTACAATTGAAATGTGTAACTATTATTGTCTAAAACTAGGGAAGAATGCCCGCGCATCGCGCAGGTGTTTGGTGCCTGTGGGGAAGGAGGTTTTTTTTATTGAACAAACAATAGTACATTGTGAGAAAAAATAGCCATGAAATAATGAGAAGTAGTTACTATTGGCAAACAAAAAATAGTCCATAAAGTAGTCTCATATTGCTTCTTCTCATTATACATTAAGTTGTCATTAACTTTATAGTAATTTCGGGATTGGAATACAACATAAAAATTTGTTTTCATACAATATAAAATAAGGAACACATTTAACAGTAAGTGAAGCGAACACTTCACAGCCAAATCAGCAATAAACGATATAATCAATCAATTCACATAGCGTTACAATAAAACTGTGTCAAATTAAAGGTCGTTGATAATGCAGGAAGGTAGAGCAACATAGAAAGCTAACCTTATTTCAGAATCCCACCGAGAGATCTTTCTTGCTGTTGCTCCAAACTTGTAAAATTATAACCAACCCAGACAAATTACAGAGGGTAACCCAATTTATGCGAAAAAAGCTATCTTGCAGCTAGGCAGCGCGATAAGAGTCGCTAATTGCAAGTACTAAGAACACACCGACAAAATTAAAGGAGGAACTGAAAAATTCGGGGGCGGGGGGTGGAATCTAACCTCACGCTGAACCACCAGGAGTAGTTGCGACTGAAGAGCATTTTGAGCTGATTAGTATGGAGCCAGGAAGAATTATCCCAATCCCAGAATGAAAATAGGGAAAAATGATAATCAACTGTCTAGGCATTAACATACCAAAGGTTCGGCAATTGAATTGAGGTGTAATTAATGACGAAATACATAGGTAATTTCAAAGTTGAGCTCGGACGGAAGAAAAAACGATAAGGCAAATTGTTGTAGACAAAGGCAAAAAGGGAAACTTAACTCCTGAAGTTAAAAAGGGATAAACTGACCAACGTTTGTGGCTCATAAATGCAAATTATAAATGATAGAGAAATGGATTCCGACCAAACCATTAACATTCATAAGAGTTCGGCAACCATTCAAACGTTTTAGACAAAGCAACATCTCAAACAGTTATCTGCGGTTGAAAAGGAAAATTATTGGTAGCTAAGGGATATTCTGGTAATTACACTAACACACAAGCATATATGGGTTGCATAAAATGCAAAAATGGTTGCACACTAATTACACATTCCATTAATACCCAGATGGCTCATCAATGACAATTTTAAATGTATTAAAATGGGGTCATTTCAGTAAACATATCCAAATACATGCTTCCTTAACTTGTACCTAAAACTTTTAAACTAATACATGACATTTCACATTCCCAAAAAAGCCCCCACCTATGCGGTTGAAATTCAACCTATTTTTTGACCAAAACTCAATCTTATATAGTATAAGGATATACCACAAGCACAGACACTAATTAAGTATCTATCTTGAATAAAATACGTATGCATGTTTAATAGGTTGTGCACAAAAGAGGAATATTATTTTGCACATTTCTTTGAAAGTTTTATGATTAATAACATGGTGCATGGACGAATAGACAATGAACATGTTTTTTTTTTTTTGTCTATTGAGCAATAGTTGTAGGTGACAATATTATGCTACATAAGTATGTCTTGTAGAACAAGGAGTACAACTTATACATATTATTCATTCACAATCTATGTGTTAATGTATGTGTTAGTTTATAAAAATGATTGTTTAATTGAATTCCAATTAAGCGATGAATTATGTCCTTGTATTATATCTTAGTACATTTGGAAGCGAAAATTTGCTTCATGTATAAAATGTACAACACGCTGTAGTTGTGTATAAAATGTACTATTATCATTGTTGGCGTATAAAATGTACTATTATCATTTTATACATTTTATACAATGTATAAAATGTACTTCTAAAAGCGTAAATGGGATGTACTATTATCATTGTTGGCTACTGATAAATAAGAATAAAAAACATGTTCTTTGTTTATTTGTTCATGCAAAGTATTACATACAATGAATTTATCAAAGAAAAAGAGATGATACTGATTTATTATAAGTGTGCACGATAATGTTACTCTTATGTGGTAAATTGCACAACCTAGCACATTTGTCTGAACATTTTATTCAGGGTGGTGCTTAATGTGTTTGTGAGTACTATATTTAGTTCAACTTCAAAGCACTTAGGCTCTACAGTTATGTCATCAAATCAGTCAACAATGAGTTGGTCCCTATTATGATTTGTATTGGCACATCATTAGAAATGGGCCCATATAAGCCACATTAGCAATCTTGTACTAAAGGTGCTTATGTAGTTTCAGTTAAACTTCTGGCTCCATTTGGATTTCTCAAATTTTGAAAAATAAGTTTTTCATATACAATACTATAATAATATATAAACAAAAAATAATTTCAAAATGTCATATCCATACAATATTTCAAAAAGTGTTGTAAATAAAGGAGTAATCAAAAGATTTTGTTCTACATTGAAAACCAAAGAAATTTCTCATCATTTTATAATGTTTAATTTGTTATTGGGTTTGTATTAGATTGGTAACTAGTGTGGACTAACACGCATGAATTGGGTCTATTCAGTACAAAACTGATGGATTTGCAACTCCCTGTGCATGGGTTAAATATGGCCCAATTTAGTTTTATTGCTCTTATATTTTGCAAGAAGTAAATTTTATTTTTTACTTTTACGAATCAAGTAGATAAGTTTTATCTGTTACACAAAATCAGCAATAACGCTTCTTTTTGTTAGACAGATTTTATCTTTTTTCTCTTCACCACCAGATAAGAATTTATCTTTTATCTCTTAACAGAATTGTTGCATAAAATCAGCACTCCAATATTCACAATCACAAAATCAGCGCACGTTTTATTTTGTTACAAAATTCTCCAATGTAACTCTTTTTTGACACCTATAAATACTAGGTGCTTCTTATCTGGAAAGCACACTCACACTCATAATTCTAGTTGAATTTTCTGGTAGCTTGTTCTATGACGCCCCCACCTCTCCCTAGAGCGAACCCTAGAGTATCAGCGGAACGCTTGCCCAACTCTCGTCAGGACTCACACACTCGTTCAAACTTAATATAGAGCCACGAAACATCCCATGACTTAAACAAGAAGTATTTTGAATATACAAATCACAACTTCTAAGGATACAATTATAATTACAATCCACCAGCCAATATAACAAAATTACACTTTAAGTGTCACCAAATTCATACAAAAGGAATCTAGCTTCCACCACAAGTCGCTAGTCTAGATCCTCCAATTCACCTCCAAAATCTGTTAAGGAAAACAAACTTAAAGGGATGAGTTAACGCTCAGTGAGGCTAAGAAAACAAGTAAGCAAGCACGTAGAACCAATCAATCGAATAACATGCTTAAAAAGCAACTTAAAACATGACATTTCATGTAAGTGCACAAGTAGGAATTAACACATACAAGGAAGGATACAGGAGCTCTCAGGAGCTATTCCCACGTCTTGATCAATTGAGCCTTCGGGGGTTGACCCTCCGTCAACCCAAGTAATAACATGACCGTAGTGCTCCACTTACTTCCTCCATCCAACATAACACCCACTCGAATCCGGAACCAAACATGTAAAAGGTGGCAATACTATTCGAATATGTCAAGTGAGATCTCAAAAGATCAAACTATTATTTTCCCAAGATTCACCAAATTTCTCGACCAATCCCTTACCGGTTCGAGTTACAAGGTTGGCCGATGGGTTGGGGTACCCCCCAAAAGTATAAGTGGTCGATAAGACATCACTCCAATCGACTTAGAATTGTTTATGGCTTTGAATCGATACGAGAGGCACCTCTCACCCGAATAGAATGTGGTACATGCTTCCACTCAAAGAATCAATCATAGCACTGAATCGGTATGAGAGGCACCTCCCACCCGAATAGGGTGTGGTACATGCTTCTACTCAGTGTTTACAAGTTAAACATGTTCATGTACAAGTACAAGTCATATATATTCATTTAACAAGTATTATGTAATCAGGAGAAAGAGAGGACGAGGGCGATAAAGTACACCCTCGCCTCGACAAGTTCATGTATCATGTATAGCACTTCTACAAATAACATTTCAATCACATAAGTATTTAACATACACTTGACACTCACCACAAGTCAAGGGCAAAACAAAAGTGAAGCAAGAAGTCAAACGAGTTTTTCGGCGTTTTCGTGACCACCTGAGACATATACAATCACAATTACCTAGGTGTGAGAACTCGCAAATTTACTTGTTTTAAATTCTTATTACTAGCTTATTTAAATATTTAATTGCCCGTTTACTCCAAATATTTTATTTCAACCTTTTAGACCTAATTACATGGAACTATGACTTACTTATATTTTTAAAATAACTCGTTTCAAAATTTAATTTTTGAAAACTTGTTAAGTGAGAATAGTGAATACGCATTTGGAGACAATAAGCGATTCGAGAGTACAGTGAGCTTGGAGAGTAAGGACTCATACATTAGTCCTAAGATGGTTATTTTAATGTTTAAATACTCAAGTAATACCTAGTTATACTATCATTATAAGAATTTTTTAGAAATTTCACTTTATCGCGCACAAGTTGGAAGTTCGCGTTTTCGCGTGCGCGACTAATTGGAAGATTTTAGAAATTATTTCTAAACTATTAAGAGTGAATAATAATAATATGAATGGAAGTGTATTAGAGGTATAATGCACAAGTGAAACAAACTCGAGAGGAAATGAGCACGAAACACGCGTGTGCGCGCACTAGCGAGAGTTGACTTTGGGACATCTTTTTGGCTACACACTTAAGCTTCTCAAGGAAGCTTTATTTTCAGCAAACA
The DNA here is from genome assembly GCA_023065735.1 of Coffea humblotiana. Classification (NCBI taxonomy): domain Eukaryota; kingdom Viridiplantae; phylum Streptophyta; class Magnoliopsida; order Gentianales; family Rubiaceae; genus Coffea; species Coffea humblotiana. The sequence continues at coordinate 7,737,485 of CM041208.1, read as the reverse complement.
CTCCCTCTCTCTTCACTCAAGCTGGCCGGCCATCACCATAGGAGGAAGAAGACCAAACGCTCTTCACTTTTTTGCTCCATTTCTTCACCAAATCATCTCAAACTTTCACTACAACTTGCAAACTACTAGGAGATCAACTTAAGCTAGAAGGGAGGCTCCATTCTGATGATTTTCTTGAGGTTCAAAAGGGCCAAAAATTTCTGTTTTAGTCATCTAAGGAGATAATGGACGATCAACCTCTTGAATCTTGGTTTATATACGTTATATTGCACTTATAAACTTGTAGATGCATGTGGGTAGCTCTATATTGTTGGAAATCTTGTGAGTGAGTTCTATGAAATCCTACAATGGACTTGATGAGTTGATTTGATGATATTGAGTGTTATTTGTGTTGAATTAGTGGTTAATCTAGTGGATATAAGTTGTATTGTGAAAGAAGACTCAAAGGAGGTGAAATGAGAAAGGGACAGTTCTGCCCCTGTGTTTTGCCGAGCCTCTTTAGTGCAATTTTGTGGTCTAATTGACTTGATTTGAATGTAAATATGTTGTATGGGTTGTGTAGAAAGTTTCCTCAAAAAATTACTTGATCTGGTTGGGTAAAAGTTGAGATTTCGAAATTTCACCAAAACTGGAAAACGTGACCAGAGTCTCTCTGGCAGTGATTTTGTTTCGACGACAACTCTTTGCTCCGATGTCAAAATCAAGTACTGTTTGTGGTATTAGAAACTAGACACTTCCAGTTTTCCAATGGTATAAAATTCATTCCCTGATTCCACTTGAGTGAACCGTACCAGCCTTTCAAAGTCACCTGTCCTGTTTTTCGGATGAGTTGGGAAACCTATTATGAGCTGCAAATTGATGCCCGAATATGAGCTAGTTGTGGGCAGAATTTTAAAATTCTTCCTTCTGTGAAATTGTATCCTTATGAATTTAGTTTTCAACGCCACCAACCACACTCAATTCCAACTTGAATTGAGTGAGTTATGGCCAAATTACGAAACTGTCTCAGTGAAGGAAAACCCTAATTCTGGACTGATTTATGACTAATCTTTGATTTGGGACTTGTTATTTCGAATTTCTTGGTGTTAAACACCTACCAAATGTATCTTGGAGGTTTCTTAGACCTTGTCTTCATAAATGAACTGTGTTTGAGAAAATTTCATAGGCCAAATGTTTGAGAAAAGGAGAATGGAAATACAAGGCAGCTTTGCCTTGGAAATTTGGAAACTTTATTGACTTTGTTAGCTAACTTCCCGAATGCATTTTTGTATGAGATTTGGTAGAGGAATAGCCCTCATATTCTAGGATAATACTACAAAATTTAGTATCATTCCGAGTCCGTTTCGATGCCCAACTAAAGCCCCAAGTTTCAAGCTTTAAATCTGGAATTTTGCCCAGTGGACTTCATTTTTGTTGCGAACTTTGATCTGCTATATCTTGGCGCTCAAAACTCCGATTCTTGTTCCATTTATTGTGTTTTAAACTTTGATTGTAACTCTAATAGAGTTTCAAATTTGAATGACTAGCTCGTATTCTGTGAATTTTTTTCGAATTTCCAAAGTTGGACAAAAACCAACCCTGAAACTGTCTTGATAAACCTAAAACAGCCACTTTGAGCCGATTTTTGAATACCTTCCATCTGGAATCATGGAAAAGTGTCTTCTAGAAGTTTTTAGTACTTTAGAAGTAGTTTCTAACAGTACCAAGTTTTCCAATTTTGGATTTGTGGAGCGTGAGATACGACTTTCCAAAAATTGCTTGTCAAAACTGAAATTTCCGAACCTAAAGGAAATCGCGTCCTTTGCACTCTCCATTTTCCTTCGAGATTGCTTGATCGTTTTACACTTGATTTTTAAGATGAAATCAGATTTTTCCTTGTGTTTTAAAACCCCACCTTTGAGTCTCGATTTACGAGTAATTAAGGCTCATTTTCATGAGATTTTATTAGATTGTACTCTAGTACAATCTTCTTTGATTATTGGGGTTTTTGAGTGATAGTTCATTATTAATTGTTCAGGTACTCAGGAGGACCTTCAAGAAGATCCCACGGTGGACGCCTGAACCCTCAAGTGGACTTTATTTCTTTGTTTATTTGGTGAGTGTCAAGTGTATGATTACTTGATACATGCTTAACTGTTATGAATGATTAAAGATTTTGAAAATTGAGTCGAGTATGTACTTTATCGCACTCGTTCTCATTTAAATAAATTATAATTGAATTGATTGAAAATGATTGAATTTAAATGCAATAAATGATTGAAATGTATTGAATGATTGATTGAAATGAAATGTTATGCTATGGCTGCATAAGTCGAGTGGAGTAAAACTCCTCGACACTTAATGACACTAATGTAGGGACGCTCAAATCCCATCGGCCGACTTTTGCAACTCGAGTCAGCATGGGCTTGGTTGAGAACTTGGGGAGCCATGGGAATCAAGTATAAGTTTGATCTAATGAGAGATCTTGCTTGGCATACTCGAGCAGTATTGCCCAAAACAAGTGACAAGCGAGCCCGGTACAGGGGTATATAACGGCGATCATGGACATGATAAGTGAAATTCTACATACTAAACCTACCCGATTGATGGAGCGTCAATTCGCGGAGGTTCTGGATCGTGCAAGTGAAAAATAACTCCTGAGAGCTCATATATTCTTGAATTGTTTCTGTTTACTTTTCTTGCTCGAATTGTCACTTAATTGAATATTATTGTTTTGCTCATTAATTGGGATTGTTACTTGGTCAATGTGTTTGCATGTATGTTCTTGGCTTCACAAGCGATTGCTCACCCCGTAGATTTGTTTTCCTTAACAGGAATGGATTTGAGGTGGAACTCGGAGGAACCCTTTTGTTGTACTTTTGTAATAGGGTTTCCAATGGAACTGACTAGTTTTGTGGCTGTTGTGTATTTTGGGAATTGATGTATCTTTTTGGAACCAATGTAAGAATTGGAAGATTGATGTATTTTGTATTCATGGTATATGACTGGATGATATATATAAGTATGGAAGCGGTTTTCTTTATTAGACTTCTATTAATGGTTATTGTCATTAAGCGTGAATTGAATTGTCTTGAATCCTGACGAGAGTTGAACAGGCGTTCCGCAGATACCCTTTGGTTCGCCTTAGGGAGAAGTGGGGGCGTCAAACTAGGTGCTCGACCAAGGTTAATAAGAAAGACATTTTCTCGCTACCCACTTTCAAGGTCGCAAGTTCGAGTCAAGTTAAAGAAACTTTTTTTGCTAAAACATTGGAATAATGCTCAAAGAGAGCTTGAAAGTCGTTTTTTGATTCAAGTCGTGATAAGGAAATCTCAATTCCAAAAGAAGTGCCATTTTTACTTTCGACATGAAAATCGAGGAACAAGGGTAGATGGTTTTCATCTCCCAAAAGTTCAAATCTCATGTCTAAACTTTAGAATATAAAGAGCGTTCATTTCTTCCAAACTAATGGAGTCAAACTTATCCAAAACTCCACTCATTTTTGTAGTAAATGTCAAAGCCAAGGTTCCAAGGTTCAAGTATGAAACTAGCGAGATTCATCAAGAATTACTCTAGTCAAAACACTCCCTTTTTAGAGTTCAACTCACATGGAAATTGAGGCTATAAGAATAGGGGTTGAAGTCCCTAATTCAAGTATGAAGAGAGGTGCTATAAATCAAGGGAGTTTTATGACCAAGAAAATGCATCAAGAGAGGTTTAACCTTCGGAAACCCAAATTTGAAATGAAAATTTAAAATTCCAAAGGAACCGTGTATTCAACCATGAAATTACACCTAAAACAGTCCAACAATCGCAAGGGAAGTTGGAAAGTTCTTAAAAGGAATGTTTGTTTGAAAACAGAAAATTTCAAGGTTAGTGTGACACTATTTGGAAAAATCGTATCTCGAGTTCTGTAAGTCCAAAAATTGAAAATTTTATACCGTTGGAAACTAGACTCAAAGCATTGAAACTTTCTAGAAGACACCTTTCTCAGACTCCAATTCAAAGTTATTCAAATTTTAGATTAAAGTCATTATTCTAGATTGGATAGAGAAAAAACAGGCTTGTAAATTCGGTGAAGTTTGGAAATTCGGAAAAATTTGTAGAATTGGAATCAGCCTTTGAAATTTATATCACAATTAAAATTCTAAACCTAGTTTCAAATGCAACAAATAGAACTCGATTCGGACCTTTCTACAGTAAGATACAACAGTTCTAAGAAAACTGAAGTTTGGAACCTGTTTTTACGAAATTCCAGTTCTGACGTACTAGATAGAGTTTCAAAATCTGATCATAACTAGAGCTACACAACTCGAAATTCAGTGAGATTTGCGGCGTTGAAAACTAGATTCAAAATGCTACAATTCACTAGAAGGAACTATCTTAAAATTCAGTTTGAAAAATAGGCAAAATTGAGTTACAAACTGCAGTTAGGACTGTTTCTCGAATGCAAGTAGAGAGGAATTTCAGTCATCTTTGCCGGTTCACTACGGCTCATAGGAAACGAGTTAGGGGATACATTTTATATTGAAAGAAAGATCTTGAAGTCTATTTTCAGATGCCACAAACAGCACTCAATTTCAACTCCTAGATAGAAAGTTACGACCTAAAACATGAACACTTGTTGGGGTTTCCTGCTCAAAAAATTTCCAGAATTCAACCTCACTTTAACCCTACTTAAACACAACCAAATGGAAAGTTTTTTGGAAGGTATTCAATACACATAACAACCATCATATATCAAGTATTATTGCACCAAAATAACATAAAAAATTCAAAATTAACATGAGAGGAACAACTAGCAAATTTCGGCCAGCATACAACTTTCATTCCTCTAGCTTTCTTTCCAACTTTCCAACTCAAACTACACCATATCTCATCAAAGCAAGTAACAAACAAGCAATTAAACACACAACATCCTCAAGGCCTCTACCTATCAAGCCACCTCAAGTCCACTACCTAATGTCAAGTTTCTTGTGAACCCATCAACAACCCAACAACTATCTTACTATCATTAACTAACTACTAACTTACTACTGTGAATTGAAGAGGAAAAATTGAGGGTTTCTTGGATGATTACCTTGCTGCCAAAGAGAAGACTAAACACTAGGATTTGAACTTCTAAATCACCAAGTTTCTTCCTTGATCAAGTCCTCTTCCAATCTTGTATGAAGAACCAAGAGATGGAGAAATTTTGGAGAGCTTTTGTGGAGCAAAATGGAAGACAAAGCTGAAACTTTTGAGGGGAAATGAGGGAGTGGAGGTTCAGCCAAGGAGTAGAGAAGAAGGAAGAGTTTTGGTTGGTAGGTGGTGATGTGATGTTGTGTAAGAAGGATGGACATAAAGTGCTCTTGGTGCCCTAAAGGCAACATCCGATTAGTGTGCAATTAGTGCTCCAAATTGAGCTTAATTTAACTTACTCACATCTAATTTTTCAATTAACTTTTCTTGGTCTATTATTGATCATTCTTAATTCTCCAAGATTATTGCACCCTCGGACCGAATTTACCTCGAAAAACGTGCTTTCACTATTTCTAGCTAAACTAGCCGTAGAAAAATTAAATTTGCAAACAGAACGTTTTAAAAATATAAATGAGACATTGTTCCATGTAAATGGATTTAAAAAGGATGAAATAAATTATTCGAAATAAACGGATGAATAAATAATTAAATAAGTTAGTAAAATAAAATAAAAGTAAGTAAAATAAAATTTCGAGTCCTCACATGCTCTCTTCTCCTCCTTTTCTCCATTCTTATTTCTCCTCTCTAGTGGTACAATATTTGTTGGTTCTATTTTTTTCTTGTTTCCAAGAAGAAGGTTTGTTTAATTTTAGGGCAACATTTCAACTTTCTAAACTAGTTTTTTAGAACAGTGCTATTCAACACGACTCAAGCTTCCTCAAATTACATCTGCAATTTTATTAACATTGTTCGGACTATTTTTCCAATAATGTAAAAAAGTAAGGCCTCCGATAGTGTTAACACTTTACACCCTGCATCAGTATCAGTTACAGTCGCACTACCACTGGCTAAGCCTTTTCCGGACTTCTCTAAAATTGAAGTTTTTGCCAATGAACACTTCAAAAGTTGGCAAGAACGAGTATACTTTCTACTCGGCATTCATGGAGTGGTTTATGCACTGACAGAATCTCAACCGGGTGCAAACGTAGATGTCAAGATGCAAAAATCATGGCAACATTCCAATAAGGTATGTCATCATACAGTCTTACAAATACTTTCAAATGAATTGTTTGACATGTACCATAGCTGCAAAGAAGCTAAGATAATTTGGGAAGCTTTGGTAACAAAGTTTACCGCCAAAAATGCAACCAAACAAAAATTTGTCATGGAAAAGAACAATCAATGGCAGATGACAGACAATAAAGAAATGAAAGTACAAATCATGGAGTACCAAATACTACTTGAGGATTTGAAAAATAAAGACATCAAATTGTCTGAGAAATTTGCTGCAGGCATGCTAATTGAAAAGTTGCCTGAGTAATGGGCCAACTACAAAAACAACTTAAAACACAAGCAGAAAAATTACATCATTAATGGGCTTGTGAAATACATCCTGATTGAAAATTTTAATAGGAAGAAGTTAAGAGCTGCCCAAACTAAGGAGATGGCACTCAAAAGTAACTTGGTACAAAACAATAATAAGAGGTACGCTAATAAGTCCTAGAATTACAAACCTAATAATCCCAACTTTAAGAAGAAGAAAGGTAACTGCTATATTTGTGAAAAATCAAGATACCATGCTGCTCAGGGTAGGCACAAAAAAAATGTGATAAAGCAAATGCCAATCCTCTTAAGGTTAATTTAGCCATAGGGGATGATATAATTACTGCAATCATCTCTCAAGTCAACATTGCAACCAATGTGAAATAATGGGCGGTAGACTTTGGGGCTACTCGACACATGTGTAAATTGAGAAGTGTTTTCCTCCTATACTCTAATAAGGGACGATGAAGAGGTGGTCTACTTTGGGAACTCATGAACTGCTAAAATTTGGGTAAGAGCAAAGCGCTCTTGAAACTCACATTAGAAAAAACTTTGGCGCACAATGATGTGCTACATATGCCGAATATTCGAGCAAATCTAGTTTCTATAGCATTGGTAGGAAAAGTTGGGGTGAAAGTGTCATTTGAATCTAACAAGATTGTAATGACAAAAAATAATGTATTTATGGATAAGGACTATTGTAATCAGGGATTCTTTGTACTTAACATTTCAAATGTGATTAATGAAAATGCTTCTTCTTCTGCTTATATCGCTGATTCAATTTCTTTATGACATGCTAGATTAGAATATGTTAATATTAGTTATATCAAGAAAATACAAGCATGTGGCCTAATTTCTGGTAGCAGTAAAAATATGGACAAATGTGAAATATGTGCATAAACTAAAATAATAAAGAAAAGTTGTATATCTATCCAAAAAGAAACTGAATTATTAAATTTAATTCACACAGACTTAGGTAATTTAAAACAAACTATGACTAGAGGTGGTAAAAAATATTATATTACTTTTATAGATAATTATTCTAGATATACCAAACTGTATCTACTTAAAAATAAAGACAATACTCATAATGCCTTTTTATCTTATAAGTCTGAAGTAGAAAATCAACTTAATAAGAAAATAAAAAGAATTAGATCTGATAGAGGGGGTAAATATTTAAGTTTAGATAAGTTATGTGAATATGAAAGCATAATATATGAAATAACACCTCCTTCTTCACCAGAATTTAATGGAGTAACTGAACGGAAAATAAGGACACTAAAAGAAATAATGAATTTTATGTTAGTTAGTTCTCATGCTCCTGATAATTTGTGGGGAGAAAATATATTATTTGCATGTCATCTACAAAATAGAATTTCACATAAAAAGGCTGGCAAAACACCTTATGAGTTGTGAAAAAATTATAAATCAAATATAAAATATTTAAAAGTATGGGGGTGTCTTACTAAAGTGTTATTACCTGGACCTGAGATAAGAAAATTTAGTTCTAAAACTTCTGATTGCATATTTAATGGATATGCTAAATATAGTGCTGCACATAGGTTTCTAGTTTTAAGAAGTGATGCACTTGATTGTAATATAATTATTGAGACAAAGAATGCTGAATTCTTTGAACATATTTTTTCACTGTCTAATAAAATTTATCATGCACCTGTTGAAATAAATAGAAAAATAACTTTTAATGAGGATTTGAGAAGGAGTAAAAGGCCAAGAAAAGAATTTTCTTATGGAAATGATTTTCAAACTTTTTCTTGTTGATAATGATCCTTTAACTTATTTTGATGCTATTTCTTCTCCTGATTGCAAGTTTTGGAAAGAAAGACTTAAATCTGAGATCGATTCTATTATGAAAAATAAAACCTGGACTTTGATAGATTTACCCTTGGTGCAAAATCTATTGGTTGCAAATGAATTTTTAAAACAAAATATAATTATGATAGCTCTATAAAAAAGAATGCAAAACTCGTTTAGTAGCAAAATGATTTTCTCAAAAAAAATAAAGTTCATCAAATGGATGTCAAAACACCTATTTTAAATGGTGATTTAGAAGAAAAACTTTATATGTTTCAACTTGAGGAATGTGTTCTATCTAAACAAGAAAATAAGGTTGTGTAAATTAATTAAATCTCTTTATGATTTAAAACAAGTTCCTAAACAGTGACATGAGAAATTTGATCAAATATTGATAAAAGATGGATTCTCGTCTATAGAAGTGGATAAATGTATATATGTCAAAATTATAAATGATCAATATGTGATAATTAGTTTGTATGTGGATGACATGCTTTTATTTGGTACAAGTTTAGATATTGTTAATAGTACTAAATATTTTCTGTTTTTTAATTTTGATATCAAAGATATGGGTGAAACTAAAATGATATTGGGTGTTAAAATCATAATGAGAGATGATGGTGTAATATTATCATAAGAACATTATACAAAGATATTTTTTAGCAAGTTTGAAAATTATGATGTGACACCTGTAAGCACTTCTTATGATGCTAACACTCAATTAAAGAAAAATAATGGTGATCCAATTGCTCAGCCTAAATATGCTCAAATTGTTGGGAGTCTTATGCAATTAATGAATTTCACGAGACCTAATATAACTTATATTGTGTATAGACCGAGTAGTAATACTCACAATCCCAATAGTGAGCATTGATTTGCATTAGTCAAACTAATGAAATATTTGAGTGGTACCATGAATTATGGTATCTTGTATTGTGAATTTTCCATTGTATTAGAAGGGTATAATAATTCTAATTGGATCTCTGATTCAAATGAGACAAAATCCACTATTGATTATGTGTTCATTCTTAGTGGTGATGCAACAACATGGAAGTCAGCCAAGCAGACAATCATTGCTAGGTCAACTATAGAATCAAAGTTTATAACTCTGGAGTTGATTGGTTATGAGGCTAATTGGTTAAGAAATTTCTTAGCCAATATTCCTCCAACTAAGGATCTGTTGTCTCCTATGTCAATACACTGTGATTGTCCAGCGACAATTACTATTGCTAAAAATAAATCTTATAATTGTAAAAGTCAATACATAAGATTGAGACATGATGTCGTAAAACAGCTGCTTAGAGATGGAATTATTTTCATTGATTTTGTGAAGTCAGACTTGAATTTAGCCGATCCTCTGACTAAATTTGTAGGAAGGAAATTAATTCTTCAAAACTATAAGAGAAATAGGACTAAGACAAGAAATTGTCAAAAAAGATAGTAACCGAACCTATATGATTGGCGATCGTATGAAGTAGGTTCATATGGGTAATAACAAGTCCATATTGACTATAAAGCACTTCAAACTTAAGTCCCTCCTAAGTGCTTTGACTGCTAGTAACTGTGAGGTTGAATTTAAAATTCTTAATGAATTTATATCCCTTTAGAGAGGTGTATTTAAAGCAGTATACACTAGATGAATTCACCTAGATGAGAGTAAAGTGGGACCGCTCCTATAAGATTTTTTTGTCGAATCTTTAGAGCGCTCATGAATAACTAGGCAGGCGTATGGCCTAAAAGCGCAAAACCGCGTTGAACAGCAAATTGTGGGTTGCAATGTGATTGATAAAATCTCTATCATCATATTTCACCAATAATTCTGTACGTCATGTTTTGTCAATCTAAGCTTGGTTCATAGTCCAAAACACATCAAACTAATTACATTTCACCCAAATAAATCCAGTAGATTATTTTCTTTTTTCTCTTGTGTTTAAAATATTTTAAAATAGGAAGGAGATTGTTGTAAATAAAGGAGTATTTCAAAAAAATTTTGTCCCGCATTGAAAAATCAAAGAGATTTCACATGAGAGGAAAGTTGAGTTGGATCTATTCAGTACAAACTGATGGATTTGCAACCCCCCTGCGCGTGAGTTAAAAACGGCCCAAGTTAGTTTTAATGCTCTTATATTTTGCAAGAAGTAAAATTTATTTTTTACTTTTATGAATCAAGAAGATAAGTTTTTATCTATTACACAAAATTAGCAACAATGTTTATTTTGTTAGACAGATTTTAACTCTTATCTCTCCACTATTAGATAAGATTTTATCTCTTATCTCTTAGCAGAATCATTGCATAAAATCAGCACTCCAACGTTCACAATCACAAAATCAGTGCATGTTTTATTTTGTTACAAAATTCTCCAACGTAACTCTTTTCTGACACTATAAATATCTGGTACTCCTTATTTGGAATGCACACTTACACTCACAACGTAACTCTTTTCTCGTTTTCAAGAAGAAGGCTTGTTTAATCCTACGAAAATATTTCAACCTTCTCAAATAGTTTCATAAGATAGTGCTATTAAGCACGACTCAAGTTTCCTCAAATTACGTCTGCGATTTTGTTAACATTGTTCGGACTATTTTTCCAGCAAAAATAACTCCAAATATACAAAAAAAAAACCACCACCACCAATCACTAAAAACACACAACCACCCATCGCCCCTTGCCCTTCGCTCCTATCTCCTCCTCTCCTTCTTCCTTTCTCCTCTATCTTCCCTTCCCCTTTCTCCTCTCTTTCTTCCTCCCCCTTCTTCCTCATCCCTTCTCACTCTTTCTCCCCTTCCCTCCCCTCCTCCTTCCTCCCTATATCTCTTCCGCTACCCTGTCTCCCTCTCTAGTCATGAGGGGAGGAAGAAGAGGGGGATAGCATGAGAGAGTGGGGAGGAAGGGAGGGGAGCAAAGGGATGGGGTAGTGGTAGGTGGTTGTAAAATTTTATAAAATTTTAAAAATATTCATTAAAATTTTAAATTTTAAAAATACTCCAAAATATATTTTCAAAAACATCCCAAACCCACCATTAAAAATATTTACAGTAAAAGTTTTCACCTACATTGGTATAGTAAAATATTTCAAAAAATACCCCCAAAAAACAACTAGTTCAAACGGAGCTTTTATCTTTTAAGTTTTAATTGAATTTGAAACTTCCTATTCCTATCAGCCAATTTTTCTCCTTTTTTGCATCTTTCCCAACGCAGGTTTTGTAGTTCTGAGTTGCGACTCAATTGGGTTGGCTTCGAAATCCCTAATTAAGGGCTACTTTTGCTAGGCATTTTATTATAACAAAAAACAATTAAAAGATTGAAGATGAAGAATTAGCAAATAGTAGTGAACCCTTCAGGTATATGAACAAAATTCATTGTGCAATTAAACTTGCTTATGCTCAAATTGTTGTTACCGTCTTTTTTATTACTAAATATTATTCAATTATCTTCATATTTAATGATTTTTTTACCAAGATCATAACTTTGTCTGGGAATTTAGTGACCAAATAGCTTGTTTAATAAAGAAATTAGAAACTGGTGTTAAACTAACTATGTACATGTGAATGTACTATGCAGCGAAAATTTAAATATACTTACCTCTAACCATTGTTGTCAAGCACAAGTTGATTTCTTCTTGTGTCTTTCACTCCTTCTTGTTTATTCTAACAAAAAAAAATATGTAGAAGAAGGAAAAAGTAGAAGGAGAATTTAGAATAAGGATCTTCTAACCTATACATAATCCAAAAGTGTACAATTGATGGAATACCACAGGCTATTTATAGGTTAGACTAGGGACCCTTATTGGCAAATACAAAAATTCTAGGGTTTCCTTCTATCAAGGAAATATTGCCAAAATTCATAACTGAAATAATATTTTCTGACTAATTGATTGATTTGATTGATTAACTGATTGAATAAGACATCAATTAACAGTAGATATCAATCAATCGTTGACAAATGAAAGATATTAATTAATTATTGATAAAATGTCAATCAATTAATCAGGATGTCAATCACCAATCATATATAATGGGAGATGCTAATTAATTATTGACAAAATGTCAATCAATTAATTATGATATCAATCACTTTAGAATCAATCATGTGGGTCATAATTGCCTCAAAAAGAGGCAAGTCTTACATTCTCTCACTTGACTCACATGAAATAGTCAGATAACTTATGAGTGACTAACTACTTAAAAATGGCCATAAACCTTGTTTATCACTCATCAAATTCAGCAGTTATGTAACAGTTACTTAATTAGAAAATAATAATACATGAATCATGACGGTTATGCTCTCATGGCAAACACTTCCTTCCATGTATTACAATGTATTATACTTCCTGATCAAGTGCTTTTAAAGAACTTTATGAATAACTTCATATAAGTTATTCAGGTCCAACTTTATGGATTACATGATCCTTACTGTATACATGAACAACAATGTGCACAACATCATGTAAATATAAATATCTCGAGTGTCTAGACAATAACAATAGTTTGAAAATAATAGAAAAATATGAAATGAACTATTGAGTTTCATGTGAGTTATTTGATCATTAACAACTTAGCCGGCAATCTTTTGTTGTTTGATCAACAATAATAACTCCTTACTGTATACTCAATAGCTCCTTTTGCTTTTCAAATAACTATTGAATACTTTATGTCGACTGCCTATTTTGACTCCCACTCTTTCATGTATACATAATGAAAGGGTATAGTCAAATCAAATATCTATAATGATCACAATACAATATCGACAAATTTTATGCCAAACAGTAGATGCCTGTGGTATAATTTCATAGCATCCTTGGTGAATTTATATTCATTCCAATGCATGATGTGAACATTATACAATTGTTCACTATTATTACTTAAAAGTAATCAAAGAACTCTTGCATGAAGGTCTTAAGATAGATTAACTATCTTTTACATTCTATTTTGTGAATATCAATGATAGAAGGATTTCACAAATATCATGATTAAGAAAAGTCTCATAGTATTACTCCCACTAACCTTAATGTATATTAATTTACTAGGAAAAATTCTTCTAAAATTAAATGAAGAATAAATTATATACTATTGGGAAGAAACAAATTCAAATTGCATTCTCTACAAATGTATTATGGTGACACATGTGTACACCTAATTATCAAGAATCACGTTCAGGACATTTGTTTTCATATTTTATCTAATGTAACTCTAATAGTGAGTTACTTGTGTCATAATTACCCTAAACAAAATTTCTCAAAATTTGGTAGAGATTTTGTGGTAATTTGTGACATTATTCGTGAATATGGAGATTTCTCCATTGTACTTATGAAAACATTACCCAATTCATCCTTAAACTCTTATAGGTATACAACATAGTAACCAGAGAATTTCAATTCTCTATAGAGAACATTTTGCCTCCCACTGTCTCAAAGATAACTCAACTAGTAGGTTCAAAGTGGATTTATTTTTATGCGTTTATTTGACAAGGAGGTTTTCAATTGATTGCTTATCTAAAATAATTAAATAATTATTTTGAGAAAAGCTATCAATTTTTCATATGCAAAGGAGTCAAATATGAATCCTTACCATTTCAAAACTCCATTCTAGAGTCAAAAACACTCCCACTTACTTCATGTTCTTAAAAAATTTAAATCTCCAGTTCTAATAATTCTTGAAATGTAAAGGAATCTAAATTTCTTGAAGTAAAATAGCCTTGTTTCCTTTGTATAGCTTCTTTATGTGCAGGTTGATTACTCTCACAAAACTGAACATAACATTTTAAATTTGATTTCCATCCATACCATAATCAAAGTGGTGTTTAAACAACATTGGAGGAAATTGTTTAAGTATATACTTCAATTTCAAGGCATTACTCACAAGATATAAAGATTGTCAAAATGCTATATCCACAACTATCTCATTATTTCCTTAAGGTACATCATTTGGATGTAACTAATCAAGCATTGCTTTTACTCATTAGCAATGCTTCATAATTAAGGAATTTATAAAATGAGCACATATAGGATAGTCCCCTAATTTTGTGTGCCTTCATTTTATTTTCTATCCTCAAATTTCAAATTTCCTTTCTCGTTTGAACACTTACAAAGGTATCAAATATTGATCCTTTATCAAATAAGAAAGGAACTTTATATTTGATGAATGGTTACCTAATAATGAGATAAATATCTCTCACCAATCAAAAAGGATAGAAAATAATTCACAAAATTTTAGTGTTATAATGAAACTCTTATGGCATCCCATAATGGTTGAATAGTCTGCTTTACTTATGCAGTCTACCTGAAATATTATAGTCAATAAATCTAAAATCTTTAAAGATTTATGATTTATCAACTCTTTATTTCCTTATAGAGATATATCTCAATCTCTTATGCCAAAATTTAAGGAGTTTCCCAGTGATAAACATACTTGCTGCCAATATAATTATTGTGGTCAAGTGCAGTATATTGCTCAATTCAAAGGATGGTACTGAAAACTTTAGAATTAATAACTTCACTATTTTCAAAATCTACTACTGGATAATGAGGTTCATAATCATACCCAATAGTAATTAATTTGAAAATAGAAATTCTAAAGTAACAAGAAAATAATGTTTTAGAAAAAATAACAAATTTTCTTAAAATGAGCAATAATACATCACTTATCTTTATGTGAACATTTTTTTTAGTTTCTATAAAGAAACTTTTGTTCACTTTTCATATAATCAGAAACTTATTATACTGGTGGCGTAAATTGACAGCTTTAGTCAATTCACCAAATATATCACAATTTATAACACTCAACAATTGAGATTTTCTTTTGAGTTACTTTCTCTCAAGTAGAGTATCAAATATCATTCTCTTACAAACAACGTTGGTCTTTATCGCTGTTTGATTTAATGAGAACAAAATTACCTTTCTTTCCATTTCTTCTTTCATGAAGGTTAAGTTTCTCTTATTTCTTAACCTCTTTATCCTTTCTTAATACACATGGTTAAAACAAGTAATTAACCATATACTTTATGTGTATTATAAAGGTTTGAATGGTTAAGAAATTCTGCATGAAAGAATCAAGAATGAAATGCTATAGAAATAACTCAATCTCAATTTGATGGGACTTTAATTGATGATACAGCAAAATTCTCAACTCTAAGAAATGAGCTAAAATACACTTCAATATTTAAGTGTCACAAAAGAAAGCCTTCTAATGGTGCTAGTTAAAACTTGCAACAATTTCTTTATGGCTTTCATGCAAGATTTAACTATAAATAATTAGGGTTTGAACCCTATTTTATATGAATATGAGACAAAATGAGCAAACTATTAAATTGCTCCCAATTCTCATACTCAACCTCTATATTAGCAAATATATCCACATTATGAGAATGGTTTGTTCATTCTCATGAAAGTGCTAATTTAAAACTTGCACCAAAAACAAAAGAGAATGAATTTAAAAATCAAGCTAATAAGAACCATAAAATCATTGGAATGAAACACTGAATTAACAATCAAGAACTATATCATAAAAAAGCTATGAAATTTGTACCTTGATTTTGAATCAACCTTATGTCAATTCAAATAGTAAATTCAAACCTTTCTATGGAAAAAGGTTGTAAACATGCATAGAATTTACTTTACTTAATCATAAGACTAGTAATCTAGAACAATGAATTAAAGAAATAATTCGTACCTGTGGGCATAGAAATATCTCTTAATTCACTGTCTAATTTACCATCTTATGTCAATTAATCTCACCAAAATAATTACCTCCCTGTGGGCCGGATAACTATCTCAATGAATTAATTGCAACTTGATATAGATGCCTTTTTTTTAATTTCTTTAATCACTCAGCAATATGTGAAAAAGAAATACAAAATTTCTCCAAACACCAATATACTTAAGATGCTGTGACTACTCCTAAGTATACGACATTATAAGAAAAATTGTCAACTAGTCAATATGTTGACTAAAAATTCATTATTTCAATCACCAAACTATATGTGATGAAAACTTTTCTTATCAAATATTTGGGATGCTGTGGCTACTCCCCAAATAGTAATGTAAAAGTGAAATTCTTAGCATGGCATCTTGTTATTTGTCAATAGTCAAAAAACTTTATATTGACTGAATTTCATTGAATTTTCCTTTCCTTTTATAATCACTTAATCTTATGTGATTAAAGTTATTTACACCGTATATTTGAGATGCTGTGGCTACTCCCAAATATGATGTAAGAAAACTTCTAATGAAAATTCATAGAAAATAAGTAGTCAATTTGTTGACTAAAATCCTTGATTTTAATCACTAAACTATATGTGATCAAAATTGTAGTACACCAATGTTTGAGATGCTATGGCTACTCTCAAACATAAAGTGTGCTAGACTTTATAAGGATATCAAAATAGTCAAAAATCTGTATTTTGACAAAAGAATTTCATAATTTCTTTTTTTATTCATTTTTTAACCACCAGCCTTTATGTGATTAAAATACTTCATGCATCAAATAATTGAGATGCAAGACACACTTTATAAAGGAAATTTCTGAAATTTAAATATAATCAACCATACTAATGTTGACATTATAATATGAGATAAATGAACATAAGTGTAGTGCACAAAATACTACATAATTCCAAATAACAACAGGAACGTGGAGGCAAATTCATATTGAAATCATGCCTTTAGATATTTATCTCATAATAAGGTAGTAGAGATTCAATAAACCTGCAGATCCATTCATATAAAGTCAACCAATTATCTTGCATAGATTAATATGATATTAATCTTTTGATTGTTGAATATAACAACTCTTTATATGTTTCTCGAATTGTTATATTGTATTGATAATAACAATCAATACATATAACCCTTACAATCACAAATATGTAAGTCCAAGAAACATTCAAATTATTTGCAATCATACCAGATTATTGGAGAAAATCTGGATGAATTGCATAACCAAATAAGATATCATATGAATGATACATATACATAGGATTAGTCAATAAATCTCAATTATTGAGAAAATGGACCATAGATCCCATGGCAAATTAAATTCGATTCGTTCAAACTTGATACGAATCTCTAAAACTTTTATCAGATTGCCAATAAACCATGAAATTATAAGCTGAACAACATGGTTAGAGGTTGGCTCTGATACCACATGTTAAACTAACTATGTACATGTGAATGTACTACGCAAGGAAATTTAAATACACTTACCTCTAACCATTGTTGTCAAGCACAAGTTGATCTCTTCTTGTGTCTTTCACTCCTTTTTGTTTTATTCTAACAAAAACAAAATATGTAAAAGAAGGAAAAAGTAGAAGGAGAATTTAGAGTAAGGATCTTCTAGCCTATGCCTAACCCAAAAATGTACAATTGATGGAATACCACAGGTTATTTATAGGTTAGGTTAGGGACCCTTACTGGAAAATACAAAAATTCCTAGGGTCTCCTTCCATCAAGGAAATATTGCCAAAATTCATAACTGAAATAATATTTTCTGACTAATTGATTGATTTGATTGATTAACTGATTGAATAAGACATCAATTAACAGTAAATATCAATCAACATTGACAAATGAAAAATATTAATTAATTATTGACAAAATGTCAATCAATTAATCAGGATGTCAATCACCAATCATTATATAATGGGAGATGCTAATTAATTATTGACAAAATGTCAATCAATTAATTATGTTATCAATCACTTTAGAATCAATCGTGTGGATCATAATTGCCTCAAAAAGAGGCAAGTCTTACAACAGGTTGTTGGTAATTTCTTATATTTTTAGTATGTGAACTGTGTTTTAGCAAGTTTAGTACATGATATGGTAACTTTATGGGAGATATTATTAATCAAAATTTGTGCATAAGAAAGAAATTATATAGGGTAGTATTAGAATTATTTTTGGTAGAATTTCTTGTAGACTTTTTGTGTTTTTGCTTGTGTAGTTCTAGCTTGGTTGCAGTTTTTTTTTATAATAGTAACTATAAATTTGCGGGCTTTTTAAATATATGCTACTTTTAAGTAGTTAGAAATGGGGATTGAGCATGTGGGTATGAATCTTTCATTATAGCTGAAATTTGTATATTTTTTGTAGCGTCATTTCCTATTGGTTCTAGTAAAGTTATAGATGGAATAGTTAGGATTGATAGCTCATTCATTTGCCCTTTTACTCACTGCTGACAATGATGTGAAGTAGCAGTGTTAGGACCAAATAGAATTCTGCATGGGGAACCTCGATGTGTAATCTATGGTAGATATGATGAATACATATGTGATGAGACTGATGATGATATTCATAGCCTCTAATGTAAAAGGATTCTTCTTGATCGGGTTGCAAATTCACGACCACCTGTTCCCAGCCCACCACTCATTAAACTGCCAGCAATTGATGAATGCTACTATGTTCGAAAAAGTAATGATAAATCTAAAGCTGGTTTTTGATGCAAGAGCAGTAGAGGTCCCCAATCTCTGATCTAGGGATTACAAAAACTGGCGGAGAAGTTAATCTGAAACCAAGAGAAACTTTATTGACTTGAATAAAAGTGGAGAAAGGAAGATTACAGAAGAAATGGAAAGTGCAGGTTTTACAAATCAAAAGTCATATCCTATTGATGCCTAGCTTCACCTTTTATAAGTGAGCTAGAGTCGGTTCTAACAAACTCATGACGTCTACTGATGTCATAAGATTCTTACAAATCATTACTAACTAATTGTAACGAACTCCAGCTGTGGCCTACTCCATGCAAACCCCATGCACACCCACATGCACTCACATGCAGCCCCATGCATCCGTGTAACCCAGTTTCACGTGTATCAATACCCTCCTCTCAAGCAATCCTTGTTCCTCAAGGATTGAAGTAAGGGGACTGTAACCACAAGTCCTGCAAGTACTCCCAAGTTGCATCTTGGGGAAAGCTATTACTCCATTGAACCAGAACTTGAGTAGCCGCAACTCTCCCACGCTTGACCAAACATCTGTCAAGAACAGCAATGGGCTCCACCATTAGCTGTCCCTAGTGTGTAATCCCTGCGGGAATCTAGGTTTGAATGGACCCTGTGCCAACCTTCCTCTTGAGCAAAGAAACATGGAATATGTCATGAATACGGACATGCGATAGTAAAGCTAATTTGTACGCCACTACTCCTACCCGTGCCAACACCTGAAATGGACCAAAGTAGCAAGGGGATAGCTTCTGACAGTGGTGAGAGCGTAGGGAATGCTGTCTGTAGGGTTGAAGTTTCACATAAACCCAGTCACCAACCTCAAATTCCCTCTCCGACCTATGCTTATCGGCTAGCTGCTTCATCCTGTGTTGAGCCTTGGACAGATTATGTCTCAAAGAGTGAATAACCTTCTCCCTTGCCTGTAAGCTTCTGTCCACGGATTCAACTGCTGTGGCTTCAGGTAGGTACGGAATGTGAAGAGGAGGGGCTGCCCATAGACGATCTCATATGGAGTGAACTTAGCAGAAGAATGGAAATTTGTGTTATACCAATACTCTGCCATTGGCAACCACAAACTCCATTCTTTGGGATGGTCACCAGTCATGTACCTCAAATAGTTCTCTAAACACAGGTTAACTACCTCCGTTTGACCATCACTCTGAGGATGGTAAGAAGAGGACATGTTCAACTGGACATGCTGCAACCTGAAAATTTCCTGCCATAAAGAGCTCAGAAATATGGGATCTCGATCACTGACAATGGTCTGAGGAAGACCATGTAACTTGTGGACCTGGTCCATGAATAGCTGGGCAATAGAGATAGCTGTATAAGGATGAGCTACAGCCATGAAGTGGGCATATTTGCTGAGCCTATCGACCACCACTAAGATCACCTTCTTGCCATGTGAGAGGGGTAAGCCTTTGATAAAGTCCATAGAGATGTCCGACCAAATCCTCTGAGGTATGGGTAGAGGTTGTAATAAGCCAGGATATGCTACATTATCTGATTTATTTCTTTGGCAGACGTCACATGCTGCTACAAAATGGGCCACCTCCTTGAACATGAATGGCCAGTACAAGAACCTATTTAAGCCTTCTGTACGTTACTTCAACTCCCGAATGCCCCCCTTGTGAACTCGAATGCCACAAGGCAATCAACCTGCTCCTTAAGGACTGGTCATTACCAACCACCAATTTTCCCTTCCTCTTTAACAATCCCTGCTGCCAAGAATAGTTGCGAGAATACTGACCATTGCTGGTTAACTTCTGAATTAAGTTCTGAACTATTGCATCCTGTTGCCAACTCTGCTGTATGTCTTTAATCAGAGACGTTGCGATAGTAACTAGAATGTATAGACAACCGCCCTCCTGTGGTTGCCTGGATTGTGCATCCGCCACAATGTTGTCACTTCCCTTCTTATATTGTATCTCATAGTTATACCCCATCAACTTGGCTATCCATTTCTGCTATAGTGGTGTATGTATCCTTTGTTCAAGAATATACTTCAAGCTCTAATGGTCCGTTTTAATGATGAAGTGCCTTCCCACCAAATAAGCTCTCCACTTCAAAACTGCAGTGACGATGGCCAATATTTCCTTTCCATACACTGACAGAGCTAGATGCTTGGGCCCCAATGCCTTACTAAAAAAGCTAAGGGTCTCCTTTGTTGCATTAACACCTCCCCAATCCCATTTCCAGAAGCATCCAGTCTCCACAATAAATTCCTGATTAAAATTCGATAGAGCTAGGACAGGGGGGCTGCCCATAACTTCCTGTAACTTCTTAAAAGCTTGAGTAGCCCCATCATGCCACTGATATTGATTCTTCTTAAGCAAATCAGTCAATGGTTTTGTAATTTTACCATAGTCTCGTATGAACCTCCTATAGTACCCAGTAAGACCCAGAAATCCTCTCAGCTCCTTGACTGTCTGAGGCATTGTCCAACTCCTAATGGCATTAGTTTTCTGAGGATCGGCCTGGACACCTTCTGCATTGATAATATGCCCCAAATAGTCAATTTGCTGCTGAGCAAAAGCACATTTACTCCTTTTTACCTTCAATTCATGTCTTCTCAGCAGCTCAAACACAATACTCAGGTGCTGCAGGTGCTCCTTCCAACTACCACTGTATACCAGGAATATCATCAAAGAAAACCAGAATAAACTTCCTCAAGAATGGCCTAAAAATCTCATTCGTTAGACCCTGAAATGTCGAAGGAGCATTAATTAGCCCAAAGGGCATAACTAGAAACTCATAGTGGCCATCGTGAGTCCTAAAGGCTGTCTTCTCCACATCCTTAGTTTTCATTCTAAATCTGATGATAACCAAACCTCAAATCTAACTTGGTAAAGAACTTAGCTCCAAAAAGTTCATCCAGCAGCTCTTCTATTAGGGGAATGGGGAACTTATTCTTTATTGTAGCATTGTTTAGTTGCCTATAATCAACACACATTCTCCAGGACACATCCTTCTTTTTCATCAAAACTACTAGTGAAGAGAAAGGACTAGAGCTAGCTCTGATGATCCCACAGGCAAGCATTTCAGCTATCAGTTTTTCAATTTCACCCTTTTGAAAGGCAGGATACCTATAGGGTCTTACATTGATAGGGTTCAGTACCTTCTTTGAGAACAATTCTATGGTCATGCAATCTTTCAGGGGGTAAACCATTCGGCTTTTGAAACAAATCATCATATTCACTTAGCAAAGATTCCAGGTCTAACAATTTACTAACCTGCTCTCCACTGGTTCCAGCATCAATAGTAAAAAGAGATAATGGTTCTGGCTCAGGTCCTTGGACCATTCTGGTCAGGCATATTTGTGCTCCTGCAATTTGCTCAGGTTTCTGGAGTAGCTTTTGCATTTTTTCTGTTTCACCAGTTGTAACCCATGCTGCTTCATTCCTCTCAAGACCACCTTGTGACCATCCTTCAAGAATTCCATCCTGAGATCACCAAAATTCCACTTCACGTCACCAACGGTGGTTAACCATTGCATTCCTAAAACTACTTCGCATCTGCCTACAGGTAACATCAACAAGTCAGCCTTAAACTCTTGCCCCTGCATTTTCCAGGTGAAACCTGGACAAAGCTCGCGGGCAGTCAACTTGTTCCCATCTACTACTTCTACCATCAGTGGGCCGACCCTCTGTGTGGTTAACCCCAGCTTTTGTGCTACCTTGGGGTGAATGAAATTATGTGAACTACCACAGTCTATGAAAATATTCACGGACTGCTTCCTTACATGTGAGGACTCAAAAAATTTCTTATTTTTATCGAATATTATTGATTTATTTAAATATTTATTCACCTGTTTTCTCCAAATAATTTATTTCAACCATTTTAAATCCATTCATATGGAACAATGTCTTTCTTATGTTTTTAAAATGTCCCGTTAGCAAATTTAATTTTTGAAAGTTCATTTAAGTGAGAAATAATGAGTACATGTGTTTCGAGAGTGTAATTACCTTGGGGAAATTAAGAATGATCTATAGTAGATTAAGAAAAGTTAACTGAGAAATTAAAGGTGAATGGGTTCTAATTAAGTGCATACCGCTTGCGCGTCGGCAGTTTTCTGAAAGACACGCTGAGGCAAATTTATTGGAGATTTGAGAAAGTAATACTAGACTCATGTGAGGACTCACAAATTTTCTTATTTTAAACTCCTAATTTTAGCTTATTTAATTATTTATTTGGCCAAATTCCCCGAATATTATTTTCTAACCTTTTTAGACCTGATTACATGGATCTATAGCTTAGTTATATGTTTAAAGTGACTTGTTTCAAAAATTTAATTTTTGGAAGCTCGTTAAGTGTGAATGCGCGTTTGGAAATAATAATCGATTCGAGAATACAATAAGTTTGGAAAATTGGAGACTTGTACATTAGTCCTAAAATGGTTATTTTTAAGTTTAAATACTCAAGTGATAGTTAGTTATACTATCGCTATAAGAATTTCTTAGAGATTTCGCGTTATCGCGCACAAATTGGAAATTCGCGTTTTCGTGCGCGCGACTAATTAGAGGATTTTAGACCTTTATTTTTAGACCATTAAGATGAACAATAAGAGAATAAATATAAGTACATTAGAGGTTTAGTACCCCAAGTGAAACAAACTCAAGAGGAATCGAGCACGAAACGCGCGCGTGCGCGCACACGTGAGAGTTGACTTTTGAGGCACCTTTGGCCAACAACTTAAGCTTACTCTAGAAGCTTTTCCATCAGCCACAACTCTTTCATTCTCCCTCTAAGCAGCCGTGCAGCACCAAGGAAGAAGGAGGAAAATTTTCTTCATCTCATCTCACTCAATCTTGCTCCAAATCACTTCAAACTTTCACCCCACCTTGCAAATAACTTGAAGATTCACTTGAGCTAGGAGAGGGCTTCATTCTCACGGTTTTTCTTGGAGTTCAAAGGGCCAAAAATTTCTGTTTTAGTCATCCAAAGAGGTAACCAACGATCAACCCCTTGAATCTTCGATTATATACGTTAGATTGCACTTATACGGTTGTAGATTCATGTGGGTAGCTTTATATTGTTGAAAAATTGGTAAGTGGGCTCTATGAACTCCCACTATGGCTTGATGGACTGATTTTATGAGTTTTGATGTTATTAATGTTGGATTAGAGGTTAAACTAGTGGAAATAGGTTGTATTGTTGAAGGAAAGTTCAAAGGGTGAAGATGGAATTTTTTCGATTCTGCCCATGTGTTGTCCGTGGCCCTTAGGGCAAATTTTTGTAGTTCTAATGACTTGGTTATGATGTTTATATGTTGTGTGAGATGTGTAGAAAGTTTCATTAAAAATTTCATGATTTGGTTGGCCAAATGATGTGATTTCGGAAGACAGCAAAACTGGAAAAATTTCCCTTAACTGCTCTGGCAGTGTTTTTGTTTTGGCTATAACCTTTTGCTCCGACATCGAAATCGAGTGCTGTTTGTGGCACTGGAAACTAGACATTCCCATCTTTCCAACGGTATAAAATTTACTTTCTGATTCCACCTGAGTGATCCGTACCAACCTTGTAAAGTTGACTGTCCTGTTTCTCGTCTGCACTGAAAGCCCTGTTTTGAGCAGCGAATTGATGCTCAAATATGAGCTAGTTGTGGACAGATTTTGAAAATGGTTTCTTCTAAGGAATTGTATCTTCATGAATCTATTTTTCAAAGGCACTAACCACCCTCAATTCCGAGTTGAATTGAGTGAGTTGTGGCCGAAGTTCGAAACTGACTCAGAGGTTGGAAACCCTCTTTTTGGCTAGTTGATGCCTTAACTTTGATTGGGACTTGTTATTTCAAATTTCTCGGTGTTAATCACCTACCAATTGCACCTTGATGTTTCTTAGACCTTTTTTTTCATAAATGAATGATGTTTGAGAAATTTCATTGGCCAAATGTTTGGAAAAGGGGAAAACAAGAGTGCAAGGCAGATTGCCTTGGAAATTTTAGAAAATTTAGAGGCTTTGTTAACTAGCTTCCCGAATGAATTTTTCCATGAAATTTGATAGAGGGATAGGCCTCATATGGTAGTATAATACTGCCAAATTTGGTGCCATTCCGAGTTTATTTTGATGCTCAAACAAAGTCCCAATGTTTGTAACTTCAACCTGGAAAATTGCCTAATTACCTCAATTCTTCAGCAACTTTGAGCTACTATATCTTGGTGCTCAAAACTCCGATTCTTTTTCTGTTTATTGTGTTTTAAACCTTGCTTGCAACTATAGTTGAATTCCAAATTTCAGAGGCTAGTTTGTATTCTATGAATTATTCCGAATTTTCAAAGTTTGGCCAAAAACCAACCCGAAACTGTCTTGGTAAGCTTCAAGCAGCAACTTTGAACTGAATTTTGAATGTCTTCCATTTGGAATCATGGAAAAGTGTCTTCTAAGAACTTTTAGTACTTTGGAAGTAGTTTCCAACGGTACCAATTTTTTCTAATTTTGGACCTACGGAGAGTGAGTTATGATTTTTTCCAAAAGTGCACCTCAAATCTGAAAATTTTCAAACTTGACGGGAATTGAGTTTTCGAGACTCTTCTCTATCCTTCGATACTACTTGACCATTTTGGACTTGTTTTCATGAAGGAAATTAGTTTTTCCTTGTGCGTTTAAATACCACCTTTGAATCTTGAAATTGAGCAAGTTAAGGCTCATTTTCGTAAGATTTCTCTAGATTGTACAAGTGTGTAATCTTTCTTAATAATTGGGGATTTTGAATGATAGTATGTAATAAATGCTGTTGTTTGCTCAAGCATTCAAGAGGACCTTCGAGAGGACCTCACATCGGACGCCTAAGTGCTTGAATCGCACTACTTACTCTCCTTGTGATTAGGTGAGTGTCAAGTGTATGACTAATTAAAATTATGTGAATTTGCAAGTTATGTATAGCATGACTATAACTATTGAGTCGAGTGTGTACTTTATCGCACTCGTTCTCCTTTGAAATAAATGGAATGAATTATATTAAATGATTGAATGAATGAAATGAATGGTTGAATGAAATTGGATGATTGCATGAATTAAATGGTATGCTATGGCTGCATACGTCGTTGGAGTGAATCTCCTCGACACCCAAATGAACATGAGGACGCCCAAATCTCACTGGCTAACCTTGGACTCGAGCCGGCATGGGCTTGGTCGAGCTCCTTGGCGAACCATGAGAAAACAAAAGCTTGACCTATTAAGAGGTCTTGCTTGGCATACTCGAGCAGTATCGCCTCAAACAAATGATAGGCGGGTCCGATACAGGGGTATGTAAGGTGAAACGGGACAGGTTAAGTGAAGTTCTACGGACTAAACTTACCCAATTGACGGAGTGTCCAATTCGTGGAGATTCCGGATCGTGCAAGTGGAAAATAGCTCCTGAGAGCTCCTATATCCTTGAATTGTTTCTGTTTACATATTAATTGCTCGAATTACTAATTTCTTGCATATTACTGCTTTATCCGTTGAATGGGATTGTTATTTGGACAAAGTGCTTGCCTGTGTGTTTCTTGGCCTCACGAGTGTTTTGCTCACCCCATAGATTTGTTTTTCCTTAACAGGGATAGAACTGAAGTGAAACTCGGAGGAACCCCTTTTGATGTACTTTTGTAATAGGTTTTCAGTGGAATTTTCTGATTGTTGTGGCTATTGTATACTTTTGGGAATTGATGTATCTTTTGGGGAACCGATGTAAGAATTGGAAGAATGATATATTTTGGAATTCGTGGTGTAAGTTTTAATACTATTTATGGAAGCGACTTACCTTCTTTACTTTATCTTGTCGTAATAGCTAGTATTGCATTAAACTTGTATGAGAATAGTACCGAGTCCTGGCGAGAGCTGGACAGGCGTTCCGCGGATACCTTTTGGTTTGCCTTAGGGAGAAGTGGGAGCGTCACATTACATGCCCAGAGACCCTCATTGTCCTGAAATTAGGAACAGTCAGGTTAGTCATGGCATTGAGAGAAATATGAGCTAATTGCACCTCATCTACCGTACCCCCTTCCTCGTCAGCCTCCGTCTCCTCCTTATCTGATGTTTCATCCCAAACCTCCAGTCTGTGGAATTGCTTACTCCTATACCTATGCCCAGCGGTGAACCTCTCATCGCACCAGAAACAAAGTCCTCTTGCCCTTTTTTCATCCATCTCCATCCTACTCAATCTCCTGAAAGGCTTCCTAACAACTAACTCCTGTGGTCTTTCATTGCTAGGTAGCGCGAGAAATATAGGTAGGGGCAGCACCGCCTTAGAGTCCACCTTCCATTTAGGACTAGGAGCATTCGCATGGAATGGTGTGGTACCAGTGCGATCTGAATAACTCATAAAAGGTTTGGGTATCACCTTCCTCTTCGACTGTACTGATATTTTTGCTTCTTTGATCTTGGCCAAAATTCTGGCATGCTGCACACTTTTAGGCATAAACATCCGTATTGTCAACTGGATTTCTGGCTTCAATCCACTCAGGAAACAACTTGTAGCTTAATCTTCTAGAAGGTCCATTCTATTGAGAAGTTCCTCAAACACATCGTGGTAATCTTGTACTGTCCCAGTCTGCTTCAAGCTCTTAAGTTCCCCCATTAGATCATCGTACAGAGAATCTCCAAACCTTGAAGACAACTCCCTTACATATTCTTCCCAAGCAGGGAATTCACGAGTAAGCCTAGATTTCATGAAAATTTGGTGCCATTGAAGAGCCTTACCTTTCAAATTCATTGCTGCTATTTTAACCTTGACTGAGCCAGGAGTTTCATCTACTTCGAAAAACTGCTCGCTCTTGTACAGCCATCCTCTGAAGTCCTCCCCATTGAATTTCGGGAAGTTAATACGTGACAGTCGAGAAGGAACTTGATATCCTCCCCTGCTACTTGTTGGAAGTATCCGAATGGTGAGGAGAGTTATTCCCCTCCCCCTAAGCCTTCTGTGTGTGAAGCTCGATCACTAGATTTTTGCCGAGTCGTCATTTCCCTCTCAAATTGCTCCTGCTGTTTCTTCAGCATAGCTCTAACATGTTCCTCCATTTTCCTGACATCTTGAGACCTAGTGCCCTCTGCCATAGATGATTTGAGCTGGCATAACCCAGCTCTGATACCACTGATGCAAAGAGCAGTAGAGGTCCCCAATCTCTGATCTAGGGATTAAAAAAACTGGCGGAGAAGTAATCCGAAAACCAAGAGAACTTTATTGACTTGAATAAAAGTGGAGAAAGGAAAGATTACAGAAGAAATGGAAAGTGCAGGTTTTACAAATCAAAAGTCATATCCTACTGATGCCTAGCTTCACCTTTTATAAGTGAGCTAGAGTCGGTTCTAACAAACTCATGACGTCTGCTGATGTCATAAGATTCTTACAAATCACTACTAACTAATTGTAACGCACTCCAGCTGTGGCCTACTCCATGCAAACCCCATGCACACCCACATGCACGCACATGCAGCCCCATGCACCCGCGTAACCCAGTTTCACGTGTATCAGTTTTCTAGCTAGTTACCAAGCTAAACTGCTAAGGAGAGAACTTGAAATTGCCGTAAGGGAAGACCTTGTTCCTATGCTAATCCTGTCTTTTTCTCCATGTAATCTTCCTGAGAAGCTCCCTCAAAACCTAGAAGTTGTAGGATTTGAAATGCCAAGTCCTGTCCAAATGCAAGCAATGCCATTCGCATTGATTGGCCAAAACATACTAGTTTCAGCTAAGATTGGTTCTGGTAAAACTGGTTCTTTCCTGGTTCCAATAGTTTCTTGTTATGCAAAATCTAATGCTAAGAAGCCTTATGGTTAGAGAAAACCATTGGCAATAGTTCTTGCCCCAACTAGAGAGCTCTGCATACAGGTTGAGGAACAAACTAAGTTGCTTGGGAAAGGTTTGCCTTTTAAAAATGCATTGGTGGTTGATGGTGATGCCATGGCAGGGCAATTCTATTGCATCCAGTAGGATGTTGCATTGATTGTTATAACTCCAGGAAGACTCATTGGTCTTCTAACTAAGTATGATATTGAATTAGATTGTGTCTCAATTCTTGTTCTTGATGAAATATATAGCATGCTAGAAAAGGGATTCCACGAACAAGTAATGCAAATTTTTAGGGCTCTATCTCAACCCCAAGTATTGATGTATTTTGCAACAATTCCAAAAGATGTACAAAATATGGCAAACTCAATGGTGAAAGATTTGACCATAATTTCAATTGGAAAGCCAAATAAACCAACTGGGGATGTGAAGAAGTGGCAATATGGATGGAGTCAAAGCAAAAGCAAAACTTATTGATATACTGACACTTAACCAATTTATTGATCTACTAACACTTACCCAAATTATTGATATACTGACAATTAAACAACACTTTTAGCCGCCAGCTGTGATTTTTGTTAGTTCACGAATCGGTGCGGATCTCCTCTCTAATGCAATAGGAATCACCATTGGAATAAAAGCTTTGTCAATTCATGTAGAAAAATCAATGAAGGAAAGAAGAGAAATTTTGAAATCATTCTTGGTCTGAGAAGTCCTTGTGATTGTGGCCACAAGGGTATTGGACCGAGGGATTGATCTCTTGTGCGTAAAGCAAGTAATATTTTTTGACATGCTAAATTCCATCAAGGAGTACATCCGCTAGATTGGAAGGACATCTAGATTGGGAGAGGAGGGTTTGGCCATGGTATTTGTAAATGAGGAGAACAAAAACTTATTTAGAGATTTGGTTCAAATCCTGTAATCATCTAGCACAACTGTTCCACGAGAGCTTGCTAATTCACCGTATACTTTAGGTTCTCCTTCTACCAATGAGGGCCAGAAGAAAAAGAAGTGCGGTTTTTGAAACTGTTGTAAACCATATGTATGGATTGATCAAAGAACTAGCAATGGTTCTTACTGTTTCTGTTAAAGGCTCTCTCTCTCTCTCTCACACACACACACACACTTGGGTCCTTATTCAAAGTACTCTACAGTGGATTATATGATGGCTGGTTTGTTGCCTTTTTTTCCAAGAAAGGTAGACATGCCTGTTTATGACGGGAAAATTGCTGTTTAATGCTCATGGAAGTGTAAAAGAACTTTCTGCATACTATGCCCATGAACTAATATTTATAATTTTTCTTTCACTGCACTCCCTGCAAAGTGTTCTACCTAAACATTCATATTTTTCTAAATTCTACTGCAGATGGTATATCAGCATATTCATATGATTATAGTTTCTTCCTTTGCTAGTCTTTTTCTTTTAAAAGATGTGATTCTAAAAGCTAATCTTGGTTCATATATACAAATGATGGGGTAGACGATAAGAGAACTGAGTTGCCAGCTTGGATTGGATTATGAAATGGTAGTTTCTTGGCAAATATTCCATGGGAGAGTAGTCCTTTTCAATAGTATCACTCTTTGATTTTTTTTTTTTTAGTGGTAAACATGTGAGATTTTTGGCTCTAGAGAGTTTACATATTCAAGTTGTGTGGCACAGTTGAAAAGACTAGATCTTCAGGAGAAAAGTTCTTCATGCTGGGTATGCTAAACTCCATGGAAGCCTTTCTTTTTCTGATTTCTTCATACAACATACTAGCATAAGTAGTTGGCTGAAAAGGTATATTCCTTTGGGACTTCAGAACCTAATAAAATTGATTTAAATGGAAAATTTATTTTCTAAAGTTTAAAAGCGGATCTAATATAAGAAACCAAATTGATATGAATCCCATTGATGACGAAATTTGCGACAACGAACCCCAGATTGATGGTGATTATTGCAAGCTTGAATTTTGGCGAAATTTCCTACTTGGACCCCTCTAATCCTCGTAATTGGAATCTCGATACTATCTCGACTCTCAATCCTATGAATTAGCGAACTCTAAGAATGTTAGAAGGCACCACAATTAAGGATGGTGAACTTGTATGATAAGCCAAACGAACACTAGATGATTCTAGATGTTTAAGAAAGGCTCATAGAGCCAAGAGAGTAACTCTCAAGAACGATATTTTGTAAAATATATTGTAATCTCTAGTGTTGACACCACAATACCTAACGTAACTAGAACTAATCAAAAGACACAACTAATGGACCTTGAAACCCAGCCCACAACCTAACTTAAAGCCACAAATCCAAGCATAAGAGCTGGACCGTTTGTCTAGCTACTAACACAAGCCCACATAATGTTTAACTATGGACTAAGCTAATGACATTAACTAATAAAAAAAATTTCAGTCCATAAAATCCTTCTTCCAATTGACCTTGAGCAGCCCTTTTAGTAGAGTAACTTCGAGCTCATATCAGTCTCCTTCTCTTAAAAGCGATTTGTCCTCAAATTAAAGCACTGCTTACATTGAGCAATGTCTTGATGAATGCGAACCAAGAAACATGCCTTCTACTTAACTTGATCACGAATCAAGATGTATGTTCCATCTCATGTTCCTTCGCCAGGAGCTCAAACCATTTATACCTTGGGCAAAATCGATCACTCCTTGTTGAGGCTTACATGTGTGACTTCTCATCACCCATTGAACCTGCATTAACTCAACAAAAACACTAGGCAAAGAGACATGAAGAGTGTTAGTCGAAAACAAGTCTTTCTCCTCACTTTTGACAATTTCTAACCACTCTTGTTTTCCCTCATCTTTTACAACAAAACTCTCAATCTCAAGTGAGCTCTCTGATTTTGTAATGATTGACTCAATCTCACTCAATTCTAGCTCTAGTTCACTCAATGCTTTTGATTGTTCACTTTCTTTTTCTTGTGCACTCAACTCAGGTTTTACCTCTACAACTTCACTCTCATTTTGCACTTCACACTTCTCAACATGCTCTACATTCCAGCCATTTTGCTCAAATTGACGTTTTAGATATTTTCGGTCAACACAAAGTTGCTCAGAAGTAAGCGACACAAGCCTGGTATGACAGCAATTAAATATGAAGGAATACGTATTAGTATATCCATCATATTTCACTTCTCGAATAAACATCCACAATTTTTTCAATAGCACATAAGTCACTTGAATGGGAACTACATCACACAACACCTCATCCACGTACTTGCCAATACGGAAAGGAACAAGTGTGTGCTTAGTAAGCCAAATATCACTACTAGCTATGAGAGCCCGAAAATTCTCAAGTCTTAATAAAATTTACCGCAAGTTCCACTTTCTTTTATTATTGATTGATTTGTATGTCAATTATTTTTTTTTAACAAATAGATAGGTACACCTTAGGAGAAACTACATCACTTATACCACAACATATTGGTATCAATAAGAACTTGTTGCTGTAAACAAACAAAAGAGGGAAAGAGCCACTCGAATCAGCATGCATGACAAGTGTTATTACACTTGTCTCTTGCATGCTTTACTCCTTAAACATAAGCACCAATTACCATATAGTCAGCCAAGAGAAAAGATAGAAACCATCTATAGCTTTCTTCCTCTCTAGTTTATCAAGTAGATCGAGAGACAAAAAGGAAAGACAAGATAGACAACAACCGAAACTCCCCTTATCTTCACTAACTGTGATCATCAGCCAATAATCAAGAAATTTCTCCAGCTTATTTAACCAAGAAATCGAGGGAGAGGAACCAGAAATTTCTCCAGCTTAAACCGTAAAGAACAAGAGGTAAGTTGCTAAATTTTCTCTTCAAATTTCCTTTTTACTTCCAGTTAACAATGTCTTAGGTTGAGTTAAAACCAAGAAAAGAAGACATTTATTGAGGAAAAATTCATTCAAAGCTGGAAAATTCTGTTCAAGGTTACTGTATATTACTCGTTGAAGAAAAGCTGTGACTTTTGGGTCATTTCTTCTTTAAAATCCGCCAAATTATGTCTTTATGCATTACATATGTTTCCTAGTTTACATATTTTGGCATGCATGCAATATTTGACATGAATTCAGGGAGAGTAAGTGTAAGAAATGAGGAAAAACCGTGCTGATGATCCTGTGTTCTTTCTGCTTGAAGTCGACAGAGTGAAGTGTAGAATTTCCAGCTGTGTCTCTTGAAAATGTTGTTAGTTTGCGTAGAAACTTACTTCATATAGTAGTTTTCATCCTAATCTAGTCATGCATGTGATACTTGAGAAGTTAAAAGCAAGAAAAGATAGACTTGTGAGCAATAGCAAGACTGGAATTTTCTGGACAGCAGAATGAGAGGAAAAGCTGAAGTTTTGGGTCTTTGCTCCAAAAATTTTGATAGATTATAACTGAAATTCATGCTTTATGTCCTATATAATGTTTATAGGGTGATGCATGTGAGTTTTATAGCTGAGTTCTTGTTGTTTTCTCGTTGGTTTCTTGCTGGAAATTCCAGCTTTGGCCGAAAGAAAAGAAAGCTTATTTCTTTTTACCTTTCTTGCGGACTTCTTAAAATTTAAGCTAAGAAACTCCTGTTATGTACTTAGTACCATCTATATTTAGTGCTTCATGTTAGGTTTCCTTGGTGAAATTCGACCAATGGGGCTGAATTGATCAATCTACAGGCTATTAGCTTGACCAAGGGAATGGAACTGAACTTGGGGTTTTTGATTTGGAACTTATTGAAAAGGGCGTTGCATTTTGAAAGTTATGACTTGGTTTAAGTGTTAGGGGATTGCAAGTAGACCTAGGTTGCTAAGTTGATAAATTAGATGGAAATCTTGGAAACGTGGCTGGAAATTCAGCTGTGGATCCGCATGACTAGTTGTGTCTCTTAAGATTAAATTCCATCTTGTGAACTACAAATTATGCAAATATTGGTTAAAGTTATCATGTGATACTTCGTTTTCCTTTGTAACTTATACCTCGTTTGAGTTGAGAGGGAATATCGAGCTGTTTTTTGTTGTTTAGGAGATTTTAGGCACTTTATAAGATCTTTAAACTGCCCAATGCCAGAACTTTACTACTTTTGAATCTTGTTATTCTTTAAACGACCCTTAGAACCTATATCTCAACTTCGATACGCATTCAAACATCTTGAGTTATATATAGACATGGTAGTCAAAATAATCACATCTTGAGTTATATATAGACATGGTAGTCAAAATAATCATGTGAACCGTAACGTAGCCGAATAAGTTTATACAATTATCTTAGGAGTCGAGGGTGAATCAAAAGAGAGTTCGAGTGCCAAAAAGTGATTTCAAACTACGTGGTGAGCGTTTCCATATTTGTGTGTTTAAATTGCCTATGTGTTACTTAAATGATATTTATATGATTATGCTAATGCTTTATTGTGAAGTGTTTTCACTTGTCCCTCGCCATATAAGGCGGGAGTGTACTTTATCACACCTGACTTAGTTTGAGTTTGAAAGTTGATAATTGACCAAGTGTTACTGGAAGTGTGCATAACTGCAAGCCGTGTGTGTACTTTACCACACCGACTGAATTGGGCCCCAAAACCCCCTATTCACCACGCGACAAACCTTACTTTGAGAATGTGTTTAAGACTAGAATTTTCTGGAATTTATGGCTGGAAATTTTACTGGAATGAACTCAAGAGAATCGACTCAATGTACCAATAAAGAAACGACACAATGCTAGGAAGATCGACACAAACAAAATTGGAAATTCGACACTTGAAATTCTGGAATTTTCTTGTTGAACTAAGGACCTGAACTACTGGAGATCTTTTAAAGTTATTTCTGGACTCTAAGAATGAAATCTTTGGCTAGAACTACTGGAATTTAAGAGCAAAACTACTGGAAATAGGACTAGAAGTAACTGCCGAAACATTCCATCTGGACTAATTTATTTCTTGTTGATTCTATCAGTTTTTGGTCAATTGGTGATCTTATTCGTGTTATTGTTCTAGAAAAATCAAATATATATATAGTAGCCGCTAGGGTTTTTTTCTTGTTGCCTATCGAATTAAGGTTTTGGATATATAGTTGCTATCCAACGTTGTGCTACTGTTTTCATTCGTTTTCTTGTTCCAGAATTTCATATTCTTATTGTTTCTTGATTAAAATTAGGGTTTCGAGTTGTAAAAAGAAAATCTAGTCATTATTCTTGGAGAAAATTTCTGGTCGTGACTTTCTTGAAGGAAACCGAACTTTGTTCTAGGTATCCTTGATTGATATGTGTTGAGTTTGGAAAAAATTGGACTGATTGTCCTCTGTTTCTTGGAACCTGAATCGAAACTTCAGAATTCTTAAAGTTCTTGATTGTTTGAAGACGTAATCTTGAATGTTCTTGAGTCCCAAGTTTCGGATTTTTAAGCTGGAGCAAAAAACCTTAAATCTACCTTATGTAAACCCGAAAAACGTGAACTGTTTTGGGAAATTCACCTTCAATTTTTTTCATTCTTGAATTCTGGAGCATCTTCATACATTCTTGTGCGAATTCCAAAAAATTTTTGGGTTTTTTGGGGACTGTTTTAATTAAAAGCTGCAAATTCCAGCAGCTAAGTTTCTTGTGCATCGAGTTCTTGACTGGTTTGAAATTAACCAGGATTTGGCCCATAAAATTGTCGTTCTAGCCACCCATTTGATCCATTAAAAGTCCAGAATCAACAAGAAATAAGCGATGAATATTAATCACTACAATACGATGAGTAGTAATCACTACAATAACAATGAATAGTAACGACTTTTTTTTTACACGAAAGCAGAATTGGAAAACACAAGAAATGGCACAAACAAAGAGACAAAAAAAAAAGGATATAACCTGCAAAATCACCAACTAGCTCTGATTCTAACTGATACGAACCCCATTGATGAAGAAATTCACAACAACGAATCCTTGCTCGATGGTGATTATCGCAAGCTTGAATTTTGGTGGTATTTCCTACTTAGATCCCTCTAATCCTCGTGATTGGAATCTCAATACTATCTCTATCCTCAATCCTATGAATTAGCAAACCCTAGGAGTGTTAAAAGACGCCACAATCAAGGATGATAAATTTAATTAATAAGCCGAATGAACACTAGATGATTCTAGATGTCCAAGAAAGGCTCGTAGAGCCAAGAGAGCAACTCTCAAGAACGATGTTTTGTAAAATATTTCGTAATCTCCCCAACGGAAAAAGAAACGATATTTTAATGAGTGTTAACACCACAATATCTAACGTAATTAGAAGACACAACTAATGGACCTTGAAACCCGGCTCATAACCTAACTTAAAGCCACAGATCCAAGCATAAGGGTTGGACTATTTATCTGGCCACTAACACAAGCCTACATAATGTTTAACTATTGACTAAACTAACGACATGAACTAATAAAAACAAAAATTTGGTCCATAAAATCCTTCTTCCAAACGACCTTGAGTAGCCCTTTTAGTAGAGAGCTCCGAGCTGATATCACAAATCTTACTATTGTTTTACTTAATTAGATTTCAATAAATAAGTTGTTGTGTTTCGTCATTTCGTGTGATCAGTTTTTTAAGAGACACATGTAAAGTTGCTGTTTCTTTTAGAAGAAATGCTTTTTCAACATAATGAAGTATATTTTTGCAAATTCAAATCTCATACCACCAACAATGATGGTAGCAATACAATGAAGATCTGCTGCACAACTATCATGATTTCTTCTACCTCAATTGTTATCACTGTATTTAGTTTTGACAGATAGGCTAGCTGCCATTGTTGGCCAATCTTTTTTGTTTTTTTAAAGTGTAAGTAAGAGGATTTGAATTCGAAATCTCTAACTTAAACTCCTCCGAACCATCCAACCAATCCCTCTCCACTACTATTATTAGCCAATCATTAAGTAGCCATCTCAGACGGACAAACAGTGGTTTCTGGTAGCAATACTGGTAAGCCTTCCATGGCACTTGCATCTAGAAATACCCTGACTACTAATACTACCAATGTTTCTACCAGAAATTTCATTCACCAGTACCATAATCTAACCATTCTTTACTTGCTGATTGCCACTTCTATAGGTTTAGAAGGGTTCAACTTTTGACTTTAGCAAATTCATAAAGCATCACGGTGCATGTCATGTTGTTGCCATTTTCTTTGAAATTCTTTCCTAGAAAATACGCAGAATACAGAGTGAGACAAGATGATGAAGACATCCTTCAACAGAATTAACTCCTAGTGTGCGATCTATTTATTTTTATTTTTACTTTTTGTGAAAATAAGATTCATGTGATGTGCAAGTTTCCATTTCTTTTTAGAGATACATCATCCTCTCTCGGTGATATATACTACTGTTGGATCCTAACCTTTGATTACTTTTATTTTGAGCAAAGAATTATTATCTTTTTGTTTCCAGATAAGAGTTAGAGGCAGAGGAGCCATTCAGGTGGCCCTGATTTTCTGGGCTACTAGATGAGTGTACACAATATCTAAGACAAGTGAGTCCTCACAGAACAATAGGGAACTATGAGAAAAGGAAAAGGCAAGGACTAAATCAATAAGTATTGTTAAGAACAAGAAAATTAATTGGACGATAGTGAGTATTGTGACAAATGAACCTCGCAGTTGGGTAGCCTTTATTTAGAGCATAGATAATGGTGGATCAACAAGCAAGTGAAAGTTTAGGAATTGCAAATGGGTGATGTAACCGGAGTGAGAATCTCAAATTGCTTGCTTTGTTATCGGGTGTTTCTCAAGTAAATAACTTTTATCAAATTTAACTCGAAAACTAAGGTTATTTTTCATACTAGCATTACAATCCTAGCAGGAGGCTTTTGATTGTCGTAAAGAATTAGCATGTTCTTTTTCATAATTTTCATCCAGAATTTGTTGTCTCAAAATGTGATCCTTTTTTCACCGTCGTTCTTAATCAACATATTATATTGCACGTAATCTAAAGTAAAAAAATATGATTCTTTAAACCCTTAGAGGAAAAAAATGGTAGCCGTCCATGGATTTGATTGTATGCTTTCATACTGATAAACAAAAGTTGTTTGGGTTGCCAAAAGTTGCAAACTTGAAACAAGTTGCGTAACCTCCATATTTTGATTTTTTACCAAACAAGCACCCTTCCAACCTAGTGAATCACTTCACAATATGAAACTAGTCCATGGTGAGCGAAGTGAAAAAGGAAGGAAATTAATTGATACCAAAAGTAAAGAAAAAGAATTGAAAAGTAAGAAAGTAAATGTTGATTGAAATTTGTAATAAGGAAGTAATGGATTATAGGAAAAATAGAAAATGTCTAAATTTTAACAATAGTTATTTACAATATATAATCAAGTCAAACATAATTAAGGAGAAATATATATATATATATATATATAGTTGATTGATAAAACAATTTAGTAAAGCATAATTAATATAAACGTATGAAAGATGGAAATTAATAAATTGATTGAAAGTTGCTATAAATAAAGAAGTGAAAAATGAAAGAAATTATATCAGTTAATTGTTAAAAAAGAAAAAGAATAAAAAATATCAAAAAACACAAATATTAAATACATCAACGTGGTAAAAAATATATAATTCACTTGAGCATGGCCAAATGATTAGAGTAACCAACTAAGCAATCTATCAAAATGGGAATTGAATAGTGAAAAACATAAATGTATATACGATGTAATTAATAACACATATAAGGTGGAAACCAATAAATTAGTTAAAAGTTGCTATAAATAAGGAAGTGAAAAAAGGAAGAAAATTAATTGTTGAAAAAGAAAATAGGAAAGTAATAAAAACACCAAAAAATATAAACATTAAATACATCCACATTAGGGGTGGACGAAAAAACCCGCCAACCTGAAAACCCGAGCGACCAATCCGACCCGCACCAAAATTTAGGATATTCGATCTGATTTCTATCAGTGGAGCAGATGAGGGTTGGGTACCTGTAATATTCAGATACAGATACGAATCATAAAATAAAAATCCGTGGGTACCCGACCCGAGGGTATATTATATAAATATTAAAAAAATATAGGGACAATTTTATAATTTTCTTAAGTTATTAACCCTAAAGCTTAAATGAATCCATCTATTTCATTTCACTTTCCAAAACTTTCTCTTTGTACTCTTCAGCCGTGAGGCAACAGCCGACACTCATCCTCTCCTAAGTCTCCTCCTGTTCAATTTTTGTTTCACCTCAACTTGAGTTCAAAGAAGCTGCAAAAGGTTCTCAAAACTCAAGCAGGTAAAGGGGATGAATCTTCCAAGAAATTTGTTTTGAACAGAGACCTTTACCTACAAAAGATTCAATAAAGACATTCGATTCCTCAAACCTCAAGCAGAAGCTGCAAAATGCCGGACCTTCATCTGCAGTTTTTTTTTTTTCTAAGAAACATTCCTTCTCAAAGGATCAATGGCTGCAAATCATGCAAATTTGAATGAAAATTGCATAGATGATAGACTATAGTAACAAATTAAAGTCAAGAAGCATGGTATTATGCAGCAGTAAGGCTGAGGTTGGCTGAAATCTTAAGAATTCTTCTTTAAAAAAAATTTAGAGTACTTTGTTGGTTTTGTAGCTTTTTTCTTCCAAAAGTTTGTGGAAGGTTGGAGAGAATTTTAAGGTAAAATAGCAATAAAAAGGTGTTCTTGGCTTGCTAATTGTACCTAATTCTGCATGATCTCTCTTAGGATTGTGTCCATGGTGCAAAAAAGTAAGCTTTTTTAATTGATCTTTGGTAACGGTGGCAGAGCTAACTATTTGCTTGTTTTCTAGGCAAGTTGGGTTGTTTATTATGTCATAATTGTTCATTTTGTTGACACTTTTGTCTAAAATATGGGCTTCAGTCTATTGAAATTGGTGAAATTTGCATGTTTAGTTCACTCTTAACTTATATTAATTTGGAAAATGAAAGTAGATAATTTTCCTATATATATATATATATATAGGGAAGGTTTTACTAGGTTTGTGATGTATATCTTTTATGGCTCTATTTCCCTCTTTGATTACCTAAGCAAGCTCAAAAATAGACAAAATATTTATATGTCATTTCTGGACTATGTATACAATCAATTTTTCTTG
This sequence comes from Coffea humblotiana, assembly GCA_023065735.1. Classification (NCBI taxonomy): domain Eukaryota; kingdom Viridiplantae; phylum Streptophyta; class Magnoliopsida; order Gentianales; family Rubiaceae; genus Coffea; species Coffea humblotiana. Next base: position 7,697,947 of record CM041208.1, on the reverse strand, counting down.
TTTAAGTTGTAAAATCTACTCTTGTGTCGGATGTGTAGTAGTTAAAGTTTTTTGAATTTTTCAGATATTAAGTATGGGAGATAATACACCTACTACAGTTGCAAGCCCAAGTGTTGATCATTCATCATCAGTATGGGAGATAATACCAGTATAAAGATCCAGCAATACAAGCAGAATTGTTTTAGCTAATTTTCCTTTTTCTTTGTCCTTTTCTTCGCTAGATACTTCACAGTTTTTATGATTAGGTTGTTTAATGCCAGTTTTGATGGCTTACCCTCCGAGCTCTAGAAAAATTCTGAAACTGAAGCTTTGTGTGGCAGACAAGTTTTTGCTAAGTTTGTCTGCTACAAGTTTTTTAAAAACTTTAGTTACAGTAACCTTAAAAAATTTCTCAAAGTTTTTAAACTATACACTTCAAAATATTAAAAAAAACACGCTTCAAACATTTTTAAAAAACTTCTACAGTAAGTTACAATAAAGTTTTAAACAAACACCAAAAAAACTCACTTGCCAAATGGGGCCTGAATTTCTTTTTCTCTTAAGTCGTGACTAGTATTGAAGTAGGATATGTAATCCTCATTTGTTACGATTGCGAAGGCCCATGCATTTGGTGCCCAAAGAATTTCTTAAACCTAGGACGTCATTGGATTCAATGCTATGTTTCTTAGTAAGCCATCATTTTTTTCATTGGTATTAGGGGTGGGTACCCTATGACCCGCCCCTTTTTTCCGGGTACTGGAAGACAAGCGGAGCGGATTAGGGTAAAAAAAAATAGTGATCCGAAATATTAGGGTCGGGTCAACTATTTGCCGTTCGGGACGGATATCCGACCCGTGCCTATCCCTGGTCCACATGATAGAAAGATAAATAATCTACTTGGCAAAAAGATAGAATAGCCATCTCAACTATTTACCAATTTGAATAAAACATGCTTAAATATGCACACACACACGCACACTCACGCACACACAGACACGAGTCAAAGATACAAGTTATAGTTATAAAAACAATATGAGAAGGGTGTCAAAAACACGAGTCAATCAATAAGATTTTTTGCAACTATACGCGTTGTAAATTAGTTTTGTAATAGAAACTCTACTTATTTCTCAAATATAATATGCATACTATTGAATAGTTTATTCTTAACATTTACGAGGAGTTTGGATAAGTGTCATTCCCCTTTCCTTTCAATGTGACGTGTATGCATAAGTGAGGGACAAAATTGACATCTCCCATTCTTAATGAACACCTTTACAAGGTTTATTATTAATGGTACATGTCATCAATGCATCAAATATGCACATTAAGGATAAAGGGATGTAGATTTAGCTCATTCTTATTTTTCTCGAGTGATGTTATATTGTAGCATCATATTAAAGATGAAAAATATCTTGTATTTCTTTAAAATAAAATGGTCAAACCTTGCTATTTTATTATTATGATGTCATTAATGCAATAAATGTGGTTAATTAAGAAATGAAAAGATCTTGGATTTTGGCAAAAAAAATGTCAATTTTTTTTAATTCTAGTGATGTTGTTTCATTAATGCACCAAGTATAACCAACGTCACTTAGTCTCTATGTAAGGAAGTAATTTGACAAAATTGAAAAATAACACACATTACCAACAAAAATGGTTGCCATTGTAAACATGCACCTGTTTCTTTTACTTCTTTTGTCGTTTCATCTTTTTCAAACATCATCTATGGTTGTAGCTTGGCAACACTATAATATTCATGTGATCAATGGTCTCCTAAACGCTGAATTAGTCATTCATTGTGAATCAAAAGCGATGATTTAGGATTTCATATTCTTTGCAAAAGCGATGACTTCCATTGGCATTTCGTATTCAATCCTTTGATAAGTACTCCGTTCTTTTGTCACTTTTGGTAGGGAAAATAAAAGATAAGTGTGATGTTTATAGTGACGATCTGACACATAGTCACTATCAAGAATTTATACCACTTACAAAAAAGTTTATATTGCTATGGGTTAGTAATGGAAGATGGGTTCTATGCTGCGAAACATTACAAACCCAAGCCTATTAATTATACCAAAGTGCATACTTGGACCAAATAAGTGAAATAATCAGCATAGAAGTGGTGCATTAAGTTTTACCTGTCATGAAGGGCTCTAAATTATATGACAATTTACTCTTGTGTTTTGTATACTGTATTTATGTTTTTCATTTTTAATATTTGCTTGCTGATTGCAAATTTTTATTCTTTTTGCTCTTGTTACGTTGCTGCAAAACATATTACACATATGAAATAAATGTTATACTATAGAAATAAAATGTCTAATTCTTAAGAAATAATGAATGACAATTACACTAGTAGCACTCAACATTCAAGGCTTATAAGTGAAAATCTATAAACATTTATTGGGATATAATAAACCTTACTTATGGGCTAAATTAAATGCACTTCCTAATATAGGTGGCAATTGTAATATTGAACATGTTAATGGATGAAAGAGTACATATTTGTAAAAATTTGTGATGCCACCGAGAGATTCTAATATTCTTTGATCATATAGTGTTCCAAAAGTTCTATATCATAGTTTATTACACTATCCTTGTTCTTAAAACATTTATGATCTATTTTCTTGTAGCAGTATATGTAGTCGATAGCTATGGGAGCATAGATTTATAAGAAAAGAAAGAAGTGTCATAGAAAGATGGATTTCAGTTGTTTGAGAATTATTTTTTGGACTAAAAGAAGAGAAACGGTTAGATTTGAAAGGAAATGTTGGGTACTATAGTTAAACAAAGTTTTTGAAAGGAAGTCAAATAAAACTTGTCAAAGTTTTTCAAAATATCAAGTTTGCCTTGAATGGCTATTGAACAAAGTTTTATTGACATAGAAAATATAAAAGAAAAAGGAGAGAGAGCTGCTTCAAATTTTCATCTGATTGGTGCTCTCTATCCATTTTTGTACAAAAAACAATGATCGCATATTCGCGATCTTCTCTCGGAGATGTCCATGTTGTTTGCCTGTACGGACCATGGCTGTGACATGTTCCTCAATGTTTATTTGTCAAAGTCTCAACTTGTCATCTACAGTAGGGATTCTATAAATGTATTTGGCATCTTCATGACACCCAAGGAAAGTGCAGAACTCTAAATTGATCTGTTCATTCTCATGGCAAAACCCCCCTTCAAAAAGTTCTCTAAATATGCAGATTAAATAAATTTAAGTCTTGACCTATTTTATTTTCCAAAAAATGACAATACCAATTTGGCAAGTTGCAACATATGGTCATGCGTTCTCATTGTTTGCTTCCTTAGGAATATGAAAGCAACAACACCAAATTAATTTTCGCTTTTGGGACCACATGAACCCTTTTTTTGATAAAGAAAACAAAATAAAACCCCTTCGTTGCATACAAAATTTGGCTCAATCCTATCATTACAGTATAACAAATACAATTGGAGGTAAAACACACTCACTCCAAACATGATTAAGCTATTAACATAACCAAAAAAAAATTCAGTATTTAAGTTCCTACACTCACTGGATCTGCTTGCTGCCTCTTCCTCAAAATTGCCCTTTCCATGCATTTTGCGGTCCACTTCCTCCGTTCTAAGAGTCCCAACATTTTTCGATTTCTTACCTTTCTTGAATCGCTCCAATTTTGTCCGGTACCCTCTCGGTTAAAACCCTAGCTTTTTCTGCAAAAGTCTTTTTCAATTTTTTTTTCATTTTTTACAAGTTTCATCTCACTATTTTTTTACATGATTGACTTGTTTTATTACAACTCCGTGAATGACATTTTCAAAATACCCTTTTTTGATTGATCAATTAGGAGCAACATTGCTTTTAAATGGTGGTACCATTTCAAGGGCCTTAATTGGACGCATAGATTAAGGTTATGTAACAAATAATCAAATTGACCAAGAATAAAAGTTAGTGAGTAAATCAACGCTAGTAGAAAAGTTCTGAGATGAAGTTGGTAATTTTCCCAATTTTAGATAGTGCTACATTGACATCCTAATAATAAAATTTTTCTGCCCTACGTGGTAATTCTTTTGTTATTAGATTTTCTATGTTCAAATTTGTAATGCTGTTACCATTTGTCAATATAAAAGATGAGGTAGTACCTTTTATCATATCAGATAATACTATATAGGAATCATTCATAGTACCATGTTCAAATTCAATAATAGTATTAAAAAAATGTGAATGCAAATCCGCTTCACCAATTTATATTTGTGTATGAGCATTGAAGGTATCCCCTGGCTCCAGGGGCACAGACCCAAACTGTGATCCGGGTCATCGGTCAGTGCAAGTTGACTAAAGCAAGGGCAACTCGTCCAAGACCTGATTAAATCAGAGGCTAATTTCCGATCAATCATATGTTCTCATCAGCTATTGAAGAATTTGTGTATTATCAAGTTCTCCAAATAAAACATTCCTATGCCTATATTTCCAATACAATGCATGAAAACAAAACAAACATTTTAGAGCAGCTTAAAGGTTCAACTACAGCACTGACTCGGTTTCACTTTGTACGGCCATACATGTACATAGCTGCCCTGCACGAAAATGCAAGTGCAGCTCTGAGTACCAAGATGACGAAACAAAATTCCCTCATTTCAGGGACTACATCTGGGGACTTCAGACTACATTTATAAATATTAGAGCGTAGTCTCATTTGAAGCCATATTAGCCATGCACATCTCAGGGTCCATCTTCTTCGACTGAAAAAATGAACGAACAGTCATTACCGACCTATAAAGCTTGCTTTTAATCTGCTAAAAAACTGAACTTTAGCACAAAGATCGCTAGGTGGAAAGAAAAGGGAGCTTTAAGAGGGTAGGACCAAAGGGGCAGTTTGAGGGAAAGACAGAGAGAAGCACTTACTGCTCAAAATGAATCCTTGAAGCAAGCTCTGGGCCCTTTCAGCTTGCTCTGGAGTACCCGATATTTGGATAGTCTTCTCAGTTGCTTCTGGTCTGTCTTCAACAAGTTGAACATTTGCTCCAGATAACTGTTCTCAACAGTATTGACATACACAAAGATGCAAAGTCAAACTTACCAAAAAGTATAAAGTATTATAGGAGAGAAATAAGAAAGCTGTAGCTAGACCTTACCTCACTGATCTGAGCAAGCTTGTTTCTTGATTTTGTTACAAGTTTGGAAGCTGCATGTGCTGGTATAACAACTTCCAAAGTGCTCCTAGTGACGAGTGGAACAGATATTCTAGCAATAGGCAAAAGTGGCATTTTAAATGTTGAAGGTCTGAAACTGAACTTTTAAACAAGTAGGGATGAACTACCTATTCACTGCAGTAGGGATATCTTCTTGACGTTCATTTTCATTTTGCTTTCCTGAATCGCTGGTAGATGTCACGGAGTCCTGCAGAACAAGAGTCAGTACATTCTTTATATACTAATGCAGAAAGTCTGAATAGTAGCATAATTGGGGCCAAGCAATAAAGAAATAAGAAAATCCATGCTAAAGGAACATAATTGACTTGTAATTTAATTTCTAGTGGGGGAAATGGGGATGTGGAGATGCAGAAGATTGGTGTGATATCTTTTCCCTAGCAGCGGAGCAAATATTTGTTTTGTAAAGAAACTGTTGTAGGAAACAAAGTTCGAAGTTTGCCATGCAGTGATAATATGGAAAGCAGAGACACCATTAGAGAGTCAATAGTATTCAAAAGGAGCAATAGGTGGTTTCTGAAACAACAAAATTTTCTAACCTTTACTGGCTGCGCGGTTGTAGTGTTTGTTGGTTGTGCAGTTGCAGTGTTTGGTGCATTTTGATATGTGGAAGTTGGGGGATCCTTCCCACCATGATCTTCTGGAGATGGAATCACGTTTTTAGAAGCTCCATCATGCCGAAGAGCACCCTCCATCACACTGGAAGTGGATAGTGAAGGTAAAGGCATATCCTTTTGAAAGAAGTCCCTGTAAAAGTAACTCCGCAGCTTTGATGTCACCTCAAGAAGAGCTTCACGGAGCAGCTTTGATCTCCCCTACAATCTGTCAAAATCGTGGTTTGGAAATGTCAAAATAACTAATTAGAAATTATTCAGCAAATCATTGTCCTGGACTACAATTAGAATCAACATCAGAATGTTTAGAAAATATTAACTTAACAAATGAAGTTGTGGAAGTAAAATGGTTTGTAAGTCATCTAATGATCAGTGTTTCTTGTTTTCAACACCCTGCACCAGATATGAATAATGCATGATCAATCTAGATTTATATCCTGCATATGTAAGCACATCTATTTGTCCAAATGAACAAGTAGTTTAACAGGCCAATGCAGAGGTAACTATTATTACACAGGGATCTATGCCAGCATGTACAAACTTGTCAAGTTATTGTAGACTCAAAGAGTGCCTCAAGGAGGCAATAGACAAAGGTACATCAAAACATGAATGCACTTTCAAATTTTGAAACAACTTGCACAAGAAAACAAACCTGTACAATTTCATCATTCTCTGACACACAAGCAGGAAGTTCTTCTCGGGGCAGAATTTGCACATCAGCACCAGCTATCTTTCTAACATCAGACAATGATCCATCTCTACCATTGAAGCACCCAATTTCTTCTGACTGAAGAAGCAACCTAGTAGTTATAAAGTTTTCTTTTTCTGGAACGAGATCAACAATGTGGGTTTGAATATGCAGCAATGCTTCTTGAGCAGGAAACAGCTCATCATCAGGACCCTAAAAAGATATCAAGCGAGGATGTTTTAGAAATTTATTAAAAGGAGACTTTCTCATCCAATTATTACAATATATAAACAATTCTGAAATGATCAAATGCAATGTATAGTGAAAGAGCATGTTTTTTCAGATAGGCACCATGACCCTTATCTTATAGACATAAATAAGGTAAACATTTATACTCTTTGGCTAGAGATTATTGCCTTGCATCCCACCCCAAACGCTCCCCCGCCAGAGCAGCAGAAACAAAATAATTGTCTAAAATCTATGTTCCCAACGTGTATAATAGATTGAATATATTAGATGTGTGCATATCTTTTGTAAATACTGGTGCATATTGTCATTTGCAATAAATCAGCTTTTTTTTTTTTTGGTTTGGTTGGGGGGGCGGAGGCAGGTCTCCAACTGATAGATAAACATATTGTCTTTGAAATGGTACATACATATATCTGCATGTGACATGTAAGTGTGATTATACCATATATCACATATCTACTGTGTGCTCATGCATGTAGGCAAGTTCTGTTTGTCCTTATAAGCATATCATTGAATATCACAGACAAATGTAGCATATACTGCGCTGTTTTGAACAACTCTATGTTTTTAACTCTATTTACACCCCATTAAATGGTGAAAACATTGTAACAAAAGGAGGGGGCACAAATGTTTGTGCCATATCACCAGCCATCAAATGACAGTCCTCTGTTGGGAAAGTGCAAGAGCCATATCAATGTTTCTCTTCCACAATTATCAACCACAAACCAATATACTTCTAGAATCAAGTTGCAATAACTATCTGAGAAACACTACAAAACTGGAATTACCTCATCTGATGTAACAATTATAATTTGCTCATCTGAGCCTGCAACAGGATCAGTAACCTTGACGTCCACACCAACTTCATTTTGAAGCAAATCCATAATCCCATCAGGTTCCCCAATAATGCAGTTAACCTTCTCTACCGGGCATAGAATCCGAAACACAAGGTCTTCACCAGGAAAAAGTTGTGCATTATCACTGATAGGAGTCACTTCAGATTCACTGGCATGCCCAGATTGGCGTGAGGAATAATTATTGGCCGTCCACCAGTAGGGAAACCTAGATCCAAAACTACTCCCATCTGCAGATGTTCGGCGCCCTGAATTATTCATGTGAGGAATGAAATCTTCATCAGGGAACAATCGCTCGGGTGAATGCATCCGACCATGAAATTGACTGCGATCACGATGCTGACTCTCCCGCAATCGTGAGGAAATAACACTTAAAGCATTTTTTACAGCATTCACATCACCCACAACCTATAAGGAAGACAACTGTTTAGATTCCTATTGATTGGCACAATGCCAAGAGAAACATTTAAACAGTACTTAATTAAAAAAATGAAAACATAAAATGAAAATACACTTAAATTAATACCAATTTGGGTAAGCTTGAGGAAAACTACATGTCTAAGAACTTTAGACTTGTAGTATGTAAGCCTCCAGTTAGAAAGAAAACTGACAATTTGTAGAGGAGAGCATAAGCAGTCTCTAGATACAATGAATCCAATGCATGAGACTGAAATTCTGTTGGAACATTAATTATTTTTGTTGTAGAATTTCAGAATAACCTCAAATAAGCTTACCAAGTTCATTGGCCCACAAGGAAGCAAATATCCTCTAATTAAACTTCAAAAGTTCGATGAGGCATTATATTTGTAAAAACATATAACCATAAGAAAAAGAAAGATTTCTTACTTTGTCTATCTGTTTTGGTTTCATATTCAAGTAGAATAATCCGAACATAAGGCAAAAATTGGTTTCCCAAATTTCTTAAATCCCCATGCATAGTATCCCTAAATAGTTCTAAACACTAAGTCTCTTCCATATGGTAAGGCAAAAACTATTTCATTGATTGATTTCTCTAGGTTTCTTGTATCATTGTTTGATGATGTATGCAGCTTTCTTGTGTCCCTTATAGTTCTCTAGGTTTCTTGTGCCATGTTGTCTTAATATGCTCTTCAAAGAGTGCTCCAGTAACCTGTGGGGGAAGATTTGTCAAGGTAACCTTGTATTAACAAATATGTTTTGTGAGAAGAATAACTGAAATCCAGCCAGACCCCTTGTTATCTCAGCTTCAGAATCCAATGTCATTAACCGAACACAAAGACCATAGCAACAAGTGCAGGCACGATATTAATGACACTGGGTTATTCCAACTTAATGTTAAGATGATGATTGTTATCATTGAATTTGAGGCAAAGATTGGAACCTTGCAAAACCATGCTAAACTGAAAAGCCCACCATGAAGCATCAATAGTTGCTCAGTATAAGAAGTTGACTTGGATCAAGCACGGAATTCAATAGGACGACATCATAAGAGCAATTTAAAAAAAATGAGCGCTGCAACAAGCTTAAGATACCTATTTAGAGTCGAGTTTGCTTGTTTTGTGGTCTAAGGACTAGCCAAAGAAACTGTAATGAACTAAGTAATCTCAATTCTCAACCCCAGCCTATTAAGTACACTCTGGTCAAGCTGATTGAAGTTCAACAACCAACACCACAATTAGAGACACATTTTAGTTCTATAAATCTTAAGCTCTGATAGCAGACAGGGCATCACTGAAAGCCCTAAACGATCAATGCTTAAGCTATAGAAGGGCAGAAATTCATTCTGGTTCTCTCCCAATCTAAGTTGATTCAATGAAACAAAACCTTCTGGAGAATGAGGAATCTAGAAGTAACATATGGTACCAGAGGCAGACTAAGAATAACAAAAAAATCTGGAAGAAGTTTTTCTAGCAACAGAAACCAGGTGGATACACAATTTAATCTTCTTTAAAAATGATAACCATCAGATTTCGGTAGACAATATGTGCCAAAATGTTGATAGCTAGGAAAAATATAAATTTCGCTTTTCTCTGCAGTAGTGTACCAAGTATTGACAATGTTGCCCGCTAAATTTGGTGAACTTGAATCAAAAAATTATACTTCATTTGCATCGAAAAATAGATAGTAAACAGAACATGTTTCTCTTTCTGACAAGAAAAAAGGATTTAAATATGCCATCAAGCAAGTAAACTAACCAAAATTAAGCCCCATTAACCACTTAAAACACATAAAATGAGTAAAAAACAAAAGCTGTCTCCAGAAAAGCTTCTCATACATGCAACCCATATAAAGTCATCCTTCTACTTTGATCTCCAGCTCTCAGACCTCTCTCGATGACTCCAAAGGACAATGCACGATCTTCCAGAACTACATGTGTCTCTTACATCATTCTGTCACTCATTCTAATCACCTCCTTCTAGCAAGTCATCCATTAAACAACCAAAAGAAACATCAGCATGTGGCACATTCGGATGCCATTTACAAGTGAAAGCAAAATCTTGGACCTCTAGAAATCAGAGGATAATCAAACACTCTGCCTTTTCAGCCAATCGCGTCTAGTGATAAGTTACTAGGTACAAGCCAAAACAAACATCTTTATGTGAAATTACAATTCGCCAGTGAGATAAATAACACGTAACTCTAGCCCATGATTAATTCTACTTCAATGTACAATTCAACAACTAATCCCACAGCAATGCAGATGAGAACAGCAAAAGAAAATCAATTAAAGCCCTTTCAATCAACAACAAAACTTCACTAAAATCCAAAAGAGCAAAAAAGAACCTGAACAATCTCTTCGGACATTGCAACACACCGAGGCAGAGTGTGATCTCTGGGCAAAATCCTAATATGGGTTTTAGTATCCATCCTCATTTGCTCAATAATCTTCCCTCCTTTCCCCAACAAAGACCCCACATGCATTCTTGACACCACCAGCCTAGTCACCACAACATCCCCACCGCCACCGCCACCAGCAGCAATATCACTCTCCAAAATCCTATCATGTATCAACAACAAACGCCTCCTGGGCCGGAGAAAAAGCCGGAATCCTCCCCTCCGGGTCCCTTCTCCGAGTATCAGAGATCTCAATAATCCTCTCCTCATCCCGGGAATCAATTCATGCACATTAATCCAAGCCCCAGTATGCTGTCTTATAGCCTTAATAATGCTTCCAGATTTCCCAATCACTCCTCCAGCCTTCACATCATGGCACAAAATTCTGTAACTGGTGGTAACAGTCAATGACGGGTCTTGCATTTCCTTCCTCCTCCACCACCTCCGCCGCCTCCCGCCGCTCCACGGTGGCGGTGGTGGGGATGATGGTAAGACCCAGAATGGGAATTGTTGTAACGAGGCTTATTTCGACTAGGGTTGAACTCAGAATCGTAATCTGCTGGGTGGTCATAGTAGTACCTTTTTCGAAGATCTTGATCTATCCATGGTACTGTCCAAAAATAACCTTAAAATTTACTAAAAATATGATTTGATTCTTTGTTAATTCTTTCTTATATCTGTTGACGGTAGAGATTCAGATGGAACATTTATCTGGTGATTAAATCTAGGACTAAAGGGTTCAAAACAGCAGTAGAAGTTGGAGAGGAAGTCATACTTGCTGTTCAGTCCTGTGGACTTGGGCAGTGAGGGAATGAGAAGAGAAAAAGCTGCAGCTTAGGTTTAGATGCTTCGGTCAGAGTACTTTTTTTCCTTTCCTTTTTTTTTTTTTTTTGGTGAACAAAGCTTAAAAATTTGTGGTAAGTAAGATCCTTTGTTGGTTTTCTTGCTATTTTTTGGTGATATTTTTTTTTATTGTGGTTTTCTGTTTTGCTGGGATGGAGGGAGGGAAATGGGGGAGGGGGGGGCGCGCGTGCTGGGTGTGGGCAGGATATGGGTGAATCTTTGTGGCAGGGGATGTGTTGAAACAAGTGTTGTAGGTGTAGGAGTATTTTGCAGCATTATTGTCATATTGCAGGAGTGATGTATTGGTACTACACATTATTATTGGGCATTAATGATGGCATGATATATATACTTATGATAAAGGTTAAAGCTGGTGCGGATTATGAAAATTATTAATGCGGACTATGAGAGTTTATTGCAATGACGGTTAATTGTAACAGGAGATAATCTTTCAGAAAACAAAAAAAAAAAAAGAAATTGTAATACAAGATAAATGAGTTAATAATTGATCTGTATGCAATTATGAAATTTTTATATGCGCATAGAATTAGAAACGTATGCCTTTTGTTAACGATCTCAAGTAGTTGATGAATTCAAATGAGTAGAAAAGATTTTTTTTATGTGGTTAGATACAAGGGATAATTTCAGAGGCATCCCTTGAGATTTATCATAATATCATTTAGCTCTCTTAAGGTTTCTAAAATCTCAATCACCTCCCTTAAATTGACATTTTTTTTTGTAACATTTTAGCTCCTTTCAGGAAAAGCAAGAGAGATAAAACTTTCCTTCCAATAGTACCCTTATGTTATCCTATTTATGGAATTTACATCAACAATAAAAATTAAAATAAGGCTAAAATGTAAAGTTTAAAATATCTAGAAATTGCCTATGTTCTCTTCATAGAAAGAAGAAAAAAAGAAAAAGAAAAACATCATAGGCAATATTTTGATATTTGGTCATGAGATCATTTTTTAATTAATCTTTTTAAAACTAGCTTATTTATAAGCTTTTCTATAAGTAGGCTTTACATGCAAACCGCACGCGTAAAAAATATAATTTTAATTTAAAGTACAACTTGAAAGTACATCTTGTATTAAACCATGCTTCTTGAAAATATTGCTTGACTTCCTTAAATTCATCCTAAAAATTTTCTAAGATATAAATTACTTACCCAAAATCCATCGAAGCAGTTGACATTATTAAATTTAACTTAGCCACCACTTTTGTTCGCATAAAAATACACACAGTGAAAGTTGTTTTAACACATATAAAAATATTTAGGAAGAGGACGAGAATAAGTGCACAAACAAATACTCAATTATTCATTAATTTAAAACTCAATAATAACAATATCAAGTCGTAACTTTCACGTACGACAACCCACAACTATCAACTTAGAAGCTTTCCCTCTATCTCACAGGTTGATTCAACTCAACTCTTCAAAACTCAACTCAACTCTTTAAGATTCAACTCAACTTTTCAAAACTCAACTCAACTCAACTAATCAAAAACACAACTTATTACACTACTAGTATTTATAGACGGCTAAACTTCCTAATAGCTAAATATAGTTGCTGAAGCAACAAAAGAATTAGTCATGCAATAGGACTCTAACTATTATTACTATTTACCAGACAAAACTTTGTAGAAACAAGACTAATCATAAATGGTTTTGGACTCTACAATTTAGAAACAATAAACAATTAGGTAACTAAGTGTAAATTAGTTTGGTTTAACTTCCTTCACTTTACTACCTCTCCACTATCTGAATATAGAGAAATATGGACTAATATTGGATAGTTATTTGGTTATTTTGTTTGTATTTTTTGGGTTAAAAATTCTTTTTTAGTTTGGGATTTTTAGTTAAATAATTATTAAGAATAAAGGGTAATGTTGTCATTTGAGACCATTGAAAGGGATATCTAACCTTGTCAAGTTAACAAGGAAGGTAAGTGAGATTTAAAAAAGTTCAAGGGCGCTAATTGATATTAGGAGAAAGTTTTAGGGATATTTTCGAAATTATCCCTGAATACAAATGATTTGAGGGCCCATTTATACAGTGTATAGACAAATTTTGAGTATAATCATGATCCAAATGATTCCTATTTGTACAGGAAAAGGTTTTGCATTACCTTTTTTTTAAATGATTTGGCTTGGTTAGCTCGCTAAAGAAAGTAGAACTATTAGATAGAACTATCAGTTAGGCCCATTCAACTTGATCCACGATAAATGTAGCTGAACTTTGGTTGAACTAAGGTGGAGCCTATTCTCAGCCCAACTCAAATAATATGTACTAGACTACTAGTATGCTGTTATTTTGTTTTTGATACATACACAATATATATTAGGAGAATGCTAATGACACTTTACTTTTTTTTATAACACTTTACTTTTTTATAAAAAAATTGGCACTCCCCAACTGTAAATTGACCTCACCATAATTACTCTTACTTTCCAATACTAATAATCTATTACTTTACATATATAAATGGTCAATAAATTGGTTTAATTAACAACCCCATGAACATATTAAACTCTCAAAAAGTACTAAAACCTAAAAATAATTAAAACAAAAAAATTTCAGCCAAACAGGACAAATACAAAAGTTATGTAATATTTGCGAAAAGATGAGAACTTAAACCATACTATTCTTTCATGTTTAAAAGGGTTAAATACATTAAACCCCCTGAACTTTATTCTTAGTTGCGCTTTACCTCTTGAACTTATTACATAAGCGCTTTGCCCCCTCCTCTTTGATATTTTAAGACAAAAATGTCCTTACTATTTTATTTTATTTCTTTTTTGTTTATTCATTCTCTTATTTTTTTCTTTCAATTACTTTCTTTGATTATTTTTTTTACTTCTCTCATGTCACAATTTTTGTTTTACTTTTCCATTAGTATTACTAATATATATGCTTATTATAATACTGTAATAATCTTTTATTTATAAATTTATTCTTGTTTTATTTGTTTACAGTATTACAAAATTCAAGACAAATTGCATAGTATAAAAAACTAACATATACATGTCATAATCAAAAAGTGTGTATTACTAGCAATTTGACTATTTAAAAAGATATTAGCAAAATAAAACTTTAAATTAATTAATATTTAAAAGTATATCCCAATAAATAAACTTATAACTAATATTTTATTTATTTTTTAGTATAGTTGATTAACTACTATGTTATTGTGATTCAAATTTGTTACTATTGCTATTAAAATTATTCTATTCAAACTCTAGACGTATTGATTTAAGTAATGTATGAACTAGATTAGATGCAGAGATAGCATATGCTTTATTATAGCATAGACTATATGATCATTATTACTTCCAATAACAAAAGGCAAGAAAGATAGAAATTTATAAAGAATAAGTTTAAGAAAATTAAAATTAATCTGTAGATAATAATAGCAAAGAGAATAAAGTAGTTGATTATATGAGAAAAGGGAGAAAAATAAAAAATAATAAAGAAAAGGGACAAGTAGAATAAGGGAGAAAAAATAAATAGAATAATAATTAATATGGAAGGGGAACTTTTATCCTGAAACATAAAGTAGGGGCCAAAATGCCAATTTATTGAGTTGAGGGGGTAAAGTGCAACTAAGGGTAAAGTTCAGGAAGTGTTTTATGCTTTTAACCCTATTTGAAATTTCTACTGATCTTAGATTATAGTTTTGACTTTCAAATGTACGAATGATCACATTAACATACATGAGAAACATTCTTCCCATTACACGAGCGGATCTGTAACCTGTTTTTATGCATACATAAGAATTGAAAGTTTGGATTGATTTGGAGAATGATTTTGTAGCATTCTTTTCAAATTATTTCCTTCCCAATGTCCTGTATAAATTTATTGCCTTTTTAGGTCTCAAGATTTAACTTTTTTGGTGAATTTGTTTTGTGCTAGACCATATAAAAAAGAAAAAATGGTATATCTTTGAAGTACTAAAAAATAGCAACCAAATATTCAACCTGTTTTTAGGACAAAATTTTGGGCTGAGAATTCAAGTGTTGATAAAAAGAGTTGAGACTTTACAATATTTTGGACTTAATTAGGTCCAATATCTTACTTATTTCATCATGTTGGAGAGTTGTCTTCTATTGTTAACCTAGAAAGCCTTAAGTTTTCCATTGCAGATGAAGAGGATGTGTTTGCATGGGGATATAAAATGCCATTTTAATCTCTCAAGTTTTATTTTGTGAGGTTAATGTAAGGGGATGAGAAAAATTGTCGGCAAGAGTAGTATCTTGATATGAAAAAAAAATAGTGAGAATGTGAAGAACAAAGAGAAAGGCACCATCACATTCCCTATATACAAAAAGGTGATATATATGTGTACCTCTATAAGGTTAGATTTTATTTTTTATTACAATGAAATATTGTTACTTTTGGTTAATTACTACACATGCACTTGTAATAATGCACTTGTAAGTTGATATTTGACAATTAACTAAAAAGTAAGCAAACGAATTATGTTTTTGGGGCCTTCGTGGCTGACCTTTGAGTTTGGCCTCATGTACACCTTCTTGGGTGAGTGAGGAATTGGCTTAGTAATTTTAAGGGTTAAATACATTAAATTCTCCTAAATTTTATCTCCAATATCATCTACCCTCTAAACTTCTATAAGCACTTAACTCTCCTTTCTGATCTTTTTGGTCAAAAGTGTCCATGCATTTACTCCCATAACTATTTTCCTTTCTTTTTTTTGCCTTCCCCCTATGCCATTTTTTCTTTCCCTTATTTATTAGTACGACTAGCTACGTGCTTGTAATATAATTAATTTTATTCTACATATAAGTTTTATTCATGTTATAGTTTGTTTATTTGTATATTTCATTACAACTAATTTTGATATTTGGCATATTTAATTTTGTGTAATTTTGTAAAGAGCTACACACCCTTCGAAGAACGAAAAAAATATGCATAAGAAAATGCTATATTCCTACCACAATGAAAAGTATAAATAATTTAGCAACTTAACTATATAACAAAATAAACAAACTACTAATAAATAAAACAACTAATATTTTGTTTTATTTTTATTTTTATTAGCTAATAATAGAGTGCTATTAATATTTTTCTAGTTCTTATAAGTAATCTTATCATCTGTCACTTTTATTATTTATAATCAATTAAATCTAAGCTCTCATTTGTTTAAATGTACTCATATATTTTAAATAATGTATAAAATATGATTTGTACTTAGCTAAAATATATTTCGTTATAATGTAGAGTCTGTGATTATTATTACTACGAAATTTAAAACAAAAAAAACATAAAGAAAAAGAATAGAGTTCAAGTAGATTAAAAAGATATGAAATAATAATAGTAGCAAAGAGCAGAAAAAAAATTAGACAATCAGATTACCAAGGAAAAAAGCAGAAAAAGAACATTGGAAAAGTAATAAAAATTAAAATTGAAAGGATACTTTGTCTTAAACTATCAACCAAGGGTTAAAGTTCCTATAAAAATAGCTTAGAGGATAAAGTACACACTAGAGAATAACATTTAAGGGAGTTAAATGCAATTATCCCTATATTTCAATGTACATATCCATGCTCACAAAAGGTGGGCCAAAACGAACATAATTTGGTTTCACAATGTATCCGAAAATTTTTGTGTCGATTCTATAGCCCACAATTTTTGAAATGAGGTAGTTCACCCTTCTCCTATATTAATTGAGGCACCAGTTGGATTGAAGGAAAGAAAGGGAAAAGGAAGGAAAGCATACCAACAAAAAAAAAGAAAGAAAAGAGAAGTAAGAAAAGTGGTTTCTATCCATCTTATTTGAATTGAATATGGGAAAAGGGAAAGAAAAGAAAGCACAACAACAGAAAGAAAGAAAAGAAGAGTAGAGGAAAGTGGTTCTATCCATCTTATTTGAATTGAATATGGAATAAAAAGAAAGGAATGAATGGAGTTTGTTTTGGGTTGGAGAAGGAAAAGAAAGGAAAGGAAAAGATCTCTAAGTATTAGTTAACTGAAAATGAAGGGAAAATATTTTTTAGAAAAAATTTCGAATAATTTTATTGAATTTTGAATGGTCTCACCCCATTTTTTGAAAATAAAAAAGAAAGAGTTAAAAATGAGTTTTGATTTTAGAAAAAATAAAGAAAAGAGCCTTAAATGGGACTTAGAAAATGCGATGATTGGTTCCAAAATAATAGTCTAAAAAGTATTTTCTTAGAAAAAAAAAGAATCGCCACTTGATATTGAGTTTAGGTGTACCAAGTCATCCAAATATATTTTAAATGAAAAAATAAATAAACCCTTTTAGATGACTCCAGATCTTAGAAAATAAGAAAAAAGAGTTCGGTAGTCCACGTTTGAAAAAAGGCAAGGCAAAGATTTGATCTAAACTACCCTTTCAATCTAGTCAAGAGTAATTGCGAGATTTAGTCGAAATTTTCTAGTCTAACCTATAAAACTTATCACATTTTCGATGTTTCTATATGGATGCAAATCTATATTTAAAGGATATCAGGAGGGTCGAAATATCTCTTCAAAATTTAATTGGTACCAATCACATTAATTGTGATGCCCAGAATGATTCTTTGAAGAAGTTACGAAAAATACAAAAGATGAGACTCAAAAAGGAAATTATAATATATAGATAAATACACTTGATCTAGAAGAGGGGAATACAACATAACGGGTACGGAAAACTAAATTCGAGACTCAATTTTCCTTCTTATAGAGGGGTGATAGTGTGTTAAAGTTAAAAAGCCATACTCGCCCATTTCCCATATTGGAAGGATGAATTCTCTTAACCTAGTTAAGTAAATGGACTAACCTACTTCTAATTTTCTAAAATGAGATGCAATTCTAAATGATATGGTTTAAACATATAGAGGGTAAGGGAATAATAGTAGGGAAAATATCATACAAATGAAAATAACCTAAAAAATAGAAAAATGCGTGAAATGCAATAAATGTCATGCACTTATTATAAATAAACAAAATATATAAAGTATAATTAAAGCAAATAAACACATAAATATTTAGAGTATGTAGAGCACATAACACATAGGCATAATATCTAGATGCAAAATCTTAGACAAAGCGAATAAAACATATAAGTACACAAAGCATGCAAGCAAATGAAAACTAACTATTACAATGAGGGTCCTAACTACAATCTAAAAGGGGAATTTTAAAAAATAATAAACCTATCTATTACATTTATCTAACTAATTATAATTTTGACAAAATAAAAATATCTATACACAGTCTAACTAAATACATTTCTTAGGCACCTATCTATTACAATTTGACATTTAAAATGCCTCCCAAATAATCATCAAAATTAAATAAAATAATTTAAAACTCAAAATGAATAAAATGAGTAAATAAAGAAAAAGCACTTAAAACATGCAATCACACGTAAAAAATAAAAAAAAAACACATAGGAGCACATGAAAGAAGTTAAAATAATAATAGAAAGTACCTTCTTTGAAGTAGTGGCTAAATGAAGAAGAGTTTGCTCTATTTTATACTTCAAAATCAACAAAATAGTTAAGATACCAATTTAATTTAAAAGAAAATGTAACATATAGCAAATTCACTTTATTATTTTAAAGAAATATGAATAAACATAAAATTCCTAAAATTTACTTATTAAATGCATTTAAATGAAGCATGATTAACAATTAAATGAGATGAACAATTGTAGTTAAGAAATAATAAATATTAGGGACCTAATTACAAAAAAATTGAGGAGTTTTTGGGGTCAAATTATAATTATTAAAAAAATTAGGGGTTAAAATTGAATAAAATATAAAGTTTAGAGACCAAAATGTAATTAAATTAAGGACCTAAGTGAAAGAAATCCAAAATTTTAGGGCCACAATGAAATTACTCAAAAGATCAGGGACTTAGTTGTAAAATTCGTTTTCTGGTTTCTCAAGAAACAAGCTTTGGGCCATTTTTATTTATTTTTCTGGGCCAAATCTACCTTGACCCAACGAATTAAGAGCAGACCAGCCCGTTTGTTTTGCTCAACCAAATCTAAAGAAAAAGATGTTGGGCTTAAGCATTAGAGCCCATATGCAAACCAAAACAAAATAATGTTTTGGCCCCGTTTTTTAATCCAAAAACACACCCAATTTACACTCTAATGGATCAGACATAATAAAACAAAACAAAATAATTGGAGCAAAAAATAGAAGAGAAAATATCAAGAAACTTCCGCGGGTATGAACCCGACGAAAACTGGGAAAATTCCGACCAAACTGGTTGGAACCTCGCCGGAAGCCTCTTTTTCTAACTTTTGAGGCCGAATCTTTTCATATACACATATCTTATGAAGTTAATGGACTCAAACAAACATCCAACTAGGTCCAAAAATCAAATAATGATAGAAAAAATATGGATCTAAATTTCTTGACCATGAATTTCCATAAAACACCCTCAAATCCCTTGCATAATCATCGAATCAAAAAGGGAAAAGTCGTGGATATACCTGAGGATGATTTAGGATCGAATTGAAACCAGAAAAACGCAATGAGAACGGATTTGTTGAAGTTTCAAACGGATTTGCAGAAAACGCGGGTGAAGTGAAGTAGTGAATTTGAAGGGCTTAATTCGATGGGTTTTTCGTGGTTTTTTCTAAAACTTTTCTAAATGAAACTTTCTCTATTAATATCCTAGTTTGTGCAGAAATCAAAATCTCCGCAAATGAAGCCTAATCGAGGGAGAAAATCGCATCTAAAGGGGGCTGAAAAACTAGCTTGTTTCTAAAAAAAAATTTTACAAAATTTTTCTTTTCTCGGTTTTCCTTTCTTTTCCTCTCTCCTTGTTTCCTTTCTACTGTTTTCTCCTTCTTCCTTGCCCTTCCAGAAATGCATTCTTCTCTTTTAACTGAAACTAAAACCACAAAACCCTCATCTCAATAGTGGATATGAAACTGGTTTTTGCTGGCTTCTTTTGGGCCCTTGATGGCTTTTTCTTGAGATGATTCTTGCGAGGATGAGGTGGTCTCTTATACTGGTATACTTGGGGAAAAAGAAAAAGCAAGAAAAATCGATTTTTTGATTCCTCAAGAATTGGTACCAGCTCCTCATACCATCCTTCTGGTGCGAAAGATGAAGGATGTCGCGCACGTGCAAGGAGGTTTTTTTTTAAAATGACATTCTTCATTTTCGTTTTCTTTCTTTTCTTTTTGTACAAAACCACCAAGCAAAAATGGTTTTACTCAAACAACTTAAAAATAAGAATAAAAAATAAAACTAACTAATAATAAATAAATAAAAATATAATATAATATAATATAATGAATTATTAATATTTTGGTGTCTACAACTTGCCCCTCTTTGTCTGAGTTTTGAAAAAACTCAAGACAAAGACGTAAACACCAAATTACTTACCGGTCTGCTTCATCTGCAACTGAATCAAAATAAACAAAGTGAGTATTTAAACAAGATTGAAACTAATGAAACTAGCAAGCATTTAAATTAATCAGCGGGATCCAACTTAATCCCAAACAACTAGTGAAAATTTGTAAAATCATTTTGAAATTAGATTGATTGCTGGGATACAACCCAAACCCTAACAACTAGTAAAACCTAACAGATTCGTGAGATGAAACCCAAGTCCAATTAAATGACAGATTGGTAGGATAAAATTCAAGTCTAATTAAATAACAGATTGGTGGGATAAAATTCGAACCCAATTAAATAACAGATTGGTGGAATAAAATTCAAATCCAATTAAACAATAGATTGGTAGGATAAAATCTAAATCCAATTAAAAACAGATTGGTAGGATAAAATCCAAACCCAATTAAATAACAGATTAGTGGGATAAAATTCGAATCCAATTAAATGACAGATTTGTGGGATAAAACTCGATCCCAATTAAAATGACAGATTAAGGGGATAAAATTCGAACCCAATTAATAATATATTGGTGGATAAAACTCAAATCCAATTAAAAACATATTTGTGGATAAAATTCGAACCCAATTCAATAACAGATTAGTGGGATAAAACTCGAGTCCAATTAAATGACAAATTGGTGGGATAAATCTGAACCCAATTAAAGACAGATTAGTGGGATAAAACTCAATCCTAATTAAATGACAGGAGAAATAAAAATGCTTTCCAATGAAAAGGTATGGAGCGGTTTTGCTATTTTTTTTTCTAAACAAACATTGAGCATTACTTATAGAATCAGACATCACCTTTACAAAAATTAATCCCAGTATAGATTGGGTTCAATTAAAACAAGTATTGTTCTTTTCCTCCCTTCGAGAAGGTGTGAATAATGTCGCGCAATCTAGCCTAAAACAACTATGACGAAATTTGACGGCACCACCTTGTGATCCCTCGAGTCTTGAGAACCATGTAAGCATGCACTTTTTGACATCGAGGAACTGTTTTGTTTAGGACTATTCTGTGGTCTATTCCGGATCTTTTAGTGTATGTACTTAGCCAACCATAATATATACTATGAGACACACACGTCCATTCGATAAATTACGGGAATTGTCTCTTGGTAAAATTCAATGAAAAGCATATAAAAGTTTTAGACAAGATTATTTCATACAATGACACAAAAACAATGTAAAAATTATGTTCAACCAGAAAACGTCCTTTATTAAGTTTATCAAAAATGACTTAGAGACTTTAAATGAATTAAATACAAATTTGAATGGCTAGTCTATGATAAGAAAAATGCCACATTTTAACCCCTTCTGATATCACCTTCCAGGAATTCAATGATGCCAAAAGAACCACAGTATGAAGAGAAATCCAAATGACAAAGTCACCAGCTATCCAATCGATCTGCTGCTTTCCATTCACGACTTTCTTTGTGTTTCAAGACTCACTTTAGCGTCCTTTCGGATTTTCACTAAAGTTGCCCCTACCCATTTTTATTATCTTATTATTTTTTTTACGTTGTTGTTGTTTTTTTTTGAAAAGGTGTTCTTTCAGATTTTCACCTAATGAACAACTTTAATGACAAACTCTATCAATTCATAAATATATTTCAAAATTAATGGCATCAGTGAGACAGCCATTCCCTTGCAAAATCGGTGAATATATATTAAATCATTTGCCATTTGATTAAGAAATTTTCTATTAGAAATACTGGCAAAAATCGGAAGTCGCGAGTTTTTGACTTTTGTAATGAGGTTAGGTAGGGTGTAAAGAAAACATTAAGACTTGAAAGCAGATCTTTTAAGGAATTTAAAATAATCTTGAGATTGTATCCTACAAAAATTTGTCCCAGTATAGGGCTATTAAACCTAAAAAAATTGGTCGCAATTTAATCTTTGACTGGATTTTCTCCTCTTTTCTTTTATTTTGTATATATTTTTGTTTTTTTTTAGAAAAATCAAGTAAAAAATTAAACTTGTTTCAATGTGAGGTTTGCGATCCTCAGGAGATTGCCAAACGAAAGAGTAGGTCATTCTGAAGATTTAAAAGAGAAAATTAGAGATAAAGTGTTTAATTGAAAAGGAAGAAGGCCTGCCTTTAAATCCACCATATGCAGTAGTTTCAAAAGAAAATTTACATTATCAGATGAAAATTTTTTTGCACATATATGAATTGATTGGTTAAGAAAAATCTGTGCGTCCATCTCCATGAGAATGAGTACTCCTCTGAGTGATACCTTTTTAACAATGAAAGGTCCCTGCCAATTTGAGGTAAAATTTTCTTTGGTTTCATCTTGAATTGGAAGAATTTGTTTCAAGACTTTGTCCCATTCTTCGAATAGGCGAGGATTGACTTTGTTGTTGTAAGCACAAGTTATTCGCCGTGGATAACATTGTCCATGACAAACAATATTTTACCGCTTTTTGTCAATCAGAGATAATTGCTTGTGAGACTGCTTAACTCATTCAGTGTCCTCCAACTTGGTTTCCATCAGAATGCGCAAGGATAGGATTTTCAACTTCTGCGAGTAATACTGCTTCCATTCCATACATGAGAGAGTAAGACGTTGCCCAATAGAAGTCCTGATTGCAGTCCGATATGCCATTAATGCATAAGGTAGTTTTTCATGCTAATTTCGATGTCTTTTAGTCATCTTGCGGATAATTTTTGTTTGCAACCTCCACAGTCCCATTCATCTGCGGCCTGTAGATACTAGAATTTCAGTGTTTGATATTGAATTATTCATATAATTTATCTACCATATCATTATTGAGATTCTTGTTTTGTCAATGATTAGTGTTTTTGACACCCCAAAAAGACAGATTACGTGATTTTTCAGAAAATCAACTACTATTTTTTTGGTTTTATGCTTGTAAGATACTGCTTAAACCCATTTGGTAAAATACTCAATTGCTATCAGGATGAATCGATGCCCATTCGTGGCAGGAAGATTAATAGTTTCAATCACACCCATTCTCCATATTGAGCATGGTTAAGGAGCAGTCATACTATGTAGTTATGTAGGAGAGAAACGTATAACATCGGCATGCAATTTGACACTTAAGATATTTTTTGATAAATCTTATACAGTCATACTCCATAGTGAGCCAAAAGTATCCTTTTCTTATGATCTTTTTAGCCAACAAATGCCCATTCATGTGTAGTCCACAAACATCGCTGTACACATCTTTTATCATGTAATCGGCTTTCTTTTTATCAATGCACTTCAGAAGGCCCAAAATCTATTGTTTTCTTATATAATACCTCTCCACTTAAGAACAATTTTGATAACATTCTGTGCAAGAAACTTTTGGTAGCTGAATCAGCATCTGAAGGATAAGATCCCGTTTTTATGAATTCTTTGATACTACTATACTAAGGATGACCATCAGAAGTTTTCTCCACAATTAGACAATATGCCAATTTTTTTTGAAATTGAATCTGTATATACTCAATTACCAACTCATCTGAATGTCAAATCATAGAAGACAAGGTGGTTAAAATATCAGCGAAAACATTATGAGTGCGAGGGATATGTCTGAACTCCAAATTTTTTGAACTTATTGGCCATACTAAATAGACTATAATGATACGACATAATTTTTGAATCTCGAGTTACCAACTATTTGAGTGTTTGGTGTACAAGTAAATCAGAATCATTGAACACTATTAAATTCTTGATCTCCATTTTCAATCTAAAAATGCAAACTTCATATTCAATCATGTTGTTAGTATAAGAAAATCACAAACTTAGTAGCGGTGGGTAATGCTTTCCCTCAGATGATACAAGAACAGCTCCGATTTCACGCCCAAAAGAATTTGATGTGCCATCAAAGAACAGCCTCCATCCAGGATATTGTTCATTGATGTCTTCTAATGTGCCAACGAATAAGATCTTCTCATTAGGAAAATAGATGTATAATGGCTGATAATCGTCTTCTCTCGAATTCTCTGCCAAGTGGTCCGCTATAACTTATCCTTTGATTGCTTTTTGGGTTGTGAAAATAATATCGAATTCAAAAAGGATCATTTGCCACTTTGCCATATGCCCTGTCAGCATCGAATTTCCTAATAAATATTTCAAAGGACCGAAACAGGAAATGAGGTAAGTAATGTGACTGAGTAAATAGTGCCTTAACTTTTGAGTTGCCCAAGGTAAATCACAACAACTCCTCTCATAAAAAGAATAATTGGCCTCGTATGCTATGAACTTTTTACTGAGGTAATGGATGATTTGTTTTTTCTCCTCCGAGTCATCATGTTATTCCAGAATGTGAGAACCCGAAAATTTTCACATTTTCAAGTATTATTTTATTTCTGTGCCTATATTTTACTGTCCTTTGAAAATATTAAATGTTTTGTACATTTTATAAGCAAGTACAATTTTTAAATCATTTTGCTAGTACAAGTTAGTATACATAACTTGAAGTGCATTTGTTGGATGTGGGGCCCGCTAGTGCGATATAATTTGCCGATTAAGTGATGAAATATTAAGTGACATTATTTTCCAAGGTGCTAGGAGATGATTAGAGGGTAATTAGGTAGACTAATTATTGGAAGGAAGCAGATAAGCTTAGAAACTTCAAGAGGCCATGTGTCATGTTTTGATTGGAGGTTGGACTTTTGGACCAAAGATATTAACTTTCTTCAAACCAAAATTTTGACCAATTTTCCTCTCATTTTCCCTTGCCTTGGCCGAACTTCATGAAGAGAAAAACAAGGAAAACCTCTTCCATTTCTAGCTTCAATCCTTGCTCAAATCTTGAGTTTTAACCAACCAAATTGAAATCTATTCCATACAAGTGCTAGCTAAGGGAAAACTAAGGGCTTGGTGGAGTTGATTTGGAGGAAGAAAGACTAAGCCACCCCTTTCTTGAGGTTTCAAGGTAAGATTGCTAAGAACATTTTTCTGTGGTTCCAATAGATGCTAATTAGTGGCTTGTAGTTGCTACTTTGGTGGTTTTGTGCATTAATTCTTGGTTATAAGTGGTAAGGTGTAGATTTTCGGTTTTCTTAGAATTTTCTGCCCTAATCGGATCAGTGTTGTTCGGCCATGATGGAGGCCGAATTGGACTTAGCTCAAAACATGAAAGTTGTAGAGAATTGAGTTTAGATTATGTCTGTAAAATTTCAGCTCAATCGGAGCACTGTATCCTGTAAAATAACTATTTTACCCCTGCTGCCCTGTTTTTGTCCGAGAATGGTAATCAGCCTCTGTAATTGGCTCTTTTGGCTGGGAAGATGAATGAATTAGCTTTTGATGCCTTCTTAAGAATTGTAGCCCTGTATCTTAGCTTTCATATGGCTTTGGAATCAACAGAATTGGAGTTGTGTGTGCTGAGTTATGATGGAATATTTGGGCCTGATTTTGGATGGTTGTAAAGCTTCAATTGGTTGCATTTTAAGGGTGTTTGATAGCTTATGGTTGGTATTTGCAATTGTGGTTGAATGATATGATTTGGTGGTTGGGTTGTGTTTTGAAAAGTAAGGAAAAACAAGGGGAAATGCTGTCCGTTTATTTTCTTGAACTTGAGTGAATGGAAATGAGGTTTGAAATGCGATTTTGGAATGCGATTGAACTTCCTTGCTTAGACATACTTAGTTCCACTTTAAAGGGATTTTTCTTGCACTTATACCATTCCGTTTTAACCATGATACTTTAGTTCCAATTGTCGAGTTTTGAACTTCAAATACGTGTTCCTTTTCGTCCTAAAACAAAAGGAGTGGCCTAGGGTTTCTCGGCCACAAAACCTAATTTTAACGCGCAAGGTTTTAAAGTGTGAATTCAAGGTATTTGACTACCTTTTCATATGATTTTTAACCAAGATACTTGTTGCACATTATTTCTTTGCATATGTGTTGGTTTTGAGCCAAATACACGTTTTACGGAAAAAAAGAGAAAAGTTACTGTTCACTATCCGGCCGCATATCCGGCCAACTCTTGGCCGGATTGCTGGCCGGATTGACAGGGGAAGACGAAAAAAATTAGGGTTGCTCACTGCCTTGAATCCGGCCGACAATCCGGCCGGATATCCGGCCAAGTTCTGGCCGGATTCTGACGTGGCACTGTTCCAAATTTTCCGATGAAATTTTCTAAAACTCTTTTGAGGTTAATTCTATGTTTGGTTTGGAAAACCTTTAGTTACTCATTTCCTTTGATCAAAATATACCCTTTTCACTTTCAATAAAATCATACTTCCCCCTTGTACTCGTTTATTCGAATTTTCTTTGATTCACTGGACATTTTGATGGTTGAGCCATAATATTTTCTCATGATTGTTACTAGGGTTTCTTGGTGACCAAAGTTGATATCCGGAGGGATACTTTGGACGTAATTTTGCTTAATTAGGTGAGTGTTCTATATACAATTTGTTTCTAATGACTATGTGAATTGTCGTGACTATTTGGATTGTTGCTTTATTATGTGATTGAGGTACGCTATATTTCCATTGACTACGTGGCTTGTCATAGTTGTTTGAACTCTTAAATGTTTCAATGAATACTCAAAACGACTTTTCTAGGCGAGTGTGTACTTTATCGTACTCGACCTATATGAACGTGAAATTTTCAATGATTGAATGATTAAATGTTACTTGTGCATGAATGTAAGCCTTCTGGCTGAACTGGGCCCTTGCCTTTTGTTACTGGTCGACTCGAGCCAGAAGCGGACTCGGTCGGGCGATTAGTGACTCTGGGTTAATGTGAATGTTTGGTATACTCGAGTATGACCATGAAGTTTGGGAAGGACTGGCCAGTGCGCTGGCCAGAAGGGGAAGAACGAAATGAACGAATGAATGGCAAGAATGACGGAGGGATTTTCAATGACAAATGAAATTTTTCTAAATGATTGAAGGAATGGATGGTCGATGAACGAACGAACGAATGACTCCATGTATTCTTTTAATGAATGTGCTATTCTTGCTTTATATCGTAAACATTATTTGGATTACTTGTTGTTACGTGCTAATGTCCTTGTTTAATTGCTAGTTGAGTATATAGAATCTCGCTGGGCTTTTAGCTCATTCCACGTCTTTTGTTTTCCTTAACAGGGGTTGCGAGCAAGGGCGAGAGACCTGTATAGTATAGTTTAGCCTTTTGTATTGTTTTGGCTTTTGATCTCGTTCTAGTGCTTGATTAGGGTTGGACTGTACTAAGAATTTAAAGCTTATGTATACATTTGGGGTATATTTGGTTGAGCTTGAGGTGAATGTAATTTTATGGTTCAAGGCTGGGTTTCGTTTCCGCTTATTCTCGAGGCTTTATCTTACTTTCTTTGATGTGAGTGAACGAGTCCTGGCGAGAGCTGGGCAGGCGGTCCGCCGAACCCTTTGGTTCGCCTTAGGGTAAGGTGGGGCTGTCACACAGAATACATCCTACAGTCTTATCAAGTACAGACAACTACATAATTAAAAGTTGCCCCAACTTGGGCGGCACTAAAATTGGAGGGTTCAACAAATAATCCTTAATTTTATCAAAAGCCCGTTGATATTTTTCATTTCAGTGCATTGGCGCATTCTTCTTCAATAATTTAAACAAAGACTCATATGTAGAGGTCAACTGCGTAATGAATCTGTTAATAAAATTGATCTTTCTCAAAAAACTTTTCACATCTTTCTGAGTTTTCGGAACGGGCATTTCTCAAATTACTTTGATCTTTGCAGGATCTATCTCTATTCTCTTTTTACTGACAATAAATCCTAATAATTTACTAGCAAGAGCCCCAAAAGCATATTTTACAGGATTTAACTTAAAATTGTAGTTTCTCAACCTTTCAAACAATTTCTTTAAATCAACAAAATGATATTCAACTTTCTTGGATTTGATTATAATATCATCCACATAAATCTCCATTTCCTTGTGAATCACATCATGAAATAAGGTGGTCATGGGCCGTTGGTAAGTGGCTCCAATATTTTTCAAACCAAAAGGCATCACTTGATAGTAGAATGTTCCCCACGGAGTGATGAAAGCGATCTTCTCCTTATCCTCTTCTACCATTAGAATTTGATGATATTCGGCAAAATAATCACCAAAGAATTCAATCCCATATCCAGCAGTATTGTCCAAAAGGATATGAATGTTTGGCAAAGAAAAATCGTCTTTCGAACTGGCCTTGTGGTGGTCTCTATAATCAATACATACCCGCACTTCTCCACTCTTTTTTAGAAACACGCGCTGAATTTGAAGGCAAATGGGATAATGAGACACCATGATAATCTTGGCATTGAACTGTTTCTCAATCTGCTCATTTATTATGAGACTTATATTTGGTTTGAATTTGCGAGACTTCTGCTTTACAGGTGAAAATTTTGGATCAGTTGGCAATATATGTACCACTATATCTATAAAAATTTCAGGTATATCATCATACGACCATGCAAATACATCTTGAAACATAGTTAAGAATTCAAACATTTCCTTCTCTATTTCTTAATCAAATGCACACTGATTTTGATTTTTCTAACCTCCGCTTTAGTGCCAATGTTAATGATTTTTTTTCTAAATTCGGTTTGGGATTCTCTTCATATTTTTTAAGAATTTTCGAAATAGACTCCCGTTCTTCCTTGCTATTACTCTCATTTTGAATTTCAGATTCTATAATTTCAAATTTGTGAGAGATATCGAAATTGCAATCATTGAATTCCAGAATGGTGGTATGTGAAGGGTCAAAAGATTTTATTTTTGCCATCTGAAAGTAAAGTAAACATGCATAATGAATAAATAGAAAATAATAAAAAGGGAAAAAAGATCTCTCATTTTATTGAATTGAAAAAGTAAATAGAAACTAAATAAGGACAACTACTTTTGCAAGATAAAATATTAATTAAAAAACGCATCTCTACCAGAACTATGTAGTCAGAACAAGACTCACTTAGACACAACACATATTAACATAATATTGAAAGGGAAACAAATAATTGAAATAAAAGTAATTCTTGCCTAAGATTTTTGTCTAAATACAGATTCCAACCAGAGGACAATCCTTAAATTTATCAAAATTTTCTTCAAGAAGGGGGATAATCAACAGTCCAATTTTACATAGCTTCTTCCGAGATTGTTGGGAATTCCAGATTCTTCGACGATTTAGCCTCATACGTAGTTCCAACGAACAACTAGAATAGGGTTCTCCTCAACTTTCATCGATCGAATTTTCCTTCCACTAACTTGGATATGATCGCCCTTGATGAACGAAGAAAAATGTAGTACAATGGTGGGATATTTATGGACAATTTGCTTCCCTTTTTTTTCTGCCTTTTTGTGAACTTGCATATATTTTTTATCCTTAGCGATCGATCGAAATTCTAACCTAAATGTGGTTCTTTTACACGGGAAGTTCTATCGGTTCTAAGATTCCTTGAAACAATAATTGAAATAAAAGTAATTCTTGCCTAATATTTTGTCTAAATACGGATTCCAACCAGAGGACAATCCCTAAATTTATCAAAATTTTCTTCAAGAAGGGAGATAATTAGCAGTCCAATTTTGCATAGCTTTTTCGAGAATTGTTGGGAACTCCAGATTCTTTGACGATTCAGCCTCATACGCAGTTCCAACGAACAACTAGAATAGGTTCTCCTCAACTTCATCGATCGAATTTTCCTTCTCTAACTTGGATATGATCGCCCCTGACGAACGAAGAAAAAATGTAAATACAATGGTGGGATATTTATGACAATTTGCTTCCCTTCTTTTTCTGCCTTTTTGTGAACTTGCATATCTTTTTTATCCTTAGCGATCAATCGAAATTCTAACCCAAATGTGTCCTTTTACACAGGAAAGTTCTTATCGGTTCTAAGATTCCTTGCAGATTTCACCCAAGACCTTTGCCTATCTCATGTCTTCCTTGGATCTTCTCTTTGGCTATCACAACACTAGCTTTTGGATGATTTGGCTTTCATCAATAACTTTTTTTAGGTATTCATCCCACTGAAACAATGTCAGCAATATGATAAGGAAATATTGAAGTTTTTCTGCTACTTTTATCTTTTGAACCAGAATTAACAATCATGGTACAATCAATTTCGACGAACACAGTGATCAACTAGTCATTCACAATAAATCTCAATGTCCTGATAGAGAGAAGATGGCACTAAGTTAAAAGTGTGAATCCAGGATCGTCCAAACAAGAGATTGTACACACTTGAAAAGTCCATAACTTGGCAAGTGACTTGAAATTGAGTAGGTCCTATCTCCAGCACTAAGTCAACATCGCCCATAGATTCCCTCTTTGCACCATCGAATCCTTTTATAGTATCAAGAAATTAAATTGTTGATGGATGGAGTTTAGCATCAAGAAATTCCAATTTCATAAGAATATTCCACGAGGAAATATTTAAAATTAAACCATTATCTATCAAGACCCTGGGGTATCAACTTTTCCATTACAAACGCACTAATACATACAACGATCTGTTATGTTCGATCCCTTCTGGGAGTCAATTCATCATAAAAAAAGTGATATGATTAGAGGTTATAACATTTTCAATGACATGGGAGAACTTCTTGACTGGAATGCTTTTAGGTATTTGAGTTTCACTCAAGATTTTAAGTAATACCTCTCTATGTGGTTTGAAAGTCAAAAACAGATTCAAAATAGAGATTTCAATAGGCATTTTATCCAACTGTTCTACAATCTTGTACTCACTCCTCTTTAACAGTTTTAAGAAATCTATTTCTTTCCTTTGAGTTATAAGCACTTTTGGGCAACGGGATACCCTCTTGGCGCTTGGTTGAGTATATACTTCTGAATCGTCCACAACTCTATCAGATTTGGCAACAGCAGTTACCTCCTCTTTTCAGTATCTTCCTATCTCCAATCAATAGGGTGAGTTTACTATAGTTCCACGGTACTTCTTGTAAATTATGAACAGGCGATTGCTCTCAAAATTCAAGTACAATAGGCTCAAAAGGTAGCAAAGTTTAGGATGAAAGACTCTCTAATGTCCCTAATTTCGGAGCGTTCTTCTTCTAGCACGAATGGTTTCTCAGTTATCCCTACTATCTCAATCTCATCCACAATATATTGATAGGTTCTTCAAACTCCTCATCAAGAGTGATAGCTCCAACAGTACTCTTATGTTCAGGAAGAGAATTTTTGCTGACGTTTGACCCTTGTTCACCTCTTCTTCTCAAAACTATATCTCCAACATCAATCATGTCTTGAATTTTATATTTCAATGCTCACCAATTGATGATTGAGTGATCGGGACTCCCAAAATGGTACTCCAAATGGCTTGGGGATTATAACTAATAGGAATACTTATAGGATAAATTTTGAGAGGCACAACGCTAATCTTGTCAGCAGCTTTGAATTGTTCGTACAGTTGGTCAATGATCGGCCCAAATTAGTGAAGGTTCGAAATTGATTTTGGATTTGGAATGCACTGGCTTGGGAATAATTTTGGGTTTGGTTGCTTGGTGGAGCTGGTTTTGGATTATAGGAGGGACGAGGTTGATTTTCAAAGATAGGTTAAGATATTTGAAAAGATACAGGTGTATTTATGTAGTTAGGTCGGGGACATAGAGGGTTAATAGTGGTATGGTAAACAAGTCGGGAGTTTGAATTGTATGGGTAAGGAGGTGAGTATGTAGGGTGATTTTAAAATTTTGGTCTAAAAGAGAGGCATTGATCCCACACAAAAACAGTTTCTCCTTCTTTTTCTTAAATTTGAGGTTTCTTTCTAGGATTATTTTGGTTCTATAGGGTTTTCAACTGTACTTTCAAAGCCGACACATTAACAATTTTTTTTACTTTCACAAACTCATCGAAGTTTTTCAAATTTATTGACGATAGCCGCAAATGAACTATCAGTCATGCAAAAAATCTTTTTCAAAATATGGTGGATCATGGGCCCTTAATAAACGTGCGGACAATCTCCTCTTCAGTCAGAGGGAACTCCATCTTAGTAGCCAATTTCATTCATCGATTTGCATAAGTCTTGTGATTCTCTGAGGGTTTTCTTTTGGATCCTTCGAGTGTTGTTCGTGTAGGTGCCAGTTTGCAGTTATACTTATATTGCCTCATGAAAACTGTATATAGGTCCAACCAAGTTTTCATTTCTTCAAGTTTCAAATTAGAATACCAATCCAAAGCGTCGCCCTCTAGACTTTCAGAAACAATCGCATCGGCAAGTTTTCATCATCCACAAGCTTGCCAAGTTCGTTAGCAATCATTTTAAGATGCAGTTTGGGATTTTCGGTTCCATCATATTTACTGAATTTCAGAGTTTTAAAATTCAACGGCAATTTCACATCAAGAAAGAAACACAGCTAATCGTAATCTAAACCTCCATGCTTGCTCAACCTTTGATTTTTCTTTATGAACTCATCAAAGGTCTAATCTCTTCAACAAATTTTTGTCAATAGAGGTAGTGTGTTCATCCACTCCTGTTTTCCCTTGAAGGTGGTATCCAACATGAACGATTTTGTGGTGGAGGGGTTGGGGTCCTTGAAAATTAGGTGGGATATTTGGATTGGTCTGTGGTAATTTTGAGAAATTTGGATATTAGTTGGGTTAATCAAAATATTGTTTGGATGTGCTTGTGAAAAAATTAGGATTGAAATAGGTGAAGGCACCTTTTTAGGAATTTGTGAAAGGTGAAATAAATGTGGTCGGGATAGTGGACATGCGAGTCGGTTGGTTATCTGGTTCAGGTTGGTTTACCGTCATCAGGCATATGGTCAGTCTGGACACCACCGTAGCTATTTGAAACCAACTAATTAATCACGCACTTTTGTGCTGCCAATTCTATATTTAACTCATTGAATCTGTTCAACATTTCACTTAATTGAGTTTCTAAAGATGCGACATCTGATGAGGGAATCATTGCAGACTTTTTCGATGGTTTTTGGTGCGAACTCATGCTTACATGGTTTCTCAAGACTCTGCTATGGAATCATGTAATAATGGGGTCTCTACGTGTAGCTATGCTTGAAAGCACATGAGAATGTGGAAAAGAAATCTGTTTAGAAATGCATTTTCTATTAAATTGCTGTAATTCTTTTGAAAGAAAAGAGGAAAAAAAGCACACGAATTAGTAAATATTTAAATAATATAGATGCATGTACTACGGGGGTGCACTTTTCCGCAAAGGGTTGATATAATATAATACAAACACCTTTGAAGTGGGGCCCATTTATCAAATCTATTTTCAGTAATTTTGCAAAAGACGGAAAGTCATGTCATTACCAGATTTGTGAATCCCATGTACATCATGTACATCATTTCTCAAAGTCGATTTCTTACAAAGTTGTTAAATTTCTTCAACCTATCTATTACAATATCTTTTGATTCTCTAGAGTAGAGATTTCTTATACGCTCAGATTGATCATACAATTTTTCTCATTTTCTCTTCAACTCTTGGCATTTTTCTCGCATTTTCTCATATGACTTTTTGTTCTTCTCCGCTAGCTCTTTGTGGACTTCTGTGGATTGTTTCAATTGCACATTCTCTTTGTCGTTTGCCTCAATGATAACCATCAGCCTTTGGACTTCCTCGGATGGCTCCTTTTGCAGCCTTTGTGTACCAAAATCTTTGAACCAATCGTCGTATTATGGAGTGACCAAACCCATCTGTTTTGAATCCGGAATGTAGGCAATATTCTCATCATCGGACAACATGCCCCCAAGTCTTAATGACTGGTATCTTCATCGAAATTTCGTTCGGGCAGATTTCTTTATCAAAACTGATGCTAAATTTGGTCAAATCAGATGTGGGTGGCAATCGTTAAATACGTTCTAACTGTTTAAGAAACCTTTTTGAAGTATAAGCTATAATGTCTTGAGTTCCTAAACAATGGGATAAAATCTGATGACTTAGTACAAAGAGTAGGGTTGAAACAGTCGGTCCAATCCAAAACCCACCCAATACTTTGATCTGACAACGTTCTTAAGAAATTCAAGTACTCAAATGATGTTCTCGACAGACTATTTCTATTAACTCTCTTGTAATGAGTTACTATCCAATTGTACTCAATTAAGGGTAAATTATCAGAAGCAGGTAGTTGTCTCATAAAATTGCTCTATAGCCTACATATGTAGAATCAAATTCGAACCATGAAAGAATTTCGCCTCTCTCTAACAATTGGTACAAGCAACAAATATATCAGTTAATATGGTCGGCACTATAAAACACTGTCGATTTTTTATCCCCAGAAAAGGTCAAACATTAGGTTGGTGATTTTGAAAGCGATCTTCTTATCCCTTATCGAAAAAGAGGTATATCCCAACTATGACGGATCCACATTACCCACGGCCTTTTGCTATCCCACATTGTCTTAGACGTAAACAAAAAGTTTTCGAAATACCTTTTGAACCCATCTTTTAGTGCAAATCTGTCAAATAAGAACTTTACATCTATACTCTGATTAGATTCTTGTACTACAGACTTTTTCAACCTAGTGAAGTGACAAAATTCATCTTTACCAGATGAAAATGAAAATATCACTGCTGTGAGGTGTACTGACAACTTAAGAAGATTGACTACCTCTTCAATTGTCACAGTCATTTCTCTGTTGTCTATCCTAAATGCCGAACAACTAAAATCCCATAATTGTACCAATGCATCTACCAAGCAACCGTCTGATTCGATGTCTTTAAAGTTTTCGATCGGTCTTAGACGAGATACTACTTGATGAATTTCATCAGACGAGAGAAGCGCGGGCCACCTTTGAACCTCACTTGGAACTACTAACAATTGTTTGATTCGTTGAGAATGTCCATTTGAATCATAAAGTTCGGGTCAAATACCTTACCTACGGGTCTCACTTTTCCAATTTTTAGCAAAATTAAACGTGAAAATCCCATAGGATGATTAGATACTCAGGGGAGAAAAGATTGGCATAATCCTAAAAATGGGATTCTCTAAATGGTATTCCCTCTAAGATTAATGCATAATGTCAGCTTATTAAAGTAAGTAAATATGCAATAACAACAGGAATTAAATATGACCTAAGGGAGCCCCCTTGATATGTCAGGGTATGTCTAAAATGAGATGTGATTGTTAAGACATTAATACAATAAACTGTAATTTAAACGTTGTAATAACCTATCTACTAAGGTAAGATCTTAAAAGAGTAGCACGTCAGGACTCTTATTCCTAAGGTTTGTGAATGCAAGAGAAAAGAATACAAAGAGAGGTTAGTTCAATTGATAAATAACACATAATACATATGGAACAATAAAATGATACAGAAATATAAGATTAAAGAAAGAAGGGTAGAATCCCTTCCCTCATGTCCAGTGTTCCTAATAGGGTAAGGTTGACTCTATCTTAGGTGATTTCCAATATAGATTCATGAGATTGGACTTACTAATGCATCTAGATTTGATAAGGTTTTTAAACTCCCAAACCTTCAGACCAAAGGACAAAGGGTCATCAATCCTAAAGTTCTTAGTCGGTGGTTCGAGTGATTTCTCGAACATTGTTACGTGCACGTCGTGCCCCGGGCACATGTCTAAGTGGATAGATCCTAATTCTAATAGGGAGGAGTGGTGTGACAACCACTAAAAGAAAATAAAATGAAGGATTAAAAAAGAATAGCGTATGCACGTATGAAGTGCTCCTTTGAGGGGAGGGATTAAATATTATTAAACACGCATGAAGGATTTAGGGTGACATTCCTCCACCCCAAATGCAAACGTGTGGTAACATAAATGAAAGTAAACAAATCATTCATCACACACACGGAGAGCGAGAGGCGATTACGCATGTGAAATGCAAAAGTCCTAAAAAGAAAAGAGAAAGAAAAAGAATTAATGCAATCTAAAACCATCCCAATGTGATATGTAAAAAGGTTAGAAAAGGAAAAAGGTTGACTAAACTAAATGTTCAATCTCACTAGGTCCCTAGTGGAGTCGCCAAAACTGTTCGCGCCCTATTTTTTGAAAATAAAAGAAAAAGAGTTAAAAATGAGTTTTTTGATTTTAGAAAATAAATAAAGAAAAGAGCCTTAAATGGGACTTAGAAAATGCGATGATTTGGTTCCAAATAATAGTCTAAAAAGTATTTTCTTAGAAAAAAAAAGAATCGCCACTTGATATTGAGTTTAGGTGTACCAAGTCACCCAAAATATATTTTAAATGAAAAAATAAATAAAACCGTTTTAGACGACTTCAGATCTTAGAAAATAAGAAAAAATAGTTCAAGAGTCACGTTTGAAGAAAAGGAAGACAAAGATTTGATGTAAGGCAACATTTCAATCTAACCAATGTTAGTTGCGAGATTTAGTCGAAAATTTCTAGTCTAACCTATAAAATTTATCACATTTTGGATGTTTCTATATGGATGCAAATCTAGACCTAAAGGATATCGGGAGGGTCGAAATGTCTCTTCAAAATTTAATTGGTACCAATCACATTAATTGTGACGCCCAAAAATGATTTTTTGAATAGGTCATGAAAAATGCAAAAGATGAAACTCAAATAAGGAAATTATAATATATAGATAAATACACATAATCTAGAAGAGGGGAATACAACATAACGGATACGGAAAACTAAAATTCGTGACTCAATTTTCCTTCTTATAAAGGGGTGATAACGTGTTAAGGTTAAAAAACCATACTCGCCCATTTCCTATATTGGAAGGATGAATTCTCTTAACCTAATCAAGCAAATGGACTAACATACTTCTAATTTTCTAAAATGAGATGTAATTCTAAATGATATGGTTTAAACATATAGAGGGTAAGGGAATAATAGTAGGGAAAATATCATACAAATGAAAAAAACCTAAAAATAGAAAAATGCGTGAAATGCAATAAATGTCACACAAGATATGAATTTAGCGTGAAAATGGTCTAAAGGGTCTAGCATTAGATTAGTTCATTTCTACAAATCCTCACTAGCGTTGAACAAATGAGAAATCGGGGAGAAAGACTACAAATAACGTTGGACTAGCGTGGTGACGTCATGCACTTATTATAAATAAACAAAACATATAAAGTATAATTAAAACAAATAAACACATAAAATATATAGAGCATGTAGAGTACATAGCACATAAGCATAATATCTAGATGCAAAATCTTAGAGAAAGTGAATAAAACATATAAGCACACAAGCATGCAAGCAAATGAAAACTAACTATCACAATAGAGGTCATAACTACAATCTAAAAGGGGAATTTTGAAAATAATAAACTTATCTATTATATTTATCTAACTAATTATAATTTTGACAAAAATAAAATCTATCTATTATATGGTCTCACTAAATACATTTTTTGGCCACCTATCTATTATAGTTTGGCATTTAAATGCCTCCCAAATAATCATCAAAACTAAATAAAACAATTTAAAACTCAAAATGAATAAAATGAGTAATAAAAGAAAAAAACACTTAAAACATGCAAACACACATAAAAAAATAAAAAAAAACATATAGGAGCACATAAAAGAATTTAAAATAATAATAGAAAGTTCCTCCCTTGAAATAGTGGTTAAATGAGGAAGAGTTTGCCCTATGTTTAAGATTAATTAATTATTAGATTAATCTTGTATATATTGACATTGTATATGTTAGTAGGCATTAATATATGCCACATATGCAAGAAACTGAAATACAAATTTAAATTGAGATTAAATGGTATACATAAAAAGAAAAAACTAGATGTTGTATACATGTTCACTATATGCAAGATTAATCCTTAATTGTAATAGCAAAAAAAATTGTAACAATATAATACTTTATCAATTATGCATAATAAATAAATAAAAATGCTAATTAGTTTGTTTTCTTCATGTATGCTTTAAATTGTGACTATGCCTTTTAGCTAAATCCAAAGATTTGCCTCTACTTTTAATCTAGTTTATAACGAGCATGTGACTTGTAATTTTCCACTTCGATATAAGAAAATTCTGAATTCTCCCTAAATCTACGAAATCTCAAATATTCTTAATATTTTATCTATAATTTCTCTTGAATTTTCAATAATTCTTTCAATAAATTTCATAATACTTTTGTGTTTCATATTTTTAAAAAAATCAAAATTCTTTGGGTGCCCAATGCCTTGGGCTTTTGCCTTGCTTGGACAAAATACAAAACACCATACTTTATGTTTTCACCTTTTAAAACACTTATATGATATACACATTATGTAATTAAGAGTTAATCGTGAGCTTGGGGCAAGCCCAAATTGGGCTCAAAGCTATAATATCTTTGTGAGCATGTATAAGCCTCACATTGCAATCTTGAAACTCAAAAGTCAAAATCCTCAAAAAATTATGGTCCTATTTGGCAAATGAGTTTTTTTGGTGTTTGTCTAAAATTTTACTGTATCTTATGTAGAAGTTGTAAGAAAAATTTTTGAGATAGAAAATTTTTTTCTTTCTTTTCCTTTCTTTCTTTTTCCTTTCCTTTCCTCTCTTCTTCTTCTCCCTTCCCTCTCCTCCTTTCCCTTCCCGTCGAAACAATAGATGCCATTCTTTTTTTTCCTTTCTCTTCTCCCTCCCCCTTTTCACCCTCTCCCTCTTCCCCTCTCTTCCGCTCCCCTCTCCCCTTCCCCTTTTCCTTGCCCGTTGGAATAATAGATGCCGATCTTTTTTTTTCTCTTCTCCCTCCCCCTTTCCCCCTTTCCCAAAGAAGGCTGCTACTCTCCCTCTCTCTCTGGTGTGACCTGGTTGCGAGACTAGATTGGGTAAAGGGGGAGAGAGAAGGGGAGGAGAGGGGGAGAGGGAGAAGAGAAAGAAAAAAAGAGAAGGCTGGTGTCAGAACTGGTGCTAGAAGGGCGATCGGCACAAGAGGTGGTGGACTGGCGACGGAAGTGGTGGTGGGTTGGGATGGGGAAGGAAGAAGAAGAAAGGAGGAAGGGAAATTTTTTTTTGTATGTATTAGGTATTTTGAAATGGTGTAGTTTAAAATTTTGATGAGTTTTTTGGGTTATTGTAATTAAAGTTGTTGAAAAACTAGTACGAAAGAAACTTGGCAAAAAATGCATTCACCAAATAGGCCCTACATTTTTTTAGTTTGCTAAAACCCAACTCACGAGACCTTGTTGATAGCCTAGTTAGTAGGAATGGCAATGGGGGTGGGAGTGGGGTGGGGCAGGGGAGCAGCCTAGCTGCCCACTAATCCCCCCAGTCCTCACCTGGCCCCCGTCCCTCGCTCCTACCCAGCCCGCCTCGCTTTCCCCGCAGGGCTAATAAAAATTTGTTTTATAATTTCATTGTAGTCAAATTTTAGCAAAGAATCAAGTACTTAAATACCAACACATTACCAATTCATTATTCATTGTAATTTCACAATTGAAAATCATAAAAACAATCAAACAAAAGTTATTTTGAATGCAACCGAACATGATCAGACAAATACATTTAAAATAGTCAAGTTTTCACTTTTGAGACAAATACAATCACTAAGTCATTATTGTATTTTTTTGAGAAAAAAGTGCTATTGTATTAAGTGTAATTAGGAATTTAGTATAAATGTAATAGTAAATTTAGTATAACTAATTAATAATTACTATTAGTAGACATGTATAATTATTATCAATTATATTACAATATACTAATATACATTATGTAATACTTGTAACTAGTAATATCATTGTTATAAGTTTGTAACTAATTATATATTGACCTTTGTCGCCCTTCAGTCGCATGAGTATTGATTGAGCTAGATGTTACTTCACATCCGATCGGGTATATTTGGATTGGGGATGATAAATATGGATTTTTGGCAGCCTGTAGAGTTTGAGAACCTGCCATTGTATTGCACTTTTTGGTGGCAAGTTTGGGCATGAGGAATCGAAGTTCTTTTGGGAAGACTTGTCCTTCTATCCTGTCAAGAAGGGTCAGGAACCACTCCCTAAATCCTAGAAAGAGCGGCAGATTTTTGTTCCCAAAGCTAAGGTGGACAAGGGGAAAGAGAAGCTGGTAGAGTCAGATTCTATTTTGGTTCTGGTTGCCTACTTCGAAATCCATGAATTTAATGGTTGGAGAGGCTGCAATTTTAGTGGAAAATCAAAAAAGTCCGCAAGCTCAAGCCAAAGCTTAAGTTGCCTGGACTATTCGAACTACAGTAGAGTTGGGTGTGAATGTTTGGACGTCACGAGGGCTTTATCTGCTAGTGGGGGGGGATCTTCAGTGGCTACTGGGGGTGACGCATCTGGTGACACGATGCACTTATATTGGGGTTCAAAGCAAATAGGTGTAAGGACTTGTCAATGGTTGAAAACCCTATGTTGGTTAAGTGGAATTGAATGATATAGAATCTTAGGATGGTGATCCGATGGTAGTCACCAACACTTTTAGAGCCTTAGAGGGTCTTGTCAAGGAATTTGAGAGGGATGCTGCAGAATGATAAATGCATATTTTACGTGTTTTTAGTGTGTTTTATTATTTAGTTTTGGTGTGTTTTAACTACTTTTATAGCTAATGAACTAAGTTTTTAGTGAAAAAATGCATTTTGTGGTTTAAGTGTGAAAGTTGCATTTCTATGGATTTTAATGGTAAAAACTTCATGTTTTGTAGGATTAATGATTCAATCATCAATTTGAGTGAATTGAGAAGATAATTGGATGATTGATGATGGTTTGAAGTGATAAAAAGAGAATATGAAGTGCAAGAGAGGAAATGCAATCAAAAATAAAAGGAAGCAAGTTTCACAGCTTTGACACCTTGTGATATTTTGACAATATCGTGAGCTAAAAGCATTGGATTGAGATGATTCTTATACCATTTTGAAGCTAAGAAATAGATCTACATTTGGTATGAAGATATCAAAGTCCATTTCAGTCGTTTTCCTTGTCAAAAAGTCGAAATACAGAAGTGCAAATCTGTTGTCGAAAGCTGAAATAGAGCTCTAACTAGGTTGGGGTATTTTGGTCATTTCTTCGTCAAAAGAGCTCCAAATTGGATGATTCTTGATGCATTGGAAATCCAACTCAAAGGGCTACAACTTTCATGTTTTGTACAAGAGTTAGTTCGGCCTCCATCATCAAGAAAATAGCAGTTGAAGTGGTGCCAAATTCACAGAAGTGAAAATGCGACCGTTGAATACGTGGCTTGAAATCGAGTATTCCAAGGTCGCGTATTCCTCAATTTCAGCTGCAACTTGCTCTACAACTTGTGTTTTGTTCACACAAAGCTTTTTGATCCATTTTCCTGCAAGAATATCGGTGGAAACAGCCCAAGACAGCTGCAAAAGAAGCTTTACAACTCAAATCTAGTTTGTTTATGAGCTCAAGAGGAATCTTAACATGATTTAACACATTGTCTTTTGCATGGAATTCTTCTATAAATAGAGGCCTTTGGAAAACATTTTCACAACTTTGGAAAGTTAGAGAAACTCCACCAAAAATGTAGTCTTCACTAATAGTTCTATAGTTCATTAGTTAGAGTAGTATAGTATAGTTAGAGTAGGTTATCCTCTTGTATTTGTAATTAGATTTGGATGAAAATTGAGGAGCAAAGATGGAGAGTTAGAGCTCATGTGACAAGGGTGATTTCTCTCATTTCACTTTCTCTTTTGTATTTAAGTTCATGTTTAACTATAATACAAGTTTGGATCTTGTTCTTTATGTTTAGTTTAAAGTTTATGCCTAGAAGTATGGATGAACTTTCTATATCTTGTTAGTGATGTTTATTTGGTTACTTGATGATATTATTTTGAGCAAGTTATTTATCACTTTTGCTTTTCTAATTATGATTAATCGGCCATTAATTGTTATAATCTTAAGGTGTTAAGTTTGCAATGAGAATTGGAATTTAGCACTAGTTCAAGGAAGTGATAAACCTTGGGAGTTCACTCACGAGAGTAGAGGAGCACCTTTGTGCTTTAGTGACTTGTTCATGTAATTTCATAGAAGAAATGAGCTTGTAGTAGATTTCATAACCACGAGAGCAGGTATGACTTAGTTACAAGTATAGTTGATTCACTACGAGAGTAGGTTTCACATACATTAGGAAATTATGCCATAACCAACTAAGATAATCTCATTCAATTAACCGGTAATATCATTTGCAAGAGTAGTAAGGAATTCCATATCTCTGAGAGCTTTCTAATGTATTTTTGTTACTTTATAGTGTAGATTTTATTTCTTATACTTGTGATAGTCTAAATAATAAAAGAGTTTGAAAACCACCGGTAATTGACAATCTTTCCTGTCAGATTGACACCTAACATCCCTATGTTCAATAAACGATTTGTATACTTGCAAAAAATCGCGTGTGGGATATTTAGAATTTTATAAATGTAAAATTTGATGGTGGATGACCTAATTGTATATGTATACCCTCCGCTCATCAAGTTTTTGGCACCGTTGACGGGGAAGATTTTGTCAATATCGGTGCTAAGAACAACTTTATTAATTTAGACATTTTTTCTTGCTTTTGTTGTGTTTAGTGTCCCTTTTGTTATGTTTAGTGTCTGTTGAGTCTTCTATTTTGTGTTTAGTGTCTTATTTTTATATGTGTCGAGTCACCTATCTTCTTGACTAAACTTGTTTTTGAGTTATTTTGAAAGCATGTTTAGGGATTCAAGGAGAGCAGAAAACATGAGGGGACAATGCTTGAAAAAGTGGAAGATTGGCAATAGATGGTTACTACGTGGAAAGCTCCTTGGACAGAGGTAACCAAGAAATTATCGAAGGTATGTCTTTCGAAAATGGTTTAAGGAGTTTAAAGGCTAAATTGGATGTTATAATGTTAAAAGTTCAAATGGACACCATTATGCATGAAATCGAGTAAAAGAGAAATGTTAATGCTTTTAATTCTAATTATATGATTTGTGACTTGTGCGTGTGACGACCCCACCTTCCCCTAAGGCAATATCCAAGGATTTGGTGGACCGCCCACCCAACTCTTGCCAGTACTCATTCACTTACATTCTGGAAATAGTTTTTTACGCCTCTAGATTAACATATAATGTCCTCAAATCAACCGTAATTCAACTTCATTTACAAGTTAAAAATGAAACGTAGCTTTACATTGCCAAATATCCCAAATACATTTAATCCATAAAAGTACAAGTACAAGAAACTTATACACACTAGTACATGCTTACTTGCTCCAGCCTCCACTCCTGTAAGGAAAACAAACTAATGGAATGAGTTAAAAACCCAATGAGGTTCCCAAACAAGCATTCAAGCAGGCAAAACACGGAAACA
Source organism: Coffea humblotiana (assembly GCA_023065735.1). Lineage (NCBI taxonomy): Eukaryota > Viridiplantae > Streptophyta > Magnoliopsida > Gentianales > Rubiaceae > Coffea > Coffea humblotiana. Next base: position 7,654,218 of record CM041208.1, on the reverse strand, counting down.
TTTACATTTAGCACTTCGTACACTTGGCACAGTAAGAAGCAGTCATTCAAGAATCAATCATTCATTCATTGAAAGGATACGTGCTCACTTGGAGCCATTCATTCATTCATTCGCCAATCATTTTCCTTATCCCTCCGACATTAGAAAATATTTGCAAGTGAAAACTCCTTCAGTCTTCTTGTCACTCATTCATTGATTTCATTGCATTGAATTCACTGGCTAGTTCTCCACCAGATTTCGTGGTAATACTCGAGTATACCAAACATTGTCCCAGGGTTACCAGCCGCCCAACCGAGTTTGCTTCTGGCTCGAGTCGATTGGCAACGAATGGCAAGGGCCCAATTCAGCCAAAAGACTTACATTCATGCACAAGTAGCATTCAATCATTGAAAATTCACTTTTGTTTGGGTCGAGTGCGATAAAGTACACCACTCACCCATCGAAAATCCATTTAGCAATCATTGAAAAACATTTAACATTCCGGCAACATTCACAACATTTCACATAGTCATTTAAAGCACACACATGCAAGGAACACTCACCGATATCAGTAGAGTAAATGTCAAAAGTTCGTCCCCGGATTATGCTCGTGCTCACCAACAAACCCTAAGAACAACTAAGATAAAGATATTATGGTTCAACCATCCAAAGTTTAAGTGAACAAAGTTCGCATATTAGGCTCAAACTATAAGTCACAAGCCTATACAAGATGGCCTCTCAAACACGTAGGGTTCAAGGGCAAATTTGAACGTGCAAATCAAGGAAAATCTAAATGTATTTTAAAAGTGAGGAGAGCAATTTAAGCATCCAAAATCTCACCAATATAAGGTTTCAAACCTAGAACATGTTTTCTAAAGTTTTCCAAGTCCCACTCAATCCATTTGATAAAATTTTTAGCTTGGGCGACATTCTTTGAAAAAGCAAAACTTGGGTTCCGTAAGTCAAAAAATCACAAAACGTACACCATTAGAAAATAGACTCGAATCACTAACAAGCTTTAGAAGGTATCTTCATGAAATTCAGCTCATAGGTTAGTCAAATTTCAACTCAAACTCACTGCTATCTCATGTGCAAAAACAGAACAATCATGGTTTTTAAGAAACTTTGCAAATTTGCTGGTATTTATAGGAGTTGAACCAAACCCTGAATTTTATATCGTTGAAAGCCCTATGAATTTAGTTTCAAATGCAACAAACGAAACTCAACTCCGACTTTCCTATCGAAGTTATAGTCAATTTCCCAAAGCTACCCAGGGTTTCCTATGAAAATTTTCCAGCAAACTATTAGTTTGAAAAACTAGGTTTCACCCTTCTTAAATCTCTTTGTTTTGGCTCAAAACTAACACACATGCAAGGAAATAGATTGTAACAAGTGTTTTGAGTAAAAACATATGCAAGAGGAAGACAAAATGCCCAAAGTTTACACCTCAACCCTCACTTGACCAACAAGGAGAAAAATCCAGCAATATGTCCTCCACTTCTTCAAGTTAACCATTCAATATTCAACCCTAATTCCACAGCAATTCATAGTCAATCAAGATAACATGTTATAGGGCCTATGTGGTACATATTCTAGGCATCAAAAACTATCAAACTTTGACATATAAAAAGCTCCAAGTAAACTACATCAAACCTGGAATTTTTAAACCCTAAAGCTGGAAATTTCCACCAAAGCTGGAGAACCATGAACCAAAGCTTAAAAGTTCACATCAAAGTTAAACCATCTCATATCAAAGCTATCAAATTCATCTCATGGTTGGAAAAATGCATATCTAGGCTGGAAATTGAACATTAAAGCTGGAAATTACAAGCTACCCTAGCAAAACCACAAAATCTTTCATAAACATACTTCTTTTAACTTCAATCATAACATATCTTGAATGAATCTCAAAAGACAAGTAAAAGAGATGTTTCCTAGAAACTTTACCTCAAAACCCCAAGCAAACAAGAGCTTTCTTCTTCAAGTGACTCCACCAAAAGCTTTCCTCCAACCCTAGCTTAAGATTAATCGATGTAGATTTGGGTTGGTGTTTGGATTTCTTCACAAATCAAGCAAGGAAATCAAGATGAACTTTTGGAAGTTTTTCTCTCTTTTTCTCTCATGAATTTCGGCCAAAGCAAGGAGAATAAAGTGAAGGCTTTTTGGTTGTGAAAATAAAAGATAAAGGCAAGACTTATCTTGGTCCAAATCTTGGTCAAGACTTCATGGATGCGCGACACTTGTCAAGGCATGGTTTCATGTCTACCCCTTTGTCTCTCTTGTGTTTCTTATAGCCAATCTATCTTGAGTTCTTCTAATACACTCTTAACACTTTTAATCAGATACTCCCTCTAGTACCACACTTGTTTCTCGTCCACCAAATATAACGCATACATCTCACTAGTCGGTCAAAACTACCTTAATATACTATGGAACTTAACATGCACTAAAATATAAAAAGGAGAATGATAAAATCTTAACTTAACCTTTAAAATCACTATCAAATTAAGGCTAGCAAATAAGCAAGTAAGGTAAAATTAAAAGGAAATATAAATTAATTTTTCAAAAATAGGAGATAATTTTAAAAAATAATTTTCGGGTCCTCACAGTGCGGAGGTTATCATGCTACTTATACATGTAGAAAGCACAAAATGTGAATTATGATGATGAATTAGGGCATTACAATCCTTGTTTTGATCAATATGGTGCTAACAGGGGCATTCTTATGCTTATGGTTGCGATAATCAATGTATTTATAGTAATTTTCATGTTTTTATGATTATCCACCTGAATGTGTCCAATATTAATCAAAACCATCTTGGAAATTAGCAATAGAAATGTTAGTTAATGCACCTTCACCTTCGGAATTAGAAAGTGAACCATTAGCTAACGGTTTTAACCCATCTTGGGAATAGCTATAGAAAAGTTAGCAAATACAACCTCCGACCTTTTTGATAGAGTTGAGGAAAGATTAGATGAATTAACTTCTCACTTTGGTAGAATACAAGACTAGTTACATGAATTGTGTGAAGTTATTTCTTCTAATCATATACAAAATGATCCTAGCATGAATGGTGAGCATGTTGCAAGTGAAAGTGGATTGCATTTTGATGAAAATGATGAATCTCAATTGTGTTTCTGTGACAGCCCCACCTTCCCCTAAGGCGAACCAAAGGGTTTGGCGGACCGCCTGCCCAACTCTCGCCAGGACTACGAAGTCGAATCACACAACCCTAACTTACGCGCGATCGAACCCAAAGAAACGCCAACAATCAGAGCTTACAAATCAAGAACACAAAGGCATACATTCATCAACAAATATACGGAGAAACATGAATAATTACTTATATACATACGTTGGAACTTTACAAGTCAAAGGAAATACTTGTTCGAAGTAAAATTAGGGGTTTTGATTACAAAAGAGCGTAACAAAAGAACATTTATACTAGCTCGACCTTTTCTTCAAAATCACGGTTCAAAAGTGTCGTTCCCTGTAAGGAAACAAAGATAACGGAAGGGGGTGAGCTTACGCTCAATGAGGTACCAAAAGTACAAGTAGTCACGAATCATGGCATTTCACATATCAATCATGCAGTTGTACACACCAGATAGGGAAAATGAATAAATACTTCAAATGGAAAGGATACAGGTGGCTCTCAGGAGCCAAAGTTCTCATTGCTTCATCGGAGCTTGATCAAATAGTAGTTGACACTCCGTCAACTTTCAATAAAGTAACCTGTCCAGTAGAGCACCACTTTAACACCGATTCCGTCCACCAAACATACCCCTCACCAGGCCCGAACACTTCAGCAGTAACAGTGGTTGGTAATACTCGAGTATACCGGAAATCCAGAGTCTCCAATATCCAAAGATTCCTTAGAGTGGACTACCGTGATTCGTTATCTAATCGACCGGCCCTTGCCGGCTCGACTCGAGTAACTAGCCCCCGGTTTTGAGCTCAAAGGTCATAGAATGGTCGTTGGATTTAATTCTCCAAACGACATCAACAAATACAGAAAACAGGTACAGATAACAGATACAGAGAACAAATACAGATTTATACAGTATACAGGAACCAGAATAACCAGATGAGAGAAACGAGTGTGATAAAGTACACCCTCGTTTCATACGAAGCAAACAAAAGTCACAGATAATCAAGTTGCAAGTTGCAAGTACAGATGAATCAGATAAGCACCAATTTAAAGGGGATGGTACACTCACAACAGATGCAGTGTCTTTACACGTTGGTTTGGGTATTACTCCGCTCTTGGAGTTCAAATCTGCGAGGAAATATTGTTTAAGAGCATTGAAAAGTAACTAAGGCTCGAAACTTAAACATTTCGTTTAACGAGAATCAAGTAATTGAGACTTATTTAGAGACTATTCGTAAAACCCTTGATCACTTTTCAAACGGTGGAAATTTTGAAGCCATTATATGTGCAAAATGCCGTTTGGGTCGAAGAAATGAAAGGAACGTATTTCTATCAGTTGTAATTCCAAGGGTACAAGTTTCGGCCGAAATTCAACTTATATATCTCCACAAAAGGAAACTCGAATAACCTAGACAAATCGAGTTAGATTCGTCCTCAAAGTTTTACTCAAGATAAGTGTAACTCTACTTAAATCTCGCGTATAAATTTGGGCAGCACGCCCTTTGTATTTACCAAATTTCCAGCCATTTATGGCTTCATTCTTTTTCTTAATTCAGCCCACAATACACACAAAGTAAGGTTACCACAATAGCCCTTCCATTAGGCTCCAAATCATCCAAGTACAACACAAGTACAATAGTACAAGCAAATATCAATTTTGAAGACAAAAAGCTAATGGCAGATTTGGCATCTCGTAGTATTTAGTCATACACCGGAGCTATGGTTATCGAATCGGGGTAAAACTTATACCATTTCGAATCTAAGACAGGGGGGAACAACTTTCATGAAGGCCACCTAAACCTAATTTATAGTTTAGTCTAAGTCGAATTTGCCAATCACAGATTCCAAAAGTTTATGATCAGTTCTGGTTGTCAGCACTGACCTTTAACCGGCAATAACTCAGGCTACACAACTCCATTTGGGGTGTTTTCAGAGGCTTTGGAAAGATAAAATATAGGGTTACAAGTTTGTGTGTTTGGCCCAAAAGGCTAATTGGATACGAATCAGGGTGAAAAATGGCAGCCCAAACTGATGAATTCACAAAACTGTTTACGAATTGCAGCTTGTGACAGTCAGGGTATTTCGGTCATTTTACATCCTACCATGCTCCGATTGAGCTAAAATTTTACCAGTAGCTAGCTAACTCAAATACCTACAACTTTCATGTTTTGAGCAAGGGCGGATTCGGTCTTCCTCAAGGACAAACATACAGTGCAAAAACAGGGCAGATTACTACCATATAGAAACCCTAAGCTGGAATTTGTGCATGTAATCTAGAAAATTTCTTTAGGCAGAGTATTCTATCCCACAAAACCTCAATAATTCATATCAAAACAATAAAAACCCTCAAGTATCATATGAGATCAGAATTTTCACCATAAAACTGAAAATTACCACTAAACTACTTCAAACCATGAAATATTCTCATAAAACTACCACAACTACAACTTTAAGCCACAAATTTGGAATTATTAAGAACAAAGAGGGATTTCCTTAGCAAGTTACCTTGGAACCTCAAGAAAAATGATGACTTAGGCTTCTTCTTCCCAAAATTACTCCACAACCACCTTAGAAACTACTTTGACTAGCACTTTAATGGAGTGATTTGCAAAAGCTATGGTTGGAACTCAAGATTGAGCTTGGAAATTGAAGTGCAAGATGAACTTTCTCTCTCTTTTTCTTCCTCAAAATTTCGGCCAAGAGAGCTAAGAAATGGATGGAATTTTGGTCAAAATTTAGCTTTTGGTAAGTTAAAAGAAAGTTAGGCAAGCTTGGTCCAACCGCGACGCGACACGTGTCCCTTTTTGGATTTCTTTCTTATCCTTTTGCTTTCCAATGATCAAATATCTAACCAACCTCTAATTATCTCTTAATATCTAGTAATTTAATGTCTTACTGCACAACTTAACCTAATTGGCCGAATTTCTCTCACTTAACGCACTAGCGGGTCCCACGTCCACCATTCACTCCGAAAATCTCATAAATTGACTTATACTAGAAAAACATTTTTAAAACCCTATTTACTCATAAAATGTCTAGAAAATTTATAGAATAAAGAAAATATAGAAAATGGTGCAAAGGAATAAAATAATGCCTAGAAATAAAGAAAATTTTCGGGTTCTCACAGTTTCAATGAGAAAATGTCCATTTTACATGATAGTACCTTTGGACCTAATCTTGAATTTCAAGAGGTGAGCCTTTACGACTCATTTTTCACCTCTCTTGAGGAATGTATTGAGAATATAGGTTTTAAAGATATTATTCCTCAAGAAAGCCATGTGGACATTCCTTTGGTGAGTTCTCAAGTGGTACACATACAAGGTAATATCTATGAATCACTTGAGATAGGTAAGCCACTTCCATCTCTCTTATTATTAGAACATGTGACTTTTGCTATTAAACCGGCCTTTTAATGATCCCCCACGTCCTCAAATGGTGGATTATTCTTTAACAAAGTCTCATTGAAAATGAGGTGAAATAGTCAAGGTAATGACTATAAAGAAGCGCTTGTTGAGAGGCAACCCAGTGTTTATTTAAGTTTATGTTATTTTTGGTGTGATTTTATGTTTAAATTATATGTTTGAGTTGTTTTGTATGTTTAAATTATATGTTTGAGTTGTTTTGTTGTTTTCTTTTGTAGGTTTGGGAAATAGAAACAAGAGTGACCAAATGAGGTGAAAAAAGTGAATTTCAATCAAGGAACTCCACCCCTCGATTTGAGTAAAAGTTGTTTTAAATTTGTTAAATAGGGTTAAAATGTATGTTTTGATCGTTTTACATATGCGTGCATTGATTATTTTGGCAAAAGAATGATCTAAAATGCATTTTGAGTAATTGGGGTACTAATTATAATTTTGAAAAGTTAACATTTCTGCAAAATTTGTAGAAGAAAACGCGGTGCCCAGAAAAAACCAACTACAAGTCGCGTATTCTACAAGCTGCGTATTGCATTCTGCAACTTTTGCACTAAAAACGCGGTCATCAAAACGTGACTTCAGGTCACGTATTCATTTCTACATCATTAAAGTAGAAAATACGACTCCAAAACGCAAGTTCATGATCGCGTTTTCTGTAGTCGTGTTTTAGGGATTCTTTTTAAAGAATCAAAATGCAGGTTCCTTGTTCATTCTTTTCTTCTTTTTTTCCTCATGTATTTCATTGTACCTTGTGTAGTTTCTTGTATATTTTCTATGGGTACGTCACCACTCACCACCACAAAGACGTAGAGTTACGGATCGCCGTTTTATATTTATTAATGCCTTTGTTATCATCTTTGTTTCTCATTTTCCATTTTTAGATTTAATTACTAATGGTTATCAAATGGAGCTCATGAAGTTTTGGAGATAAGTGGACAACAGTTTGTGACACTTGATGATGCGTCAATCGCAACATTAGGGGAGTATTACTTTCTTTATTTTAGTTTCTCTTTTTACACATTGAGGACAATGTGCATGTTAAGTGTGTGGGGAAGAATTGAGATTATATATGTTGGTTGTGATTGAAATGATTGGACTTGATATTGGAAATATTTCTTGTGCTTTAATTTGTTCAAACTTGGGCAGGGAGTTTTGTTCATTTATAAGGGAAAATTCTATCAAAATTTTCCAAACTCTTGTCCAAAATTTGTAAAATTGCCCCAAAAAGTTTCAAATTTTTTCAATTTTATCCAAAGGGGTAACAAGTTCTACACTATTAGTAACTCAAATTCCTTCTACTTTAGAGCTAAATATATGTGGCTTGAAACTTCTTTTCTTAATCAACTTGGCAATGATTATTATGTGATTATAATTTGTGCATTTGTAGGAAAGTATATCTTATAAAATGGAGAAAATTATGCCTACATTTTGCATATTTGATGAAATTTCTTCTCTTTATTTGATTTTATAAGTTAAGTGATAAATATGGTCAATAGAGGCAACACTCTTCTCATGATTATTCTTTTGAGGAAATGTTATTATCTTTACTTTGAAAAAAAAGAAAAAAAGAAAAAAGAAAAAAAGAAAGAAAAAGTGAAAAAAAGAGAATAAGAGTTGTTTTACTCCAATGGTTCTTGTACTTAGTAACCGGAAGTCATCTAAAAATGTCGACTTTTACGTAAAACGGTACTTGAATTTTGAGGTCAACTCTACTGGAGAGGCAATACTTGGGACAACAGCTCTACTTCAGCGTTCTGTCTCCAAATTACTCTCTCAGAGACGAATACAACCTTCTAGACGATGATCTCTTGTGCAGTATTGTCAAGAACATGCCTAAACTAAAGCCATACAACGTATAAACAAGAAGATTAACCAACTCCCAATAGAGGAGTTAGCCATACATTAATAGTGGGGTGGGAGGTCAGGGGTTCAAACCTTGCCTCCCATCAATGTGCCTCTATATGAGGATTATTCTAAATTCATACGGATGAGTGGTACATCCGTTTGGTCTGATGGTGGTTCAGTTCCCGTCAGATTTCTCTGACTCAATTGGGCTACTCAGAGTCGATTCCCATAGAGTAGGTTGATTCCCATAGACTAGGTTCCCCCCTCTCTTAGGAGTAGGAGTAGTCTAGGTTAGACTAGACTAGATGTGATAGTACGCAAAAAAAAAAAAACAAGAAGATTCAAGTTGATCTCCTTCAATCCCTTCTGTTTCCTCGGAGGAGGGAAGGAATGTGGCTTCGCTATCATAGTAAAACATTAACATTGTGAAGATATAAATAAAGATGTAATATTGTGAGCCATGAAAAACGGCCAAAACACTTAACAATGAGTTAGATTTATTTGTATACATGGCATTGGCATTGGCATATAGTAAAACTCAAAATGCAGGCCTCTGCAAGAATTTTGTAGTCAACAAAAATAATTACCTGAGTACCTTTCTTGTCTATGCTTCCTTTTTCTTTTCTGTTTTTTTTTAATTTCCAGTAACATTCTTTTGTATCGCTGCCTATGTGTAATTGATAATGTGATAGCCTATTTGCATAGTATGCAATACTTGGAACGATGGATTGGAATCTTAACATCATACACAAAATTAAAAAAAAACTATTTATAGATTTATAGATTTTAATTTTGGATGATAAATATTTTTAATATTACTATTATAATAATTCAATTCAACATTTCAATTTAATAAATTCAGATGTTAACATATTCAAACGCGTTTGATAATCAAATATAGAATATCTGAATAAATCAAGTGACACTTAATTTTTTAGACAAAATTTGTTTCAAAAAATACATGATAAACTATTAATTTATCATTTAATATAGATTACTACTTAAGAATTCAGTAACATAACGGATTCAAACTTTATACTTTTCAGTTTTTTCAATTTTATCAAACGATAAAATTTAAAACTTTTGTATTGTTATTATTTAAACCTTTTGTATTATTATTTGTACCGACGACAAAAGGCCCTAAATGTCCAAGTTTGATTTCATTGGATAATATTTGTCTTCATTATATTATGCATGTATTCTTTTCTTGTTTGCATGTATTCTCTTCTTCTTGTCATTCCTCCAATGATAGAACTCTAGTCCTAACTCCGAATCATAAACCCTCTGGGTTTCCTGATATCAAAACTTACAGTATCGAATGAAATGAAGGTTAGAAACAAAAATCCGGCGACTGTACAAATTACCTCCGAGCAACTTTGCCAGGAATCTTGCGAACTCCATTAACCCCATATCCGCCTGTGCCCAAGCAAAATATCACAGATTCAATCAAGCTCGAGGAATACCGACTCAAAAACTCAAGCAATCAGTCGTGGCCGATGGAATACGAGCCTTTGGATTAATTACTTTAGATGGGAAGAATCCCAGCAAGATTTCAACCGCCCGTTCCCAAACGGAACGTGTTCTGGAGGCACACTACCGAGATCAAAGCATGTTGTTGAAATATGCAGAATTCGAGATGAGAAATGTGTTCATCAATGATGCCCGGAATGTTTGGGACAGGGCTGCGGTGATTTTACCCGGTTGATCAGTTGTGTACAAATTTATACATATGGAGATGGTTGGAGACATTGTAGCGCTAGGCAGATTTTCGAGAGGTGGAACAACAAGGCTGGTTGCCCTATATGAGGTTCGAGTTGAGGTACCCTGAGGTGGACAGGGCGCGGGCGATCTTCGAGAGATTTGCAAAATGCCATCCCAAGTCGACTTGTTGGGTTTAGTTTGCCAAGTTTGAGGTGAAGAATGGTGAGATTTCTCGGGCAAGGAATTGTTTTGAAAGGGTTGTTGATAAGTTGGTTGGTGATAACGAGCAGGCTGAGTAATTGTTTCTGGGATTTGCAGAGTTTGAAGGGAAAAATAAGGAGGTGGAGAGGGAAAGGTGTATATATAAGTTTGCGCCTGATCATGTTCCCAAAGGGAGGGCTGAGGAGTTGTGTAGGAAGTTTGTTGCTTTTGAGAAGCAGTAGGACGATAAGGAGTGCATTGAGGATGGTGTTGTGATAGGTTGTCGAAGCCGGTGCAATAATAAAAATAAACTTAGTTGCCAATCGGAGTAATCAAAACCCAATTCTAAGTACTGGAGCAGGAACTCTAGGTGTGCAATGGATTACTTGATCCACCCTGTTTTCGAAGAGTTTGCTTGATCTGATATACTAGAATGGGATTACTTATTCACAAGGAATTATTGATTTGTAAACAGGACAAATAGAGTCGTATCCTCAGAGACTGTGGGTATTTGTCTCTTTGAAATTCAAATTGACAATGGGGGAATTTTTTAGAGAAATTAGTAATAACTATATCAATCAAATATTGCAGTTAAATAAGAATTAAATAGCAATAAGGTAAAAACTCAGATAGTATTGGAAAGCTCTAGTCAAGAAGCAACTTCGGAATTGGTTCTTCTAATTGATCATCGATGCAGGAATATTCCACATATAAACTGATAAACAAGTTATAATTGTCAAACAAACGATAACAATCAATTTCTCCGTAATTATCGATAGCTAAGGTACGACCGTTAGCTATTACCCTAATTGCAAAATAATCCTAGGTACGACCATAAAATTAAATTTTACAATTGCCTTAAGATTTAGAGAAACCCTGTTCTAACCAGACAACACGCTACGAGGGTTGTCTACAAATTAGCCCGTATATTTCCCCTGCCATAACCTTGATTATGCCAGTTGCTACTAATTTAGAACAATCAAACAATTACGGATTTAATTATTCTAATTGGCTCTAGATTATTGAATTAATCTAACATCCGGGCCCGGGACAATTGAATAATGCAATAACCATAGGAAAATAAAGCAGAAAATATACGAATACCAGAAAATAATAGAAAAACTAAAATCGATTAGATCTCACAATTTAAATCGAACCAAATCTTCCGTTGTTCCTTGATTAGAAAAAGGAATTTAGTTCATCCCGTCGAAGAGAACCCGTACAAGATTTTAGAAGTAATGATTGCGGATTTTGTCTTCGATTGTGACGGCTCCCTTCGTGTTCACAGGAAAAGAGAAACAAAGACTGCACAAGAAAAAATGTCTAATTCCTAATTGCCTACTATTCTAGTGCCTGACATACGAGGGTAAGAAAAAGCAACCACAGGGATACCAAAATACAATTCCCACCAAAAGTCAAAATTGACGGCTCGTTTCTTTTTTCCTAATTCCTATACGGCTGCCAAGAGAAATCCTCGGAAAGAGTCCTACTGCTTCTCGGTTTTTCCTATGTTTTCAGAACCGGACCGGTTAGCGACTCGGTCAAGCTCAGGAATCAATGGGTTCAATCGGATTCGATAGGGGTTAAACCGGATAATGTCATAAATAAAAATTATTTAAAATTTTAAATATTTTATGTAAAATATCTAATAACATGTTAATATTAATAAATGTATATTCATTTATATTTGATGTTTTAAATATATTTAACAAGAAAATACAAAGAAATTAGAACAATTAAGTAACAATTTATATTATTTAATGAGCATTAACAAGTTTAGAATTAAAATTATGGACTTAATTGAAAAATAATACCAAACTTTAAGAAAATATTGATAAAGTATAAAATATTTGAGGTATATTAATAATTTTTAACAATTTAGGGGTCAAAACATAATATTAAAAAAGTTTGAGTTTTTTCTTTTTTAAATGCTTTTTGAACTGGGAAATCCGGTTTTTTCTTCGGTCAAACCCGGTCAAACCCGGTTTTTGACCGGGTTTGACGGGTTTTTGTTTGTCCGGTTTTTAGATATGACTCGGACCGAACACTTGGCCCGGTTCTCGGTTCGATCGGTCGAACCGGCCAGTCCGGTCCGAATTTTAAAACACAGGGTTTTTCCTTGCCAACGCACCAAACCTCCATCAGAATAAGAAACTTTGTCTTCCAATTGGTGTCGGCTTTTAACTCTTTGCATATTTGCACATCGCATCCTTCACTTTTCAGGATTTTGTACTCCACCTCTGTAATTATGTTCAAATGCAAATTTTAAGTAGAATCCGACAATCAACAACATATTTGGCACAAATATTGAGGAAAATCAATCAGAAAATTACTAACAATTAACACCCTATCATGTTGTGGGGAAGAGGAGGTTTGAATATGAGGATGAAGTTAAGAAGAATTATTTGAATTATAATGCTGGGTTTGATTATATGAGGTTGGAAGAGAGCTTGGGGGTTAGAGAATTAGAGAGGTTTACAAGCACGGAATTGCCACTGTTTGTCTAGCTGAGGAGAAGAGGCATTGCCAGAATATATATACCTGTGGATTAGATATGCTCTGTATGAGGAACTTGATGCTCAGGATGTTGTTGAACGTGCAGGAGAAGTTGATAAGTCGTGCCTGAAGTTAATTCCTCAGAGGAAATTTTTCTTTTGCAAAGATTTGGTTGATGGCTGCACTTTTCGAAACCCGACAGTTAAATCTACAAAAGGCTAGATCAATCCTAGGAGCAGCAAATGGGAAGTCTCCTAAGCATAAGCTTTCTACGAAGTAAACTGAAACAGAACTGCAACTCGGCAACATAGACCATTGTAGAAAGCTATCTGATAAGTATCTGGAGTGGTCACCTGAGAATTGCTATGCGTCTAGCTAATAGACCTTTTGTTAATGATGTCTAGCTGATAGACCAGGTAATGCATGGGAATCATTTCTCAGATTTGCCTCTTGTTTATGTTATTATCCCTGTTTTACTCTCGTTTTCTCCTCTGTTTCCACTGCTTGATATAGTCTTCAAGTTAGACATCCATTCAAGTGGACCTAAACCTACAGGATGCAATGTCTGTAGCAAGAAATACTGTCAAAGATCCCAAAGCTTGTTGCTGGTCAGGTGGTGATGCAACAGAGTTTATTCTACCTGCAATTCTGAATCAGAAGAACTCATCTATTGAAGGCGTTGGAAAGGTGTAATTGCTCTCATGTATTATTATTCTGTGGGGCTGATGTTGAAGGAGAATATCAATTGCTGATTTATAGACACAATTTATTCCTTTGAAAACCGTTTCAATTTGCCATTGTATTCTACTGCAGTGGCCTTATAAGCAAGAAAAAATTATCACTATCCACAAAAACTGGACAAGTCTCATAAAACTTGTACATTTACATTGACTCTATCTTTTCTTTTGAAATCGTTCTTTTCGAACTTGATTGTTCTAGCACAAACTACAAGAAATAGTCCCACATCGACCAAGCAGGAGAGCCCAGGAAACTGCAGCGACTATAAAAAGCAAGGTGGACGAGCCTTGTAAAAGCATACCTTTCTCGGCCTTTTGGCTAAGATCAAGTGTAGTATCTGTTCTTATCAGTTTAATATCTGATACGTGGGCCATCGGTCCACATGATATTAACTCAATTTTTCTAGGGTGGAGGCCCACAACGGTAGCTTGCTATCGGGGCCTCTGAGCGTCGTCCATGCCTTGCACTGCTGCACGGGCGTGGCGCACCCACCAATTCCAAGTCCAATTGTTTGTATTCCATAGGCTTTAGTAGAGTATTATGGAGCTATAATTTTAAGTGGGAAAAATTGGGTTTAAGATTTGGGTACATTAGTTGGGTTTTGTAATATTCAAGGGAATAACCAAATAAGTTATGAAAACACATGAATTGTTATAGGCGTTAAATATTTAGGGAAGGCATTCTTAAGGGGGTTGAGGATCGGATGAGGCCGGGCTTCTTAAGGGGTTGAGGATAGGATGCAGCAATTAGGTCAAGTCAAAAGCACAATCTTACAAGATCAACTTTTTCTTTTTCTTTTTTCTTTTGCATTTTCGAACCATTGTTTAGTTAAATTCGTTATCTCAATTCTTATGATCCATCCAAAAGTAATCCGAGAACGAAAATAGTGTGTTTAGCCAATTTGTATGGACTTTTAACGAGGCTTTGTTAAATTAAAACTCAAAATAGGGCAGACAAGTATATCATTAAGAACCTTGGGGGTGTCAAGTACAATTGTCAGAAAGGGAACATTTCATAAGTCATCCTTCGTGTGTAATGCTCCGCTTCTTGCTTCTCTAAACTCTATAGTTATTCATCACTGAATCAATAAATCAGTGGAACTGAACTAATCCTAGTCTTGCTCAATCAATTTGATCAATTTCATTTTTGTGAATTTCTGCGATAGCAATAGTGGCTTCTGGAGAATTAGCGGTTCAAGGATCTCAAATTTGGCAAAAAGTTTGGGGGGAGCAGTTTTTGACAAATGAGAATTTTGACATTTAACAACTGCTAACGTTGCTTTTGAATAAAAACCTAGAAAACTATCTTTTAATTGAGGAAATCTTATAGTTGACGTTTTATAACTATTGTTCAAAGTTTGCATCATTAATTTCCTAAAACAAACAACAATACTGATACCTTGATTCAACAAATTAAACAAAGGAAAAATTGCACTTAAGCCCCTGTATATGTACCGTATTTGACTTTGTCCCCTGTATGAATTGTAGTATGCACATTTTTTATTTAAGAAAGTAAACTAATAAATAACTAAAATAATTTAATATTTACCATACTTTCAAGAAAGTATGAATTGTCGTGTGCACATTTTTTATGTTATTTTTTTTAATTTTTAATGAGATCAATATCATCAATATCTCGATATTATCTCAGACTGACCTATAGTTAAACTAGAGAAAGGGGAAGTAGATTATCTATAATTAAGATGTAACAATACCAAATAAAATTATGGTGTTCGATTCAAAATGCAGCCCAACGTAATCCGTTAGTATGAATTGAGATTTCATTTTACTTATTGAATCATTTTTGCTTTCTCTTGAGTATGCTATTCACCATTTTAATTCAAAATTCAAAGAAAAAAGTTGGATCTCACTAGTTGATAAGCAAATTTTACTTACGCAGAATTGCATTGTGAAAATATCCATAATATGCTGAAAATTGAAAAAAGCAGACTTCAAATTCAACAAAGTTTAACTGGCCTAATTCCATTTGCTCATCCTCATAATCACAATCAGTGTTGTACTTGCCAACAACCCTAAGTTTTTCAACGATTCAAAGTCCACACAAAGAAGTGTCATGTATCAATTAATCTGACCATATCCAATTCTGCTCTGCAAGTTTCATTGATCACCATAAAACTGTGTATAAACAGTCAGCTTTAAGCTCCACAAGCTCCTAATCATTAGAAGAATTAGCCATACTGCAAACTAGTCTAGAGGTATACGCTCCTCTCTCTCTCTCTCTCTCTCTCTACATATATATACATATATATATATATATATATATATATATATATATATATATATATATAAAAGCTATCTTAGGCCATTAACTTCTTCATTAGTAGTTCATCTTTAGTGGTTTACTCGAAGAGAGACATAAGAGGCCTTTAGTGTATATGAGGTTTCGTTTGATAAAAAAAAAGAAATAGAACCTATGATTTAATTAGTTTAAAATTGTTAAGTATGAAAATGACAATATTTATTTTTAAATCAAATTAATATAAATGATGACATATATTTTATGAGGAGTATGGAGAAGAAGTGAAAGTCATTAAAAAGGAAGAAAAGGTAAACCGAAAGCTATTAGATAGAAAATATCAGATTGTTTAATTAGATAAGAAGTTTGAATATAATTAACAAACAAAGGTAGATTTGGTAGACAAGATAAGATAGTTGAAATAATTCTATTGATTATTATCAAAATTAAACATTCAGTTAGGAATTTAGGATTTTTGTACTGAAAAAAATACACACAAGTTCAACAGATGGATTTTTATTTATCAAACACTCAAAATATCTAAATGTTTGAAAAAGTTCAGATTCAACACTTTTTTATATTATCAAACAGACCCTGAGACTTGGGATAGGAATGGTTAAATTTTCGTGACGTTCAATGCAGTTAGCGGTATTCTTTTCATAATTGGATATACTCTTACACCTAAAATTTATTCTCTCAGAAAGAATTACACTTTTCAATGGGGGGCGGCCTTTCATTTTTGGCTTAGAGTAAGAAGCCAAAAAGAGCAGGATAATCCTGTTAAGATTTGGAATATCAAACGCCCAATTGTTCATTTATTAGAAGAAAAAAAAAACAACAAGGCAACATATTTTGTCTTGAGGCATGGATTGTCGAAGAACAATTCCGGACTCGAAAACAGACAAAAGAGAAAAAGCCATGTGGCGTCTAATGCTACTGACATTTTTATGTAAGATATGAAGAAAAGAAAAACCCTTTAGTAAGGGCGAATTTAGGATTTTATTTCGGGGGAAAACAACCAAAGTATGAAAAAATATATATTGTAATAGATAAATTTTAATAAATTTAAGCTCAAAACTTATGACATTTATTAGTATTCAAATTATTTTGTTTACTTAAACAAAATCTAAAGTGACATACTGAAACTAAAATTTTTTAGGATGTTAATAAATACCAATAAAGATTTCCTGAGTAACTTATCAACAAAACCAAATCAAAATGGAATCTAGTAAAAGCATATGCTTAAAAGGCTAAACTGTAAATAGAATGACAATATTAAAATGAAAATTTTTAATTTGCATTAGGATAAATTGTCATGATGTTCAGTGTAGTTAGTGTATTTCTTGAAATAGAATTTGATGTACTCTTATCTTACACCTAATATTGTTTTATCACAAACTATTGGTGTAAAAGATTGTGCTCTTAATTTGACTCAAAGATTACATGGAATCATCCACTATACTTCACAAAATTTGTGAATAATCAACTTTGGATAACAGTGAAACGCAGGACCACTGCTAAATCGATTCATATAAATAAATGAGTATTTACCTTCTAGAAGTCAAAATTAAAGAAATACTAGGTTGTTTATTATGTAACACATACATTCAGAATATTAAAAAGCTAAAGTTAAATGTTTGCATTGTATAGGTAACTGGATCTTCTTTGCCTATCACCTTTTAGTTTCAAATGAACATTAGAAAATTTTTTATGTTATAGTGAGATAAAATAAAAGAATTGACAATCTGATTTCTCAGTTTTAAATAATTTTTATTTTGTTATGCTAAAAAATCATACACGCACAAACAAAAAAAAAGTAAATAAAGAAAAAGAAAACATTCAAATCTAAATAGTTGACCCTTCTTTTTCAAAACTCAACAATTTCCATTCTTCTTTCTTCCTTCCTAGGCTGTGAAGAGAAAACTAGAAAGAGCAAATTTTCCCAGAGATTTGCAATGTCAAAGACTAATTCTTATGTAGAGCTAACATGGATATAGAAAACATATAAATTCCTTAGTAGGGACCAATAGACATAAATTCAGTATGGAGAATTGTTGCAACCTAGAATATATTCTTAAACCTGAAGCAGAAGTACTGGAGTACATTCGAATTCTATTGATAGACAATTTGTAAAGTTAAAAAATATTAATTAAATTCATTAGAAGTTAAGAAGTTCCAATGGACAATTCCAAAGCAAACATGAAACCCAAATAAAAATGGAGTCTAACAAAAGCATTTGATTAAAATGTTAAACATTAAACAGAATGAAAAATGAAATCTATAATTTTCTATTGATCTTCTTAAGTTGTACCTCTTACTTTTAAACAAGATTTGTTGTTTATATTATTAATAACCAAACTATAAAATACAAAAGAAGAAATTCTAAAGAAAAAAAAATAGTTTCGAGAAGAGTCGATACTTGAAAACAAACAGAAAAGTCACAAAATTTAGTCCCCTGTTTCATTCGTTAGATAATTTTTATAATTGCATTGATTAATACTCCTAGTAGCACAAACGATTTCTAATGGGCTGTATTGTCTTTATCTTTCTTTTCCTTTTTTAATTGCATTGTCCTAATCCTGTACAACAAGAGATTAGGAGTTGGATACTTGGATTGTTATAAGAAATTCATATTGAGAGAAAAGAAGAGCAGAATATAAACATTAAGCAGGTTAATTTGAGAGGGCAGATCGGTGTAGTTTCAGCAAAATGTTTTAAATACTAAAATTCTCTCTGATATTTGGATAGAACCTCAGGGACGGCTGCCCGTCCGAGGTTCATATAGAATTTAGAACATTCCTTCCGAAAACAACGAGCATATTCCCCAAATTCTGACGGCCAAAAACTGCAGAAGCAATTTGCTGACTAAATCTCTCTGCATTTTGAGAAATGATTTAAGTTTCTTGTTTTTCCCCTATAAGATAGATCTTGTCAATTGGCTAACTATCAGTTAAGCTTCACATAGAATTTAGAACATATCAGTTTCAGAACTAAACATGATTAGTGTTTCAAAATCTTGATTACCAAACATTTGTTTTTGAAAAGGTATTTCCAAGGATAAGGAATAAATGCCACTTTTAGCCTGAGTAGATGTGTAGATTGTGATCTCTGAACTCCGTCAACCCCCTCAGCGCTTTAAAGAATCAGAACATTGCAAACGGAATCTTTAGGTAAATGTTCATCTATTCCTTCACTCTATTTTTTCTACCATTTGTTAGTTCTTACAAGCTATAAGCAATTCTGACAAGGGTTTCATGAACACCTACCTAGCTCTTTCTGACATTGAATTATTAATATTTCAACGTTACAGATATATTTTTTCAAGCCAACTTTGGATGGTGGTGGGTCTGCATTCACTCCGCTAGTTTATTAGACAATTAATTGTGGAAATGTAGGAAGTGTTAAAGAAACAAAACCTCCTCAATCTTCTTTTTGAGGCGTTGAACAATTGAACAAATAGTGCAAGTAGTTTTTCCTGAAGTGTTCATACGCTCAGATAGACGCTTTGAGAATCAAGCTCCATCTGGACTGCAGTTAGGTTAAGCGGTAAGCACAAATTGTCAAGATCATTTTTCTTCTTTTTTTTTTTTAATTTTTTTCCATCAAGTCAATTTTTCAGTTGAAGTTGTTAATCTCAAATGGGATGAGCCATGCAAAAGTAATTCGGGAACTGAAATAGCTTTAGCAATTCATATAGATTTTCTATATGTAATTCGGCCAGGCTTTGCTAAATTAAAACTTAGATTGAAGAGGAAAGTCTGACAGGTACATTTAAAACCTTACAGGTTGTCAGAAATCTTAATGAAGGTTTCAAAAATTACCATGTGTTGTGCAAAGTAACGTTTCATGCTGCTCTGAGCTCGATAACCATTCATCATGACTGAATCAATGCGTCAATAAAACTAATCTTCTTTTCGTTCTAAATTAATTTGATTAATTTCATGCTTGCAAAGATTTAAGACATTAATAAACAACATTTGGAGAATAACAGTTAAAGGATGTCATATTTGGCAACTCAGAATAACGTTCGATAAGTTTTGCGAGTTACTAATAATCGAAGCACAACTTAGAATAGTATGTAGCTGAGGCTTTATTCGAAGTTTGCACAGTTAATTTCTCAAAACCAATGAAAAATACTAAAACTTTGGTCAAATAATTACGCAAATAATCTTTATTATGACGTAGATAATACAAGAGGGAAGACTTCCAAATCGAGTAAAAAATTAGAGAAATGATGTCCTGATCATGCCTAGTAGTTGATAGACTCGTTGACATAGACAAATAAATTTAGTCTATTTGGACTTATCAAAGAAACCTTCTGCATAAGGGTGACAATAAGTTTTGTTCGCGTTCGTGTAAATAAACTCATGACTTGTTTGTTATTGGATTGACCCATCCAAAGATGCTGCTAAGCATTTTACACATAATAATTGCAGGAACATGAAGTCTTCAAATATGCATTTTAATTTATTTAATTATGTAATCCTTTTAACTCTTGCTACCGAAAACTTTTTAATGACAAAAATACCCAATGAGTCTTCATAGTTCAAAACATATAATGAAGTCCAAAATTTCAAGGCTAATTATCAACCAAAACAAAATTTCTACTAAAATACAATAATACATAGTAATATAACATAGAACTTAAGAGTCTTCAAACTTCACTTCAAACATAGTATACAATAAAGTCTCGTAAATACAAAACAAATGCCATAGTTTAGAATTTTTAAGAGAAACAAAAAGTCTAATACTATCATACATAAGACGTAAAACTTGCAGCTTGCAAACCTATGCGACCATCCATCTTACAAGCCTGCATTCTTCTCTTTATTTTTTAATTTTCGAAAGAAAAGCAATAACTTATTACTAAAAAAATAAAAAAAATTTCAAGATATTTTAATAATGTTTAATTATTATTGGATTTGCATGTCAACTTGTAGGGTGACTCAATCCACCCCATTTGCATTCATTTCTATTACCGGACACACTTCTACTCCAATCGTGTTAAACCTATTAATTTCAAGTCATTTTATAGTGTCGTGTTAAAAATTGTTACCCCTATTTGTACAACTATTTTTTTATTTTTTTCTTTTTGTATAACTAGGTAATTAAGCTGGTCGTCAACAAATTAAGTCCTCTTAGTTCTGTTGTCTAAGGTGGTTAATGCATTAATGACATTACTTATGCAAAGTATAGGGAGTGCTATACTTGTAATATTCCCATTGAAAGGATAGGAAAAAAAATAAATTGACTGTGATGATTTAATATTTACCGTACCTTTCAAGCAAGCAGGAATTGTATGATGTTGTTGTTTGTTTAGGGAATTTTACTCTTTTTTAATGGTATAAATGTCATCAAAATCTTGATATTACCTCAGAATAATCTCAATGAGACTGGTTTAGGACAGAAAAAGCAAGAATGTCGAACTAAATTACAGTTCCCGATCTAGAACGCATGCAGACCTATCTAATCTATTGACTTGAATTAAGAATTCATTTACATACTCAATTTTATCTGCTTTCTCTTAAGCATGTCATTCACTTCTTTAATTAATGTACAATTCTTACTTCTATATAATTGCATTTTTGGCACGTCCAGAATATATTTGACGCGGCTTTATATCATTTGCTCATACTCATAATCACTATTAGTGTTGTAATCACAATAATTTTAAGTTTTCAACTATTCGAATCCACAATTGTGTGTCACGAATCATATGATTTGACTATATCAAATTATGTATCCCAGGTCTCATTTTATACTTAGTTCCTTAAGATCTTGCTGCTGTTTGAAGAACCAGCCGTATTGCAAACTCAATTTTACTCTTCTCTTCCTGTAAGCGCTCTTCTCTTGCTTTACTCTCTTTTTCTACGTACCATTTGCTACTCCTTAGGAGGTATAAGCAATTAAACATCTTTAGAAGTAATCCATGCTATTAATTTTACTTCAAAAAAAAAAGAAAAAACATATGAGGTATTTTACGTATTTATCGTGACGCTTGGTGCTGTAAGTATTGTCTTTTTACTAAATTTTATGCATACTTACACTTAATGTTGATATCTTAGGGAGTAAAAATGTTGATATCTTAGACAAAATTGGCGTGTTTGAATAAATTCAATAAAATCAAATCAATTCCATGTATTAAATTATATCTCATTCTGTGAATTTGCACACTCCAAATGTTTGGATCCGAGGTGCAGAAGTTTAACTTTTCATAGGAAGTTCATCTGCAAATAAGGATGCTACATGAGTATATGTTATCATTGTTGATCTATCTAAACTTAGGGTAAGTATTCAATGTTAGCTAGCAGGTCTTTAGAATTGTTATTTTTCTACGTCTCATTAGTCTTAAAAATTCCATTACTATATTTATATTTCAATATCAAGTCAATTAGCCCTTAGAAGTTTCTTTTATGAAACAATGAGTTTTATACAATATATATATATAATACTTTTAATTTGACCCGCAATGTTTACAGAATCATTCAACATAGTTCAATGAGAAGAGTCAACTTTGTATAACATGAGTGACTAGACTAAACTGGTTCAGAAAATTAACTGAGTATTTATCTTCTAGAAATCATAATTAAAAAAATATTATATTGTTTACGATATAAGACATGCATTCAGAATAATAAAATAATTAATTTTTAATGCTATGCCAAATTAATGCACAAACAGTATCCTTTAGTTTTCCCGGTCTATGGGACAATATCTGCTAGGCAAATTGGAAGACCAATTCTTCACTGAATATAACACAAAGAACAAACCAAATAATCTTCAATAGATCTAGTCTTGCAGCAATATTTGACGCAACTTTTTTTTTTTTGTTTAAAACTAATATGAATCAAGAAATTATATGCACTGGTTAGGAGAATGACGAATAAATTGACCAAATTCTCATGCTAGAAACTGCAAAAACCCAATTATATACTAGTAATAACCTGTCTAATCTAGAAGTGAGATGCCATATCTCATCAAATTCAGTGAGTTGACTAATTCTAAATACAATTTGAGAAATCAGTTTCCCAGTTGACTAATTCTAAGTGCATTTTGGGAAATAAGTTTCTTTTTTTTTTTTTTTTGGAAATAAGTTTCTTGTTCTCCCCTATATTTGGATCAGTTGCACTTTAGGCAGAGAATTTGAAAATTTTCAGGTTCACCCTTAGAAGAAGTTGTGTTACAAAACCTTCGTTTTTGGATGGTGATGCATTTAAGCTTTTGGTCTACCCTTTTGTCTTAGATCTTAATTATTATAAAGTTCATCAAAACACTAAACTATTCTCTCTTGATAAATTCTAGTACACACTTTCATTTTGAACAATTTGCTCCAATGCACTTGTTTTGCTAGCTCTGTGTCGAATAACCAATTTCTGTGGTTTGACCAAAAAAGGCACACCAAGATT
Source organism: Coffea humblotiana (assembly GCA_023065735.1). Lineage (NCBI taxonomy): Eukaryota > Viridiplantae > Streptophyta > Magnoliopsida > Gentianales > Rubiaceae > Coffea > Coffea humblotiana. Next base: position 7,631,028 of record CM041208.1, on the reverse strand, counting down.
GCGTAAAACTTTTTTGTCCAAGTAATTAGTGGTAACTAGTTGTTTCAATACAAACAGGCTTCTGTAGTTTCAAATGTATCTAACTGCTGCAATGTAATACTCAAAAGATCATTTGACAAGTGGACTTTGAAATTTGGATATAGAGCTTAATAAGGTGCAATTTTTTTTTTTTTGGGTGAGGAGATTGGGTCAAGTTGGAAAAAGTAGACAAACATTGGAACATGGATTTTCTAAACTAAGAGTTTTGGATGTAATCTCCTGAAAAAAAATACATAGATTAATTGTTTAATGGCTAAAAATGGCATTTAATTGCCTGCTCTGACATAATATAGTGAGCCATAATTTCCAATTTAGAGTAATTGATTTATGAGAAAGCTTTTACTTAGCAAAAAAAAAAAAAATACAAACTTACATATATAGAGAATAGAACTACTAAACCAGCAGACAAATAATTATTTACTCACTATGGTGAAGTTTGAGGACAGTAATATTGCACAATGGTTCAATAGATTTCTAATACTCCATCCGTCCCACTTTGATAGTTCTGTTTTCCTTTTTGGTCTGTCCCAAATTGTAGTCCAGTTTCCAATTGAAGAATGTAGTTGTATTTTAATTTTCCTAAAATACCCTTATTCAATGTAAGTTGTTGTTACTATAAACCTATCCCATTTAATGAGAATTGATTCTTTTTTTTACCATCAATTCAAGTTTCTATAAAGTTGTACTCTATTTAATGTGAGGGTATTTTAGGAAAATAGCAATCTAAATTTACTTTTCCAATAAAGTTAACTACTTTTTCTTAAACTGTGTGAAAAATGAAACATGACTATCAAAGTGGGACGGAAGGAGTAGAAAATTGCACAATGGATCAATGGATACAACTAATCTAGCACTGAAAATAAGAATGGAATGATTTTACATTCGTTGAATACATTTTCGCACTAAAGTTTGCAAAATTTTGTAATTTAACATTGCAAAACTATTTCCGGATGTGACGTGTACGATTATGAAGGAAAAATGATCAAAACCTTCTTAATTTCCACTTTCGTGAGATTGATTAGTGAAAAAGAATTCAATCAGAGAAAGGGCACACACATTTCATGAGTACAAATAGCTCAATTACTATATTGAGGACCAAAATGTTAGTCATGCAATCATGTGCTTATTTCGTAGAATAACAAAGCAATTTTGGTGCCCGGCAACGAAAAATGGTTTATTAAATACTCCAATCATCAACTTTTGAAAAATAATTTCTGAAAATGGAGTGGTAGAATAGTTTTGCGGGTACAAATCATTAAGATGTTAAAACAAGAAATGAACCATTTTTAAATTAATTGTGTAGTTTTCTTGATTAATGGTAGCAAACTTTTATAATTTTGAATTGTAAACCTATTTCGTCATTCAGTTGAAAATTTCTAAGTGACATAAATTAAGCAAGCTAGAAAGTCTTACTAAAAAAAATTGAAAAAAAAAAACTAGAAAGTCAAGTACCGGTGGTTACGTCACAATGATCATTGAGAATGTAACCGAACTTGACATGTATGCTTACATTTGGCAGTTCCCTGACCAGATCCTTACATTTCCACTTGCGTGTTTGACCATCAGCTTGTTGTAACGTACCATGACTTGCAGGTGTAAATAAATCAGTCTCTTAGAACTAGAAATATTTGGAACAATTAAATAGCTTCTTCCCCATTGCAAGTTTAATTGCAAGGCTACATCTCGAGGTATGCCTTCTTAATTTGATCGATTATGCTTGCATTCTTTTGTTTTCTACAAAGTCATAAATTTTTGTGGTTGTTTACATGATGAAATGTTGTAAGATGTAGTTGGCGTATTATTTGCATTTAGTATTCTATGAATTCGCTACAAATTTTTTAGTTCAATTTTGTAGAATCTATGTCTTTTTTTGAGCAAAGAAAGATAAGAGAAAAATAAGACATTAGATTCTATGAAATTGCACTCAAAAATTTGTGGAGAATCTATGTCTAGTAAAATGGTCATTCCATTTTGTCTAATTGTTTCCAATGTTGTTTGTCTGATGATGTTAGGCAATGTTGCACTTGAGAGATGGAGGAATATGAGATAGACTAGAACAAAACTGATGATGTTAGGCAATGTTGCACTTGAGAGATGGAGGGATATGAGAAAGACTAAAACTTTTTGTTCTTTATTTTTTTGTTATAGTGTTTTCGCTGTTGCTTCTTGGAAAATTTGATAAATAGTCGCCAACATATTTTGAAAATTTCAATTTCTTGTTGAATATTTGAAATGGAGCCATATGGTTATAAATGTTTTAAACTCATAATACCATATTCCCTTCTATTATATGGGTTACACGTGTGCATTAAGAAGAGCATGATTAATTTCTATAACCCTTTCTTAAAGTTTAGGAATTGCTTAGAAATTATTTTAAATTTTTATTTTTCATTTAAAATTTTAAAATTTTCATTTGTGTCCTTATATAAGTCATTTTTCGCCTCCATTCCCAATATCCCGTTAAAAGTTTAGAGAAAAAAACCCCCACAAAGTACCCCATTAATGCACAGTTCTAAGTAGCGCCACTCTAGACTTCTTTTTTTTTTTTTTTAATCTTCATCTTCTTTTATGATTTTCTTTTACTAGGAATTACATCTTCTTTAATACAAATCATCATTTTAATCTGAAGTTTGAAATACACATGGCTTTTCTGGGAGTGGACAACCAATTCAACAAACTGTGAAGACAAAATTGTAGTGTATTTATTGGATGAGAAGCTAAATTGGCTATTTAGGAGGCAAACGGTTACACATACAAGTGTTAGGAAGGGTTGCCTTCAATGGAATACAATTTTGCTATCCTTTAAAGTACTTTCAATGAACATTCAAATTAGAAAAGACTTGCAAACATAAATTTTAATCAGAAAATCAGTTTATTTGTTAAACCAATTTGGAATAAAAAACTTACTTTTCTAGCATAGCAAAATAGTTAATTTTTCACTTTAATGGTCTCCTCTAGAAAAACACTTGTTCTGCAACAGACGAGAATGTTGAAGTACTCCTACTTACTAATCCTAGTTTAAACAATTAAGATAATTTTGCTTGTCACTGAGAAATGTTATACCTGCATCCATAGTTTTAGAATCTGAAGGATTACACTTTTGATGATATCATACATATTGAAATAAACCGAATATTGTGTTTTTCTCAGAGGAAATATTTATAATTTGAGTATTTATACTGGCGTATTAACAGTAATACTTGTCAAGCAGAGATGCTACTTGTTAACCATGTCATATTATGATCAAGAAAACCTTGTAACATGTCGCATTTCAGTTATGTACTAATATTAGTAATTGATTTTGTGCTTGAATCTTTTAGTTGGAAGAATATGGATCCATCAGTATCAGTTGATGATTTGTTCTCAAGATTGCACCCATGCTTTCCTGTCCAAACAAGAATCGCAATAGTGGGAGCTGGTCCGAGTGGAATATCTGCTGCATATGCTCTATCCAGACTTGGTTACTGTAATGTGACAGTTTTTGAGAAATATCAATCTGCTGGAGGAATGTGTGAATCTGTTGACATTGATGGTATGACTTAAATTCACAATGTTGATGCTATATCCAAAAGTAGTGTCCTTATCAGTTCTTTATGCATTGTAAATTGTATGTATAATTCAAGAATGTCTATTTGTCTCATAGTAAGATGCTTAAATTGACTTACCAAGATTTCATCTTCAGACAGTTTGAGGCCACAGAGAATAAATGGGGGAGAACTTAAACAATATATTGATCTTTCCTGAAATTAACCTAAATGAAAATAAGAAAACAGATAACAGATAACGAATGTAGCTGTACAGAATCAAATCTTATGTAGTTCAGATTATTAGTCCATTACATGATAAGTTCTGTCTGAATTTTTTAACGATCACTTGAAATTCATTTGCACAAGCTAAAAAGGCCATGACTATAAAACACTTGAAACTGATTAAGAGATTGCAATGTTGTCTTACAGGAAGGACTTATGATTTGGGAGGTCAAGTTCTGGCTGCCAACAGTGCCCCCACTATTTTTCATTTGGCAAAAGAAACTGGGGCTGAACTGGAGGACTTGGATAAAGATATCTTCGCTCTAATTGATAGTAGAGGAGGAACAATTCGTGACATGAAATTGGTGGATGACTATGTCTCCATGATCTCTCTTACACTGAAACTTCAGGTAAGTTATGACTAGGCCACAAGAGACTAGTACAGACTAATGTTTTTAATTAGTTTGAACTACTGATTTCTGTTTATGTTCCCCTCTTTGCAGGATGAAGCGAAAGAAACTGGTCACCTTGGGGTGCATGGTGTCAGTAAAATTGCTTCAGATTTATCTCCTGCCTTGCTCAGGAATCATGGCCTAAAATCGTTTCCTAAATCAGTATCATATGGTTTCACAGCTTCAGGGTATGGATTTGTAGAAGACATGCCTTATGCTTATGTCCATGAGTTCACAAGGACCTCCATGGCTGGAAAAATCCAGCGGTTTAGAGGAGGTTACATGGGTTTCTGGCAGAAGTTATGTGAGCGCCTGCCTGTAGAATTTTGCTGGAACACTGAAGTAATATCAGTTAGGCGCAACTCAGATGGCATCATTCTTAATGTTAACGATGAGAATGATATTGTCCAAGTTATGGAGTTTGATAAAATAATTATCTCAGGAGCTTTCCCTTTCAAAAGTGGAAAGATTTACAGATCACCTTCCACGAACCTTCCAGGTTTGTTGAACTAATAACATGCATAATTCGCTGCTGTTATTTCTTTGCATTATTTAACAGGTTTCAATTGTAGGAAGTATGAATGAGTGCCTGGACATGAGCATGCTTGAGAAGGAGTTATTCAGTAAAGTAGAAACTATCGACTATTATACCACCGTTTTGAAGACAAAGGGATTGGAGCATATTCCAAAGGGATTTTACTACTTTGAAGAATTTATGATTGATCCTGCAACTTTAGGAAACCCTGTTGCAATGCAGAGATTTTATGCAGACACGGACATTTTTCTTTTCTGGTCTTATGGAAATTCTTCTGATATCAGGGGTTCAACTGTTGCTAATCTTGCAATAAATGCTGTAGAAAATATGGGAGGTCAAGTTCAGAAAGTGGTTTTGCAACGGAAATTTAAGTACTTTCCTCATGTCAGCAGTGAAGGTATGTGGGTAGATTTAAGGTAAAGATGCCTATTTCGCACTAAACATATTCTGATCTTTCCCTTCTAAAACAGATATGAAGAATGGGTTTTATGATAAGCTGGAACATGAATTGCAAGGTCAGAATAGCACGTATTTCATAGGTGGGCTCATGGCATTTGAGCTAACAGAAAGAAATGCATCCTATGCAATGGCTCTAATGCGGAAGCACTTTGCAAGCAATACTCCTGTGCCAGATTTTCCATATGTTAAGGCATGAGATTCCACTTCACTTCGTATACAGCTTCATATTCTAGAAGTTTCGATTAGCCACCAATTATGCTGACTTGAAGCTTGTTCTTTGCAGAGACTACTTCCATTGAAATCAAATAGGCTGGCATTAGCTTGCAAGCCATCAATTGAATTCCCTGGGATACAATTTCCAGATCTCCCTTCCGTCAACAGCTATTTGAGACACTGGGCAACTCATACTGTTACTCAAGATAAGATTCTTTACACATGGATCAATGAAAAAGGAGAAAAGGTAGCTCAGAGAACATTTACAGAAATGGATACAAATGCTTCAGTCATTGCCTACAAGCTCTTAACAAGCCAAAAGCCAACTATCAATCCTGGTGATAAGGTTCTCTTAGTCTATCTCCCTGGCCTTGATTTTGTTGATGCCTTCTTTGGGTGTTTGAGAGCTAGAGTTGTCCCTGTACCTGTCATTCCTCCTGATCCTCTGCAAAGAGGAGGACAAGCACTTCTCCATATCAGCAACATTGCAAAAAGGTGCAATCCAGCTGCAATCCTATCAACTTTTAGTTATCATCTCACTGTTCGTGCAGCTTCTGCAAAGAACATGATTTTATTGAATGGGAAAAGCAAATCCTCTCTTCACTGGCCCAATCTTCCATGGCTTCACACTGATGCTTGGATCAAGAAATCCATAATTTCTGCAGAATATAATGACATGGATGATCTCAGTGAACCTAAATCAGATGAGTTGTGCTTTCTTCAATTCACATCGGGTTCCACTGGAGAAGCCAAAGGAGTCATGATCACTCATGGTGGGCTAATCCATAATGTGATACTTATGCGAAGAAGATACAGGAGTACATCAAGGACCATACTTGTAAGCTGGCTGCCTCAGTACCATGATATGGGACTGATTGGTGGACTTCTTACAAGTATGGTTAGTGGGGCATCTGCCATTTTGTTCTCACCAATGACATTTATCAGGGATCCACTGTTGTGGTTGCAGGTTATCAGCACAAATCATGCAACTCATAGTGCTGGACCAAACTTTGCCTTTGAACTTCTTGTTCGAAAATTAGAATTGAACAAGGTACAGAATTTTGATTTGTCCTCCTTAGTTTTCCTCATGACTGCAGCTGAACCAATTAGGCCGGCTACTTTGAAACGATTTCTTGAGCTGACTCAGGCTTTTGGACTCTCCCAAGAGGTAATGGCTCCTGGATATGGCTTAGCAGAAAATTGTGTATATGTGTGCAGTGCATATGGAGAGGACAAGCCAATTTTGGTTGATTGGCAAGGACGTGTTTGTTGTGGTTATTTCAATCCAAATGATAAGGATGTGGATATCAGAATTGTAGATCCTGAGACAGGTAAAGAGCTTGAAAAATCAGAACATGAAGGGGAAGTTTGGGTTAGTAGTTTGAGTTCTGGAGTTGGTTACTGGGACATGAAGGAGCAAAGTGAAACAACATTCAGAAACAAGCTTGACAACCACTCAGGAAAGCTATACCTGAGAACTGGAGATCTGGGCCGAGTTATTGAAGGCAAATTATTCATTACTGGAAGGATAAAAGATCTAATCATCATTGCTGGACGAAATATTTATTCCTCAGATATTGAGAGAACAGTTGAGAGCTCATCTGAAATTCTTCGTCCTGGCTGCTGTGCTGCTGTTTCTGTTCCAAGTGAGATCTTATTGGCAAAAGGCATATCTGTTCCCGATGTTTCTGACCAGATTGGCTTGGTTGTCATTGCTGAGGTTCGAGAAACTAAGTTCTCGTCACAGGAAGTTGTTAAGAAGATTGAGACCCGTGTGGCAGAAGAACATGGTGTCATTGTCGCTGCGACTGTACTTATCAAGCCAAGGTCCATTAGCAAAACTACATCAGGAAAGATAAGGAGATTTGAATGTGCCAAAAAGTTCATCAATGGGACATTGAGTGTAATAGTTGAGCCAGTAAGTAGAGACAACAAATCAACTCCTAAGTCTAAAAGAAATTCATCACATCCTCAAAAAACAAGAGATCTTTCTTCAACAATGGGTACTGTCAGTAAAAAGACATTATAGAATTTCTCAAGGGGCTGCTATCCGAGCAGACTGGAATTTCTATTGCTAAGATCTCCACCACTGAGAGTCTGATATCCTATGGTGTTGATTCCATTGGTGTGGTACGAGCAGCTCAAAGGCTTTCAGATTTTCTTGGAGTTCAAGTTGGTGCAATCGACATTTTTACTGCAACTTGTATTGATGACTTGACGAATTTTGCTGAAAATCTTTTAGTCAAATCCCGCTCTATTCCTACTTTGCCTGGTTCTACCTTGCCTGGTTCAACTGCTACACAAACAGTACCAAACCGAGCTGAAGTGGATTTCAAAGTTTCAAAATCACAAAAGTTGATTATTTGGATAGCCCATCTTATTGCTCTTGCTTATATTTCCTTGTTGCTGACATGTCCTGCATACTTGTCAGTTCGTGGTTATACAGTTCTTATCTCTTGGACACATCCATTACTTCAAAGAACTCCTCTGATTGGATACTTAATTTCCCTTGCATTTGCTCCTCTATCTTGGATATTCTGCATTTGCTCGACCTGCTTCTGCATAGCATTGTTTGGGAATTCAGTTTTGCAGCCAAATTATTGGTTGTCTCCAGAAATTTCAATTTGGTCTCTGGGATTTGTTAAATGGTGGTCACTTTACAAGGCTCAAGAAGTTTGCTTCAAAAGTTTTAGCAGTACACTTGAGAGGAACAGTTTTCTTAAATCACTGGTTCAGGATGCTTGGAGCTAAGATTGCAACATCTGCTGTGATTGATACTATTGATATCACAGACCCATCTTTAGTCTCTATTGGAGAAGAAAATGTTATTGCCGAAGGTGCATTGCTTCAAAAGTCATGAGGTGAGAAATGGAATCGTATCATTCTCTCCAATCCGAATTGGCCAAAAATCCCTTGTTGGTCCTTATGCTGTAATTCAGAAGGGGAGTACTATCGGAGATGGTGTTGAAGTGTTTGCCCTGCAGACATATGAAGGCAACGGAGATTTTAAGAACTCAAGTGCCAATGTGGTCCAAAAGGTAAGTAAAACCTACAAGCACAAGGTTCAAACTTTATTGCAAATGTGATTGCTTTTATGGAATTGCCTTGATTATTTTGCATTCTTCTTACCTCCTTGTTCACTCAGAACTAACTGGCAATCTAAGAAAATACATCTTATTTTTCCATTCAGCTTTTCTGTTTATGCTGGATCTGAATTCACATTTGGTACAAATACAGCTAACCTTTCAACTTCTCGTGCGAGTAATTTCATTAGTTATACCAACAAATTGGAAGTTCCTGTTAAGAAAATCTGTCGTAGTTAATTAAGCTATGAATGGATCTAAAGCGTAGAGGAGCTTTTGATGTTTCATTTTAGTTACTAGAGATGCTTTTTACTTTTTAATAAGGAATGCTCAGCTTACAAAATACAATTCAGACCCTAGACATGCATTATGTAAAGCAACATATCATGCAAGTCACTTCAATGAAATCAACACAATCCGAGTGTTTCATTTACGACATTTTGACTAGACACCTCAATCCTTTATTACCAATATTCACAGAGAACATTTTGTGCAGACACCCGAGCTCGTGTCTCAACCTCCCATATCACTTGACATTTCAAATTTTTTATTTGAAGCCTGTAGGTATTCTAGTTTCTTCACCTTGCTTCTTCTGTAGGATAAGGTCTTTCTTTAATTATGTGGATTTGTTCTTTTGGTAAACTTTTTACTTTTTTCCAACAGATATGCAAAAGCCAGAAATCCACTTGTTTCATGAACTGAACCTTGGATTGACTTTGATTACTATTATTTTGGTTTGATTCTATTGGCAACTATGAACAAAAGAACCAAGTTTATAATGGCCTTTTCTTAAAGCATATCCTATACCGTATCTTCTTTGTCATGTTGCCAGCAGATATACACATGTTATCCTGATGACATAATGGCAGAAAATGTTGGAGAGATAGATTGACTTTACTGTGACAACAAGCATTTCTGGATAAAAAGATTTGCCAAACTAAATATCCATGTTTTTGCGTTCTCGTCTATTGGCTTCTTTTATGAATGTTCCATTTGCATTATATTCTCGGCAATGTTTTTTGAAACATATGAATCTCAATTCTTGAGAAACTCAAATCATCTAAGCACAGATACCATAGGCATGAAAGATTATCTCATGTTGTCTAAAGTAAGAATATGGATCAAAAATCCAATTTTTTTCATATGGGATACATAAACTGACCTTTGTGTCTTCTACATTCATGATGGCTTTAGGGAAAACTGTGTCAAGAAACCATAAGAAAGCCTTCCGGAAGTGAGTCCACCATTCAGTTTTTGGGTATCTATATGGTTAGTTGTCTTAGCAGCTTATCAGCAGCCATTATCTATTTATTCTACATTTGGATTTTTGAGAAGGATATTTCACTTGACCACTTCGGATACTTTTGCATTTGTGGGGCTTTTCATTGGTTGCCTTATACAATGGTGGGCCTATGCAGCTATCTTCGACAGTGCCCCTTCAAACCCAATCATTTCTGCCTTTTTAATTGCTGCTGGTTATGCAGCTCATGGCTTTATCCTGAGCATCTTCACTGGCATCTTGAGTTCTTATCTTCAAAGAGGAGAAGCAAATGAAAAATATCTTAGCTCTTGGTTTGCTCACCGATTGAATGTTGCTTGCCATGTAAGATTCGCCAAGTTCCTCTCAGGAACAGAGGCTTTTGCCATGTATTTGCGTCTTCTGGGAGCAAAAATTGGTCAGAACTGTTCCATCAGATCCATTAACGCTGTTTTAGATCCAAAATTGATCTCAATTGGTGATGGTGTACATTTGGGTGACTTCAGCCGGATCACTCCAGGATATTACTGCCAAGATGGATATATTTGTGGGAAAATTGAAATACAGGAGAACTCAGTTCTTGGGAGTCAAAGCCTCATCCTCCCCGGTTCTGTGATTGAGAGAGATGTAATTCTTGGCGCAATCTCAATTGCTCCCAGCAATACAGTTCTTCAGAGAGGTGGTGTATACTTAGGGTCGCAAGCTCCAGTAATGGTCAGAAACATCATGTATTCCTTGGATGAGAGGATAGAAGAGATGGATGTGAACTATAAGAAAGTTCTAGGAAATCTTGCTGCAAATTTAGCTGCCACAACCCTGAAAGTAAGATCAAGGTACTTCCATCGGATTGGTGCAGCTGGAAAGGGATCACTTGTTTTCTATAAAACCATACCAGGCTTCCCAAACCATAAGATCTTCTCTCCTGGAAGGTGCTACCCCATAATTATCCGCCACAGTAACTGCTTGAGTTCTGATGATGATGCTAGGCGCGATCCACGTGGTGCAGCAATAAGGATCCTGTCAGAAGGAAAAAGTCCTTTATTTGATTTGACGCTGAAAACAGGCAAGGCGTTCCACGCTCGTACAATAGGTGATTTTGCTACCTGGCTCGTATGTTCAGCTGCTGCACGAGAAGAGCATGTAAAACATGCTCCTCATGTACGGGATGCTATGTGGGGATCTCTTCGACAGCCAGACTCTTATGCTGAACTTCATTACTACTCCAATTTCAGCAGACTATTTAGATTTGAGAATGGACAAGAAATGTATGTCAGATTCAAGCTGAGGCCCTTCGACAAGAACATCGATGAGGACTCGGGCAAGGTGGAGCCTGTGGGTATACTTCCACCCGATACTGGTTCAATCCCGAGAGATGAGAAAGACACACGCCCCCTACTCTTTTTAGCTGAAGATTTCCAGCGTCGCGTGAATTCTCCTGACAAGGTCCGTTATGTTCTTCAGTTGCAAATTCGGCCTGTTCCTGAGGATGCAAGTATAACTGAGATTGCACTAGACTGTACCAAGCCATGGGATGAAACTGAATTTCCATATATGGAGGTGGGAGAGATAATTATTGATGAAATGCTGACCAAGGAAGAATCGGATGGCCTGGAGTTCAACCCATTTTTTCGATGTCACGAAGTGGATGTCATCAGGGCTACATCTTACAATCAAAGTGCCTCACTTGATCATGGCCGTTCAGTAGTCTATGAGATATGCCAACATTTAAGAAACAGCAAGCCACTTCCAGAGACATGGAGAATTTTCCTGGATCGAACTGATGTTAAACTGGATTTCTCAGGCTGTCCCATGGCAGCGAAGTTAGAGAAAAAGGAATTGGGCAAAGTGACATTGGCTAGAACCTGGTACACGACACTCTGGCTTATGTCCGTTCAACCCCTGCTGCAAATTTTCCTGCCATACTTTCTCTTGGGACTGGTGATCAATATTCCATTTAGCTGCATCTTTTCAATAAATGAAAGCAAGAAAATCTGGGTGTTGCCTTTGTTCTGGGTTTTCTCGGGACTTTTAGGTGGACTTTTATGCACTCTGACCAAATGGATTCTGGTAGGGAAGAAGGAAGAAGGTGAAACTGTTCTGATCTGGAGTAAAGCTACCTATATGGACACCATATGGCAGGCTATAAGGACTTTAGTTGCAGAATATTTGATGGGAATGACAAGTGGATCGTTTCTGTTTGGGATTTGGATGAAAACTCTGGGTTCAGAAGTTGCTTGGGACCAAGGAGCATACGTAGACAGCACAGAAGCTTTGCTCAATCCTGAAATGGTGAAGATAGAAAAATACGGTTCTGTAGAAAGAGAAGCTTTGCTCTTTGGACACATCTATGAAGGTGAAGGAGGCAAAGTGAAGTATGGAAAAATTGATATTGACGATGGTGGGTTTGTAGGAAGTAGAGCTGTGGCCATGCCTGGTGTGACTGTGGAAAGTGGGGGAAAACTTAATGCTCTCTCCTTAGCCATGAAAGGAGAGATTGTCGTGTAAGAGATCTCCGAGCTGTGGAATGTGATGAAATATGAGTTTCACATACAACAAAAATGCTGCAGATGTTATTACGCAGCAATAGAGCAGGCAAAATTGAGTTAGCACTCCCATCTTTGTAACTTCTACCAATAAAGAATCAACTAATCTATTTCATTCGAAATTCAGGGTTCAAAGTTGAAATAGGTTTAATACAGCAACGTCATTTCCCTGACTTTGATAATGGATTGGGATAGAGTACCTATCTAATATACCTTGGAAGTTTGACGTAAACTCAATACATGTCTGGATAAGTAAACAAGAAGACTACCTGTAAGAAAGGGGAAAAGTTCCTCATCCCTTAACGCAGGGATTTGTATAAAATAATCTATTGGAAAAGTCTGAAAACAAATACAGGACTCTGGAAATCAACAAATTTACTTTCTCCTTCCAGTGTTTGTATATAGATATTTTCCCTGGGTTCCTCATTCACTCCACTTTGTGTGGCATATTCCAGAGCCATTTCATAGTCCACCTGGAAAAATAGCATTAGTCAAATGGAACCAAAGATGAGAAATCATGTTCCAAAATAAAATTAACATCTAACACAACATAGAGAGATTGAGAATTTCTAGGAAGGCATTTTACGTTCTCCCCTATTATGTTATAGCTCGAAGTACATATCCTCCAAATTTTACCAGAGGTTGGAGATGTTAAGTAATATCATTCATGGTTAGCTGGCTGACGAGATCAATAACTGTTAGCAAAGGTTTCAGAATGACATATACCAATGCCAAGTTCAAAGAAAGTTTGGAGCTGAAGGAGGTCAGGCATCAAAAGTTAAATTACAGGCATCAGATAGATGCTTTTGATATCACGGGAAACAAAACTAGTGATGTCAGCTGCTTCACATGCTTTGCAGCCAAAAGAAAGGGAAAAACCCTTGATAGTTGTATTTTCTCACAACTGAACATTAAAGTGTCTGGAAACCCAGAAAGATGCTAGGGCTGATAAATAAAATCTATCCATTCAGCTGCTTCACATGCTTTGCAGCCAAAAAGAAAGGGAAAACTTGATAGTTGTATTTTCTCACAACTGAACATTAAAGTGTCTGGAAACCCAGAAAGATGCTAGGGCTGATAAATAAAATCTATCCAGCTATTAATGGATTTTTTCCCCTAGATGTTGGCTAGCATGTAGCAATCAAAATAATCACATGAAAACAAACAGAGCACAAAAAAATAAACTGGCATTCCACCAGTTAGAAAAAAACTATTTTATGTTTTTGGAAAAAGGCTAGTAGTTCAAGGTGCTTGTGTACCTTCAATATATATATATATATATATATTTATATATATAGGCTTAACGTATATTCATGGAAAAGCTAAAGGAGTATTCATGAAAATTTTCAAACTGATCTTTGACTCCAGGCATTGGATCATTTTTTTGGAGAACTGAAATGGAAGAGGCATCCAGAAAAGACACGTTGATAAAGAAATTTTGTCAGGAAAAAGGAAAAATCAAGTAGATAGTAAATGTTTAAGTTTTCGAACCAAATAAACTATGCACACGAAAATAAATTAAACAATAATTGACCATTGTCAAGCCAGAGAGACTACATAAGATAGACAAACAAGAATAATGCTTATGCCTATTTGAACAGAACTAGAGGACAATAATATAAATGAGCTCACCTGTTCAACATGCTGTGCAAGCTTTTCACCTAGTGCTTCTCTTGTAATTATATGATTTGAAACCTTATTCAGAACTTCTGCATCCTCATTAGTATAACGCTTCTTTTTAGATGCATGCAAATGTGACATCTCTTTCAAAACGTCGTATATGGCACCTGTAACATTAGGAATATACCTGCAGCCAGCAGAGATACAATTCAGCTTAGCAAGTACAATGCTAAGATTAGTTACCATTCAACCAAATGACGAACTTGCTCAAATTTCGCTTCCTCTCCTGCTGCTCCCGAGCCTGAATTCTTTTAACGATCTTGGATTTCAGTTGAGTACAGCACTGCTGAATGGATGTCTGTTTTTATAATAGTGTGAGGCCCCAAAAAGTTTCTGACCACTGCAAATAATATTCTTACAATCTAACCTATACCTTAACAGCAGCAGCTATCTCACTTATGTCATCTCCAATGTATTCCTTCCCGGTCCCTTTAAAAGGTATTTTGGTGCTTACAATGCTGACGAATACACCAATCTTGTCCTGCGCCTGGTTTATTTTGTAGCTATTCCAACTGAAAAGCAGAATTCGAACCAAATTTTGGCTAAACATTATAACTTTTTCCTTTCTACGCGTCTTTCAGTGGGAATGGAAAAATGCCCAAAATTACGAACTTATCCTTTTCTACATTAATATAGAAAAAAAGCGATACACTACAACCAAGAAAACTGTCTAAAAATTATACCATATCTTACTTAATTCTCTTCAAAGCAGTTCGAGTGACAACATCAGCACCTTGCTCGAACAGAAGTGGAATCCGGTTAGCAAATCGGAATATGTTCACACCCTATAATAACCAAGTTTATGTAGAGTTAAAAAAAAAAAACACACATTCATGTTTACTTAGAAAGGGTCAACTGGTCCAGTAACTTGGAAAATAATCGACCGAGAAGAACGAACAAAATTGCTGTTCAATGTACTAAGGGACAAGATATCATACAATAAGAAACTAGATATGTTCAATAGATTGGCAAGCTACTCTTTTATCAAATCATAAAAAAGAACTTGATAGAGCATCAATTTGGAAGAGAGCTAAGGTTTCTATTGACTTCAAACAAGGGCATGGGGATGCATTAATGTAGCCAAAATCTATTGCAACATAATTAAGCCCATCTAGAAAAGTGGAGGGTCTGTTAATCCCAAAGTTGTGGGAGATAACTGATGAAAATTATATAGGAATTTCCAAGTTCTGGTTTTGTCTATGTCTGAAGGTTTCTAGCATATTTAACCCCTATCAAATGACATCAGTTGAGACTTGAAGCAATAGAGTTTATGCTTTTAGTATCTCATAAGTATTACACATTCATCACATCACATAGCCATGCCAAGTTGTATAATCCAAAGAGTATCATACTTCTACGTTGATCTCCATCAAGATTTTCTAGTGATCACGCTGACCTCACTAAGAATTTACACACATTTGCAATCCCCTTATTTTTTGTTTTTTTTGGTGGGGGGGGGGGTGTTGGGGGAGGGAGAGAATTCTGTCGTTGGCAATCCAAAAAACTTTCTTACAAGTTAAAAGTTGTTCATGCGATCAAAAGACATTCTTTATAAATTCTGAAATTAAACCTACAAAATTGACAGACAGCAGACCATAATGGTCAGTTCAAAACATTGATGGCTGAGAACCTACAGCTTCAAAAACGTTTGAGAGCAAAATCCTGGTGAACCTCGGAGAAGTCAGAGGAGATCACACAAGCTTATCCTCTTAGTATGCACTTTCAATTTGGATTTCATTGTAAAGGAAAGGGGTGGAAAGATTAAAAGATTGGTAGGAATAGAGTTTGATCAATCACTCTTAAAAATTGTCATCACTGTTCTGTTTCCTTTGACTGTGCATTCTTTTTACAAGGCAAGGACGGATAAAGACGAGGTAACAAACAATAAATTTTTAAAAGATCCCCTATCTGCTCCTCAAGGAAAAAGGTTAAACTGAATTGCTGAAGAACTTGGACAATATTTGAGATTGTTTTTCATCATTCTGGTTTTCAATATTACATTTGGTTCATTGTAGTGTGCTTGAGGACATGATGAAATAGCCGTTTCTAACATCAATATTTCAGGCATTGTAATACATTCCCTCACAGATCAAATCTTAACTGGACTACTACAAACAGATTAAGGAACTTGCTACTCTACTGTGCTTGATCCATGTTAACCAAGTCTCAGAGACCGGACAGTCGAACTCCCATTTACCCATTAGTCAATCCAAAGCTGGTGCAACTTTTGAGAGACCAATTGAAAATTTCAGCTTGAACTTTTAGAATATAAAACAGGTTGATTATATTATCCTAGCAAGATATATCACCATTTCTCAAAAATCAGGATTATTTGATCAGAAATATAAAGCAATTTGCCGCATTTACAGTCATGAAAATTTTTCAATGCGTGGGTAAACCACTAGTATACTCAATTTCATATTCCAAACAAAATATTTGGATAACATCACGAAAACAAAAGTGGACCAGATTATACATGTATTACCAACAATCGAAAATAGAAGAGATCAAGAACTAACTTGCTTAACATCTTTTCCACCAACACTGACTCCAGCTTCGACAAGAAAGGGGTGGCCTTCAAATACTTGAGCACTGAGCAAGTTGCAAAGCCACTATTGAACTTCCACTTTTATATCTTAAAAGTCAACAAAAGTACTATTGATTTAGAAATGCAGCTAAAAGGTTCAACCTTCCTGAATAAGTAGCAACCATGTCTGGATGTAACTCCTTGATAATTCCCAAGCGTAAGTTGTATTCCCCTGCAGGACTAAGACACTGCAAAAGGCTTAGAAATTGGAATAATTTACAAACAAAATAATTGAAAAATCAGCAAAAAAACATATTGTTATATATAGCAAAAGCAAGAGCAAAGGTGTGTTCTTTAACAAATGGATGAACCTACATCACCACTTGGATCATCAAACTTGGCTTGACGAAACAACTGATGGATACGAACTATTTGCTGCGAAGTCAGTGAATTGACCAGCATTTTGTGACTGAAATCTGGTCCCATTTCCCCTGAAATTAAAATGCTAGATATATCACAGTCACCTTTTTTTTTTTTTTTATTTGTGGACTCATGAAGATCTCATCATATACTTATCAGTAACTGAATATCCATTTAAAAGATACCAATACATGTTCATTCAAGAGTTATAGAATCAAGAAAAGATATACCATGGAAAGAACTGATTCATTCCAGTTCAACTAACCAAAGTTCACTGTCACCCAAGGCATTCATCTTCAGAATATACATTTCTTTTTAACTCTTTTAATAAAATTTTTCTTAAGCCATACATATATGAACAGCGGCCAACGAATATATTCAGCACACTATAAACTTAAAGCAATTTTACTCATAGATAACCCTTTGATTACATCACCATATATGTGTGTGTGTACACAGTATGCATGTGGGTTGTATGTATATTAATTTCAACGGTTGTACTCATAGATAAGTCTCTCTCTCTCTCTCTCTCTCTCTGTGGTATGTATTTATACATATATATATACATATGAATATCTCTTTCAGCATGATTTAGCCAACATAAATCTGCTCGCACTTTCACCAACCCATGGAGGACACCAATTCAAGAGATATTGTACAATAACATGAGCATTTTTGTCTTCTCAGTTGTATAATCAGATATTGAGGAATCAAGTTTGTCTTACCAATTAGTCGCTCAGCATGAGATTTACTAATGTTCACAAATTCATGCTGAAGGAATTGCAAGAGATTCTGCTTCGAAGTCTCTGCAATAAGACGCTTTATCAGGAGCAAATCAACAGCTGATGGATGGTACTTGGTCTCAAGAGGAACCGGAGGCATTATGTCTGTCCTTCTCGCAAATTTTACCGTCACATTTTTACTTTAAAAAAATTGAAGAAATTATTAAATCAGTGATATGAATCTCAAAAAACAAAGACTGCATCTCTTTTAAGTGTGTCTGCATGTATGCATGAATCTATGCATGTATGTGCCCATAAGTGTGTTCATGTATGTTTGAGAAAGAGTGAAAGAGCATACTCTGGTGCATCTGACAGAAATCTGAAAAGAAACTCAGCATAGGGTGTTATAACAGCCATTTGACGCATGTAGTGCAAAATCTTCGACTGCAACAAAGTAAAAAACAGTTAGCATGAGAGGCCAAAGTGTACATAGTTCCAATTGGCCATCTTTCCACACCTAAACCCCAATACAAAAGGATAAAAAAAAATGACAGAGCAGTCTCACTTAGAAAATTCAAATGTTTCTGAAGGGTAATTGCAAGTGCATGTATTGTGCTCTACTTGAATTAGATCCAAAGCATATGAATTACTTCACCTAAGAAATACATACACGATATGTTGTCCAATTCCCCTCAATAACTATCTGAATTTTCAGCTCCATGCCACCGCTCCTTCTTGTCTTTTTTTCATGTACATGAATGTGAGGGATGTTCCTAGCAAAAGATTAATCACAATAACTGTACTATATGTCAAAGTAAATACAAAATATAGACATGTCAGGTAATGATAGCCCGAATTGCTGGAAATTAGAGTACATTGTACCTATGAATATCTATGTCTAGCCTGCAAAATGAAGTATAATTTTGGCCCTTCATTGATGATGTGATTTCAATGGGAAGTCCTGTACTCATCTTGGACCAAATTAGGGCCTGCCAATGTCAAAACATACATCAATTTCTATATCAATGAATGACAGAATTAGCTCTAAATCATTTACAACTAAGCAGACATGCAAAGGCAAGTCCAAAATACTTCATAAACTCCACTTTTTAGCAATTACTATTGCCTTCAAAACAAAAGCAACAGACAAAGCCATATCCATATTGAGCATAACTTACAACCTTTAGACGAAACATGGTAAAAGAAAAGGCTCAATGCCAAAAATTCAAACCTACCATCTTAGCACCAAGACCAAATTTCCCACGAGTCTGCTTCAAGCCATATTTTGTCCCAGACAAAACTGCATAATTATATATAACTCTTTTAATCCAAAATCATGCAGGCAGTATGGAAAATTAGATCTCACATCAGGAATTTTCCCCAGCAGTATAGGCAACTAGCAATAAAACAACAGAGAGAGGGAAGGAGGAAGGGAGGGAGGGGGAGAGAGAGAAAGAGAGAGAGAAATTCAAACGGATTCACAAGAGTTTGCTGCATAAGATACAAAACATAATGTGTATACCTCGTCCAAACATATTAGGGATATCATCATGGGGCATCCCTTTTCCATTATCCTGGGTAACATAGAATGAACTTTCAGTGGAGCCTTGCCACAATCAGTTCTACAAAGTTCTATGTACACCATAAAAGATAGATCAATGCATATGGCTCTTTATATGATAATGAAAACAGAAAAAGGCTGTAGCAGCTCAATACTTTTGCATCATACCTTACAAGTCACCCTATAGTATGAGGTTTCACCACGACCCTTGATGGCCTTTGAAGCAACTGGCTCTTTCACTTTTTTTCCAAGATTACCATTCTTTGCCTGGATCTCCTGAATACGAGCTTCCTTGGCAAGTCGTTTTCTAAAAATCAAAGACAATATGACATTATTTCAGTGGACAATATTTTTGTGGCAAGCAAGTTTCATCATTCATGCAATGAAAATAAAACCATATAAACTATTCTGATTGCTTGGACCAAGTGCAATTTTTTCCAAACAGAACTCCTTAAATTCATGCTAAGTTCGCATACACACCTCTCGAGCCTTGGCCGACTCAAAATCATCATATAGCTCTTCATCAACACGTTCATGTTCAGCAAGCCCAATCATGGAATTGAATTTGCTTCTCACTATCTCTTCACTAGAACGGTCAAAAGCTCAGATCAAATCAATTTGCAAAATAATTAAGAATTATTTGTTTCCAATTTTGTCAAGGAAATTCGAAAAAAGATGTTCATTAAGCTCACATCGTTATTTCAACAATGGGAAGCTTCGAGATTGACTCTGCAGAATCAAGTGCATTTTCAACAAGCTCTCTTACAGTCGTGTATAAACATTTTCCCGGCTGAATAAAAATAAATAAAAATTATCAAACCATTCAAGTCATTAAGCAAAATGCAGAACACCTTACCCCGTTCAATAATAACTTCAAAACTGATTCTTATCCCTTTCTTTCATTTGTTTCTGGAGTTAAGTTTCTACTAATTCACAAATAAATGATTCCAATCACCGCTCTTCCTTCCTATCCAATATCAAATATTTTCTATCTCTGCCTAAGTACGAAAAAACACACAAACATAACAAAAACAACAATCACACAGCAAAATACCAAACAAACACGCATAAACTCAACACAAACTCTCCCAATGCAGGGTTTTCAAACACATTCCTGATCATTTCATTCTACCACAAACCTTCCAATTTCGGCTCAATGCATCTCCGTAATCTGACATTGACATCTCCGTCCAACCTTCTCACCAAAATTACAATTACACAAACACAGGCATGCACTGCCACTCTCAGATTGTGTCTGTGTGAAATGAAATGCCCTATTATAAGTAAATGAAACTTACATTGTCAAATCCAGCAATATTCTTATTATCTGCAAAAAACTCAGCTGGAGACTCTGCATAAATCCCACCAAAAAAAAACAACAAAAAGAGAAGAATCCCTTAAATTAAAATCAAAATAAAATAAAATCATCACCCAGAAAAGAGAAAAACTAGAAAAAAAAACACACACACACACACACACATACACACACAAAAAATAATGGTTGAACTTACTCTGTTTGAGCACGCTATCTTTGGGTTTTCTGGGAGTCTTTGATTTGGATTTCTTTTTTCCTTCTGGGCTCTCACTACTCTCTCCAATCTCCATTAATTCTAGAAATTTTCCTTCCTAAAAATTCACCTGAAAACTTTGAAATTGAAAATAAATAGTCTTGAACTTTCCCTTTATGCTTCTGGCTTGTTTGATAACAGGCTAGGGTTTATCAGTTATAACTGATTTTGGGAATTTAAGGGAATTACTAAGGTGCCTCTCATCTGTTTTGCAAGTGATGGTATTTCTGCTTCTTTGAAAGAGCGGGTGATTGATCCTGAATCTGGGCCCCGTTATCGAAGGGTTTAAATGGTCATATAGGGGATGGAAATCTAAGAGCCGTTGGATGGAATTTTTTGTCATATTTCGACGGTCAGCAAGTTGAAAGGAAATGATTGACAACGGTGGAGGAGACATCCGAACTTCTCCTTTTTGCAATGCAGTAGTCCATCTCTCGCCTTTTCTTTTCATCTCTTCTTTCTTTTTGTTTCCATCTATTTTTCTTGAAATGAATTTTTTTTCAAATGAATTTTTTTAAGCAGCATCATTATGGCATTTTTTTTATAACAATTAATAGGCATAAATACACCAATGGCCCTACAACTAGAGCTGGGGTAAGGGTAAGGGAGGATACCATCGCCCGATCTGCCGTCCCTTCTCCAATATCACTTTATATATATATTGTTAAGGCTTCTCGTTTAATTCATTCAATTTTATTAGATTCCTTTCTGCATTTGAGGATCCCTTTCTCTCATTTCACTCCACTTCAAAGAATAGAATAGGGATAATTTCAGAGACCTCCCCTAAGGTTTCTTACAGTATCACTCAATTTTTTTAAGGTTTTTAAAATCTCACTTACCTCCTCTATCAGTTTGACAAGATTAAATATTCCCATCAAAAGTTACAAATTGACAACATTATCCTTTCTCTCAATAATTATTTAACCAAAAAATAAAATAAAATTTTAAACCAAAATATTTAGATTAAAAAACAAATTGATATCTAATAATGGTCCATATTTCTCTATATTGAGCTTATAATAGGACAAACAAAGAACATAGTTAAATTAAATCTAGTTAGACTCAACCACTTAGAAGGATTTTTGTAAGTAATTGACACTTTGAAAAATTTTGTGAACAGTTATAAGGAAGTCAAAAAAAATTTAGGAAATATATTTTAATACATGATGCAGTTTAAGTTGTACTGGAAATTAAAATAATCTTTTCATACGTGTGAACTTTTCAAGAAGTAAATTTTTGTTTTGTTCTAATACAACAAAAATAAATAGTTCAAGTCAAGAAATTTACACCTTATAAAAATTTAACCTTATTTGATTTTTTATTGTTGGTGTAAACTTCATAAATAAGATAACATAAGGGTAATATTGAAATAAAAGTTTTATCTTTCTTTTATTTCCTTCAAAGGGGCTAAAATGTTACAAGAAATGTTAATTCAAGGAAAGTAAGTAAGATTTTAAAAACCTTAGGGAAGTCAAGGGATATTATGAAAAACCTCAAGGAATGTTTCTGAAATTATCCCAATAGAATAACTAGGATCAATTTAGTCACCTTTCATGTTCCAATTGAACAATTTGCATTTTTATTGCTCTCAAAGGAGAAGATTATTATCTTTAACAAACATATATGTATCCAATTATGATCTTATAATAAGAACAAGAGATCTTTGCCCCTCATTCTTTGAAAATTAGAAACATCCTTTTCAATTTTGAATTTGTTCATTTGGAATCTAGGTTCTTATACTTTATATGTGTATGTATGTATGTCTGTATATGTGTGTGTGTGTGTCTATATATACATAGACACACACACATACATAGTATAATAATAAATATATATAGACACACACATACACACACACACACACACATATATATATGTATATATAGTATAATAATAAATATTATAGATTACTTTTAATTAGAGTATAACTCTTAATTAGCTATCTATAATTGCAATTTATTAGTTTTGTATATCATTTTATATACTACTAATTTGGGGCCTATATTCATTATTCTTATACCTAATCTTTGACAACTCAATTACTTAAGAAACAAACTTAATCTAGTCTTATCTTTTTTAAAAATTTTTCCAATAGTAAAGGGGTAGAACTTAAGAAGCAAGAAAGGGATATGGAACATTGAATCTTGAGTTTCTAATTCTCAGAGTGTCAACTTTAACCACTGAACCAATTTTTCTTAGCTTCTGTTCTTTCTCAAGTTCCATATTTCCACCGTGTAAAAGGGGTCAATTGACCTACTGATCTTGCAACTATTATTAGTAGTATTAAGATCTTGCATTCAACAACTAGTGGTAGTAGTAAGGTTACTATCAGTAGTAGACTACTAGTAGTAATTGAGCCAAAAGACTCGAGAAAAAAAAGAAAGTTACAACTCATGGGCACCATTAGGGGAAGCAGGGCTAGGGGAATAGAGGCGGAAGGAGGCATCTTAAGACTGGGCTGCAGCGGGAAAGTGGTCTCCTGCCCCAAAACTGCTCCATTGTCATTCTACCTACAATGTCCTTATATTCTCACTTTGCCCCCTCAAAAATCATTTAAGAAGTACTTTACGCACAAATATATGATTGTTTGCTGATTTGGATTTGTAAGAGATACACATGTACATATGAAAATTTCATAATGGCCCATGTCTTGCAAATGGGCTGTTAAAAGTTATTGACAAAAATGTCCTTTGCTTAGTTCATACTAACAGTTTAAATATATGGTCATTGTACTCCAAGTACATCTTTAAATAAAGCCAATTATTATAGTTTATATACAAATCACACATACAGCTGTTTATATATAACATTTGAGGCTGGAAATCCTCAAATTTTCAATCTTGTTTTCATGTCATTTTATCAAACAATAGTATCTCAACAAAATTCTAAAAAGATTCAAAAGATAAGCTCAATATAAGAGATAGACATAAACATATAAGCATAAAATAACCATTTAACTGATCACAAAAGAGTAAAAATAAGTTTGAAATATTTAGTTAGTCTATTATTTGAAATATTTTGTTGACTTTTGTTGGTTGTCAAAATAACAAATAAACGTTTGGATTGCAAATAGTTATTTCAAATAACTGTTTGGATTGTAGAAATTTATTTCAATCAGTCAATTACTTATTGACTATAATTGACTTGATAAATAATAGGAAGAACTTTTATTTTATGAAATAATAGACATAAGAAAAAGGTTCAGATTGCCAAATTATTTGGAAATAAAGAAAATTGGTAAGTAGAAAGATTGAGTAGAAAAACTCGTCACGTTTTGGATCATGCTTCAGTATCTAGTCCACATATGTAACTAACATGAATAAAATGATCAAGTCCAAACCAAATTCCATAAGCAAGGGCTTAAATAAAACAACATATTCTTATCCTCTTTCTTGATAATCATCGTCATGTTCAATTAGTTCAAGATTATAAAATCAAACATTATAATTAATCTCACTAATGATCGAAAATGTAAATCCCATCAAGTTCATTAACTCTTTGAAGGGTAGTTTCTTGATTCAAACCTTGACCAGTTACAAGTTTTCCATTTAATAAACCCTTTGAAGGCATTTTTCCATCAAATCATTGATAACTTTTTGAAGGCATTTTCCCAAAAAATTTCTTTGTGCTTAGGTGAACTTATACCAATAGTTATCAAATTTCAAAATGTATTGTAAAGAGAAAAAGTTTGCATCTATTCTTTTTGTGGCTATCACAAGAGTCAATGGTAGTTGATGAACAAAACAATAAATATAATGAGCAAAAGCATTCTCTTTCGAAATCAATATTTTTAAACAATTGTATTCACCTCTCATAGTACTAATTCCATCATATACTATCCTTGATCATGAACATGTGAAAATCTCAAGTCATGTTTGGAAAATAATGCACCAATTGCTAACACTAACATGAACATAATCCCAAGAAAGTGCTTTATTACACATGGTTTTTCATATGTAGCTTAGACCACTACCATTTGTTCTCTTTTTTTTTTTTTTTATAATCACAAGACTTGTCTACCAAATGAACAAATAATCTATTTCCAAGATCATTAATAATAGCATTTATAGTTTAACTTAGCAAAGCATGTGTAATATCCATTTTTACATAAGGAGATGTGAGTTTAACTTTTTTAGGAGCATTTTCAAAACAACTTTCTTTGTGTCTTCATTATGATTAGCCAAGAAAATATATAGCTTAAGAAAATTGCCTTGATTTTCTAAATTCTAAAATTCATCACGCCCATTGAAAGCGAACCCTTGACATAATAGGAATCTAGCAGAATCAATTGAAACCAATACATGAGTTTGAAACCAATACATGAGTCTAATACTTCAATAGACTTTGTTTAGTATGTTTGAACAAAGCATCTTAAACATGTTGATTTTGATCCATCAAAGTTTCACATTTACATTGAACTAGATTATGAGCACCATCTATATCGCCAACATAAATTTGAAACCTTTCTTTTTCCAATTTGAAAAACTTTTAATGATACAATTATCACCACTTGTTTGCTATCATAATTTTAATCTAAATAAATAATAGGATAAGCAGAATGCAACATCCTTTTCAATATTATAACCAAATTTTATATTCATCAAATCATTGTAGAACAAATCAACATCATATCTTTTCAAAACTTTTTTTTTGTAGAAAATTATGCTGATGAGTTTAGCAAGGTCTACAATGTAGAAATGCTCTTTCAATTTCATCATGAAAATTTGGGTGATGATCAACAATATTTTTCCTCAATTGTAGATAAATTGGTAAAACATCATAGTGAATTTTTACCCAACTTTTTTTGAATTTTTTTTGTCACTATCATCAACTCCGACATTAGATAACTCTTCATTCATAATCTTCCTTTTGTAATAACACTCCATAGCCAATTGAGATTACAAGTTAAATTAGATACTAATTGACAAATGAACTATGACAAAAATGTATTCTCATCACATAAATCATGAAGTATAAATATAAATCAATGATATTAAAAATTTCTCCCTAAAAATTACTATATTAAAACAATGACATAATCACATATTTATTGAAACAAAACAGTAATTCATACAATTTTATTGAGAATATAACCAAGTAAAACATCTAAAATGTACACAAAGAATTTTTACTTGGAGTGCTAATTGGGAAACAATATTAAATATCTCTTAATAATCAACTAATTTTTGGGCTTCTCCACTTCTTCTCTCAAATTCATAATAGAAGGTTACTTCACCATTACTTCTGAACTTCAGATCCCAAATAAAATATTTTGCTATTTTCACACTCAAATCTGTAATAAATTTGTTCTATTTATAAAGGTGAAATGAAGAAATAACTAATGGTTTTAGTGGTTTCAATCTATAGAGGGAAAACTATAGAAAGTTTGGAAATAAGTTTGTGTTTTGAAAACGTATTGAAAGAAAATGTGAAGAAGAGTAAAGGTAAAATTGTGTCTTTGTTAGTTGATTTTGATTCAAGTGTGAAAACTTACATGAGTTGTTTTTTTTTTTCATTTTTAAGCGTGTTATCTTGGTGGGTAACAAATAGAAAAAAATAATATCAAATCAAAATTTTGCTAACACACATGATTATGTGGATGATAAGTGATAAGACCATGGAATCTGGGAGATTTTCCTTTATTTAGATCTATTTTAATGGGCAGATAACTTGTATATTCTATTTGCGAAAGGGTGAAATCTGAAATCTAATTTAAATGTGTTCATAGAAGGTTTTGGGAATATCCATTGTAATGATTTTTTCTACTCTAGGCAACTATTTTTTTTTCTTCTAATACACAGTAGGGATAATATAGTTTTTACTATGAGGGCAAAATAATATATTCATACAAATATTATAGATTTTGATAGGAAGTGGAGATACAATTGTAGAAAGGAACCTTTCATAGTTATCCCCTTCTAGAGGACATTTTTCAGTTCTCATACTTCTTCTTCCAAAGTTTGAATATAGAAATCCTTAGAAGCATTTACAAAACATATCCTTTGCCTAGCCTTTTCCCATTTTTTGGATTATTTCGTATAGAACGACCAAACTATTTTTGTGTTCGAGCCATCTCCAACTTCATTCTCGTTGGTGATCTTATTGCTCTTAGAGTTCCTTGTAATTACCATCTTGGTTTAGGTAAGTAGCAAGATATTGTTTCCCATAGGTTGTGCTAAATTGTGGATATCAAAATTGGTGTAAACTATCAAATCAAGCAGTAATTAACAAACTATTAGATGGCTTGTAAAAAGACTAGGTATTTATATACAAGAAATTCTGATACTTAAGTTAGTTTCTTGTAGAGAAAGAAAAAAATATATAAAGAGAATGTTTAAAGAGATGAGCTCTCTAGTAAAAAAAAAGTGCTAATTTTTCATTTTAAAAAAATAAGAGTTCAAGTAATGGAGTGCATTTTTGTAACAGCTCCATCTTCCCCTAGGGCAAACCAAAGGGTTCGACGGGCTGCCTGCCAAAGTCGCACCAGAACTCACTCATACGATCGAATAAAATACTTCCAAAATACTTAAAATAACAATTCCACAACTTATAACATATTTAAGTTCAACTTACAATCCAACTAATAAAATACGATCCACATACTTAAGATAAAATCAAAATTCATCTTACAAGCTTTCAAACTATTGAATTCAAAGTTTAACAACCTAAAACAAGATACAAAAGAAACAGGGTCACACCCTAACGGACAGCGGCTTCACTCGGATTCTCAATTCCTGTTAAGGAAAACAAATTTGAAGGAATGAGTTAACGCCCAGTGAGTTCCAAAAAGGCATACAATCACATAGAGCAGTTCAAATTACACTACAAGTATACAATTCAAAGCGAGTAAATAAAGTGATTAACAATATCAAGGGGGTAGAATACGGGCGACTCTCAGGAGCCAATTTCCACGAATCTTGATCTTATTTCACGTAGTCGACACTCCGTCGACTTTCAAGGTTTATCACTATGTAAAACTCCATTTACTTCATTCTCCTTCCAACGACTCCCCCTACCGGGCCCGAAATCCAAAACACTTAAAATGGGTATTGCTCGAGCCTACCATAGTTTTCACTTCAAAAGGGACAAGTCTAAACGTCAAGTCCAATAAATATAAAACACTCTCCTATGGCTTGTCAAATCTTCTCGACGAAGTCTCATGACTAGCTCGAATCGATAGACTTACCTATAGGACTCAGGAATTCCCAAGAATTAACATACACAATCAATCACTGATCATCGATGGGATAACAACCCAGGCGACATCACAATACTTCAACAATTCAGAACACTATTCATCTCAGTCACAATCATCAAGTTTACATCTATGTCACATTTGCAAATTCAAGACAGATAACATGCATGGAAATTCACCAATAAATCAAAGCTCAGAATCCAAGTTAGGATTGGTATCACAGTCTTCAATCACTCCTATAAACACGTAAAGAGAGACAATAAGTTTTGCCCCAACAATTGCGAAACTAAACCAAATTCACTTGAACTCGACACGTAAGCTCGAGTTATAAAAATAATATGTATCTAGAATAGTTTTTTCCCAAAATTTGACATGTGAAAACACAAAATCAAGGGCAAAACAGTCTCAAGTTCACCATTGCTGCCCGGATAGTTTTTAGCCCAAAATAGTGAAATAAAATTACTTTTAACCGTTAAAGTTCCTAACTTTCAACTCCAATTCAACATATAATCATAGATTAACATAATACCAAGTCACTTGAGTGAAAATTTAGTCAAAAGAACACAAAAATGTCAAAAATGAACTTTGAAAATTAACCCTCTTCATTCGGCTAGCTCATCTGAAAATTCCTCAAGAATTTCACCAACAAAACAATCATTTAACCAACAAAAACTCACTCAAATCCATAAGGGTTTCATCAATCATTAGCCCTTGGTTATCAATGGAAAATTTTCAAATAAATCCAACCAATAAGTCAAGAGCTATGCTAGTGTTTTAACCACTAGAACATCTAGTGGTATAACTTCAAGAAATTTACTAGATTTACCATAGATCTTACTTAAATCAAGTGAATTTAACATTTTCATGGTTAGAAATTAAAGATTAAGGGTGATTTTCGGTTCTTACCTCAAGATCTATCTAGATCTAGTATGATTCAACCACAAAACTTCCTTCCAAGTTTCACCGCTTGAAGTTTCCTCAAGAAAGGTCAAAGATCTTCTATGTTGCTTGGTGATTTCTTCCACAACTCTTCAAGAAGGAAGATGGATGGTGTCCCTTCTCTCTTGGTCTCTCTCTCTCTCTCTCTCTCTCGGCTCAACAAGAAGAGAAAAAGAAAAAGAAGAAAAATTATGGTGGTTGATGGTTTGTCAAGTGATCTTCAAGAGCAAGATGGAGGAGGAAATGGAGAGTTCTCAAGTCTCTTTCTCTCTCTCTAAATTTCGGGTGGCTCAAGGGAGGAAGAAAGAGAATGAACTCTCAAGTCTAGTTTCTTCCTTTAAAGTGTGGTAGGTGGACTACCTCACCTACTCGCTTATGTGTCGCATCCTCGTGCGATATCTTATCATTGACTAGATTTCTTTCAACCAACATTATCCTATCGTTTTTCTATTTTTTTAAAGTCTCTACATGCTCTAGATTTCATTTTAAGACTAAATTTCACGTTACCATAAGTTTCACAGTTAATGCTAGCCAAACAATAATCGGGCAATTAATAATAAAAATTCAACTAAGTTATAAAATGACATTTTAATAGATGAGAATACCAAAAATTTGGAAAAATCACATAATATAAATATTTTCATCATTATTATTTACCTTTCAAAAATTGTAAAAATTTTAGAGCTCTCACAACTTTAACTCTAAATAATATAAACATATAAATTAGTTATTATCCACTAAGTAATTAAGATTAAAAAAATTATAGATTAACCTTCATTTTACATTGACAAAATTATATATGGAAGGGTGAATTCAAAAAATTAAAAGTTGGCATAAAATGTTAATATCGTAAGAGCCTTTAGACTTAATATATAGTATTGATATACATTATCATGTTGTGTGAGATTGAATTGGCCCAAACTTTCTCTCATTGCAAACTTTTTTTTTGTTTTCTTTATTTGCATTTTTGTTTAAAAACTAAGATTTACCTTTGTGAGACTTGGTAGGCTGAGTTTGGACCCAAAATCTTTAAACATTAAATAGATCAAGTTTGAGTTTATTAAAGTCTAGCTAATTGAGTGATTGATTACTTCTACATTATCTAGTTTAATTACCATTATATGTCTTTGGTTTTTAGGAGATTTTATACTATGATTTTCATTTTTTTTCTTTTCCAAAAAATAACTAAAAGAATTTTAAAAGGAGAGAGTAAAATGTACCAGAAGTCATCTAGCATTTTTATACTTGTTTACTCTCAAGATTTTATGACGTTGTTGAAAAATATATTTATATATGTAGCTCTATACATGTTCTATACATATTATATATATTGTTTAGCCAAAAAATCTTCTTATTGGACATAATAATTAACATCAATCTACTAGACATGTTCCAATCTAGATTATCTTCATGACCATCAAGGCCCACCAAAGATCTTTATATAGGGGACATTAGTTTTAAATTTGAATTAACGAGAGCTCATCTCTTTAAACATTCTCTCTATATATATTTTCTCTCTCTACAAGAAACTGATTTAAGTAATGAGTTTAACTTTTTTTTTCTATTACAAAGAGAAAAAAGTGATAATGAGAGCTCTCTAGTAAAAGAAAAAGTGCTAAACCTTTCCTATTACAAGTTACTAGTGCTTTTTCTTTGTAGTGGTTGAAGCAAAATCACTTCATTTATGTTCTTTCTTTTAAGTGACAACCTCACTTCACTGTACATTTTTCGTGGTCAAGCATAATGATATCATCCTTATCCCTTTTTCTATGGTCCTTCATACAAAGGACTCATAGAAACTCGCACATAAGTCTAGTCTATTACACTCTTAACTAGACTATGTTTGCATTACTTCCTTATAAAATAAGAACACTTCTACCTGAACTCTTACTATAATTTATAGGTAGTACTTTTCTTTTCACTCGAAAAAGACTAGTCTTAAAAAACTACATATGACGTATATATGGTTTAAAAAAAAAGATGAAAGAAGTAAGTATCAATTTGTTAAAAGAAAATAAGTACTTGTTATAAAAAGATTCGAATACAAAATTTTAGGAAAGTTTATTCTAGTGTTTGAAAAAAATGTAATGAATCTGGATATTATAAAAAAAATAGAGGCATAGCTTAGGGATTCGAACAAGAAAAATATTTGGAAAATTTTTCAAGATAGTGAAGATTTGGGAACTAAAAAAAGACAAAGTTATTCAAGATAAGAAAGCGAGTAAATCAAAATTTGAATAAAACTTGACCTTTCAAATCTCAAATGGACTTTTGACTCCAAAAATGACTTAGGTTGTGTTTAAGAAAACATATGATGTTTAAAAATCATTTTATGATTGTCTCAAAGAAAACTTAAATCCTATCATAAATAGAGTAGGCTGAACTCATGCCGATAGAAAAAAGATTGACTTATCGAGTTTAGAAAGAATTTTGTTAAGTAAATTCAAGATTTATAGAAACAATACCTTATATAATCAACTTTGGCTTGGCTTGAACTTCAATTCATCCTTGTAACCTTGAGCTTGTTTGGATGCCTTGTTTTTTGTCCAATTTTTAATGGACAAGCTTTTTTTTAAATATAATTTTGCTTATATTAACTTTCTAAAAATACCCCAAAGTTTTGAATATACACACCCTAATGCATCCAAAAATACAAAAAAGTTTTTATTTCTTTCCCTCCACTTCTTCTTCCTTGTCTCTCATCCAAACTCATTACCAACGTTAGTAGCCAACATCCTACTTTTTTCTCTTCTTCCTCTTATTCTCCTTCTTTCTCCTCCCTTCTCTTCCTTTCTCTCTTATCTCTCTCATCCTTCTTCTCTTTCCTTTGGCCTTCCTCCCTCTCTCCATTTCCTGTGGTCATGTGGGAAAGGGGAGAAGGAAAGGGACAAGAGGAAGGGATAAAGGGAGAGGGAAAGGAAGAGGAGGGGGGAGATGAAAGAAGGAGAGGGACAGGAGAAGGGAGAAAGGAAGATGGAGAGGGGGAAGGAAGAGGAAAAGGGAGATGGGAGGAGAGAATAGAAGAAAGGAGGGAGGAAATAGAGAGAGAGAGAGAGAGAGGCATGAGGTGGCGGTGGCGGTCAACAATTGGCGATTGGGGGAGAGGGAGGAGGAAGAATAATGGTGGTGTGTGGAGAAAGGAGAAAAAAGGGAAAAAAAAGAAAGAAAAAGAAAAGAAAAATACAAAAATGGAAAATTTTTCTCCAACCCTAAAAAACATAAAGTTTTTCTACAATTTTTATAATAAGTTATAGTAAAGTTTATTGCAAATGTTCAAAAAAGTCATCTTCTAAATGGACTCCTTATTTTCCATTCCATTCACCACAAGACCTTCAAACCAACTTGAATGATCAAGTTTCATTAAAAATCTTTCACCAAAACAATCCTTGTTAGATCTGCCAACACTTAATAAATCATTAGCAGTAATATTTATCATATCAAAACTTAGTATGTTTTGTACAATATTGGAATATAATGTAGAATTAATTTAATAAAGAATAGAAAATATTATTTCGTAAATAACATAGACATAGAGTGAAATTTATACATATGACAAGTTAAGGAAAAACTTGACTTTGTATATGTACACAACTACAAATTTATGCTATGGATAAATGCCAATGAGACTTTTCATAAATAACTAAACTAGGAAGAGATTACCGTGCATCATTATCTAAGAAGTATGCCCAGTTATTATTTTGTAAAAAGAAAAATATATTATTATTAAGAGTCATGTGAGTTAAAGGACATTAATGTATAAATACAATTTTGTGCAATGATATTGAATTAAAAATTAGTTTCTCCAGTACAATAATTGTTTAGTTTGCTATTAATTATGCAATAATGATTCAAACTGATAGACGACTTCCACTTGTATGATAGTGATAACATACTTTATGAACTCATAAACAAAAGCAAAAAATGCCAAGACAAAAATGTCCTAAAAATTTGAGTATAGATATATATAATGGTGAATAGTTGATCCACAAAAGTTGGCTTGTACTTAGTGTTTTATTTAATCTATTTCTAAAACAAAGAAAAGGTTCTTCCAAAGCATTTTTTCTTCTTCTATATGATTTGACAAAAAACTAATCATTATACAGGAAATTTGGTCTTTAGCTAACAATACGTGACTTTTCGTTGTGGGGCGAAAAGCTACATGGGAATGTAAGAGGTTCAGAAAGCACTTAACAATTAGGACTATAGCCTTTTCCCAAGTATAGCTACTAGAGCACTTCATTTGGATTAATGTAATTTATGTTGTACGACTTATTAATACATATAGACAAAAACTACTACAAGCCTCTTGGAAGTGTTTCACCATCCATGAGCAACTTCCTTACACGTAACTCTCGGTTGTGGTGGCCCATGCTTCCGGTAAACATGGCTTAGTTAATGATTGTTGTACATGTGTTGATCTCTCATTTTTTTAATGATTTTATAATTATCAATCACTTGCTCCAAAGAAGAGGTACAACCCAGCTAAGAAGAAATGTGGGTAGTTGGTTTACCCACCAGACACTCTACATTTTTTGCCTTTGAAGCGATAGCTAAAAATAGTATAGTTTCCTAATTAAATTTTGTAAACTGCTTGGTGAAAGAGTTCTAAGCTATCAAATCAATATCAATTACCCATTTCCCCTCAAACTATAAATTTGTTAACTATCAAACAACCTTATCATACCATCAAATTGTGATAGGCATGCCTTTTGTTAGAATGTTTTCTTCTCTAATTTTGCTCATATAGCTAGTATCAAATCTAGATCCAAATTTTAGAGAGCTATTTTTGTCTTTTGGCTATAACAACATTCGATTGGAGAGCCTTCTTGTATAGAGGATATTTTATTTTATATACATATATTGTTGAGGTTTGATATTTCTTTTCAGTTGTCAATATTTACTCTTTACTTTCTTCCTTATTGTTTACTAGTTTATTTTTTAATGGCTATGTTTGCTCTCTTTTCGTTTTTTTTTTAACACCACTTCTCTCCATTGTCTGGTTTACTGTTTTCACTTTACACTAGCTACATTTTCTTCAATATTATCCAATAGTTGTTTCTACTACTCTATAATCATCTGTCAGTAGCACTTTTTCCAAGTTGTGGTATGTTCAATCCTTTCTTCTCTTTTCTTATCATATGTTTAGCCCCTTTTGTGTTGCTAATGCTATTATTGTGTGATTATTGTCTCTTTTTTAGCAAATTGTCACGCTTGTTTTTATTTATTTTTGCCATTAGGGAGAGCCAAATAGTGATTTTGTGAGAACTCGAGAAAATTATGTGTAAGCCCTGAATTTATTTCATTTTATTTACTTTGTTCTTAGAAATATTATATATAACAAATAGTTGGTTAAATTAAATGTCTAATTGAATTTCTATAAAATTGAGAATTTAGAAATATCCTAGAATGGTGTAGAAAAAATTATATGAATCAAATAAACATATGATATGCATATTGTAACTTGTGTCATTTGAATATATTATATAGTTGAATAAGTTACACGTCTAGTTAAATTTCTTTAAAATCAAATGTGTGAAAATCTACTAGATCAATGTAAGAAATTTTCCAAGAAAACACAAACAAAGTCAGGAGTTAATGTATGAAATAATAAAACTATAGCCTTAGCAAGCAAATGAGATAAAATTGAAAGACCAAATCAACCTTGAGTTTCGGTTGAACTACCATGCAGCCAACAAAAAATAAGCCATCAGAATTTTGAGCAAAGAACTAAGGAAAGGACAAACATTTAGAGAATCTAAAACCAAGTGAAAGTAAGGCAATCAAATGTTAAACAAAGCCTGGGCTGTGATTGAGAGAAACCAAAGGAAAATTCACAACCAATGATCAGCCAAAACTAAGCGGTGACCAAGTGAAACTAAAGAGAAGTCATTTGCTAAGTACCTAGGTGGTGGCTGAAGGAAAATCAAAAGAATATCAGCCACCAAAACTACTAAGTCTAAGCGGTGGAAATGAGGAACCAAATAGGAGTCGGCTTGCTAGTTTGGGCAGTGGAACATTTGCTGAGTCAGGTAGTGACCGAAAGAGAGGAACTAAATGAAATCATTTGTTGCAATACTTGGGCTATGGCTGAGTGGAGTAGCAAAGCTACAAACCTCTTCTTTCTAACCAATACTGAGAGCAAGACTAAGAGAGGGAAAGCGAGATTCTAGTGAACTTCATCACCAAGTAACCGAGGACTGGAGGGAACCAAGATGGAAAAATTATCTGATACATCTGCAATTCCTAACACTCAAGGCAAGAGGTAAGCTTCCATGAATAATACTTACATATTGAGTATGATTGAGTACATGTTTAAGCTGCAAGCTCAGTTTTGGTAGAGGAAAGGAATGAACTTCGGTAGGAGCTGAGAAACTTGAGTATGGAAAATCTGATGCATGCTGTCATGCATCAAATTTTGTAACTAAGGGCAAAATAAGTTTTGATTCTGTTTCGTCTTTTCAATCTTAGTCTCACGTTTTGTTAAGAAAAATCTGTGACCGAATAGATATCCCTGGCATGCTTAGCTCGAACAAAAAATTGAAGAGAAATTATGAAGAAACGTCAAATGATAGGCTACAGTTAGCTTTATGCTACTGTAGGAAATAGACTGTAACATGGTGTTAAAATGTCTAAATTGATCACCGTCTGCCCTGAATAAAACTATGTTCATAGAGCTTTCTGTCTGCATAGATACCTTGCACTAGTTCTGCGCATAAAGAATTTGGTGCAGCTCCAAACTTAGCTGAAAATCAGCTCTGTTTGTAGTTGGACAGGCTTGGCTTGATGATGCTTGCTGACTTACATCAAGGTCGAGTAGAGAGGGGGGGTTGTGATTAATCCTTCCTTTGATTTTAGTTGCAAACTTTGCACGTTTTACTTAAGGCTACCGTGGCTCGATAAACATGTTCTACCTGCTAGTTGGGACATAAAATTGGAAGAAGGGACTTGAGAAAACAACAAACGTTGGATTGACATACTGTTGGGAATGCTAACCGTTCTCTGCAAATCTTAACTTCCAAACTAACATATAGAGCTGTAACATGTCTTAAGTCTCTTAACTTCAACAAGTAAGACAGCCATGAATTGAAATTAAAGGGAACCTTAGAGGAAAAGAAACAATCTGCTGCAACAGTTTCGCTCACTCTAGCCGAAAAGAAAATTAAAACTTGATTTGGTTTTGCTCTCTAATTTAGCTATAAACTTATATTTTTGCATAAAATGCTCTGTAGTTGAATAACTACTCCATGCAGTTGAGTTGGGAGGAGGAAAATAAGAAAATGTGGGGAAAAATAGTCTTGCATTTGACTATGTAGCTACTGGAAATTTGCAATTAACTGAGAACCGAAATTATTGTTATCTTGCTAGAATTATGTGTTGATACTACATGTTGATTGATCTAGTTTAGGCAAGGACAGAATAAATATCGAGTGTTTAGTGATTCAGCCAAGTAAAAGATGAAATATTAACAGAATTTAGGAAGCATATTGCTGAAACTTAGATATTGACTAAAACGGTAGCTAGCTAACCTTTCTGTGACATTTTTGGAAACCCTAAAGTAACTCTTATAGTTATATACATAACATGGTTTCAAATCACCTAATCTTGTCCTCACCAGCATTTTAAAGATTTTAGGACTTAGAGAACTAGTGTAGAGAAATACAATTTAAATTACAAATGACTTAAAGTTAATTAGTTAAAAGGGAACCAATGGAGTGTTCCTAAATTTTAATCTTAGAATCTTGAGTGGAAAATAGTCTACTTCTAATTTAAATACTTATAAAATTATAACCTTAGAACATATGTATACTCCTTGATTAAAACGATAAAATCAATAAGTATTAAAACAAAATGATGAATAAATATTGAGTATGTTATATTTGTATTTTAAGGTCAAACTTAATTTTAATAGTTTAAACAATAAGGTAGAATAAATATTGAATATATTATATTTTATATTTTAAAGTCAAACTTAATTCTAATAATTTAAATAATGGGATAATAAATAATAAGTGAACATTTACAAATTGTATATTTACTTTGGAATTATACATTTATCTCAGGAAGTAGCTGTGAGCCAGAAAACAAACCCGAGACTCAAGAGTGACCTAATTGGAATTTGGTGAGTGTTTTCGAATTTATGTGTTTAACTGTTTATGTTTACTTAAGTGAAATTATGTGATAAATGTGCTTATTATGAAACATTGCTAAGTGATTCATTGAAAAGTGTATCTCAATTGTCCCTTGCCTTCTAAGTCGGGAGTGTACTTTATCACACTCGACTTAATTTGAGTTTGAAGGTTGATAATTAATCAAGTATTATTGTAAGTGTGCATGACTGTAAGTCGTGTGTATACTTTATCACACCGGCTGAACTGGACCCCAAAACCCTTTGTTCAACGGACTATTCGAACCAGCAAAAAGGGCTTGGTATGTGTTACGGTAGTTTTGGGTAAGTGTATTGGTATGCTCGAATATTACCACGGGAGTAGCAGATTACTGATATTGATATGGTTATCTAAGTGAGGGAAGTGTTTATTGTTTTGGAAGTTATAAGGAGGAGTTCGGTGGAGTGTGTAGTGCATTGAAGTGGCTCTAATGTGAGCACCGTATCCTTTTAAAAGTGATTGTTCAGTGAAGTGTTCTCTAATTCATTCAGTGAAATGTTTCCTTAATTGTTTAATTTTGCTACTTGTTTAAGTGCTTAATTGATTGTTGCTTGGGTGGAACCTCACTAAGTTTTAGTTCAACCATTTAGTTTGTTTTCCTTACAGGAGGTGGTGGTCGGGGATCGAACGAGAGATCTTAGGGAGTTAGCGTGAAGACTTTTGTGTTTGTGAATCCTTTAGTATGTGTTACGGTTGAAGCTTTTGTAGTAAACTAGGTATTGTAAAAGATTTGAACGGTTGGTTTTGGTTTATTAAAATGTTATCTCTGAAATTAATGTAAGTGAAATTACTGAGTCCTGACAAGAGTCATGCAGGCGATCCGCTAACTTTTAGAGTACACCTTAGAAGGAGGTGGGGCCGTTACAGATTTAATGTTTAAAGTCTGATAATGCTCTAATATTAACTAATCTCTTTTCTATTTTCACTATAGTTTTTGTAAATTTTTGCCTATTATTTCTTTTTGTGGTGAAGTATTTCACTTATTTTTATTAGTTCCTTCCGTTAGGGTAAGTCCAGTATTACTTTAATCTTTAGAGATCAATAGTTCTTTAATACTCACCAGTCAAAGTACGATCATGTAACTCATATATTTGCTCTTTGTTGGAGTTTTATGGTCTTTTTTTGTTGTTGTACCTTAATGGCCCTTATTTAAATCAAACTATTAAAGATATATTGTTTTTTTTTTCTTATTATACTTTACTTTGTGCAAGAAATGGTTGCAGTTATAGTACGTTTTAGAGTTTTCTCGCCTTTTGTGTTGCTCAGACTTTATTTTGGTTGTTTTAATTAAGGTGTCAGAGCTTTCTTAGTTTCAAAATATGTACTGTGGTTCTTATTCTATGCTACTAGATTTATTAGTCAAATTTAAGAATTTTTTTTTTTATCATTCTCATACCTTGATTGTTCTTGCTCCATTTAGACTATTACAACCTTATTTGGTAGCTATATTTGCGGGTCTCCTAGATGATTTAAGGTGTTCAATTATTTAAAATACATATTTACGTTACTTCTACTACCTTTTGTATCATCTCAAGGTTAGACATCTTGCTTTGCTATGCTTGGTGTGCTCACTGTGGCATTTTATTTTTTTGCTTTTGTCAATGCCCATATTTTTTTTATATAAAACTTTTACGCTTTTTTTTGTAGTTATTGTGCTTATTGGTTCAAAATATTGTGTACGTTATCTTAGGCAATTCTACCTTCTTAATTTCATGCTTGTTAATTTAGGAAAGAGTGTATGATTTGCTTATTGTGAATCTAGCTAATTTAGTACTTGCCGCTGAAGGATTTCTTGACTTTTGTTAGTTTTGATAATCAGTGCTTTTGTGCTTTTGATTCTAATAGTTATTTTGGTTTTAACTCTTGTTGCTACCAACAAACTAATGCTAGAATTCCCTATTTATAATTTAGGGATGAGTACTTGCTCTTGCTAAATATTTTTTTTACTTAAATGGTAACTATTACCTTTGTTCTGTTTTTATGCCTTTATTTTATTTGCATTAATATTTTACTGTGCTATTCTTTTCTAGCATTGATTGATGTGGTTGTCCATTTATAATTTATATTTATTATATTTCAAAAAAACTGCCAAGTTAAATAGATGCAAATACCTGCAGTCGAAAACATTATACAGAAATGCCCATCTAATAGGAAAGATGCATTGTTGCATAGTTGGCTAGAGGCTTATATAGAAAAAAAAAACTACATTCTAAACCTCATTCTGATGCTATTGTATGTCAGTTGGTTAAGCCAAAAAATATATATAGAAGACTTATATTACTAGAACAAGTCTAGGCCACATAGAAACTGGGATGTACTTTCTATATCCTGAATGCTTTGCTTCAACTCATCGAGAACATGCTGGTCTTCCTAATGATCTGCTTGGTCCCAATCTATCGTTTCTTTTCTAGACAACGTCCATTCGAACTCTATCTGTTAGGTCTAGCCCCATGAAATTGACGAAAAGATTTTTGGCAA
Source organism: Coffea humblotiana (assembly GCA_023065735.1). Lineage (NCBI taxonomy): Eukaryota > Viridiplantae > Streptophyta > Magnoliopsida > Gentianales > Rubiaceae > Coffea > Coffea humblotiana. The sequence continues at coordinate 7,591,442 of CM041208.1, read as the reverse complement.
CCCCAAAAGATAATTAACAAAGTAGAAAATAAATAAAATAGGAACACAATGATCAAATTGGCCTACGTCCACAAGTGGAGAAGGAGCAAAATTCTATTATAAAAAAGAGAGTACAAATACCTTACGAAAGTGTTCCTAAGTCCAAAACACCTAATATTTGAAACACAAGAAAACCCAAAAAATATTTTACTAAATAAAATACTTAATGACTCAAATGCCCAAATATCCCATTAAAACTCTTTTGGTTTGGTGTACTTAATTCCATCATAAACCCACTATATTTATAGGTGACTAAGGGAAAGCTCCCTTATACAAAAGACGATGTGGAACAAACCACTTTTAACAAATTTCCACCTTGATGTGTCCCTAATGTCGACAATAGCAAATCTGCTCCACCTTCATTGTATAAGTCCCAATGGGTCTAAATCACCAACAACGAACACCAATCAAATCCAAGCATTATTTGAACTTGTAAACTGGAAGAGGTTTCGTGAACATGTCAACAGGATTCTCCTCGGTATTGATTTTCTGAACAAGAACTTTTCCCTCAACAGTAGTATCTGGAATGAAACGAAATTTCACATCATTGTGTTTCGTTCTCTCATGATACATCTGGTCTTTAGTCAAATGAATGGTACTTTGACTATCACAGTAATTAGTAGTAACACCTTGGTACAGACTGAGTTCATCAAACAAACCCTTCAACAACATGACTTCTTTGATTGCCTCGATCATGGCTATATATTCTACCTCTGTAGTAGATAAAACTACAATAGGTTGTAAAGTTACTTTTCAACTAACTACACAACCACCAATGCAGAATACGTAACCTGAAAGTGATCTTCTTCTGTCAAGATCCCAGACATAGTTAGAGTCTACAAAACTAACCAAAGTGTTATTATTTCTCTCAAACTCTAAACAACTGTTTGAAGTCCCTCACAAGTATCTGAGAATCCACTTTACAACTTGCCAATGTACTTTTTCAGGACAAGATATATATCTGCTAACCATACTGACTGTTTATGCAATATCTAGACGAATACAAATCATTGCATATATAATGTTGTCGACTGCACTGGAATAAGGAATCCATACCATATACTCTTCCTCTTTAATTTCACTGTGGTGATTGAGCAGCAGATAGTTGAAAATGACTAACAAGAGGAGTAGTCACAGGTTTAGCATCTTTCATGCCAAACTTCTCCAAGACTTTCTCAAGATAATTTTCTTAAGTCAAGAATAACTTTCCAACTCCTCGATCTCTCTTAATCTCCATGTCAAGAATTTTTTTAGCTACTTCTAAATGTTTTATTTCAAATTCACTATTTAGTTGTAATTTCAAAATATGAATTTCTGACAAATTCTTAACAGCAATGAACATGTCATCAATATAAAGCAGCAAATAAATAAAATAACCGTCATCTGACTTTCAAAAATAAACACAACTATCATACATGCTTTTGAATAATCATGACCCAACATAAAAATGTCAAACCTCTTATACTACTGTTTTGGAGACTGTTTTAATCTATATAAAGATCTCTTCAGTAAACAAACATGATTTTCCTTTCCTTCAACTTCAAATCCCCGAGATTGTTTCATATAATTTTTTTTTCAAATTTATCATACAAGAAAGCTGTCTTAATATCAAACTGCCTGAATTCCAAATCATACATAGCAATTAAAGTAAGCAAACACGAATAAAGCTATAGTTAATAATAGGTGAAAGTACATAATTAAAATCAATATCTTGTATATGACTATAGCCCTTTGTAACCAACCATGTTTTATACCTTACATTTTCAACTCCTGGAATATCTTCTTTTTTCTTAAAGACCCATTTGCATCCAACAATTTTTTTATTTGAAAATGGTTTCACAAGAACCCAAATTTCATTTCGATGGAGAGATTCAATTTCTTCATTCATTGCAAACAATCACTTACAGAGTCATTGCAAGAAATTGCTTCTGAATAGGTAGTAGGCTTATCAACTACATCAGTTTTTTTTTGTAACAGACAAAACATATGCAACTAAATTTGCATATTTTTGTGACGGTCGAATATCCCTCCTTGATCTATCTTTGACAATGAAATATTCTTTCTCTTTGAATGATTTTCATCAGTAGATTCAGATGAATTTATTGGCATTTGTTGAATAGAAGAACTAGAACTACCAATCTCAAACTCCACCTGCTTCTGCATACTATCATCTGCATGACAAGAACTAGAAGGCTCTTTCTTGAAAGATAACATAGAAAATTTATCAAAAGTAATATTTCTACTGATTATAAATTTTGAGAATTTGGGATCAAGACACTATAATCTGTACCTTTTCACCTCAGAAGCATCCCTAAGAAAAAATACACTTTTTAATTCGAGACTCTAATTTTTGATCATTTACATGCATGTATGCTAAACACTCAAAAAATTTTAAATCAAAATAATCAGTAGGAGTACCTAACCAAAATTTCTCAAGAGTTTTAAAATAAAAAACAATAGAAGGAGTACGGGTGACAATATAACAAACCATAGAGATCGTCTCTGTCCAAAAATTCTTTATCAACCCTGCATTAAAAATCATAAACTTACTCTTTCTAAAAGTGTTTTGGTCATATGTTCGTCCACGCCATTTTGTTGAGGCGTCATTCTGATAGTGCGATGTCGAATAATTCCTTCGTTCTTGCAAAAATCATCAAATTCTCTTTCACAAAATCTCATGTCATTATCTATTCTAAACCACTTCATTCAATGGTGTATTTGCAAGAATTTAGTATATTGCATTATGACGTGATCAGAAATCACGATTTAATTTGAAAAATAGAATTAAAGAGACCCAGACTAGCTTTTGAGAGCTAAAGGTGAAGAGGTTGTGGTGAGATCTTGAATATTAGTGCAAATCCTTCATCTTAAGGTGAATAATATTATTAGCCTTCGATGGTAAATAGATGATATGCTAACTCCTGCCTAAAAATATGGTTTTCTGACTTGAAATTTGAGTGAAATAGTAGTTCAAATAAGGACCAGGTGCGTCCTTTCGACAGCGTGTTCTAGGGCATCGGATGACAAGTCACTGTGACTGTTCAAGAACTTACTTCTATTTGGATCGAGTGATACTAGTTCAAATGGGTAAAAGATAGAGGTTAGTAATAGCAAATGAGAGAACTCATATTAGAATGTAAGAAATGAGGAAATCCATAAGGATGTGATGTGATAGGATTCTAGAGTTGGAAACTAATATGATAGAGGAACCTATGAAAGCGGAACTGGAAGAAGGAGTTGGGTCTAGTGGGATTGTCCAGGACTAGACCAATGGAGTTTAAGTTGAACTTAAAACTAAGAGTTGAGCTATTAGCTATGTTTGTTATGATAATTTCACTGTATTGCTGAATTATTTCCTTTTATGTTTATATAGACCAAAGTTTAGATCATGTTTGATGAATATTGGATGTATTTGTGATTGTTTGTTTTTTTTTTGTTTTTTTTATGTTTGAAACTGGTATGCATTGTAACTTGCATTATTGTGCTATGTAACCTAATGACCGTGTGTTTGCTTAGTTATAAAATTATGTAATTTGCTAACTTTTGGATTGAGATTGCTTGTTAACTTAAGTATATGTAGTTAATTGTCAATTATTTATATAAATTGGTAGTGAGATATGGAAGTCGGACCACGACGACGAGCCGTAAACCTAGGCAACCCCAAAAGCAAGGGGAAGAACGGGAACCTGTGATTAACTAGAACCCGGAACAAAGAACTAATGTAGGTGACCTAATAGCTACTGCATTGAATCGAATGATTGATTTATTAGAGCGTATAGTACCCCGACGGGGACAAGGTGATGGAAATAAAAATCAACCTAGGGATCAGGAAGTAGAAGAGGACAAAGCCCTCGAAAGATTTCTAAAACTTTACCCACTCAAGTTTTCTGGGGGTTCTGACCGGAAGTAGCTGAAAACTGGTTGAAAAATATGGTTGACATTTTCGAAGCCTTGAGATACTCAAAGGAAAGACAAGTAACCTTTGCAGTATTTCAATTTAAGGGAGCAAACTAGATTTTGGTTGACTGTTATTCGGGCTCAGTGGGAACGGGAGAGAGTACCCTGGACTTGGATGAATCTTATCAGAGAGTTTAACGAAAAATTTATACCCGCAATAATTTAGGAAAGGAGGGAGTACAAGTTTATAAGGCTTTGACAGGAGACGATGAATGTTGCTGAGTATGAGACTCAGTTTACTAAATTATCGAAATTCGCACCTAAATTGGTTGCCACGGAGCAAGAGAGGAAGAGTCGATTTATACAAGGGTTGAATTTAGAGATACAGGAAGCAATTTGGGAACTAGAAGAAAAATGCAGAAGGAGTACACGGAACTTTCGTGATTAAAGGTATGAATTTTGAGGACGAAATTTTCTTAAGGGAGAAAAATGTGAGAACTCGAGAAAATTATGTGTAAGCCCTGAATTTATTTCATTTTGTTTACTTTGTTCTTAGAAATATTATATATAACAAATAGTTGGTTAAATTAAATGTCTAATTGAATTTCTATAAAATTGAAAATTTAGAAATATCCTAGAATGGTGTAGAAAAAATTATATGAATCAAATAAACATATGATATGCATATTGTAATTTGTGTCATTTGAATATATTATATAGTTGAATAAGTTACACGTCTAGTTAAATTCTTTAAAATCAAATGTATGCAAATCTATTAGATCAATGATTACAAACGACTTAAAGACACAATATTCACAGAATTTCAATGACCTAGTACTCTAACTGTAAAGAAGTCCTCTTTTACTCAGTATGTCTAAACATTTCTCATTCATAGGTCCCAAACGCATATGCCATAATTTGGTGATATCAGAATCAGATAAAGATGATGATGACAAAACTGCAATCGAGTCTGCGACAATAGATCCCTGCAAAATATATAAACTACCAAACTTGCAACTACCAAACTTGCAAGCTTTCATTCCAACAAAAACACTTTTAAAAACTTTCATAACGCCATTTTCAACTGTGTGTTTGCACCCAAGACCTTCTAGAGTATCCAAAGAGATGAGATTCTTTTTCAAATCAAGAACATATCTAACATTGGTGAACACGTCCTCACAATACCATCATGCATTTTAATTCGGATTGTACCCTTACCAACAACATCACAAATGGCATTATTGTCTATCAAAAGAATTCCACAATTATAAGATTCATAAATGAAAAATAAATATTTATTGGGATACATATGATAAGAGCACCTCGAATCTAAAATTCATTCATTTTAAACCTTGTCTTGTCATCAATCATAAAGAAAATATATTTTTCATTCTTAACAGCTGTAACACCAGTTTCAATAGTCTCAATACTTTTCTTATCAGGTTTTTCCTTTTGCTTCATTCTATCTTTTAATTTAAAATAATTTACCTTAATGTGCCCTATTTTGTGAGATTAATTGCACTCCAAATTTCTATGTCTGAATTTAGATTTAGATTTAGATCTACTATTGTCAAATTCTCTTTTCTCGATTCTGTCCTTAAGAACCAGACATTCAGCCTAATCTTCAGTAAATTTTCGAGTAACATTCATGTCTATCTGTTTCTTAGATTTTAATGCAGATTTAATTTTTCGATATAAAATTGTTTCTTTTCCATAAATCACAGTATCATGAAAATATTTAAAAAATTGGACAAGAGAACATAAAAGTAACAAAGCCTGATTCTTATCATCAATTTTTGAATTTATATTCTTCAAATTCATAATAATGGAATCAAATATATCAAGATGTGAGAGTATAGATGTACCTTCAGTTATGCGAAACATATATAGACTTTGCTTTAAATAAAGCCGATTCTCAACTGTCTTCTTCATGTACAAGATCTTATGTTTGTCACACATGACCTTTGTCGAAATCTCAGTGGCTACTTCCCGTAAAATCTCATCAAAGAGATTTAAAATAATATTGAACCTTATCTTCTTACCCATCTCAACAAAATTTGCATCCGTCAAATTCTCTGGCTTTTTCTCAATTCCCTGTATCGCTAAATCAACTCCATCTTGAATCAAAATAGCCTCCATCTTAAGCTGCCACATCCCAAAATTGACATTCCTGTTGAATTTCTCGACAACAATCTTTGTTATTGTCATTGTTGCTGATGGGATTTTAGTATACGTACAAGTTAGAAAATCTGAAATACACCCGTTTCACTACAAGTATACAGGTTAACTAGTAATTTAGGGTATATATCGGGTCGATCCCACAAGAAAGATTGAACAATTACTAGCACTATTAAAGATTTTCTATTATTTAGACTATCAATAAATTATAACAAGTAAAATCTACTGAATTTATACAAGAAAATAACAAATAAAAGCTCCTTAGGTTATGGTATTCCTAACTACTCATGCAAGTGCTATATTTGGATCATTGAGTACTACTATCTAGACTAACTATGGTGTAATTTCGTTATGCATATGAATCCTACTTTCGTAGTGAATCAATTATACTCATAACTAATCCATACCTATTCTCATGATTATAAAATTAGTTACAAGTTCATTTCTTCAATGAAATTACATGAAATGAATCACTTAAAACCACATAAGTGCACATCTACTCTCGTGAGTGTACTCCCTCTGTTTAGCACTTCTTGAACCAGTGTTAAATCTCAATTTCCATTGTAGAAACAACACCTTAGATAATCACAATTAATGGTTCCAAATTAATTATGATTTAAAGAGTTAAAGTGCTAAATAATTTGCTCAAATAATAGCAATCAAATAGTCAAATAATAAACACTAACAATCATAGGAAGTTCAATCAAACCCAAGGCATAAGTTTTAAAAACACATAATAACATATAAATTCATAACTTGTATATTAACTAAACTTGGAATTAAGTACAAAAGATAAAGAGTTGGAAAGGAATGTAACCCTTGTCACATGAGTTCATCTCTTTGCCTTCTTCATCTGTTTCTTCATCTTTGCCTAACTAATAAACAAGAAGGATGAACTATTACTCTATACTAAACTAACATAACACTAAGAAAATGGAAGAACTACATTTCTTCACTCCCAAGCTTTTTCCCGTATGTCTCTCCCTCAATCTTGCAAGTTTTTTGGCTATTTAATGATGAAAGGTGGTCAAAAAATGAGGTTTACACCTCCCTTTTACAGCTGGTAGTGTTTGTCATATGTCTAGCATTAGTTGTGACTTTTTGGAGTTAAAAATAAGTTTTTCGCGTAAAGAACAGCCTTTTCTGACCACAATCCGGCCAAATTCCGGTCGGATTACTACAGTGACCTTTTGTGCAATTTCTGTTCAATTTCCAGCTCTGCTCCGATTTTGCCTCAATTTCAACTGAACTTTTCTTAATGAAAGAAGCTGATTTAACTCTTGACCAAAACATAAAACTTGTAGCTCTTTGAATTAGATTTCCAATGCATTAAGAATCACCTCATTTGGATTTGTGTAGGTTGAGAAATGACTGAAATACCCTTGACTGCTCAATACCCTGTTGCAGCTTCGACCAATAGAAATTGGCTACTGTAATTCAGTTTTTTTGACTTGGAAAACCTTAGAACTGGATTTCGATGTCTTCACCAAAATTGTAGATCTATCTCTTATCTTCAAATTGATTTAAGAATCATCTCAATCCGATCACTGTAACTCAAGTTTATAGCCAAAATAGTAAAATGTGTCAAAGCTGTCAAAAATGCACAAAATGCAAGTAAAGAGTGATAAAACCTCATTTAATCACTTAAGAACATTTTTCACCAATTATAGCCCAAAATAATTCATTTGCTTCCAATAATATAACCAAAGTGGTTAAAATAATATAAAATGTCATTCAATTATTACGTAAATTAGTCACTTATCAAATTTCCCCACACTTGAATCATTGCTTGTCCTCAAGCAATCCACACATAATTAACTACAATGGTTTCAAGGGGTGAAACAATATATGCACTTTTTCAAATTTAATTCCTCATGACTTGGAAAATAATCATTATACAATTATTCAAATTACACTAAATACTTATAATATCAAGTAAATGAAAGATAATCATACCCTAATTTTAATAAGTTAAACTTAATCTCTCACCCTAACCTAATTTCACAAATAAGCGAATCATATAGTCAATTTATAACCTTCCTCTTCCTATAATCATCTTTTTCTAAAAATTTTACAACTAAGAGGGACTTATTCACATCAATTTTACTTAAATAGTGAAAATGTCTTTTGACGCGAAAATTGACACTTTTAGTGAAAATCTCCGGTTACTCAACATTTCACTCATTCAAGTTGCTATACATACTCTTAACTCAAGTACCTTTTTACGCGAATGTCGACATTTGTAGATGCCAACCCCCGATTACTTAGTACAAGAATCATTGGAGTAGAAGAAAAACTCTTATTCTTTTTTTTTTCTTTTTCAAAAATAAAGGACAATAAATAGATATTCTCTCTTAGAAAATATATAAGAATAATCAAAGGAGGAGTATAACATTTATTGACTATATCAATCACCTACTTGCAAATTAAATAAAGAGGAGAAATCTTATTAAACATGTAAAATTATAGATATAATTCTCCTCACTTTACCGGATATACTTTCTCAAATGCAAAAATCCTAATTGTATAATAATCATTTCCAAGTCAAATGAGGGCTAAACCTTCCAAAATACATATAACATTTCAACAAATGGAAGAATTAGACGTTTAAAGTTGGAACAAATTAGCTCTTTTTGAATAAAAATGCAAAAATTTGAAGAATCTTGGGCCTTAATGAAATATTGGATGCGATTTTAGAAAAATTTTGACAGAGTTTCTCCTTATAAATGGACGAAATTCCCTGCCAACAAACGCAATTTCAAGAAAATTATCCACATGGCAAGTAATTCAAACACCATTCCAACATTTCTAAAACATTTAAATCTACAAAATATCATCACAAGGTATTAGAATGCAAGTTCAAATATTTCCCTCCCCCACACTTAAATTTCACATTGTCCTCAATGTGAGAAAAGGAAAATGAATAAAGAGTAAAAGAAAAAATTGCTCATTTGAACTTGCGCAATCCGAATCCATGGCTAAGTGATGAATTTTCAACCTTTTTTAGGAAAGAATGGAGAGTTCAATTATTGCACTCTGAAAAAGACAAAATCAAAACAAATCAATTTCTTAAAAATAAAATGTTGCAATCAACAAGAAGAAAACATGCAATTCAAGGAAAAAGGAAAAATGATCAAGCATGTGGAACCATACAATGTTCAAGGGATAAAAACATGAAATGAACTAATCTTTGCTAATCAAATATATGCATTAGTATCCAAAGTAAAGGGAAGCTAATTTCACAAAATAAGCCCACCATCATGAACAAAGTAAGTTCCATTTATACATTTTATCATCAATGATCAAATTTCCTCAAGTACAAAAGTAATCTCAAAATGGAGGCAAATACGCCAAACCAAAATATAAATGACTTTCATGAGAATTCATGAAATACTAAAAACCATTGAACCACAAAGATTATAAGTGCATTTATGAATTTCATCAATTAAGGCCATCTCAATTCACATCTTCTTTTAGAATTACCTAAGAATTCAAGAAATTATTCAATTAAGCACCTTTTCATTCATTAGGTAATCTAAATTACTCACATGAATATCAAAAACTCCTACTAAGCTAATTAAAATGCTACCTTGGCCATTTAATATGCAACTTTGTCACCAACCCAAATTAAGCATAAAACTAGCAAGAATTCACCAAATAAATGCAATAAATGCAAATCACAAAATTTATTTATCACTAACAATCACCAATAGTATCAATAAACTCAAATAAATACACCTAACTTCACATATTAAAAATTGCCTAAAAATATAAAATATTCAATCATGACAAAGTTCAAATGACAAAGTTAGGTGAAGATTTGTTACCTCAAAGTGGTTTGGTGATGTTAAATGATGAATATGATGTGAAAACCCTCAAGAAACTTATTCCAATTTGGCTTCAATTGAGTGATTCAAGAAGGTGCAATCCTAACTAATGGTAAGTTTGAAACCATTTTAGAGTTGTTTTTTTGAAAAAAATGTGAACCATGAAATCCACTTTAGAGGATGGGAGAAAGTGATTTGGTGAAGATTATTTGAAGATTAAATGGTGAAAAGTGGTCTTTTAGTGGGTAGTGTGTGTTTGAGGTGTTAGTGTGTGAGTGGGGTTGAAGAAGAAGGCAAAAAATTTGTGAGGAATCCATGAAACGGATTCATCTTACACTGGTTACTGTTCATATCCGCCCAGAAATTGGAGGGATTCTTGGAGGGATTCGTGGCAGAAAATTTTTTTTTTTTGCTTGCATATCCGGCTAGTTTCTAGACGGATTTCCGCCCGGATTCTTGGCTAGGTTCCGACCATAGAGGTTTTTTTTTTTTTTTTTTTTACTATCCGGCTAGTTTTTGGCCGGATTCATGGCTGGATTCTAGCCAGAATGCTCGAAAATTTTTTTCTTTCTCTCCTGACTATCCGGCCTTTCAATCCGGCCAATATTGGGCCGGATTTATGGCCGGATTTGCTGCAGAAAAATCTGTTTTCTACAGTTTTTCCTCCAAATTTGCTTGGCCAATCTTCCACATTCCACCGGTATCCACTTGCTTCATGTTTTTTGAATGAAATCCAAATTTAACATGATCATGCATGAATATAACTTTAACATGAACACTTTAATGCATGAAATGCAGCAATTGAACATGAAAACTCCCTTTTTGCCTCAATATAGACACTTTTGTAATTGAGATTATTTGCATGAACCCTTGCCATTACCACCTACAAAACACACAAAAACACTGGTTAAACAACTAAAACTTATTAAAAACAAGAAATTGTTAGTTTGCCTCCCAACAAGCGCTTCTTTATAGTCATTAACTTGACTATTTCACCTCATTATTCAAGGAGGATTTGTTAACGAATAATCCACCATTTTTGACCGTGGTGGATCATTAAAAGGTGACTTAATAGCAAAAATCACGTGTTCTAATGATATGAGAGATGGAAGTGATTTACTTATTCCAAGTGTTTCATAGATATTACCTTGAATATGCACCACTTGAGAACTTACCAAAGGAAATGCCATGAGAGTATCTTAGGCAGCAATACCCTTAGAACCTATACCTTCAATGCCACTCCTCAAGAAGGGTGAAAAAATGAGTCATTAAAACTCACCTCTTGAGATTTGAAATTAGTTCCAAAGATATTATCATGTGAAATGGATATTTGCTCATTGAAACACAATTGAGATTCATCATTTTCATCAAAATGTAATTCATTTTCACATACAACATTTCCATCATTCATGCTAGGATCATTTTGGCAAATTATTAGAATAAATAACTTCACACAATGCATTCAATTGCTCATGTATTCTACCAAAATGAGAAGCTAATTCATCTATTCTTTCTTCAATCCTATCAAAATTGTCAGAAGTCACATTAGCTAATTTTTCTATAGTTAACTCCCAAGATGGCTTAGAATCATTAGCAACTCTTTCTATTGCCAACTCCCATGATGATTTTGGTTCACATTGGACACATTCAGATTGGTAATTGTAAAAATATGAAAAATTACTATAAGTACATTTATTATCCCAACCATAAGCAGGAGAATTGCTCCAATTAGCACTATATTGATCAAAACAAGGATTGTAATGTTCTGATTCATCATAGTAATCCACATTTTGTACTTGTCTGCATGTATGAGTAGCATGATAATCTCCACATAAGTCACAAATCACATGATAAGAATTTAAAAGCATTAACATTCCTCCATTGTTCAATTTCATGCATAATTGTATCCATTTGAACTTGTAACATAAATTACATCAAATTTTGCCTTTAAGCACCTTAAACCATGTTCAAAAGACATACCTTTAGTAATTTCTTGGTTACCTCTATTGAAAGAGTTTTGCACTTGGTAACCATCCATTGCCAATCTTCCATTTCTCAAGTATTGTCCTCCAAATTGACCTACCCTACTCATTAGTTAAAATTGCTTTTAAAACAACTTAACAGCAAAATTAGTAAGAAAAATAAGTGATTCAATACATACACACATAAAACAGTAAAAAATCAGAAAATAACATTCACTCTATAACTAATAAAATGTCTAAACTAATAAAGTTGCTCTTCACACCGATATTGCCAAAAACTTCCCCGGCAACGGCGCAAAAAACTTGACGGATTTTTAGTATACGTACAAGTTAAAAAATCTGAAATACACCTGTTTCACTGCAAGTATATAGGTCAACTAGTAGTTTAGCGTATATATCGGGTCAATCCCACGAGGAAAATTGAACAATTACCGGCACCACTAAATCTTCTCTATTATTTAGGACTATCAATGAATTATAACAAATAAAACCTACTGAACTTATACAAGAAAATAACAAATAAAAGGTTCTTAGGTTATGGTATTCCTAACTACTCATACAAGCGCTATATTTGGATCATTGAGGCCTACTATCTAGGCTAGTTGTGGTGTAATTTCTTTATGCATATTAATCCTACTTTCGTAGTGAATCAATTATACTCATAACTAATCCATACCTATTCTCATGGTTATAAAAATTATTTACAAGTTCATTTTTTCAATGAAATTACATGAAATGAATCATTTAAAACCACATAAGTGCACCTCTACTCTCGTGAGTGTACTCCCTATGTTTAGCACTTCTTGAATCAGTGTTAAATCTCAATTTCCATTGCAGAAACAATATCTTAGATAATCACAATTAATGGTACCAAATTAATTATGATTTAAAGAGTTAAAATGCTAAATAACTTGCTCAAATAATAGCAATCAAATAGCCAAATAATAAACACTAACAATCATTGGAAGTTCAACCAAACCTAAGGCATAAGTTTTAGAAACACATAATAACATATAAATTCATAACTTGTATATTACCTAAACTTGGAATTAAATACAAAAGATAAAGCGTTGGAAAGGCATATAACCCTTGTCACATGAGTTCATCTCCTTGCCTTCTTCATCTGCTTCTTCATCTTTACCTAACTAATAAACAAGAAGGATGAACTACACTCTATACTAATTTAACCTAACACTAAGAAAATGGAAGAACTATATTCTTGCACTCCCAAGCTTTCTCCCGTATGTCCCTCCCTCAATCTTGCAAGTTTTTAGGCTATTTAATGATGAAAGGTGGTCAAAAAATGAGGTTTACACCTCCCTTTTACAGCTGGTAGTATTTGTCACATGTCTAGCATTAGTTGTGACTTTTTGGAGTTAAAAATAAGTTTCACGCGTAAAGAACAGCCTTTTTTGACCACAATCCGGCCGGATTGCTACAGTGATCTTTTGTGCAATTTCTGTTCAATTTCCAACTCTGCTCTGATTTTGTCTCAATTTCAACTGAACTTTTCTTGATGATAGAAACTGATTTAACTCTTGACCAAAACATAAAACTTGTAGCTCTTTGAGTTAGTTTTCTAATGCATTAAGAATCACTTCATTTGGATTTGTGTAGGCTGAGAAATTACTGAAATACCCTTGACTGCTTAATGCCCTGTTTCAATTTCGATCAATAGAAATTGGCTACTGTAATTCGGATTTTTGACCTGAAAAACCTTGGAATTGGATTTCAATGTCTTCACCAAATTTGTAGATCTATCTCTTATCTTCAAATTGGTTTACGAATCATCTCAATCTGATAACTGTAGCTCAAGTTATAGTTGAAATACTAAAATGTATCAAAGCTATAAAAAATGCACAAAATGCAAGTAAAAAGTGATAAAACCTCATTTAATCACTTAAGAACATTTTTCATCAATTATAGCCAAAATAATTTATTTTCTTCCAATAATATAACCAAAGTGACTAAAAATAACTTAAAATGTCATTCAATTAGTACGTAAATTAGAAATTTATCAGTTGCCACAAAATGCAAAATCTCCGAAGAAGTTTTGATACCACTTTGTTAGGTCTGATCCCAAAAAATTGATGAAAGGATTTTTGGCAATCCTAAAAGATAAATAAAAAGGCATAAAATAGGAACATAGAAATTTACATGATTCAATCAAATTGACCTACATCTATGAGTGAAAGAGGAGCAAAATTTTATTATGAAGAAAAGAGTACAAAATGTCTTAGGAAAGTGTTCTTAGACCTAAAACACCTAATACTTGAAATACAAGAGAGTACAAGAAATATTTTACTAAACAAAATGTTTAATACTCTGAAGGCCCAAATAACTCACTAAAACTCTCTTGGTTTGGGGCATTTAATTTCATCACAGACCCACTATATTTATAAGCAACTAAGGAAAAACTCACTTATACAAAAGGCGATGTGGGACAAAGCCACTTTAACACTATCTCTTTTGCAACTACTTGTGCTAAACATGCTACTTTGAATGATGAGCAATTAACTCAGCTATTTGAAGATGTGGTCGCTAGTTTGGGCCACGATAAGTCTGCTAAAGATAGTACCTTACCTCTAAATCAGGAACATGCTTCTACAACTACAAATGGTTTACATAGTTCTTATTGTGGAAGTAAAATAGTGCTATTGTTGCTTGTAACTTTAGTATCTTGTATATTCTATCAGTCATTTCTAAGAAATTATAGATTTTGAGATTTCCTTTTTGTGTTATTGATGGTGCTCTTTTAATACTAAAAAAGTTAGCCTACTTTCTAAAAGTTCAATATTTGTTACTGTACCCAGTTCTTCCACATCAAAAGATAAGACACTCTAGCATGTCTTAATAAAAATAGTGATACATCAGAAAAAATACTTTTTCTTCTTTAGCAGCTAAGCCTATTTGTCTAGTTGTAGCAAAATGATGACCATGTAAATCAAGTTGCCTTTTCTTACGTTGATTGTTGGTTGTGTAGGTTGCTTTGTTAGTTTCCCATTTGCTTCCAGTAGTAATCTTTTTTAACTTACAATGCAACAGCCAAACATCCTCAACCAACTACAGTAAAAAAGTAGCCCTATAAAACAAGTTGCGCCTCTTTCTACATTACTCAATTATTATTTACTAAGTTTTACTATTCTATGGTCATACCAAAAGAATTCCTTTAATTAAAATATTCATGATTTTATATCTTTCTCTTATAGTAAAAGCAAGTCACCATGCCAAATCCAGGTTCTCCAAATTAGATTCTTATTAATCTTGATCCCTAACTTTTGATATTTACAAAACAATTGGATGATACTAATATCCCTTCAAAAAATATTTTCAGTCATGAAGCATATATGATTCAAGATCAAGTGTAATTGAAAGAGACAAAGGAAGTTGAAAGCTGTCGGACGCTTGTGAAGACAGGACCGGACGTCCGATAAAGCGCGCAGCATTTCGGACGCATGAAGAACTCCATCACCGGACGTCCGAAAGAATTAAGACATTCCACCTAAATCACTGATCTCTTTCGGATGCATATATCAGAGATACCGGACGTCCGATAAACTATGCAGCACTTCGGACGTAAAATATTAGAAGTACCGGACGTCCAAAAGGATTGAAAAAGATTTCTTAATTTCACCATCTACTTTCGAACGCAAGCATCAGAGACACCGGACGTCCGAAAGAATTGAAGAAAATCTCTCAAGTTCACTACCTACTGTCGGACGTAAGAAATGGGAGTATTGGACGTCCGATACTTCCAATGGCTAGTTGACTGTTCAACTACTTTCTATCCATTGGAAGCATTAATAAAGCACTTTTTGGTCTTATATAAATAGTGTATGGTCAGAAATTTCAAGCAACTTTTACACACTGAAGATACAAAAGATATAGAATAGTTTTAGTGAGAAAATACTCTCCAAAGAAGATTTGTAGTTTTGGTGGATTGAAGTTCATTGTAAACTTTTCATTTGTGAGTGAATACTTCAATAGTGTAGTTCTGTGAGGGTTGTTTTGAGGGATAGTAAAACTTTCTAACTTGATCGAGTGGAGTTTGGAATAAGAAGGAAGTGAGTCTTCCTTTGTACACAAGATTTGTTGTATTTCATCAACTTGAAGAAGTTTGTTTGAATTGATCTTCAAGTTCAAGAGGAGTTTCGTAGTCAATTGGTTTGCAATTCATTTCTTCTCATTTACTTATTGTTATATTGTGATTCTTAAATTGTTTATCTCTTCTACTTCTTTCAAGTGATATTGTTCATTCATTGATTGATTTATTGTGTGATCACTTATAAAAAAGGATAAATTTCATATTGAACAAAAAGTGTCCATAATTTGATTAGTTTCTTAATAAACCTAATTCATCCCCCTCTTAAGTTATTTTCGATTCTTACAATTAGTATCAGAGTTTGGTCTCCTAGAAATTAAGTTCAAGCGGTTTGGGAGTAAAGATGACAACCAACAATGTTATGTTTTTTGAAGGACAATCTGTTATTAGACCTCCAATGTTTAATAGATCAAATTATATGAGTTGGAAAGAAAGAATGATTATGTTCTTGGAATCGATTGATATTGAATTGTGGTTTATTGTTAATGAAGGTCCATCTGATGCCTCTATAATAGATGAAAACACTCATAGATTTAGACCAAAAATAAGAAATGAATTAACTGCAGATGATAGAAATCATCTCACCTTAAATGCAAAAGTTATGAATGTGTTATATAGTACTTTAGACTCAAATGAATCTATTAGAGGGTTGTAAGTCACCTAAAGAAATTTGGAATAAATTGAGAGAAATTCATGAAGGTAGTGAAAATGTTAGAGAACAAAAGAAATCTATCTTAGTTACTAAATATGAGTCATTTAAGATGGAATCTTATGAAAATATTGATAAAATGTATTGTAAATTTAATAATCTTATTAAGAATTTAGAAGTGCTAGAAAAGGAATACTTCTTAGGAGAGAAAAACAGAAAAATCTTGAATATTTTGTCCAAGAATTGGGAGAATAAGGTGACTGTTATTGAAGAGACTAAAGATTTGAATTCTATACTTATTGAATCTCTTATTAATTCTCTAACCTCTTATGAGTTGAAATTTAAAATTAAGATACAAGAAGAAAATGATGCAAAGGTAAGAAGGAGTATTGCTCTAAAAGCATCTCAAGATGAAGATGACTCAATTTTCTTGGATGAATAAGATATGGATGTGGATGACAATGATCTAACCCTCATAACAAAAAATTCAAGAGAATCCTCAACAAAAACAGATTCAGAAAAGGAGGATCTAGCAATCCAAATCCCAATCAATTCAACAATGCAAGAAACAATGGAAAGTTAGAGGCCAACAAAAAATAAGGTAACAAATGCTATGAATGTGGTCAATTTGGACACTACATGAGTGAGTGTTCAATGAAAAAGAAAAAGAAGGAAGAAAATCAAGATTCAACAACTTCCAATTCACATGGAATGAGTGCAATTCCGATGGTGAAATTGAAGAGGAAGAAAAATCTGCTCAATTGACTTTTATGGCTATTGAAGATAATGAGGTAACAACTTCTAACCCTCAATTTGAAAGTGATGATGAAACTGATGATGATATTGAATCTTTCATTAAAAAATTGTATGATAATTTGAAATAATCTTATGCTAAAAATAAAGAATTAAAACACAAAATTAATTTTCTTTTTCAGGATAATGCACGCATTTTTCGAGAAAACAAGTAGCTGAAAATTGAAAATAATTTTTTGAAAAATAATGAGATTGATTTATAAAATAAGCTTGATAAAAAAATAAGAATTTGTGAAATGTTCAAAGAGGAACAAGGTGATTTGAAAAGAAAAATAGATAATCTAAATGAATTTCTCCAATATAAGAAACAAAACTGTTTTCAAGAAAATGGAACAAAGCCTTATCTTGGCATTTATGAGAAGAAAATAAATTCTGATGCAAATGATTTTGTTGTTTATAAGAGAAGACAAGTGAGATTTATTAAACCATGTTTATGCAAATAACTCGTTGATTATGTATAATTTGTGTTGTAAAAAATGTCACATGAAAAGCAATTGCTATGTGAAAAAGAACATGAGAAGAGGTATGAAATACATGTGGACAGTTAGACATGATACTAACTCTCAAGAATCCAAAAATTAATGGGTATCAAACATTAGTTCTTAAACTTTTGAGTAGGCGAATCTGGTGAACATTATTAAGGAATCAAGTGGTTCATAGACAGTGAATGTTCAAAAACACATGACTGGTGATCCATCACAATTCATCAAGGTCAAACCAAAATCTAATGGCATAATGACATTTGGAGATGACGTGTTTCTACCTTCAAAACCATTGGAATTTTTACATCTTGATTTGTTTGGTCCTACACAAATTGCTAATTTGGATGGTAAGAAATATTGTTTAGTCATTATTGATGATTATTCTAGGTACACTTGGGTGACTTTTCTTGCTCACAAAGATGATACTTTCAATAAATTTCGTTTCTCTATTTGTAAAAGTTTTAAAATTTGCTTGGTTTGAATATTGTTAAAATTTGAAGTGTCAATTGTTCTGAATTTAAATGTAGTGACTTTCTGAAAATTTTGTGATTACACTTTACGCACTCTAGAGTCATTTACACTTCATATTAGGATGTATCTTTTGTATTTTCTCTTTTGATGTTTCAAATACTCTGTACTAATGGATCTTGGTTAACATTAACGGTTTCTAGTTGAATTACTAATGTATTTTGGTTGATATTTCTTTGTTTGGTATTTCTTTTGGTATTAATTCTCTATTTTTGGTTGATGATTGATGTTGGTATGTTGGTGATTGCTGAATTCTGGTATCATTTCTTTATTTTGAATTGGTATTTTGGATTTTCTGTTATGGCAACTACATTATGGATTATGGTTACTGAATTTTACTCTCATCTTATGATGATAAAAGGGAGAGAAATGGATACTATGTGAAAGGGAAAGTTATTTTGAAATTATAGGATTGGCACTTAAAAACTTCGGATGCAATGAGTGAGGAGGAGTTTATACTCAATTTTTCTCTCTTCCATCCATTGTTTTGTCATCATCAAAAAGAAGAAGAATGTTAATCTTGGTCCCTAACTTTTGATGTTACAAAACAATTGGATGATACTAATATCCCTTCAAGAAATATTTTCAGTCATGAAACAGATATGATTCAAGATCAAGTGTAATTGAAAGAGACAAAAGAAGTTGAAAGCTGTCGGATGCTTGTGAAGACAGGACCGGACGTCCGATAAAACGCGCAGCATTTCGGATTCATGAAGAACTCCATCACCAAACGTCCGAAAGAATTAAGACATTCCACCTAACTCATTGACCTCTTTCGGATGCATACATCAAAGATACCGAACCTCTGATAAACTATGTAGCACTTCGAACGCAAAGTATTAGAGGTACCAGACGTCCGAAAAGATTGAAGAAGATTTCTCAATTTCACATTCTGCTTTCAAACGCAAGCATCAGAGACATCGGACGTTTGAAAGAATTGAAGAAAATCTCTCAAACTCACTGCCTACTGTCGGACGCAAGAAACGAGAGTATCGGACGTCCGATACTCTCAACGGCTGGTTGACTGTTCAGTTACTTTCTATTCGTTGGAAGCATTAATAAAGCACTTTTTTGGTCTTATATAAATAGTGCATGGTCAGAAATTTCAAATAATTTTGCACACTGAAAATACAAAAGATATATAATAGTTTTAGTGAGAAACATTCTCCAAAAAAGATTTGCAGTCTTGATGGTGTGAAATTCATTGTAAACTTTTCATTTGTGAGTGAATATTTCAATAGTGTAGCCCTGTGAGGGTTGTTCTGAGGGATAGTAAAATTTTCTAATTTGACTGAGTGGAGTTTGGGGCAAGGAGGAAGTGAGCCTTCCTTTGTACACAAGATTGATTGTATTTCATCAACTCAAAGAAACTTGTTTGAATTGATCTTCAAGTTCAAGAGGAACTTGGTAGTCAATTGGTTTGCAATTCCTTTCTTCTCATTTACTTATTGTTATGTTGTGATTTTTAAATTGTTTATCTCTTCTACTTCTTTCAAGTGATATTGTTCATTTATTGATTGATTTATTGTGTGATCACTTAAAAAAAAGGATAAATTTCATATTGAACAAAAAGTGCCCATAATTTGATTAGTTTTTTAATAAACCTAATTTACCCCCCCTTTTAGGTTGTCTTCGATACTTATACTATCCCCAAGATTTCTAGAGTTAGCAAATTTCTGTTGATTTGGTACGGAAGCATCACTCTCTACTTCAGTAATGCCTTATGATTTATACCGCTTACTTACTGGAACTGATGCGGAGAGTAATGAATCCCTTAAAAATATTTGAACTTATAACAATAATCTAGTCTTTACTTTGTGTGGAGTGAAGTATGATACACAACTTACAAGAATACAATTGGTTTGTATGCATTTCATGTTCAAGGACAAGTCTACTATTTCCTCAACAGCCTCATATTTTTTTTTCAATCATTCCTCTAGAATCTAGCTTAATTTTTTGATAGAGGAAGAACTATCAAAGAGACTCAATAGCTCAAAGAGACTTCATAAGAGCACCCTTAAATTGCTCATGTGTGTTCTCTCCAGCAATCCTTACACTAAGTTCTTTAAAGATTTGAGGAATAGCCCAAATCTTAAAGATCACAACATTTTTCTCAATTCAAATCCTAATATAGATCAATATGTCTACAATCTACCTACTTCTTCACAAGTGGCTACCATTTGGATTTAGAATAAAGATATACTGTTAGACAAAATTACTTATATTCAACCGTACAAACCATTTCTATTCAAGTTATTGCATCAAACACTACTTATGACTGCTATAACTCTTTACAATATTCTCTTTTATTTTCCTATGGTGAGATTTGTGACGACTGGAAAATTCGCTTATATTTTCTTAAAATTTTCTTTTATGTTGAGTCAATTACTTTATGATAGTTTTACTACTCATTTACTCCTTCAATAGTTGTAATGAATAAGAGATTTAAGGGTTTTACCCTTAGTTTTATAGTTCGGATAAATTAGGGTTTTCACGTATTTTGGCCGTGTGATCACTTGGTGAGGTGTGTGTACTAAATTTGGTGGTTAAGAGTGAGTTTTAGATAAGAAAAAGTGTGTGATTAAAAAAAATAAGAAGTTAGTGAATTGTAAGTGAAAACCCTAATACATGCGAGTTAAGGAAAAACGGTGTGAACCGACAAATACCGTTTGTTACCGAGTGAGTACACCACTTGAACACTACTTTATTACCTTAATCACCTTACTTTTATTTCAGCTAATCACCCCTAAAATATCCTATAAAACAGCCACCATTTTTGACCAAAAGAAAAGGAAGAAAGAAAAAAAAAGGAGGACCAATGGTGGCTTGACAAGTGTTGGCCAACCAAGTTTGACCAACAAATTTCCTATCTTCTTAACTTTGTTTTTGGACCAAAATTCTTGCACTTTTTTCTTCATTGTAGCCATGAGTTTTGGAGAAGGAAAAGAGAGGAGAGAAAACTCCATTTCCACCACAACAACCTTACTTGAATCTTGAGAAAAGTAAAGTGAAACTTGAATCCACTCCGATTAATTTTTGGGAAAGCTTGGAAGTGAGTTTGGTGGAACTTTTGACAGGAAAAAAGTTCTTGTATTACAACTTATTTTTGGGGGTTTTGAGGTATTATACTAGAAACCTCTATTGTTTCTTGCTTATTTTACAATTTAAGCAAAATATGGCTTGATTGTGATGGATTGTATGGAAGATTTTATGGTTTGGCTTATTAGCTTATAATTTTTAGTTAGGGTTTGAAATTTTCAATTGTGATTATTATTTTTTACATAGTATATGATATGGAGGAACTTGGATAGGGACTTGGGTAGTGATTTAAGACATGAATGAGAATTTTAAATCTTGAATCATCAAATTTCCAGTTTTAAGGTTGAAACTGCCCTGTTTCTGACCTGTCGTCCATGTTAGAGGTCGAATCAGGCTTAGATCAAAACATGAAAGTTGTAGGGAATAAAGTTATATAACTTCCTGTAAAATTTCAGTTTAATTGAAGTATTGTAACATGTGAAATGATAAAATTACCCCTGACTGTCAAATGCACTGTTTCGCGGATAGTTTTCTATTTTCTCTGAGATTGCACATTTTGATCTTGAAAATGAATGAATTGTGTGACAGCCCCACCTTACCCTAAGGCGAACCAAAGGGTTCGGCGGACTGCCTGCCCAACTCTCGCCAGGACTCGATCACTCACTCCAAACAAAAAGATAACACCTCGAGGATAAACGGAAAACAATTCCCAACCTAAAAACATATATTTACATTCATTCCAATCTCAACTAGAAGTACAGTCCCAAATGTATACCAAAACTCTGAATTCACAGTACAATCCACCTTATCCAAGCACTAGAGCGGAAATAAAAGCCAAAACAAAACAATTCAAAACAAAAACTAGGCTATTCTATTCTATACAGGCCTCTCGCCCGCTCGCAACCCCTGTAAGGAAAACAAAAGGCGTGGAATGAGCTAAAAGCCCAGCGAGATTCTATATACACAACCAAGCAGTTAAACAAGGACATTAAGCATGTTATAACAAGTAATCCAGATAACATTTACGATATAAAGCAATAGTAACACATACAATAAAATGATACATGCTCACGAGGAGCCATTCGTTCGTTCGTTCATTCATTCGCCTAATATTTTCCTTATTTCTCCGATCATTAAAACATTGTTTGTAAGTGAAAACTCCTTCATTTTCTTGTCATTCGTTCATTCATTTCATTCCCCACGCTCCGCCAACATCGTGGTCATACTCGAGTATACCAACATTCACCCAGGGTCACTAATCGCCCGACCGAGTCCGCTTCTGGCTCGAGTCGACCAGTAACAAAGGGCAAGGGCCCAGTTCAGCCAGAAGGCTTACATTCATGCACAAGTAACATTTAATCATTCAATCATTGAAAGTTCACGTTCATTTAGGTCGAGTGCGATAAAGTACACACTCGCCTAGCAAAAATCATTTTGGAAACATAACATACCTCAATCACGTATTAAAGCAACAATCCAAATAGTCACAATAGTCCACATAGTCATTAGAAACAAAGCGTATATAGAACACTCACCTAAACAAGCAAAATAACGTCCAAAGTATTCCTTCCGGATAACACCTTAGTCACCAAGAAACCCTAAAATAATCATGAGAAAGTAGCATAGTTCAACCATCAAAATGTTTGATAAATCAAAGAAATCCGAATAACTAATAATACAATGTATAAGTATGATTTTGGAAGTAAAAAGAGTGCATTTAGTCCAAAATACATGAGTAAAATAGTTGTAAAACTTATATCTGCTCTTAAAATTTGAAATCGCCATTTGAGTGTAAATTTGGGCAGCACGCCCTTTGTGTTTACCAAATTTCCAGCCATTTATGGCTTCATTATTTTCCTCAATCAACCCCCAAAATCACATACAAATAATCTCATTACAATAGCCGTTAAAAAGGCTAAAAGTCATTCAATTACAAAACCAAACTAGAAAAGGGATCGGGATTAAGGTTTAAGACAAGGAACAAAATGACAGGTTTGACATCTTTTAGCTTATTGGTCACAACCGAAGCTACACCTATCGGATTGAGGTAAACTTTATATCGTTTCGAAGCTAAGACATAGCTCTACAATTATTATGAAGACACCGCAACCCAGTTCTCAACGTAACCTAGTCAAATTTACCCAAACAGACCCAGATATTCCAGTTCAAAGCTCACTGTGAAATTCAACTAGCAGTCCTGATTTATTCAGTCATATCTCATCACACACAACTCCAATTCAGTTGATTCCAAAGCCATTCGAAAGCTAAGATACAAGGATACAATTCTTAAGAAGGCATCAAAAGCTAATTCATTCATCTTCCCAGCCAAAAGAGCCAATTACAGATACTGATTATCATTCTCGGACAGAAACAGGGCAGCCGGGGTAAAATAGTCATTTCACAGGATACAGTGTTCCGATTGAGCTGAAATTTTACAGGCTTAATCTACATTCAATTCTCTACAACTTTCATGTTTTGAGCTAAGTTCAGTTCGGCCTCTATCATGACCGAATAACACTGGTCAGACAGGGCAGAAAATTTCTAAGAAAACCGAAAATCCACACCTCACCACTTATAACCAAGAATTAATGCACAAAACCACCAAAGTGGCAACCACAAGCCACTAAATTACAACTATGGGAACCAAAGAAGGATGTTCTTAGCAATCTTACCTTGAAACCTCAAAGAAAGTGGTAGCTTAGGGTTTTTTTCTTCCAAAACAACTCCACCAAAGTCTTTAATCCTCCTTAGTAATCACTTGTATGGAGTAGTTTCTAATTTGGTTGGCTAAAACTCAAGATTCAAGTGAGTTTGGAAGCTAGAAATGGAAGAGCTCTCTCTCTTGTTTTTCTTCACCAAAGGGCCAGCCAAGAGCAAGGAAAAATGGGATGAAATTGGTCAAAATTTGGTTTTAGTAAAGGTGAGAAAGTTAGGCAAGTCTTCCTCCAATCGGAACGCGACACGTGGCGTCCTTTAGGTTTTAAGCTTATCTTCTCACTTCCAATGGTTAGTCTACCTAATTAACCTCTAATCATCTCCTAGCACCTTGGAAAATAATGTCACTTAATATTTCATCACTTAATCGGCAAAATTATATCGCACTAGCGGGCCCCACATCGAACAAATGCACTTCAAGTTACGTACACTAACTTATACTAGGAAAATGATTTAAAAATTGTACTTACTTGTAAAATGTACAAAACATTTAATATTTTCAAAGGACGGTATAAAATATAGGCAAAGAAATAAAATAATATTTGGAAAATGTGAAAATTTTCGGGTTCTCACAAATTGGCTATCGATGTCTTCATAAGACTTGTAGTTCTCTATCTTAACTTTGAAACGGTATAATGTGTACCCCAAACCGATAGGTGTAGTTTCAGTTGTGACCGAAACGCCAAGAGACGTCAAACCTGCTATTTTGTTGTTTGTCCTTAAACTTGATTTCCGGTCGCATTACTAGTATTGTTTTGTAATTGAATGACATTAAGCCTAGTTGAAGGGTTATTGTGGTAATATTGCTTGTGTGTGACTTTGGGGTTAATTTGAGGAAAACAATGAAGCCATAAATGGCTGAAAAATAGCTAAATACAAAGGGCATGCCGTCCAAATTTTCACTCGAGAACTAGACGTGTGTAATTGTGGTTCGAGCGAATAGTTGAGTTTGAATTAACCTTGAATTGTCTAGGTTATTCGAGTCATCTTTTGTAGAGGTATATAAGCTAGAGTTCGGCCGAAACTTGTACCCTTGAAAAAATGAAAGTAACGACTAATAGAAATACATTTTCTTCGTCTTTTTGACTCAAATGAGAATTCCAAAGTTTTAATCACTTCCTTACCAACACTAAAAGAGCGAGCGTGAGTTTTTTAGGGTGTGATATGTAATATGAATATTACCCAAATGAGTTTCAGTTACTTGATTTTCGTTAAACGAAACGCTCAAGTTTCGAATCTTAGTTAATTTCAAAGCTTTTAAATGATGTTTTATCGCAGATTTGGACTCCAACGAAGGAGTTACACCTGAGCGTGATTTTAACAAACACTAAATCTTTGGTGAGTGCTTCCAAATATATGATTGAGCTTGATATTTGATTTACCAATGTGATCGGATAACATTTGCTTGGTTTGGTCGGACAAGTGTATACTTTATCGCATTTGACCTAACTCAACTAAATACTTGATATCTCATTCATGCTTGTACAAGTGACTTGATTTGCATTGACCTGTACTTATATTTGTACTTGTACTTGACTTGTAAGTATTGAGCGGCAGTATGTACCACACTCGATACGAGTGGGAGGTACCTCTCATTCCTGTCTCCATATTTTTCTCTTAACTAAGTCGATTGGTCATCGACTATAGTGACTACTTGGAAACCCAAACCCTATTGGTTAGTTAATCGTGTCGAGCCGGCAAGAGTTTGGTCGATTAGATAGCGAACTATGGATATCTAGTGTTGTCGAGTGGAGTGATACTTCCTCGACTAATCTGTATGCTCGAGTATTACCACCAGTGTTTAGTTGGTATTCGGATCCGGTAAGGGGGTTGAATGGTGGATGGATTGGAGTTAAGCAAAATACTACTGGATTGGGTACTACTTGAAAGTTGACGGAGTGTCAACTAATACTTGATCAACCTCTAGTGAAGCAATGGGAATTTGGCTCCTGAGAGCCATCTGTATCCTTATACTTTGATTGTTATTCATAGTATTATTGTTTCTTTTAAAAAGAATTTTACATTCGCTCATTTTGAGATCTGCTATTTGAAGTCTTATTGTTCAATTTTATGAACTTGTTATACTCGTTAGTTTGCTACGTTGAGACTTGTACTTTTAAATAATGGTCAACTTGCTATTTGAAACCTCACTGGATTTTTAACTCATTCCACGCCATTTATTTTCCTTACATGGGGTACGAGCGAGGCGTGTGACTTGTACAGCCTAACGTAGTCTATTTTTTTTGAAATTTTGTAATTTTACTCGCACTAGTCGTTCGATTATGGTTGAATGTATTTAGAATTCCAATCTTTTGATGTATTTGGGGTTGTATGGATGTTTGAGACAGAAATGAATGTATTTGTACTTTCCAAACTTGGTAACTTATTTCTTTTATTCTTGAGGTTGTACCCTATTTTATTTGAAATGAGTAATTGCGTTCTGGCGAGAGTTGGACAGGCGGTCCGCTAAACCCTCGGGTACGCCTTAGGGGGAGGTGAGATCATCACAGATGGTATCAGAACTCTTATCGAGCTTGTGCTGGGAGAGGATTCTAGAACTGTGAGGATTGGCTTGTTAAGTGTGGAACAAATGTCTATTGTTGGGGACATTAGATATGTATGTTGGATAGGAATCTCTAATATGGGTGATTTACTCTTGGGACCGGCCGGTTCGAGTTGTGAATTACCTTATTGTTGATTCCTGTACCTGAGTACCAAAGAGTGATACCTTTATGACAAGTCAATATATTGAGTGATATTAGGATAAGTTTGGATGGCAAAAGTCAAGGCACAGGGGATGCGAATAGTCTGGACTTGGAATATATTGAACATATTAGTGAGATTTGGGACCCTTCTTATTCACATGTACGTACTTGGTTGTACTTTTTTAAGTTTTGATTAAGTGTAGTGCTTGAACAATACGTAGAGTTAATGTCCCATAGGGAATGTGAATTGCTATGATAGAACGTATGTTTGTCCTTTTATGATTTGAAAATACTTTTATCGAACTTTATAGTTAGTTTATTTTACTTATATTTATATAGGCTATTGTTCAAAAGAGGTATGGAGGGTAGACGGAGTCAAAAACGCGGAACTACCCGAGGGCGCGGTTCTAGTCATGGCTATAGGGTTAGACAGGCACAAGAACCAGTACGGGAACCGAGAGAGG
Organism: Coffea humblotiana; assembly: GCA_023065735.1. Classification (NCBI taxonomy): domain Eukaryota; kingdom Viridiplantae; phylum Streptophyta; class Magnoliopsida; order Gentianales; family Rubiaceae; genus Coffea; species Coffea humblotiana. Next base: position 7,564,022 of record CM041208.1, on the reverse strand, counting down.
AGAGGTGAAACGGTTGAACCACAACCTGGACCTCGAGCTGACGGGGGACCAAGTAGCAACGGTAATTCAGCAAATGACCAATATACTTGCTTGACTGGTAGAGCAGCAGGGTCAAGCCCCTGTTAATCAACATAGGGATCCTGAAATAGGGTAAGATAGGGCTCTAGAGAGATTACAAAAGTTTTCTCCTCCTAAATTCCTGAGAGGGCCGAACCCTGAGGTAGTTGAGAGGTGATTAGAGACGATGATTAATCTATTTGCTGTTTTAAACTATGTGGAGGATAGGCAGGTACATTTTGCTATCTTTCAGTTTGAGGGACCAGCCAGAATCTGGTAGAATGTAGTTAAGGCTAAGTGGAAGAGAGAGGGGACCACATGGACCTGGTTAAATTTTGTGCGTGAGTTCAATGAGAAATACCTTCCACCAATAGTCCAAAAGAAGAGGGAGGATGATTTTATTAAATTCCGTCGGGAACCCTAAGTGTATCTGAGTATGAGACTCACTAAACTATCCAAATTTGCTCCCGAATTAATAGTTACGGAGCAAAGTAGGGTAAGGAGGTTTGTATAGGGATTAAATGTGAAAATACAGGATGTCTTGGCGGCGGCACAAATTAATACTTTTACGGAAGTTTTGGAGAAAGCCCAGAGAATATAAATTGCCAGGGTACAAGTAAGAGTTTTTCATGCAAAACGGAAAGGTGCGCCTGGTGGAAGTCAAGGGCAGGAACAAGGTGATCTAGATATGCCACCCTCTAAGATGGATCGAGGAGGTGGTGGTGAGTGACTTTCAAGGACACTCAAGGAAGTTATTGCAAGAGAAGCCTCAGGTGGAAGGGGACAAGCAAGAGGTGCCTTGCAGGGAGGTCAGACCTCAACCCCTCAAGTAACTTGTGGGTACTGTGGAAAATTTAACCATATCGAGGATAATTGCTGGAGAAAATCTCGAAAGTGCTTAAGGTGTGGAAGTACTGAATATCAGATCGTCAATTGCCCCCTGATTAGTGATGCTCAGTCGGTTGGCAAATCAAACCCTAAACAACTGAATGTAGGAGGGGATAAACCCATAGTACCAACCAGAGTATATGCTTTAGACCACCAAGGTAAATTTCATGTTTTTCATTATCTGGCTAAACGTTTTGCTAAAGGTGAGACCTAGGGGCTAGAGAAGGACATGCAAGAAAAATACCCTGAGTTATTTACGAATAAATATATGAATTTCGAGGACGAAATTCTTTTAAGGGGGAGAGAGTGTGACGACTGGAAAATTCGCTCATATTTTCTTAAAATTTCCTTTTATTTTGACTCAATTACTTTATGATAGTTTTACTACTCATTTACTCCCTCAATAGTTGTAATGAATAAGAGATTTAAGGGTTTTACCCTTAGTTTTATAGTTCGGGTAAATTAGAGTTTTCGCGTATTTTGGCCGTGTGATCACTTGGTGAGGTGTGTGTACTAAATTTGGTGGTTAAGAGTGAATTTTAGATAAGAAAAAGTGTGTGATTAGAAATAATAATAATAAGTTAGTGAATTGTAAGTGAAAATTCTAGTACGTACGAGTTAAGGAAAAACAGTGTGAACTGACATGTACCATTTGTTATCGAGTGAGTACACCATTTGAATACTACTTAATTACCTTAATCACCTTACTTTTATTTCAGCTAATCACCCCTAAAATATCCTATAAAACAGCCACCATTTTTGACCAAAAGAAAAGGAAGAAAGAAAAAAAAAACAAGAGGACCAATGGTGGCTTGACAAGTGTTGGCCAACCAAGTTTGACCAACAAATTTCCTATCTTCTTAACTTTGTTTTTGGACCAAAATTCTTGCACTTTTTTCTTCATTGTAGCCATGAGTTTGGAGAAGGAAAAGAGAGGAGAGAAAACTCCATTTCTACCATAACAACCTTGCTTGAATCTTGAGAAAAGTAAAGTGAAACTTGAATCAACTCCGATTAATCTTTAGGAAAGTTTGGAGATGAGTTTGGTGGAACTTTTGGGAGGAAAAAAGTTCTTGTATTACAACTTATTTTGGGGATTTGAGGTATTATACTAGAAACCTCTCTTGTTTCTTGCTTATTTTGCAATTTAAGCAAAACATGGCTTGATTGTGATGGATTGTATGGAAGATTTTATGGTTTGGCTTATTAGCTTATAATTTTTAGTTAGGGTTTGAAATTTTCAGTTGTGATTATTGTTGTTTACATAATATATGATGTGTAGGAGCTTGGATAGGGACTTGGGTAGTGATTTAAGACATGAATGAGAATTTTAAACCTTGAATCATCAAATTTTAAGTTTTAAGGTTGAAACTGCCCTATTTCTGACCTGTTTAATTCATCCATGTTAGAGGCTGAATCAGGCCTAGATCAAAACATGAAAGTTGTAGGGAATGGAGTTATATAACTAACTGCCTCTAAAATTTCAGCTCAATCGGAGTACTGTACCATGTGAAATGACAAAATTACCCTTGACTGTCAAATGCACTGTTTCGCGGACAGTTTTCTGTTTTCTTTGAGATTGTACATTTTGACCTTGAAAATGAATGAATTAGCTGTTGATGTCTCATAAGACTTGTATTTCTCTGTCTTAGTTTCGAAACGGTATAATGTGTACCCCAAACCGATAGGTATAGCTTCAGTTGTGACCAAAATGTCAAGAGACGTCAAATCTGTTGTTTTGTTGTTTGTCCTTAAACTTGATTTCCGGTCGCATTACTAGTATTGTTTTGTAATTGAATGACATTAAGTCTAGTTGAAGGGCTATTGCGGTAACATTGCTTGTGTGTGACTTTAGGGCTGATTTGAGGAAAACAATGAAGTCATAAATAGCTGAAAAATAGTTAAATACAAAGGGCATGCCGCCCAAATTTTCACTCGAGAACTAGACGTGTGTAATTGTGGTTCGAGCGAAGAGTTGAAGTTGAATTAAATTTGAATTGTCTAGGTTATTCGGGTCCTCTTTTGTAGAGGTATACAAGCTAGAGTTCGGCCGAAACTTGTACCTTTGAAAAAATGAAAGTAACGACTAATAGAAATACGTTTTCTTCATCTTTTTGACTCAAATGAGAATTCCAAAGTTTTAATCGCTTCCTTAACAATACTAAAAGAGCAAGTATGAGTTTTCTAGAGTGTAATATGTAATATGAATATTACCCAAATGAGTTTCAGTTACTTGATTTTCGTTAAACGAAAAATTAAGTTTCGAATCTTAGTTAATTTTAAAGCTCTTAAATGATGTTTTATCGCAGATTTGGACTCCAATGAAGGAGTTACACCTGAGCGAGATTTTAACAAGCACTAAATCTTTGGTGAGTGCTTCCAAATATATGATTGAACTTGATATTTGATTTACCAATGTGATCGGATAACATTTGCTTGATTTGGTCGGGCAAGTGTGTATTTTATCGCACTTGACCTAACTCAACTAAATACTTGATATCTCATTCATACTTGTACAGGTGACTTGATTTGCATTGACCTGTACTTGTATTTGTACTTGTGCTTGACTTGTAAGTGTTGAGTGGCAGTATGTACCACACTCGATACGAGTGGGAGGTACCTCTCATTCCCTTCTCCGTATTTTTCTCTTGACTAAGTCGATTGGTCATCGACTATAGTGACTACTTGTGAACCCAAACCCCACTGCCTAGTTAATCGTGTCGAATCGGCAAGGGTTTGGTCGATTAGATAACGAACCATGGGTATCTAATGTTGTCGAGTAGAGTGATACCTCCTCGACTAATCGGTATGCTCAAGTATTACCACCAGTATTTAGTTGGTGTTCGGCCCCGGTAAGAGGGTTGAAAGGTGGATAGGTTGGAGTTAAGCGAAATACTACTGGATTGGGTATTACTTGAAAGTTGATGGAGTGTCAACTAATACTTGATCAACCTCTGGTGAAACAATGGGAATTTGGCTCCTGAGAGCCATCTGTATCCTTATACTTTGATTGTTATTCGTAGTATTATTTTTCTTTTAGAAAAAAAGTTTATATTCGCTCATTTTGAGATCTGTTATTTGAAGTGTTATTGTTCACTTTTATGAATTTGTTATGCTCGCTATTTTGCTACGTTGAGACTTGTACTTTTGAATAATGGTCAACTTGCTATTTGGAATTTCACTGGGCTTTTAACTCATTCTACGCCATTTGTTTTCCTTACGGGGGGTACGAGCGAAGCGTGTGACTGGTACAGGCTAGCGTAGTCTAGTTTTTTTTTGAAATTTTGTAATTGTATTCGCACTAGTCGCTCGATTAGGTTTGAATGTATTTGGGGTTGTATGGATGTTTGAGACAGAAATGAATGTATTTGTACTTTCCAAACTTGGTAACTTATTTCCTTTATTCTTGAGATTGTACCTTATTTTATTTGAAGTGAATGAGTGAGTTCTAGCGAGAGTTGGGCAGGCAGTCGTCACAAGATTAGATGGCATTATGGTGCCTCGCGAAATTGCTCAAACAAATAAAAAGAGGCTGACTTATGTCCTGATGAAAATCTAACTGGTCTTGTCTCAATAAATAGTATTCCAAACTTGCTTAACTCTAAATAGAGAGGCAAGTTTTTGGCCTTATTCTATATATTTTTGGTTGTCCTGCTATTTATACTCTAATTTACACTTTCTTGAAATGTTTTAATTAAGTACTTTTCAACTATTGATATAAGGCAAAAAAGTAAGAATAATGTAACCGTTAGAGAATACTATTGCTACAAATTTCAATTTAGGGATGGCAATAGATCTATGTTATTTCATTTAGGTAGGCTCTTGCAATAATTTACCATGGCATTTATATAAAATTTGAAACATGTCGGCTGGACTATCATTGGAGAAAACAAAATAAGGTTCCGACATAAATTTTGCAAGGGATTCTGGACTCTTTCTTAGTAGGCAAAACCAATGGGAATATGGTAGGCCTTAGAGTAGTCTTACCAACTTTTTTTTGGTGGTCCTAGACATGAGTCGTAGTTATATTGACACTATAGCACTGGTTCAAAAATATGGTAAGCCTGACTATTTTCTTACTATAACTTGTAATACAATGTAGCCTAAAATACAAAATAATATAAAATATGATGACAAACCACTGAATAGATCAAACCTCTTTTTAAGAGTGTTTAGAGCGAAACTTGAAACGCTAAAGAATGAATTACTAAATAAACAGATTTTTGGTGAGGTAGCTGCTGTGTATATGTGATTGAATTCCAAAAAAGAAGCCTTTCTCATGCTCAGACAATGTTTATTATGAAACTTGATTCTAAACCAATAAATCCAGAAACTTATGACAAAGTTGTTAGTGCTAAAATTCCTAATCTTGATAAAAATTATCATTTATACTTTCTTTTAATTAAACATGTGATTCATGGTCCTTTTGGCGATTTAAAAATTAATAATATGTGTATGAACAATAGAGTATGGAAGAACCATTATCCTAAATCGTTTGCAGAATATAGTGATAACTGTTATTTTATGTACTTTTTATGTAGTCATTTATATGTGTTTTAGTGTATTTTTAGATAATTTAGAATTAAATATTTAGGTTTCTAGTCAAAAGTTGCATATTGTGATTTTAATGCATTTCTATGGCACTAAGTAGTGAAAAGTTCATGTTTTTGTAGGTTTTAATGCTTCAATCATCAAATAAATACATCGAGTATTTGTATAATTTTTGATGAATTGAATTTGATTTCAAGTTGACATGAAGTACAAGTGATGATGTGGTGAAGAAACAAGGAGGAAAAGGGATTGGAGGAAACAACACATATTGGTACTTGGGCCATAACTTGAGCTAAAAAGATGGGATAGAAATGATTCTCGAAACATTTTGAAACTAATATAATGATTTGTAATTCACATGAGATATCAAAGTCTAGTTCTCATGATTTTGTTGCCAAACATCTGAATTACTAAAGCAAGTTTCTACTGGAATGCTCACCCTACCAGTTTTAGTATTTTGAGCATGTCTGAGCATCCATACCTCCAAATTATTGATTTTTGTGCCATTGGAAAGATAATTCAAAGGGTTACAAATTTCAGTTTTTACACAAAAAGCTGATTCAGCCATTTTCATGGGTTACAAAATAGGGGAAGAAACTATTCTTGATAGAAACAATTTTGTGCTGGGGATCCTCGGTAGAATGGTTTTGAAGTTGAATGAAATCTTTTATCAATCCATACCTCCAAATTCTTGATTTTTGTGCCATTGGAAAGATAATTCAAAGGGTTACGAATTTCATTTTTGCACAAAAAGCTGATTAAGCCATTTTCATGGGTTACAAAATAGGGGAAGAAACTATTCTTGACAGAAACAATTTTGTGCTGGGAATCCTCGGCATAATGGTTTTGAAGTTGAATGAAATCTTTTATCAAAGGTGAAGCCATTTCTTCAAAATCGTTTCTTGACCAAGAACTAAATACAAGCCCCATTTTCTCGTTTAAAAAGCTGCAATACAACTTGCACAACTTGCTCCCTCTTGGGCCATTTTTCTTCCTTTCACTTTTGGGTTAGAAAGACAATTTGATGGCAAGATTCAAAACTCAAGACAATCACTTTTGTCAACATTTAGCAACTTTCATACTTTGGAATCAACTTTTATTAACTTTTATGGACCTTTTGAGATTCTTTGTCAAGCTTTCATATTTGAGATAAGGACTTTCTTGTGTCTTGGAAAGATAAATTTTTAGAAACTTGTAGAAAATTTGTCTATAAATGGGCCCTCTTGTAAAGCTTTTTTGGTAACTCTCGAGCATACAGAAATTACACAAAATGTAGTTTTCACTAAAACTCTTTAGTTCATTACTTTAATATGGAGTAGTATAGTTCATCAATTCTTGTAATAGCTAAACTTAGATGAGGTATTAGATGAACATGGAGAGTTTGGATCTTTAATGACAAGGGTGATATCTCTCCTATTCTTTATTGCTTGTATTGAATCATATGCTTAGTTATGATATAAGTTTGGTTCTTGTTCCTCTTTACTTTATGTTTTGCTAGTAGTTTTACCTAGGAGTTGGATAAACTTGCTATGTAAAGTTTTCATAGTTATTTGAGTTTATTTCTTGAACATGTTACTTAACACTTTTTCTTCTACAATCATGATTGACTTAGTACCACTGATTGTGATTATCTAAAGGTGTTGTTCCATCAATGAAGTTGTGATTTAACACTAGTTCAAAGAAGTGTTAAATGTAGGGAGTTCACTTGTGAAAGTAGTGAATTACTTTTGTGACTTTTTATGCATGTAATTTCATAAAATCTAATGACTTTGTGGCTGATTTCATAACCACGAAAATAGATATGATTTAGTTACAAGTGTAGTTGATTCACTATGTGAGTAGGTTTTACATACGTTAAAAAATTATGCCATAACTAACTAAGGTAATAATATTTACTTAATCGGTAATTTTCACTTACAAGAGTTGTTTGTAAATCCATAACTCTAGGAATGTCTTTGTTACTATTTTTACTACTTTTGTTTCATGTTTGTAGTATAAATTTACTTATTTTATTTGTAATAGTCTAACTAATAGAGGAGTTCGAATACCACAAGTAATTGACAATCTTTCCTATGAGATTGACACTTAGTATCTCCTATAAACGATCAATATACTTACAGAAAATAGGGTGTTTAGATTTTTAAAATTTGCATCAAGGAAAAATCTCATCAACTTTTTGGTACTATTGCCAAGGGTATTTGGAATTAAACTTGTGTGTATATTTGAATCCCGTCACATACAACTCATTTGGAAGATGAATATCTACATTATTGAAGGACAAATAATGGTCAAGCTATTAAGGTTAGATTTCATGACTTAGATAATAGATGGGTCATCCCATATAATGCTTATGTACTATCTCTATTTGATTGTCATATAAATGTAGAAATTTGTTCAACAATCAAACTTGTTAAATATTTGTATAAATATGGTTTATAGAGGCCATGATCTTAGTAGTTTTAATATTGTTTCTAAGAATACTTCTAATGAAGTTGATAAGATTAAGTAGTTCCAATAAGGGAGGTGGATATCACCTCTAGAAACTTTCTGGCAGATTTATGGCTTCACCATTAATCATATGACCCCATCAATCTATGCACTCCAAGTTCATCTTCCTAAACATCAGTCGGTCTCATTTAACAAAAATGCAAACCTTCTTAGTGTTGTAAATAGTACTGATTTCTCAAAGACAATGCTTGTTGAGTTCTTTGGGATGAACCGAACAAATTGAAAATCCTAGGATTTCAAATGCTTTTATGATGACTTTCCAAACATTTCATCTGGAGTTCTCAGTATAGAATCTGGATCGAAAGAAAACATGCAAAGATCATTGAGGGACTGGTTAGTGTTAATCCAAATGAAGTCGAACGTTACTATCTTAGATTATTTCTAACACATGTTCCAGGTCCTACTTCATTTGGAGATTTGTTAAATGTTAACAGCTCACAGACCATTTCTTACAAAGAGACTGCTTTACAGTTAGACCATTTAAATTCTAATAATTACATTGAAAATTCTATTGAAGAAGCTACGTGTTTCCAGATGCCTTCTTCTCTCAGATTTTTATTTGCAGTCATGCTCTCATTTTGTTCACTTGTTAATCCTAAACTTCTTTGAGAAAAATTTAAAGATCATATGTCACGAGATTTTCTGCACTCCAAGACTTATACTAATTATATTCTAGTAGAGATAAGAATGAGGGTTCTTGAAGACATTAACAAGTGCTTGGTACAAATTGGAAAGTCAATATGTGACTATGATTTCATGCTAGCACCTCCTCAACTTACTCACCAAGGGAGGTTTACAAAAGAACTCGCTAGTTAGCAAAATATTAAGATCCCAAAAGCAAACCTATTGGTTGCTTTTAGATTAAATACAAGACAATAAAAAGCTTATGACATCATACTTGACACTATTTTTGGAAATTCTAGCCAAGAATTCTTCATCGATGGTTCTGGTGATATTGAAAATACTTTTTGTTCTCATGCGCTCCTTGCTACTTTAAGGTCACAAAGATATATAGCCCTTGCTATAGTTATATCTAGTGTCGCTGCATCAATTTTTTCGGGGGGATGGACAGCACATTCTAGATTTAAAATTCCTTTTCCCTTATCAGTTGTTAAAACTTGTCAGGTTAGCAAGAAAAGTAGCCTTGTGAAATTGATCCAACAATCCAAACTAATCTTGTGGGATGAAACTTCTATGGCTAAACACAAAACTATAGAAACTTTTAATTCTTTACTTCAGGATATAATGGAGAGAGACCAACCATTTGGTGGAAAGGTGGTTGTTATTGGAAGTGATTTCAGCTAAACACTCCCTCTTATTGACAGGGCATTAAGAGAGGTCTAAATAGAAGCTTATTTAGTTAAAGTATCCTTATGGACATCTTTTCAAAAAGTAGAACTTACAAATAATATAAGAACCTTATTAGATCTAACTTACTCACACTTTTACTACATATTGGTGAAGGTATAGAACCAACAGATGAAAGTGTGCAAGTCACGTTATCCCTTTTGATAACCAAGAAACTTCATTGCAGAGATGAACATTAGCCTGCTTCTTAAATCCTAACATGACGTCACCTTTTCTTTCCTTTATATAGCCTCTGCACGCTTATAACCCTAGAAATAAACATCATCTTCCAAACTCTAATACTCTTTTTTTATGCATGGGTTGCTTGCTTCCATATATTTAGACTTGTGCCTCTATTCAGAAGATCCCTATAAGTTGATGAATAAGTATATTGTCGCGCCCCATTTTTTTTGAAAAATAAATAAAATTATGCATTTATAAAAAATGAATTTTTAATTTAATTTTGAGTGAAAATGAGTTTTTGATTTGTAGGGAATAAATAAAGAAAAAGGGCCTAAAAATGGGACTTAGAAGTGCGATGATTTTGGTCCAAAATAATAGTTTAAAAAGGGTTTTTAATGAAAAATAGGAGTCGCCACTTAGTATTGAGTTAAGGTGTACCAAGTCACCTAAAATGAATTTTTGAATAAAAAGTAGAGAAAACCTTTTTTAAACGACTCCAAATCTTCGAAAATCAAGAGAAAAGGGTTCGGGAGTCACGGTTGAAAAAAGGGAAAGTAAGGATAAAATCCAAGGCACCCTTTCAACCTAGCCAAGGCTAGTTGCGTGATTTAGTAGAAAATTTTCTTAATTTAACCTAAAATCTTATCACATTTGAATGTTACTATATGAATGCAAATCTAGACCAAATGGCTATTGAAAGGGTTGAGATGTCTCTTCGAAATTTAATTGGTGCAAATCGCATTAATTGCGATGGCCAAAAATGATCTTTAGAAGAGGTCATGAGTATGCAAAATATGAGACTCGAAGAAAAGAAAAGAAAAATAATAATATACAAATATACATGATCTAAAGGAATGCATTATAACGGGTACAGGGAACTAAGATTCGTGACTAGATTTTTCTTTTTATAAAGGAGATACGAGCGTGCTAAGACTAAGAGGCCATACTCATCCATATCTCATATTTAAAGGGTGATTTCCCTAATTTAATTAAGCAAATGCACTAATATACTCCTAATTTCCTTAAATGAAATGAAAGTCTAAATATCATATTTCGCATTTAGGGATAAGGGATATATATAGGGGAAATATCATGCAAAATGGTAAGGATTCTAAAAAGTAGAAAATATGTATGAAATGTAGTGATTTGTCACACAAACGTGATCTAATGCGTGGACGGTCGCTAAGGATCTAGCGTTGGACTAACTCATGTCTATAAGTTCTCACTAGCGTTGGACTAGTGAGAAATCGGAAAAAAAGGGCCACAACTAGCGTTGGACTAGTGTGGTGATGTCACACATTTATTATAATCGAATAAATCACATAAAACATGATAAAAGTAAGTAAACACATAAATCATATAGAGCACGTAGCATGTAAACATGATATTTAGATGCAAAGATCCTAAAAAAGCGAGTAAACACGTAAACACACAAACAAATAAAAGCAAATAGAGACCTAACTATTACATTTGGGCGTTCTAACTACAATCTAAGGAGGGAAAAAATAAAATAATAACCTAACTATTACATATATCTAACTAAATACATTTTTGGCAAAATTAAAACCTATATATTACATAATCTATCTAAATACATGTCTTGAAACCCCTAACTATTACAATTTGGAATTTAAATGCCTCCCAAATAATTATCAAAATTAAATTAAATATATGAAACTTAAAACAAATAAAACAAATAACTAAAAGAAAAATCACTCAAAAACATGCAATTACACACATAAAAACACATAAGAGCACATAAGAGAATTTAAAAATAACACAAGAGGTCACCTTCCTTTGAAGTAGTAGCTAATAGGGGATTGGATTTGCCCTATTTAACTCCAAAATTAACAAAAATCATTAAGACATTTAATTAAAAAAAGCAATAATATGTAAAGAAATGGAAATAATCATGAATTTTATCAATTAGAGAGTTTAAATGAAGCATAATTACTAATTAAGGAAGATAATCAACATATATTTAAGAAATTAAAACAAGCAAGGACCTAATTGAAAAATTATAAAAGTTTTGGGGGTCAAATTATTATTACAAAATTCTAGGGGTCGAAATTAAAGGAAAATGAAATTAAGGGCTCTAAATAAAGCCTACCAAACTTAATGCTAAAAAATTCACAAAGATAAATCAAAATCCACTTGCTAAAACTAAACAACAAAAAGAATCACTTAAATCTTTATTTCTTTTGCTAAAACCCAAATCAAAACTATAAATCTATCAAAATTATTAAATCTTAAATTTCATCCTAAAACTCATAAATAATCTATCCAAAAATTATATTAAAGTATTGTAGACACCAAATTTTTGTCAATTTTAATATTTTCTTAGATTTTTTTTCTATTTAATGAATTATTTAGTTTCTTGCATTTTAATATGTGTTTTTCTCATTTTGCAGGTTTGTTTTAGGAAAAGAAAAAAAAAAGAAAGAAAACAAAAATAAAAAAAATCAAAATCAAATTATTACTAAACTTACACATTTTCATCATTTTTCCTACCAAATACACCCATTTTTACACTCCATTTCTAGGTACCTTTCATTTTCTTTTGGTAAAAGGCCATCATTTGACAAGAACCAAACCCAATTGACTCATGCTTGGCCATTCATTTCTCTTGCTCTGAACACTCAACATTTCCTAAGAGAAAAAGGGGGAGACACTCCATTCAAGCGGACTGACTGATCTCTCGGTTCTCTTTTCTCCTTCCGAAGAACAAAAACTCCACTTTTTGGGCTCCAAAAAATACATCTCTCGGACTCTCCCTCAAGACAGAAGACAAGAGAAGAAAAAGAAAACCCAACTCTCCACTCCCTCAATTTCACTCTCTCGGCTCTCTCCCTCAAAAAAAAGAAAAAAGAAAAAAAAGAGTATACACACAAGAAGGCAAGCAATCGGACGTGGGGAAGTTGGAATCTCATCAAAATTCTTAACTAAGGTCATAAGAGGTATCAACATTTTCATTGAACTATTTTTCGGTTTTTCTTTTATTATGTTAAATTCATGTATATTTGGTTATTGCTGTTGTTTTCCTTGTTGTTGCTGCTGGTGTTTGTTGAAGTTTTGGGGTGAAGCCATGAATAAACATTAAGAAAAAGATGATTTCTGTGAATGCATGCCAAATGTTTGAAAAAATGTCTAAATGAAAAAGGAATTAAATGAGTGAATTTGGTGTGTATGTTTTGCTAAAATGGATGACCATCAGCTAGTACAAAGCCTGCAAATGCTTAGCTATCCAAAATTTTGGAGTTTTTGAGCCTTATAAGCATTAAAATAATTTTCTTCATTTTTGGGGCTGTTTTGATTTAATGCATCATTTTGTTGTTATTCACTTGCAAGCTAATATTATAGTTGTAACGTAGAGGTTATAAGGAGGGTTTTGGCATAATTTTTATGATTTTTGGTGAAGGTTTATGGTGTTTTAAAAAAATAAAAGTTGGGCTGTTTTGTAGCATTTTGGCCACTTTCGGGTCATATTTTGTAAAAATTAACTCCGGAAATGGAATCTACGCGAAAAATGGAGTTGGGAGGTGTATTTTGAGGAATTTTGGTGACCGGAGGGGTCGCCGGCGGCGGCGCAACCGGCAGCCACCATGGCCTTCAGCTGGCCGAAGAAGAAGAAAGAAACGGAAGGTAAGAAGAAAGGAAAAAGAAAAGGAAGGAAAAGAAAGAAAAAAAAAAGAGAGAAAGAGTTGGGCTAAGGTTTTCTCTTTCGGTTGGGCCAAGAGTTATTTTTATGGTGGGTTTCGGTTGGACTAGGAGGTCAGAGCCCATGTTTTTTTTGGTCGGGCTTGAGTGATGACAAAACGGGCTGGCCTAGGTATGCTGGCTTGGACTTTCGGTCGGGCCGGATGGCCTTCGGCCCAAATAAATAAATTGATGGCCCAGTGGCCTGTTTTCTTAAGAAGATCTGATGGCGAATTTTCACTTTAACCCCTGGCCTTTGGAATAGTTTTACTGTGGCCCAGAACATTTTAAATCTCTTTCGCTTAGGTCCTTAATTTAATTGTACTTTGGTCCCTGAACTTTATCTTTCAGTTAATTTTGGCCCCTAAACTTTGGGAAAATTACATTTTGACCCTAAAAGTTTTTCAATTTTGCAATTTAGTCCCTAATGAATTTTGACTATTTTATTATGATTGTTTCTTTTCTTTAATAGTTAATTATGCTACTTTTGAGTATATTTAACTTGTAATTTCTAGATGTTATTAAATTTATTTGCGTTTGACATGTTTAAGGTGATTTTTTGTGTTTTTATCATTATTATTATTTTCAATTAAATTGGTGCCTTGATTTCTTTGTTCATTTTGAGTATAAATAGGATAATTTGACTTCCATTTAGTCACCACTTCAAAGGGAGGTACCCCTATTATTATTTAAATGTCAATTACGTGCTTTTATGTGCTCCTACATGTTCCTATGTGTTTATATATTTTTATATGCTTTATTTATTTGATTTAAATGTTCATTCAAAATTTTCTCATATTTGTTTAGTTAATTCTTATAATTATTTGAGAGGCATTTAAATACCTCAAAATGTAATAGATAGGATAACTAGATTTATTTTAACATACTTTCCCCATTTAGATTGTAGTTAGGCTCCCCGATGTAATAGATAGGTTTGCGTGTTTATGTGGCTTATGTGTTATGTGTTTTATCCGCTTTTCTTAGGATTTTTGCATTTAGATATTATGTTTATGTGTTATGTACTACGTGCTCTTATGTGTTTATTTGTTTTAATTTATGCTTTATTTGTCTTATTATGTATTAAGAATGCATAACGTCACCACACTAGTCCAACGCTAGTTGTGGTTTCTCCCTCTGCTTACTTGCTAGTCCAACGCTAGTAAGGATTTTTAGAAATGGGCTAGTCCAATGCTAGACCCTTAGGTTGTTCGTGCGTTAGATTCATCTTTGTGTGATATTCATTACATTTTCATGCATATTTTCATTTTTAGGATCTTTTCTCATTTGCATGATATGTCCTATTATATTATCCCATATCCCCTATCCCCTATATGTGTTAATCATATCATTAGAATTGCATCTCATTTAAGAAATTGTAGAAATAAGTTAGTTCATTTGCTTGTTCATATTAGGAGAATTATTCTTTGAACATGGGAAATGGGTGGTTATAACTCTTTAGTTTAAATACCCCATCGATCTTTGTATAAGAAAATTACGTCACGAGGTTTTTGTCTCCCGCACCCATTATGTTGCATTCCTATTCTTTGGCTACTTATATCTAGATATTTAATTTAAGTTTCTTTTCTTTTCTTTGAATTTCATTTGCATACTCGTGACCCCCTTCAAGGAATTATTTTGGCCTTCGCAATTAATGCGATCGGTATCAATTAAACCCTTGAATGGATATTTTGTCCCTTTCGATATTTTATAAATTTAGATTTGCATTCATGTAGGGAAACATCCAAAAGTGATAAAATTAAGGGTTAGATTAGGAAAATTTTGACTAAACCTCGCAACTAACTTAGACTAGGTTGAAAGGGTGCCCTTAGGTTTGAGTTAATCGAACCTTTGCCTTCCCTTTCTTCAACCGTGACTCCCGAATCCATTTACTCTTGTTTTTTCAAAGATCTGGAGTTGTCGAAAAGGGTTTTATTTTATTTTATTTTTGTCAAAAAAAGTACTTTTGGGTGACTTGTAGGAGTGGGCAAAATACCCGAAGATCTGAAAAACCGAGAAACCCGATTCGACCCGATTCGAAAAATAGGATACCCGATCGATTTCTCTCAGCGGATCAGATAGGGTCGGGTATCCGGAATATTCGGATACGGATACGGATCGTAAAAGCAAAAACCCGCGGGTACCCGACCCGGGGTATATTATGTAATTATTAAAAAATTAGGGGTAATTTTATAATTTTATAAGTTATTAACCCTACCTAAAGAGTTCAGCCGACATTCTTGAAGCAATCCCTTCAGCCAACATAATTTACCAGTATTCATCCTCTGTCTAGGCAATCCCTTTGCGCCGCTCCTGATCTGATCTTGAAGCCTTGCCTCCATGGTTAGACTCGATGCTAAAGCCTTCCCTGTTCTGATCTTGAAGCCTTGCCTCCATGGTTAGACTCGTTGCTAAAGCCTTCCCTCATTTTCTCTTGCTGAAAATCCTCCCTCGGCGGCTCTGCCCTTTTGTTTATGTTCTTTACTCCGGGAAAATTGCTTGATTTTATATATAATGTATTATCATTTGATTTTTTGTTGATTAGTATTGTTTTTTTTCTCAAATTTTCTGTTGCCCAATGATGGAAAAAATTGTTAATATTGAGCGGATTGACAGGGTTTAAAATTCAACGGTTGCCTTTGCACTTCACCGGAAAAATTAGCCGCCACCCACTCTGTCCAGGCAATCCCTTTGCGCCGCTCCTGATCTGATCTTGAAAGCCTTGCCTTCATGGTTAGACTCGCTGCAAAAGCCTTCCCTCATTTTCCCCTGCTGAAAATCCTCTCTTGGCTGGCTCCGCCCTTTTGTTTATGTTCTTTACTCCGGGAAAATTGCTTGATTTTTATACACACACACACACACTGGTGCGTGGCTTAGCTGGTTTTTTTGTCGGTGATCTCAAATCTGTAAAAGGTATCTGTTGAATTACCCGTCAAATTTCGTCTATGATTCATTGAAGCTATGAGATCTGAGGGCTTCTTATGAATATGTTTGAAATTTTTTGCGTTTTTGGGATATTTATTGCTTTAGTTTCTTATTTAGTCCTAAATAGCTATCAAAGCTGAGGACTTTTGATTTTATATCTTGTTGTTCAACATCTATTCAGTTGAACTTTCAGGCTTTGGCTCATAGGTTTTGTGCATTGTATTCATTTATGGGGGATTTAACTAAGTTGTTGTTTTGGAATTTTTGCCCAGTGATGTTATTCAAGCAATAACAATAGAAAGGTTGCTTTTGATTTTCACAGCAAGTCTCCCCCAACATCTGGACGTACAGGTCACAGCGAGTTCATCTTATGAATGTAGAATTTGCACTCTTTAAATAGGGGCGGGTACCCGATGACCCGCTCCTATTTTTCGGGTATCCGAGGATCGGGTACCCAAGAACAATCGGAGCGGATTAGGGTCAAAAAAATAATGACCCGACATCTTAGGGTCGGGTCAGCCATTTGCCTTTCGGGGCGGGTACCCAACCCGTGCCCACCCCTAGTGACTTGGTACACCAAAACTCAATACCAAGTGGCGACTCCTAATTTTTCTTAAAAACCCTTTAGACTAAGTTTTGGACCTAAATTGTCGCATTTTTTTAAAGTCCCATTTTAGGTCCTTTTTCATTTATTTTTAATCACATCTTTTATAAACACCTTATTTTTTTTCCATCGCGAAAAATGGGGCGCGACAAGTATACCAAAGAAAGTTAAAATTTTAAAGGGACAAGATTGATTTTATTTTCCCCAAATTTCAGGCCATAGTGAAATTATTTGAAAAAAAGGAGGCAAAAATGCAAATTTTCATATCATTCATGCAAAGTATTCGAAGCTTCCTTCTGCTGCAAATTTGCAGCTTATCAACATGCAGCAAAGCAACTTAAACCTCTGCTGAAACATGCAGCAAAAAATGCAAATTTTCATATCATTCATGCAAAGCATTCGAAGCTTCATTCTGCTGCAAATTTGCAGCTTATCAACATGCAGCAAAACAACTTAAACCTCTGCTGAAACTTCAAACCCAAACCTACAAGATAACAACCTAAGATCCAAACCATAATCTTGCAATGAAGAACGAATCAAAAGACACAAAATCCATGGCAAACATCCCTCCTAGTTCACAGATAGAAGCAAGCTGACAACTTTTGTTCACAAGTTCCCAACAAGAAATCCTAAGCAAGATTTTTTATTACAAGCTACGAAACTTGCAACAACAACAAAAACAAGTATTCACAATCAGCTTCTAAGCCTTGTCATCTCTTAGTTCAAACAGAATCCACCCGACCCATCAAAATGTATCAAACCCAGCAAAATCATAAAAAACTGCATCATGAACCAAAAAAGAGCTAGATTTCTTGAACTTTTACGTGCAAACAGGTTGGAAAAAGAAAGGAAAGTGAGGGAGGGTTACCTCTTAATGTTTTATGGAGCCAAAACAACGTGAGAAATCTGGAGAAATGCGTTCAGACGATAGGTTTGAAACTGCAAATTTTCTGCCGACGAAGATCTAAGTGTTGACCACTGGCTGATTTCGAGCCAAAAATTTGAGAATTCTGGAGCCGTTATTTCAAGATGTTTTCTTAACAAAGATTACACTACTACAAGTCTAGATAGTGCAGATGACAAAAAACTTCCTAAAAAACTTAGATTTGGAGTCGGATTTTGGTAGAAAATTCAACAGCTCTCCAACCCTGGATCAAGTTCTGCTGGAAATTTTTCTGCCAAGTAAGCAGATTTGAAGCTTCGATTTGAGAGGATTATGGATGTGTTTTGCAAGAGGTATCTGAATACAAATTTCTCTAATCATGTCCTAGTTTACGTAGAAGCTGAAATCCTCTCCAATGGAGCTAAGATAAAAGAGATATTTTCGTCACAAAATGGCTGAAAATCAGCCCTTTTTCCTAAAATTCTGCAGCTTTTTCTTCTTTTCTTTCTTGCTTTTTTCACTCCCAGTTTCTCTCGTTTTTTCTCTCTCTCTGAAATCTCTCCCTCCCTTTCTTGCTCTCCCAGATCCTTTCTTCCTTTCTTGCTCTTTTCTTCTCTTGCCCGAAGCTTTTCTCCTCAGCTCGAAACCCTCTTTTCCTTCTTTTTCGTTTTCCTCCTCCCTCGTTTTCCTCCTCCCCTCTTGCCCGAAGCTTCCTTCCTTCCCTTTTTCTTCTTTCCCCAGTTTCCCTCTACCTCTTCTGCAGCCTCTTTCTCTTTCTTGGTTTCCCCCAAAAATCTCTCTTCCTCCTCTCTTTCTTGTTCCTTTCTTTCTCTTTTGCCGAAGCTTCTCCCGTTTTTCCTTCCTCTCCCCAAGCTCCCTTTTCCTTCTGTTTTTCATTCTTTTTTTTCTCTCTTTGCTCTCCTCTCTTGCTTATTCTCCCCCAGATTCTCCCTTGTTTCCCTCTCTCCGTTTTTCCTTTCTTTCCCTGCCCAAAGCTCTCTTTTCCTTCTCCTCAGCCGAAACCTTTTTTTCTTTTTTCTCTGCCCGTAGCTCTTTTCCCCCTCTTTCTTGTTTCCAGATTTTTCCTCCAACCCCCCACATGTCTTGCCACCTAGCCTTTGAATGTTGTGGCGTGCAAAATACCAAAACCACATAGATAATGCTCACCTATCCCACTTAGCTACCATGCCTGTCTTCCACCTATCTTGTTTTTTTTTTTTTTTGTTTTTTAAAACAAATTTAGCGTAAACAAAAATGTTAATTCCTAATTGAGATTGCTTTACAAAAATTTCATTCTATTTGGAAGAAATTGAGTTTGAAAGGATTAAAAATAAATTTTTGTTGAGAATTTTCTTTTCCAGAAATTTAATGCAAACAATGTTTTTTAAAAAAAAGAAAAAATGATGAACCTCATTTACTAAAATAAAAACAAAAACTAACTATCATTTTGCAAACTTTAACCAAAATAAAATAAAATACAATTAAAATAAAATTTTGGTGTCTACATATATTTTATCACTAACAAATAGCTTAATAGATGATGTAAATAGTTTAATGATCAAGAAGTTTTCAGACGATAAACATGTCTATACAAGTATAGATAGGACTTACCTTCCTTTCTATTTATTTCTTTTTAAAATGGAAGTTTATCTGCCAACTGATGATATCCAGCCAGAGATGAAATCTTGGAGTGCCAAAGTCACTATCCAGGAAAAATGCTAGCTTGCTATAGCAAGCGCGACTCCTACTAGATATCACAAGCTAATCCTTATTGATGCAAATGTAAATTCCACTTTTATAATCACCATAATATCTCTAATGCTCCTTTATTATTTTTGATTGATATTGTGCTAACTTAAGCTGTAAAAAAGTTCTTATGTTAGTTGATAACATGCTTTTCAAATGCAAGGATTAAGTGTCGAAGGTAATCTTTTTAACCAACCTATCCACGTTATGGGAATATACCTCACTGTATTTAAGAACTACAAAATCTCAAATGTTGAAGTCCATCTAATTGATGAAAAATATAGATTTGATGGACTAACTATTCAGCGGGTTATTTCAACTAAAATAGTTGTTGAAGAACTTCCTAATGATGCTAATATGCTATCTACAAAATTTTTCTTTATAATGTTTAAGGATTTAGCACAGATCATGGAATCTAAGAACCATCGTGTTGGTTAGTACATATAATAGCTTGTTATGCTTAACTATGCTCAATATTTAGTCATCCACTTATTAATCCTCTCTATTAATTTTCAATCTTAGACGTCTTAACTGTTACAATCTTTGTATCATCAACTACATTAACAAATGAATTTGCTCTTGGAAAAGTTCAAAAGTTCGTGGTTGTGAATGAGGAATAAGGTAGTTTCCTATGCGACTACATATCAGTTTAATTTTTTTTTTACATTTAATAAAAATTTATTGACTGTTTCTTCCTTCCAAGAAAATACCTCTTTAACTATCACTATTCAATAATTTCATCGACAATGAAGGCCAAAGTATTGTGGAGAATATGAAAAATTTTCTAGTAATCATCTCTAGGAGGTTGAAAGTCAAATCTTTCAATTTTAATTGCATCATCAACATCCCTATGTTTCTTCAAAAAACTCATCTAGTCTAGACCTTTTACCATTCTTGTAATTAATTGATTTTGCTCCATTTTATTACATTGTACTAGCAGTTGTTCAGTCTACTAGACAAGATTTAGTGATACTCATTGACTCCTCCATTCATGAGGTGAGATAGCTTAAAAATTAATAATATGAAAAGTTACATTCGATAGGTCTTTAGTTGTCATTTAAATATTTTAATATATATTTGATTGCTACAAAAAAAAATTAGGATTGGACACAATGGAATGCTCTTCTCTCAAATCATTAAAAACAAATCTTAGGTTTGCTCTAATTCCAAATTCTTTGTGTAGTTGCCTCAAAAATTCACTATAATCTGCTATTAGAATCAAACTGAAAAAGGTAATAACAAATGCTCAGAATATATTCAATAACTTGCAATTTTGTTATTTTGCTCAGACATTGATCCTTTTTATTCTTTTGGTTGTTTAAGATTTCATGGATCAAAACTTCTATATCATGCCAAAACATTTCCAGCATTATTTGTATGTGGCTTGCAAGAAATGTTA
This sequence comes from Coffea humblotiana, assembly GCA_023065735.1. NCBI lineage: Eukaryota > Viridiplantae > Streptophyta > Magnoliopsida > Gentianales > Rubiaceae > Coffea > Coffea humblotiana. The sequence goes on along the minus strand of CM041208.1, from coordinate 7,543,238 downwards.
CAATTCCATTGATGCTTTCTATAATTATTCATACTCATCCAACAAATGTGATGAAAGGCTGTTGAGCTTATTAGCGGAAGCGGAAGATTTGAGACTGAGGCATCTGGGAATGTGACTCTTGAGACTGTACGCAAGATTGGACAAACTAGCATAATGTATATTTCTAGTGGTGCACTAACACATTCTGTGAAAGCACTCGACATTTCCCTAAAGATCGAGACGGAGCATGCGCTAGAAGTAAGCCGGCGTACAAAACGAGGATGAGAATGCATGCAGTTTTTATTTTTGTTTGCGTTTGTTTTGGTTTACAAGTTCAGTAACAAAAGTTTTGGGGATGACGGATTGCAATATTCCAAGGGTTTAGCTAATGTGCGGGTGGCCCATCATCTTGAGCCCATTCGCACTTATGACACGCTGGCAGAGCTACCCTCAATGGCTAGAGGGGGAGCTAGGATGGATAGACTAGGTATGCCTTCTATTCGTATCAGGAGTGGTAGGAACCCGTGTTTTGATGTATGAGGATAGCTCTCACTAGGGTGTGTAATACTTGGTTACTATGAATAAAACGTTTCATTTATAAAAAAAATATTAATAATTATTAATTTCTCTTACATTTATATTAAAAAAAAAATGTGATGAAAGGCAGCAAGTTGAACCGGAATTACCGGAATTCAGCTACTTACTACTATTTCCTTATTACCGGAATTCAGAATCTATTGAGCATATTTTATTATAATAAAGTTATGTGCTTACCAATCATGACTGTTGCATAGATGCTGATTTAATGTTACTTTGTCGAATGACTTTGGAATCATAACCACTACTTTATTTGGGGACTTGACTGAAAAAGTTTTGAACCTACATTATTTTAGAGGTAATGCAATATTTCAAAAATGTAATTATTCTGATATAACAATTTGTTTGTCATTACCTTCTCGATATCTTCCCACTACTACTATTGCATTTTATTGTTGTTTGTTTACTAGAATACTGAGGTGCCACTGGAGCATGTTCATGAAGTTCTGAAAGTTAAGAAATTTGTGCTCAAGTTGCAACCAGCACAAAGGCACTATGGAGATTTTAAGCAATGCTATACTATTCTGTTCTATTATGAAGACACTCAAGTTGAGAGTTAATCATAGGTAGCTATTGAGTCTCCTGCATCTTTCTTATTGAATTCTCCAATGCAAATTACTTCCTTGCAAACATTTGGTAATATTTACTAAACTAGAGGAAATAATACATCATATAATTGTAGTATCATTTCCTTCTACTCTTCTAACCATTGGTATATAAAACTAATCTCTCTCTAAAAAATGTTTCTTTAGAAAGTGAAGGCTCTTCACCACTCATTTTAATTAATTTAGCAAACAAATTCAAAGAAGCAAACAGTTTCTAAAGAATTAAACCCATAGGCTAACTTTGAACCTATTCTAGTTGGCACTACTAAGAAAACGAAATTAGGATAATACTAGCCATATTCTTTGTTAGCCTTATGTAGCAAATTAGTGTTTCTTTTGCACTGATAATCAAATCTAATTATATTTCTTTTCCCATGTGAACAGTATCTTAACTTTATCTAGACTGTAGCATTTCTATTCATCTTGTGCATTAGGTTATATATCCATGCAACGACTATGATGTCCACAAACTAGATGAAACTCATTGTTTTGTTCCTTTACTATGTATTTATGCTATTGAAAAGTTAGATGAAACTATTCCTTGTTAATTTCCTACTTTATGCTATGCTAGCAATGAAATATACTATTAGAATTGATTCCTTCGAATTTTGTTTTCACTAGAGATGCAAACGAGTCGAATCCACCTTTGAGTTTATTGAGCCAAGCTCAACTGAAAATTATCATAGAATGGGTGCCTCGATTTATTATTTGTACCTGTTATTATTATTTATAAATAAAGATATCTTATAATAATTAGAATTAAGAATTTGAATTCTTATGAATTTTAAATTTATATTTTATTATGTTCATGTGTGGCTTCGAGTTCGAGTTCAAGCTTGATGAGCCAAGAAATTTGGAGCTCGAGCTCGATTCGGTCAAAGAAAATGCAAGTTCGACTCGAGTCGACAAGGCTCGCAAGCTAAAGCTCGATTTTGGCTCACAAATAGCTCGAATTCTACTCAAATTTCTAGAAATCCAAGCTATAAAAACATCTTGTCCATCTATTCCTAATCAAATTTGAGCATAATAACAACCGACAATTTAAGTTATAATTGGTCATAGTTTTTCACACGTTTGCAATCGAATTTAGGCCTACAAATTATTCACTAATACAATGGTAAAATTAAAAAAGCATGAACACACAAAAGTCCAAATATCCAACACTTCAAGGACTGTTCATCCATTGTCACACACACAATAGGGTCAATCAAATAGATAAACAAGGTTCAAAGAGGAAATGCATTGTCTTAAATAGCTATGAGTCTATGAACAATCCGTGAGTTCTCCACTTATCCTTTGCAGTCTAGCCTCAAGTTCTTAGCTCTGCACAGCAGCTAAAATGTGCACCATTGACTACATTAAACAATTAAAAAAAACACCAAGTGGATTGGCAAAAAAAAAAAAAAAACAGCCCAATACCAGCCAAGAAAAAAGTCAAAAAATTAGCCAAATACATAACATAAATTGCTAAATATCAGCCAACATAAACAGCCAAATACCAACCAAATACTAACCAACATAAAATAGTCCAAAAACCAGCCAAATACCGGCCAAGAAAAAGTCAAAAAACCAACCAAGCATAAAAGGACCCAAAAACCAACCAAAAAATAGCCAAAAATCAGCCACAAAGTAAGATCGTAAAAAGAAAAATGAAATACAGATTACCACAAACGAGATAAAGTCAAGAAATAGGCAATACAATCTCTTGTGAAGTCTTCATTTTCTGTAAAAAGAAAAGAAAGTCAAGAAATAGTAAGAGTAAGACATATTTCAAACACTATGTATAGTAATTTTGCTTTTTAGTCACCTTTTCCTTTTTCTTAATGCTGTATAGTTTGCGACACCAATCTCTAGCACACATCAACATTTCTATAGTTTTTGGAGCCAATGAAGCATGGTAGAAGTTAATTACTCTAGTTCTATCACTAAATGTTGCTTTTGAAACTACAATACTTATAGGATTGGCTAAAATATCAGTAGTCATTCTAGGCAGAATCTTGTATTTTATTGTGTCTTTCCACCACTTCGAAGCATTCAAGTTCATAATATCCACATTTCACTACAAGAAATTTGGTCTTCAGTGACAACTACTTTTCATCACAAAAAAGCAAAAAGTCGTCACTGATGACTTTTATTGACAACATTTCGGTTGTCGCAGGGTCGTCAGTAAATCTCCGTCGGTAAAAGTATACAGTGACGACTTTAAAGTCATCAGTGAATAGAAACTTTTGTTATGACAAGATATTTCGTCAGTAAAAGCTATAAATTTAGTGACGACATGCTTTCTTGTCAATGATACATGAAGCAACGTAGTCAGTGTATATATTAATTAGTGACAACTTTGTTGTCAATAAACCCCTTATCAACTGTGACAACAACTTCTTATCAATGGACAATTTTGATTGAGTGACAACAACAATTGTCAATAAAGACAGCCTACTTGGAGAAATGCTACTCATTTACAACACCTTGCCATGTGTAGTTTGATGATTTTCCTACTACAATAATATCTAAAAAAATGAAAATATCAGCAATGTTTAATAAATAACAATCGTAGGCACCCGTTACAATAGGAAATGCCATAATAACATATTAAATATTCAAATGTCATAAATAAGTGCAACATCACAATACAAATAGTTTGATAAGTTTCAGTAGAGCAAATTTTCCCATATAAGTCAAGGCTGCACTAAAAACAATTCCAAGTCCTAAAACATTTTCCGTGCTACAGAAATATTTTCTAAACTTAAGATAGCACTATAACCACAGTTTTTGAGGCGACATGTAAGCCATACTGCTAATCTTCCAAACCTCTAAAATGAGCAATATATCTGCAATAAAGTAGTAAAGTTATTAGTACATGATAGAAAAATTTAAAGCAAGGAAAATTAGTTAAGAAGTCACCAAAAAATAAAGTGAATTATTTGTTTTAAGTCTCATCTAGATAGTGACTATACAAAGAATAGAAAAAGAGACATTATATGGGCACTTCGGAAACAAAGTCTACTAGAGGATGGAAGTTTAATAACATTCAATAAGAGCCAAGGATTATATGGGCAGAATTGTTCCACTTCTTTATTTTAATATTTAGATGCCAATGGATAGCAACAAACGATTCCATATTTATGAGAAACAACTTTGCAAGCTTCACTGTGTTTTGGACCAAAAGTCGTCTTTGAAGCTTTAAATGTCATAGGATTTCATATATCTAAAAATATGTAACTATACATAAGGTCTACTAAACAAGAAAAAGCACCCTTATCATCATTCATATGTGGTTTGTTCAAGCTATCAAATGACTGAGTAATTTGTACAGCAAGCACAATTCCAAAAAAATGACCAGCATACCACATTTATATAATTGTTTAACATGCAACTCGTTTCAAGTTCTAACAACCTATTAGATGTTGATAGTTTAAACATAGAAAAGGATTCCATTGCAATTCAGGTGACAAAAGCAAAACAGTCTCCAAATTTCCTAAATAAACAACAAAAGTAACAAGCATTCACTAAATTTCTAAGGCTTGATTCTACGAGTTAATATTGTCGCCTACCAAGCACTTTTGAAGGATACTGATTTGTCCATTACTTGAGACATGAATCCAGCTACTGCTTACAAGAGTAGTGAAATCAGCATATACAGCAACAAGATAAAAAGCAAGTCCAAGCACCGTACACATGATTGCAAGTCGGCTAATTGAAGGGACAAATTGGATATCCAAGCACCGTGTCATAAGGGCGCCCCATTCGCACTTATGACACGCTGACAGAGCTACCCTCAATGGCTAGAGGGGAAGCTAGGATGGATAGACTAGGTATGCCTTCTATTTGTATTAGGAGTGGTAGGAACCCGTGTTTTGATGTATGAGGATAATTGAAGGTGTTATACAATTTCAGCAAAGAGCAAGCGTCTCCCGTTTGTTTTATTTATAAATACCACGCTCTCATACTCTTGCAACTGTATCTTTAATTTCATTAAGAACATCCTGAATCATTAAGTTGAGTATGTGAGCATAGCATCTCACATGAAACAACTTCCCCTTTGCTAATAGACATTTGTTTTTTGAGAAGATGTCCTTCAAACATCTCAAACAGGTGTCATTATTTGAAATATTATCCACTAAGACCGTATAAATTTTGCTCTCAATGCCGTACTCCTTTAAGCACTTGAAAATAGCATCTGCAACTTGGATACTTTGATGTGGTAGAGGAAGATGTACAAAGTTTAAGACCTGCTTCTGCAATCTCCAATGACTACTAATCCAATATCCAGTAATAACCATACTGTGAGAATCCGAAAAATTATGTGCATATCCTAAAATTATTTTATTTTATTTACTGTGATATTAGAAATGTTAGATATAATGAATGAATGGTTAAATTAAATGCCCAATTGGATCCCTATAAAATTGAGAATTAGAAAATAAATTCAATAAGTACATGTCTAATAAGTTTTCTTAAAGCTAAATATGTCAAAATCGGCTAGATCAATGTAAGAAAATTTTCCCTGAAAATACGAATGAAGTTAGGAGTTCATACATGAAATCATAAAATTTTAGGCCTTAGAGAGTAATTAAACTACAACTAAAAGACCGAACTAACCTTAAAAGTCTAGACTAATTACCATGCGGCCATCACACAAACTATCAGAAATGAGAAACCAACCGAGAGAAATGAATACACTCCATTGAACCGGATGCTAACTCTATTAGATTAAGCGGTGGAAATGAAATTTGGGGCGGTGAAATGAGACAGCTGTCAGGAGGGAAATGTTTCCAAGCCAGTTGAGTAAGCAATAACCAAAGAGAGAGCAGCTTAAAAGAAACAAAACTGGGCGGTGGCCGAAAGGAAACAATCTGATCTTCTTAATCAATAAGGCCGAGAGAGTTGAGAAGAAAAGTTGTCTTCCTTTCTTGCTTTCTTCCTAAAGCAGACTCCAGTGAGTGAGACGGAGTGTGAGGGAAAAGAAAGTGCAAGCTTCACCATCAGCTAACTATACGAATGAAAACAGAAGGGAGGTCGAGTGAGGAGTTGTGATAGCAAACTTGACCAGCCTGCAACATCGAACTTTAAGGGAACAGGTAAGAGCTATAACCACTCTTTGTTTAGTTGATTCAATCCGTTAAACATAAGCCTTATACGTTGAATTTAGCTAGAGGCTTAGTTCTGGTTCAAGAAAATGTTATGCAGAATTTGTAACTAAGAGCAGAAATGAGCTATGGTTCTGTTTAGTTCTTGAATTTAGTCTAACATTTGTTAAGGACGACCTGTAACCGAAGATGTTCCCTGCATGTTGATTTTAGCGAGAAATTTGAACTTGTAGCTGAAGTAAATGCCAGGCAACTGTAGTATTTCAGAAAAATTGCAGAAAAACTGAGCGTTAAGCTTGAACTTGCAACTGGTATCGGAATTCCTTGGGATAGTAACGTTAAGAAGTGCATGCAACCGATTATCTTGTTCTTTCTCCAGCTTAAGAGGTTAGTTGTCGGTTAGTGAGTATCAAGTGGAGAGAACCATACGTGAAAGAACTCTGATGCAAGCTGCGGTACTTCAGTTTTGCAGCTTGCGCAGAGCTGAAGTTAGTCAGCCTTCCTTTTGAGTTTTGAACATAAACTGCCCCGTTTCGCTTAAGTTAACTTGAAGTTGAATCAATATACTTTGTACAATAATCTGGAACAGAAAACTGAGGAGGAATGAAAAGAGAAAAATGCAGCTGCTAAGCCATTACCTGCTGAAATCCTTTTAGCTTCAACCGAGAGAGTGAAGCAGAAGGTACTTCTGACTGTACCTTTTTGACCGTGAAAATGTGAGAACTAGGTACCGATGTCTTCACAAGAAAGGTAGCTCTGCGTCTTAGCTTTGGAACGCAATAAAATTCGTCTCAATCCGATAAGTGTAACTTTAGTTATGATTAAAACATCAGAGGATGACAAGCTGCCATCTTCATTGTTCCTGTTACTTTTCTTTTGTTTCTAGAGGCATTCTGCTATGATGTTGGACAAAATATATATTATGTATTTAGTGTTTTAAGCAAATGAAAATGGAGTACATTATGGCCGAGAGAAAGGTGGGAGTCTTGAGCAGCTTTTGAGTTTGGTTGTTGACTTTACACGTTCTACTCCAGGCTACTTTGTAGCTTACTAAACGTAACTAACCTAGCTAGTTGTAAAATGAGAGTGAAAGGAAAGATTTAAGGGAAAAATGAACTACTAGGAAATCTTACATTCTAGCTACTTGATTGCAAAACTACATTCATAAGCAAATAAGAAATTAAAACTAAAAACTAATGAGTTAATACAAAACTTGAATCATAGGTGGCTTAGAATTTGGTTCGGAATTTAAAAAGGGAAGGATGGAAAGTTTATTTACTTTCACCTCAGAGTATAGAGTAGGGAATAGTGTAATCTTACTTTAAATCTTTATAAATTATAACCTTGGAGGAAAAATGTATGATCAATAAATATTGAGTATGTTATATCTTGTTTTAAACTAAAACATGACTTTAATACGTTTAGCGTATAAGGTAACAAATGATAAGTGATAATATATAAATTGTATATTTATTTTAGCACTTAGAGAATTAGTGTAAAGAAATAACATTTAAATTATGAATGACTTAAAGTTAATTAGTTAAAACAGGGACCAATGGAGTGCTCCTAAACTTTAATCTCGGAATCTTAAGTGAAAAATAGTCCACTCTTAATTTAGACAATTTATAAATTATAAACTTGAAAAATAAGTATATTCCTTGGTTTAAAATGATAAAGTCAATTAGTCAAAATGAAAGGTAGAATAAATATTGAATTATTATATTTTATATTTTAAAGTCAAACTTGACTGTAATCAACCAAATAATAGGATAATAAATAATAAGTGAACATCTACAAATTATATATTTACATTGGAATTATTAATTTGCTCAGGAAGTAGCTGTGAGCCAGGAAACAAACCCGAGGCTCGAGAGTAATTTACTTGGATAATTGGTGAGTGTTTTCCGAATTTATGTGTTAAACTGTTTATGTGTACTTAAGTGCAATTATATGGCAAATGTGCTTATTATGAAATATTGTTAAGTGATTCATTGTGAAGTGTTTTCAATTGTCCCTCGCCTTCTAAGTCGAGGGTGTATTTTATCGCACTCAACTTAGTTGAGCTTGAAGGTTAATAATTGATCAAGTGATATTGTAAGTGTGCATGACTGTAAGCCGTGTGTGTACTTTATCACACTGGCTGAATTGAGCCCCAAAACCCTCTGTTCAACGGACTATTCAAATCAGCAAAGGGATTGGTCGGGTAGGACGGTAGCTTTGGGTAAGTGTTTCGGTATGCTCAAGTATTACCACGGAGTAGCAGATTACTGATATTGATATGGCCATCCAAGTGAGGGAAGTGTTTATTGTTTTGGAGGTTATAAGGAGGAGTTCGGCGGAGTGTGTAGTGCATTGAAGTGGCTCTAATGCGAGCACCGTATCCTTTTAAAAGTGATTGTTCAGTGAAGTGTTTCCTCAATTGCTGAATGAAAGTGATTGTACAGTGAAATGTGCACTACTTGCTTAATTGTACTGAGTTAAGTGCTTATTGATCATTGCTCGCATGAAAACCTCACGGGCGTAAGCTCAATCCGTTAGTTTTGTTTTCCTTACAGGAGTTGGAGATTGAAGAGTGATTGGATTGAATTAGGAAGTGATTTTGGGAAGATCCATCACTATGTGTATATATCGTAGTCAGGGTTTCTTTTGTATCTTGAGATAGTTGAATTTTTTACCTTGAGTTTAGTGTAATATTGAGAATGGATGTTTAGAACGTGTATTTTGTTTCTTTTAGTGGACAAATCTATGTTTCAAGCTGATTGGAGTTGTGCTTAAGAGTAAATGTTCAGTTGTTCAATGATAATGTTATCTCTGAAGTTAATGTAAGTGAGTGAGTCCTGGCGAGAGCCAGGCAGGCGATCCGCTAATTTCTAGGGTATGCCCTAGGAGGAGGTGGGGCCGTCACAGGTGGTATCAGAGCTCATAATGAGCTCACATCAGGAGAGGATTCTTGGATTGTGAGGAGTGGGCTGTTAAGTGTGAAATGAACTACTATTTTTGAGGAAGAATCAGATATGTACGTTGGGTAGGAATCTCAAATGTGGGTGATTTACTCTTGGGACCGGCCGGATTGAGTTGTGAATTATCCTATTTTCGGATTCTTGTATCTGAGTACGAAATATTTTTCATTCATTGGTATATTTGCAAATTTGATAGGATTTAGTATATTGCATTATAATGTGAATAGGAATCATGATTAAACTTGGAGAAGTAGAATCGAAAAGGCCAAGGATAACCTTTGAGAGCTAGAAGTGAAGAGGCAGTGACCGCAGGAAGTAAAAGAATGCTTCACCCGAGTGCTAAGATAGATTAGGGATCGACTGGGACTATCTTAAATTAGACTAATGGAGTTCTAGGTTGACTTAAAAACTAAGGGTTGAGCTACCCATGTTTGATATGCTAGATGCACAGTAATGCATTTTGATTTCTAAAAGTTAATACTACTAAATATATATGTATGTATTGGGATAAACCCAATTTATTTATGATTCTAAGTACATGGCATACTTAGGTGTAGAATGGAGAGCGAGGGACGACGACATGGGCAACCTCGTAAGGTTAGACAAACTGAAAACCCAGATGGAGACCGCGAATCTGCGGCGGATCAGAGCCGAGAACAAGAAGTCAATAGAGATGATCAAATGGCTATGGCCCTGAATAAGATGACCGATTTGTTAGAAAGAGTAGTTAATCAATCTGGTTTCGGAGCGAACCTACACCTCAATGTAGGGATTTAGAAGTGGGGGAGGATAAGGCCTTAGAAAGGTTTTAGAAGTTTGCTCCACCTAAATTTACGGGAGGACCAAACCCTGAGATAGCAGAAAATTGGCTGGAAGCTATGGTTAACATATTTGAGGCATTAAAATACCCTGAGGATAGACGAGTTACCTTTTCCATATTCCAATTTGAGGGGCCGGCACATTCATGGTGGAACACGGTTAAAACTAAATGGGAAAGAGAGCAAACCCCATGGACTTGGACTAACTTTGCCTACGAGTTTAAAGAAAAATATATCCCTCCTTGGGTTCGAGAGAAAAGAGAGGATGAATTCATTAGACTTCGGCAAGGGACCTCTAGTGTTGCTGAATACGAAACCCAGTTCACAAAATTGTCTAAATTTTTTCCTGAATTAGTACCCACTGAACAAAACAGAGTGAGGCGTTTCGTTCAAGGATTAAATTTGGAGATTCATGAATCCTTACTAGGGCTCTTGACAAAGCCCAGAGAATTGAGAATGCTAAATCCCAACTTAAGTTTTTTGATATCCAACTTAAGGCTATCGAGCATGATTTCCTACTAGTTGGATATCAAAATATCGTCATGCTCCTATGTGATCACAAACTCTTCATTTGTCTACTAAAAGTCCTAACATATCAGTAAGCAACCTGCATTTGTTTAGAAAACTATCTAGTAAGCAGGTAATTGAAGCACAAAACAAAACATGGTGGACAAAGGACAATGCTCGATAGTATTAGCAGTATATTCTCTTCTTTAAAATCCTCAAGGACTTCAAATAAAACAAAAGAATACCCTGCTTCGATCAAAGACAACTCAAAAGAGAAATTGTATACTCCAATTAGTCAAACTTTCTGAAGCAAATCGATTTGGAAGAATCCAATAGCTTACCCCTACTCCTAAAGCTGCTGCCGGCTTTGCTAAAGACAAGGTATGAATGGCTGTTGCTACTACTCTTGAAGCTAGCTGATAAATGTCGGAGGAAATAGTGGCGATGGTCGTTGTGGGTTGGGAACCTAGGGAAGAGTCTTGGTGATAGTGGTGGTTGTGGTTGTGGTAGGGGTGGATTGGTGGTTGCGGACCTTGCCGTGGTGGTAGCTAGGGTTAGAATGGTTTTTATTTGGGAAAAGAGTGATGACTGATGATTAGGAATAGGAAATGGAAGTTGAAGCTGTGGAAATGGAAGTTATTATTTGAATTCTAAATTAGTAATTAGTTATACAAATAAGGGTACATATGTAATTTTACATGATCAAGCGGCTCGACGAGCTCACGAGCTAGTGTTTAGCTAGCTTGGATTCGACTCATTTCCTAAATGAGCCACTCGAATTCAATTCGAACTCCAAGTTGACCAAACTTGAGTCGAACTTTGACTTGAGTTGCTGCCAAGCAACTCGAGTTGTGAGTAGCCTTGGTGAAGAGCAGTTCGAATTATGAGCAGTCCTAGTTTTCACCAGCTATTATTATTTAGTCAATTAATTTCCCTTTACTTTGTTACATTCCCTTGTAATTATTGCAGGCATAAAAAAGAAAAAAAGAAAGAAAAACTTGGAACGACGGGCAAAACAAAGAAAAAAGATACAACTACTTTAGCCACCATAAAAGTTATGCATAATACTTTACTGTACTTTATAACTAGCTATTCTAATTGGTAGATATTATTCTAACTCATATAAAACTTAACATTCCTTCTGACAACATAATAAAAAGTGAATATTTTCCAATATAAACTCCTCAGATTTTTATAACTGTCCAATCTCAACTGCTAATAAATAACAGCATTCATTAATCATTACTATTTTTAAAGCACCTTTCATCACCTAAACATTCAAATCAACAAGTTAGATGCCAATAAGGCCAATCTTTCCTTGCTAAAATATCACAGGTTTTTTCCTTCATTAACCATACTCAAGGTCAGTTTCCAGTTTATTTCTCTAAGCTATTGCTACTGTTTCTTCTAGCCATATATTTTCTCTCATAATTCACACATTGTACCCATCAGTATAAACCTAAACATCTTCCAATTAGGAGTTCAAATCTAAACTCCTTTGCCTCTTCAAGAAAAATGATAAGAAAATGATACAGAATCTTATCATTTTTGCTTTTACAACAAGATGTTCATCAATATTCTATAACACCAAGGCAACAGTTCATCTGTGAGACCAACACCATTGGAAGATATCATAGAATATTTTTTCCTCTTCAAATGTGCTAAAAAGAAGTGATAGGCATATGTTTTCCAAAAAATTCGATATCTTATGAAATAAATTAAAATATACATTCTCCATGTCCTATTTTTATTCTGCAATTATGCAAGTCTCAAAGTCTATGAAACAAGTTTTCTTCTCTATTGAAGTATCACAACAACCATATCATAACAATTATACAAGATAAAAATATTGGAAAATAAAAGTTTCTAAAGAGATATTTGGACAAGTATGGGTACACTTCATGACAGACCATCTAACAACACCATATGATATAGATCTTCTTTGATGCAATGAAAATTTAACTTTGAGGTCATCAATTTCACCAAACTTAATATTCATATCTATTTCTCCAAGACAATGCCACTCACCAATATTTTGCAGCAGCACCTACCAATGAGTAATAGTAGCTATTCTTAAATATATTAACTCAATTTCCGATATCTACATATATTGTAACACAACTTCTTGTCTTTCCTTTGCAGTAGATAAGAAAACTAAGTTTATCCTGTATCAACATGTTTATTCTTCAATAAAACCAAACATAACTGAGGATCTCAGTGACTGTATCGCTTTTGGCAAGTCTATCTCCAAAAAAAAGAGTAAAAATTTACACCTCTTGCTAACTTATTCTTCATCCCTCTTTGCAACAGTCTTTTCTCTATTATTATCTACATCATAACTATGTATTTTTGAACCTTTTCCGACCAGAAAATTTCAAAATCTATGAAATATTTTCTCAATGGAAAAAAGATTCTAATTGTCATATTGTGAGCTGAATATACCCTTTCAAATAGCAATGAATAGAATCCAATTTACTAATTGCTAAGAAACATTTGTTCAAATGGATGAATTAACTCCAAAGTGACTTCGGTTTTCATACCTAAATGTGTGATCAGTTTCACTATGCAAATTTACAGAACAAATGGAGTTGAAAAACTATTTGCTTGCTTGGTATCACAAATACTATGTATATTCTCATTTTTAAAATCTCTCCTATTACAATTGTGACTTTTGAACGAAAACTAAAGCTTAGTTGTTATTAACTACAAATGAATGCTGGTTAAAACAATATGGCTATGGAATCATTAGCTTACATTTACATTGCCAATAGGTTGTTTTTACATTAAGTTTACAAGTGCAATGCCACTACAATCAATTATTGAGAAATAACAAAGCATCCAAATAAATCGGGGCTATCTCTTTACAATATTGTACTAATAAATGCCATAGAAAATATGGTGATTACAACCTTATAAATTGACAATACTTTGGCAAGCTGTCCTACACTTTGCTCTCCAAATCTTTGAACGATACTCTTCTTACTATGGCTTGCATCTTCCATATATAGAGCCATAAATTGTAATATAAATGCTTTAAACATCTTAGTCACAACTACAACGATAAATAAAATACTATAATTCTATAAGAAAAGCTCATTAAAACAAAAAAATTCTGTAACAAATGAAACTTCCACGCATTTAAATTAACTTGCACCAAAATATTTATTAATTTTAATATAAATTTCCACTCAAGATCTCCCTGAAAATATGCACATGCTTTTTGCTTTTCCACTCTTTCATGCACAATCTTAGATTCCAGATTTTGTAGTCCTATTGAATGATCAAATAAACAATTTATACATTATGTCATATTTTATCATTACATGCATGAAGTACAACTGCAAACCAACAAAAAGTAACTAAAGTTATATAATTTTAACTCTATAGAATCAAAGAATATATCTTTCTCTACTTTCAAAATGTTTCTCATTAACTATAATGGAAAAGTTGCTATTGTCAAATCTCAAAAATGCAATGAAAAATAAGTTTGGCCTTCATTCTATAGTTAACACTATCCATCCATTGTATCTAAAGATTATCCTTTGGCCAATTTCTATACATACTAAATGCAGCAGGTCATTTATACAAAAAAAATTGATCTAAAAGATTTCAGTTCTTAAAGAATCTAAACAAACAGTTATAGATGTTTTATATGAATCAAAACTTGTAATAACTACTCAATCTATTTATTGAAATAACTAAATTAAACACTATAAATACTAAGTATTCAAACCAATACTTGAGCAGTTATATAACTTATCACAATTCCTCTCAACACCACTGTTTTCTCTTCTTATGACAAAGGATCTCTTCTACATTGAAAGCTCAACAAATTTCTATAAAAGCAAGAAGGCATATGTCTTTCTCTTAACTAACTACTCTGTATATTTAATGATTACAACCTTTTCCATGTGACCAACTGTGACGACCCCACCTCCCCCTAAGGCGAATCTAAGGGTTTGGCGGACCGCCTGTCTAACTCTCGTTAGGACTCACTCTTTCTCTACTTCAAGAAAAAAAATTACAATTTCAAAAGTAAGTGAAACAATAGTTCCCAAACTTCGAATGTACATCCATACACATGTCTATCTCAAATGTTCATACATACTCAGATCTAACAAAAATTCAAGTTCTAATTGAACTTCTAACTCTGGACGAGCACTAGCGCGAGTACAATTCCAAAAGTAAAAAAAAACTAAACGACACCAGCCTGTCCCAGCCTCACGTCTATGCTCGCACACCCTGTAAGGAAAACAAAAATAATAGGGTTAGCCACAGTTCAGTGAGGTTCCAAACATCATACAAGAATCAAGTAACAAGTTAACCATTATATAAAAACTTAAAATATCACCATTATATAAAAACTTAAAATATCAAAGTAGCGAGCATAAACGTTCATAAAAGTGAGCAGTAATACTTCAAATAGCAAATTAAATAGATATCCAACGTTTCCAAGTATAAGGATATGGTCGCTTTTGCGAGCTAACTCGACCATAACTTTACCAAGTAATAGTTGACACTCCGTCAACTTTCAAGTAGAGTAACCAGTCCAGTAGTGCGCCACTTAACTCCAATCTCCATCCACCATCCAATCCCTCTACCCGGCCCGAACTCCAATATAAACAGTGGTGGTAATACTCAGGCATAGCAAATAGTCGAGGAGATAACACTCCACTCGACAAAGCAGTAGACCCGGGTTCGTTATCTAATCGACCAGATCCTTGCCGGCTCGACTCGATTAACTAGCCACAGGATTTTTGGAATTCCAGACAGTATTCAAGTCATACACATATATATCAAACCAATAGTAACTAGTGCACAGTAATAAGTCACATTAGAGCAAGTGCGATAAAGTACACCTTTGCCCGACCAAACAAGTCAAGTACCATCCAATCGCATTAGCAAAGCATTTCATTCAAGTATTAAGTTCAATCATGCACTTGGAAACACTCACCAATGATTTACTACTTTCCAAAACCAAGTTCAGGTTCAACTCCCTGGCTAGAGTCAAAATCAGCGATAAAATATCGTATAACAACTTGCAATCAATTAGGGTTTCAAATATAGGAGTTTCGTTGAAAGAAAACCAAGTAAATAGTACTCATTTTACTTATTAAACCCTAGAAAATTCATACTCACTTTTTTGGTTTCGATAAAGAAGCAGTTTAAACTTTTAAGTTCACAACATGGTATAAAACTAGAAAATCTTGTTTTAAAGTGGTCGCTACTTTCTCCTCATAAAACATATAAATTTTGGCAAAAATTTCAACTTATACATCCCTACTAAGGGGAACTCAAATATCCTAAGCAACCTAAGTTCAAATCAACCAAAAATCACCGCCCGAGTTCCATTTCCGCTCGCTTGAACTTCAAGAAAAAAAACGGACAGCATTTCCTTTGTTTTCCCTTAATTTTCCAGCCATTTTCAATGCAACAATTCACCACAAAACAGCCTCAACTCAAACACATAATTATAGGAAACAAAGGGCTCTTATCTTAGGCCTTATAACCATCATAAATAGGTGTATGTCCAGCACAAAATGATTTTAATATCCAAGACAAAAAATCAAAAAAACCCTAATCTGCCCAATTCCTAAACCAAGCTGGAAAATCACTAACAAAGCTAGAAACCACTCAAATAAAGCCAAATTCACACACATGAGCCGGAACAATCATCATGGCAGGTTTACAGCTCTATATGAAAGCTGGAAATACTCAATAAAAGCTGGAAATGATCACTAAAAGCTCGACATAATAGCCCACATACTAAAATACACAACCAGCCACAAATCCTACTAGAATCAAGCTAAAACTCCAACCGATTGCAAGATTAAGAGGATAAAATAACTTTCAGCCAAGAATACCTTAAATCCTCAAGCTGAGCTATAAAAGACAGCCTGTTTTCTCCCAAAATAACTCCACTCTAGCCCACCTTTCTTCCTTGTAGCAACTTCCTATGGCTTAGTTTTGGATTGGAGGTTGTTTTCCCACAATTTTTTGCTAGAAATCAAGGTGAAGATGAAGACAACTTTTCTCCCTTTTTTCTCTCCTCTCTCTGGCCCTCTAGTGTAGGAAAAATCTGGTGAGTTTTGGTGGAAATAAACAACATTAAGTAAGGAAGAAAACTTGGTCAAAGATGGCTTGGATGGTTGACGCTTGTCAAAGCCAAGTGTTCCCCTTTTTTTTTCCTTTCCTTCTTGCTCTTGGTCAAGAATTTGGCTAGCTTTAGGGTTAATTTAGGGAAGATTAAATGAAATAAAAACAAGGAGATTAGAGAAAGAAAGTATTGGTCAAGTGTGTACTCAACCGGTAACAAACGGCGCAAGTCGTTTCAAGCCTACTTTCTTAAACTCTCTTGTACTTTTGTTTTAACTTATGATTCACTAACTTATTTTTAGCACTTCTAATCACATATTTTCTCTTACTTAATACCCTTTCTTATCTACCAAATTTGGTACGCACATCTCACCAAGTGATCACACTAGCCAAATGCACCAAAACCCTAACTTATGCTATTCATTTAGAAAAATCATAACTTGAGTTATAAATGTCAAAAATTCATACAACTTGGCATGTTAAAAACTAGACTTGAAACACTAATAATCTTTAGAAGACACCTCAAAGAGATTCAGTTCATAAGTTGGTCCAAATTGAGCCGTAAGCTACTACAATATTCCAATTTTTATTTGTGTAGGGCTGAATTTTCAGTCAAATTTGCCAATTTTCTGGTATTTATGGAAATTGAATCAAACTCTAAATTTTATACCGTAAGAATCCCTATGAGTCTAGTTTCAAACGTAATAAATGGAACTCAATTCCGACTTTCTTATACGAAATTATAGCCAATTTTCCAAAACTACACAGAGCCTCCTGCGAAAATTTCTAACTTTTCTAACAACTTAAGAAAATGAAACTTTCTTAACAAAATTTCACTCCCTTGGCTCAAAATCAACATACATGTGAAGACTAAAGTTTAACAAAGTATCTTAAACAAAAACCTTGCCAAAATCACCATAAAATGACTAATATTTCCACATAGAAGCATATATGAAACTCACCATAAATTTTCCCATCAAGCTACTAAGGTTTTCATGAAATGTATCTAATCCTTCTTCTTTATCATATAAAGAGACATCTAGAATGATTCTTAACCAAGAAATCCACCAAATTTATCGTACATATCTCATTTGTCGGTTACACTAGTACCGTGCACTACAAAACTTAACATGCACCCAGATAAGCATGCACCAAGTTGAATAATATAATAGAAAAAATCATGATTCAACCATTAAAACAACTAAGAATTTAAGGCAAATAAGTTCAAATAAGAGCTCTAAAGACAAGTAAAATTTTGGGGGCCTCACACTCTCTCTCCCTTAAACACTCTCTCTCCCTTAAAAGAATTTCGTCATTGAAATTCTAACCTTTGCTCGCACAAAACTTGATGCTACAAGATTTTCCTCCAATTTTCAAGTGGCTTTTTCTCACTTATAGTGCTACCACAAACTTATCTAGAGGGAAAATCTTACCACGTAAAGGCTAAACTAATATGATAAGGAAGTTTAACAAAGATGTCAAAATATGCAGGGTAATATAGGCTTAAGACGATAAAAAGAGAAAACGATAACTACGAAACTTGGTTACTATTTCTGCTAGATCTTGAAATCATATACAGTACACTGGCATCATACTATCTTCTCTAATCGAACTACCTTCCTTTATTATTAACTACAAATAAAGAATTCTTGTTCAAATCCAAGAACAAGGTGCAGAAATTGAATCATGATAGGGGTTTAATTCCAACCAAACACAGATGTTTCATATCATTAATCAAAACATCAGGCACCAAGTTTACTGTTTCTAACAGAGATACAACTTATATATAAATTTTTCACTACATATAGTCTAATAAATACAGTTATTTCAAATAAAACATCACTAATTGCTAATTTTAACTATTACAGCAGCTTTACCCTCTCGAAATTCATTTATCTTGGGCAATTCCTCACTTGATTTCAGGTTGACCGTATTTGAAACATGCACCAGTTTTTAAATAACATAATTCCGTATGAATTTTAGTACAGGTTTCACACTTAACAGCTATGCATCTCTTCTTGAATTGTCCATTCTTTCTTTTCTCCTTCTCTTTATACTTCATAGCGAGTTCATCTTCACTAATCGTTTTATGTTTCCCTTTAGTATTGTGGGAACTTCTTTCACCCCTTTTAACTTGATTACTAGGAAGGTCTTGAAATGCTACTTGACTAGGCGAATGCATCAATTCAAACTTATTCCTTATTTCTTCTGGGATCCTTTTATATTTCTTTTCCAATTCCACGTTCTTATGTAGCAATTCAATTTTCTCCACATATTCTTGTTTCCATCGTCCTTCCCAATAGTCAGCCAATTTCTTTTGGAATTCTACCTCCATTCGAAAGATGTCAATTTCCTATGCATATATTCTAAATTTGTCATATCACTGATTCCCTTAAAGTCAAATGATAGCCTGCCAGGAAAATCAAAGATCAGAATGAATAACTAATCACAATTGGAAACTCTGTCCATATTACTCTTCCGTTATTTTACTTAAAGGTTACCCAAAAAATATAAATTATTTATTCTCTACAGAAGTAAACAAGAAATCTAAACACAAGCACTTACCGCTATTCTTGGATCTTTCTACAAAGATTACTATCATCGCTTATACATATAATAAGATATGGAATCATACTCCCTAAAAGTAGAAGTTTCGAACCCTAACTCACTCTCCATTATACACTCACTTACAAACTTGTTCAAGAAGAAACTATAACCTCTTACCCCCACTAGTGTCTTGTACCATCCTCCATCAAGACGATCATTCTAATTCTGTCAAAATTCGCATACAAGTATAGCGCTCACACTTTTATTTCCAAAATCCCATATATAATCCAAAACTTGTAGAGAAATAGGAATCAAAACCAGGTTCCTATAGGGTATCATAGAAGGGTAGGAAATAGAAAATGGTAGTCAAGTAAGAAATTAAGAAAAATACATATGTAACTGTAATCAAAATCGCAACAAAATCAAGGAAACATAGAACAAAGATACATAGGTACAGGAGAAATGAAACAAGCTGCAATACTAGCGCCTTAACGTTCACGACGACCGCAAAACTAGCTATCATCCATAGAAACCCTAACCAGACATGCACGAAACTAGTCCGTGACGACACTCATTGATCAACTCTCCTTAATCAGTTTAATCTCAAGTCCAATACTAGAATCTTTCACGCTTTGACTTTTATCATCCAAATTTATCTTAAGTGCAATCGAGATATCGACCCTTATTCTAGTGCTCTTCATGTTTGGTATTCGGGTACAAAAATCTGAAAACTAGGAGAATTCACGTCTCAGGCCGTACACTCCCAAGTGCAAATCAACCAAGTTTAAAATTCCTACCTGACGTACATGTCTATCTTCTTCAAATATCATGATAAAGGTTTTATGCTTATAACTTTCATGATTCACAAACTTACGCTCAAGAAGAACACTTAGTTCTTTATATTTATTCACATAATTGGGACCATAACACCACTTGGCCCAAACTCACCCCATGCAGAGACCACGCGAAACAACTCTGATACCACCTGTGACGACCCTACCTCCCCTAGAGTGAACCCAAGGGTTTAGCGAACCTGTGAGAACCCGAAAATTTTCACATTTTCACGTATTATTTTATTTCCTTGGCCATATTTTATACTGTCCTTTGAAAATATTAAATGTTTTGTACATTTTACAAGTAAGTACAATTTTTAAATCATTTTGCGAGTACAAGTTAGTGTACGTAACTTGAAGTGCATTTGTTCGATGTAGGGCCCGCTAGTGCGATATAATTTTGCCGATTAGGTGATGAAATACTAAGTGATATTATTCTACATGGTGTTAGAAGATAATTAGAGGTTAGTTAGCTACTTGAATCATTGGAGGAGAATAGATAAGTTTAGAAACTTCAAGAGGCCATGTGTCATGTTTGGATTGGAGGTTGGACTTTGACCAAGAAGATTAACTTTCTTCAAACCAAAAATTTGACCAAAATTCCCTCATTTCCTCCCTTGCCTTGGGACGAATTTCATGGAGAGAAAAACAAGGAAAACCTCTTCCATTTCTAGCTTCTAATCTTGGCCAAATCTTGAGTTTTAACCAACCAAATTGAAAACTACACCATACAAGTGCTAGCTAAGGGAAATTGAAGGCCTTGGTGGAGTTGTTTTGGGAGGAGGAAGTCTAAGCTACCAACTTTCTTTGAGGTTTCAAGGTAAGATTGCTAAGAACATCCTTTTTGTTTCCAATAGTTGCAAAGTAGTGGCCTATGGTGGCTTGCTAACATGATTAATGGATGATTTTTGGATTAGTGGAGAGTTGGTTAGATTTCTGATTTATTGGGAATTTTCTGCCCTAATCTGATCAGTGTTGTTCGGTCATGATGGAGGCCGAATTGGACTTAGCTCAAAACATGAAAGTTGTAGAGAAGTGAGTGTAGATATGCCTGTAAAATGTCAGCTCAATCGGAGCACTGTATCCTGTGAAATGACTATTTTACCCCTGCTGCCCTGTTTCTGTCCGAGAATGGTAATTCAGCCTCTGTAATTGGCTCTTTGGCTGGGAAGATGAATGAATTAGCTTTTGATGCCTTCTTAATAATTGTAGCCCTGTATCTTAGCTTTCATATGGCTTTGGAATCAACTGAATTGGAGTTGTGTGTGCTGAGTTATGATGGAATATTTGGGCCTGGTTTTGGATGGTTGTAAAGCTTCAATTGGTTGCATTTTAAGGGTGTTTGATAGCTTATGGTTGTATTTGCAATTGTGATTGAATGGTATGATTTGTGGTTGGTTGTAGGATGGAAAAGTAAGGAAAAAACAAGGGGAAATGCTGTCCGTTTATTTTCTTACCCTTGAGTGAATGGAAATGAGGTTTGAAATGCGATTTTGGAATGCGATTGAACTTCCTTGCTTAGACATACTTAGTTCCACTTTAAAGGGATTTTTCTTGCACTTATACCATTTCGTTTTAACCATGATTCTTAGTTCTAAATGTTAGTTTTGAACTTCAAATACGTGTTATTTTCGTTCCGAAACAAAAGGAGTGGCCTAGGGTTTCTCGGCCACAAAACCTAATTTTAACGCGCAAGGGTTTAAAGTGTGAATTCAAGGTATTTGACTACCTTTTCATATGATTTTTAACCAAGATACTTGTTGCACATTATTTCTTTGCATATGTGTTGGTTTTGAGCCAAATACATGTTTTACGAAAAAAGAGAAAAGTTACTGTTCACTATCCGGCCGACTATCCGGCCAACTTTTGGCCGGATTGACAGGGGAAGACGAAAAAAAAATTAGGGTGCTCACTGCCTTGAATCCGGCCAAGTTCTGGCCAGATTCTGACGTGGCAACTGTTTCCAAATTTTTCCGATTTAATTTTCTAAAACCTTTTGAGCTTAGTTTTCATGTTTGGTTTGGAAAACCTTTAGTTACTCATTTCCTTTGATCAAAATGTACTCTTTCCACTTCTAAAATCATACTTTTACTTTGTATTAGTTTTATTCGGATTTCTTTGACTCACCCACATATTTTGATGATAGAACCATAATGTATTCTCTTGATTACTCTTAGGGTTTCTTGGAGACTAGGGTTGAGATCCGGAGGGATACTTTGGACGTTTTGCTTGCTTAGGTGAGTGTTCTATATACGATTTGTTTCTAATGACTATGTGAATCATTGTGACTATTTGGATTGTTGCTTTGTTATGTGATTGAGGTACGCTATATTTCCATTGACTACGTGACTAGTGTGATTCTTGATTAAATGTTAATGTTCCCAATGATTGCTAAAAATGATTTTTACTAGGCGAGTGTGTACTTTATCGCACTCGACTTAAATGAACGTGAAATTTCAATGATTGAATGATTAAATGTTACTTGTGCATGAATGTAAGCCTTCGGGCTGAACTGGGCCCTTGCCCTTGGTTATTGGTCGACTCGAGCCAGAAGCGGACTCGGTCGGGCGATTAGTGACCCTGGGTGAATGTGAATGTTTGGTATACTCGAGTATGACCATGAAGTTTGGGAAGGACTGGCCAGTGCGCTGGCCAGAAGGGGAAGAACGAAATGAACGAATGAATGGCAAGAATGACGGAGGGATTTTCAATGACAAATGAAATTTTTCTAAATGATTGAAGGAATGGATGGTCGATGAACGAACGAACGAACGAATGGCTTCACGTATCCTTTTAATGAATGTGTTACTCTTGCTTTATATCGTAAATGTTATTTGGATTACTTGTTATTACGTGCTAATGTCCTTGTTTAATTGCTTAGTTGAGTATATAGAACCTCGCTGGGCTTTTAGCTCATTCCACGTCTTTTGTTTTCCTTAACAGGGGTTGCGAGCAAGGGCGAGAGACCTGTATAGTATAGTTTAGCCTTTTATATTGTTTTGGCTTTTGATCTCGTTCTAGTGCTTGATTAGGGTTGGAATGTACTAAGAATTTAAAGCTTATGTATACATTTGGGACTGTATATTTGGTTGAGCTTGGGATAAATGTAAGTATATGTTTCAAGTCTGGGTTTCGTTTCCGCTTATTCTCGAGGCTTTATTTTACTTTCTTTGATGTGAGTGAACGAGTCCTGGCGAGAGCTGGGCAGGCGGTCCGCCGAACCCTTTGGTTCGCCTTAGGGTAAGGTGGGGCTGTCACAGAACCGCCTGCCCAACTCTCACCAGGACTCACTCTCTCTCTACTTCAAGAAAACAAATTACAACTTCAAAAGTAAGTGAAACAACAGTTTCCAAACTTAAAATGTACATCCATATACATGTCTATCTCAAATGTTCATACATACTCAGATCTAACAAAAATTCAAGTTCTAGTTGAACTTCTAACCCTGGACGAACACTAGCGCGAGTACAATTACAAAAGTAAAAAAAAAACTAAACGACACCAGTCTGTCCCAGCCTCACGTTTATGCTCACACACTCTGTAAGGAAAACAAAACTAACAGGGTGAGCCAAACCTCAGTGAGATTTCAAACATCATGCAAGAATCAAGTAGCAAGTTGACCATGATATAAAATTTGAAATATCAAAGTAGCGAGCATAAACGTTCATAAAAGTGAGTAGTAACACTTCAAGTAGCAAATTAAATAGATATCCAAGATTTCCAAATATAAGGATATGGTCACTTTTGCGACCTAACTTGGCCATAACTTTACCAAGTAATAGTTGACACTCCGTCAACTTTCAAATAGAGTAACCAGTCCAGTAGCGCGCAACTTAACTCCAATCTCCATCCACCATCCAATCCCCCTACCGGGCCCGAACTCCAATATAAACAGTGGTGGTAATACTCGAGCATACCAATTAGTCGAGAAAATAACATTCCACTCGACAAAGTAGTAGACTCAGGGTTCATTATCTAATCGACCAGACCCTTGCTGACTCGACTCGATTAACTAGCCACAGGATTTTTGGAATTGCAGACAGTATTCAAGTCATACACATATATATCAAGCCAATAGTAACCAATGCACAGTAATAAGTCACATTAGAGCAAGTGCGATAAAGTACACCCTTACCCAACCAAACAAGTCAAGTACAATCCAATCGCATTAGCAAAGCATTTCATTCAAGTATCACTTGGAAACACTCACCAATGATTTACTGCTTTTCAAAACCAAACTCATGTTCAATTCCCTGACTAGAGTCAAACTGTGATAAAATATCGTATAACAACTTGCAATTTATTAGGGTTTCAAAATATAGGAGTTTCGCTGAAAGAAAATCAAGTAAATAGAACTCATTTAAATAGTACTCATTTTACTTATTAAACCCTAGAAAATTTATGCTCACTCTTTTGGTTTCGATTAAGAAGCACAGAAAACTTTTAAATTCGCAACTTGGTATAAGAAACTAGAAAATCTTGTTTAAAGTGATCGTTACTTTCTCCTTATAAAACATATAAGTTTTGGCAAAAATTTCAGTTTATACATCCCTACTAAGGGGAACTCAAATACCCTAAGCAACTTAAGTTCAAATCAACCAAGAATCACCGCCCAAGTTCCATTTCCGCTCGCTTGAACTTCAAGAAAAAAAACGGACAGCATATCCTTTGTTTTTCCTTAATTTTCCAGCCATTTTCAAGGCAACAATTTCACCACAAAACAACCCCAACTCAAACACATAATTATAGGAAACAAAGGGCTCTTATCTTTAGACCTTATAACCATCATAAATAGGTGTATGTCCAGCACAAAATGATTTTAATATCCAAGCCAAAAAAATCAAAAAACCCTAATCTGTCCAATTCCTAAACCAAGCTGGAAAATCACTAACAAAGCTAGAAACCACTCAAATAAAGCCAAATTCACACACATGAGCCGGAACAATCATCATGGCAGGTTTACAGCTCTATATGAAAGCTGGAAATACTCAATAAAAGCTGGAAATGATCACTAAAAGCTCGACATAATAGCCCACATACTAAAATTACACAACCAGCCACAAATCCTACTAGAATCAAGCTAAAAGTCCAACCGATTGCAAGATTAAGGGGATAAAATAACTTTTGGCCAAGAATACCTTAAATCCTCAAGCTGAGCAGCAAAAGACAGCCTGTTTTCTCCCAAAATAACTCCACTTCAACCCACTTTTCTTCCTTGTAGCAACTTCCTATGGCTTAGCTTTGGATTGGAGGTTGTTTTCCCACAATTTTTTGCTAGAAATCAAGGTAAAGATGAAGACAGCTTTTCTCCCTTTTTTCTCTCCTCTCTCTTGGCCCTCTAGTGTAGGAAAAATCTGGTGAGTTTTGGTGGAAATAAACAACATTAAGTAAGGAAGAAAACTTGGTCAAAGATGGCTTGGATGGTTGACGCTTGTCAAAGCCAAGTGTTCCCCTTTTTTTTTCCTTTCCTTCTTGCTCTTGGTCAAGAATTTTGGCTAGCTTTAGGGTTAATTTAGGGAAGATTAAATGAAATAAAAACAAGGAGATTAGGGAAAGAAAGTATTGGTCAAGTGGTGTACTCAACCGGTAACAAACGGCGCAAGTCGTTTCAAGCCTACTTTCTTAACTCTCTTGTACTTTTGTTTTAACTTATGATTCACTAACTTATTTTTAGCACTTCTAATCACATATTTTCTCTTACTTAATACCCACTCTTATCCACCAAATTTGGTATGCACATCTCACCAAGTGATCACACTAGCCAAATGCACCAAAACCCTAACTTATGCCATTCCTTTAGAAAAATCATAACTTGAGTTATAAATGTCAAAAATTCATACAACTTGGCCTGTTAAAAACTAGACTTGAAACACTAATAATCTTTAGAAGACACCTCAAAGAGATTCAATTCATAAGTTGGTCCAAATTGAGCCGTAAACTACTATAATATTCCAATTTTTATTTGTACAGGGCAGAATTTTCAGTCAAATTTGCCGATTTTCTAGTATTTATGGAAATTGAATCAAACTCTAAATTTTATACTGCAAGAAGCCCTATCAGTCTAGTTTCAAACATAACAAATGGAACTCAATTCCGACTTTCTTATACGAAATTATAGCCAATTTCCCAAAGCTACACAGAGCCTCCTGCGAAAATTTCTAACTTTTCTAACAACTTGAGAAAATGAAACTTTTCTTAACAAAATTTCACTCCCTTGGCTCAAATTCAACATACATGTGAAGATTAAGATTTAACAAAGTATCTTAAACAAAAACTTTGCAAAAATCACCGTAAAATGACTAATATTTCCACATAGAAGCATATATGAAACTCACCATAAATTTTCCCATCAAACTACTAAGGTTTTCATGAAATGTACCTAATCCTTATTCTTTATCATATAAAGAGACATCTAGCATGATTCTTAACCAAGAAATCCACCAAATTTGTCGTACATATCTCATTTGTCGGTTACACTAGTACCATGCACTATGAAACTTAACATGTGTCCAAATAAGCATGCACCAAGTTGAATAATATAATAGAAAAAAAATCATGATTCAACCATTAAAGCAACTAAGAATTTAAAGCAAGTTCAAATAAGAGCTATAAAAACAAGTAAAATTTCGGAGCCTCACACGAACATTATATTATATCTATTCTAATAGCTAATGCTTTTAATCTGTGTAGGAACCCAAACAATGGCTACTAAGGATAGCATCACAAAACATTTGGAAGAAATTGAAACATATGATCTTCAACCCTATAATCAACCATATTGCTGCTAGCAATGTGGAGTTGACTATTAACAATAACCTATTTATCAATATTAGAGTATGAGCATCTATGCAAATAACAGCACACCAGTCAAAATTTTGTTCCACCACAAAACCAAAGATGATGAAATTATGTAGTTCTAAAAAAATATTTAGAGGATGACTCTACTACTTATGAAAATTTCAAACTTTCCACTTTCAAACATAGACTTTTCATCGTTTAGAGCTACTTACAACTAACTCACAAAAATAGAGAAGGCATGAAAAAGAAAAGGAAAGAATCATTCTCATTAGACACTAAGATGAAGAATCATCTTTCACACCATGAATCTAGACACCAATGCTTCTTCGTAACAAACAAAAAATGCAAATTAAATTCTAAAGAACATATTTGTATTCCATCTAAATAACAATATTATTGTTTTAACATTATCCATTCTCTCTCTTTACAAGTATTTTAATTAACCACATGTATTTTTTAATATATTAACAAAATATAAACAAATACTCAATGGAATGCCACTCTTTTATCAATTATGTAGAAGTTTAATATTATGATAATTTGATAGAATTTTGATTTTGATTATGTTTGAATTCATTTGATTTAGTATGAATAGTTAGTGACATACAATCAAAAGATGTCCATTCTAGAGACATTCTCAATAACACACAATCACAACACAAGCTATTAAACATTTAATCCTCTTTCTCTTGATTATAAAATCCCTTTCCAACAATATCAACTTTTATGGAAGTTTCTAATTGTTTTTCAACTTTTTACCCAACGAATTATATATTTTGTTTAAAAATATAAATCAATGCTAATCGGAAAAAGCAATACTTCTATCAATATTACAAATTCTTTTATCAATTTTAATTGTATTTATATTACAATTCTATTCTACACATCCTACTATTATATATCACTCACCATTTATATTTAATAAATGAATTAAAATGTAATTAAAATCGAAGTCCCATCAAACAACAATTTCTAAAGTTTATGCAAACTATTAAATAATTAATTCTCTTCCTACACACTATAAATGTTTTCTCAACATTACCAATCTTTAAGCAAATATCCAATTCTCTTTTCCAATTTTTTTACCAACAAATTATACAATCGATTTTAGCATTACATTTGAACCATTATTGCACATATTATCTTAAATACATGAGTGGGCAAAAATCTATTTTTATCGCACTTTTATTTTCTAATTTCTTTAGAAAATTGTCAAGTTATTCAAACATATGTACTACCAATCTCAACCATTTGTGCTATTATGTTTTTATTTGATTATTGTTTCTTTCATTGAATTCTTAAAACATCATTTGCATAACTAGACAATCTTAAAAATTTTCACTGTGCGTTGTAGTAAGTAGATAAAATGAGACGGAGGTTTGCCACATTTTTATTGTTGTTCATCGTCGCTATCACTTCACGTGACTTTCACCTAGTTTTCCTTTTTCTTTTTGCCCACTTTCTTCATTGTTCTCCTATACTGGGTAAATTTACTTAGGTTGACCATCTATTTGAGAAAATGGCTGAAATCATCCCTGAACTTATTTTGTAAAGTCCTTTTGGTCCCTAAATATTATTCTTGGCCAATGTAATCCTTTAACTTAATTTTTGCATTCAATTAAGTCCTTTTATGGTGGCACTACCATTAAAACTTGACCGTCCTCACAATTTAAAAGTGAATGAAGCGAATTTTAGGAACTTTTGTTGAGGGCCCTTAGTAAAATCCAATAAACTCATTTTTATTGACTAAAAACTTGTTTAGATTGGTCCATGGCCCCACTCTTAGATCAAACGATGCAGGAACTTCTGTTGAGGGCCCATAGTAAAATCCAATAAACTCATTTTTATTGAGTAAAAACTTGTTTAGATTAGTCCATGGCCCCACTCTTAGATCGAATGAAGTAGAGTTTGCTACTTAATTAGTAATTAACTAAATATTCAAAAATAAAAATTTCTAATACTTGGTTTAAGCATAGTTTGCTCTCTCACCAATCTCTCAATTCTATTCTTGGTTTTCTTCTTCCTTTTTCAACTATGTGCAATCAAAGTCCGAGTCTTAAAGCCAAAAAGTACGAAATTTTAATGTTCCTACTACTAACATGGGTCAAGATTTTTCTTTGTTTAGTTTCTTGTTTTAGGTAAAAGACAGGAGTATTTTGACAAAAAATAAATCAAAGTGCCCATCAAAAGTTCGAAACAAATTCAATCTGCTCTACACCATATTAGAGATGGTTACATCTTTTGTTTTCATTGTTGTGATAATGTTCGAATATTTGGAGTTGCATTAGTCAAATGTAGTGTGTTTTGGGCAGTGAATTTGTTAGCTATTGAAGACAAATATGAAGACATGGTACTATAAAGAAAAAAGTATGAAGACATGGTGAGGCAAGAAGGTGGTAGTGGACTACTAGAGTTCTTTCTCGTCCTCCTCCTCCGTCCTTATTTTTAATTTTCCAAAGCTAATACAAGTTGGTTTAGTTAGCAATGATGGACCATTTCATGACAAAAGGTCATGCATTCGAATCTTACTGTTGATATGAGAGTTGTGTTGGTGCACGATCTATAAGAATCTCTATAAGCGATCTATAGTTCCAGAGTTGAATCCACTCAAAACTTTTTATTACCAAACAAAATCTTCATTTCCAAAGGCCCAATATAGCAGGATTAAAAGTTTTGAACTCTGATTATCAAGAGAGAGAGAACCAAATAAGTTTTTTTTGACATATTAAATAGCAAAAAAAAAAACAACTTGGACTGTAGTTAGCCACAAAGTCTGCAGTCTTGCTAGTGGATTGGGTCTATGGAAATTTTTGCCTTCTTATTCAAATGAAAAATATGTCTACAAATTAAAGCCCACACTGAAAATTCCTAAAATGCCCCCTTTCATTGTTAAATTGCAAGGACAATCAAGTTTTAGTAGTGGCATCACTTAAGGAGAATTGAATATGAATCGAAAATTAAATTAAAGGACTATATTGGCCAAGAATAATATTTAGGGACTCAATCAGTTTTAGTAAATAAGTTTTATTGGCCAAGAGTAATATTTAGGGACTAAATCGATTTTAGTAAATAAGTTTAGGGATGATTTTTCTATTTACCCCATTTATTTTTTTGATACTGTGCCATTACAGTCGTCTGCTTCCTATTCCTATCCACAATTTTTTTATCTTTCCTTCCTTCTCCCTCTTTTCATTCTCATTCTTCAATCTTTGCTACTACTATTCTTTCGTTCTACAAAGCCTATCATCTCTTGGTATGTCTATTTAGTTTCTTTCCTCTCTCTCAATTTGGATGAATCTCACACTCTATGACTCATGATTTATTCAGTAAGCCCTGCAAATATCAACCAATAAATCCTTGCAAATCTCAACCATAAGCTCTCACAAGTACTCAAAATCAAAATTGAATGCCTTGTGGTTATTATTTAAGGCCATTAATGAGTTTTTCCTATTTTTTTAATTTAAGATTAACTTTATCATTCACTCATTGCTTGGTGATTCTCTCTTACTCACTTTCATTTGAGCCCAGATGTTTAGAGTTGATTAAACTCAAAGATACTGATAGTTATAAATCTTTACAAAGTTAGTGATTATTTCCATTAATTTCCCTATATTTACTAATGTTTTTTTATAGACTATGTGCTCAGGCTTTATTGTTGCGTGTCTGGTTCCGAATGACCCCAATGAGCTATATTAGCAATAGGAACCGCCAACAATAGAGATGGACTATTTCAAATAATGAAGGCAGTTGAAGCTGCTAAAGCTACTAATTGGCCTTTGGTTTTCTTTTTCTTTCTCTGGCTCTTTCTTTTAGAGAGTTGTTTTTACATGTTGAATCTGCTCTTCATTTATGAAGTTTAATTTGCCAAAATAATTTTGTATATTAGGTTGTGTATTATGTGACAGTTTTTTTGATGGAAAATTAAGAAAGTGATATATTTAGGAATGTAGGAATAGATCCTAATAGGCCCTTGTGAAATATGGTTGAAGCTGTTTTGTTATTCTATAATATGTAATATTGAGAACTCTTAAAACTGATAAGGAAGGTCTTATGGTAGTTGGTGTAAAAGCCTTGTTTGGGAGGTAATACATTTCTAAATGAATTAGGAAAAGATGGAAAGTTTAAACAAGAAGGTGAATTTGCTAAAATGGCTAAATGCAAGATATCTGAATGATGCTTAGTATCATGTCTCATTTTATTTCTCTTATGTTTTAAGTGTTTACATTAACCTTACAACTAGCTATGCCACATTTGAATTCTTTGGCGGAAATAAGCAGAATGGAAGTCATAGTGATCTTTTAGTTCTATATATATTATTTTTCTATATGTTACCAGATTATGATAATCAATTTTGTTTGGATATAGATTCTTTGCATACTTGAATATCATGTCAAAGCGAAGATATTAACAAGTTTTGAATGGTCAGTTTTGAACCAGTTTGGCAATTTAGCATTTCTTAATTTTTGACAATATAGCAAGTTCCAATATCAAATACTAAATTTTTATTTCCATTAACAGCTTCGTTTGTTGAAGACCCTGCCCAATGAGGTTTGTTTTCCATCATTTTTTTTGTCATAAAAATAAAAAAAAATTCTTGAGATAACAATTTATTCTAATATATTTTTTGAATTTTCCTCTTGTAATTAGGTTAGAGGGGCTGTGCGAGATGTTTCTCATCATTTTCTCTATTACAGTGGTTACTCGAAGATGGATAGTCAAGGTACATTCACATAAATAAATGAGTATTCTCAAGTATTCTCAAAATTTAGGCTCCATTGTAGCTAATGAATCCTTGCTTCGCACATTTGCAATTTTGCTAAGTTATTGAAGCCTTATTATGCTGGCAATTATGGTATGGACATCAATGAACCAAAATAGGTATATAAATACAGAAAAGGTATGATACACTAATACCAATTTAAGTAGAGACAATCTTAGTACATTCTATAATCTACATAATCATGAGAGAAACATCCTAGATAATTTATGGATGAGGCTTTTGAAATAAAACAAAAATGGGAGGCCGAAAAGTTAAGAATGTACTTTAGTTATTTATCTAGATGATAGACCAGTCACAAAAGAGAAGGAATAGTTTGTTTTTCCCTTTCTTTTAACTCCTAATAAAACTGTAAAGAAGAAATTCTAGCATTTCTAGAGGGTGGAATTTTGTGTCATAACTATATGTTACGTTCCTTAAGGAAGATGAGATTTATAACCAATATCTTTTGCTTGTTTTTTTTATTAGTTTTCTAATCGCATCAAGACATTAGTCCTTTATTATTCAAGTATTACTTGAGTTGGCTATTTTTCCATGTTTTCACAGTTCTATTTTTTTTGTTTGGATTATTTTATAAAGTTTCTAAGTATATGGCTATATGTGATTTCTATTGACTCAAGGGTATTGTGAAAAAGTTTGGAGGTCTTAACAAAACTCTGCTAATGAAAGTCAATAAGAAAAGGAAATTTATAGACTTGGAATGTTGTTGTAATTCAAGCAGGTGCTTGGTAGGAAATTTTTGTTGTCATGAACAGAGACTTTGTTTTTTCTAATTTACTCAATTTTGTTGATTCTTGTTAGTAGCCTACACTTGTTAAAAATTCCTTCCTTTTTCCTTTTGCCATTAGATAATTATCCACTTTTTAAATCACCATCAGCATCATTTCTCATTATCCTCTAAACAAATATATGGAAAATAAAGGCATTTTCCTTCTTTAGTTTCTTTTTATGTTATTTTGGATTACTTTTACGGCTAGAAAAGTGAAGAATCCTTATAGTCATTAATTATTGTGTACATGAAGAGTAATAGGTAGAATGAGAATCATGGATAAGAATGAAAGACACTGAAAGCAATATGTAGAAATGCTAGACAATTTAAACCAAGAGCTACTACAGAGACGAAGGGAAGCATATGCCAGGAAAAAAGCACAAGGACAGGAGTTGTTTGTGCAAAATCAAGCTAAACTTGGTGACAGTCTCAATGAAAGTACGATGACTATAGAAACTAAAAATTTAGATGCTCAATCAGAAACTTCAATAACAATAGATAAGAATGAGGAGCGGCATAAGAAGTATGCAGGCATGCCACAGACCATAAAGGAAAACTTCTAAAGAAGTACAGAGAGACCTATCTACCTAAAAAGTTCAGCAAAGAAAGGTTTTACAAATTACCAATCTCCATTTGGCAAAGCAATGGCCACTTACATAATAAAACGCAGGAATTACCTGGTTAGGTAGAACAAGAAATAGTTGGAGAATCAAACTTTAATACCTCAACATCAAGAGCTTAATGGTGAAGTTGCACTTAATATTTCTTCTCTTTAACTATATTTTGTTCTATGTGGTAATCCATATTTAAATATCATCAACGATTATTCTGAATTAGAGTTGGTATTAGATTCTTGTCTAGGTTGTGGGTCTTTAGATTGCAATAATATAAAGGTGTGAGTTTTGTTAAAGATGCAAATTGTTGTTCTTTATGTTTTCTTGTGAGATCTACTTTAGTTGTGTGCTTCTTTCTGTCTAAAATGCTGTGCAATGGATTTAGTGGATATTTTTTTTTTTTATCTTTCCTTAGTTTTTGGTAATGGTCTTCCTTTTTTTTTTGAGTTTCAAAAGATTCTGTTTGATTGTTTTCTATCATATTTCGAAAAAGTTGCTTTAACTTTTTTTTTTTTGTGGTATTACGGAATAGGCTTTGTTTCTCTATAAATATTACCATAGAAAATCTTTTTGTCTTGGATGTTATTGTAATATTGGATCAACTATGCAGTGATTTCTTTGTTTAGGTTTTGATGTTTCTGTTCTGTTGTTTTTGCATGGCTTGGACATTATTTGATTATATTCAAATGTGATGCTTTTACATTACTTAGGTGAAGTTATTGCCTTTGTGAGGATCCGAAAATTGTTTTTAAATTTCCTCCTATTTTTGAAAAATTAATTATATTTTCTTTTAATTTTACTTTATTTGCTTATTTGCTAGCTTTAATTTGATAGTGATTTTAAAGGTTAAGTTAAGATTTTATCATTCCCTTTTTTATATTTTAGTGCATGTTAAGTTTTGTAGAGTATTAATGTAGTTTGACCGACTAGTGAGATGTGTGCGTTATATTTGGTGGACGAGAACGAATGTGGTACTAGAGGAATTATGTGATTAGAAGTGTTAAAAGTGTATTGGAGAAACCCTAGATACTTTGGAGATTAGAACACAAGAGAGACAAAGAGATAGGCTTGAATCATGTGATGCCATTTGTCACTTATCCTTTAAAGTTTGACTAAGAGACCCTTTGACCAAGACTTCTTCTATTAGTTTTCTTGCAATTTAGCCAACATTTTCTCCATTTTACATCACCTTGGCCGAAATTCTAGGGAAAGAAAAGAGAGAAAAACTTCCAAAAATTCCATCTTGATTTCTTACTTGATTCTTCAGAAAATCAACGTGAAACTCGAATCCACTCCGATCAATCTTGGGGAAAGCTTGAAGGTGAGCTTGGTGGAGCTTTTGGGAAGAAGAAAGTTCTTGTTTTGCAACTTATTTTGGGGGTTTTGAGATATTATACTAAGAACTTCTCTTTTTCCTTCTCATTTTGCCATTTAAGCAACACGACTTGATTATTATGGATTTTATGGAAGATTTCATGACTTTGCTTACTAGGTTGCAATTTTTAGCTTTGAAATGTATTAGACAGCTTTGATATGAATGGTTTAGCTTTGTTATGATGTTGGATATGAAATTTTAGCTTTGGTATGAGGTTATCTAGCTCCTATATTCGAATTTTCACCTTTAGGGTTAATTTCCAGCTTTGCTACGTTAATTTGCACCCTTGGAATGCCAATTTCAGCTTTGGTGTAAGTGATTTGGAGCTTGATATATATGTTTAAAAGTTGATAGTTTTGTGGCCTTGATTGAGATTCATTTACTATGAAACTAAGGTTTGAATTGGATGGTTAACTTGAAGAAAAATGGAGACATATTGTTGGATTTTCCCCCTGTT
The DNA here is from genome assembly GCA_023065735.1 of Coffea humblotiana. Lineage (NCBI taxonomy): Eukaryota > Viridiplantae > Streptophyta > Magnoliopsida > Gentianales > Rubiaceae > Coffea > Coffea humblotiana. Next base: position 7,508,416 of record CM041208.1, on the reverse strand, counting down.
GGTCAAGTGAGGGTTGACGTGTGAACTTAGGTCATTTTGTCTTCCTCTTGCATATGATTTTAATCAAAACATTTATTACAAGCTATTTCTTTGCATGTGTGTTAGTTTTGAGCCAAAACAAGAGGTTTAAGAAGGGAAAAACCTAGTTTTCCAAACTAATAGTTTGCTGGAAAATTTTCATAGGACGCCCTGTGCAACTTTGGGAAATTGACTATAATTTCGTATAGGAAAAGTCAGAATTGAGTTCTGTTTATTGCGTTTGAAACTAGACTCATAGGGCTTTCAATAGTATAAAATTCAGGGTTTGACTCAACTCCTACAAATACCAGCAAAACTGCAAATTTTCTTGAAAAATCATGACTGTTCTGTTTTGCACATGAGACAACAGTGAGTTTGAACTGAAATTTGACTAACCTATGAGTTGAATTTCATGAAGATGTCTCTAAAGCCTATTAGTACTTCGAGTCTATTTTCTAATGGTGTAAGTTTTGTGATTTTTCGACTTGCGGAACTCATGTTATACTTTTTTCAAAGAATGTCACCAAAGCTGAGAATTTTGTCAGATAAATTGAGTAGGACTTGGAAAATTTTGAGAAAACTTTTCTAGGTCTTAAACCTTAATTTGGTGTGATTTTGGATGTTTAAATTGCTTTTCTCACTTTTAGAATACTTGTGTTGGATTTTATCTTAAAGTCTCGAGCTCAAAGTGAGAAGTATATGGAATACCTTGGAATACTAGATGTGTATGTTTTGGCTAGTTGAATCTATTAACTTTAAATCTGTTGTGATTGTGAATTTTGCCTTAGGGTTTAGTAGCAATCAAGGTTATCATCCAGAGAGTTGACGTTTAATCTACTGATATCGGTGAGTGTTCCTTGCATGTTGTTCTTCTAATGAGTATGTGGAATGTTGTGAATGTTTGTTTGACTGTTAAACGCTTATCAATGATTGCTAAATAGATTTTCAATGGGCGAGTGTGTACTTTATCGCACTTGACCTAAGTGAATGTGAATTTTCAATGATCAAGTGATTGAATGTTAGTTGTGTATGAATGTAAGCCTTTGGTTGAACTGGGCCGTTGCCCTTCGTCACTAGCCTATTCGAGCCAGAAGCGGACTCGGTCGGATAAGTTGGTGACCCTGGGCCACTGTTTTGTTATACTCGACTATGACCACGAAATCTGGTGGGGAACTGGCCAGTGAACGAAATGCAATGAATGAAATGACTGACTGAATGAAATGATCATTGAAGGAGTTTTTATTTTCAAATGTGTTTTCATATTTCAGAGGTATAAGGGAGAATGGTCGGAGACTGAATGACTGAATGAATAAATGGCTCCAAGTGAGCACCTATCTTTCTAATGATTGAATGTTTGTTTCTTGAATGACTGCTTATTACTGTGCAAACTGTGTGAAGTGTTAAATGTAATATTTCTCTGTTTTACCTACTTGACTGCTTGTTTTGGAAGTTCACTGGGCTTTTAGTTCATTCCTTTAGTGTTTTTGTTTTCCTTACAGAAGTGGAGGTCCGGAGCAATTAAGTGTGAACTAGTGTGTACAAATCTCTTGTACTTATACTTTTGGTAGATATAATGTATTTTGACATTAGATGTTGTATTTTACATTTGGTTTTTTGGTTGTAAATAAGTTTGAATTTGGTTGAATTGTAGAACTTAAATGTTATTTTTGGAAGCTTGAACGGTTAATCTTGAGAGTTGATTGAAGTGAATAAGTGAGTCCTGGCGAGATTTGGATAGACGGTTCTTTGAACCCTTTGATTTGTTTAGGGGGAGGTGGGGTTGTCACAACCTTTATGTGTTTCTTGAAATTATCTTGGTTGAACCAAATGTGCAAGAAGCAACACGGCTTTTGTGTTTTCTTAAATATTGCCCAAGTGTGTTACTTGGATTAATGTATATGCCATAGTAATATCTGGAATAGCTTTGAAATTTTGTGCAATTTATGTTTTCTTTACATTTTACTTCTGTTAATATCAAATGTTTTTGTGGATTGTTTTTTTCTTTTGAATATGCTCCTTTTCTTGATTTTGTTTTATGAAAGTTGTAAATTTTAAAACTTGAGATTCAGAGTTATATCCCAATTATGGTTATGTTTCCTATTGATTGGATTGGATGGGCCTAAGGTATTGATTAATTCTCCATAACCAATGTACAATTGAGTTAAATGTGATTTCAGTCATTGCTGGTCAAAGTTCCAGGGAAAGGACAATGGGTTGAGGAGTTAGGGGTTAGGGGATAGTTGGTAGCTACACCTGGAAATTAATAAAGTTCGCTCTTGATCCATTTTAATGCTTGATTTCCCAAAATTATTGATTTCCTTTGTTGATTTTTTTGTTTTAATAGTATCTATTTCTTGTTTTTCTTTTCTCTCCCATTAGTTTCCCTTCTCAATACAAATACATATTGATAAATACTTTCTTTTATAAATTTAATACACGCCTTGATTCGTTAACAATTGATTAGGGCATTATATATATTCATCTACAGGGCCTTCCAACAATTTGCAGATTGTAGGCTGCATGAGAGCAAAACACCAACACTGGATATAAAAGCCATGGCATTGGCATGGTTCAACGGACTTTTCATCCAAATTGGAACGACTTCGTTGTTAACCGCAATTTCGACCCAACAAACTACTCCTTTTTATTCCACAGTCCCACTGTTCCTTTGCTACGCTTATATTCAATCGAAAAAGAAATAAAAAAAAAGAATTAATTTTTCCTACACTGATAGTGTATACACCGTCAACATTGAATGAATGATAATTATACAAAATTTGAATTTGAAATGCAACTTTCGCACATGTGTCATAAATTTAACGGTGATAGTGTATATACTATCAGTGCATATAAGATTTACTTAAATATATATATATATATATATATATATCATGGTATTTCAATTTCAGGATTTAAGATAGTAGTGATACGGTGATGTTTAAGTGCCTAGTTAGGTCTGGTCACATTCTTGAAATGCTGCCATTATCTATGGATATTTTGAGATACAAAGCAATATGATACAGATGATACTTCAGGGATCAAGCATTTATTTACAAAGCATTCCACTTCACTGTGCTTTAAGCTTATTATAGTTGCATCAGAATTGGACATGACGATATAGTTTTTCTCTCAACTAATTAATCAATTGTAACACTTTATTCTAACAACTTTTAAGTCTAAATAGAAACTAAAAGATATATATCCAGGTGATGTTTTTATGTGAACATGTTGCTGAAAAAATGCATAGAATTCGAGTCTTGTCACAGATCGAAATACACCATATATTAAAATGGCATACCAAAATCTCGAACAAGTTCACCCATACAAAGCATCAACATCCAAGGGCATATTAAAAATGTCAATGTCTCCGGTAAATAGGAAATTTGTTAAATTATAAAATCTCAAGATCCACACCATCATAAGAAACTTCAATGTCTTCTATCATAGTTGCTTAAAATTCTCCAAGTGCTTCCAAATTATAACTCTTAACTCCAGTGTAAATGATTGACAACACATGCCTAAGAGGTCTGCTATTACGTATATTTGTTTTTGTTCTAATTACATAATTATTTTCAAGATTAACAAATTACATCTAATCAGTTGTCCTCTTGTATATGACCCAAAATCCATTCTTAGCAAAAGCATTACGAAATATACGACCAACATATCAAACAATTAATAAAAATGAACAATAACCTATCATTGAATTGTTAAAGAGGGAAAAAAAACCTTATAGGCTATATATCAGGCATTTATGCACGTTAAGGGATCAGATGATAAGAATTTCACTGAACATTTTATTACCGAACTTGCTAGAAATCATCTAGCATTTTTTTTTGGACAAAATCAGGAGTTGAATTTCAAAAAGTCTAAAGCAAATTGCTAGAATTAGCATAATGCATAATGCACAAAGCATTTGCTTGGTGTCCATCTTATACAAATTTTACTTAGATCTAACAAGGAAACTCATATATCATCAATTTTGTACCTATGATAGAAAAATCATAATCTATGTCGTATGCTAGAGCTGGAAACCAAAGATGCATCTCCCTAAATGATGAAGCTTCTCAAAAGAAATAGTTTCTCTGGGAGCAGTAGCTTCAACTACTTGCTGTAAAGTTTTTTATTTGAAGAAGTTGAGAGAGATAACAAGCATTTGTTATCCGACTGTGTTGTGAAAATCTCAAATATACAAACATACGGTGGCAGAGGAAGGCACTAGGGGCCAACCGCCCAATAAGCTGTCCAAATTTGTTTCCATTCATGTTAAGTTTTGGAAGTCTTACAAAAATCCTCACTTTCCCTTGTAATTTGGATAAAATTCCATTGCCCCTGCCCCCTTCTTCTAGTTTTCGTCTTATAAAAAGTCTTAACTTATACACCTGATAAGATTCTTTATTTGGCACAACGTATTATTCTCCATATTTTTACTTAGCATCTCATGTTAGCCTTTAAAATTTTATTGTGTTAGCAAAAACTCTCTGAATAGTTAAATTGCATTGCATATTTGAATTATTTATTTTACAACTCATCTACCACATATCCATTATTAAGTTCTTAGGTCTGCTGTGTTTTTCATATCATTTATAACTATTAAAACAGTCAATATTTGGGAATTGTCCTCATTGAAAGGATTAGAGACACCAGACAGTCAATATTTGGACATTGCCATAACCAAAATTTTTAGGGTATCAACCACCGAATAATTGTGCTAAGCACGTAGCTATAATTGGAGACTTTGTTCAAGTTTTGCACAAAATGATAAAACTCAGCCATCCGAGTCTAAGAGTTGCAGGACTGGTAGAATTTAATGAATTGCTCCAACATTTGAAACTGGAGGAGCTTCTGTTCACATGGAGCCAGGGTACACTTGGTGTAATGGTAAGAGAGGTTTCTATGCTACTTAATGAGAGATTGGAAAGACCATTTGGAGGTGTTTTTGAAAAATTTTACTGTAGCAGAGTTTTTAGAGTATATTTTGGGATTTTTTAGAAAATATTTTGAAATATTTAACAGTAGTAGAATTTTTAAAATACTTTTTGAGATATTTTGTGAATATTAAAAAAATTTAGACTACTTTTTAGAATACTTTTTACAAAATTTTTATAATATTTAAAAAACTAATTTTTGAAAAACTAGTGGATCCAAACAGAGCTCTCTCGATGGTCTTATCATGTAGAAGATATTGCAGTACCTTGATGTCAACATTAAGCAGACTATGGACCATATTGGAAAATGCCAAGTAGGGCAAATGCTATTACTCACGTGGTTTTCTTATCTTGGTAGGATATTTAGCTCAATTACTCGAAACAGAAACAGACAAAGAAAAAGGAAGCAAAAGTCAATCAATATCCCGAGAAGAAAAGTCAATCAATTTTGAATCGCATCTAGTAGAAACAACATATGTCCTGCTTAGCTCATAATTTAGTGATTGGTTATAGAACTCCACCCCTTATACATGATATTACAAGTTTTTTTTTTTTTTTAAAAAAAAAGAAGAAAATATTATCATTCATCGAATCTGTACTAATGACAAAAATTGCATCAATCATACATAGATACAAATAAATACTAAGAACAAAATTAGATGCTACAGATCTGAAAAAGTTAAAGAGAATATTACGGCCACGAAACTTGTAAAATACTTAAAAAAAGAAAAATAGAAGAAATTGATTATATGTTTGACGGACTTAAATGTGCTCCAGGGTCCATTTCCACGTGATGGAACGGGACGCATGGGGTCAATAATTGCCCTGGCGTGCATGGGCCGATTATGTTTATTGACGTGTCCAACCAAGGACTGAATGTGGACCAGAACTCTCTCATTTTTTTTGCGATATTGTTGACAAAAGATTTTCTTCTTTATTTCTTGATTGAGCCACTTCGTTAATTCGTGGGCCTTTCATTGCAGGAGAACGTGGAAAACTTTTTTAACATACAAATATCAAGAAAAAGAAAAGCATATATGGACATATACATATATACCAAATATTTAGTTGATTAATTTGACTAGTCCAATACAAATAGCGCAAAAAAAATTTGAAAAATATATAGACACATTAAATTTTGATTGAGACCTTTAATTTTTGGGTCTAGGGTTGTATTGGATACTGCTATGTCATATCTTAGTTCAGACCATTTATTACTATAAAGGGATAATTTCAGAAACCTCCCTTGAGGTTTCTAACAATTTCACTCGGCTCCCCCTAGGTTTAAGAAATGACACTTACCTCTCTTAACATAGTAAAATACCTATAATACCCTCCACTTAGTAGACAATTTTAAATTTAAGGTAATAAATTTACAAAACTTAAAAAAAAATCTATTTTTCTGTCTCTTGTCTATTTTTCAATTCATATAACCTTTTTTTATTATCTTCTCAATTTTGTGAATATTAGCCAATTGAAATTATAAAATCTACAAAAGGAGTAGATTATGTGTCAAATTAGAAGAAAATAGAAAGACTCACAGTAATAGAGAAATAAATAATGAAATTTGATGATCGAAACAGAAAGAAGAACTAAAGATGTGGAATTTATCATATTTTGTTTATTGTCAAGAAAAACTTTTATAAAATATCAATAATTATATAAGGATTTCTTTCATTGAATTAGAAATTTTTATTATGATTTTATTATGGAGGTAGAATTTATTCTGTATTTTTGAGATAGTAATATTTTTAAATTCATAGAAGAATTGTAATGGTGGTTCTAAGTCAGAGTAGGTTACATTGAAAAGGTATTTGAGCATTGATATTTATTTTGGGGGTATAAAATTAGTTGTCAATGGGGTTTTATGTGTTTTTTTTTTTATCATAGAAAGTATTGATAATGTATATGTAATTTGGGATTTTTTTGGATGGCTGCTTGATTTTAGAACTTATATTTGGATGGTTGTTACGAATTACACTTGTTGATTTATGCAAAGTGTGGAAGAAAATGATTGAGTATACTATATTTTTCTTTCTTAGTTTTGTATAAAGGGCAATTTAGGAGTTTTGAAAGAAAATTTAACTTGTTGGACCTACATTGTTATTAAACAATAAAAGTAGGGGAGGTATATGTAATTTTTTAAAACTTAAGGGGAGCTCTCTGTAATTATTAGAAACCTCAGGGGAGGTTTGTGAAATTATCCCTACTATAAATGATACTTATTCCCAAAACATAATTAGTTAGTAGGAACATTGTCCGGTGCTCTTTATATTTCTAGTTTGATTCTCAAATGCTCCCATTTTCCCTCCCCCCTGTAAGGTTGCAGTGTACTTTGGACCAAAACCCAAAAAAAAGAAAAAGACTTCTAACCCCTGAACTCTGCTGTGCCACTCACCGATTTGAGTTTCAAAATATAGGTTTGAACCAGAACTAAACTGAAAGTCGACCAATGGTTTGTCAAATCGGAACCATCTATTTTAAGAATGTATATATGTGTGAGTGTGTGAGTTTATATTAATTATAATATGTATGTATGTAGACATACATATACCAATTTAATGAGAAATTTGAGTCATTTTTTCCTATTCCATTTCAAGTCCAATAACAAAATTATTTATCTTTTTTTATTTAAAATGTTCAATAGATGTGAAGCATTTTCTCATTAAAGTCCATTATTTTCTTTTTCCAGTCAGCTAATAATTCAATAAAAGTGCATTTTTCTTCTACATTCATGTTCTCTATTTACTTCTTGTTCTAAATTTATTATTATGTTGTTTTATATTTAATTTTGTAACCATAAGTGATGAAGTATAACTAAAATAACTACAACCATAATAAAAAAAAAAGAAACCAGAATCATAATTGGAATGAACCGAAATCATAACTCAAAGGAACCAGAACCGGAACTAAAATCGGAATCAAAGATTCCATAATCATCCCTATAACGGTTGGTTCCAATTTCACCTTTTTCAAAAAATTAGAACTTAGTAATTTTTGAATCGGAACTAATGGTTCTAGAACCGTAGCCACCATAGTTTAGTATTAGCTAGTTATGCCCTCGATCCTCTTGGTTGAATTATACGAAACTAGCAAGAAGTTAGACCATGCCACTTTGGAGATACATGAAGGCAGTCATTCTCATAGTAGGTTATTCTGATGCCCTCGATCCTCTTGGTTGAATTATACGAAACTAGCAAGCAGTTAGTCCATGCCACTTTGGAGATACATGAAGGCAGTCATTCTCATGGTAGGTTATTCTGATGATCTTATTCTTATTTCGTTTTTGTTTTTCACTTACAAAGTTTCAAAAGTTCTCTTGATTTTATTCCCTTTTTTTTGTGGAGGAATTCTCTGTGGAAGGATTTATCTAACATCATCTCCAAATATAGTTTTGCCTGTATAATTAAATGTTAATTGCACTTTACCCGTAGAAATTTTTCTACAAGGAGCTTATATTCAACACTAAGGATTTGCACAGAGCGATTAACAACTAGTCCCTATACAATTTGGCTAATGTAACTAAACTGTACCGATGCAATAAATTACTAATCATCCACAGTCCACTTCAATAGGTTCGGTTCAAGTGGGTCAGTCGAGTATGAAGGATAACCTATTATGCACCCACAAAAATTGAAAAGATATAAACTGTTATTGTTTTCAAATGTAGTGACAGATATAAGACTACGACATAAAATACATGTCCAATATAAGGAGGAACGTTAACCACTAAAAGTGGACCAAATCTCCTTTTCATCATAAATGCTACTTGTACAGCGCAGCTGAATAAACGAAAAGGAAAAACAAGTCAATAGTGATGTCTGCGTACTTGTTCAAAATTAAAGTTCCAAGAGTTCGGAAAACAAAAATGTCAATTGAAAAATACAAATATCCAGCTAGTGGAACCAAAGATGAACAGCTTTTAACATGTTCTAATTCCTCAAAATCTGCTCATGTTTCCTCCATATGTGTTCTAGATCCACGTATTCCTTATAATTAGCAAGTTGGAGTACGTGGATTAGGATGGCTAACATTGCGATCGTGAACAATTCTCTTGACACATTCATCACCTCCATCTTTATGGCCCCAGTTAAGGCCTGCAAAAATTGCATCTTTTTGACGGTTGGTTGATTGCAATTGGCTCATTACAATCTTCTCGAGTCTGTCATTAGGGTTAGGATTGCCCTCATGTTGGGTGGTCATTAGACCAGGAGAAACCTACTCAAATAGTAATGGGATAATTTCATAAACCTCCCTCGAGATTTCTGACAATTTCACTCGGCTCCCCTTGGGTTTAAGAAATTAGACTTACTTCTCTTGTTATAGTAAAATACCTATAATGCCCTCCACTTAGTAGATATTTTTAAATTTAAGACAATAAATTTACAAAACCTAAAAAAAAAAAATCTATTTTTCTGTCTCTTGTCTATTGACTAGTTAATATAACCTCTTTTTTATTATCTTCAGTTTTGTGGATATTAGCAAATTGAAATTACAAAATCTACAAAAGGAGTAAATTATGTGTCAAACTAGAAGAAAATGAAGAAACTCGCAATGATAGAGAAATCAATAATGAAATTGATGATTGAAATAGGAAGAAAAACTAAAGATGTGAAATTTGTCATATTTTGTTTGTTGTTAAGAAAAACTTTTATAAAATGTCAATAATTACATAATGATTTCTTTCATTGGATTAAAAATTTTTTATTATAATTTTATTGTGGAGGTAGAATTTATTCTCTACTTTTGAGATATTATTATTTTTAAAACCATAGGAGAGTTGTAATATTGGTTCTAGGCCAAATTCGCTTATATTAAAAAGGTATTTGAGCATTGATATTTAATTTGGGGGTATAAAATTAGTTGTCAATGGGTTTTGTGCGTGTTTTTTTTTTTATCGTAGCAAGTATTGATACTATATATGTAATTTGGGACCTTTTGGATAGCTACTTGATTTTAGAACTTATACTTAGATGGTTGTTAGGGATTTGACTTGTTGATTTATACAAAGTGTGAAAGAAAATGATTAAGTATACTATATTTTTTTTCTTAGTTTTGTACGAAAGGGCAATTAGGATTTTTGAAAGAAAATCTAAATTCTTGGACCTACATTGTTGCTAAACAGTAAAAGTAGGGGAGGTATATGTAATTTTTAAAACCTAAGGGGAGCTTTTTGTAATTGTGAGAGACCTCAGGGGAGGTCTGTGAAATTATCCCAATAGTAATTGACACATGAGCCAATCCAAAAGAAGGGAAACACATTCTGCTTCCTAACAAGTTTCAAAGAATTAAAGAAAAACTTGAGAGCATTCAAGAAAACTCGTAAATTCAAACCAAAAATTGATGAAAACCAGCAAACAAATCCCTAACAATGCTTATTTATAGGCACAAAGCGTTTAAAACAGAAACGGATAGGAATAACAAGAAGAACAAGAGAATTGCTTAAACAACAAAAAAAAAACTGGAGAGACGTGATAGCAAGTCAGATGCAAGTAGGCGGTCAACCCTAGTGCCATTTGTTTCAAATTCAGTTCTACTATTTCTAATTTTGAAGCGCAAGGATGCGAAGAGTTTGCCCAGTTTTTGTTCCCTTTTTATACTTACAAAGGCCTTCTATCATATGCTTTAAAGGAACCAAACAAATACACCACAAAATCTGAGGTCCACCATACCAAGTTCTGAATTATTTAGACATTAGCCTGAAACATTTAAATTTTAGCAGAGAATCCAACACTAGATACATTTCCTTTCCTGTGTCGATTTTTAGAAGAATCCAATTGATGAATTCTGAGAAATTTGGTATTTTCAACAATTCAAATAATAAATTTCGTTTTCTTGGCGGAAACTAGATGCTCTTCTAATCAAAATATCTAAATGAGAGGTGGATATTATAGCATCTGATAAATCCGAGGAAAAGCTATTCCATGGCATGCAAACCATTTTCCTCATTTTAGAATCTAAAAGCATGGGCCTGTTTTGTATTTTAGTGTCAGACTTTTAGCTAACTACAAATAAGAGAAATCGTTTGGACCACATGCTCCAGTGAAAGACACACTCTTGTTTGAATTATCCCAATCACTTCAAACCCTTTGGTCACTCTCCTTTGAAATGAAAATAAGTTTATAGAATTGTTAAGAGTATTTTGTAAATGGATGATAAAACATGGACGATTAGTACACTTAATTTACATTTAATTTATCTTTTGGATATAAACACACGTATTTACTTTTCCTTGCTACATTTAAACACCTTTTTTATCCATTTTTTTAAAAGTAACCCCCAAAACACCAATTATATTCACTCTCTTAATTCTGATGATTAACTTTGCACCAATATGTTTTCATGTAAACGAAGTATTACTATTCGGAAATGTGTAAGAAACTATATCTCATTCTCCTTTCTTCCCTAAAAACAAAAAAATTGCAAGAATATTTTCTTGATACAATTTCCATCAACCTTTTTATTTACATATATCATGTAAGAAAGATGATAAAATGTATTTTTAAAAAACTCATCCAAAAAAAAATACAATCCATAAAATTTGCTCTAATCACGTGATATGTGGGAGTGGGAGTGGGATTTATATATATGCTTCTTGATGCATGTTATTTTGTCTCGTGGGAAAACTACAATAAGACCGTTTTATTTAACTGATTGAGAAAATCATTTAATATTATCAAATTCTTGTAAATAATCTTCAATTACCATTGGGGTTGGCCTCGGGGTCAAGGAAGTGCACTTAGTTTTTCCTGCTGTCAAATTTAATATTTGAATCTTGAATCTATAGTTGGGGGAAGGCTTGAAAGGTTAAAATAAATAAAAAAATCCAATTTCCACTTTGAAAAACAAGCAACCTAGAAAAACAACCATTTACACGCTATAGTTCATGATTCTATCCAATCACGGACTTTATGTATCTATGTATGCATGCATGAATCCATGTAACAATGTATACTTTACACGATATATTGATTTGTTCTACTAGTAGACCTAATATCTTATTGCAAATAGAAATAAACATCGAATGAATTTTTCAGTTCTTGGGAGTTCCTTTTCAAGATAAGTTTCATCGTGGTGGTTTATTCAAGTTCAAAAAGACTTGATCGTTGCTTGCCTCCAAAAATTGGATGAGAAATTTATTCACGACTCACTTTTATGCAGTACTCCATCTCATAATTTGTTACCAAAACCAAAAGTTCTTAAAAAGCTTCAAAAATCCCTATTGGTACTTTGATAGCTGTTTAAAGTGAGGCATGAAAAGATAACATTGATTCAGACTCCCCAAATGCGATGATTCTGTGTGCTTAGTCCAAATCATAATGTGATCGCAAAGAAAAATTGTAGAATCAAGAACCATACCATTAATCATACCATTGCGTGTGAAGATCGTTCTGCAATTAAGAATGATAAATGATTTAACGTTGATGACAGAAAACCATCCCAATGAATTGTAGCATGTGGATAATGACGCTAAGCAAGTACGCAATGTTATATCAAGTAAATGTAGGAATTTACGTTGTACCCACGTATTCAATGGCACAGGAGCAAATATAAGAGAAAGTAGAAGAGAGAAGGTCAATGCACTTGTTATCAAGCTCCAATAAGGGACATCCTCAGTGTCACAAGATATTTTCCTAACTTTGTACTCAGCAGGAAAGTACTGCCAATTGTCTTAATTTTATATCATTAAGAAAGTACAACTGTCAATGAACCAACGACCGCCCACCACTACTGTCAATGAACCAACTGCCACTAAACCGTTGAGCTTCACTCAAGTCCCTCCTTGGACTGTAGGTGGAGATTCAAATCTCATTTATAGCAAAAAAAAAAATTTAAAATTTTAGAGTGGTGACAAAGCACCTCCTTGATTTAGTTAAATTTGCATACTTACTAGTCCCTAATACATAAGTTTCTTTAAACTCCCTTTTCCCTATAGATTAAGATAGAATAGGTTAGTAGATAGTGAAGATTGATATCTCTTGACCTAGTTGGATCACCCATAAGTTAAAGTTAGAGTAGGAGTAGGAGTAGTATTAGAGTAGATGGTGACATTGATAATATACTGCCAATGGTCCGCTTGACAAAAGAGTAGATGGTGACTAGTAGAACATGTTTTTGGCATTTTGTTTAGAAATTTACAGCAATGGTCCGCTTGATAATATACTGCCACGGGTTCCCTTGACAATAGAGTAGATGGTGACTATTAGAACATGTTTTTTTGCATTATGGTTAGAAATTTACAGCACATTATCTCCGTAGAATATAAACGATCCTGAGAAAGTAAAAATGGAGGTTGTCTAGTCTTACACTATTTGTGCAAACGTTTTTATTTATTTTTACCTGCATGTGCTCAGGCCATAAAAAAAATTAAAGATTATGATGAATTCTTTTGTCTATTTATTATTCTTTTTCCATTTTTGTTTAATGGTCTAGGGCATCTAATTGAAAAAACTGAATTTTAACTACAAAAAATCAGCACAAATTTTATAGTTTTTACACACGACACCATTTTAATGTTAAGTAATTATTTAGCACTTCAACTTTTTTTTTTCTTTGGAATTTGTCTGAAAGGGATCTTTATGTACTTTTATCAGTACAAACATTTCGTGATAAACATAGAAATTAACGTGATACGTGAAATGAAGGTGACGAACGCATACTTCATTTCTTTGCAATTTCCAAGCAAAACAAAGAGTCCCACATTGAGTGTGTTAGAATAGTAGATTATTTGGAATAGTTTTTTTTTGAAAAAAAAATTGTGTAATATTTTTTTGATATGATGTATATGAGATAAAAAAAAGTGATTGAAAAATATGTTGATATAAGCAAATAAATTTTGGTAAATAATTCACTGTATGACAAAAAAAATGAGAAAAAGGTGCCGCTATAGAAATGAATAACAAGTACAGTAACGTATTTATTGTTTACCAATAATACTTGCTTCAAGACACTCCACACGAGAATCAGGTGAAGAAAATTCTAGAAAAAGAATTCTTTTACTGATAATTTTTATATTTAATGATGAATTAGAAGACTTAATTGGAACTTCTATTCATCTAGTGCCTCATCATTTCTTTCGTGCATTTAGCGTGAAGATGGATAATATGATTTAAACTTTGTCAAACTTGGTATCTAAAAAGATTAGATACATGCATTTTCTACGTCGTTCAGATTACAGCGTCAAGATGGATAATATGATTCGAACCATGTCAGACTTGGTATCTAAAAAGATTGGATACATGCATTTTCTTGTAGTTCATATTACAATTCCTATAATTTAGAAAAATAGGAAATTCTTTTATATAAAACTATCTAGTTGTCAACACAAGTTAGCTCAATTGACAACGACGAGCAACTTCCTCATAAAAAATCATGTGTTCAAATTTCGCTCTCAATATGAGAGTTGTGTTGTTGGATGATCTGTAACAATCTTTGTAAATGACTTATAGTACTGAAAGCATGCCCTGACCCGTAATAGTAATTAAAGCCGAACCTACTCAAACTTTTTATTGTCGAAAAAAGAATAATAAAACTATTTAATTGCAACGTGATTGTAATCACAGTCGAACACATTCAAACTTTTTATTATATATAAAAAAAGATTAATAAAGCTATCTAGTTGCAGCAGGATCTATTTGGATGGAGAAGAAAGAGGCAAATAGGCAATTTGGTGTTGGAGGTTTAAATATAAAAGAAATTAATAAGCCAGCAGAATAATTAATGAAGACAAGAAGGCTCTATTACAAGAATGCGTCCAAGATTTCTACAATAGATGATGATATTGTCTTTTTTTTTTCACAATGATAACATTTTTATAACCTAATATATACTAATTTAGAGAGAGGGGAACCCGATGAAAGTAGAAAATTCATCAAAGAAAGTCACTGAAAATAATCATATATAATAATAAATTAGTAGAAAGCATAAGTTCAACCTTGACCTCGAGCGGTGACCGCCAGGCCAATCCCAAAGTTGGCCTGGTGGCAGATGATGATGTTGTCTGGAGGGTGAAGACCCACAAATTTGATTAAAGAAGATGTTGGACAAGTGCAGGGTCGCCAGGTGGGTTGTTGGTTGTAACCGTTCCAAATTGTAAAAAGTTCTAACATATTGTAAATCATACATCTTTATGTAACCATGAGGCAGTAATTTTTTTTTTTCAATGTCTCGTCTAACTCGTTATACTATTTTTTATGTTAATTGACCGACTAAACTCTTAAAAGTGGTTAGTTAGACCATTCTGCTAAATTGTTCAATTAAAATAGACGGAATTTGTTCAATTTCTCATTTTTTTTTCTTTTTTTTTTCATTACCGAATTCCCAATACAATATATTTCCTGAATGATTTCATCTTAGTTGCTTTTCTTTGTAGTTTTTGAAAATATAAATCCAATTTTTTACCAAAATACTTTTATTACTTTCTCAAAAGACTTATGAGTGCAAGGATCATTCGGGTTCATTATCAATGTTGCTAATAATTTTTTTTCCTTATTCCTCTTTACTTTTAAGAACATTATTCAAGAAAAGTGCACCAATGGTCACTAAAGTTTTTTAATGTCTCATTTAGTCAGTCATAGTGTTTTTCATCTATGGACTGACAAGAACACCTCTATAAATCGTGTGCGGCTCATGTTGTGATATATTTTGATACAGCAAATAAATAGAATGAGCCAATTGATTATTTTTAAAAATTTAGTTGATCAATTAACGCAAAAAATAGTACAATGAGTTAGATTTTGAAAAGGTTTGATGACCGGTGATACACTTTACCTTATTAATTATTATTGTAAATTACTTTGTACAATATCCTCCAGCAGCGCAGGCGAGGCAGCAATAGGTTATCTGCTATGAAACCCTCCGTGTGCTCGCGTCCCCTTATTTTAATGGGCTATTGCACGTGAACGAAACTGCAGAGTGAAAAGTGATTTTCACTGCCTTGTCTTGTCTGGATTATGATTTTTCGTAAAATAATTTTTATATTTTTTGTGAACATATTTTTTAATTATTCTTTTAATTTATATATATATATATATCAAATGATTATAATATTTTGTTTTTATAAAAATTCTCAAAAATAGCAATCTAAATGATTCCCAAAAATAGAAATCTAGGAAAATGGACTGCTTAAAAATGTTGACAATTCTACCCTTATGTTGTTGATAAATTGATATTCCTATGCTGTTGATAAATAATAATAATTTGTAAAGTACATCTATTGAGGAGTAGAAGCGACATTTAGTTTTAGCGGCTTTCTTTAAAAATAACACACAGTTAGGAGTGTTTATACTTAAAAAAAAGTTGAAAAATCGATAGATTCAATTTAGATTAGATAGTAGATGTAAGTCAAACAAAAATCGATAAAATTGATTGATATCCAAACTTTAAAGTTTGGTAAAACAGTTCTGGAATAGATATTCAAATTCGACTATTGAATTTCTAATTAAAATTTGATAAAACAGTTTGAGAATGGACATTAAAAGTAAAGTATTGAGTTCTTGACAACTGAATTATCAAATTTTATATGTTGATATATATTGTGTATATTTTCTAATACATATTATGGATTAATTTATTAAATACATGTTGTTGTAAGTTGTAACTTTTACTTCAATAGGATCAATTTGATTAAAGGTAAACTTACAACAAAAGGAAGGAATTGTCAACATATTCAAGTAGTCTATTTTTCGTTTTTCAAATAAAATACTTGACACAAATAACTTCTTTTTTTTTTCTAGATTTGGAGAGCATCTGGAATAATTATTCAATAGTAATCGCCGGTCAACCATATGGCAGTGAATCCATTCCCAAGCTTTGTACACACCGCTCATCACACTATTGAATAGATCGGCAAATAGGACAATTTGTCCATTAGTAGGAATATAAGTCGAAACATCTCTCGATGCATCTCTTTTTGGAAGACGGTTGGAAGTGTTATTAACCCTTTTCAAAATTCAACTTTTAAGTCAAATCATTACTTTACTGTTTGAAATAGTTGCACTGATAATTATTCCTGTCCCTTTGGTTATGATAAATTCATAATAAACCTCCCTTAAGATTTCTGACAATTTCACTCGCCTACCCTGAGATTTGCAAAATAACACTAACCTATTATGTAGTGTCTTACTGGGGAAAAATTACCCATATACCCTATGATATTATGACTTATTGAAAATAACATCTGACAATTAAGTAATTAGGGCACTAATTAACTATTAGTAACTAATTAGCAAAAATAACTATTGGAGATTTTTTTAATGATGAACAGTAACCTGCAATTACAAAATGGTACCAATTGATGTACCAAATAGTTGTTCACTCTAAAAAATTGATACGATACATCAAACAATAATTTGTTTGGATTTTTGTACTTTCAAAAATCTTCACAGTTGTTTTGCAATTACACTTGCAATATTTATTCTTTGTGTTAAAGGATGTGGGTGGATTTTATGATTTCCTCCTATAGATTGACAGGGTCATAGTTTTTACACATTTGCTTCACCTTCAGCTTGCCAAATCCCAACAAAATCATTATTTTTTCACATCAACTTTTGCTGCTTCAAGTGAAAGTTATATCCATCTTAATGTTTCTTGTTGCATTTTATATGCAAAATGGTAAAGACCTAAAAAAATATCTGTTGTAATCCAATGCATTAGCCGTTGGTCCAACTTTGTAGTGAAAGTCAGTTGCTACTAATTTTTTGTTCTTTGCTATTTGCACTTACCTTCCCACACTTATATTAATATATTTTCATTTCTTTACAATACAACTTGTACATAAGCATAAAGAGCATTTGTGGAATAAAAATTTTATCTCTTTTCTCAAAGTACTTTTCTAATGGTATTTTTTCTGATTTGGACTAATTTTGTTACCAAAATCTTAACCTTAGGAGAAGTTAGTGTAAATTTACAAATCTCAAGGGAGGTTAGTGCAATTATTGAAAACCTCAAGGGAGGTTTTTGAAATTATCCCTAAATTCAGAAATGAAAATGACTATTGTGGGGGGCCTAAGACCGAAGGTTTCCTGGCTGCATCTGTTCTTTTCCACGGAATGAAAAAGCACTTGGTTGAAGCTAGGGGTGGGCACGGGTCGGGTACCCGCCCCGAAAGGCAAATGGCTGACCCGACCCTAGGATGTCGGGTCACTATTTTTTTGACCCTAATCCGCTCCGATTGTTCTTGGGTACCCGATCCTCGGATACTCGAAAAATAGGAGCGGGTCATCGGGTACCCGCCCCTATTTAAAGAGTGCAAATTCTGCATTCATAAGATGAACCTGCTGTAGCCTGTACGTCCAGATGCTGGGGGAGACTTACTGTGAAAATCAAAAGCAACCTTTCTATTGTTATTGCTTGAATAACATCACTGGGCAAAAATTCCAAAACAACAACTTAGTTAAATCCCCCATAAATGAATACAATGCACAAAACCTATGAGCCAAAGCCTAAAAGTTCAACTGAATAGATATTGAACAACAAGATATAAAATCAAAAGTCCTCGGATTTGATAGCTATTTTAGGACTAAATAAGAAACTAAAGCAATAAATATCCCAAAAACGCAAAAAATTTCAAACATATTTCATAAGAAGCCCTCAGATCTCATAGCTTCAATGAATCATAGACGAAATTTGACGGGTAATTCAACAAATGCCTTTTACAGATCACCGACAAAAAAACCAGCCAAGCCACGCACCAGTGTGTGTATACAATCAAGCAATTTTCCCGGAGTAAAGAACATAAACAAAAGGACGGAGCCGCCGAGGGAGGATTTTCAGCAGGGGAAAATGAGGGAAGGCTTTAGCAGCGAGTCTAACCATGGAGGCAAGGCTTCAAGATCAGATCAGGAGCGGCACAAAGGGATTGCCTGGACAGAGGTGGGTGGCGGCTAATTTTTCCGGTGAAGTGCAAAGGCAACCGTTGAATTTTAAACCCTGTCAATCCGCTCAATATTAACAATTTTTCCATCATTGGGCAACAGAAAATTTGAGAAAAAACAATACTAATCAACAAAAAATCAAATGATAATACATTATATATAAAATCAAGCAATTTTCCCGGAGTAAAGAACATAAACAAAAGGGCAGAGCCACCGAGGGAGGATTTTCAGCAGGAGAAAATGAGGGAAGGCTTTAGCAGCGAGTCTAACCATGGAGGCAAGGCTTCAAGATCAGATCAAGGAAGGCTTTAGCAGCAAGTCTAACCATGGAGGCACGGCTTCAAGATCAGATCAGGAGCGGCGCAAAGGGATTGCCTAGACAGAGGATGAATACTGGTAAATTATGTTGCACTCAATCAGAATGTCGGCTGACGGCTGAACTCTTTAGGTAGGGTTAATAACTTATAAAATTATAAAATTGCCCCTATATTTTTTGATAATTACATAATATACCCCGGGTCGGGTACCCGCGGGTTTTTGCTTTTACGATCCGTATCCGAATATTCTGGGTACCCGACCCTATCTGATCCGCTGAGAGAAATCGGATCGGGTATCCTATTTTTCGGATCGAATCGGTTCGGGTTTCTCGATTTTTCGGATCTTCGGGTTTTTTTGCCCACTCCTAGTTGAAGCTATGAAATAAGTACGAACAATCGCAATGTGATCGTTTTTCCTTCCCCTCAGTCATGGTAAGCTTGGCTTCAAGTCAAGCCAAACAGAGCCGAGATTATTATTTTTGATTGGTCACGTGATTGATGAATGGTGTAAGTAGCACATTGGATACTTTAATTTGTTCAGCTAAGGTTGGTCCCATTCCACTTGGTGAACAACCTATGACTGTTTTCTGCGATCTCTCGTGAAAGCGATGGTGGCTTTTTCGGTTTGCTCCAATTTTGGTGCAAAAAAAGCAACGTACTTTCTTCTTATTAAAAGTGTCGTTCTTTTTATTATTTAAAATATTTAAAATATTTAATATTTTTAATTATTTTATACTTTGAAATTTCTTTTATATCTTTCATTAATGGTGCATATAAATAAATGTGATAGGATTGCTTTCTATTCTTTATTTTAACCAACAAATTATTAAGGGTAAAAGTGAAACAAAAAGAAATTTTTTTTGATGGAGTATACTATGCATAAAAAGTACTTCATCCGGGTATTTTTGCCCACTCCTAGTTGAAGCTATGAAATAAGTACGAACAATCGCAATGTGATCGTTTTTTCCTTCCCCTCAGTCATGGTAAGCTTGGCTTCAAGTCAAGCCAAACAGAGCAGTGACGGAACCAGAAAAAAATCTTAGTGGGGGCAAAAATAACACTAAAATTTTTTATCTACTCTTTTTTAAATTTTTAAGCAAAAAAAAATAAATTTACCAACAAGTACAAATGATATGTATATTCCATGAAAAACATTAAAAAGACAAACTCAAAATTATTAATGTAATAATAATTTTATAGGAATATATTAAATGTAATAATATATTCCTTTTGTCCTACATAATATTTTATTTTAATAAATAAATTATTGCATTTAATAAATAATATAAGTCCTTTTGTCCAATTAAAATATTAAATGTACAATAAAATCTATCCAAGAACTATTTTACAAGTTAAAGTTATTTATTAAATGACTTATTTATTCATTACTATATCAAATTATTAATCACAACATATGAACCTAATCAAGTTAATTAGACAAAAGGATCCATACAAGAATAATTTAAAAGTTAAAATATATGTCAAATGGTCCTCTATTCATCATTACATTAACTCCAATATAAGAAACTAATCAAGGAAAATAAAAAATAAATTATAAATCCATAAAATCACCATTTCACAAGTTAAAATATTTATCAAATAACCCATTTATTAGTTATTACATTAACTAATCAATTTTCAAATTTCTTTAAAACAGTAATAGTCTCATGCTCTAGAAATATATTTGCAAACAAATTCAAAATAATAATAATAATAAGTAATTGTTTAGAACCTGATTCTGATGGTCTCCTAAAGTTGGTAAAAAGAGCTGCAAATCAGTGGCGGACCCAGGTCCTAGAAGATCAATTGATTCTGGTGCAATCTCTAAATCGAATGAAGTGATCAAGAGAAAGAGTAACAAGTTTTGGATAAAAAGTAATGTATCATTTAAAATGGGGGGAAAATGTATACATGGCCCTATAGAGTATCATTTAAAACATTTTTTGTGATCATTTAAAATGTAAACTTGGCCCTATAGAGTATCATTTAAAATGTATACTTGGCCCTATTGGGGGGAAAATGGGAACCAGAGGAGGAAAGTGAATGATATAAATTTTGTGATTCATTCTTTCACATTTTTTCTAAAAAAATTCTGGGAATACCTTTAAACTTATGTCAAAATTATAGAATTATTATAGGAATTTAAATGGGGTAGTGGGGGCCCGTGCCCCCGGTGCCCCCTTTAAATCCGCCCCTGAAACAGAGCCGAGATTATTATTTTTGATTGGTCACGTGATTGATGAATGGTGTAAGTAGCACATTGGATACTTTAATTTGTTCAGCTAAGGTTGGTCCCATTCCACTTGGTGAACAACCTATGACTGTTTTCTGCGATCCCTCGTGAAAGCGATGGTGGCTTTTTCGGTTTGCTCCAATTTTGGTGCAAAAAAAAGCAACGTACTTTCTTCTTATTAAAAGTGTCGTTTTTTTTATTATTAAAATATTTAATATTTTTAATTATTTTATACTTTGAAATTTCCTTTATATCTTTCATTAATGGTGCATATAAATAAATGTGATAGGATTGGCTTTCTACTCTTTATTTTGACCAACAAATTATTAAGGGTTAAAGTGAAACAAAAAGAAATTTTTTTGATGGAGTATACTATGCATAAAAGTACTTCATCCGTCCCATTGAAAGTATCATACTTTCCTTTTTGTTATTCCAAAATATTTGTCACGTTTGACATTTATTATTACTTTATACTCTAAAATTTCCCTTATGCCCTTCATTAATGATGCATAAAGACAAATTTGATGGGATGGCTAACTACTTCATACTTTTTACTTTGACCAGCGCATGATTAAGAGTAAAAGTGGAATAAAAGAAAAAAATTTTTTGATAGCGTGTACACTATGTATAAAAAGTACATAATCCCCAAACATGACTAAATATATGAAACGGAGGGAGTACATATCTCCGAACATGACTAAATATATGGGACGAATGGAATATTAATTAGAATCAACAAAAGTTAGTATTATTAGATAGATTCTCCATTAAAACTTGTTTTTGCTTGTTGAAAATTCTGAAGTTTAGAAAGAAAAGCAATTGGAACATCGTCTTCACTAAACTAATTTTCCAAAATCAAGATCTAAAACAATGTGAAATAATTAAATGAAAATACCATCATAATTGACTTTTTATTCAGCCCAAAAAACAAACAAGAAGTAAAAAAAAAAAAAAAAAAAAAAGTAGGTGAAGGTTTCCAAGCTCCAACCATCAATCAACGAGTTCACTATTTGGTAATTGTCGTGACTCCAAGAATTAAATCGGCAAACAAATCCACTGCAAATCTCCCATTCCCCTCCTTTGCTCTATTTATACTACTCTTTCTCAACAATTCTCACACACCTAGCCATAGTCCTAGCTCAAGCACTCTTACCCAAAAAAAAAAGCAAAAAAAAGGTTCCTTTGATCATTTTGCTTGTTAGATACTCATTCTTGACAAAATGTTGAAGCCTCATGTCTGGCATAGCTTACAAACTACACGAACCCTACTTCCATGGAAGAAACCATTTGTATCAGGTGATGGCAATGTTTCTTTCCCAAATTTCCACAAACCACCCGTGTTGGGAAAGGCCAAAAAGAATGTCCGAGTTCGCCATGCTGCTAGCAGCACTAAGGCTATAGCCACCAACACTGATAAAATTACTAGAGTTAAAGCAGTTGTGACTGTCCAACCAACGGTGGGAGGAATTCTTACACATTTAGGGTTGAGCAGAGGACTTGATGATATAACCGATATGTTCGGAAAAACCCTCCTACTGGAGTTTGTTCCGGCAGAACTTGACCCCAGTAAGTGATCAATGGTTATGGCTATCTCAGTAGTATAATTCCAAACTTGATTTAAAAAAAAAAAAAAACTTTTAGCTTAATTTCTTCTGGAAGAATTCTATTTTCATCACAGAGGTGCGACCTACAGTTTGATTTTCGCTTATGCGAGGAGCTGTCAACACCAGAAACACTAGAACGCGTTTGGAAATTTGAAACACCATTTTTCAAATGTCAACTAACCTGTGTGGTTATTACAGGACATCTTTTCTATTTGTACCCTAAGCATACAAAATAGAAGAGACGGATCCGCTATAAAATTCAAATATTATTATCCATTCACTGAATTTTGTAAACTTTTTGCCTATATTTTTAAAACTTTTACGGGCAATTATACACCAGTCTCACCTCTTATCATCAGTATTTTGAGAATTAGATTGGACCGTCCGATTTGACCAGTCAAACCAAACTAATCATACCTCCCGTTTGGCTCAATAGTTAACCCAAAAATTAAGGTAAACTGGTCAAATTTGATCAAGAATCGGTTGGAATGGTAAAAATTGTGGAGATTCAGTTGGAATTTACTAAACTTTTTCTAAAAAATATATCAATTGTATTCAAATTTATAATACTAAAAAAATAAAAAATGATCTAGTTCATTTTTGAACTACTAAATATTTGAACTACTGCAAACCCAAAAACTCATCTAGTTCATTCTTCAATTCGAGCTTAAAAACATTGTTTATCATGTGTCCATAAGCCACATAATAAAAGAAGCTTCATTTAAAAAAGGTTTTATGCTACTAATTTTCTAAAAAAAATTTTAGTGAAAAAAATCCTAATTAGAAACAAAAGGGGTATATCCATAAGTTCTGATCGGGCAAAAGGGTACATTTTTATCTCAGTACAGCATTCTTTAAATTTTTGTTGTCGGGAGCAGAAAAGGCATAGCACTACTAAAGATAATAGGCACGCTTGTGTGGTTGCAAATTCCTGCTTTCTAATCTGCCTAACCAGGAGTATCTCAAAGATTCTATGTTGCAGAGGAGTTCTTGCACGTTGCAACGTGCCGCCAAATAGTTCCATAGTACTCAATAAGTTTGACTTGTCATATATTCGATCAGTTTTGAACAGAGACTTTTGCACCTCCCCTAAGTTTTCATTGATCTGTTAAACTTTTCCATAATACTCAAGGTGCTTCGTCGTTTTAACTTAGATGAATAAGAAAGATTTGGAAAGGGATTAAGCTTTTCCCTTCAGAATAACTTTTCGTTGGCTATTCCTCCATAATTAATAAGAATATTAGAGCCTACAAGAAAATTTTCCAAATTTATTAAGTTCTTGAGAAAGTATTATAGAAACCTGCATGGATCTCTTGTATGCTGCCAAAATGCTACTAGTAAAATTACTTAAAAAGTTTTTATCTTTTAACCCTTTAATAAGGTCAATTTATATTTATTGTGTCCATTTTTTGGAACTTTTTTGTTTATAATTTTGTTTAGTTGATCATGCTAAAGTTTTTCTTTCTCTTTTTGAAGAGACCGGACTTGAAAAGCCGACTGTCAAGGCTTATGCACACAAGACAAATCTACTTGGGGAAGCGACAGAGTATGAGTGTGATTTCGAATTATATCAAGGTTTTGGGACGATAGGAGCAATATTGGTGGAAAATGAGCACCACAAGGAGATGTTTTTAAATAAAATAGTCATAGATGGCTTTGATGATGGACCAGTAAATTTCACTTGTAATTCTTGGGTTCCTGCCAAAAATGACACAGATGAGAAGAGAATTTTCTTCACCAGCAAGGTCAGTACAATTGACATATGCAATTCCTTCTTACTTTTCTTCTACCTCATATGCATTAAAAAAGACTGCAAAGAAAGCACAGTAGTAGAAATTAAAATCCATATTTTTTTCTTTTTCCCTTGTCCATTCTCACTCCTGTCCTGCTAAAAGATCTAAGTCAAAAAAGAAAAAAAAAAGGTGAATTTGCACATAAGAAAGATCATATGCTTTTGGCTTTGAGATCTGCTAAATCCTTATTCTTAGAGTTATACTCATCATTTTTATTTTCCGATTAGATCCATTGTTTTCCATGTAAGTATAAACTTTTGAAGAAAAAAAAAAAAGAACCTACTTTTTAAGAGTCCACATTTGGAGATGGAAGATATTTCACAAAATTTGTAGGGTTCAATTATATAGACCAACTAAAAGTTTTAAACTTTTCTATTTAAAGCCTACGTGGCATTCTTCTTGTCATCCATAGTCCGAACCCATGGCACGCAATCTTAGGAATCTTAGTTTCTCCAATAATTGTCCTATGGTAAACTTTATTTGAAACAATTTAGCTTGAATTTATGTCTATATATTCTGTCTTTTGAGTGCTTAAAGGAGCAAAGTTAGAAGGTCCCTTTACGATAAGGTAGAAGTGTTAAGGGATGATTAAAAATTTTGAATAGTTTGAAGAGTTACTTAGTTTAGCACGATTATGAAGAATACGTTTGGACCACTACAACGTATGTAAGTTTACAAATTATTGTGTTGTTTAGAACTAAAAATTGATGTTACTTATTTTGTTAATCATCTAAAAGATTTGACACTTAGGTATATATATACATGTATGTGTGTATATGTGTACATATATATATATATATATATATATTTGACACTTAGGTAATAAATGTAGGCACTATCACTGTAAATATCTAGCAACAAAGAAAACGTGTATAATTGCATCTTAGAAGACAATAAGAGCAGAAATAACTAGGCATAAAGCAATATTGTCATGCAAGTGCAAAATTAGTCTTGGGGAAGCTTGCGCCATGACCTAAATAATTTCTCTCTATGTACCAAAAAGTGCAAAATCCTAAATGAGCTAGAAAATAGTCATCTCAAGAAAATATATCCAAGTCTTCTTGTATGACGGTTGAACCTTGTTATTGTATGATTTATACACGATGCATTAAATGGTTTTTGACATAGAGCATATGCTTTTGATTAGTCCTATTTACCATCGGATACTCCAAGTGGGCTCAAGAAATATAGGGAAAATGAGCTCGCAGTTGTCCGAGGAGATGGAACGGGAGAGCGCGAGAAACACGACAGGATCTATGACTACGATGTGTATAATGATTTAGGGGATCCTGATTCGAGTGAAGATTTGGCCAGGCCAGTTCTTGGTGGTAAAGAGAATCCATATCCTAGGCGCTGCAGAACTGGCCGCCCCAGAACCAAGAAAGGTAAGGTTATCCGTTTACAGTCAATTTACATAAGCTCTTATCACCATTCTGATCAACAAATATGTTGAGAAACTTTCTGTTTTTTTTTTTCTTTTTGAAATTTGAATCCGTTCTTTGCAAATCTAATGCTAGACATTATAGTTACAAATCCAGTGGTTCATTGATACTTTTATAATTCAGAAAGTATAGAAACTCTTTACAAGATTTTTAAGTGAACCAAACATATTCAATCTGTAAGATAGTTTTGAAAAATTGATTTTAATGCAACATTTATGGTTTCATGGATAAGATCTTATCTAGCTTGTACTCTTTCGGAACAGGGTATTTATTGCAACGAAAGCCAAATTATGGACCACAACATGATAATAAGGGCTTTCATATTTTAAGGATTTCATTTTTGTTCCTTGTTATTATAATTATTAATGTTATTTGTGAAGTATTTTCCTAATTTCATTTTCAACTACACTACAGAATTTTCCTATTGAACAACAACGAATTTTTCGTAGTATTTTATTGTAGCAATGGCATGAACAATAATATGTTCTTGTATGCCTGCTTGGATTTTTAGACAGAAAAACACACGCACAAACACTCTCAGAATCAAAACATTTCATTCTTTTGCACATTCGACAATTGCCAGTACAAATAGGTCTTTTCATGGTCCCATTCCGAGTTTCAAACGGGGCCATACGATGCCAATGCAACAAGATAAGGTATTGGACTATTAGTACACTGTCATATCCCTATAACATGGACTTTTTTGAAGGTTGTGAGAAAAAAGTCTGAGGAGTATTCAATGCCGGAAGCCTTTTTGGTAATTGATTACTTTGAGATTGCGCAGTCTATCACAGCAATAGTAAAGCAATCGTCTATTAAAAGAAAAAGTATCCGGGTAATAGATGGTGATTGATTATGACCAAGACAATATAACAAGAATCAAACACTGATTAAATGAAATATTTAAGGGATAATTTCAGAAACCTTCCTTGAGGTTTCTAGCTATTTCACTGGCCTCTTTCCAGGTTTAAAAATTATACTAGCCTCCGTTAAGGTTAATTATCTTATAGCATTGAGACCTAACCAGTAATTAAAAAGTGATACTAAAAGAGAGAAGATAATATGATGCCATCGTTGCCCCTCATCTACTACATTATTTAGTTAATTTAATACTAGTGCACTCATTAATAAAAAAAAAACCAAAATTTGCTATTTATCATTAAGGATAAAACCACATATAGCATAAACAAAATAATATATTATTCTATATTTGCACTTAATGCAAAATTCAAATTATTCTTTTCAGTTATATACCTATTGTTAGACATGACCAACAACAAATAGTCAAAAAATTTTGCAATCGAAACATTACAGAAAGTGAACTTTAACACGTAAATATCCTTGTCAATATATTAAGATTAGTTGTTGAAATTTTTATGGTATTAAAATTCGCTCTTTGTAATATTTTGATTGCAAATTTTTTGATTATTTATTGTTGATCATGTTTGACAATAAGTTTATAACTGAAAGAAATAATTTAGATCTTACACTAAGTGAAAAATATAGAATGATATACTATCTTTTGATACTATATGTGATTTGATCTCTGATAATAAACAGTAAATTCTAGTGTTTTTCTTTAATGTGTAGGCTGGTGTTAGATTAATTAAGTAATATAATAGATGAGGAGCAATAGTGGAATCATGTTATTTTCTCTCTGACAATATCACTTTTCAATTGCTTCTTGGACCTAGTTGTTATAAGATAATAAATCTCAAGAGAGGTTAGTATTAATTTTAAAACTTAAAGGGAGAGCAATGAAATAGTCAGAAATCTTGCTGAGGTTTTTGAAATTATCCCAATATTTAAAGTGTCTGAATTTTAAGGTGGTGATTGATTATGACCTAAGTGAAGAAGAATGAAAATAAAGGACTTAAGATGGAGATACCTTCAAATAGTTGTCAACAATTAATAAATATTATCTTTTTGGGTTTTGATCTTCAGATGAATCATGAAAGAACAAAAGATAAATATGTAAAAAAGCAACTTTAGGTGTTTTGGTGTTTAACCATAATCAAGCTTCTCAAAAAAAAAATCCAAAATCATGAACAAATTTTATTGTTTAAAAAATTCTAAGAAGTCAAGTACTAAGGATGTGGTTGAAATCCAGATTTGCACATAATATGTCACATATTTAGTAAGAACATTTTGCAAATAGAAAGAGAGAAAAATACCCCCGGCTAAGATGACTCGGATTCTGTTAGCACTCCCTCGGCCAAATCCGGGTTAGTCTCACTGAAAATGGGGATATTGGGTGCTCAAAGCCAAAAAAGAAAGAAAGAAAGAAAGAAATACAGATTGCTTTTATGTAGATTAAAAAAAAAAAAGAGGGAAGGCTATTTTCATAGATATCGACTAAGGACAAATAAAAAATGTGGCACGTAAGTTTCGTTCAACATTTGAGAATATTTTGTTTCCCACTAATTTCACAAAAATATATTCAATAAACAAAATACTATCCTTATTAGCCCAAGAAAAGTAAAATAGTCAAACTATCCTCTTGTGATTCAAAAACGCTACTAATTACCCCCTTTATGACTATATTGTGATTAGAAAAAAAAAATCTTCTAGTAATGCTTCAAACGTTATTGTCATCAAGGCAAAATTAATTTCTTGAATTTGTCTATTTAACTCTCTTATCATATGATTTTTTCTATTCTTCGAAAGAGCTGTTACATGAAAATTGATACATGTTTACAAATGCAGATCCATTGTCAGAGTCAAGGAATGGCGATGTGTATGTGCCAAGAGATGAAGCTTTCTCCGAAGTAAAGAATTTGACATTCTCAGCAAAAACAGTCTATTCAGTTGTGCATGCTTTAGTACCAGCTTTACAGGGTGCTGTTCAAGACAGAGACAGGGCATTTCCATACTTCACAGCCATAGATTCACTTTTCAATGAAGGGATTAATATACCAACTCATAAGGAGGGATTTAGTCTTGGAGCAGTTTTACCAAGGCTTATTAAAGCTGTCACTGATACAGGAAGTCAGCTCTTGCAATTTGAAACTCCAACATTTGTGGACAGTAATCTCTTTATCCTTTCATCTTTTATAATTATTATTCTTATTGTTGTTATCTTTACAATATATAATGCCAAAGGGTAGTTGGGATAAACCATCTAGTGTCACTTTATTATTTCATGTTTACGCTTCTGATTAACTATTTAATGTCATGTAAACTCCACTACTAATGTCAGGCAATCACGTCCATCATACAAACTCCACTCCTAATATCACATATACCTCACGTTTATTTCATTGACTTACAAACGACTAATCCTTTAAAATTCTTTCTCCTCATCTCCTTCATTTCAATAAAAACTTCTCTTGCTATAAAATTTTCATACTTCTATTGTTGAACACAATAATCCTATGGTTGATTGTAGAATTCCATTGCCAACGATAAGGTGTGCCTTTCTTCTCTCTTTTTTTTTTCATTTTTTCAATTTTCTTCTTTAGATATTACATTAATTTGAGTGGTTGATTTGCTAAGTTTTTTCATCTCAAGATTCTAGATTCATTAGTTTATTCGTTGCACACTGAGTGTGCATTTGATTACTAGTTGTTATAATTATTATTAGCAGAATTATCAATAGTATTATTATGATTAGTATTACTATCATGTTACTAGGGAAAAAGGTGGGAAATTATGAGATCAAATCAAGGAGGGAAGAAAATTTGATACTTTTATAGCAGTAACAAATTATTTCAATTTTTTTAAATAAGAGGCATAAATTTACATTTTCTTTTCTCAGGAGATAAATTTGGTTGGATGAGGGATGTGGAATTTGGTCGCCAAACCTTAGCTGGTCTAAATCCATGCAGTATCAAGCTGGTTACGGTATGTAAGCAGTTTTTTTTTTTCATTTTTAATTTTTGTCTTTGACTCATAGGAATTTGTTAGATAACACATTTGCATTCCCACGGTTAGTGTTAATTATTTAGTTCTTTATTATTTTTATGGAACAATCCCACAAGTACTATTTATAATTTTGACCTCATGTTTGCACCAATTCTTGTTTTTCACCTTGCCTTTTCGTACACTATGATAATCCCCCTTAAATCTATTTATCTTTTCAATTAACTTGAGTTTTCATAGAAATTGCACTTAAGAGGTGTATTAACAACACTTGTTAGACAAAGTATTCATTTTTATCTTTGCAAAAATCTTAACAAAAAAAAAAGAAAATAAAGGAGTATAGCTTCATTGTTTTCTCCATTTTTTGGTTGTATCAAGGCTCATAGCATCAATTTTAACATTGCCACATAATGCTTCAGGAGTGGCCACTGAAGAGTAAACTAGACCCTAAAGTGTACGGACCAGCAGAGTCAGCTATAACAACAGAACTCATTGAGCAAGAAATCAAAGGTTTCATGACAGTCGAAGAGGTGACATTAGCCATAAATTATCAACAAATTATTTAATTCGGTATCCTATATCAACAATCATAGATTATAATTAATTTGAATAAATTTTGGGTTGAATTGATGTAGGCAATAGAGCAAAAGAAATTGTTCATTGTAGACTACCATGACCTTTTCTTACCATATGTTGAGGCGGTTAGAAAGCAAGAGGGGACAACCCTTTATGCGTCAAGGACGTTGTTTTTGTTGTCCCCTGATAGCACGTTGATGCCCCTGGCTATTGAGCTAACCCGACCAAAAATAGGTGACAAGCCTCAATGGAGGGAAGTTTTGCGGCCTTCTTGGAATTCCACCGGTGCCTGGCTTTGGAAGCTTGCTAAAGCTCACGTTCTTGCTCATGACTCTGGTTATCACCAATTGGTCAGTCATTGGTAAGTCTCTGCTTCATCCTTGTTCATGACCACGGTAATCACCAATTAGTCATTCTTTTAATCACGTTCATCAATCATCTTTTTTATATCACGTAGATTCTATTTGATTTTTCTAAAAATACTCCAAAAATACATAGAAAATGCAAATTCAATGCTTATAGTTTGACAAAGAAGTGTATGCAATTAAGCGGGTAGTTGTATTTTGAGGAATTCATTGCATTGGTCTTCCTTCAGACTCTGACACTTTGCCATTATTACATATATCTTATGTCCCTTCCTTATTTACATATGCTAATACAGGCAGTTTTTTTGTATGTTATACGTTTGCAGGCTAAGAACTCATGCTTGCACAGAGCCCTACATAATTGCAACCAATAGGCAACTTAGCGCACTGCATCCAATTTACAGACTGTTACACCCTCATTTTCGATACACAATGGAGATCAATGCTTTGGCTCGTGGATTCCTTATCAATGCAAATGGGATCATTGAGAACTCATTCTCCCCTGGAAATATTTCCATTCAACTAAGTTCTGTAGTTTATAACCAAGAATGGCGGTTCGATCATCAAGCATTGCCAGGGGACCTAATTAGCAGGTAAATCATCTTACAACTCTTTAAACTTTCACTAATGTTGATTTAGTATATATTAATCATCAGCATGTCCAGATTTTCTGCAACTTTTATTTCTCCCAGTGGATTATATCTCGACTAAAAAGAATATATAAGTTTTCTAATGCTCTAATTGATTGTCTCTTAGTTCAAAATGCTTATATATATATTGTCTACTTAAAAATTAAGATAAAAGATTTAGGATTAGACTCACAATATGAATTCTCATATTAAATGCAGCCGAGAACTGCTTTAATTTAGGTATAGTCCTCCCTTTACACTGCATTGCTCGTATGTCTTTTGAAACAAAATTGATAATACAAGCTTTGGTTACTTTAAAATTTTATGTTTCATTGATGATATCCTTTCTTATCCTTCACAAAAAAATTTCATTTTCCATCGTTCCAATCGTTAATGATCAAATTTGTTTGGTGTCTACAGAGGAATGGCTGTGGAGGATCCAAGTGCACCACATGGCTTGAAGCTAGCAATTGAAGATTATCCTTTTGCCAATGATGGATTGATCCTTTGGGATATCCTCAAACAGTGGGCTGCAGATTATGTGAATCACTACTATCGTGATGCCAAAACTATACAATCTGATGATGAGTTGCAAGCATGGTGGACGGAAATCCGAACAATAGGTCATGGAGATAAGAAAGATGAGCCCTGGTGGCCTGTGCTGAAAACCCCTGATGATCTAGTTGGAATCATAACTACTATCATATGGGTTACCTCAGGACACCATGCTGCTGTAAACTTTGGCCAATATGATTTTGCTGGATATTTTCCAAATAGGCCAACTACTGCTAGAGTCACTATGCCTTGCGAAGAGCCAAGCGATGAAAGGTGGGAAAGGTTCTTAGTGCGACCTGAGGTTGAGCTGATGGCTTGCTTCCCATCGCAGGTTCAAGCAACAACTGTTATGGCAATCCTCGACGTTTTGTCTAATCATTCCCCTGATGAGGAGTATCTAGGAGCACAGATAGAGCCATATTGGGCAGAGGATCCCATCATAAAAGGTAAATATGAAGAATTTGCCGGGCGACTGAAGCAGCTCGAAGGAATTATTGATGAAAGAAATGCTGATGAGAAACTGAAGAACAGATTTGGAGCTGGACTGGTGCCATATACACTCTTGAAGCCATTTTCAGAATCAGGAGTAACTGGACAAGGGGTCCCAAATAGTATCTCCATTTGAGTTCATGATATCTATCTTGAAATCAAAAGCTCTGGAAATAAAAAATAAAAAATAAAAAGAGAGATTGCGTGAGATAGAATGGAATGGAATGTAATAAGACAGGTAAGGTCCAGTCTTCCTGATTCACAGGTTGTTGCTGCTATCCTGTCGATCTGAGTTCCAAATGTTTGTCAAACTGGGAACATGTAACGAATGCTCAAGCCAAGTATTCTCTGTCTAATGGTGGTAAAAGCATATGTAAAGAGTCTCCTTATCGTAATTTCTTGTTCTATGTAAAGAAAACAGGCAGGGTCCTTGAAAATCCCCTCTATAGTCACTTTACACTACACCCAAACACACACTTCGCTCACTCTTTTCCTTCTTAATCCCCTCTCCTAGCTCTCACACTACACTCTACTATTACACTAAAAAACTGCACACTTCATCACAGACCAGCACACATTAATTGCTCTCTCTTTCTCCCAATCTCTCGGCCTAAACAGGCGCATACTAGCACGTGTCACTTGTTGACTTGTTGGCTCAATAGCCACAATTGTTGACAATTGTACAAAGCCACAATTGTTGACAATTGTGCACAAATTATACATCCCACATTGCTAGTTTTGGTAGAAATCCTCTCATTTGTAAGCTATAAATAGATGGATCCTTTGATAGGATCAAACACACCAAGCAAGAGTTAATAACTTGCTTTCTTCTCTCTCTTTGTAATATTTCTTCTAGTGAAATATTAAATTGTCGGTAGTGTCCGAGGACGTAGGCAAATTAGCCGAATCTCGTTAAATTCTGGTGTTCTATTTTATTGTCTATTTAGTAGCTATATTTGTAGGTATATTTGTAGTGAGTTATTGTGCAATTAATTGCTTATATAGGTGATTCTGTCTAGGAAATTGGTACTTAAGCAGGCCAGTGTGCCTCACCAAATATTTCCTGGGAATTACCATTTTGCAATTTTAGGTACAATAATTTACTCGTTATACCTTAATTTGGTAGAGCTTCCGCAACAATTGGTATCAGAGCTCAAGGTTTCTTAGTATGCTCTGTGGTTGCAGCATAGTCTGATCTTCCACATCAGAAAAGATTTCTTGGGCTATTGTTATTCTACATTTAGGAGCTACTAAATAGAATTTGTAGAGATGGCCGATAGTAGATCTTCATCTACAATGCAACCATCGACAAGTTCGTCATCATCTATTATGGCGAGAAATGTTATGATGAATGCAAAATTAAATGTGGAGACATTTGATGGTACCGGTCATTTCGGTATATGGCAAAGTGAGATTCTAGACGCGCTCTTTAATCAAGGTCTAGACATTGCCATCGAAAAAGAGAAGCCAGAAGAGATTGAAGAGAAGGAATGGAGGACGCTAAATCGTTTAGCGTGTGGTACAATTCGATCGTGCCTTTCAAGAGAACAGAAATATGTGTTCTCAAAAGAAACGTCTGCAAATAAATTGTGGACTGGATTGGAGGAGAAGTTCTTGAAGAAAAATTGTCAGAACAGGCTCCATATGAAGAAGCGTTTATTTCACTTCACTTATATTCGCGGCACAACTCTAAGTGATCACATCACTAATTTCAATCAGTTAATCACTGATCTAATGAATTTAGATGTGACATTTGAAGATGAAGATTTGGCTCTCATGTTATTGGGATCTCTTCCAGAGGAGTTTGAGCATCTCGAAACAACTCTACTCCATGGGAAAGCTGCGGTGTCCCTCAGTGAAGTTAGCTCTGCCCTGTACAGCTACGAGCTCAGAAGAAAGGACAAGCAAAGTAGCAGAGATGGAGCAGCAGAAGCTCTGGTAACTAGAGGACGCTCACAAAACCAGAGAAAGGGGACGAGAGGAAGATCCAAATCGAGAGCGAGACTAAGCAAAGATGAGTGTGCTTTTTGCAGAGAAAAGGGCACTGGAAGAAGGACTGCCCAAAGTTGAAGAATAGACCTGACAAAGAAAAAGTTGTTGCGGATTCAAATGTAACTGAGTGCATTGATCAAGACTCAGACTTTTCATTAGCTGTCATGCCTACTGGTCATTCTAGTACATGGCTATTGGACTCAGGTTGTAGTCATCATATGACGTCCAATAGGGAATGGTTCTTTGATTTCAAGGAACAAAAAGGTGGAGTCGTCTACACGGCAGATGAGACCACATTAGCAACAAATGGGGTTGGTTCAATTCGGCTGAGGAATCAGGATGGATCAATTAGGATTCTAACTGATGTCCGATATGTGCCAGAATTGAAAAAGAATCTCATTTCTGTGGGAGTACTAGAATCAATGGGTTACAAGGTGTCGGCATATAATGGAGTGATGAAAATCATTTCAGGTGCATTGGTGCTGGTGAAAGGAATCCGGAAAAATAATAACTTGTATTACTATCAAGGTAATACAGTTGTTGGAGTAGCGGCAGTGGCTTCCAATGATGATCGAGAATTGAAAAACCAGATTATGGCATATGCGCTTAGGGCATGCTGGAGAAAAATCCTTGAATCTTCTGATGAATCAAGGACTATTGAAAGGAGCCAGTGTTTGCAAGTTAGATTTTTGCGAGCATTGTGTCAAAGGGAAGCAGACAAGGGTAAAATTTGGCACTGCAATTCACGATACCAAGGGTATTTTGGATTATGTGCACTCTGATGTGTGGGGACCTTCCAAAACAACTTCTTTGGGAGGTAAAAATTATTTTGTTACCTTTGTCGATGACTTCTCTCGAAGAGTATGGGTGTATACTATGAAGGCGAAAAGTGAAGTATTGGGAATTTTCATCAAGTGGAAAAAGATGGTGGAAACTCAAACAGAAAGAAAGATCAAACGCCTTCGAACAGACAACGGAGGTGAATACACTAGCGACCCATTCATGGAGGTCTGTGAAAATGAAGGCATTGTTCGGCACTTCACAGTCAGAGATACACCACAGCAGAACGGGGTGGCAGAGCGTATGAACCGGACATTGGTGGAGAAAGTTCGGTGTATGTTGTCCAATGCTGGGTTGGGCAGACAATTTTGGGCTGAGGCTTTAGCATATGCAAATCACCTCGTTAATCGCTTACCATCAACTGCTATTGGTGGCAAAACGCCTTAGAGAAATGGTCGGGAAAACCTGCTACAGATTATGATTCCTTACATGTGTTTGGCTCTACTGCATACTATCATGTTAAAGAATCAAAGTTGGATCCAAGGGCGAAGAAGGCGCTTTTTGGGGATCACGACAGGCATTAAAGGTTATCGCCTTTGGTGTCCCGAGACGAAAAAGATAGTTTTCAGCAGGGATGTCACCTTTGATGAATCTACCATGTTAACAAAGGTAGATATACAGCAGAATGATGGTACTCCACAACAGGTGGAGAGCACTCCAAAGCAGGTGGAGTTTGAAAGAAGCATTATCAGACCAGCGGTGGATATAGGAGCAGATGAAAAGATTCCTATGGTAGAGAAGAATCAACTGAAGAAGATGTTCCAGTTGGAGAGTCTTCAACAACTTGAATCAATTGCATTGAGTAAGCCAAAGAGGAATATTAAAGTACCTGCTCGGTATGTTAATATGGTGGCTAATGCATCTGCAATTGCAATAGATGAAGTTCCTACCACTTATCTTGAAGCTGTCCAAAGTTCAGAAAAAGAAAAATGGAGGACAGCCATGGAAGAAGAAATGCAGTCCCTTTATAAGAATCAGACTTGGCAACTTGTCAATCTGTCAAAGGGAAAGAAGGCAATTGGGTGCAAGTGGGTATATGCAAAGAAAGAAGGATTTCCTGACAAGTCTGGTGTTCGCTACAAAGCACGATTGGTGGCTAAAGGCTACGCTCAGAAGGAGGGAATTGATTACAACGAAGTGTTTTCTCCAGTCGTGAAACATTCCTCCATCAGAATTTTATTGGCTTTGGTAGCACAATTGGATCTGGAACTTGTCCAATTAGATGTAAAAACAGCGTTTTTACATGGTGATTTAGAAGAGGAAATCTACATGACTCAACCAGAAGGATTCAAAGTTGCTGGTAAAGAAAAAATGGTGTGGCAAGCTTAACAAATCGTTGTATGGATTGAAACAATCTCCAAGGCAGTGGTACAATGATTTGACAAGTTTATGATGGGACAGAGGTACACAAGAAGCAAATATGATGACTGTGTATATTTGCGCAAGCTACGAGATGGATCATACATATATCTTCTCTTTATGTTGATGATATGTTGATAGCTTCCAAAGATCAAGGTGAGATTGAAAAATTAAAATCTCATTTGAGTCGGGAGTTTGAAATGAATGATCTCGGCGAAGCCAAGAAGATTCTCGGCATGGAGATAAGCAGAGATAGAAAATTGGGGAGACTTTATTTGACTCAAAAAGAGTATCTTAGTAAGGTATTAAAGAGGTTTGGCATGAATGAAAAGACCAAACCTGTTAATACTCCACTTGCTCCTCATTTCAAGTTCAGTGCATCATTATCTCCAAAGAATGGTGCAGAACGAAAATATATGGCAAAGGTACCATATGCAAATGCGGTGGGTAGCTTGATGTATGCTATGGTGTGTACAAGATCCGACATTTCACAAGCAGTTGGAGTTGTGAGTAGGTACATGCATGATCCTGGCAAGGAGGCATTGGCAGGCTGTGAAATGGATTCTACGGTACATTTTGAATACCGTAGATGTTGGATTAGTATTTGAGCGGGATGAAAAGATTGGTCAAGGTACAGTTGGATATTGTGATTCCGACTACGCAGGTGATCAAGATACACGTCGATCAACGACTGGTTATGTGTTTACACTTACTAAAAGCACCAGTCAGTTGGAGATCTACCTTACAGTCAACAGTTGCTTTGTCTACTACAGAGGTGGAGTATATGGCAGTTACGGAGGCTGTTAAGAAGCAATTTGGCTTCATGGGTTGCTTGATGAATTGGGAATTGGACAGAGGTCTATCAAAATTCATTGTGATAGTCAGAGTGCTATTCATTTAGCAAAAAACCAGGTTTATCATGCAAGGACGAACCATATCGACGTACGGTATCATTTTGTGAGGAAGATTTTTGGAAGATAGTACGATACTACTTCAAAAAATTCAGACCAAGGAGAATCCTGCTGATATGCTTACGAAGGTTGTGACAACTATCAAATTCCAACATTGTTTGAATTTGATAAATGTTGTGCACAACTTGAAGATTGGCGCTTGACAGCGCATTTGAAAACACTACCGAATGTTGGAGAAGAGTGAAGCATTGAAGATGCATTAGAGATTTCGCCAAGGTGGAGATTTGTTGACTTGTTGGCTCAATAGCCACAATTGTTGACAATTGTACAAAGCCACAATTGTTGACAATTGTACAAAGCCACAATTATTGACAATTGTGGCACAAATTATACATCCCACATTGCTAGTTTTGGTAGAAATCCTCTCATTTGTAAGTTATAAATAGATGGATCCTTTGATAGGATCAAACACACCAAGCAAGAGTTAATAACTTGCTTTCTTCTCTCTCTTTGTAATATTTCTTCTAGTGAAATATTAAATTGTCGGTAGTGTCCGAGGACGTAGGCAAATTAGTCGAACCTCGTTAAATTCTGGTGTTCTATTTTATTGTCTATTTAGTAGCTATATTTGTAGGTATATTTGTAGTGAGTTATTGTGAAATTAATTGCTTATATAGGTGATTCTGTCTAGAAAATTGGTACTTAAGCAGGCCAGTGTGCCTCACTAAATATTTCCTGGGAATTACCATTTTGCAATTTTAGGTACAATAATTTACTCGTTATACCTTAATTTGGTAGAGCTTCCGCAACATCACTCCTGTACTACAGCCCACACGCAAAAACTTAGCCTTAAACACTACCACAGAACACAAGCGCTGGAGTCAGAGAAGTCCAGAGCTAATTGTCATATTGAAGCTACTACAGAGGTTTTCTATTTTCATTTTGTGCACAAACTTATTAAAATTGGGTTCGCATGAACCCTAGATGCCATTATTGGTGCCCAAATTTAGAAAAGAAAGCAAAGACAACAAGAAGGGGATTTATTTTTCCTATACGGAGAGTGTATGTTATAGACTGGATGTATGCATGGTTCACCATTGCGGGTCGCGGTCGCGTCGCGGTCTCGGTTGTTCCACATCCGTCACAACATATCGGTTGAATATCGGGTGATACGAACATTATAACACATTAAAGTTTCCAAAAATTTTGAAAAAATTACTAAAATTAGAAAATACTAAAAAGACACAATTTAAAAAAATATCGGAGTCGACTCTGAGTTGACTCGGATATATCGGCCGATATCATGCATCACGGATTCAAATCGGTCAATATCGACCGAGTCAAAGCGAGTCATCGCAGATATAATGATATCCGCGATTCGAGAATCGGTATCGTATCGATCCCTTCCGTTCCAGATACGACTCGGCCAATACGTATCGGTATCGGCCGATATGGCGAACCATGGATGTATGGCACGTATGCAAAACTTGGATTTCAAGTTCAAAGTGAGATTAATTGTCATTCATCCGAATCCACCATTGTATACACTGCTAGTGTGTAGAAGTACCGATCCTACACAAATTCCCCATGATTATCCAACATCATCCTCATGTACCCTCTAAAATTTTCACCTCACATACCTTGTGCCTTTTCTCGAACAAAAATCATCTGTCTCCTCACAGAAACACAGGCTGCTCTTACTGCAGCCATAAATCACACACCCATGGGTCCCCCCCAAACACAGTCATACATTTTAGTCTCTATGTCTTTCTTAGCTCTTCACTTTCTCGTCTCAACTAAAGTTTACAATTTACACTACACGCCAACAGATGCTTCACTCCCTCTTTTCCTCCTTAATCCCCAAGTCGAGCACAAAATATACAAACTACTGGTACACACAAAAACTGAACACTACTTTAAAACCACTCTGGCCATCATTCATCTCACCTCTTGGCTTTCTTTCACAGTAAAAACATGCACATTACACCCTAGAATGCGTTGTCATCTCTTGCTCCCAATACGGGTTAAATACCAAAAACCTCCCTGTGGTTTGACTAATGTTCACTTTACCTCCTTATGGTTTGGAAACTTACAATTTAACTCCCCGTCGTTTCAACTAAAGTGAAAGTCTAACCGAAAACATCTACAATAACGGTATTTCTGTCAGACTTTACTTTAGGTGAAACGACAGAGAGTTAAATTGTAGGTTTCCAAACCATAGGGAGGTAAAGTGTACATTTGGCAAACCACAGGGGGGTTTTTGGTAATTTACCCATTCTCAAATGCACAAAACATTCTTCCAAGGGTTTGACTTATAGAGGGACAATTTTGACATTTTCCTTTCAGACGTTAGTTTAGATGTTTTCTGTTAGACTTTTACTTTAGTTGAAACGACGGGGAGTCAAATTGTAAGTTTTCAAATCATAGGGAGGTAAAGTGAACATTAGTCAAACCACAGGAGGGTTTTTGGTATTTAACCCCTCCCAATACACGATACTTGCGTTACAACAACAATTACAAGAAAAGTATACCTGACATAAATGGCCACTGAACACACGGAGCTACCAAATCACTATCATTTGAAGATACTAGTATGGTATATATATACTGCCTCCGTCTCATAAAATTTGTCATGTTTGTCAATTTTTATTGTCCCAAATTAATTGTTATATTAGAAAAGTCAACTCACTTTTTCAATAAAATTTTATATCCTTCATATGCCTCATCACTTATTCCCCACAATTATCAATATATCAAATGAAAGATGGCCTGTCACTAAAGATATAAAAAAAAAAGTAAAAATTCTCTTTTCCACTAGTATCACTATATATAAATTACCTGTTCTCCAAAAAACGGCAAATTTTATGGGACGGAGGGAGTATATATTTTTTAAGATAGGAATTCTAACTTGGACCGGACCTCGAACCTCGAACCTCGAACCAGCCAAGGGTCCGGTCCGAGTTATGCTAAAAAATCGGGTAAGTAAAAATCCGGTCAAAAACCGGGTTTGACCGGAAAAAACCGAATTTTCCGGTTCAATCAAGCATTTTAAAAAAAACTCAAACTTTTAAATATTATATTTTGACCCCTAGATTGTTAAAAATTATTAATATATCTCAAATATTTCATACTTTATCAATGTTGTCTTAAAGTTTGGTGTTATTTTTCAATTAAATCCATAATTTTAATTCTAAACTTGTTAATGCTCGTTAAATAATATAAATTGCTACTTGATTGTTCTAATTTCTTTGTATTTTCTTGTTAAATATATTTGAAACATCAAATATATATGAATATACCTTTATTAATATTAACATGTTATTAGGTATTTTACATATAATATTTTAATTTTTAAATAATTTTTATTTATGACGTCATCCGGTTCAACCCCTATCGAACCCGATTGAACCCATTGACCCCTGACTCCTGAGCTTGATCAAGTCGATACCCTGTCCGATTCTGAAAACATAGCTTTTAGTTGTTTAGGAAACTAATTGTTTTGGTACTAATTGTTAGGAAACTTTGTGACAACTTTTTCTTTCTCAAGACGAACGAAAATAAGAAACATAAGGTCTTTATATAGACCACGCAAATTACTAAATCTTATTGCGACACAAATGGACTCGATGGCTAACAATTTGTTTCCTAAACAAATAAAGCTAATACTAAAGGACTTATTTTAGAATTATTTCCTTTTTATGCTGGAAGTTATGAAATTGATCTTGTGACACTATAGATGCCATCCTTGTGCCTAATTTTAAAAGCAAAAGAAAAGGAAATAAAAAGGGAAATACCCATCACTACATAACCTTATCTTCTATCTAATTTTCAGCTTACACATAAGGATGACAAGACTTATTTTAGAATTATTTCCTTTTTATGCTGGAAGTTATGAAATTGATCTTGTGACACTCTAGATGCCATTGTTGTGCCTAATTTTAAAAGCAAAAGAAAAGGAAATAAAAAGGGAAATACCCATCACTACATAACCTTATCTTCTATCTAATTTTCAGCTTACACATAAAGATGACAATTGGAGCAAGTGCCCCGCGAGGGCTAATGGGGCGGGGTAGGGAGGAATTTTTTTCCCTGTTAAGAAACGAGGCGGGGGCTGTTCAAAAAATTATATATATATATATGTATATTAGTTACAAACTTATAATAATATTATTATTAGTTGTAAGTATTATATAATGTATATTAATATATGTAATATAATTGATATTATCAATTATGCTAATAATTATACATGTCCACTAATAGAAATTATTAATTAGTTATACTAAATTTACTAGTACATTTATATTAAATTCCTAATTACACTTAATATAATAACACTTTTTTCTCAAAAAAAAATACAATGATGACTTAGTGACTGTATTTGTTTCAAAGGTGAAAACTTTTTCTACTTTATTTATATTTCTTTCATCATATTGGACTGTATTCAAATAATTTTTGTTTGATTGTTTTCATGGGTTTCAATTGTGAAATTGCAATAAATAATGATTTGAGATGTGTTGATATTTTAATCTTGAACCAACTGATGCGAACTCGATTCTCCAAACTCCCGCTCTCAAAGAAACGAATTGCATAGGCAGCGGAAGGATCTATCTCGACCACGTTATGGATACAAAGATGGAACAATCTCAACCCCTCTAACCCATGAAATTGTGAATCTTGAATTGAATCTCAACCCACAATGGAATGATTTAGTGAACCAAAAGTA
Organism: Coffea humblotiana; assembly: GCA_023065735.1. Lineage (NCBI taxonomy): Eukaryota > Viridiplantae > Streptophyta > Magnoliopsida > Gentianales > Rubiaceae > Coffea > Coffea humblotiana. The sequence goes on along the minus strand of CM041208.1, from coordinate 7,465,904 downwards.
TTGGTAGAAGAACGCCACAACAAGGTGGATATTTGATTGATAAGTTTGAATTAAATAACTCAAGAGAACTCTCAAATATTCAAGAAAGGCTCTCTTGGTTACAAGAGAAAAGTGATAACTCACATATTTCTAGGAAATTCTCAATAATAATAAACATTGGAAAGACTAGGCTATTTATAGCCTTACAATGACTCAAACCCTAATGTGATTTGGACTAAAAATCCAACTAAGATTCGGCCTCTTTGAAGACTAATCTGGCCGAATATTAACTCTATAATTAAACCACTAAAACATCAACTAAATTGACAATTAAACCCTTCACTTGACAATACCAATAAATGACATCACTTACTAACAAAACAACTAACTAAACTAACTTGCTTCTACTCTTTTTGAATGACAACAAGTTGTAGTAAAGTAACACCACCAATTCAGCTTGGAATAGTCTTTATAGATTTGGAAGGGAGCCAGTTCTTCATGTTTGCATCATGATTATTTGCTAAAATTTGACTACAATGAAATTATATAACAAATTTTTATGCCCCCGTGGGGAAGCGGGGTAGGACGGAGAGAGTGGGGGATGGGGGACAAGACGAGGGCGAGAAAAATTAGTTGGCAGTGGAGCGGGAAGGGGGGGAGGGGTCCACCGCCCCAACCCCACCCCATTGCCATTCTTACTCACACACCTCTTATCCTTTTTTCTCCTGCCTATGCTCCCTTGTCTCCTTAAACAAATAAACACTACTTTGACTCCACCCACAATCACACACCTCTCGGTCCTTCCCCAACACATTCACACACTTCATTCTCTCCTTTTTTCTTGCTTCTTTGCTTTCTCACCTCGTCTCACTTTATAGAAAAAATCGTTCAAATAAAATAACTTTTTTAGTCTCTCATTTTTAAAAGTGTAATTTTATATCCCTTACTAATTCACATTGGTCAAATTTGAACCCCACCTAAGTTTCCGACTAATTTTTTGCCTGAATTCATCACGTGCCTTGCATGTGATCATTTTTTAGTGGTAAAATTGTCAAATCAAATTTTACATAATCTGATTTATAGTCCCTTACATTTCACAAAATGAATTGTTTCGTCCCTCATATTTCACAAAATAAATTTTTTTCATCCCTCAAATTTTATAAAATGAATTTTTTCATCCTTCATTGACTATGTGTATGACTAGTTTTTTTTTTAATAAAATCCATGTATATTTCTATTTGATTTACCTGAACAGAACGAATATTATGTAATATATTTCTATTTGATTTCACCTAAACAGACTAATTGTAGTTGTACATATGTCATTGAATAGATATATACATAGGTTTAAAACAAATAATTTTGTTTTAAACATATATATATATATTTTTGATTTCATCATGTGAAACTATTCAATATTTGTGGCCTTTTGTCTTTTGGTAATAATTCATTTATTGAGCTGTGTAATAAGCTCATCTAATTAATCGGTCTTAATTCAAGTTCTATAGTCATGCTAACAAATTGTAACTTAAATCTGAATTTTCTACTCACCACCTTTAAGACCAATAGTTGAATTACTTGTCTTATAATTGTCTTAAAATTTGATTATAATTGATAATGTTGAGGATTAAATGTCTTCTTTGTTTTTAATTTTCGAGTAAAAGGAAATGAGCATGAGTGAAAAATTAACAATTTTTTTTAAACTCTTGTATATATTTGTTTAATTTCACTTGAATAGTACTTTTCGGTGAAATCAAATAGAGATATATTACATACTATTTGTATTGTTTATGTGAAATCAAATAAATATATACATGAGTTTTTTTAAAAAAAGTTATTCGTACACATGATCAATGAGGGATGAAAAAATTCATTTTATAAAATGTGAGGGATGAAAAAAATTTATTTTGTGAAATGTGAGGACGAAACAATTCATTTTGTAAAGTGTGAGGAACTATATATCGAATTATACAAAATTTGATTTGACAATATTGCTCTTCAAAAATAACAATGTGCAAGGTACATGGTGGATTTCAACTAAAACTAGTCGGAAACTTACGTAGGGACCAAATTTGACCAATGTGAATTTGTAAAGGATGTAAAAGTACACTTTTAAAAGTAAGGGATGATAAAAGTCATTTTGCAAAATGTGAGGAGTGTTTTGAACAATTTTCCCCACTTTATACTTCACTCTATTGCACCCTAATAATCCCTTCTCGTAGCTCCACACTAAACACTACTTTTTTCTTGAGGGAAGTTTCACATAACCTATTTTTGTCTTGCAATCATTCAAAATGACCAAAATAATTGAATACATGAAGGCAATAGAGATCCAAATGTTTTAATGCTAACCTCACGAAGACATTAAATTCCATGGCCATTGTGTGGTTTATTTACAACTTCTTGCAATTAAAAAATATATCTTCTCATTCGGGAAAAATAATTGCCAATACAAAAACTTAAGAGCAAAATACACTTTACCTCCCTATAATTTAGTAATTTTTCACATAACCTCCCTATAGTTTCAAAAACTATATATAACTCTCTCATATTTTGGATAAAAGTGTCAACATGACGGAAATGATTATTTATAACGAGATCCATAAAAATGTCAAAATTATCCATGTTTAAAAACTAAAATGGCTGATGTGATCAAAATATATAAACTTAATATGCATAAAGTGATCAAAATATATAAACTTAATATGCATGATACTCTAACCCTATATGATTTTATATTTTATCATATAACCCCCTTATGGTGTTTATATGAGGTTACTTTTGACATTTTAGTTGATTCTGTTATGAAATGCAAATTCCTTCAGTTTGATATTTTAATTCAAATCATGAGAGAGTTATGTATAACTCTTGAAACCATAGGGGGGTTATGTGAAAAATTACTAAACCACAAGGGGATAAAGTGTATTTTACCCGAAACTTAATAACTCTGTATAAAGTCTCCTAGCAAAGGGAAGTAAGGTTCAACTTAAATCAGGCTCAACTATGCCAAGAAACTGCTCGATTTATATATATATATATATAGACAAAGTGCAGGCTACTTGGGGGTATAGTTGCAGTGCCACAGCTCTAACATCATGATGGGGGTAAATTTCTGCTGGGGTGAGTTGAGAAACGATCTTCATATGAGAATCGTTTGTCCCCAATATAATGCAACATATCTGGAGACATAGCCGGCTACAAACATTAGCATCATTCCAATATAATCAGCTTCAAATTCCGCCTATGAAAGAATGACAAAAACAAAATGGGTGAATGAAGAAAATTAAAGGCATCCCATCCAATCATGGATTAAAATTAAACAACCATAACATTAGTTAAGGCGGTGATGGAGCCAGGATTTTTTTCTTGAAGGAGACAAAATTTTTCCCAACAAAATTATCTTAATATGTTATATTCAAATAATTTCCATCTATTTTACTATATGACATCTAAAAACATCAAATATTAACTTTAATTATAAAGGTATTTTTATTTCATAAATATGCAACATAGCATAACCAGAATTAAGGCAAGAAATAATTTTTGATTAAATATCTTATAACATCACAAACTATTCAAGTTGTACATTATAAGAAGATGTTCCAATGTGTCACCTATGAAAAAAATATATAACTATGCAATATAAATAATACTATTTTTAATTAAAAAAGGGATAAAAGTTATGTTAACATACCTTGAGATTTCAACTTCTTTTCTTAAAAGTAAATTGAGTTTTACGTTCTTTTATAGAACTAAATTTATCTATAATTGATCAACACTAAATTTTCCAGCAACCTCCTTTTCTATATACATAATTAGACAATCGTTCAAGAAATTATCTTTCAACTTGTTTTGAACCTTTGTCTTGATTATCTTCATAATTGAAAATGATTGTTCTGTAGATGCAGTTGATACAGAAAGAGTGAGACTAAATCTAATCAATTGGGCAAAACTGTATATTTTTATATGGACCAATAAAGTAATTATTTTGGTTTTATCCCATTGTTAATTATGAATTGGGTCCTTTTATTATAATATATCCAATTCGATCAATTTATTATGAATCATCAAATTATATGTTTAATTTTTTTAAAAATTAAATAATTAGCACAATAAAATTAAGTAACTTTTCTTTTAAGAAAAAATTTTTAATTCAAAAGTGGCTAATTCATATATATATATATATATATATATATATATATATATATATATTGTAAGCGAATTCAAACCTGAGACCTCTCGCTAACACTCTCTGCCCCCTTGCTACCCAATCCATCTCTCCCCCCCCAATTCATATATATACATATATATATGTATGTAGATATATGCATACATATATATGCATGTATATATATATGTATGTGTCTATATACATATATGTATATATATATGTATGTATATGAAAATATATATGTATCTATATATAGGTATGTATATATTTGTATATATATATACATATATATATACAAACTTTCATAATATGTATATATATGTATATATACATTATGAAAGTGTGTATATATATGTGTATGTAGGTATACATATGTGTGTATACCTATATATATATGTATGTATATGCATATACATACATAGATAGATACATATATATATTTATATATAGATACACATATATAGATACACATATACATACATACATATATAGATACACATATATAGATACATATATATATGTATCTATATATGTATGTATATATTTTGTAAATCTACACTAGTAACATCATAGAAAGATAGCCAGAGGGGGAAGTGGGGTGATGGCTATCTTTCTTTACTTATTATGATGTTGATAGTGTAAATCTATAAGTTTAGATCTATCTAATGAGATTGTTTAATTTCATGATTGCCATCTTTCTTTATTTATGATGTTGTTAGTGTAGATCTACAAGGTTTGATATGTCTGATGAGACTAGTTAAGTTCATGATTACTATCTAATGTATTTAAACCTATTATAGTATTGATAGTATTGATTTTATGACTTTGGATCTGTCCGAGGGACATGGAGTCTGTAATTGCTAACCTCCGGTCTTGGCTGAGCCATGAGATTTGGCAGTCCTGTAGGGATGTTAAGGTTTCTTGTGGTCCGAGATTCAGGACGGTGAAGTGTCGAAGGATCAAATCTGATTTCATGGATTTTTACTATTAATATTATGATTTTGTTTGGAAATATAGTCGTCATGTATAGTTAATCTTTCTCAAAGGTTAGATCTATTCTTGTAGTCTCATCATTATCTTTATTATGATGGAAATATGGTCGTCATGTATAGTTAATCTTTGTCAAAAGGTTAGATCTTTTCTTGTAGTGTCCTCACTATCTTTGTTATAATCGGTTTAGAAAATGGTTATCCTCCATGGATCCCGAAGGATTCTGTGTCAAAGGGAAGAGAAATATAAAGTTTATTTATTTATTTGAGCTTATTTATTTAATTTCTTTTATTTACTCATGGCCTCCTTTTTTAGAATCAACTCTACCTCTTCTAGTTCTTCTTCAAACACCAAATCAGACGGGATGAGGGATTAGTCCCTTAAACCAGGAAAGTAAATGAAATAAATTAATAGGAAAGTATAAAGGTTAGGAAGTGGGTCGTAGTCGAACTGCCACTCAGTTAAAGTGTTAGTTTAGGCGGTATAACTGGCCATGGATGGTTAGTATAAACAAAATAAATAAAACAAGTAAATGAATATGAATATGAGGCGGCTCAACCGACCATTTGATTGAATAAGATTGAATATGAGAATAAGAGAGAACTTACAGAATATGAAGCTTGCACAAGACTTACTTCCTTGTTTGAATAAAAACTAAAAACTAAACTAGTTTGTAGAGAGAGAGAGGAGAGTTTCTTCAAGTCTACAGAGAAGGAAGAGGCTGAAGAATGATGTTCAGAATTGTGTTCTGAATGGTGTGTAAATTGTGTTGGATTTGAGGGGTATTTATAACAAAATTTTCGTATTGTTACAGTACCCGCTACAGTGATTTGTTACAGTATCACTACAGTACTGCTACAGTGTATCGTTTGTTTTTTGTTACCGTGTTTGCATAGTAACTTGCCGGACTACTACAGTGCTTCCGGTGTTACAATAAAAAATGATTTTTTCTGAATTTTATTCCTATTGAGCCAGCTTGGATATCTGTTTGTATTTTTAGCAGATTGTTGCAGATAGCTCTTGTTTTGTCTCCTGAATCATTTTGCCATATTCAGGTGTTTGTATTCCCCATTCCTTGAGCCAATGTCTGTTGAAGATTAATTTTTGAATTTTTCTCCGCTTCATGAAGCTTTAATCTTTGAAGTTTCGGACAATATTGTTTGTTGGTTTTGCAGCAATGTTGTCGTGTTCATGCCTGAGATGTGGGGGGATTCGTTGACCAGTCTCTATGTTGTAGAATACAACATCAAAGTATCTAATCTTGTCTTCCCTACACTCCTGTTTATATGAATAATAATCTTTTTGAAATGTGCAGTATTGTACAATCAGCAAGCTTGGGTGGCATCCAGTTGCTGATTTTTCTGGATGTGGAGCTTGTCATTTTCCTGCAAAATTTGTTAGTTTAAATGGTTTAGAGAAGGGTAAGAGAGCATTAGGATCAAGGAGTTGAGGTATTATGCCCTCTTCTGTGGTTAGGTAAGGAATTAGTTGTCGAATAAAGGACATTCCTAATATGACATTGTTGGTTAGTTTTTTGGGTAGAAAAAAGGAATTTGGGATTGATACAGAGGAGAATTGGGTCTGAACATTTGTTAGTTTGAAACTAACTTCAAATTTAGCTCCATCAGCTCATTTAAGAACTTCTTTGGTTATTTCAAAAAATTGGGATGGAACAAGATTTTCAATAATACAACTTTGGTCTGCCCCAGTATAGCAGTTCGGCAAGTTACTATGTAAACATGGCAACAAAAAGACAAGCAATGCACTGTAGCGGTACTGTAGCAAATCACTGGGGCAGACCAAAGCTGTATTATTGAAAATCTTGTTCCATCCCAACTTTTTGAAAAAATCAAAGAAGTTCTTGGAGGAGCTAATGGAGCTAAACTTGAAGTTAGTTTCAAATTAACAAATGTTCAGATCCAATTCTCCTCTGTATCAATCCCAAATTCCTTTTTTTCTAGCCAAAAACTAACCAACAATGTCATATTAGGAATGTCTTTTATTCGACAACTAATTTCTTACCTAACCACAAAAGAGGGCATAATACCTCAACTCCTTGATCCTAATGTCCTCTTACCCTTCTCTAAACCATTTAAACTAACAAATTCTGTTTTGCAGGAAAATGACGAGCTCAACATCCAGAAAAATCAGCAACTGGATGCCACCCAAGCTTGCTGATTGTACAATACTACATATTTCAAAAGATTATTATTCATATAAACAGGAGTGTAGGGAAGACAAGATTAGATACTTTGATGTTGTATTCTACAACACAGAAACTGGTCAACCAATCCCCCCACATCTCAGGCATGAACACGACAACATTGCTGCAAAACAAACAAACAATACTGTCCAAAACTTGAAAGATCAAAGCTTCATGAAGCGGAGAAAAATTCAAAAATTAATCCTCAGCAGACATTGGCTCAAGGAATGGGGAATACAAACACCTGAATATGACAAAATGATTCAGGAGACAAAACAAGAGTTATCTGCAACAATCTACTAAAAATACAAACAGATATTCAAGCTGTCTCAATCGGAACAAAACTCAGAAAAAATCATTTTTTACTGTAGTACCGGAAGCACTGTAGCAGTCCGGCAAGTTACTATGCAAACATGGCAACAAAAAGACAAACGGTGCACTATAGCGCGCACTATAGAGGTACTGTAGCGGGGGGTACTGTAGCAAATCACTAGGGCAGACCAAAGCTGTATTATTCAAAATCTTGTTCCATTCCAATTTTTTGAAAAAACCAAAGAAGTTCTTAGAGGAGCTGATGGAGCTAAACTTGAAGTTAGTTTCAAACTAACAAATGTTCAGATCCAATTCTCCTCTGTATCAATCCCAATTCCTTTTTTCTAGCCAAAAAACTAACCAACAATGTCATATTAGGAATGTCTTTTATTCGACAACTAATTCCTTACCTAACCACAAAAGAGGGCATAATACCTCAACTCCTTGATCCTAATGTCCTCTTACCCTTCTCTAAACCATTTAAACTAACAAATTCTGTTTTGCAGGAAAATGACGAGCTCAACATCCAGAAAAATCAGCAACTGGATGCCACCCAAGCTTGCTGATTGTACAATACTCATATTTCAAAAAATTATTATTCATATAAACAGGAGTGTAGGGAAGACAAGATTAGATACTTTGATATTGTATTCTACAACACAGAGACTGGTCAACGAATCCCCCCACATCTCAGGCATGAACACGACAACATTGCTGCAAAACCAACAAACAATACTGTCCGAAACTTGAAAGATCAAAGCTTCATGAAGCGGAGAAAAATTCAAAAATTAATCCTCAGCAGACATTGGCTCAAGGAATGGGGAATACAAACACCTGAATATGACAAAATGATTCAGGAGACAAAACAAGAGTTATCTGCAACAATCTACTAAAAATACAAACAGATATTCAAGCTGGCTCAATCGGAACAAAACTTAGAAAAAATCATTTTTTACTGTAGCACCGGAAGCACTGTAGCAGTCCGGCAAGTTACTATGCAAACATGGCAACAAAATGACAAACGATGCACTGTAGCGGTACTGTAGCAAATCACTGTAGCAGGTACTGTAACAATACAAAAATTTTATTATAAATACCCCTCAAATCCAACACAATCCACACACCATTCAAAACACAATTCTGAACATCATTTTTCAAGCTCTTTCTTCTCCCTAGACTTGAGGAAACTCTCCTCTTTCTCTCTACAAACTAGTTTAGTTTTTAGTTTTTATTCAAACAAGGAAGCAAGTCTTGTGCAAGCTTCATATTCTGTAAGTTCTCTCTTATTCTCATAGTCAATCTTATTCAATCAAATGGCGGCTGAGCCGCCTAATATTCATATTCATTTACTTGTTTTATTTATTTTGTTTATACTAACCATCCATGCCCGATTATACCACATAAACTAACACTCTAGTTGAGTGGCAATCCGACTGCGACCCATTTCCTAACCTTTATGCGTTCCTTTTAATTTATTTCTTGTACTTTCCTGGTTTAAGGGGCTAACCCCTCGTCCCGTCTGATACTAAACGGGACGAAGTGAGATGATGGCTCAATCGGAACAAAATTCAGAAAAAAATCATTTTTTACTGTAGCACCAGAAGCACTATAGCAGTCTGGCAAGTTACTGTGCAAACATGACAATAAAAAGACAAAATGATGCACTGTAGCAGTACTGTGGCGGCACTGTAGCAATCACTATAGCGGGTACTGTAGAAATACGAAAATTTTGCTATAAATACCCCTCAAATCCAACACAATCGACACACTATTCAGAACACAATTCTGAACACCATTCTTCAAGCTTTTCCTTCTCTCTAGACTTGAAGAAACTCTCCTCTCTCTCTCTCTACAAACTAGTTTAGTTTTAGTTTTTATTCAAATAAGGAAGCAAACCTTGTACAAGTTTCATATTCTGTAAGTTCTCTCTTATTCTCTTATTCAATCAATCATATATTAGAATATATTATATATACGTATATATATATGTATGTATATGCGTGCATACATACATACATATAGACATACCCACACACACTTTCATAATATAAACTAAATATATACATATATATATGTGTGTGTGTGTATATATCTACATATATATATATCTATATGTATGTATATATATATCTAAATACGTACATATATATGTATATATATATATATCTATATATATGTATATATATATATATCTATATATATGTATATATATATATATCTATATATATGTATATATATAGACATGTATATGCGTATATATATGTTCATATTTATATACATATAGATATATATATATACACACATATATATATGTATGTATTTTGTTTATATTATGAAAGTGTGTGTGCGTATGTATACACACACTTTCATTGTATAAACTAAAATTGTAAAAAATTAGGGGGAACCAAATTTGTTTTTGCACGTATATTTTGCATCCTATGAATTAAAATTTTCGAAACCCCTCTCAACCCCCCCTCTCCCCCAGCTCCATCTTTGCGTGAAGGGATATGCATATTAGATCACTTTGCATACTAAATTGGTGGATAAGCTGATCGAGCATAAAAAAACTATTTGTGATTAACTACTCAATCGCATATTAAATAAATTTGCTTAATAAATTTGTAGATAAGTTGATAAAAAAACATTGTTGGTGAATGAATTATGTCAATACAAATTCAAATGAAGAATATGGAGCCTAGTAGAACAACAACCAAAATAACTCTAAGAAGTTGAATGCAAAATATTTCATGTATAGGAAAATTGATCACCAAATGAACCACCTATTTCAAGATGCAAATATTGCATGCATAACCTTCACAATGGCTTTTTTTGAGATAAGGAATGCAACAATCCATGGCTAACCAATAACCTTTGAGTAAAGTCACGAGTTCAAAAGGGTTAACCTAAATTACTTAAAAGAGCATGGGTTGAAGCTTATTAACCATTGCTCTTCCTTTCTTTCAACCGGTGTGGGGTAGGAGCCTCACAAGAAGAAACTGCTATCTCAAGTAAAGCCTGAATTAGATTGATTTGTATATCAGCAGTCATGCAACTGAAATATCAAGAATACATGCAGACAAAATTCAAATGACAAAAATAGCATGTGCAACTCATGTCCTAGAGTGACTACAATTGTCAAATCGCTAGATTTTGGATCCTTCAGCCCCTAAAACACCCTAGCACCAATTACAATCTTCCCACACTGTAAGAAACTGGCTTTGTCCTTTTAAAAGCACAAAGTTGCACCTACTTGTGATTGACTTGATAATCTTGCTCTTTATTTGCTTTAATAACCTATAAAATTACGGGACATCTCTCTTCCGGTATATCCTCCAGTGATCAAGTTAGTATTTGTAATAGAATTAGTGAGATGTAACTTGCCTTCATTTTCTAAAGAAGAGATACCTTTTATTCATGATAGATTCATTTCTTTATTACTTTCTAGGCGGTGGATCATGTGATCACCACTTGAGACCTCATGATTGAGGACTCACATTAAGGTGATAGGTGGCTTGTGCCTAACTTGCTATCTATTGGACTAATGACTCATTAGCCACTTATAAATTTGTCCTAGCACTCTTTGATACACAATGGCACTCGTCAAAACAAGTGGTACCTTTAGGTGATGTCCAGTTATTCAATTTGTTTATTATTTTTCCACTCTTCAATAGCCCCCTAAGTCGAACTTCGACCTTGAGCTATGAAGTTTGACTTGAAGATTCGACTTTAACTCGCAAGAGTTTGATCTCAGATATGACCTTGATCTACAAAACTTGATCTAAAGATATGACTTTGACTTGCAAAACTTGATCTCAAGATATGACCTTGACTTGCAAAAATTGGTCTCAAGATCTCGTAGAATTCTCTACGCAAAATATTTTTGTTTAGCTCCTGATACTTGGTTTTTTGGCAGGAGTTGATATTAGTACTTGTATTTTGGAGACATGGACATACCTTACGTCTCTTCTGTCCAAATAAGTCTGGGACAAGATAGGATGAGTCCTATGATTTTAGGAGAAAACTATTAGGATGTGGTTATTGATTATTTTGCACGTGTTTTGTGACTTCTCAATTTCTTCTTGTTTCTCCCTTTTTATCTTTTTTACCTAACCTCTTCTTTGTTCTTTTATAACGAAGAGCGTGTTTGACCTCGTGAGGGCTAATGCCAAATCTTTAAATAGTAAGGCAATTGCAATTCAGGCAACTCTTTGTAGTTGTTCAGCACCTTAGTGAGCATTTGCTCTCATAGTTGTTGTTTGGTGAGTAGAAGTATTAGATCTGGTCCCAGAAAATTGACTAACAAAAATAATAGGGTTTTTGGCAGCCCAATAAAGACAATATCCAATCAAACAAATCAAATAGAGAAATACAGAATTTTACATGATTCAGTCGAATTAACCTACGTCTACAAGCGAAGGAGTAGTAGATTTACTATAACAGGAAGAGAGTACAAAAGAGAGAGTATAAAAACTAAGAAAATAATTTCAAGGCCCAAAAGGCACCTAAAATTAAAAATACAAAGAGTTTAAATAACACAAATTGCTTAACGGCCGAAAGACTCATAAATTGCTCTTTTGATTTGATGTCTAATCAAAACTCTCTTAAACTAGGGTGTGGGCCCCCTTAAACCTCTCTTGGATTGATGCATATGACACTTGGACTGGTGCACTTGGCACTTATAAACTTATTTAACCCCATTATATTTATAATTACTGAAAGGAGACACATTTCTTTATAAAACTTTTGATGTGGAATACAACGACAAATGCAACAAAACTCTACCTTGGCATGTGTCCAACATCGATAAATAGTAGACAAATAGCGAACAAGTTCCACTTTCTCCATAAAAGTGCTAATAGATCTCAACGAACCACCAAAATCCCAAGAGACCCCAACAAGCCATCAATGAACTAAGATGCAAAAACTCAACAGGTTTCAATGGGTCAAAATTCACAAAAGGTTCAACAAATCCCAAAGGACTAAAATTCACAAATACCATAATCTTACTCCACCTTCTTGTTAAACCCTTAGCAAGTTCCAATGGACCAACTATCTCTTCTTCAAAATCTAACTAAATTCCAATGGAAAATTTTTCTTCACTCTTTGTAGCACTAAATCAATATCCCGAAATTGATATTGATAGTCTACGATTGTCATTAAGAGCCCAAAACTTGAAGCCCAGAACCTGAAGTTCTGATACCAATTTGTTAGGTCTGGTCCCAGGAAATTAACTAACGAAAATGATAAGGTTCTTGGTAGCCCAATAAAGATAATAACAAATCAAATAAATCAAATAGAGAAACACAAAATTTTATGTGATTTGGTTGAATTGACCTACGTCCACGGATAAAGGCGTAGCAGATTTACTATAATAGAAAGAGAGTATAAAAGAAAGTGTATAAAACCAAAAAAATAATTTCAAGGCCCAAAAGGCACCAAAATTGAAAACATAAAAGAGTCTAAATAACACAAACTGCTTAACAATCCAAAAACTCATAACTTGTTCTTTTGGTTTAATACCTAACCAAAACTCCTCTCAAATTGGGGCGTGGGCCCCATAAAATTCTCTTGGATTTGTGCATATGGTACTTGGATTGGTGCGCTTAGCACCCATAAACTCACTTAACCCCACTATATTTATAATTACTGAGAAGAGATGCTTCTATGTAAAACTTTTGATATAAGATACAAAGACAAACTCAACAAGAACAACTAGTAGTGAAAGTTCTTTTACACAGGTCGTGAAACACTTCAGAATTGAAGTCGCTAGGGCAACTCAGACTGTAGAGGATGAGACCTTAAGTAAGTGTCCAAGGCCTGCCACTGAAGGACCAACCATTAATGAACTAATGCAAGAAAGAGGTAAGGCTCATAGAAGGAGTAGTAGGGAGTTCTCAGCAACTTCTGCTAACCACTATTGCCAACAACACCAATCTTCCATTGCATTCTTAAGGAAAGAACGTTAGGGTGCCTTCTAGTGTTGCAAGACCAATAACCAAATTGATTCTCCAACCATAAGAGCTTAGAGTGACAAAGGAAAGTCCCTAATGGTAGAGAACCTTTGAACCAACTTTGAAATCCATTCGAGCCAGATTCTTCCTTCTGTAGGCAAAAGTGCCTTTTCTTATCCCTTCTTTGCCCATAAGAGTTTATACATTCCTGAGCAAAGGCTCTGAGTGGGACTTGACTGAGATCTTAGAAGGTCAATTGACTTAGCAGATGAGGGCCTATGCCGTGATCAATCTACCCAAACTGAATAGTCCTCACATTGTACCATATCTGATAAGGATCTTCCTGTAGATAACTAAGAGAAAATCTCATTAGTTGTCTCCAAAAATGATCTCCACTAGAGTGTTCCTTAAGATAAAGAGATGGAGGTGAGAATTGAGGAAGGAATAAAAAAGAACTATATTTTTATTTGTAAGTTTTATTTAAGACTTTATACTTATTTTGAGATCTCAATAGAATATTGAGTTATTTGTCCTTCAAATAATTTTCAATTATTTAATTGTCATGCAATTTATTGTTAACTTATTCTATCTCCAAATAAGTTTTCAACTCTTTTAGTTGTCTTGCAACTTATTTGATCTATAGGTTCAACTTGCAAATTTTGACCTACACAAGTTGACTTAAGATCTCAACTTGTAATTAGTGCTTTGCATAGATTGTCTTAAAATCTCAACCTACAACTTGTGCTTTACACAGATTGTTTTAAGATATGCACATATTGTCTTAAGATCTCAACCTATAACCTGTGCTCTGTATAGATTGTCTTAAGATCTCAATGTTCAATTAATGCCGTGGACAAATTATCGTAGGATCTCAACCTGCAATCCTATGCCCTACATAGATTGTTTTGAGTTCTTAACCTGCAACCTATGTAGGTTGGCTTATGTGTTATTTATTTATTTATTATTTTTTGCTTGTGAAGTGTCCTACAATTCATTTAAATAAGATGTTATATGAACTGAGATCATTGGTTAAGGTCTCCAGCTTTTGGCTGTTCACACATATCGTCAATATAAATTTTTATGTTTCTCCAATTTGATGCTTGGAGAGCTTGTTGACCAATCTTTGATAAGTGGTACCTGCACTTTTTAATTCAAAAAACATAGAGTAGCAGTACGTACTTGATCTTGAGGTCTTTGATAATCTCTCTAATATTGCTACTAATGTCCACTTCTATGACCTACAGGGCTCTGTCACTGATTGCACATATATCTGGCCTAGCATACAAATTACGATAGATTTTCTTACTTGATCTGGAATTTAATCTCACATTTAAGATCATTGCAGTGATCTCAAATGTGAGATTAATATCTATATCTCATCCAATTAACTCATAACAATTCTTGTCACATAATCCCTTTTGTACAAAACTCTTTCTAATCCACCAAATTTATTGTACATACCCCACAAGTTGGTTACACTAGTATAATGCACTATAAAACTCGACATGCACCAAGTTAAATAAGGCAAGGAAATAAAATCATGACTCAACCATTAAATCAACCACAATTTCAAGACAAGTAAGGTAAATGAACAAAAATATAGACAACGAATTTTCGGATTCTCACAGATACACGCCAAGGTGGAGTTTTATTGAGTTTGTCTTTGTATCCCACATTAAAAGTTTACAAAGAAATCTCTTCTTGTGGTGGATATAAATATAATGGGTTTCATTGAATTTAAGTGTACTAAGGATACCACCTCAAGTGCTATATGCACCAATCCAATAGAGTTTTAGGGGGTCCACGCTCTAGTTTGAAAGAAGTTTGGTTAAGCATCAAATCAAAAGAGCAAATTATGGCCTCTGGACCATTAAGCATTTAATACTATTCAGGTTCTTTTGTGTTTTTAGTTTTAGGAGCCGTTGAGCCTTAGAATTATTTTTCTAGGATTTTTATACTCTCTCTCTTTTGTACTCTCTTTCTATTATAGTAAATTTATTATCTCTTCGTCTGTGGACGTAGGTCAATTAAATCGAACCAAGTAAAATTCTGTATTTCTCTATTTGATTTATTTGCTTTGTTATTATTTTTATTGGGTTGACAAGAACTCTATTGGTTGCTTTTATCAATTTTTGTGACCAAACCTAACAAATTGATATCAGAGGTTTAGGTTTTGGGTTCTTAATGATAATAACAGACTATCAATATCAATTTTGAAAATATTGATTTAGTGCTACAGAGAGTGAAGAAAAAATTTCATTGGAGTTCAGTTGGGTTTTGAAGAAGAAGCATTTGGCCCGTTAGAACTCATTAAAGATTTTAAGAAGAAGGTGGAGCAAGATTACTGTATTCATGAATTTTAGTCCATTGGGATATATTGAACCTTTTGTGAGTTCTGGTCTGTTGGAACCTGTTAAGTCTTTTATATCCTGATTCGTTGTTGGCTCGTTTGGGTCTATTGGACTTTAGTGGTTCATTGAGATCCATTATGACTTTTATGGAGAAAGTAGACTTTGTTTGCTATTTATCTGTTATTTATCGATATTGAATACATGTCAAGATGGAGATTTGTTGAATTTGTCTTCGTATCCCGTATTAGAAGTTTACAGAGAAATCTCTCCTTGCGATAGTTATAAATATAGTGGGTTTAATTGAATTTAAGTGTACTAAAGGCACCAATCAAAGTGCTGTATGCACCAGTCCAAGAGAGTTTTACGGGGCCCACGCCCCAGTATAAGAGAAGTTTTAGTTAGATATCAAAGCAAAAGAGCAAATTATGGGTCTCTCGGCCAGTTAAGTATTTAGTGCTATTCAAACTCTTTTATATTTTCAATTTTAGGTGCCATTGAGCCTTAGAATTATTTTTTAAGGTTTTTGTACTCTCTCTTTTGTACTCTCTTTCTATTATAATAAATCTACTATCTTTTCGCCCCTAAACGTAGGTCAATTGGATCGAATTACGTAAAATTTTGTATTTTTTCATTTGATTTATTTGCTTTGTTACTGTCTTTATTGAGTTGACAAGAACTCTATTATTTGCTTTTGTCAATTTTGGGATCATACCTAACAAATTGGTATTAGAGGTTTAGATTTTGGATTCTCAATAACAATAACAGACTATCAATATCAATTCTGAAATATTGATTTAGTGTTATAGAGAGTGAATAATAATTTATCGTTGGAATTCAGTAGAGTTTTGAAGAAGAGGTATTTGGCCCGTTGGAACTCGTTGAGGGTTTTAAGAAGAAGATGGAGCAAGATTGCTGTATTCATGAAATTTAACCCATTGGGATCTATTGAATCTTTTGTGAGTTTTGGCCTATTGGGACCTGTTAAATCTTTTGCATTCTGATTCGTTAGTGGCTCATTTGGGTCTGCTGGAATTTTGGTGGTTCGCTGAGATTTATTGGAATTTTTATAGAGAAGGTGGAGTTTGTTTGCTATTTATCTATTATTTATCAATGTTGGATACATGCCATGGTGAAGATTTATTAAGTTTGTCTTTGTATCCCATATTAGAAGTTTACAAAGAAATCTCTCCTTATAGTGGTTATAAATATAGTGGGTTTAAATGAGTTTAAGTGTACTAAAAGCACAAACTCAAGTGCTGTATACACCAGTTCAAGAGAGTTTTAGGAGATCCAAATCCCAATTTAAGAGAAATTTTGTTTAGGTTTCAAGCCAAAAGAGCAAATTATGGGTCTCTGTGCCGTTAAGTATTTAATGCTATTCAGACTCTTTTATGTTTTCAGTTTTAGGTGCCGTCGAGCCTTAAAATTATTTTTCTAGGATTTTTGTACTCTCTTTTGTTATAGTAAATTTGCTACCCTTCGTCCGTGAACGTAAGTCAATTCGATCGACCACGTAAAATTCTATATTTTTTATTTAATTTATTTGCTTTGTTATTATTTTTATTGGGTTGACAAAATTGTTCGCTTTTTGTCAATTTTCTGGGACTAGACCTAACAGAAGGCACATAATACATCTCTCTGGTGAAGGCTGAAGCAGAATTCTATAGGGACAAAAGCCGTATTACCTAGTTGCAATCAGGTGACAACAATACAAAACTTTTCCATAGGAAAATCCTATCTCATATATCTTACAATCGAATTTTGAAGCTTCAGGGAGAGGATGGTGAGTTTGCCACTGACTATGACCAAATGAAAAAGATGGCTATGGATTTTTATCAGCACCTTTTTATGAAAGACGAATCTATCAATGTCAATTTGAATAGATTGTAACAAATAGTCCTTAAATCTTTATTTGCTGACCAGAAGAAACTATTGACAACTGAGGTGTCTACACAAGAGATCAAACAAGTGGTATTTGCTATGAAAGTGGGAAAATCACCTAGACCAGATGGTTTTAGAGCTGATTTTCTTAAAGTAAATTGGGATATTATTGGTGAGGATGTAACAAGCGCATTAAAGTTCTATTTTGAGAAATCGTATATGTTTTCCCCTTTAAATAGCATGGTTATAACTCTAGTACCCAAAACTAAAAAATGTTGCGCAAATGAAGGAGTTCTGGCCTATATCTTCTTATAACCTGCTTTATAACATTTTCTGTGCCATCCTAACTAGTACGTTGAAATTGGTGCTAGCTGAAATTATAAATCCAACACAATGCTTTTTTGAAAGGTAGGCAACTTTTTGACAATGTGCTGGTGATGCATAAGTTAGTAAGGGGGTACCACACAGCAAGAGGTAAAGCCAAAGCAGTGTTGAAATATATATTATGAAAGCATACTATATGCTTGATTGGGATTTCTTATTTGCTGCAATGAAGGTGCTAGATTCCCCTGGCCAGTTTGTTGAGTGGGTAAAGTTGTGTATTACTATAGCAAAAATTCCATTAACCTCAATGGGTCTTATGTGGGATAATTTTCTAGTAGTAAGGGTGGAAGACAAGGTGATCCTATATCCTCCTACTTATTTTGAGTAGCTATAGAAATTTTCTCAGCTATGTTCGAATGGTATATTGTAGAAGAAGGATATGACTTTCATCCAAAGTATTAGCAATTGAAACTCTCACATTTAATGTTTGTTGATGACTTGTTCTTAATTGCCTGGGGCATCTGAAAAATCCTTTAAAGTGATTAGCAAAGCATTACAGGAATTTAGTAACATGTTGGGACTCAAGCCAAATCTCCAAAAGTGCTTAGTATTTGTAGCAGGTGTCAATGATCATTTTCTGAACAATTATGTAGTCTAGTAATAATGCCGAGAGGAGAACTACCAATAAAATATTTGGGATTGCCTATGATAACTACTAGGCTTACTCAGAAGGACAGTCAACCTATTTTCAACAAAATCTAGAAGGTGTAAAGTTGGGCAACCATAAAACTAAGCTATGGAGGCCGAATACAACTCATAAAATCAATTCTTGCTAGAATCCATGCCTTCTGGTCGAGTGCCTTCATACTCCCCAAGTCTGTTGTTACAAGAATTAACAAAACCTTGGCCTCTTTTCTATGGGCAGGAGACATTAGAAGTCGATACAATGCCAAGGTCAATTGGAATGAGGTATGTGCTCCAGAATCTGAAAGAGGACTGGGATTATATGATTTGCATATCTGAAATAAATGTCTTATAATAAAGTTGATACAGAATATTTGTTGCAAAAAAGATAACTTAAGGGTAAAATGGGTGCATTAAGTGTTATTAAGAAATTCTACATTTTGGGGGGCAAAAGTTCCTTCCGATGCCTCTTGGGGTCTAGAGAAAAGTTTTGGCTCTAAGATCTCCTGCTCAACCTTATATCCAAACAGTCAAGCGACAAAGTTTTGGTTTGACTTGAGGGTTTTCAAGTGAAAAAAAAAAGGGAGTAGCCGCAAGAAGCACTTTCTTCTTGTGAGAAGAATTCCAGCTGTACAATTTAAGAGAGAAACGAAGAGAGAGAGAGAGAGAGAGAGAGAGAGGGGGAGAGAAAGAGTGAGAGCTAGAGAGAGAAAGTTCTTTGCAACTTTGAAACCTCAATTGGAAGATGATTGGAAGTCCGATTGGGACGAAATTTTACACACGCGATCCTCTCATCAAACTCTATTCATCTACTTATTCAGATTTTGAATTTCCTCTTCATTTGGTAACACTCTTCCAAACCCACTTCTTGACAATTGTATTTTTTTGGGCTGATTTTGTAGCAATTTTGCTTAGTTGATATTGGAGATATTATTGTCATCCGAATATTTCGGGTAGACCTGTGTATTTCTATTATTGTGATAGTAGAGATTTTCTACTGGACTAGGTTCCGTAATTTTTTCTAATTTGGGTTTTCCACATAAAAATTTTGGTGTCGTATGCCATTTTATTTTTTTATATTTTATTATTACTGTTGGCATTGTTAGTTGGTGATTTGGTTTATTCCTATTTTAACTAGTACTTGAAAAAAAGAGAAATTTGTTTTGGGCTAACTCTGATATATTGTGCCTGTACCAGTACCCGTTTTCCAACAAAATGGTATCAGAGTAGTCAGGTTGGGCTGCTCAGTTGTACTAGTTAAAATGGATGATTCGAATAGTGGTTGCATCATAAATTAAATGCAACTAATTATTCGACTTGAACGCTTAGAAGGGAAGACTATTTGTACCGTAGAGATTTGTTTGATCCTGGGCTGTGGCTAAACCAAATGACATGAGTGATGATAAATGGACAGTTATGCACAGAAAAACTGTTGATAATATTAAAAAGTAGATTGAACAGAATATCTTTCAACACTTTGCTAATGATACCAGAGCTGATATATTATGGAAAAAACTTGAGAGCATGTATGAACGGAAGAGCGATTTGGGCAAGGTTAGTTGTCTAAAGCAAATTACTCGGATGGGATATAAAGATGAGGAAGATATGACTGAGTACCTGAGTAATTTTCAAGGATTGATAAACCAAGTAACTACATTGAATTTGAATTTGGATGATGAGGTGCAGGCTCTATTATTGTTTAGTTCACTACCGGATAGTTAATAAATCATGGTGGTCTCCATCAACAATTCAACTCTTAATGGTGTGTTGACCATGGCTATTGCAAAAGAGGTTGTGATGAATGAAGAGTTCAGGAGGAAGGAAAAAGAAATTATCTAGGAGTCCAAGTTCTTGGCAATAGAAAAGAAAGAAAGAAGGGGAAGAAGCAAAAGTAGAGCACCCCACAATAGGAATGACAAATCTAGAGACAGGTCTGAATCGCGAAAAAAATATTGCATGCTTTTATTACAAAAAGAATGGGCATTATATGAAGGAGTACAGAATTTTAGAACGGGAACAAGTTGAGAAAAAATATAAGGCGAAGGAAAAAAGTGATGAGGAACTACAACAGTTGTGGCAGCTCATGATGATATGTTTTTGTTCTGTGATGATGGTCAAATGAATATTAATCTGTTATGACAATGATTAGATAGTTGATTCAGGTGCATCCTACCATATTACTCCTCATAGGCATTTCTTCTCAACCTATATCAAAGGAGACTTTGGCTATGTTAGGATGGAAAATGAGGTCTCGTGCAAAGTTGTTGGCATGGAAGACAAATATTTGGACACAGATACCAAGTGCCAGCTAATCTTGAGAAATGCTTGACACATTCCCGATATTCGTCTTAATTTTATTTCTACAAGAAAACTTGATGATGAGGGCTACCATACCTTGCAAGGTGGAGGTAAATGGAAATTTAGCAAAAGAAATCTCGTTGTTACCAGAGAAAGGAGTAGAATACCCTCTACTTGATGCAAGCTAAGTTGGGGAAGGGAGAAGTAAATGCAATTCATGATTCCTCAATTGACCTTTGGCATAGACGAGTTGGACACATGGGTGAAAAGGGAATTCAGACATTTATTCGCAAGTAGCTCCTACCTGAAGTTATAGATAATGTACTTAAATCTTGTGTTGACTATATTTATGGGAAACAACAAAGAGTCGCATTTCTGAATTTTCCTCCATCTAAAAAATTGAATCCTTTAGAATTGGTACATACTGATGTTTGCTATGTGAAGGATAAGTCCTTTGGTGGTGCTATTTATTTTGTGACCTTCATTGATGACTTTGCTAGAAAGATATGGTGTTTTGCTTTGAAAATCGAAGATTAGGTCTTGGATATATTTAAAGACTTTCATAGCCAGGTTGAAAAGGAGACGGACAAACAGCTGAAGTGTATACGTGCTGATAATAGTGGTGAATACAGAGGACTATTTGAAAGTTACTACAAATCTCGTAGGATCATACTAGAAAAGACAATACCAAAAACTACTGAAGAGAGTGGAGTAGCAGAGAGGATAAATAGATCCATCACTGAGCAGGTCAGATGTATGCTCTCTAATGCTAAGTTGTCAAAATTCTTTTGGGGTGAGGCAATGAAGACTGTAATTGATTTGATTAATCTTTTTCCATCAATTCTTCTAGATGGTGATATTCCAGAGAGAGTATGGATGGAAAAAGATGTATCTTTTAAACACTTGAGAGTTTTTGGTTGCCGAACATTTGTATTCTCAAAGATAAGAGTTCAAAATTTGATGTAAAATTAAAGTGTGTATTTTCTTGAGTTAATGACATGAAATTTTTGACTATAAGTTGTATAATCCTGTTGAAAAGAAGGTGATCAGGAGTAGAAATGTTGTCTTCTTTAAAGATCAAACCATTGAAAATATTGATAAAAGTGACAACCCAAAATTCTCAGATGACATTCCTGCTAATTCAAATTTAGATCTAGATCCAGTTCTAGTACCTATTGATTTTAATTAAGGGAGAACTGAGACAGAGCAGAGAGAGGATGTTGATAATGGTGATAATTCTACTGCTGGTGAACCTGAACATGAGGCACCACCTACTCCACCACCGCTACCACAAAATGAGTTTAGGAGATCTACCAGAGAGAAGAGACATTCTAGTAGATATAATCCCCATGAATCTGTATTATTGATCGATGGAAGAGAGTCAGAGTCCTACTGTAAGGCTGTAGAGCATGAGAACAAAGAAGATTGGTTGCAAGTCATTCAAGAGGAGATGGTGTCCCTGTATGAGAATCACACTTATAACTTAGTGAAACTGCCTAAGGGTAAGAGAGTTCTGAAGAATAAATGGATTTATAGGTTGAAGACTCAGGAGCACAGCTCGCAACTAATGTACAAAGCAAGATTGGTTGTGAAGGAATTTAGTCAAAAGAAGGGTGTAGATTTCGAAAAAATTTTCTCTCTTGTGGAAAAGATGTCGTCAATTCAAGCTGTTCTGGGTATTGTAACCAGTTTAAATTTGGAGATCGAGCAACTTGATGTGAAGACAGCTTTCTTGCATGCTAACTTGGAAGAGGAGATCTACATGGAGTAACCGGAGGGGTTCAAAGAAAGTGACAAGGAAAACCTTATATGCCGTCTCAATAAGAGTTTGTATGGGTTGAAACAAACACTAAGACAGTAGTACAGGAAATTTGACTCCTTTACGATAGACTACGAGTACCACAGGATTACATCTGATAACTATGTTTATGTGAAAATTTTTTCAAATAGTGATTTTATTATTCTCTTGCTGTATGTTGATGATATGTTGATTGTTGGCCGTAATACTAGAAAAATTGACAGGTTGAAAAAGGAGCTAAGTAAATCCTTGCAATGAAGGATTTGGGTCCGACTAGACAGATATTAGGAATGAAAATCTCACGAGACAGGCAAAATGGAAAGTTTTGATTGTCTCAGGAAAAGTACATTAAGAAGGTGCTTGACAAATTTAACATAAGTAAAGTTAAGGAAGTCTCTACTCCACTTGCGGGTCATTTTAGACTGAGTATCAAACAGTGTCCGACAAGTGAGAAAGATAAAGAAGACATGAAAAATGTTCCTTATGCCTCGGCTGTTGATAATTTGATGTATGCTATGATTTACACCAAGATAGATATTGCTCATGCAGTTGGAGTAGTTAGTTGGTATCTCTCTAATTCTGGTAAGGAGCATTGGAATGCTATCAAATGGATTCTCAAGTATCTCAAAGGAATTTTCAAATTGTATTTGTGTTTCGGCAATGGTAAAATTATGTTAGATGGGTACACCGATCCATATATGGTAGGTGATCTTGACCATAGGAAGTCCACATCTGGATACTTGATGATTTTTGCAGGGAGAGCAGTGTCATGGCAAAGTAAGTTATAGAAGTGCATCACCCTTTCCAGTACAAAGACAGAGTATATCACAACCACTAGAATATACAAGGAGACTCTTTGATCGCAAAACTTTCTTCAGAAGTTGGGTATGAAGCAAGAGAAGTATGGTCTTTACTGTAACAGTTAGAGTGCCATTCATTTGTGTAAAAATTCTACATTTCACTCTCGGTCCAAATACATTGATGTGAGGTATCATTAGATTCGAGAAGTACTGAATTCCAAGTTGTTGATACTTGAGAAAGTTTACACTAATGACAATGGTGCTGATATGCTGATCAAAACATTGTCTAAGGAAAAACTCTTGTTTTGCAGACAAGAATCAGGTTTGGTGGAACCCCCCCAAATGAGCTGGTGGAGGAGGAGAGGAGGTTGTTGGGCTTGTGTTAGCCAGCCCATTTGTGGGCCAACCTAAAATACAAGTTACCAAGTCTATTAATAGACTTGAGGGTTTTCAAGTGAAAAAAAAAGGAAGCAGCCGCAAGAAGCACTTTCTTCTTGTGAGAAGAATTTCAGTCGTACAATTTAAGAGAGAAATGAAGAGAGAGAGAAAGGTGACAGCTAGAGAGAGAAAGTTCTTTGTAATTTTGAAAGCTCAATTGGAAGGTGATTTGAACTCCGATTGAGACGAAATTTTACACATGCGATCCTCTCGTCAAACTCTACTTATCTATTGGTTCAGATTTTGAATTTCCTCTTCGTTTGGTAACACTCTTTCAAACCCACTTCTTTGACAGTTGTAGTTTTTTGAGGTGATTTTGTAGCAATTTCGCTTGGTTGATATTAATGATATTATTGTCATCCGAATATTTAGAATAAACCTGTATATTCCCATTATTGTGATAATGGAGATTTTTTACTAGATTAGGTCCCATGATTTTTGTCAATTTGGATTTTTCACGTAAAAATCTTATTGTCCTGTGCCATTTTATTATTCTTGCATTTTGTTATTACTGTTGGTATTGTTATTTGGTGATTTAGTTTATTCCTATTTTAACTAGTACTTGGGGAAAGAGAAATTTGTCTTGGACACACTTTGATATTGTGTGCCTGTACTAGTACTCCTTTGCCAACACATCCAATTGACCCTTTATTCAAGAAGTTTTCGGGAAATCTACTACACTGCTTCAGTTGCAATATGCACAATTCAATGGCTAAATGTATTTGAAATAATCAATGGAAATGGCCCTTGGGAAGGAAATTCACTAAAAAGGTAAAACAACTTTTGGATGCAACTTCTCAAGAATTTGTTCCGCTACCTGGGCAGTCGGATCATGTTCAGTGGACAGCTAGTACCTCAGGAATTTTTTCAGTGAAAACAGCAATGGAGAAATTGAGGGAGCAAAGGCCAAGAGTGTACTGGCATCGATTGGTATGGGGGGAAAAATTTATTCCCAGATTTGCATTTATATTGTTGCTGGTGTGTAAAAGAAATATTGAATACTCGAGATAGATTAACGAAAGGTAAAATACCAAAAAACTTCATGTGGTTTGTCAAATATTCAATTTAACTCTCTCTGATTTGAAAATCTACACTATAACTCTCTATGATTTCGACTAAATTAGAAATTGAACGGAAAGCATCCAATCTAACGATTGTACATGAAATATCAATATTGCCCTTGCTATATGTGAAATACTTTCCATTCAATTTTCAATTTAGTCAAAATCACGGAAAGCTATAGTATAGTTTTTCAAACTAGAGAGAGTCAAATTGAATATTTGACAAACCACAGGGAGTTCATTTATACAAGGACAATATTGAAATTTCATGTACAATCGTTAGATTGGATGATTTTCATTTAATTTTCAATTTAGTTGAAACCATAGAGAGTTATAGTGTAGATTTTCAAATCAGAAGATATTAAATTATACATTTGGCAAATCACAAGAAATTTTTTGATATTTTATCCATTAAAAAATTGAGGTATGTCAATGAAGTCAACTGGTGAAGAGAGCATTGATCACCTAGTTTTCTGTGCAAAACTTCATCCAAGATTTGGGAAAAAGCTCAGAGAATGTGTGACATTTGGAGGGATTGGTACGCTAGAGGAGGAGCTTCAGTGGGTATCCAAACACTGGATTGGTGAAACTTTCGTGCAGCAATTCAAAAACTTGTTTTTTTTGTGGTGATTTATCATATTTGAAGGGCAAGTAATGCTGCTGTATTCAGATCTGCTTCAATTCTGGCAGATAGCATCGTGGAAGCTGTAGTAGAGGAGATTAGGCATGTGGCTCTTGCATTGGGAAGGATCCCAAAGTCTCATGAATGCTGGAAATTGGCTTTGGAATGGAATATTCCATCACAGTGTATAGTTAGTTTAATGGTCCGATATAGGCTCCTATGATAGTTAGTTTAACATGTAAAATGAAATATTTTATCTCGTATACAAATTTACCTGTCCCATATCAATAAAAAGCTACAGTTTTGCTTTAAAAAAAAATTTGTATGCAATTCAGGTAGGTTGTAAATTTTGAAATATTTTAATGGGTCTTACACTTCCTTTGGTGTTTTACCTGCGCATAGAGAGCACAGGCACAAAAGAGAACCCCCAAAATTTTTGTATGTTTTATATGTAGGCAAAGAATCTGGATGGGCCAAAATATATATAGTCCACTGTTGTATTCTTGTGCTTTTAAGTCAATCATTCACTTTTTTAAGTTGTTTATTTTTTTAAGAATTCGCTTTAAAAAATGGCTAAAAATCATGGTATGTTTAAGTCCTTAAAATCAAGACATGCCTAAGTGATATGTATAAACAAATGTAAGAATCTCTAAAATTGAGATATGCTTAAGCATGTAAGAATTCGTAAAATCAAGAAAGTGGATAATAGTTATCTTTATTTTTATGATATTAATTAGTATGTGTTATGAAACAACTAAAAGTGTGGATGTCTCTTTGTATTCCCAAGAGAATTAATTCATGATTTATGGCTACATTATGTATAGAAGTTACAATTCATAATGCTATTCATGTAGTGGAGAAACCGTTTCATAAGTTTCTTCATGATCTTGTAGTAGTAGGTGTTTAATTGGATTAATGTATCTTTAATCTTGTAGTACCTATAAATAGAGGTACATTGACACCCTTTTAGAGGCCTTTTTACTAGTTAATATAATAAGAAAATCACTCTCCATTTCTCTCCACTTTCTCCAATATTTCACTTGATATTATATTAGTTTATTTTATTAGTTTTACAACACGTTATCAGCACGAGTCTCTACTTTTGAGCAAAAGGTGAAGACGGAAGCTCTACCTTGAACAAAGGTGAAGCACAAGATTTTGTCGAAATCCTGCCCAAATTTCTTCAAGTTTCTTCTGAGGTAAATTTCTAATTCAAAACTTATTTCAATTTCTTATGGCTAATCTTACAAAACAAGAGTTCGTACCTCTTGATATTTCTGGAAAAAATTATTTATTATGGGTGTTGGATGTTGAAATTCACCTTGAGGCAATGGGTCTTGGCAATACTATTGTGGAAAAAAATGAATCCTCAAACCAAGACCATGCCAAAGCTATGATTTTCCTTCGTCATCATTTAGATGAAGGATTAAAAATTGAGTATCTTACTGTTAAAGATCCCCTTGTCCTTTGGCGAGACTTGAAAGAAAGATTCGACCACCTGAGGTTGGTCGTTCTTCCAAAAGCCCGATATGATTGACTTCATTTACGGCTACAAGATTTTAAATCTGTCAATGAATATAATTCAGCCATGTTCAGAATTACTTCTCAATTAGCATTATGTGGCGAAAAAGTCACTGATGATGATATGTTAGAAAAGACATTTTCTACTTTTCATGTCTCTAACATGCTCCTGCAGCAGCAATATGGAGAGAATGGATTTAAAAAGTATTCTGAACTTATTGCATGTCTTCTCTTGGCTGAACAAAATAATGAATTATTGCTGAAAAATCATGAGTCCCGACCAACTGGTGCAAGTCCATTCCCTGAAGCGAATGCGACCTAATTTCAAAATTCTGGTCGAGGTCGTGGACGTGGCCGTGGACGTGATCGTAGTAGATTTGTACCCCGTGAAATTTATAATCGTGGCAAACAACAAAATATTTCCCAAAAGAGGGAAAATAACTACGATCAGAAAAATGGAGAAAAGAAAGTTTATGAAGAAAAATGCTACCGATGTGGTATGGAAGGTCATTGGTCCCGTACCTGTCGTACGGCTGAGCATCTTGTTGACCTCTATCAAGCATCATTGAAAAAGAAAGACAAAGGTGTTAAGACAAATTTTATTGATCAAAAGAATGATTATGATGATGGTAATGATGCTGATATGACACATCTCGATGTTGCTGATTTTTTTGAACATCCTGAAAATGTCAACAAATACCCCATGATTATTTAGATATTTTATGATGTTTTATATTTTCATGTAATTTTCTTCTATTTAATATTTATTTTAACATCTTTATTAATATTTATTTTTGTTTGAAATTTTCTTCCTGAAGAAGAAATGGATGCCAAATATTTGGGATTAAATAATGGTGATTATGACATTTGTCTCATTGATAGTGCTACTACGCACACCATATTGAAAAATAAAAAATATTTTTCTTATTTGAAAATGGGAGAGACAAACGTTAATACCATTAGTGGTAGTGCAAAATTGATTGAAAACTCCGGAAGAGCCACTATATTTCTCCCTGAAGGGACTAAAATTATCGTAAATAATGCACTATTCTCTCCCAAGTCTCGGAGAAACTTATTGAGTTTTAAAGATATCCGCGAAAATGGATATCATATCGAGACAATGACTGAGACAAATGATGAATTTTTATTAATCACAAGTATCATTTCTGGGCAAAAATGCGTAGTAGAAAAATTATCTTCCTTTTCTTCTGGGTTATATTATGCACAAATTAGTGCAATTGAAATTCATCACCTAGTAGACCAGAAGTCTACTCTTCCTAATGATTTTATGGTTTGGCATGATCGTCTCGGACATCCCGGATCTATAATGATGAGACGAATAATTAAGAATTCATATGGCCACTCATTGAAAAATCAAAAAGTATTAAGAGCCAATGAATTCTCTTGTGTTGCTTGTTCTCAAGAAAAATTAATTATTAGACCATCATAAGTTAAAGTTGGGACAGAATCCCCTGCATTTCTAGAACGAATTCATGGTGATATATGTGGGCCTGTAGATCCACCATGTGGACCATTTCGATATTTTATGGTACTAATTGATGTATCAATTAGATGGTCACATGTATGTTTATTATCTACTCGCAACCTGGCGTTTGCGAGATTACTTGCTCAAATAATTAAATTGCGAGCACAATTTCCAGATTATCCAATAAAGAAAATTCGTCTAGATAATGCTGGTGAATATTCGTCACATGCTTTTGACGAATATTGTATGTCCATTGGAATAACTGTTGAACATCCTGTAACTTATGTTCACACACAAAATGGTCTAGCCGAATCATTTATCAAACGGTTACAATTAATTGCTAGACCATTGTTGATGAGGTCTAAACTTCCTTCATCTGCGTGGGGACATGCTATTTTACATGCTGCAACACTTGTGAGAATTAGGCCGACAAGTTATCATACTTATTCTCCCCTACAATTAACTTTTGGTTATGAGCCCAATATTTCTCATTTACGAATATTTGGTTGTGCGGTTTATGTTTCAATTGCATCGCCCCAACGTCGTAAAGTGGGCCCCCAAAGAAGATTGGGGATATATGTCGGATATGAATCACCTTCAATTATTAAATACATGGAACCATTAACAGGTGATTTATTTACTGCGAGATTTTCAGATTGTCATTTTGATGAATCACATTTTCAGACATTAGGGGGAGATAAAAATCAACCGAGAAAGGAAATTATTTGAAAAATATCATTGAATTTTCTTGATTCTCGTACTAAAGAATGTGAACTAGAAGTTCAAAGGATCATACATTTGCAAAAAATTGTAAATCAATTACCGGATGCATTTAATGACTCCAGAAGAGTTACTAAATCACATATTCCTGCTGAAAATGCTCCGATTAAAATTGATGTTCCTGAAGGACAAATTACAAGTGCTAATGAGTCTAAAACACGCCTGAAGCGTGGGAGATCTCTTGGTTCCATAGATAAAAATTCTCGAAAGAAAAGAAGAGTAGATGAATCAACAATTAGTGACAAAATTGAACCTCCTAAAGACGTCGCTCCTAAAGAGCCAATTCTTGAAGAAAATGAAATTATAGAAAATTCAATAAATTTTGTCATTTCAAGAAAAAGTTGGAACCGAAGAGAAATGATTATTGATAGTATTTTTGCATATAATGTAGCACTTGATATTATGGCAGAGGACGAGGATCATGAACCTAGATCGGTTGATGAATGTCGACGAAAAAATGATTGGCCAAAATGGAAAGATGCAATCCAATCTGAATTGGATTCACTGGCTAAAAGAAAAGTTTTTGGGCCTGTAGTCCAAACACCTAAAGGTGTAAAGCCAATAGGATATAAATGGGTATTTGTGAGAAAAAAGAAATGAGAAAAATGAAATTGTGAGGTATAAAGCAAGACTTGTAACCCAAGGATTTTCACAAAGGTTTGGATTTGATTATGATGAAACGTATTCACCTGTAGTGGATGCTATCACATTTAGATATCTTGTGAGTTTTGCAGTACATGAAAAATTGGATATGCGTCTAATGGACGTCGTTACTGCATATCTATATGGAAAACTTGAAAATGATATTTATATGAAAATCCCCGAAGGATTCAACATGCCTGAAGCATATAAATCAAATTCTAAAGATATTTATTCTATTAAATTACAAAGGTCTTTGTATGGGTTCAAACAATCTGGACGTATGTGGTATAACCGCCTCAATGAATGTTTAACTAAAGAAAGTTATACCAATGATCCAATATGTCCATGTGTTTTTATCAAGAAAAATGGATCAAATTTTGTGATAATTGCTATATATGCTGATGATTTAAATTTGATTGGAACCCTTGAAGAGATTCAAAATAGTGTTGAATATTTAAAAAAAGAATTTGAGATCAAAGATTTTGGAAAAACAAAATTCTGTCTTGTTTTACAAATTGAGCATTTGGAAGGTGAAATTTTTGTCCACCAAACTGCTTATATCCGAAAGGTATTAAAGCGATTTTATATGGATAAGCCACATACATTAAGTACCCCAATGGTCGTCAGATCATTAGATCCTAATAAAGATCCTTTTAGACCACGAGAGGAAAATGAAGAGATACTTGGTCCTGAAGTACCATATCTCAGTGCAATTGGTGCACTGATGTATCTTGCTAATTGTACAAGACCTGATATATCATTTGCAGTGAATTTATTAGTAAGATTTAGTTCCTCACCTACAAGACGACATTGGAATGGTATTAAACATATTTTTCGCTATCTCTAAGGAACAATTGATTTTGGTTTATTTTATTCAAATAAATCCAAATCTGGATTGGTTGGTTATGCTGATGCTGGGTATTTATCTGATCCGCATAAAGCAAGATCTCAGACTGGTTATCTATTTACATATGGAGGTACAGCTATTTCTTGGCGATCTACAAAACAATCATTAGCTGCTACTTCATCGAATCATGCTGAAATAATAGCAATTTATGAAGCCAGTCGAGAATGTGTTTGGTTAAGGTCAATGACCAATTACATCCAGAAGAGTTGTGGGTTATACTCCGAAAAAGAAAATCCTCCAACTATATTATATGAAGATAATGCAGCTTGTGACAAGGATTTATTTTACGTATTTTAAGTGCATGTTATTAGTTGATTTTGGGTTTAATTATTTACTTTTATGATTAAAATAATTAGGTTTTGGTAAAAATACATATTTTTGGTAGAAATGGCTAACATTGCATTTCTAGTACTTTTAATGGTAAAAACTTCATTTTTATACAGGATTAATGATTAAATCACCAAAGGATCTCAATTGAGGAGAAAAGTGGATAATTGGTGATAAATTTAAGTGATAATGAAGAAATGAAGTGAAGTGAAGAAATACAAGTGAAAGTAACTCTGACATGTTTTCGTATTTTGATGATATCTGGAGTTACATATATCAGATTCAGGTGATCTTTATACCATTTTAAAGCTAAGAAAGAGACTTACAAATATTATGAAGACACCGAAATCCAATTCTGTGGTTTTAATGAACAAAAAGTTGAAATACAGAAGCTGTGTTGTATGGTCGGAAATTGAAATAGGAGTTGACCAGGTGACAGTATTTCGACCATATCTCAGGCTAGAAAACTCCGAATTGCGTGATTCTTGAAGCATTGGAAAGCTAACTCAAAGGGCTACAACTTTTGTGTTTTGCACAAAAGCTAGTTCGGCCTTCATCGAAGAGAACATCGCAGTTGAAATACAGCTAAGTTGAAAACGCGAGAACACAAAACGCGAGTTGTAGTCGCGTTTTGTGTAGACGCGTTTTGTAGCCGAAAAGCTGCAATTTTGCTCAGTCAATTCTCTTGTGTTCAGACTACTTTCCAGCTATAAGTTGCAAGAGAATTCGGTGCATATGCTTCAGAAGACCAAAGGGCAAGTTAGGTGGTTTAATTTCAAGACAAAAATGTTGATTATTGACTTCCTAACAAAATTCCAGATTTGGGGAATCAAAGAATGGAAATTGGATCAATTTTGCACCAGCTTTTATAGAGGAACATTAGAGAAGTCAGAGGGGGATATACGTAGCCATATTTTCTGATAGCCAAAAACTCTCCTTAGCTAGTAAATTGCAGGAACACTTTGAAGTTCATCTTGTAATCATCCAAGTGCAAGGCATAGCAGATTTTTGGAAGGTTTCACCATTATTTGGCTAAGCTTTTCTCTATCCTTATTGTACTTGTAATTTATGATGTTTTACATAAATAAAGTAGTGAGTGTTTTATCATTCATGAGTAGCTAATTTCCTTAATCTAGGGAGTAGATGAAACTTATGGCCAAGTGATATGAATTGAATGTAATTTATACTTGTTGTATCTTGTATTAACTTGTCTATTTATGCATGCTTGAATACTTCTTGTTGTTTGATCACCAATAGCAGGTTTGTAGTTGTTTTTACTCATTGAAAAATAGTAAAAACAATGGAATAACATAAGTAGAGTTTGAGTAGTATATTCATGAGAATAGAAATACACTCAAGTTGATGAATTCTGTATTTCATGCATAAACAAGAACAGATTTAGTATTTACTAAGAGATTAGGTAAAGCTAAACTGTTTTAGACCAATTTTATCATGAGAATGAAGATTTGGCAATTTTAGAAATAAATCCCTGGTTAAATGAGATTAGTAGCAAGTATTAAATTCATTCATTTGGATCATTTGCGCCATAAGTGGAATCTACATCCCTAGATTCAAGTAATTGATGAACTTTTCTCCATTTGTGGTATTGCATTTGTCTAGCTAATAAGTTGTAGAAAGTAACCAGATTTGTAGTTGAAGTTAATTCTGAAATTTCTGCTCAATCATATACAAGTCTAAATAATAGAGTAAAATAGGATCTAGTAATTGTTAAGTTGCTCCTCGTGGGATCGACCCGATACATACCTTATATTATAAATTTGGCCTGTATACTTGCAGTCAAAGGGTATAAAATCGGATTTAACTTGCACTTATAGAAAAAACCCGTCAGCTTGTATAGCCCAATTGAAAGGAGGATATATTAAAGGAGATAGGGACGAAACACATTTCACCAAAATTCTTTTTTACTCATGATTTGCAAAAGAATGGTGAAATTGATGTGCAACAAATCCGATCAGATAATAATTTGGCGGATTTATTTTACCAAGGCATTGCCAACTGCAACATTTGAGAAATTGGTGAAGAGTATCGGTATGCGACGATTAAAAGATCTCAAATGATATTTGTATCAGGGGGAGAAATTAATACACAGGAATACTGTACTCTTTTTCCTTCACTAGGGTTTTTGTCCCGATGGGTTTTTTCCTAGTAAGGTTTTAACGAGGCATATTCTTTGTGTAATGGACATCCAAGGAGGAGTGTTATGAAACAACTAAAAGTATGGATGTCTCTTTGTATTCCCAAGAGAATTAATTCATGATTTATGGCTACATTATGTATAGAAATTACAATCCATAATACTATTCATGTAGTGGAGAAACCGTTTCATAAGTTTTTTCATGATCTTGTAGTAGTGGATGTTTAATAGAATTAATGTATCTTTAATCTTGTAGTAACCTATAAATAGAGGTACATTGACACCCTTTTAGAGGCCTTTTTACTAGTTGATATATAAGAAAATCACTCTCCATTTCTCTCCACTTTCTCCAATATTTCACTTGATATTATATTAGTTTATTTTATTAGTTTTACAACAGTATGTAGCATTTTCTATTTTTTTAATGCCTTCACTTTTAAGTACCAAATCGATTTCATGCACTTTAAATTAACCCTGAAAAATCGGATGGAATAATGGACGAAATATTTCTTCAAAATATTCTTTGGTTCGTTGCAAAAGAAATAGTTTTTTGTTAGTCACCTAAAATATATTGTCCGAAGCTTTGAATGGACCGTGTTATTATTCATCTTATGCCATACCTTTTTTTATTTCTTAATATTTATATTTTTGGTATTTCAATTAAAGACTTGCTGGCCGGTCCGTAGGTTCAATCTTTTTATTTGTTTTTTTGTTGTTGGTAATTTTTCACTCTGTTAAAAGTCAATCAAACCGATTCTTCACAAAATTCAGAAAATGTTCAATAATCCAGAATGCCCTACGCTAAAGAAAAGCTAGCAAAAAATTCCTATCAATTGATTTGGATTGACATTACAATCGATTTGTGGTCAATACGATTGTCACGTGATTAATCAACATCAGTCATCATGATAAATGCCTTCAGATTTACCCACTAAAGAGAGATTATCCATTGATGAGCGGTATAGATTGGTTCTAAAATGTAGGGAAAAGTGGATAATTCTACCCATTGACGGCAGATGAAGATTACTTCTCTGAAAAGTCAGAAAAGTTATCCTAAATACCAATTGAATTCACCTAAAACACAAGCGATTAAAAGGCACAACATGTCTAAACAATAGATACAAATATTAAAATTCTTAAAATCCTAAAAAGTTATCCTCAATACTAATTGAGTTCACCTAAACCACAAGCAATTAAAAAATATAACATGTCTAAATAATAGAGACAAATATGAAAATTTTTTATATTTAAGAAAGTAGGCCATTGTATTTATATCCCGTGCTAATGTCATTTAGACTAGGATTTTCCAATACCAATCATTGGCAGCCATGTTCTTGCCTTTCTACTTTTTGCTAACCAGATTAGTTTGTTGCAACATTCTAGGTACCGGAGGGAATCCCAATGAGATAAAATTTTTGCTAACTAGATTAGTTTGTTGAGATATTCTAGGTACGGATAGGTCCGGATAGAATCCCAATGACATAAAAATTTAGGGATAATTTCATAAACCTCCCCTGAGGTTTTGACTATTCACTTAAGTTTCTTTAAAGTTTTAAAAACTACATTTACCTCCCTTGATTTGACACTTTGGTAACTGAATCTTAAAATAAGGTAAAAAATTTAATAATTATCCTAAAATGTCCTTATCTTATAAAGTTTAATTCATTTTTCTGAAACAATTGTAAAGCAATTTGATATAATTATTTTGAAAAATAGGAGTCTCAAAATTTTTATGACAATATTTGTTATTTAACAATCAACTATAACAATAAATCTTTTACTCTGATAATCTATTTTTTATAATGCTTTATTGGGATTGTAGATTCTTTTTAAGATAGAGAAGAAAGTGTTATCTTGTGTTTTTTAAATTTATGGACTATTTTTTTTAATAAAAGTTTATGGACTAGTTTAGTGATAGAACTACCACCGTTTGGTAGTGATTTTGGGCCATTTGTTTTTAATTATTGTTAATTTATTCTTGATTTTGATACAAAAAAGAGTTACAAAAAAATTGGATGATATTAAAAGTCATCAAAAAAATTACTAGTTTAATGTTTGATCTGGATAGATATTAGCGATAACATTGATAGTTCTTCTGTACTTCTAATCAAATATAAGAGAAATGAATAAGAATGAAAAAGGAAAAAAATTATAAAATCCATCCTTTGTATAAACATGACAACAAGAGAGTTTTATTAAAATATTAAGATTAGTATTATCATTTTAAATGGGTAAGGGAGGTAGGTGTAATTTTTGAAACCTTAAGGGAGCCACATGCAATTATCAAAAACCTCAAGAGAGGTTTCTGAAAATTATCCCTAAAATTTATAGTTGTCTGTAGTGGTATATATAGTTGGTTGCCTCGTAAACTTTACAGAGCATATTTTTCTTATGTACATTGTATAACTTAGCTAGAGAAACAAGGTAAATGTTAAGTAATAAACTCCATACTATTGACACATATCATTA
Source organism: Coffea humblotiana (assembly GCA_023065735.1). Classification (NCBI taxonomy): domain Eukaryota; kingdom Viridiplantae; phylum Streptophyta; class Magnoliopsida; order Gentianales; family Rubiaceae; genus Coffea; species Coffea humblotiana. The sequence continues at coordinate 7,429,754 of CM041208.1, read as the reverse complement.
TTTTGGTGTTATTAGTTTTGGATCCTTGGTTGATACAGGATTGATCTTTCAGGTAAAAAGAAGAAACAAAATCATGGGTCGTATGATTTTAGCACTTTTGGTTCTTGCAATTTCCTTGGTGATGGATTTGTTGTGCCACGAGTTAATGGGATGCTGGATGATATTGATCATAGTAATTATAACAAGCGTTTGTCTCTAACTTATCATGTAGACAAGTTTCAACCGCAGCAGTTTTCCGCCTGGATTTATATTTGGTGCAGCATCCGCAGCTTATCAGGTGACCAAAGATTTTGATCCTTCAAATTTTTGTACGGTTTCTTGTTTTTTTATTTTTTATTTTTTCTCCAGTGGAGGAGAGATGAGATTTAAGAAACAAGAAAAAAGGAGGAGATTTCAATCCAAGATCTCTAGGTCTTGAACTCTCCACCTTAGCCATTGGAAGTTAAAAAAAAAAAATTTGGGCAGGTTGAAGGTGGATGGAATGCAGATGGAAAAGGCCCCAGTATTTGGGATACTTTCACCCATAAGTATTCAGGTATACTACACTCAAGAAATATTCTGAAAATTTACACTAAAAGATAGTAAAATAAGTTTTCCGGTTGAACAATCAAAAACAGATTTTGAAAAAATCTGAAAAATTTGTAATATGGTCCGATTTTGTATACAAATTTTCTGAACAATCAATGAAGTGGGTTGGTTAAAGTATTTCCTGTCTCTGAATTTTATGGTCTGATTACTTGCTTTTATTTAGTCTCCAGAAAAATTTTCTATTTGCCTCATGAAACCTTTTTTTTTTGTACTATGATAATGATGCTAGCTCCACGTTTTTGAGAAAATAGTAAGCCTTTCATAATAATCATCCTCTATTATAAATCGGTGAAGTTATCAACTCTTTTTTCCATTTTATTTTCAATAATTTCACTACAAATTTTCAACTCTTTACAATAAATATGTGTATATGTTTTCACGAGTTTTCCGTAGGTTTGTTGATGCTTTCTTTTGATGGTATATTCACTAACATTTTGTTAGCTATGATGAATCTTTTGGCACTCTTTTAGTTTCAATTTTTTCAACTAGCATGAAATAGAAAATTTTGGATTACACGTTCAAGAATTATTTTTCTTAATTCTATTAAATTGCAGAAAAATTCAAGACCATAAGTACTGGAGATGTGGCAGCGGACTCCTACCATCGTTATAAGGTAAGGGCAATTCAACATGGAGTATTGTTTTTCTCTCCAATAGCAATCGTTTACTCATGTCATTATTCTTCATTCACTGAATATATTTATTTTGTCATTTGATTTGTATGAAACAATTCCAGGATGTGAAGTGAAATTGTTTAGTACTACAACAAAATTGTCAAATGGGAAAACTTTAGTTGATCTAATGTTGATTTTTGTGTATCATTCTTAAAAAAGGTGCCCAAAATATATGAATGGTTTTCATTTTTTTTTGTATCTTATTTGAACTTATGTAATGAAGAGAAGCATAGTTCACCGCCCAATTATCAAATAGGTATTTACATTGTCATTGTGAACTTATTCACTTTTAATGAAACTATTGGTTTTTTTTTTTTTTTTGCTTTTGAAACTAGTGGTGTTTACAGGCTCTATGTGTTTAATTAATTACGTGCTCATGAGCCACGAAGTACCTCTTAAAATTAGGTAAGCTTCATGTACTTTAAGATTACTCCTTTATACTGGATTCTTATGTTCTTGAAAATCAATAAATAGCATTTTTTTTTTAATAGATAGCATGTTAAAACTATGGGAAATCAAAGATTTTTTTGTAAGGGAATTTTAGGGATAACATAAACTCAAATCAATGATCAAAGGCTAATCTCATTAACTTTAAGAAATATATCTAGTTTTTGCTCGCGTAAGAAAATTTTGCACCATTAGCCCCATGACAGTAATCTAAACAACGGGATTTTATTTCCTTTTTAAATCTCATGTTTTTGCAATGCCCAAACAGGAAGATGTTGAGCTATTGAAGGGAATGAACATGGATGCTTATCGCTTCTCAATTTCATGGGCTCGAGTATTACCAAGTAAGGGTTTACTTACTTGCATTTCTTAAACAGACACCAAGAGTATTTGGCAAATTTCTTCAAACAATGTTAAAAACTAAAATCATCCAACAAATGAGAGAATTTCTTCAAATACTGAGGGATTGTGGCAACCATAGATGGAGAACAAGTGCCAAAATTCTGTCATTTGAGGGTTGATTTTAGTTTTTAACATTATTTGAAGAAATTTGCCAGAGTATTTCCTTGTTAATGGTAACTTCAAGGGAATAGAGAGGAGAGAAATTGATATAATGTCTGCAATATGAGTAGCAATTATCAAAAATTAAGATTACTAACATAGTCAATTGTTTGTAGATTATTTGGAAAATTGAAAAGTTGACAATGATATATATATATATATATATATATATATTAACGTTTCCATTGCTTACTTTCACTATTTAAAGGTGGAAAAATTTCTGGAGGTGTCAATGAGAAAGGAATTGAGTACTACAACAATCTCATAAATCATCTTCTAGCCAATGGCAAGTCTACTTCAGCTATCATCAATACTCTGATCATCTTATTAAACCATTAAAATCTTGGCGTTAACCTTTTTTTTTTTTTTAATGCGTGCAGGTATAAAGCCAGTTGTTACTCTTTTCCACTGGGATCTTCCTCAAGCATTGGAAGACGAATATGGAGGATTTTTGAGTGATAAAATTATGTAAGTACTCTTTTAACTTTGATTTTTTGAAAATGAATCAAATCCCTTCAAAACCTCCTCACCACTAAGTAGACAAATAAATCACCAAAATTATTAAGCAATAAATAAAAGTAACACAATAAATAAATAAAGACAATAACTAAAAATACAACCAAAGGTTTATAAGTGATTCTATAGTGAAGAAGGACAATGATTAGTTTACAAACTTAATTGCAGACATGATTTCCATGGCTACGCAAACCTTTGCTTTGAGAAATTCGGTGATCGAGTAAAACAATGGATCACATTGAACGAGCCATGGTCATTTTCACAAGGCTATGATGGAGGGCGTTCTGCCCAAAATCAATGTTCTTCTTGGTTGAACAACAGCTGCGTCGCCGGAGATTCGGGCACTGAACCATATTTGGTGATGCACCACCAGCTTCTTGCACATGCTCATGCAGTAAGATTGTACAGGACAAAGTATCAGGTAAGCTACTAATGTTTCATGCTAGAACTTGAATGAAATATTTGAATGCTCTAAAATTTGAATAATATTGTCAACCGTGTGCAATTTTTTTTTTTCTGCTAATCAATAGTTTGTTAATGAGTTTGTATATTGATGGTGACTTAGGATCATCAAAAAGGAATAATTGGAATTGCGCTTGTTGGTCCTTGGTTCGTTCCTTTCTCTAACTCATTGGCGGACAAACATGCTGCCCTTCGTGCCATGGACTTCCAACTTGGGTGGTAAGTATTTAGTGCTCTATATTGGAATGCAAGTCTTGATTTTTCCTTTGTTTAGTGAAACAGGAAAAAGTTACAAGATAAGTTTTCAAAAGGATGTAAAACATGCATTAAAAAAAGATTAATCTTTCTTACACTGACAGTGTATATACCATCAGTATTGAATGAATGATAACTATATAAATTTTAAATTTGAAATTCACTTTTCGCACATGTGTTATAAATCTAATGGTGATAGCGGCGTATATACTGTCAATGTACATAAGATTTACTCTTAAAAAAATTGTTCTAGTAGAGATGGTAAGGAGATTTGAATCGAGCACATAGGTCCAAAACATGCTTTAGTAATAGGCAAAACAATTTATAATTTGGGTTCCATTTTTATGTTGGAAATAGCCAATCTTTTAAATTGAGTAAGCAATACCGGCACTAATTAAAGTCTTTGTTTGTGGTACTCTATATTATTTTACAACAAAAAACAAAGGGATCGAGCACTGTTATAGAAGTCTGATTGCAAATTTTATTACTTTTTTTTTTCTATTCTTGTTATTACTTTTGCTTGTTTTCATATCAAAAATTAAACGTGCGAACCACAATATTAAGTAGAAAACATTCTCAAAAAAGTCATCCTAACTCTCTTCTCATTTTTCTTATGGGAAATTTTATACGAGCAAAAAAATTTTTGATTTGCCAAATTATTACCTTATTTCACAACTTTATGAACTTCGTGAATAATTGGATATTTTCAGGAATTTGGACCCGTTGGGCTTTGGTAAATATCCCAAATCAATGAGAACCCTTGTCAAGGATCGTCTTCCAAAATTCACCGAAGAGCAGTCCGACTTAGTAAAAGGGTCGTTCGACTTTCTTGGCTTGAACTACTATACTGCAAATTATGCCAAGGATGCAAGCGGCGTGAAGATCTCAAATCCTAGATACTCTACTGATTCTCAAGCTAATTCCACCATAGGTATTTTGTCACTAATTAAGTTTTTTGGTGACAAAGACAAATTCTTTTTGGTCCCGAAATTATGAATTACATATACTTTCATGAAAAATGTTCATTTTCTGTAGAATAAATGACACTAAACACACTTATTATTGTGTTGAACTACTCATATATAATAATCATATATTGCTTATTCTTACTAATCCGGAATAATATTGGAACAGCTATGCGCTACGGGAAGCCAATAGGACAACAGGTTTGTCTAAAATGTTCAACTTCATATGTTAAATTTTTGTCCATTTTATTAATGAAATGATATTTTTGTCAATAATTTATAATGCACAAATTTGAATGCAGGCTGGATCAAGTTGGCTGCGCATTTATCCCAAAGGGATCTGGAGGCTCTTAAGATACGTAAGGGCTAGATATCAAGATCCAATAATCTACATAACAGAAAATGGTAATCATCTTTAATTAAATGCACGTATATTTTTTTCAGATTAATTCTATTTTGTGTATCATATGAAAATTGACTTTGTATCCAAGTCTACGTTTCCAGTACATGTACAAAAAGGTCACTTAAAAATTTCTATGGCCTATTAATCATTTGGTACAAAAATCTAGACAATTTAATAACTAAAATTTCAGTTACAAGCAAAGAAATTTAACTCATTAGTTATGTCTTGGCATCTATATGACTAGAATTGTTTTTTCAGGTGTTGATGACAATGACGATCCCAGTGTGCCACTAAAAGAAGCCCTTAAAGATTCATTCAGGATAAGATACTACCACGATCATCTTTCTTTCCTTCACAGAGCTATTGGGTAAGTATTTGTATAACACAGGGAAAAACAACAAAATGAAAGTAAAGAAAGTGAAATTCAATATTAATTCCGTTATATTTCTTCCTCCTTATAAAATTTTGCACATGTAAAATTTGTTTATTTCTAACTTGGAAACTGTTCATGTATTACCTTCATATTGTGCAGGGCTGGTGCTAAAGTGAAAGGATTCTTTGGATGGGCAGTAATTGACAACCTTGAATGGGTTAATGGATACACTGTTCGCTTTGGCCTCAATTATGTAGATTTTAAAAATGGGACGAAAAGATACCCAAAACTCTCAGCAAAATGGTTCCAGAAGTTCCTTCAAAGGTAAATGTTAGTATTAGATCTAGTTTTGGTCCTGACCAATTGTGACAATTGCTCGAACAAATTATTGTACATGCCTTGACATTTGTTACATTTACATTTACATGTGATAAATGTACAGTCAATCACTAGGTCTAGTCATGGTCCTGACCATTTTTGTGTTTGAATTTCTGTCCATATTATTTAGTAAATGGTATATTCTCAGTAGTTATTTGTTATTTTATTAGTTGTTTATCACGTTCTGGTCCCTTAATAAGATAAGATATGGATACCTTTGAAACTGATGTTTATTTTTCACTGAACTATTTGTTTAAGCAATATTAGGAAAATAAAAAAGAAAAAAAAACTTTGCCTGAAAGTCGGTTCTACCCTAGCCTCTCTGCTATAACTGGATCTTGCATTGTTTTTGTGAGTTATCATCCAATTGCCTCCCTAAGTACCAAAATACGTTGATGACGTTACAAATAGAATTACTCATAAAAAATTTGTCACAAATTAAAAGTCCACATTATGCATTAGCTTCAGAAACTTCTTCAGATCGAGAAGCATTATCAGCAATTGAAACCCATTACTTGGGGAAAAAAAGAAGAAGTGCAATTACATCAGTTGGTCTTTCTATCTTCAATGGATCCGCTATGTTTCTCTTCTTTTATCTTCTTCTTAATTCTTCCTCATTTTGGCTAACGAAAGCTCAGATCCAATAAGCTTCAATTGTTGTCTTTGGAGGATCCTAGTTTCAAGAAATAATAGTATCGGCGCTAGTTTTGGTTGGTGATTGTGAAATCGGGCAATTTTATTGATACAGAGTGAAGAACCCTGGAATAATTCACGCATATTTAATTATCCTCAATATCATGAGAGATGAAATTCATATATTTAGTTAAAATTCACGTAGATTCTATTTTAATTAACAATTAATGCATCATAACAGAAGAAGGTGGCTTGGCGTTTAGGTTAGTCGATTATAAGTTGGATGTTTTTTGATACAGAAGCGTAACTCCAAAGGAAAAGTCACATGAATAATTTTCTGAATTCGAATCTAGGATTCGAAAGAACGAGAGGAATATCTCAATTTTATTAGAAAATCCAACAAAACTTTTGATAAATTTCGATAGATGAATGAATAAGAAAGACCTAGGTTGGCCTATTTATAAGCTACAATATTGGTGAACCAAAAGAAAAGAAAACAAGGAAATAAAATGCAACTTCAAGTCATGTCGGGTAGGTTCAATGATCACCACCTATCATAGCAAGTTTTTGTAGACTAAATAAAGATCAGCATATTATGGGTCTTATGTTGGATGCTTGACTTGCCTAAACTCAGCAAACCCATACTGTATTAGTCCCTCCCACTTGAGAAGAATTCGACCTTGAGTCCGAAGAAAAAGTTGCAACATATAAGAAACAAATTCCCCAACAATCCTCCCCCTAAACTAGTAGGGTTCCCACACCATCACGCATTGAACGTTTGTAGGAAAATGCAACTTCTTATGGGTCACTCTGGATACGAACTCAATTGTAGAAATTATGCCATTCAACGAGGTCAGAATGAGCTTGCAATGGACCTCTCGAACAACACGAGCTTTTACACTATTAGGACTTAACTGCAACACCGGTGATACCATCCCCACATCTTTGTCAATAGATAGGGCATCAAATTTGATGTTTTCATGTTTATTTGTACCTGCAATTGACTCACACTCCACTGGCACAATAGTCAACAATTTATTAGTAATAAAATTGTTAGATTCAAATGGAATCCTAGCTTCAAATGGAATAATATAATCTTTTGACCATCCTTGACAAAATGACAGATATTATCCCTTTTGCTCAGACTCACGTCCATGTCATACTTCCAAGTAATACATGGCATGCATCCATGTCAACCACATCACAAACTATCCCATCCTTGTAAAATTTTGCCTATGGATAAAGGCACTTTACACCTCTCAGTCACCTTCATGAAATCTACACTTTTTATCCAACCCACCATATAAGGCTCTGGATGTTTCTCCATAGATAGTTTCAACAACTTAACTAAAGATCTAGAAATAATATTCTCACAACTCCCACTATCAATAATTAAATCAACAATATAGTTGGAAATTGTGCATTTGGTTTTAAAGAGCTGATCACATTGAGTTGTTATCTCCTTAGAATGCTCCAATTTACACACCACATAGGCAAGCTAAACATAGTCATCATCTTCACCATCTGGGCCATAATATATTCCTCTTCATTCTGCTACTCCTCTATATCTCTAGTGCATTCAGCCAAGTTACTTTATCTTTGAGTGTTAGGACAGTTATTAGATGTGTGCCCAAGCTACCAACACCTCCAACAATGGTCACCCCGAGGTTTGGCATATTGGTTATTTGACTGGATATTTCTTTAGGGAGGTACCGAGTTGGTATTCTAATGTCTAGGGACACCTTGGGCTTCAACCATAGGTCTTTTGTCATCCCTATAACCTCCACGTGTTGGCTCTAATGCTAGCCATGGCTCGTCTTTATTAGGAGGTTCTATCGGACCTTCAAGGTTCATACGGGACACACTACCCCTCGAATTCTTCTTCATAGCTAATCTCACTTCAATTTTTTGGCCATATTTTGAGCCTCAGACAAATAAAAAATGGTTTGACAGCCAATTTCATAATTAATATTATCACTTGACTTTCTGATTCCATAACATTATTTTTGGACAAAAACCATAAAAACTCAGAATTATACTCAAGAACTGAACGATTACCTTGGGTGCAATGTTGAAACTACGAGCAGAGATACTGCTCATAGTCTAGAGATAGGAAACATGCCTTCAATAGCCTCTTCATCTTCACCGATGATCGGATGGGATGTTTCCCTTGCCTTCGTCTATTCATCTGAACTTGTTCCTACCAAGAGGAAGCACTACTTTTTAACCTGTAGTCGACCAGTTTAACCTGCTTTTCTTCCAATATATCCATATAATCGAAAAAATGCTCTATCTCAGCAATCCAATCTAGAAAATCTTCTATGCACAGGTTTCCATTGAAGGCCGAAACATCAACCTTCAACTTAAACTCCCTCGATTGACGATTTTGTTGAACCCTAGGGTTAGGGTTTTCGACATGAGCGCTTTCATCCAAAAAAACTATCATCATAGGGTTGTTCCATAGGAGGTGGTACTTGATCCTGATGGATCAATGGTCGCTCATGGGCCATTCCCTCACCGCGATAGTCTATCCTATGACGACCTCTTCTGTTTTGCAAGCCACTTTGTTGAAGAATATCCGCTATTTCATTAATTGTCCCTTCCATATGATCAAGTAAGTGGTTAATTCTTGTAATTTTACGAATATAGCAAAAATTCCAACTCCGTCATTGGAATTAGGGTTACGGTTCATATTATTGGCTGCAATCCTAGGAGAAGCCTGCTTTAATACCAATTGATATGGAAGAAGAATCCCAAAGGAAAAGTCACATGAGCAATTGTGAGGACCCCAAAATTTACTTATTTTAATCTCATATTATTGGCTTATTTAAATATTTATTCACCCGTTTTCCCTGAATAATTTATTTCAACCATTTTAAAACCATTTACATGGAACTATGACTTGCATATATTTTTAAAATGTCTCATTAGTAAATTTAATTTTCGGAAACTCATTTAGTGAGATTTAGCGAATACGCGTTTGGAGGCAATATTCGATTTGAGAGTACAATGACCTTGGAGATTTGAGGACTCATGCGTTAGTCTTAAAATAGTTATTTTTATGATCAATTACCCTAGTATTGGTTAGTTATATTATAGTTACAAGAATTTCTTAAAAATTGCGCTTTATCGCGCGCGAGTTGGAAGTTCGCGTTTTAACACCGTGACTAATTGAAGGACTTTAGAAATTTATTTTAGACTACTAAGAGTGAATAATTATAGTATTAAAGGAATTACATTTGGAGGTTTAGTGCACAAGTGAAACGAACCCAAGAGGAAACGGACACGAAACGCGCGCGCTGGAAACACTATTCCTAGTTGACCTTGAATAGCTTTCACTTTATTTTCCCTCCAATCTTCCTCAAGAAGCCACACAACTCATTTCACTCTCTCTCTCTCTCTTCACTCCATAGCCGGCCACCCTCAAGGAAGAAGAAGGAGAAAACCCAACTTCACCTTGCACCATTTTTGCTCCAATCTTGCACCCAAAAACACCATCCAACTTCTAACAACTTGGAGATTCATTTACCCTTGGAGGAGGACCTCATTCTTGCCAGTTATTCTTAGGAGTTTTGGGACAAAAATTTTTGATTTTACACCAAGGAGTAGAAGGTAATCTTCCGGTCACTTAATCTTAGTTCTAGTTGGTTAAATTTTGCTAGGAAGCTTGTAGCTTCATGGTTATTGTTGTGGTTTGAGTTTAAATGTTGGAGTGGGCTCTATGAAATCCCACAATGGATATATTGGACTGATATGATGATGTTGAATGTTGTTGGTGTTAATTATGTGTTAGATAAGTGGATATAAGTTAGAAAAGTGAAAGGAAAATCAAAGGAAAATTGCGTTGGAAGAGGCTGAAAATCTGCCCTGTTTTTCTTCAAGCTTTGATTCGAATTTTTGTTGCAAATGACCTTGAATCTGATGTAGATATGTTATATAGTGTGTGTAGAAAGTTTCCACCCAAAATCATTTGATTTGGTTGGGTAAAAGTTGAAATTTCAAAATTTTAAAAATTTGGAAAACACTGTCCAGGGTGCTGGACAGAGCACCTTTAAATGATCATAACTCTCTGTTCGGATGTCGTAATTGAGTGATGTCAGGGGCATTTGAAACTAGACATTCGTAGTTTTCTAACGGTGTATCATGCACCTTCTAATTTGAAGTGAGCCATCTGTAGTGATTGATCAAATTCGGCTGCCCTGTTCTGTCAGTCCAACCGAGAGGAAACTAGAAGCTACAACCTGTGGCTCTATTTTCTCTTGTTTACAAACTGAATTTCAAAATGACTTCTTCTGATGAATTGTAGCCTGTTGAATCTAGTTTCCAACACCATTGACCACTCTCAATTTCAAGTTGTATAGAGCAATATATAGCCCAATTCCCAAACTGTACTAAAGCTGGAAAACCCTAATTTTTGCTAGCCGAATGACCTAGTTGACTTGGGACATGTTGTTTCGAAAATTTTGGTGTCAAACACCTATCAAATGTATATTAGATGTTTCTGAGACCTTAGTGTCACCAATGTACCAAATTGGAGTGATTTCATTGGACAAAATGTTTGAAAAGGGCAAAGGAAACAAGAAGACAGACTTGTCTTCGAAATTTCTTGAACTTTGGTAGTTTTGTTAACTACCTTCCCATGCGAATTTTCAAATGAAATTTGATAGAGGAGTAGTCCTCATGTGGAAGTTGAATTGTACCAATTTTGGTGTCAATCTAAGACTGTTTTGAGATACAAATGATAGGCCAAAGTTGTTCTTCCAAATCTGGAAAATTTACCAACAGTCTTCATCTTTGGGCCAACTTTGAGTTGCTATATTTTGGCACTCAAAACTCCGAATTTAGTTCTGTTTGCTGTGTTTGAAACTTTGTTTAGAACTCTCATTGTAGTACGAATTTCAGAGGTTAGATCACTTCCTGTGCATTTTGCCGAATTTTCAAAGTTTGCCGAAAACAAGACACAAACTGTCTTGTGTGCTTATAGCAACCACTTTGGGCTGAAATTTGAGAGTCTTCCATTTAGAATCTTGGAAAGGTGTCTTTTAGGAACTTTTAGTACTTTGGAACTAATTTCCAATGGTACCAAAATTTTCAATTTTGGACCTACTAAGTGCAAGATATGATTTTTCAAAGATTGCTCCTTAAAACTGAAATTTTCGAATTTGAGGGGGATTGAGTTTTTAGAAACTCTTCACTACCCTTCGATATTGAATGACCGTTTTAGACTTGATTTCTTGAAGGAAAGCAATTTTTCCCTGCATTATTAAACCCCATTTTTGAGTCTCGATTTACGAGTAATTAAGACTCTCTTTCGTGATATTTTCTTAGATTGTACAAGTGTACAATCTTCCTTGTTAATAAGGGGTTTATAAGTAATAGTGTATGATAGTAAATTATATTTTGCTCAAGCACTCAAGGGGACCTTCAACGGAACTCAAAGCGGACGCCGAAACACTTGTTTGAGCACTTACTCCCTTACTTTAATTGGTGAGTGTCAAGTGCATGTTAAATGCTTATGTGATTGAAATATAAATTGTACAAGTGTTATACATGATACATAAACTTGTCGAGACAAATGTGTACTTTATCGCGTTCGTTTTCCCTTAAGTGATGCTACAATTGAATTGTGCTATGTGAATTGATATTCGAATTGTGTGAAGTGAATTGCTATGTGAATTAAGTGAAGTGTTGCTATTGCAAATCATATGTGTGTTGTGATGTCGAGTGGAGTGAACCTCCTCGACTTTTGTGTATACTCATGGGGACGCCCTCGTTCTCTTTTTCTTTTAATTATGCGATACTTATTATTGAAATACATATGATCGATAATTGTTCATAAACATGTCTAACTCGTAAGCCTTGAGCGGATGCATGTACCACACCAATCTGGGTAGGAGATGCCTCTCATACCGTCTCAGTGCTACAATCGATTTCCTGAGCGATAACATGTACCACACCAATTTGGGTGGGAAGTACCTCTCATGTCGACTCAAAACCCTAAACAAATAATCGATTCTCTGAGCGATAGTATGCACCACACCGATTCGGGTGGGAGGTACCTCTCATGTCGACTCAGAACCCTAAACTATTTTCAATCGATTGAAGTGATGTCTCATCGACCACTGAGTGATAGTATGTACCACACCAATTAGGTGGGAGGTACCTCTCATGTCAACTCAGAACTATAAACAAAGACTAAATCGATTGGAGCGATGTCTCATCGACCACTGAGCGATAGTATGTACCACACCGATTCGGGTGGGAGGTACCTCTCATGTCGAATCAAAACCATAAACTTATAATCGATTCCTTGAGCGATAGCATGTACCACATCGATTCGGGTGGGAAGTACCTCTCATGTCGATTTAGAACCATAAATGGAGTAAGTGAAGTTCTACGAACTTAATTACCTACCGGGGTGACGGAGTGTCATCCCGAGGAGGTATTGGATTGAACTTTGGCAAAGCAAGTGGAAATCAGCTCTTGAGAGCTCCTGTATCCTACTTAAGTATGTTTAATTGTAAATCGTGAATTACTTGAATGTTATAGCTTTATTTCTCACTTAAATGATATTGTTATTTGAATTACGTGTTTTACATGTTTTCTTGGTCTCACGAGCATTCGCTTACCCCGTTAGATTTGTTTTTCTTAACAGGAGATGAACTGGAAGGAATTTTGGAAAAGCCTACTTGATGACACTTTTGACTAGAATTTTGGAATGTATTTGTCTAGACATCCTTTTGGAAAGTTGTATATTTTGGAGTGGATGTATTTTGAACTTGTGATGTAAGATTGAATATTTATGTATGGAAATGATTTCATACCTTTATTCTGACTTTCATTGTTAGTAATGTATCTTAAGTTTGAACTGGAATTGTACTGAGTCCTGGCGAGAGTTGGACAGGCGTCTCATGGATACTCTTTGATTCGCCTTAGGGAGAAATAGGGGTATCACAACAATTTTCTGAATTCAAATCTAAGATTCGAAAGATCGAGAGGAATCTCTCAATTTTATTGGAAAACCCAACAGAAGTTTTGATAATGTTCATAAATAGATGAATAAGAAAGACCTAGGATTGGCCTATTTATAGGCTACAATATTGGTGAACGAAAAGAGAATAAAATAAAAGAAAACGTGGAAACAAAATACAATTTCAGATCATGTTGGGTCATATGTCGGGCAATGTTTTAAAATTCGGACTAGCCAGCGAACCGAAGAGGGGGTAGGTTCACTATCTGACCAGTTCAATTGACCGGTTCACCAATTCTCTTCTTCTTTTTTTTTTTTTTAACACCCATGGTGCAACTTCAGTACTATGTACTTAATAGGTCTTCACTCTGCACTTGAACTTGACAGCTGATGCACAATCCAACATGGTTATTGATAACTTAAGTCCCTAAAATGCATTCGCCAACATAACCTAAAACTAAATTTAAGTTGAGATAATAATAAATTTCCTAAAAATTATACATGAAACATAGTATGATAAACATAACTAAAACATCATAATTCATTGCAAGTTTTCATAAATTTATTACAAACATAAATATCTAGTCCAAATGTTCACCAATTATCACAAACAAAAGCACAAAAATAAATAAAATAAATCTTGGCATTTTTTTACAATCCTAAAAAAGTCCATAAAAGGGTCCAACTCATATTCAAGGCAAACAATTTGAATAACAAACTTCCATTTATTGGCATCACAAGGCAACAACACCACCTTCACAACTTCATCAATTTAACCTGAAAAAGTTAAGAGTTTATTACAAAAATATAAATCTAATTGCTCTAACTCTAAAAAAAAGGCAAGAAATTTTGAAAAACAAAGATACAACCAAACACATAAAGAATTAATTGCTACTAAACATCACTAATTAATATGTTATATTACCAATTATTATCTTCATCACCATCCAAAAGGCGCCTATGTTGAAATGCTTCCAAGTCAATATCTATGACGACCCCACCTCCCCCTAAGGCATACCCTAGGGTTTAGCGGACTGCCTGCCCAACTCTCGCTAGGATTCGCTCTCACTCACCTCAAGAAAATAGCTTACAACCATAGAAAGGAAATGAAACAACAATCCCAAACTTGGAATATACATTAATGCTTAAATTCAGCTCCAAGACTTATACATGCCCAAATATATCCAAATATGAAAAATTAAGGTACATTCAACCCTAGTCGAGTACTAGTGCGAGTACAATCGCAAAAATTCAAAAACTAGACTACGCTAACCTGTACCTGTCTCACGCCCCCACTCCTACCCCCTGTAAGGAAAACAAAAACTAATAGAGTGAGTTAAAATTCAGTGAGATTCCAAATAGCAAGTTGACCATTAATTACAAGTGAAAGTATCAAAGTAGCAAAGTAGCGAACATAATTAGTCAAGAAAATGAGTAATAACGCTTCGTAAAACCAATAACTGGATATTTAACATGTCAAGTAAAAGGATACAGCCGCTATTGCAAAATAACTCCGCCATAGCTTGATCAAGGAGTAGTTGACACTCAATCAACTTTCAAATAAAGTAATCAGTCGAGTAGTGCCCCACTTAATGCCAATCTCCGTCCACCATTCAACCCCCCTTACCGATCCGAACGCCAAGATAAAGACGTGTGGTAATACTCGAGTATATCGATTAGTCGAGAAGATATCACTCCACTCGACAAAACTAGGGACCCAGGATTCGTTATCTAATCGACCAGGTCCTTGCCAGCTCAACTCGATTAACTAGCCACAGGATTTCTGGAATTCCAGACAAGATGCAAATCATATGCATGTATATCAAGTCAATTGCAACTAAGGAACAAGAATATATCACATTAGGGCAAGTGCGATAAAGTACACCTTTGCCCGACCAAACCAATCAAATATCATCTGACCACGTTGGTCAAGCATTTAAAACAAGTATCAAGTTCAACCAGGTATTTGGAAGCATTCACCAAAGACTTAGTGCTTCTTAGGATCACGCTCAGGTGCAACTCCTTGTTTGGAGTCCAAATCTGCGATAAAACATTGTTTAAGAGCTTGAAAGCAACTAGAGTTCGAAACTTTGGAGTTTCGCTTAAAGAAAATCAAATAACTGAAACTCATTTAGGTAATATTCATGTTATTTATCAAACTCTAGAAAATTCATGCTTGCGCTTTAGTTTCGATAAAGAAGTGATTCATACTTTGGAAATTACACTTGGTATAAAAAAATTTGAGAAAATCATATTTTCAAGGGTCGCTACTTTCACTTTTTAAAGGGTACGAGTTTCGGCAAAATTTTCAACTTATGTACCTCTTACTAAAGAAAACTCAAATACCATAAACAATCAAAGTTTGCTTCAACCTCGAGTCATCGCTCAAATCTCAAGTTCACTCGCCTAACCCTTGAGCAAACATTTGGGCAACAGACCCTTTGTATTTAGCTATTTTCCATCCAAGTACAACTTGGATTCACAAGCCAATAACCTCTAATCCAACCACAAGTGATAACCAACTACATTCATCTATTCAAGGCCTCAAAACCAACCAAACAAACCAAATATTAACTTATCACCATAGAGCAAAGCTGGAAACCAGTTTAAAAAAGAACTTATAAATGGCAGATTTGTCATCTTTTGGTATTTTGGTCATAACTGTAGCTAGGTATATCGGATCGAGGTAAATTTTATGGTGTTTCGAAACTAAGACTTAGACCTACATTTCCTATAAATAATCAACACCCAGTTCTCGCCATTTCAGGGTCAAAAATTAAAATTTCAGAGAAAACAGAAAGCTGTCGGTTAAACAGGGTATTTGGGCAGTCAGGGGTATTTTAGTCATTTCACAAGATACAGTGATCTGATTGAGGTGAAGTTTTCTGGGTAGAAAGCTAATTCAACTCTCTACAACTTTCATGTTTTGATCAAGAACTTATTTGGCCTTTATCATGGACGAATATGCATTTCTAGTTGGGTCCAAAAACCGGGCAGAATCACTACCAAATGCTGGAAATTCAACTTTTACTCTAACATGTTGTAACCAAGCCATTAATCACCTCACCAAATCCATATCCTAGTTCACTAACATCACTTACTAGGTAAACAACAATAATCAAGATTGAAAAATGCAAACCCTAGCTAAACATTCCACTACACCATCAAAACTAAACAATCAACCATAGCAAGTCAAGAGTAAAAGCTTCTATACCAAATTTAACAAGATTAAACAAGAGAAAAAAAGAGTGTTAGCTTTATACCTTCCAAAAGCTTCTTGCAAGTGAAAAACAAACCACTATCTTTCAAAAATTTCACCACACCAAACTTTCCAATCACCAAGAGATAAGTTTAATCGGTTTGGTTTTGTTGATTTCACTCAAACTATGGTTAATTCAAGGTTGGAGTTGCAAACTTTCTTCTCTCTTTTTCCTCCTCTCACTCTCGGCCAACAAGGGAAAAATGAAGGAGAAAAGAAGCCAATTTGAAGATAAGAAGGAAGGAAATTTGTTTGGTCAAGGTTAGTTTGTTTTTCGCCAAGTGTCGCTTCATGGTTTAATCTCAAAATTTTTTCTTTTCTCCTCTTTTTTTTAGTCCAAAATTTCGGCTGACTTGAGAGATATTTTGGGTTGATTTTGCTGAAATAAAAGTAAGGAGATTAAGGTAATAAAGTAGTGTTCAAGTAGTGTACTCACTCGATAGCAAACGATGCACGTCGGTTCAAGCAGATTTTTCCTTAACTCTCGCGCACTTGTGTTTCAACTTATGATTCACTAACTTATTAATAGCACTTCTAATCACACACTTCCTCTTATCTAAAACTTACTCCTAACCACCAAATTTAGTACACACACCTCACCAATTAATCACACTACCAAAATACGCAAAAATCCTAGTTTACCCTAACTATACAAGTAAAGGGAAAACTCTTAATTCTATTCTTTATTACAACTATTAAGGGAGTAAATGAGTAGTAAAGCTATTATAAAGTAATTTATTCAAAATGAAAGGGAATTTTGAAGAAAATATGAAGAATTTTGCAATTCCTCACAATATCATTATCTTCCCCAACTTCACTTTATCATCTAAATAAATAAATAAAGCAAAAATTAAGAATTTATCCATTTTTATAAGAAAATTCAAACTAAAAAGTGCACTTTTAGCACCTCATATTACAAGCTAAAAATACATTTATTTTAATATTAAAACCATCCTTCAACTAGTTGAGAATCATTCTTAGGAAGTTCTTCAAGTTATTCCTCCAATTCATCATAATTAAGCTTACCATCTTGTTCTTCTTCTATTACTCAAAATTCCATTTTATCAATAGATTCATAATCAATGAGATCACAAGATCTCTTTCGGTGATCAAACCTACAATAAAATACATTAGTTATAACTCTAATATTACTTCAAAAAATAAATGAAAAAAATAAAGTAAAAAATCAACTATACCTATGTTGCAAACGCAAATTGTAGTGCACTTAAACAAAGTTCATTAAATCTTTGGTGCTCCAACCTATTCCTTTTTTTAGTGTGAATGCGTTAAAAAATGCTCCAATTACGTTCACACCCAGAAGAAAAAGGTATTTAACTCAAAATTCTAATTGCAAGCTTTTGCAAATTTGGAGCATCACAACCATATAACTTCCACCAATTTTCTGTCATAATCATTTTAAATTTTTAGACCAAATTAAAGAATAAATTCATAATTTTTAGATATTAAAAAAATATAAATAACCTGGTTGATTAGATTTGGTAGTAAGAATAGCGAGTTTGCATCCAAAACTCCCTTGCCTTTCTTGATACATTCCAACCTCTTGTGATAATTTTTCTGTGAGGATTCGAAAATTTTATATTTATTTATTTATTTAATTTATCGAATTATTCACTTATTTATTGCTTTACCCTAAAATGGTTATTTTTTTATGTTTAAATACTCAAGTAATAGTTAGTTATACTATCGTTATAAGAATTTTTTAGAAATTTCGCTTTATCGTGCACAAGTCGAAAGTTCGCGTTTTCGCGGGCGCAACTAATCGGAGAATTCTAGAAATTATTGTTAGACTACTAAGAGTAAATAATAATAGTGTTAAAATAAGTGCATTAGAGGTATAGTGCACGAGTGAAACGAACCCGAGAGAAATCGGGCACGAAACGTGCGCATACGCACATTATTTCTAGTTGACTTTTGGAGCATTGTTGGCCACACATTCTTAAACTTCCTCAAGAATCTTTTGCAGCTGCAACAACTCTCTCTTTCTCACTCAAACAGCTATGCATCACCTTGGAGAAGAAGACCAAAAATTTTCTTCATTTTACCTACCTTTCTTGCACCAAATCACCTCAAATTCACACTATACCTTGCAAATAAGTTGGAGATCAATTTAAGTTAGGAGAGAAGCTTCAACCTCACGGTTTTCTTGAGTTTCAAAGGACTGAAAATTTCTGCTCTAACAACATCTAGGAGGTAATGACGATCAAACCTTTGAATCTTAGTTTATGTAAGTTATATTGCACTTGGGAGCTTATAGATTCATATGAGTACCTCTATATTGTTGGAAATCATGTGAGTGGGCTTTATGAAATCCCACAATGGACTTGATGAACTGATGTGATGATGTTGGATGTTATTTATGATGATTTAGTGCTTAAACAAGTGATTATAAGTTAAATGGTGGAAAGAAAACTCAAAGGAAACAAAAGGAAATAATTACCGGTTCTGCCCCTGCCTTGGCCGCGTCTCTTGGTGCAAACTTTTGTGGTCCAATTGACTTGATTTTGATGTAGAGATGTTGTATAGGTTGTGTGGAAAATTTTCACCAAAAATCACTTGATTTGAATGAGTAAATGTTTAGATTTCAAAATGGTTTCAAAACTGGAACTTGTGTCCCGAATTGCTCTGGCAGCAAATTTCAAACGACTATAACTCTTTGCTCCGACGTCAAAATCGAGTGCCGTTTGTGGCATTAGAAACTAAACACTTCCAATTTTCCAAGGTATAGAATGCATTCCCTGATTCCACTTGAGTGAACCGTACCAGCCTTTCAAAGTCACTTGTCCTGTTTTTTGGCTGAGTTGGAAAACCTGTTATGAGCTGTGAATTGTTGCTTGAATTCGAGCTAGTTGTGGATATAATTTCAAAATGATTTCTTCTGAGAAATTGTATCTTTATGAGTTTAGTTTCAAACGCCATAAACCATGCCCAATTCTAAGTTGAATTGAGTGAGTTATGGCCGAATTACAAAACTGTCTTAGTGAAAGAAAACCCTAATTCTGGGCTGATTTATGGCTAATCTTGAGTTGGGACTTGTTATTTCGAAATTCTTGGTATTAAACACCTACCAAATGTATTTTGGAGGTTTCTTAGATCTTGTCTTCATAAATGAACCATGTTTGAGAAAATGTCATTGGCCAAATGTTTGAGAAAAGGAAATTGGAAGTACAAGGTAGCTTTGCCTTAGAAATTTGAAAACTTTAGTGGCTTTGTTAACTGATTTTCCGTACGAATTTTTATATGAAATTTGACAAAGGAATAGCCCTTATATGGTAGGGTAATACTACCAAATTTGGTGTCATTTCGAGTCCGTTTCGATGCCCAACTAAAGCCCCAAAGTTCAAGCTTCAAACCTGAAAAATCTTTGTCCTGTGAGAAAATATCAACAACTTTGAGCTGCTATATCTCAGCGCTCAAAACTCTGATTCTTGTTCCGTTTGTTGGGTTTTAAACTTTGATTGTAACTCTAATTAAGTTCGAAATTTGAGAGGATAGTTCGCATTCTGTGAATTTTGCCGAATTTCCATAATTCGCCAAAAACCAACTTTAAACCTCTCTTCGGAATCCAAAGCAGCCACTTGAAGCCTAAATTTGAGTGACTTCCATTTTGAATCATAGAAAAGTGTTTTCTAGGAATTTTTAGTACTTTGGAACTAGTTTCCAACGATACCAAGTTTTCAAATTTTTGAACCTACGGAGAGTGAGTTATGATTTTTCCAAAAGTGCACCTTAAATCTGAAAATTTTCAAACTTGACGGGAATTGAGTTTTCGAAACTCTTCCCTATCCTTCAATACTACTTGACCATTTTGGACTTATTTTTAGGAAGAAATTAGTTTTTCCTTGTGCTTTTAAACACCACCTTTGAATCTTGAATTTGAGCAAGTTAAAACTCATTTTCATAAGATTTCTTTAGATTGTACAAGTGTACAATCTTTCTTGATAATTGGGGATTGTAAATGATAGTGTGTAATAGATACCTATTGTTTGTTTAGGCATTCGAGAGGACCTTCGAGAGGACCTCACATCGGATGCCTAAGTGCTTGAATCGTGCTTCTTACTCTCCTTGTGACTAGGTGATTGTCAAGTGCATGTTAAATGTTTACGTGATTGAAATGCAAATTATATAAGTGTTATACATGATATGTAAACTTGTCGAGTCTAGTGTGTACTTTATCGCACTCGTTCTCATTCAAATGAATTGAAATTGAATTGCCTGATCTGCATTGAATTGCCTGAATTGACTTGAATTACCTGACTTGAATTGGTTTGAATTATATGCTATGACTGCATATGTCTCTGGAGTGAATCTCCTTGACTCACACCTGACCTAGGGGGACGCCCAAACTCATCGCCCGACTTTAGTCTCGAGCCGACATGGGTTTGGTCGGAACCTTTGGTAAGTCATGAGAAAACCTGTATAAACTTGATCTATGGGAGAGATCTTGCTTGACCTACTCGTGCAGTAGCGCCTTTATAGAAGTTCGGGCCCGGTGGGGGGGGTTGTATGGTGGAAGGGGAACGGGTAAGTGGAGTATCTACGAACTTGAAAATACCGACCCGGTTGACGGAGTGTCATCGCGGGAAGGTAATTGATCGAGCAGTGGCAACGCAAGTGAAACTTAGCTCCTGAGAGCTCTTAAATCCTTGAATTGTTTCTGTTTACATAGTCTTGCTCGAATTGTTATTTTCTTGCATATTACAGTTATATTCATTAAACGGGATTGTTATTTGGATAATGTGTTTGCATGTGTGTTTCTTGACCACACGAGCGATTATTCACCCCGTAGATTTGTTTTCCTTAACAGGAATGGATCTGGGGTGGAATTCGGAAGAAATCTTGTGGATGAACTTTTGTAATAGGGATTTGATTGTAATCGAATGGATACCTTTTGGGCGGTTGTATATCTTTTGCACAATTGATATATTTTGTACTCGTGGTATAATACTGGATGTTATATATATAAGTATGGAAGCGACTTTCTTTATTAGACTTATATTAATGGTTATTATCGTTAAGCGTGAATCGGAATTGTCTTGAGTCTTGACGAGAGTTGGGCAAGCGTCCCGCGAATACCCTTTTGTTCACCTTAGGGAGAAGTGGGGACGTCACAGTTAGTATCATAACTTAGGCTTTAGATCTCTGTAGTGTATCCTAGATATGAAATTTAGGATACAAGACTATGGGAATGGTTCGAAATGTAAGTAATGAGAAATCAGAGTGCTAGGTTAGAGATCTATTTGGAGAGATATATTAGAAACCTTACCCTTAAGATTTGAGATAGGATGATTTAGTCTTACTTTAAATGATATTTGAGCGAGCTAGTGATTAAATTCCTAACCCTAATTTGTGATTGTTTTGCAGAGATGGAGAATGGGAACGGCAACCCTGCTACTAATGGAAATGGTCATGCCAATGGCCATGTAGAACCTTCTAAGCCTATTTACTACCGAGTTCTGGGTGGAGGAACTCGTGTGCGCTATTTGCCCACTATTAGGTACCCTCAATATGCGTGTAGATTGACATATGCCTATCCGAACCATCTAGTTCTAGCCTTGGACGACGAGCGTCGTCAGTTGGTGAATCTCAATCGAAATTTATAGGAGGAGGTGGATGAGTTGAGGCAGATGGCTAATGCTCAGGGTGAAAGGATCGCTGAACTTGAGGAGGTACTAGCTAGCGAGGTGGCTACTGCTGGGGTCACTCGCGACGAGCTCTAGAGGACTAGGGCACAATTTACTAGGTTGAGTGAGACGGTCCAAGATCGGGTTTCGGGGATCCTATCAGATACTAGTATGTTGGTGAATGAGGTGATGGACATTATCCAGAATCCAGTTCAGGAAGAGGATCCGGAGGAAGATCCTGAGAAGAAGATTCCACCTGTTAGCCGTACTGTGGACTAAATTCGGAGTAGTAGACTCTTTTGACTGATATAGTTAGGATTAGTTGGGGTGATACTATTGCCAAGGCCATTGTATTTTTGCATGACTGTGTGGCCTACTTTTGAGGCACTTGACTTTACTTTAGTCGTATGTGACTGAAAGTACTTTTATGGCACATATGTGCTATATTTTTATAAATTGCCCCATGACTTGCTAATTGTACGAATTTGACGTGTTAATGAATGTAAATTATTGTTATTTTCAATGTTTCTTGATTGGCTCTTGTTTTAACTATTTCCTCACGTGATTACTTTTATTTCTTGCACTAGGCATAACTAGGGTAATGGAAGGACGAAAGAGTGGTCGAGGTCGTGGGTGAGGGACTAGACAAGCCCAACCTCAAGGGGATGATCAGGGATCGACAATTGGACCAACCCAAAGACAAGAAAACTTAGAGGGTAATCAAGTGGCTACTGCCATTAATAGGATGACTGATATCCTTGAGCGGTTAGCCGAGAGACAAGGACCAGAACCACTTCATCAACTTGGGGGACAAGATAGAGGGGAAGATAGAAACCTTAGAAAGGTTTCTAAAGTTTAACCCGCCTAAATTCACTGGTGAACCCGACCCTGAGACAATAGAGAATTGGTTGGAGAGAATGATTAATATATTCGCCGTCTTAGACTATACCGAAAATAGACGAGTGAATTTTGCTGTTTTTCAATTTGAGAGAGTAGTTCGTGCCTGGTGGACATAATAAAAGGAAAGTGGGAGAGAACTCAAACCCCTTGAATTTGGGAGAATTTCACGAGGGAGTTTAATGAAAAGTTCCTTCCGCCTCTAATCCAAGAAAAAGGGGAGGACGAGTTTATAAAGTTAAAACAAGGAACCCTTAGTGTAGCGGAGTATAAAGGGAAATTTACTAAACTTTCAAAGTATGCTCTTGAATTGGTGACCAATGAGCGGAAAAGGATAAGACGGTTTGTACAGGGGTTTAACGTAGAAATTCAGGAGGGTTTGGCCGCAATCCAAATCTTTACATTTACTGAGGTTTTGGAGAAAAGCACAAAGGGTCGAGAGTGCAAGAATGCAAGTTAAGGACTTCCGCAATAAGAAAAGATCTTTTCTAGTCACACTTCTGGACAGGCTAGTAAGAGTTCACACCCTTCCAAGATGGGAAGAGGAATGGGAAGAGTGAGAACTACTGAAATTTCAAGGGGAGATTTATCCAGAAGTGGTGGTAGTGGGCCGGTGCAAGTGAGAGGAGTGCCTTCTAGTAGTTTGGCGGTGACACCTCAAGTTAACTGTGGTTACTGTGGTAAATCTAACCATTCGGAGAATGAGTGTTGGAGGAAGTCTGGAAATGTTTGTTTTGCGGTAGTGCCGAACACCAACTTGCGACTTGTCCAAGTAAACTGAAGGTAGGGGGTAGCGCCCAAAGACCCGAGAAGTCAACCTCTAAACAGACTAGTGCTGGAGGGAGTGTACCAAAGGTACCTGTTAGGGTTTATGCACTGGATCATCAACAGATACCCGATACAACTGAAGTGGTTGAAGGTACGATTCCTGTTTTCCACCGTTTAGTTAAGATTTTAATCGATCCGGGTGCAACTCATTCTTTTGTAAACCCTAATTTTATGAGTGGGATAGACTTGAAACCAATTAAATTACCTTATGATTTAGAAGTTAAGACGCCTACTAGGGATCAAAATTTAATTGCTAACTTGGTATACAAGGATTGCGAGATTTTGGTTGGAGAACGGAAATTATTGGGCCGATCTGATGAGTTTAGCGATTAAGGGATATGATGTGATTCTAGTAATGGATTGGTTAGTCCGTTACAAACGTCCAATTGAATTGTAAGACGAAAATAGTAGAATTGGTGCATTCCGAGAGAGGCAACCTTGAAACTGGATGTAAGGGGTAGATTAGTTTTATCTGCACTTATTTCCGGGATTTAAACTAGGAAAATGCTAAGTAAGGGAGTTCAGGGGTATTTAGCTTTTCTTATTAATACTCCTAATGATAAAGTGAGGTTGGAGGATATACCTGTAGTGAAAGAGTACCCAAATGTTTTTCCTGAAGAATTAGAATCTTTACCCCCGAAAAGGGAAATAGCTTTTAAAATTGATGTGACTCCGGAAGTGGCACCTATCTTTAAGACGCCGTATAAAATGGCTCCAACTGAATTGAAAGAATTGAAATTGCAATTGCAGGACTTGTTAGAACGAGACAATATAAGGGAAAGTGATTTACTATGAGGAGCCCCAGTATTGTTTGTTAAGAAGAAAGATGGGAATTTAAAACTTTGTATAGATTATCGAGACTTGAATGATGTCACCATTAAGAATAAGTACCCATTACCCCACATCGATGAACTGTTTGATCAATTGAAAGGGGCGATAGTATTCTCGAAATTGGATTTGAGACAAGGTTACTATCAATTAAGGATTTTGGAGAAGGATATACCCAAAACTGCTTTTAACTCAAGATATGGACATTTTGAATTTGCAGTAATGCCATTTGGATTAACAAATACACCTGCTGCTTTATGGATCTGATGCACAGGGTTTTTAAGTCTTATCTGGATCAATTTGTGGTGGTATTCATTGATGACATATTGGTGTACTCTAAAACTGTGGAGGACCATGAGAAGCACTTGAGACTTGTTTTACAAATTCTGAGAGAACATCAATTATATGCTAACTTTAGCAAGTGTGAGTTTTGGTTGAAAGAAATGACATTTTTGGGACACATAATTTCTAAGGATGGGATTAAAGTGGATCCAACTAAAGTTGAAACTGTTTCGAAGTGGAAACGATCGGAAAATCCTACTGAAATTCGAAATTTTATAGGGTTAATGGGGTATTACCGGAAATTTATCAAGGATTTTTCGAAAATTGTTGGACCCATGACTGAGTTAATCAAGAAAAAGTGAGAAGTTTATATGGAGTTCTAAGTGTGAAGAGAGTTTCCCAAGAGTTGAAAAGACGTTTGACAAGAACGCCAGTATTACCTCTACCAAATGGGAATGATAGTTTTGTGGTCTATACTGATACTTTAAAGGAAGGTTTGGGGTGTGTATTAATGCAAAATGAGAAAGTGATAGCGTATGCCTCTAGAAAGTTTGAAACCGCATGAAGAAAATTACCCGACTCATGATTTGGAATTAGCAGCTGTAGTGTTTGTTTTAAAAGAAATGGAGACATTATCTATATGGAGTAACGTTTGAGATTGTTACTAACCACAAGAGTTTTAAAATATTTATTTTCTCAAAAAGAACTAAATTTGAAGCAACGTAGGTGGATGAAATTTTTGGAAAACTATGACTGCACGATAAAGTACCATCCAAGGAGAGCCAATGTTGTGGCCGATACTTTAACTCGTCACGTATAAGTGGCAGGATTGAATGATTAAAGAAATGCACTTGTTGGAAGAAATTAGTGTATGAAACCCTAAATTTGAACTGAGAAAAGTAATTTTTTGAAATATTGTAGTGAATTCCACTCTGATGAAACGTATCAAAGAAGCTCAGAAAAAAGACACGAAAGTGCAAAAGTGGTTAGAGAAAGTCAACAAGGGAGAAAAATCAGATTTTAATTTGGGAGTGAATGGTATATTGAGTTTCCGGAATCGGATAGTAGTGCCAAAGGATGAAGGGTTTAAGAAGAAAATTTTGGAAGAGACACACCGATCGAAATTTACAGTACACCCTGGAGGGAATAAAATGTACCAAAATTTGAAGAGTTTGTACTGGTGGGAGAGCATGAAAAAGGAAATTGCTCAATTTGTCCAAACCTGTTTAGTTTGTCAACAAGTTAAAGTTGAACATCAAAAATCAATAGGACTTTTGCAACCTTTAGAGATACCAGAATGGGAAATGAAAAAATATCAACATGGATTTTGTATCAGAATTATTTAGGACGTAAAGAGATCATGATGCATTTGGGTGATAATTGGTAGATTGACCAAATCGACTCATTTTCTGTCGATTAGTATAAAGTACTAGTTGAAAAAATTAGCTAAGTTATACTTGAATTAAATTATTAGATTACACGGGATACCTGTAAGCATTGTGTCCGATAGAGACTCTAATTTGTTTCGAAATTTTGGCAAAAAATGCAAGAAGTGTTAGGGATTAAGTTGAATTTCACTACTACTTACCATCCCCAAACCGATGGACAGTCTGAGAGGACATGTTGAGAACTTGTGTTTTGGATTTTGGAGAGAGTTGGACTAAGTATTTGATATTGGTGGAATTTGCCTATAACAATAGTTTTCATTCTTCTATTCAAATGGGCCCCGTACGAAATACTTTGTGGTCAGAAGTGTAATGTCTCCGATTTGTTGGGATGAAATAGGTGAACGAAAAATCATAGACCCGACTACAGTGTCTTGGATTGAGGAGGCGAATGAAAAAGTAAAGTTGGTACGCCAGAAGATTCAGATCACGCAAAATCGCCTGAAGAGTTATGCAGATAACCGAAAGAAGGATTTAGAATTTGCGGTTGGAGATCAGATTTTTCTTAAGATTACATTTCTGAAAGCAAGTTTAATGTCTGCAAAGGGAAATGATAAGTGAATATTTAACGTATATTTTGTACAGATTTGGCATGAACTTTTGGTATGTTTTGTGAAGATTAAAACCATAATTAAACTCTTTTGGTGATAATTGCTTAAATATTGTTCAAGTGTTTAAAACTTAATAAATGAATGAATTAATGCTTTAATCTGTGATATTTTGAAGGATATTGACATGTGAAGTTCATGTACAAGATAAAGAAGAGTAATTATCATTTGGAGGATAAAGAACAAAAGAAAATTGAAACAATATGAAAGAAAAAGAAAGAAATCGAAAATCTGGAAAATAATCACACGAATCCGAGTTCGGATCCGTGTGCACAAAGAAATATCCGAACCCTCGTCTGTACTTCTGGAGCAATAGATCCGAGAACAGTCGATCCGAACTCGGATCCATATGGAAAAAGGACCTCGGATCAGCAATGATCAGAGTTCGGATCATTCTTCACCCCTCGGATCCGAGGTTCGGATTTGCCTCTCTCTTCTGCAATTGGTGCAGTCGAATTTTTCTCACTTTTACACAACTTTCCAGCTATCTGAGGTGAGAGAATTCGGTAGCACATGCCTCTGCAACAAAAGGGAAGACAAAATGAGTTATTAAGAAGTCAAAAACAAGATATCTTTTCATTTCCTTTACAAAATTTGAGTGGTTGGAATTATGAAGGAGAAAAAAAGTGTCTTTCTACCACCTTTTATGCAGAGAAGCAAGGGGAAGCCAAGGGGACCATACGTAGCTAGTTGTTCTTCTTGTAACATTTTTCTCTCTAATTAGAAATTCTTGAGGAAGCACTTGGAGACTTTACTTGTAATCATTTTTTGTACAAGACATAGCAGAGATTTGAGGGTTTCATCCTGAATTGGCTAAGCTTTCTTTTATCTTTCTTATACTCGTACTTGATGATGTTTTGCATTAATAAATTTGTGAGTTTGATTGTTATATCATTCATGAGTGGCTAAATTTCTTTATCTAGGGAGTAGATGAAACCTATGGCTAAATGATATGAATTGGATGTGATTTACCCTTGTTGTATCTTGTATTAACTTGTCTATTTGTGTAGTTGTAATTACTTGTTATTGTTTGATCACCAATAGCATGTTTATAGTTGTTATTATTCAATGAGAATTTGTATTAACAATGGAAACACATAAGTAGAGTTTAAGTTATATGTTCATGAAATAGAGGTACACTTAAGTGGATTACTTAACATTTCATGAAGGAAAACAGAATAGAACTAGTATTTTACCATGAAAATAGGGAAAAACTAAACTACTCTAGGCCATTTCATCATGAGAATGATATCTGGTAATATTAAAAATGAATCCGTGGTTTGACAAAAAATAATAACAAGAGTTAAATCTATTCATTTGTGTTGTTTATGTCATAAGTGGAATCTATATCTCTAAATTCATGTTTTTAGTAAAAAAATCTCCATTTGTATCTTTCAAATTATTAACTCAGGATTGTAGACAGTAGCAATATTATTTCTCTACTCAAATTCATTATAAGTCTAAATAATAGAGAAAATAAGGATCTAGTACTTGTGAAAATTGCTCCTCGTCGAATCGACCTGATATTTGTCCAAAACTACGTAGTGACCTGTATACTTGCAGTCCAACGGGTAAAATTTGAAATTAAACTTGCATTGATATAAATACCCCGTCAAGTTTTTGGCGCCGTTGTCGGGGAGCAGCAATATTAGGGTCTAATCCTCTCTATTAATTTAGATATTTTCATTATTTTTATTTAAGTTGTTTATAGTTGATTTGACCTTAATTTAGTTTTTGACAATCAAAGTTGCATAATTTCTCTGATTTCTATTTGTAGTGTATGCACCGATCATATCGAGAAGTTGCACCTTTCGATCCTGAAATTGAGAAGACATTTCGAAGACAAAAGAGGCATATATCGCATCAAGAGGAACAAGAGTTTTGACAGCCGATAGAGGATATTTTGATTGATCTACCATTTGAGGAAAAAATGACGGAAAACGAACAAAATAGGCGAGTTCTAAGAGATTTTATTTTACCGGGTACACAAGGTTCCCAAACTAGTATCGTAAGCCCAACGGTAAATGCTAATAATTTTGACATTAAACCATCACTGATTCAAATGGTGTAACAATTTCAATATGGAAGTAATGCTACCGAAGATCCAAATTCTCATTTGTCAACATTTCCTTGAAATCTGTGATACAATTAAGTTTAATGGTGTTAGTGATGATACAATTAAACTTCGATTGCTTTCATTTTCGCTAAGGAATAAGGCCAAGGTTTGGTTATAATCTCATCCTCCAAACACTTTTACTACTTGGGTTGAATTAGTTAAGACTTTTCTTAATAAATTCTTTCTATCTGGAAAAACTGCTAAATTTAGAATGGATATAACTAGTTTCTCTCAACAGGAAGGAGAGACATTGTACGAAACTTGAGAGCGCTATCGGGAACTGCAACGAAGATGTCCTCATCATGGTTTACCTGACTGGCTAACAGTCTAAATATTTACAATGGTCTCACTTATCCGACAAAGAGGCATGTAGATGCCGACAGCGAGAGAAGTATTGATGGGAAAGTCAGCCGAGGAAACTCAACAATTGATCGAAAAAATGGCTGCTAATAATTACCAATGGGCCAATGAACGAGGTAATACAAGGAGAACCGCAGGTATGCTTGAAGTAGATACCTTGAATATGTTTAAATGCAAAGATGGATAATGTGGTTAAGATACTCAATAGGCATGTTGGTTTTAACTCTAATCAAGGAGTAGTTTGTTGCATGTTGTACTACTTGCGGCGGAGATCATGATGATTCTATATGTTCTAGCAGCGAACAGGTTCAATATCTCAATAAATTACAACCGTCCACTCCAAAATAATCCATACTCTAATACCTACAATTCAGGGTGGCGTAATCATCCAAATTTTGGATGGAAAGATCAAGAATACCAACAAAGACTAGTTAATCTACCGAATTTTCAACCAAAGCAACCACTTCCGGAGTCCAAACTAACTTGGAAATTGGCAATTGAGAAACTGGCAAATGTATCAAATGATAAAATTGAAAAAGTTAGCCAGTGCCACTACTCAACGGTTCGAAAGAATTGAGGGAAGAATGAACCAACTCACCAATATGTACAGGAATGTTGAGGTCCAATTAGGGCAAATAGTTAATGCAGTTAACAATCGCAATCAATGAGATTTACCTAACAAGACTGAGGTGAACCAAAAAGGAGCATGTGAAGGCCATAACCCTCCAAAGTGGTAAGAAAGTAGGTGAGCCGCTTGTAGTTGAAGGTGAGAGAGAATGCGAAAGAAGAGAAAATAAGCAGTTGAGTGAGTTAGGAGAGGATAGTAAGAAAATGTATGAAAAAGAAAAGGTGGAAAGAATGTGAGTCACAAATTGAAAAGACAACACCAATTCCTCCACCGGTGCGATTTCCACAAAGATTGAAACCTCGAGAACGACAAGGAATTTGAGAAGTTTGTCAACATTTTCAAACAATTACATATTAACATTCCTTTTGTTGATGCTATTTTGCAGATTCCTTCATACACAAAGTTTTTCAATGAGATAATGACTAAAAAAAGGAAGTTAGTAGATAGTGAGACAATTGCATTAACGGAAGAATGTTGTGCCATCATACAAAATAAATTGCCACCAAAGTTGAAAGATCCAGGGAGTTTTACAGTACCTTGCACTATTAGTAATGTAGAATTGTCTAAAAGTACTATGTGACCTTGGTGTGAGTGTTTCATTGATTCCTTTAATTGTGGCTAGGCAATTGGGGTTGAAAGAATTAAAACATACTAACATTTCCTTGCAATTGGCTGACAGATCTATTAGACATCCAATGGGTATATTGGAGAATGTGCTTATTAAAGTGTAGAAATTCATTATTCCTATTGATTTTGTTGTTTTAGATATGGAGGAAGATGTTAATGTACCTATTATTCTTGGTAGACCATTTCTGGTCACTGCAGGTACAATAATAGATGTTAAACGTGGTAAATTCAAGTTCCAAATTGGTGAAGAAGAAGTGGAGTTTGATTTGAGTAAAGTGGAAAAGTATCCCGCTTTTACTGACCATGTTTATTCTGTTGACATATGTGATGAATTGGTATTAGAAATGAATCAAGTTAATTTTGATGATGATTCTCTTGAATTTTGTCTTAATGGTTTAGGTTTACAAGAGGAGCAAACTTGAAAGAAATAACTGGAATTTTTGCACGCACAGGTTCCTTACAAAAGGAAAAATGCGTATGAGAAATTTGGACTGAACAAAGGGATTACCTTCACCATTGTGCGAGCAAGTTCCACGGTTTGAGTTTAAGCCACTTCCTAAACACCTCAAATATGCATTTCTTGGGGAAAAAGAGACATTGCCAATAATTGTCAATGCCGCACTTGATGAGGAACAACATGGCAAAACTCTACGAGTTTTGAGGAGACATTTAAAGACTATAGGATGGACAATTTCCTAATATCAAAGGAATTAGTCTAACTATTTGTATGCATCGAATTTTATTAGAAGAAAATTCTAATCGTGGTTGAAATTCAAAGAAAGTTAAATCAAATATGAAAGACAGTGGTAAGAGTAGAGATTCCTTAAATGGTTGGATGCAGGTATAATTTTTTCAATTCCTGATAGTATTTGAATTTCTCCTATTCAGTAGTGTCAAAGAAGGGGGGGAATAACCATGTACGTGGTAAAAATGATGAAATGATTCCATCTAGAGTTGGTGGTTGGGTGGCGAGTCTGTATTGATTATAGAAAACTGAATGCAGCTACTAGAAATGATCATTTTTCTCTTTCTTTTCTTGATCAAATGGTAGAAAGATTGGTTGGATATGAATTTTATTATTTTTTGGATGATTTTTCAGGATACAATCAAATAGTCATTGCACCGGAAGATCAAGAGAAAACAATATTCACTTGTCCTTACGGCACTTTTGCATTTAGAAGAATGTCTTTTGGACTGTGCAATGCACCAACTACTTTCCAGCGTTGCATGATGGCAATTTTCTGACTTTAATGAGAAAATCATGAAAATCTTCATGGATGACTTTTCTGTATTTGGATCTACTTATGATCATTGTCTTAACAATTTAGATCTAATTTTGCAGAGATGTGAAGAAACAAACCTTGTATTCAATTGGAAAAATATCATTTTATGGTTTATGAGGGTATTGTTTTAGGTCATAAAATTTCTTCACAAGATATTGAGATAGATCAAACCAAGATAGAGGTTATTGAGAGAATGCCTCCACCTACCAATGTGAAAGGCATTCGAAACTTTCTTGGACGCGTGGAGTTTTATCGGTGGTTTATTAAAGATTTCTCCAAAATTGCTAAACCTTTATGTGAGTTACTAGCAAAAGATGTTTCTTTTCTCTTTAATGATGAGTGCTTATTTGCTTTTAATAGGTTGAAAAAGGAACTTGTCTCCGCACCCATAATAGCATCATCGGATTGAAACTTGCCATTCGAATTGATGTGTGATGCGAGTAATTTTGTAGTTGGAGCTATTCTTGGGCAAAAACATGATAAGCGACTTCATGTTCTTTATTATGCAAGTAAAATGTCAAATAAAACTCAAGTCAACTATACAACAAGAAGGAATTGCTAGCAGTGATATTTGTATTGGATAAGTTTAGATCGTACTTAGTAGGATCTAAAGTTATCATTTATACCGACCATGCAGTACTCAAATATCTCTTAAATAAGAAATATGCAAAATCTCGACTAATTCGATGGATTTTATTATTGTAAGAATTTGATTTGGAAATCAAAGATAAAAAAGGATCCGAGAATCTAGTTGCTGATCATCTTTCTAGACTGAAAAACATGCCTCAAGACGACCATTCATCTATTAAAGAAGAATTTTCAGATGAATTTTTAATGGCAATTCACAAGTCACCATGGTATGCTGATTTAGTTAATTTTGTAGTTGGTGGAGTGATACCAAATGATTTGAATCCCCACCAAAGAAAGAAATTCTTAAATGATGTTAAACATTATTTTTGGGAGGAACCGTTCTTTTACAAACATTGTGCAGATGTAATAATTAGAAAATATGTTTTGGAGAAGAGGTACACAGTATTTTAATGCATTGTCATACTCTTGAAACGGGAGGACATTTTAGTACAACTAAAATCGTAACAACGATATGGCAATCAGAATTTTATTAGCCTACTATGTACCGAGATGTTAGAAATTGGGTTAAAAGTTGTGATCAATATCAAAGAATCGGTAATATCTCAAGAAAAAATGAAATGTTTCTAACTACATATTTGGAAGTTGAGCTATTTGATGTTTGGGGTATTGATTTTATGGGACCATTTCCTAACTCATTTAATAATAAGTACATTCTTTTAGCAGTTGATTATGTTTCTAAATGGGTGGAGGTCATTCCTTCACAAACTAATGATGCTAAGGTTGTACTTAAATTCCGTAAACGGAACATATTTTGTAGGTTTGGAGTTCCAAAGGCAATTATAAGCGATGAAGGTAAGCACTATTGCAATAAAACTATTGACACTTTGTTATTTAAATATGAATGTAGGCATAAAAAGTCACTTCCCTATCATCCTTAAGCCAATGGCCAAGCAGAGTTGGCCAACCCGGAGATAAAAATCATCCTAGAGAAAAATGTCAATCGTTCGAGAAAGAATTGGCAAACAAGTTCGAAGATGCTTTGTGGACTTATAGAACGGCATTTAAAACGCTGTTGGGAATGTCTCCGTATAAGTTTGTTTATGGGAAAGCGTGTCATTTACCTGTAGAAATAGAACATAAAGCTTATTGGGCCATTAAAGTCATTAATTTTGATTTTAAATCTGCAGGTGAAAAAAGAATGCTCGAATTAAGCGAATTGGAAGAATTACGATTAACCTCGTATGAGAATGCCAAGATTTACAAATCGTATGAGAATGCCAAGATTTACAAAGAAAAAGTGAAATTTTAGCATGATAAATATATTCTTCCTAAACATTTTGAAGAAAGGCAAAAGGTGTTATTGTTTAACTTAAGACTTAAATTGTTCCCTGAAAAGCTTAAGTTTCGATAGTCCGGGTCATTTGAAGTGGTTCGCACGTTTTCTTATGGAGTAGTGGAAATAACAGGAGAAAATGGTGCCCCATTCAAAGTGAACGGTCAACGATTGAATCCTTATTTGGCCGGAGAGAGGTTCCTAAAGGAGTGATTTACTCCTTAGGAAACACAATGGAGAGTTAAAAAAGTTGAGGAAAGTAGAGTTTAACAACTTTAAATAAAGCGCTAGTTGGGAGGCAATCCAACGATTTATTTAGTTTAATATGTGTTTCATGTGTTTTTCATTAATTGACATGATTTTTAATGTTTAAATTACTTGTAGGGGGGCTACCAGATGATGAATGTCCATTTTGGAGGTGCACTTGAAAAATGATCATAAAATGGGAGTTTTTCCTATTGAATTTTGTTTTAAGTGTTTAAATTTCTAATTTATATATCCAATATTGCACAATCATCCTATTCAAGTAAGTCTCGGTGGTAGCATGCTTATATATGCTTATTAACTCATTTGATGTGCATTTCATGTTTAAAAGTGCAAATTTAGTGTAAAAGTGCAAAAATGATAAAAAAAATCTCACCCCTCGATTTGCAATGTAGATGTGTTTGATGTGTTTTGAGAGGTTGGATATTGTGTTTATGGTATATTACACTTGCGTGGGAGGTTGGAATTGTTAAAAAGTTCGTCCAAGGTGTAATTTGGAATTGACCGGAAAAAAGGGGTAAAAATTGAAAAATTGTAGTTTCTGCAATTAGTGCAGAAATGTGCCGATCCGACCTCGGATCCAAAAAACCCAGACAAATCCGACCTCGGATATTTTGATGATAAAGAGGATCTGAACTCGGATCCAACAAAATCCAGTTGGATCCGAGGGCTCAGCTGAACTTCTGGACTAGAGGATCCCAGCCCTGTCGGATCCGAGGGCTTCCAGAACCGATCCGACCTCGGATCGGTTCGCGATAAGAGCAGAACCGAAGCTTCGGTTCTGCATTTTTCCAGCAACCCCTTTCCTATCGGATCGGTTCGCGATAAGAGCAGAACCGAAGCCTCGGTTCTGTATTTTTCCAACAACCCCTTTCCTATTCACCCAAAAACCCCTTTTCATCAAATCTTCCATTTCATCCATAAAACTTCCGATTTTTCACCATAAAAATCTTCTCTAACCTCTTGTGATCATTAACCCCAATCTATTTCACCATAAAATCACATCAAAGAAGGGTTTTAATCTTCAAAAGAGGAATTAGGGCCAAACTGCATTTCTTCAATTTGGAGCCAAATTTGGACTGTTTTCTTCCTCATTTTTGCAGCATTAGCTTCCTTTAGCATCACTCTATACATTTAAGGTAACAATTTTCAACTCTATTGGATATTATACAATTCCCAATTTTCTATTTTTCTCATTTTTTGGCATATTGAGGTAATTGCATATATGATGAGATGTCTTTGTATAATTATGCTAAATTGTGTTAATATATGTCATTAGAACTATTTGTGTGTTTAGAATTGAGGGAGTTGTTATTACGGTAATATTTTTGTATTATTTTTCTCAATTAGTAAGTATAAGTACATTGAATCTTTTGCTTGCAAATTCTTGCTTCTTTGGGATAATTTGCATTTGTTTTTAAGAAATGAAACCCATTTTTATGCAAATTGATGATAATGTGTATTAAGTATAGCATATTGTTATGTATTTCTTTAAGGAAAATTGCCAAAAGTTGAGAATTGCTTGAATTGAGGATGTTTTTGGTAATGCATATGGAGACGTTGCTGTTGAAGATTGATTTTGTAGCACATTGTCCTTGATAGTCCATTTTCCTTTGAGATGTTATTCCATTCTTGCAAATGGCTTTCACTCTCAAGTGTTTGGATTTATTATGTGTGTAGTAATATTCTTTTTGGAAGTAAGCATTCTAAATGTTAAAAGCGGAAGTGAGAAAGTGTTAAGAAGATTATTTGCTGGTAAATGTGATTGTTGGCAGGGAGTTTTATCCTTTTTCAAGGAGAAACTCTGCCAAAATTTTTTCAAATAACTTCTTAACATTGTTAGTGGTATGTTTTCAAGGCCTTTTATAAATTGCGTTTGATCTTGTCTTTGATGTCCACGATCTCGGGTTCGCACTCCTTCACCCTCTTCAAGCGAACAACACACTCCGTCGCCTGAGGAGTCACCAGTGGAAGAATTTCCTTCACCACAGTCACCGCCTCGCTCTCGACGAAAGAGAGCATCCACTAGTCGCGAGGAGTCACCTCCGGATTATGATACCACACGATTCACTTCGCTAGAGAATCAACAGTGGTACGAAGCAGGTCTCGACAAAGAGATAATCATTGAGAAGCACTTGGCACCCGAGGTGGATGACCACTACAAAATCTCCACGACATTCAAGCGACTTGGATGGGAGAATGTATTCAACTTGCCTAGGCATTATTATCCTAATTTGGTTCGAAAATTTTACGTCAATGTAGAGAACAAGCAGAGCCACAGCAGGAATCTCATTGTCTCTTGGGTGAGAGGCAAGCGAGTGGCCATCACTCGGGATACGATAGCCCGTTTTGTCAAACTGAAGGATGAAGGAATAGATATCAAATTGACCAAAGAATTTAAAACAGTGACCCATGGCAAGTGGGAGAAACTGTGGCACATCTCAAGAGCCCATACCGTGAGCGCAGAAGTTCGAAAAAGCTCACCGTATATGCTGACTCGTTCGATCCGAGGTACCACTTGATATTCTATCTTTTTGCTTTTAACGTGGTGCCGAAAAGAAGTGGAAAAAGGGAGCTCCGAAATAGCGACCTTTTATTTCTTGGATAAGATGATGCATGGTGTGGGTCAGCAGCTCACTGGTGTCCCTCTGGCCAGCATTATTATAAGCTATATGAGGACCACTCCTCGCATGAGGAGCCGGCGACACCTCTTTTGGCTTCCCTCGCCTTCTCTCCCTCATTTTTGAGAAGCTCGAGATTCCTCTTGGAACCGAGTGAGCCATTGTCACTAGGGCCACCGAGGAGGTCAATGCTTCAATATTCAAATCCTTGGGTATTCCTACTGACTTTGGAGCTTCTTTGGTACAGAATGTTGGAGAAGCATCCACTTCTGCTTAGCCTCCACCTCACACTGAACCACAACAGGAAACTCAAGAGACGGAGGCACAGCAGACACTCCCTCCTCCCATTCCACGACCACCACCTCCTCCGAGATCGAAATTGCAAGAGGTCCTTAATGCCATCTGCTGTATGAAGACACGGGTCATGGAGCGCATTGATTAGACGGAGCGGCTGATGACGGAGTGACTAGACAGTCATGATCGCCGTCTTCGTACGATCGAGGATCATTTCCACATCCGTTGCTCCCCTACACCGATTCCTGAGCCCAGAGCCGATGAGGAGCATGCGGATCGTGAGGAGGTTGGCGGAACTGAATCTCATGAGTAGAGCAGCAGCACTAAAGCGACTGAGCTTGGCATATCCTCTGCATAATTTACTTTATTTTCAGCTTTTATTTAGTTTTTCATCTTTTATAATTGATTTTTTTTTTTTTTCTGTTTTTATTTAAACTTGTGGAATGGTTTCACTTTCTATGGATATATATATTTTTCCCTTCATGCAGAATTTGGCTACTAGAATTTGGATGATCATGATGATCGTGATTTCAAAATTGTATCACTAGAGAGGAGTATTAGTTTCTTTTACCTTCCTCTACAATGAGGACATTGTGAATTTTAAGTGTGGGGGAGGGATTACTTTATCTTATGAGGGTGATTGTGTCTTGGAGTTGCATGATTTTAGTGTTTATGGCTTTAGAAATGTTGGAATCATATTTGGAAATCCTATCATGAGGTTAATTTTCTTGAAATTGAGGTTGTTGGCAAGGAGTTTTGTCCATTTATATGGGAAAACTCTGTCAAAAGTTTTCCAAAATATTTCTCCAATATTTCATTAATGGCCAAAATGTTTAAGTGCCTAATTCTTCCATTGGATAAAATGTTATATGTATTTTGGGAAGGTTTAGTCCTCATTTGGCTTGGAATTAGTTATTATGCAATTAGGATTTTTACATTTTAGAAAGTATATTAAGTTAAATAAGGAAAATTATGCTTAGAATTTTGCATGTTTAATGATATTTCTCATTTTTACTAAATTTTATAAGTAAGTGATTGATATAGTCAAAACAAGGCCAGATTCATCCTGTAAGTATGCTTAGAGGGAAGTTTGATTATATGTTAACAAAAAATAATATATATATTATTATTCTACTCCAATGATTTACATACTGAGTAACCGGGGGATAGCATTTACAAATGTCGACATTCGCGTAAAAAGGTATTGGAATTAAGAGTATGCGTAGCAATTTGAATAAGTGAAATGTTGAGTAATTGGAAAACTTCACCTAAAAGTGTCGATTTTCGAATAAAAAGGCATTGTCACTATTTAAATAAATAAAAAAAAGTATAAATAAATCCCTCTTAGTTATGAAAATTTTGATGGGTATATGATGAGAAATGCCATAAATTGACTATGTGAATTACTTATTGATGAAATTATGTTAGAATGAGATATTGAGTTGATTTTGTTGAAATTAAGGCATAATTATCTTTCTTTAACTTGATATTATGAGTATTTAGTGCAATCTGAACAATAGCATAAGAATTGGTCTCCAAGTCATATGAGGAATTAAATTCGACAAAAATACATGTATTATTTCACTTCTTGAATCATTGAAAATGAATATGTGTGAATTGCTTGAGGACAAGCAATGATTCAAGTGTGGGGGAATTTGATAAGTGAATATTTAACGTATATTTTATACAGGTTTGGCATGAACTTTTGGTATGTTTTGAGAAGATTAAAACCATATTTGAACTCTTTTGGTGATAATTGCTTAAATATTGTTCAAGTTTTCAAAACTTGATAAATGAATGAATTAATGCTTTAATCTGTGATATTTTGAAGGATATTGACATGTGAACTTCATGTACAAGATAAAGAAAGAGTAAGGATCATTTAGAGGATAAAGAACAAAAGAAAATTGAAGCAAATATGAAGGAAAAAGAAAGGAATCGAAAATCTGGAAAATGATCACACCGATCCGAGCTCGGATCTGTGTGCACAAAGAAAGATCCGGCCCCTCATCTGTACTTCTGGAGCAATGGATCCGAGGACAGTCGATCCGAGGACAGTTGATCCGAGCTCGGATCCATATGGAAAAGGACCTCGGATCAGCAATGATCAGAGTTCGGATTATTCTTCACCCCTCGGATCCGAGGTTCGGATCTGCCTCTCTCTTCTGCAAATGGTGCAACGATTTTTCTCACTTTTCACACAACTTTCCAGCTATCTGAGGTAAGAGAATTCGGTGGCACATGCCTCTGCAACAAAAGAGAAGACAAAATGAATTATTAAGAAGTCAAAAACAAGATATCTTTTCACTTCCTTTACAAAATCTGAGTGGTTGGAATCATGAAGGAGAAAAAAAGTGCCTTTCTACCACCTTTTATGCAGAGAAGCAAGGGGAAGCCAAGAGGACCATACGTAGCTAGTTTTTCTTCTTTTAACATTTTTCTCTCTAATTAGAAGTTCTTGAAGAAGTACTTGGAGACTTTACTTGTAATCATTTTTGTACAAGACATAGCAGAGATTTGAGGGTTTCATCCTGAATTGGCTAAGCTTTCTTTTATCTTTCTTGTACTCGTACTTGATGATGTTTTGCATTAATAAACTTGTGAGTTTGATTGTTATATCATTCATGAGTGGCTAAATTTCTTTATCTAGGGAGTAGATGAAACTTATAACTAAATGATATGAATTGGATGTGATTTACCCTTGTTGTATCTTGTATTAACTTGTCTATTTGTGCAGTTGTAATTACTTGATATTGTTTGATCACCAATAGCATGTTTATAGTTGTTATTATTCAATGAGAATTGGTAGTAACAATGGAAACACATAAGTAGAGCTTAAATTGTATGTTCATGAAAATAGAGGTACACTTAAATGGATTACTTAGCATTTCATGAAGGAAAACAGAATAGAACTAGTATTTCACCATGAAAATAGGGAAAAACTAGACTACTCTAGGCCATTTCATCATGAGAATGATATCTGGTAATATTAGAAATGAATCACTGGTTTGACAAAAATAATAATAAGAGGTAAATCTATTCATTTGTGTTGTTTATACCATAAGTGGAATCTATATCCTTAAATTTAAATCTTTAGTAAAAAAATCTCCATTTGTATCTTTCAAGTTATTAACTCAGGATTGTAGACAGTAGCAATATTATTTCTCTGTTCAAATTCATTATAAGTCTAAATAATAGAGAAAATAAGGACCTAGTACTTGTAGAAATTGCTCCTCGTGGGATCGACCTGATATTTGCCCAAAACTACGTAGTGACCTGTGTACTTGCAGTTCAACGGGTAAAATTCGGAATTAAACTTGTATTGATATAAAAACCCCGTCAGAAAAGAAGCTACAACCGAGATTTGTAGGGCCGTACAAGATCATTCAACGTATAGAGAATGTGGCGTATAAGTTGGAATTGCCACCAAGTTTATCTCGCATCCACAATGCTTTCCACGTGTTTATGCTTAAGAAGTACCATCCAGACCCTTCTCACGTTCTGCAACCGGAGAGTATTGAAATTGATGAAACATTAACTTATGAAGAGAAACCGATCAAGATCCTAGACCGTAAGGTGAAAGAACTGAAGAACAAGCGGATTTCGATGGTGAAAGTTCTCTGGAAGAACCATGGACTAGAGGAAACAATCTGGGAAGTTGAAAAAGCGAATCGAGCAAAATATCCCGACCTATTCGCAAATCAAGGTATAATTTCGAAAACGAAATTCTTTTAAGAGGGGGAGGATGTGAGGATTCGAAAATTTTATATTTATTTATTTATTTATTTATTTATTTTATCAAATTATTCACTTATTTATTAGTTTACCCTAAAATGGTTATTTTTTTATGTTTAAATACTCAAGTAGTAGTTAGTTATACTATCGTTATAAGAATTTCTTAGAAATTTCACTTTATCGCGCACAAGTCAGAAGTTCACGTTTTCGCACGTGCAACTAATTGGAGAATTCTAGAAATTATTGTTAGACTACTAAGAGTGAATAATAATAGTGTTAAAGTAAGTGCATTAGAGGTATAGTGCATGAGTGAAACGAACCCGAGAGGAATCGGGCACGAAACGCGCCGTACGCGCACTATTTCTAGTTGACTTTTGGAGCATTGTTGGCCACACATTCTTAAGCTTCCTCAAGAAGTTTTTGCAGCTGCAACAACTCTCTCTTTCTCACTCAAACAGCCGTGCATCACCTTGGAGAAGAAGACCAAAAATTTTCTTCATTTCACCTCACTTTCTTGCACCAAATCACCTCAAATTCACACTACACCTTGCAAATTACTTGGAAATCAAATTAAGTTAGGAGAGGAGCTTCAACCTCACAGTTTTCTTGAGTTTCAAAGTACCAAAAATTTCTGCTCTAGCAACATCTAGGAGGTAATGACGATCAAACCTTTGAATCTTAGTTTATGTAAGTTATATTGCACTTGGGAGCTTATAGATTCATATGGGTACCTCTATATTGTTGGAAATCATGTGAGTGGGCTCTATGAAATCCCACAATGGACTTGATAAACTGATGTGATGATGTTGGATGTTATTTATGATGATTTAGTGCTTAAACAAGTGATTATAAGTTGAATGGTGAAAAGGGAACAAAAGGAAATAATTGCCGGTTCTGCCCCTGCCTTGGCCGCGCCTCTTGGTGCAACATTTTGTAGTCCAATTGACTTGATTTTGATGTAGAGATGTTTTATAGGTATGTGGAAAGTTTCCACCAAAAATCACTTGATTTGGATGAGTAAATGTTTAGATTTCGAAATGGTTTCAAAACTGGAACTTGTGTCTCGAATTGCTCTGGCAGCAAATTTTAAACGACTATAACTCTTTGTTCCAACATCAAAATCGAGTGCCGTTTAGGTATGTGGAAAGTTTCCACCAAAAATCACTTGAATTGGATGAGTAAATGTTTAGATTTCGAAATGGTTTCAAAACTGGAACTTGTGTCTCGAATTGCTCTGGCAGCAAATTTTAAACGACTATAACTCTTTGTTCCAACATCAAAATCGAGTGCCGTTTAGGTATGTGGAAAGTTTCCACCAAAAATCACTTGATTTGGATGAGTAAATGTTTAGATTTCGAAATGGTTTCAAAACTGGAACTTGTGTCTCGAATTGCTCTGGCAGCAAATTTTAAACGACTATAACTCTTTGTTCCAATATCAAAATCGAGTGCCGTTTCTGGCATTAGAAACTAGACACTTTCAGTTTTCTAACGATATAAAATGTATTCCTTGATTCCATTTGAGTGAACCGTACCAGCCTTTCAAAGTCACATGTCCTGTTTTTAGGCTGAGTTGGGAAACTTGTTATGAGCTGCAAATTTTTGCTTGAATTCAAGCTAGTTGTGGATAGAATTTCAAAACTATTTCTTCTGAGAAATTGTATCTTTATGCGTGTAGTTTCCAACGCCACCAACCACGCCCAATTTCAAGTTGAATTGAGTGAGTTATGGCCGAATTACGAAACTGTCTCAGTAAAAGAAAACCCTAATTCTGGGCTGATTTATGGCTAATCTTGAGTTGGAACTTGTTATTTCAAAATTCTTGGTGTTAAACGCCTACCAAATACATTTTGGAGGTTTCTTAGACCTTGTCTTCATAAATGAACTATGTTTGAGAAAATTTCATTGGCCAAATGTTTGAGAAAAGGAAAATGGAAGTACAAGGCAGCTTTGCCTTGGAAATTTGGAAACTTTAGTGGCTTTGTTAACTGACTTCTTGTACGAATTTTTATATGAAATTTGACGGTGGTAGGGTAATACTACCAAATTTGGTGCCATTCTGAGTCCGTTTTTATGCCCAACTAAAGCCCTAAAAAAGTTTCAAGTCTTTGTCAGGAAATTTCAGCAACTTTGAACTGCTATATCTTGGCGTTCAAAACTCCGATTCTTGTTTCATTTGTTGTGTTTTAAACTTTGATTATAACTCTAATTAAGATCAAAATTTGAGAGGATAGTTCACATTCTGTGAATTTTGCCGAATTTTCAAAGTTCACCAAAAACTAACCTTAAACCTGTTTTCGGAATCCAAAACAGCCACTTGAAACATAAATTTGAGTGACTTCCGTTTTGAATCATAGAAAAGTATCTTCTAGGAATTTTTTGTACTTTGGAAGTAATTTCCAACGGTACCAAGTTTTCCAATTTTGAACCTACGGAGAGTAAGTTATAATTTTTCCAAAAGTGCACCTTAAATCTGAAAATTTTCAAACTTGACGGGAATTGAGTTTTCGAAACTCTTCCCTATCCTTCAATACTACTTGACCATTTTGGATTTGTTTTCATGAAGAAATTAGTTTTTCCTTGTGCTTTTAAACACCACCTTTGAATCTTGAATTTGAGCAAGTTAAGGCTCATTTTCATAAGATTTCTTTAAATTGTACAAGTGTGCAATCTTTCTTGATAATTGGGGATTGTAAATGATAGTATGTAATAGATACCTATTGTTTGTTCAGGCATTCAAGAGGACCTTCGAGAGGACCTCACATCGGATGCGCTAAGTGCTTGAATCGTGCTTCTTACTCTCCTTGTGACTAGGTGAGTGTTAAGTGCATGTTAAATGTTTACGTGATTGAAATGCAAATTATATAAGTGTTATATATGATATGTAATCTTGTCGAGTCGAGTGTGTACTTTATCGCACTCGTTCTCATTCAAATGAATTGAAATTGAATTGCCTGATCTGTATTGAATTGCCTGAATTGACTTGAATTACTTGACTTGAATTGGCTTGAATTATATACTATGGCTGCATATGTCGTTGGAGTAAATCTCCTCGACTCACACCTGACTTGGGGGACGCCCAAACTCATCGGCCGACCTTGGTCTCGAGTCGGCATGGGTTTGGTCGGGACCCTTGGTGAGTCATGAGAAAACCTGTATAAGCTTGATCTATGGGAGAGATCTTACTTGGCCTACTCGTGTAGTAGCGCCTTTATAGAAGTTCGGACCCGGTGGGGAGATTGTTTGGTGGAAGGTGAACGGGTAAGTGGAGTATCTACGAACTTGAAAATACCGACTCGGTTGACGGAGTGTCATCGCGAGAAGGTAATTGATCGAGC
Source organism: Coffea humblotiana (assembly GCA_023065735.1). Classification (NCBI taxonomy): domain Eukaryota; kingdom Viridiplantae; phylum Streptophyta; class Magnoliopsida; order Gentianales; family Rubiaceae; genus Coffea; species Coffea humblotiana. The sequence continues at coordinate 7,385,552 of CM041208.1, read as the reverse complement.
AGTGGCAACGCAAGTGGAACTTAGCTCCTGAGAGCTCTTATATCCTTGAATTGTTTCTGTTTACATAGTCTTGCTCGAATTGTTATTTTCTTACATATTACAGTTATATTCGTTAAACGGGATTGTTACTTGGACAATGTGCTTGCATGTGTGTTTCTTGACCTCACGAGCGATTGCTCACCCCGTAGATTTGTTTTCTTTAACAGGAATGGATCTGAGGTGGAATTCGGGAGAAATCTTGTGGATGAACTTTTGTAATAGGGATTTGATTGTAATCGAATGGATACCTTTTGGGTGGTTGTATATCTTTTGCGCAATTGATGTATTTTGTACTCGTGGTGTAAGACTGGATGTTATATATATAAGTATGGAAGCGACTTACTTTATTAGACTTATATTAATGATTGTTATCGTTAAGCGTGAATCGAATTGTCTTGAGTCCTGGCGAGAGTTGGGCAGGCATTCCGCGGATACCCTTTGGTTCGTCTTAGGGAGAAGTGGGGGCGTCACATTTTCAGGGTTACACCAATCCACTTTTGTATCAATGTAATCAAGCAAACTATTTATAACCTCTAGATGTTTACAAAATGTGGCATTCCCATATTGAAAAGCAGGATTCAAATAATAAGTAGTAGCATGTAGACTTTTTCTCAACATTCTATCCCACCTATCATTGATGATGCCAATATAAGGCTTGAACAATCTTTCTTTATTTCTAAACAACTTTTTGATACCATTTATTGCTCTAAACATGCTTTCATAAATATAACCCAATGAAGGCCTTTCATCAATGTCACAAATATGCAATAAACGAATGATAGGGCTCATTATTCTCACCAAAATGAAATAGTTATTCCAAAACCTTTCATCCAAAACAATTTGCTTCACATCTTTTTCTTTTTCTATTCTCAAAAATTTTTGTAATCCTCATTAGTAACCAAATATTGCAAACTATCCTTATGATCATGCAAACTTTTTAATGAAAATAAGGTAGTTGCAAATCAAGTTTTACCTAGATGAATAATTTGTTTCCACCCTACAGTCTTTCTTAACCAATTCAAAGTGAACTTATGGTTGTAGATAAAAACAGTCACTGTTGAGGCAAGAGACACTAGAGCTTTTACATCATTCATTTCACCAATGCCTTTCAAAATCAAATTGATGTAGTGTGCAGCACATGGTGACCAACATATGTTCGGATATCTTTCACTTAACAAAGACCCAGCAGCCTTATAATTGTTAGCATTATCAATAACTAAATGCACCAAATTATTTAAACCAACCATCTTAACAATTTCAGCAAATAAATTAATCTGCACTTGTTACAATATTAGATGCATCCATAGATTTAATGAAAGAAATACCCTTAGGACAATAAACCAAAAAATTAATCAATAGTCTTTGTCTAGTGTCTTTCCATCCATCACTCATTATAGTGCAACCAGTTTTTGCCCAAGTACTTCTAAAAGAATCAACAACTAATTTCACATCTCTCTTGGCATTGGCAACAAGTTAACTCTCAAAGAATGATAGGATGGACCTTTGTAACCATGACCCATTGATGCTATTTGATCAATAGCTTTTTGAAAATATGGAGAGTTAACAACATTTATAGGAATGCAAGCATCATAAAACCAAAGAGCAATAACCATATCCGTATTTTTCCATTTTTCCTTACTTTGCAAACAAGTTTTAATGGTTGGTTGAGAAGTATCATGCTTACCTTTAAAAAAAACACGTATACCTATTGAAGCAGTGACCTTTCTCTTTCTTTCACTAGATGCATCTATCTCATTTGCTGAAGGAAAAGGGATCTTCCGAACTTCATCACCAGCAAATGCATGAGTAGTGTGGCCAAATGGATTTTCCACCCCAAAATCACCCTTCTTTTCTTTAGATTTCTGCTCCTTCTCCTTCATAGATGCTAAAATAGCATGTCTAATTGCTAGGTCAACCCTTGAACATGGAACAATGCTGCCCTGTTCTCCTACCAAATACTATTTCATTTGGTGAATGCCACCACCAGCAATTACTTTAAAACAATACCCACATGTCAAAGTTCTTCCTTGCTTATTCACACATTCCGAACAATAATTCCATGCTATATCATACTTTTGTCTATGTTTTTGACATGCTAATTCTCCACTATTGATAGTTCCAGCAGTCGAAGATTGTGAATTACTACCAGTAGCGGTATCCATTATCCTTCACATAGCTAATTTAGACATAATTAATTCATTTGTAAAATATAGTGTACCAATAAGAAAATAAAATTAACAAATTTTTAGTAATACAAGAACAATTAGTCACATCAATAGCTCAACTATTAGCATTTGTATATTATGTAGCTTATTGGAACAACTTTAAGCATAAAAAATCTATAAAAACTAAATTGAAGTAGGATATCAAGCCTCGGCCGGATTCTTTGAGCATACAAGAACTCATTAGCCAACAACATATTAAGAGCTTAATAGCCAAAGAAACATGCATTCGGACAGTACTTGATAAGTCAATGTATAAAACACATATGCCATTTCTTTATATGTTTACCTTTTCACAGTGATTGGTAGCGTATTATTTTAGTTGAACAAAACTTAACCAAAGATTGCTTTCCGAAAAAAAAAATTAAAAAACCAAGCATGACTAATTTAATTAATTTAATACTTCATCCAAAAAATAGCTTCTCCAAACATGACTGTAAACTAATTCATGATTCATAATTTCATTCTTAACTAATCAAACAAAAATAAAAACATCAATTACGGATAAGGAAAAGGAAGAAAATTGGGGAAAAAGGAAGAAAATACGAAAAAACTAAAAAAAGGCAAAATGGCTCAACATTAGTTAGTTTTACAAAAAGAACATATATAAAACAAAAATCTTGAAAAGGGAAAAATTAAACTCACCGAGATGGAAAAGCTCTCGAGTCTCGTCTAGTATCTTATGAAAGTTGAAGTTTCCAACTTGCCTATAAATCGGCTAAAGATAATAGCTTGATGATCACGGTGAAGGCTTGAGAAAGATCTTGTCATGGATATTTGGATGTGGAAGGGTTACGAAGAAAAAAATGAAAAAAAAAAATCGAGAGGAGAAGCAGAGACAAGAGAACCGAGGAAGTGAAGCAAAACAGAGTGCGGTGCTATCTACTATGTCTCAGTGCTAGGGTTTCTTTTTTTTAATCTGATTTTTAGTTTTTCACTTAAGTTAAGTAGAGTTCTATACAAAATAGGCTTGTCCTGTGGCTGTAGTTTACTGGTAAGAATTCCTTGTTGTGGCTGTGGAGACTTGGGTTCAAATCCTAGTAGCACTATTCTTGTTATTATTTTGGAATTCAGGGTGACAATGTTTGAAAAATTTAAAATCCACATGTTTATGGTCTGCACGATTTTTAATGGTTCGTTCAGTTTCTAACTGTTTTTCATTAACCTCCGACTTTGGCAATAGATTGGACCGATGACATGTCCGGTTTGCAATCCAACTGATTGAATTGGCTGATCCGGTTTGGTTCTGAAAACAATGATGTCGGGTTCAATGATCACCACCCATCATAGCAAGTCTCTGCAGATTGAATAAAGACAAGAATATGACGGACCTTATGATGGATTTTATGTTGAGCACCCGACTAAGCTAAACTCAAAGAACCCTTACCATATCACTTTTGCCGTGAAATTATGATGAAAGTTTCGAGCTAAGAAGTCACCATGGGCTATTTTTATGCATGCAAAATACATTAGAGACCAGCATCCTTTGCATGTAGAAGTTTTATGTCCTTCGACTACCTGGAGGAGACTAGTTTCTATTCGTGAAGTGGCTAAGGAGTACATTAGATGGGTTTTGGGTGAAGGTTTAGTTGATTTTTGGTTAGATAGGTGGGTGGTTGATGAGCCATTAATCAACTTCAATTAATTGAGAATCCTCTTCATTTCCTAGTTGTAGAGTTTTTTGAAGGAGACTGTTGGAATATACAGAAGCTTGCAGCTTGGTTGCCTTCTAATGTAGTTACTCAAATTTGCTAGCTGTCCATTTGTTAGTCAGCTGAGGATTCCATGCTATGGGTTCTAGCATCGGATAGTTCTTTCTCGGTGTCATCTGCTTGGAATTTAATAAGAAAGAGGCGGAATATATCTACTGTTATGTAGATTATTTAGAGCTCATGTTGTCACACCCCAAAACCAGCATATAACGTCACCGAGTCTAGAATCAAAACCAAAATAACTAAAATTTTGTACATAATAACTTCTAACTCTTCCTACCATGTATAGTTATTGCAATTAGTTATGACTTCAAATTCAATGTTTCATACAAAATACAACCTTTGTTGACATTGTCTAATTCTATGTGCACAAGTTACCAAACAAAGCAACCAAAACAAAGTAGAACTAAACAAGCCTTTAATCACTCTAAAAACCCTGATACTTGATTATACATCTTTTTGTAAAACGTCTCCTACCCTGAAAAATATTAACAAACGGAGTAAGCAAATCACTTGCCTAATAAGTAGCTTAGGTACTCGTCTACTAGTATGAGTAAATTAATATCATAATAAATTTTAAAACACAATTCTCATAAGAGCGCATAATTGTACAAATTTAATAATTAACAATTTATCACAATAAACCCATGAAGTCTTAGTTTCAATCAATAACCAGATATCTAGTCCTGATATTTGTCCAATTAGGTAGGTTAGACAGAAGGTTCCTAGCTATTTGTCCCACTAGATAGGCCAGATAGACAGAAGTGGTGGAACTAGTTCTAGAGATAGTAACCAAGAAACCATGAGCTCATAGTATAGAACATACATTGCATTCATAATCCAGAAGCAAATCATATTCATCTTTATCATAATTGTTCATATGTCAAAAGCAATAAATATATTCTTACCTATGCTGAATTTTATATTAACACAAGCAATTGAAACCATTTTCGTTCACAAAATTTGAGTTGGAAACATAGCGAGTACCAAAACCACTTACCTTAGTCGAACGAACCAATACCCAACTTAACTCAAATAATCCTCGTGAAACATGTCCTTCTCACCTATAAACAATTCAAATTATTTAATTTGAGACTCGCGAAATGAGAAATTTAGAAAACATTCATTCCCACACCTATAAAATGAGAACCTAGTTCGAAGCAACTTTATTACATATGATTTCCACCTTTGCAGTGCTTAGTTAAACAAACATAACTTAAATAATACACATTGAAAAACTACAAAATTAGTATCATTGGAAACTAAACTCCTAATGCTAATAATGGCTTCAAGACACCGTTCTATGATTCGAAACACAAACTGGCCTATCATCATTCAAAAGTCAGGACATTTCTACTACTACTGTACAGTGCAAAGCTAGAATTTTAGTCAACTTTCCGAATTTTCTGGTATCAATAGGGAAAGAATCTGAATCTGAATTTCATACTGTTCAAAGGTTTGTGAATCTAGTTTTAAACGGAACCAAAATCACTCAATTCAGAAATTTCTACACCAAGTTATGACCAACTTCCTAAAGTCGTGTAGGGCTGACTGTTATCGCAGAAATAATGAAATTCAAACTTTCTTAATTATAAGTTCAACACCAAGATACACAAGAGATTATTCCAATTCACAACCATGTATTCTTAGTTTCCATTTCCAACCAAGTTCTAGGTGCAAAATAAGTAAACTTAACCCAAGGTCAACAAACCCATGATCTAATTACCACCAACTCTACAATTGCATACTTGACCCATAACTTAATTCTAGCAATCACAATAACATCAAAGTTCTCTGAGAAATGTCAACACATAAGAAATAAATTATCCCAACCAAATCAAGAATCCATATAATCTATTATAACAATAATGCATAAAGAATCTGTAGCTACCAAAAATTGCATTTTTACTCTTATTTCATTTATTATTATTATTATTATTTTTATTTTATTTTAGTGTATTATTTATCTATTTATTTATTTCATGATATTTTCACTCCTTCAGAAAATCATTTCAAGTAATTTTTAGAAAAATTGGAAGAAAAGAAACAAAGAAAGACAAAAGGAAAAGAAAAGAGACAAAGAAAAATGAAAAATCAATTTTTTGTAAAAAAAAAAAAAAAAACGTGCAATTCACGTGCGCTTCTTCTTCTCCTTTCAGCTGGTACAAAAACCGCATGGTGTACGAGTGTTGCGCTGGCATTTTGGATGCAATTTTTTGCTCCATTTTCGCTTCCTCCAAGCCTCAGTACAAGGCCCCCTAGCCTTGATCCGAATCATCATGAAACTTCTGGAAGGGAAGCCATCAAATGGCTTAGAAATTTGCTAACAAGACAAGGGTTTCATCTGCACCTTTGAAAGTAGATTTTAGCAACATTTTGCTCCATATAAATAAAACAAAAGGCAGCATTAGGACAACAAGGAAGGTAGGGGAGGCGGCGGATCATCAGAGAAGGAAAAAAAGGGAGAAACAAAAGAAAAATAAGAGAAAAAAGAAGAAGAAAATTTTCTACAAAAATCGCTAGCGGGTTGATGTACCAGCCCTCTTACGATCCAAATCCTCACTTTGATTTTAACCCTTTAAGCTAAATTTTTGTTTCTGCATTATATATAGTTGTAGGGCAACAACTTTTCTCTTGAAGCTTTCCCCAAAAAACAGCATTAACCCCTTCGAATTCGAGCTCAAAATCACGGGATCGTTAGCCCTGGAATGCCTGCGACAGAACTTGTTTGGCTTTGTTTCAGCAAATTTTGGTGAATTTTTCTTCAACTTTTCTAGCATCGATTCGAGCTCCAATCATTGGTAGGTACCGATAGCTTTCTCTCTTAAATTATTTAACGTTATTTTATGAAATTGTTGAGTCATTATGTGAGTTGGTTTGCATGAACTAAGTTCTTAGATTTTTTTATCAGAAAATCTTCAGCATTCGGTGGATCTATTCCTTGGTTCCACCGTGAGCTGACTTCATGTTCTTCTTGTTTTTTTCTTTGTCTTTCTTCATTTGATCCTCAAGAAATGGAATCTATAGTTGGGTTTTGTTAATAAAAATGGGCCAAAGATCTTGCGCTGGGTTTTGGTTGATGAATCGATGGGTCTTGTTTGAGTTTTTTTTTTGCATGAACACATCTAGGTTGAATAAGAAGGAAGTTGCAGAAAAATGTTGCAAACGCTTTCTTCGAAACTTGTATGGATAAGTTCTGGAAAATTACAGATTGGCCACTCAATTTTTACATAATTGCAATGTGGCCCCAAAACTTTTGCAAATAAATCATTTTTCCCCCTTTTAAGCTTTAATCTTCTTTTGCATGTTTTAAACATTTTTTTTAGGGAAATATTTCTGGATTTTTAGACATGATTAGGGTTTAATAATTTTAGTTGATTTATTATTTTGTTAGGTTTTAGTAAAATAGTTAGAATTTGGATTAGAATTACTTTGGTTGGTTTTATTGGTAGTGGGTTTTAGTTATTTTCTTTGGGTTTTAATATGGGTTTGAGAGGCCAAAACCCAAAATTTTTTCGATTGGGTTTGTTTGGACCGAAAGTCGGGCTGCCCGCCTTTTTCTTTAGACTTTTCATTGGGCCAAATAATAATAGAAATGGCCCAATCGCCTATTTTCTCAAGAAAATTTGATGCAAAAATTGCAGATTAGCCCCTATACTTTCAAATATTTTTATTTTGACCCTAAAAATTTTGGATTTCTTTCAATTAGATCCTTAATTTAATTGCAATTTGCTCCCTAAACTTTACTTTTCTTTGATTTTGACCTCTAATTTTTGTAATAATTATAATTTGATCCCAAAATTTTCTTAATTTTATAATTAGGTCCCTAGTAGTTTTGATTTCTTAAATATAAGTTGTTTATCTTCTTTAATTGTTAATTATACTTCATTTTAATGTTTTGATTGGTAGATTTCATGGTTATTTTCATTTCTTTATAATTTATTTGTTAATTAAATTGGTGACTTGACCATTTTGTTGATTTTTTTAAGTATAAATAAGGTAAATTTCACTCCATTTAATCATTATTTCAAGGGAGGTGCCTTCTTTTATTATTTTAAATCCTCTTGTGTGCTCCTATATATTTTTTTTTATGTGTAATTACATGTTTTGAGTGTTTTTTCTTTTAATTACTCATTTTATTCATTTTAAGTTTCATTTATTCTATTTAATTTTGATGACTATTTGAGAGGCATTTAAATACCAAAATGTAATAGATAGATGCTCAAAACATGTATTTAGTTAGACTATATAGTAGATAAGTTTTAATTTTTGCCAAAAATGTAATTATTGGGATAAATGTAATATTTAGATTATGTAATATTTTTTAAAATATTTAGATTATTTTTAATTGTTAATTATACTTCATTTTAATGCTTTGATTGGTAGATTTCATGGTTATTTTCATTTCTTTATAATTTATTTGTTAATTAAATTGGTGACTTGACCATTTTGTTGATTTTTTGAGTATAAATAGGGTAAATTTCACTCCATTTAATCATTATTTCAAGGGAGGTGCCTTCTTTTATTATTTTAAATCCTCTTGTGTGCTCCTATGTGTTTTTTTTTATGTGTAATTACATGTTTTGAGTGTTTTTTCTTTTAATTACTCATTTTATTCATTTTAAGTTTCATTTATTCTATTTAATTTTGATGACTATTTGAGAGGCATTTAAAGGGAAAATCGTTCAAAACGTCCCTCACATTTTACAAGATAACTTTTTTCGTCCATCACTTTTAAAAGTGTAATTTTGCGTCCCTTACAAATTCACATTGATCAAATTTGGTCCCTTCTTGGGTTTCCGACTAGTTTTTGCTTGAATCCACCACGTGACTTGCATGTGACTATTTGAGAGGCATTTAAAGGGAAAATCGTTCAAAACGTCCCTCACATTTTACAAGATAACTTTTTTCGTCCATCACTTTTAAAAGTATAATTTTACTTCCCTTACAAATTCACATTGATCAAATTTGGTCCCTTCTTGGGTTTCCGACTAGTTTTTGCTGGAATACACCACGTGACTTGCATGTGATCATTTTTTAAGGGAAAAATTGTCAAATCAAATTTTACATAATCTGATTCATAGTCCCTCACATTTCACAAATGAATTTTTTCGTCCCTAACATTTTACAAAATGAGTTTCTTCATTCCTCACGTTTCAAAAAATGAATTTTTTCATCCCTCATTGATCATGTATACGAATAGATTTTTTTCTATAAACCCACGTATATGTCTATTTGATTTTACCTAAATAGTATGAATAACATGTAATTTATCTCTATTGGATTTCATCTAAACATGCTAATCGTAGTTATACACATACTATTCAATAGATATATATCGGGGTTTTAAACTAATAATTTTGTTTGAAACCCATGTATATATATATATATATATATATATATATATGATTTCACCATTTGAACCTATTCAATATTTGTGACATTTCTCTTTTAAAAATAATTTATTTATTGAGTTGTATAATAAGGTCATCTAATTAATGGATCCTAACTCGAATTCTATAATTGTGCTAACAAATTTCAGTTTAAATCTGAAATTTCTACTCAACACTTTTAAGACCAATAGTTGAATTACTTGCCTTGTGATTGTATTAAAATTTGAAAGTGCCAATCACTTATTTCTTTTTGTCATACTTTTCTTTTGTTTACTTTTTCTGTCCAAATTTAATTCGATATAAACACTCGACAATATTTAGGATTAAATGTCTTCTTTATTTTCAAATTTCGAGTAAAAGAAAATGAATATAAGTGAAAAACTAACAATTTTTTTAGACCCATGTATATATCTATTTGATTTCACTTGAGCAATACGAATAGTGTGTAATATATCTCTATTTGATTTCATATGCTATTCGTACTGTTCAGGTGAAATCAAATAAATATATACATGGATTTAAAAAAAATTATTCACACACATGATCAATAAAAGATGAAAAAAATTTATTTTGAAAAATGTGAAGGACGAAAAAATTTATTTTATGAATGTAATAGTTAGGGTCCTGATTTATTTTCTATATCTTCTATATCTTCCTAATAATGAAGGACATAATAACTTCTATATCTTCCTACCATGTACAGTATAGCAATTGGTTATAACTTCAAATTCAATCTTTCATACAAAATACAACCATTTGTTGACATTGTCTAATTCTATATGCACAAGTTACCAAACAAAGCAACCAAAACAAGGCAGAACTAAACTAGTCTTTAATCTTCTCTAAAAGCCCCGATACTTGATTATACATTTTTTTTTTGTAAATGTTCCCTTCCCTAAAAAATATTAACAAATAGAGTAAGAAAATCACTTGCCTAATAAGTAGCTTAGGTACTCGTCTACTAGTATGAGTAAATTAATATCATAATAAATTTTAAAACACAATTGTCATAAGAGTGCATAATTGTACAAATTTAATAATTAACAATTTATCACAATAATCGTGAAGTCTTAGTCTCTATCAATAACCGGATATCCAGTCCTAACTATTTGTCCCGTCAGGTAGGTCAGACAGAAGGTTCCTAGCTATTTGTCCCGCTAGATAGGCCAGACAGACAAAAGTGGTGAAACTAGTTCCAGAGATAGTAACCAAGAAACCACGAGCTCATAGTATAGAACATACATTGCATTCATAATCCAGAAGCAAATCATATTCATCTTTATCATAATTGTTAATATGTCAAAAGCAATAAATATATTCTTACCCTTGCTGAATTTTATATTAACATAAGCAATTGAAACCATTTTCATTCATAAAATTTGAGTTGGAAAGATAGCGAGTACCAAAACCACTTACCTTAGTCCAACGAACCAATACCCAACTTAATTCAAATAATCCTCGTGAAACATGTCCTTCTCACCTATAAACAATTCAAATTATTTAATTCGAGACCCGCGAAATGAGAAATTTAGAAAACATTCATCCCACACCTATAAGATGAGAACCTACTTCAAAGCAGCTTTATTACATATGATTTCCACCTTTGGCAGTGCTTAGTTAAACAAACATAAGTTAAACTATACACATAAAAAAACTACAAAATTAGTACCGTTGGAAACTAACCCCTAATGCTAATAATGCCTTCAAGACACCGTTCTATGATTCGAAACACGAACTGGCCTATCATCATTCAAAAGTCAGGACATTTCTAGTACTACTGTACAGTGCAAAGCTAGAATTTTAGTCAACTTTTTGAAATTTCTGGTATCAATAGGGAAAGAATCAGAAGCAGAATTTCATACCATTGAAAGGTTTGTGAATCTAGTTTCAAACACAACCAAAATCACTCAATTTAGAAATTTCTACACCAAGTTATAACCAATTTCCTAAAGTCATGTAGGGCTGACTATTATCGCAGAAATAATGAAATTCAAACTTTCTTAATTTTAAGTTCAACACCAAGATACACAGGAGATTATTCCAATTCACAACCATGCAATCTTAGTTTCCATTTCCAACCAAGTTCTAGGTACAAAATAAGTAAACTTAACCCAAGGTCAACAAACCCATGATTTAATTACCACCAACTCTACAACTACATACTTGACCCATAACTTAATTCTAGCAATCACAATAACATCAAAGTTCTAGGAGAAATGTCAACACATAAGAGATAAATTATCCCAACTAAATCAAGAATCAATACAATCTATTATAACAATAATGCATAAAGAATCAAACCAAATAGTTCATCTATAACTAACTCAAGTCAACTTCCAACTCTTCACTCTAACCAAATCGTAAATAAAGCTCGAAGTATTGAAAATTACATTAATAGAATGGTTCGATAAGATCTCCATGCTCCAGCCAACTCAATTGGCTTTGATTCCTCAAGGTTAAACTTAATCAGAAAGAAAGAAGAAAGGAGGCAGAGCTTCGGTTGAGAGAAGGAAAGAAACAATTGGGAAAGTACCTTAATAGTGAAAGTGTGAGGACCCGAATTTTTATTTATTTATATTTATTTATTTATTTCACTGGTTTATCTAATTAATTATTTATTCAATTGCCCCAATTAATTTATTTTATTCATTTTAATTGCATTTGCATGGTATAATGTGAGGACCCGAATTTTTCTTATTTTTATTTTATTTTACTAGTTTATCTAATTAATTATTCACTCATTTTTTCCAAATAATTTATTGCAACCATTTTAAACCATTTTTATGGAACGATGTCTCACTTATTTCGTTAGCAAATTTAATTTTTCTGCGGCTCGTTTAACTAGAAATAGTGAATGCACGTTTTTCGAGGCAAGTTCGATCCGAGAGTACATTAATTTTGGAGAATTAAGAATGATCAATAGTAGACTAAGGAAAGTTAATTGAGGGATTAGATGTGAGTGACTTAAAATTTAAGTTTTTTACCGCGCGCGCGTTGATAGTTTCTCGAAAGTTGCACCGATACGGCTAATTGGAGATTTGAGGATTTAATACTAGACTCGTAAGTATGAGTAATTAAAGTGTTAGAGGAATTACCTTGGAGGATTAGTGTATAAGTATAACAAACAAGAGAGAAAGTAGTAGTACACACATCATTCGCTACTATTAGGAGTTGACTTTCTTACACAAACCTATAGCTAGCCTTTTCTTCATTCTTTCTCCCCAAGTTTCACAACACTTTTCTCTCTCTCACTCCCTCATTGTTTCGGCCGAACCTAGAGGAGAAAAGGGAAGAGAAAAGCTTCAATCTTCTTGCTCCAATCTTGCTCAAGTTCTTCATCCAAACATCAAACCACTTGGAATTTCACTCTAGCTTAAAGAAAGGTACCATCTTGTGGAGTTTCTTGGAGAAGTTTTGGTGGAAAAATCTGGTCTTCATCTAGGGTTTAAAGGGTAACCCTTCATCCCTCCTTTAATCTTTCAATTTATACAAAGATTGATGGTTAGTTTTCATGGGTTTGAAACCCTAATCAAGATTCTAGGTTAGTGGACTTGAGGAAACTTTTATCTTGTTTTAAATCCTAAGCTAGTGGTCTTGAGGTGACTATGAGGTAGCTGACTTGAGGATATTGCTTGATTGTTGTTGTTTATGTGGATTATAGCTTGATTATGGTTTGATAGTGGAGAGAAATTTGAAGGAAGCCGTGAGAGTGAGCTGGCCGAAATTCTGCTCTTGTTGCCTGCTTTAAATTCTAAATTTTGTTGCTTATTTGGCAGCTAAATTGATTGATATATGTTGTATTATGTGTGTAGAGATTGTCTTTCAAAAATCATGTCGATTGGTTGCATAAAACTTGAGTTTTGGAAAAGTTCGAAATCTGAAAATCCGCTAGTAGGGTAGCCAACCAGTGGTTCTTTGTCTGAACATAACTCTTTGTACAAAAGTCGAAATTGAGTGTCGTTTGTGACAAGTGACTAATTTACGTAATAATTTAATGATATTTTATATTATTTTTAGTCACTTTGGTTATATTATTAGAAGAAAATGAATCATTTTGGCTATAATTGGTGAAAAATGCTTTAAGTGATTAAATGAGGTTTTTATCACTTTTTACTTGGATTTTGTGCATTTTTTACGTTTTGACACATTTTCGTATTTCGGCTATAACTTGAGCTACAGTGATCGGATTGAGATGATTTTTAAACCAATTTGAAAATAAGAGATAGATCTACAACTTTGGTGAAGACATCGAAATCCAGTTCTAAGGTTTTCCAAGTCAAAAAGCCGAATTACAGTAGCAAATTTCTATTGGTCGAAGCTGAAACAGGGCAGTGAGCAGTCAAGGGTATTTCGGTCATTTCTCAGCCTACACAGATCCAAATGAGGTGATTCTTGATGCATTGGAAAGCTAACTCAAAGAGCTACAAGTTTTATGTTTTGGTCAAGAGCTAAATCAGCTTTTATCATCAAGAAAAGTTCAGTTGAAGTTGAGGTAAAAACGGAGCAGAGCTGGAAGTTGAGCAGAAATTGCACCAAAATGTCACTGTAGCAATCCGGCCGGAATTTGGCCGGATTTGTGGCCGGATTTCTGGCCGGATTGTGGTCAGAGAAGGCTGCTCTTTACGCGGAAAACTCAATTTCACCTCCACTAAGTCACATGTAATGCTAGACATGTGAGAAACATTACCAGCTGTAAGGAGGTATAGGCCTCATTCTTGACCACTTTCATCTAAATAGCCAACATTGCAAGATTGAAGGGAGATAGAGAGACATACGGGAGAAGCTTGGAGTGCAGAAATGTAGCTCTTTCATTTTCTGTGTGTTAGATTAGTTTAGTATAGAGTAGTATAGCTCATCCATTCTTGTAAATTAGCTAGACTAGGATGAAGATGGAGATGAAGAAGGAGGAGTTGAAGCTCAAGTGACATGGGTTATCTCTTCTCCAACTCTTTATCTTTTGTATTGATTCCAAGTATAGTTAATATACAAGTTCTGGATTTTGTGTTTAATATGTATCTTTAAAGTTTATGCCTTGGGTTTGGTTGAACTTTCTATAATTGTTAGTGTTCATTATTTGGTATTTGATTGCTATGATTTGAGCAAGTTATTTAGCACTTTAGCTCTTTAAATCATGATTAATCTGGTACCATTAATTGTGATTATCTAAGGTGTTATTTCTGCAATGAAAAATTGAGATTTAACACTAGTTCAAGAAGTGCTAAACATAGGGAGTACACTCACGAAAGTAGAGGTGCACCTATGTGGTTTTGGTGATTAATTTCATGTAATTTCATTGAAAAAATGAACTTGTAACTAATTCATAACCATGAGAATAGGTATGGATTAGTTATGAATATAATTGATTCACTACGAAAGTAGGTTTCATATGCATGAGGAAATTACACCATAATTAGCTTAGATGGTAGTATTCAATGATCCAAAAATAGCATTTGCATGAGTAGTTAGGAATACCATAACCTAAGGAGCTTATTTGTTATTTTGCATAAGTTCAGTAGATTTCATTTCTTATAATTCATTGATAGTCTAAATAATAGAGAAGCTTTAGTAATACCGGTAATTGTTCACTCTTCTCGTGGGATCGACCGATATATACCCTAAACTACTAGTTGACCTGTATACTTGCAGTGAAACGGGTGTAAATCGGATTTATTTTAACTTGTACGTATAGAAAAATCCCGTCAAGTTTTTGGCGCCGTTGCCGGGGAAGATTTGGCAATATCGGTGTGAAGAGCAACTTTATTAGTTTAGACATTTTATTAGTTATAGAGTGAATGTTATTTTCTGTTATTTTTGTGTTTTATGTGTGTATGTGTTTTATAACCTATTCTTCTTACTAATTTGCTCTTAAGTTGTTTAAAAGCAATTTTAGGTATGAGGAGGATAGGTCAATTTGGAGGACAATGCTTGAGAAGTGGAAGATTGGCAATGGATGGTTACCAAGTGCAAAACTCCTTCAATAGAGGTAACCAAGAAATTTTGAAGGTATGTCTTTTGAAGATGGTTTAAGGTGCTTAAAGGCAAAATTTGATGTTCTCATGTTACAAGTTCAAATGGACACAATTATGCATGAAATTGAGCAAGGGAGGAATGTTAATGCTTTTAATTCTTATCATGTGATTTGTGACTTGTGTGGAGGTTATCATGCTACTAATACTGTATGCAAGCACAAAATGTGGATTATTATGATGAATTAGAGCATTACAATCCTTGTTTTGATCGATATAGTGCTAATTGGAACAATTCTCCTGCTTATGGTTGGGATAATCAATGTACATATAGTGATTTTATATTTTTATGATTACCAACCTGAAAGTGTCCAATATGAATCAAAACCATCTTGGGAGTTGGCAATAGAGAAGTTAGCTAATGCACCTCTACCTTGGGAATTAGAAAGTGAACCATTAGCTAATGATTCTAATGCATCTTGGGAGCTAGCTGCAGAAAATTTTTCTAATCAATTTGATTCAGCCATAGAAAAGCTAGCAAATGCAACTTCCGACCGTTTTGATAGGATTGAGGAAAGAATAGATGAATTAGCTTCTCACTTTGGTAGAATACATGAGCAATTGAATGTATTGTGTGAAGTTATTTCTTCTAATAATTTGCAAAATGATCCTAGCATGAATGGTGGAATGTTGTATGTGAAAATGGGTTGCATTTTGATCCAAATGATGATTCTAACTTGTGTTTCAATGAGGAAAGGTCCATTTCACAATATAGTACTTTTGGAGCTAACATTGAACCTCAAGAGGTAGCCTTAACGACTCATTTTTCACTTTCTTGAGGAATGTGTTGATTGTATAGGTTCTAAAGGTATTATAGCCCAAGAAAGCTATGTAGATGTTCCTTTGGTGAATTCTCAAGTGGTGCATATTCAAGGTAATATCTATGAAACACTTGGATAGGTAAGTCACTTTCATTTCTCATATCATTAGATCATGTGGCTTTTGCTATAAAGTCACCATTTACTGATCCACCACGGCCTAAAATGGTGGATTATTCGTTAACTAAACCTCCTTGATAATGAGGTGATATAGTCAAGCTAATGACTATAAAGAAGCGCTAGTTGGGAGGCAACCCAACGATTTCTTATTTTTAGTAAGTTTTAGTTGTTTAATTAGTGTTTTTGTGTGTTTTATAGGTGGCAATGGCAATGGTTTACAAATTGTTTCAAGTGCAAAAGAACTTATAAGGAAGCAAAAAGGGAGTTTTCTTGTTCATTCGATTCAATTCATGCATTTAAAGTGCTGTATGCTAAGGTTATATTAATGCATGGTTTCATGTTTCGAAAGGTATTTGGTTGAAAAAGAGCATTTTTCATGTTTAGAGTGCAATTTTTCTGGAAGAAATGAAACAAGTGGAAATAGGGTGAGTTGAAAACTTGGTTGAATGGAAAACGGAAGGAAAAACTGCAGAAATAAAAAATTTCTGCAGTAAATCCGGCCAGAAATCCGTCCAATATTTGGCCGGATTAACAACCGGATTGGCAGGGGAGCGGAACAAGGAAAATTTTGGCTACTGCCTTATATCCGGCCGATAATCCGGCCGGAAATCCGGCCAATTTTCGGCCGGATATGCAGGAATTTAAAAAAAAAAAAAGGTACTGTAGCAAATCCGGCCAAAAATCCGGCCAAATTCAGGCCGGATTATTGGAGAAGCTAAAAAATTTTTATGGCTCACTGGCCAGAATCCGGCCGAAACTGGCCGGATTCTGGCCAAGTTCGCGCACAAGGGGAATCCGCGCACGGATTCCTCAATTCCTTCATTGTTTTCTTCTTCAACCTTCACACACACTCACACCTAAAACACACACTACTCCTAAAATCCATCTTTTCACCAGCTAATCTCCAAACTAAATGCACCAAAACACTCCCTTTCCCTTGAGAGTTGATTTCATAGCTTAAACTTCTTCAAAAACAAGTTTTAATTCGGATTTGAGCTTGAGAAGAACAAGGGTTTCAAATTTTTGAACTCTTCATTTGAGGCCGAATTGGAGTGAAATTTTTGGGGGTTTCTTCACCATTTGCATCATTAATCATCTACCAACAAGTTTGAGGTAACAAATCTTCGCCAAATGTTGTCATTTGAATTTTGCCAATTTTCATTTTTTTTCTATTTTTGGGCAATTTCGAATTTTTTTCATTTGGTGAAGTTTGATGCTTTTTATTATGTTTAGTGAGCTTATTGATGATTATTAGTGATGTTTAACTCATGGGTTTGTGATTATTTGGTAAATTTAGCAAATTTTAGCTAATTTTGAGGATTAATTTGATTTGATAATTATTAGCTAAATTCTTGAGCTAGTTGGATTAAAGAAAAATGTAGGAGATTAATGGATTACTCTAGGATATTTACATGCTAAATTTAGGTTTAATTAGCTTATCCTTTGATTTTTGGCATGTTTATTCTAGAAATTTTGGTTAAAGGTGAATTAATGACCTGTTTAAGTCTAAACTCATGGTTAAGGTGCTTTTTAGCATTTCATTATGCTTATTTAGGTCATTAAGTTGGGAGTGAGTTGTGTGATTAGTTGCTTCCTCTAACTATTTGGACATGATATGCTTAAATGTTTTATTTGAGAAAATAATAAGAGCACTTGTTGTTGATAATCAATTTTGATACTTACTTATGGTATTGATTGCTACTTATTAAGTAAGTAAGTTGATAAGTTGCCTCTTTAAGGATAAAGATAAATGTGAACAAGTGTTTGTTATCATTATTTAACAATGTACCTATTAGATGAAGTTAACATTTAATAATTTTAATTAGGTACAATGGCTCGCACTAAGAAAGGTGCAGTGAAATCTCCACCTCCCAATAGGAGAGGAGAAGCTTCGACGTCTAGACCACCGCGCATGAAAAGAAAAGCAAGTAGACGTCTTGTGCTTGAGGAAGAGCCATCATTCGAAGAGGATACTCAACAGCAAGAGGAACAAGAGGCACAAAGGGAACAAGAGGAGCAAGTCCCTTATGATAAGTCGCGCTTCACCTCCGCCGAAAATGAAGCTTGGTACAATGCTAGGAGGGGAGCTAAGGTGTTGGTGGAAAAAGATGTCACTCCGGATGTTGAGGAGGTCTACCATCTCAAGGCATCATTTGCCAAATTGGGATGGGAAAACTTCTTTAACATCCCAAACTTCTATTATGAGGAGCTTGTCCGAGAATTTTATGCAAATGTGGAGGACAAGAAGGTTTTTCACTACGATACGGAAGTGATTACTAGTACAGTGCGAGGGAGAAAAGTTCGAGTCCATAGAGCTAATTTGGAGCGCTATCTTCATGTTTCAGATGTGGGGTACAAAGTAGATTTGAAGAAAGCTTTTAAACCCAGCGATTTGGACTCTTGGAACATGCTAGAGGCACTTGTACGCTTGGGGGTTGAGTACAAGGCTACTCGGAAGACCGGGCGATATTCCGTATTGACTTCATCATTTCCGGAATCGCAACGTCTTCTAATTTACCTTTTTGCCTCCAACATTATTCCGAGGGCAAGTGGAACCAATGAGGCGCGCACAAGTGACATCTATTTCTTGGATAAAATGGAGCATGGTCTAGGCAACATCCAAGGCATTCCATTGGGAAGCATTATCACCAACCACATGTGGACAGTGGTTCGCAGTAACGACATTAAACATGCTTTCCCATATCCTCGATTCTTGACCTTTGAATTTCAAAGGGCTGGAGTGGATTTTTCTAACGCTATCCCTACAGGTCTTAAGAAGAAGGATGTCTTTACACTGGATTTTTGTAGGTTTATTTTGAAGAGTAAAGACGTAGGTGGACCTTCAACTCAAGAAGGTGCTCAGGGAGACATTAGGCACGAGGAGGAAGCCGAAATTGAACGTATTGAAGAAGCTCAAGGGGTTGAGACAACCACCCCACCGGTCTCAACTGAGCCGTCTTCCTCACGTCGTCCATCCTCACCTCAAGACACTCGGTCGTTTCTGAAGAAGATAATGGATAAGCTGCTTTGTGTCGAGGCTGAGGTAAAGAAAAGTCGACAAGAAAACAAACGGAACTCCGAGCGTCTTCGTCGCATTGAGACCAAGTTGGGTATTGAAACTCCTCCAACTCCACCCTCTTCACCTGACCAAGCGACTACTTGAGGGAGTGTTTGTCACCACTTGACATTGCCGCTGGCTTGTCTCTTATTTTCCGTAGTATTTGTGATGTTTACAGTGATTTTCTTTATTTCTTTTGTGTGAACTAATCCAAGTGATCTTCATCTCTGTTGTGGTTAATGATTTCAGACTTCTAAGGTTGGAAATTCATCACTTGGACATGGATTCGGATTGCGCAAGTTCAATTGAGCAGTATTTTTCTTTTACTCTTTATTTTCCTTTTCTCACATTGAGGACAATGTGAAGTTTAAGTGTGGGGGAGGGAAATATTTGAACTTGCATTTAATGCCATGTGATGATATTTTGTGGAATTAAATGCTTTAGAAATGTTGGAATTGTGTTTGAATTATTTGCCATGTGGATAAATTGCTTGAAATTGGGTTTGTTGGCAGGGAGTTTTCATCCATTTATAAGGAGAAACTCTGTAAAAATTTTTCAAAAATCTTTTCCAATATTTCACTATGGCCCAAAAGTTCTTCAAATTTTTGCATTTTCATTCAAAAAAGGGCTAATTTGTTCCAACCTTAAGTGTTTAATTCTTCCAATTGTTGAAACTTTATGTGTATTTTGAAGGTTTAATCCTCATTTAACTTGGAAATGGTTATTATGCAATTAGAATTTTTGCATTTTAAAAGTATATTGGTAAAGTGAGGAAAATTATGTTATAATTTTGCATGTTTAATGAGATTTCTCCTCTTTATTAATTTTCCAAGTAAGTGATTGATATAGTCAATAAAGGTTATACTCCTTTTTGATTATTCTTATATATTTTCTAAGAGGGAATATTATTTATTGTCCTTTATTTTGAAAAAAAAAAAAAAAGAAAAAAAAAAGAAAAAAAAGTAAAAATTCTTCTACTCCAATGATTCTTGTACCGAGTAAACCGGGGGGTTGGCATTTACAAATGTCGACCATTCGCGTAAAAAGGTACTATGAATTAAGAGTATGCATAGCAACTTGAATAAGTGAAATGTTGAGTAACCAGAGATCTTCACCTAAAAGTGTCGATTTTCCGCGTAAAAAGACATTTTCACTAATTTAAGTAAAATTAGTGAGAAATAATCCCCTTAGTTGTAAAATTTTGAAAAAAAGATGATTATAGGAGGAGGAAAGTTATAAATTGACTATATGACTTGCTTATTTGTGAAATTACGGTTAGGGTGAGAGATTAAGTTTAACTTGTTAAATTAGGGTATAATTATCTTTCCTTTACTTGATATTACTGAGTATTTAGTGTAAATTGAATAATTGTATAATGATTATTTTCCAAGTCTTGAGGAATTAAATTTGACAAAAGTGCATATATTGTTTCACACTCTTGAAATCCATTGTAATTGACTATGTGTGAATTGCTTGAGGACAAGCAATGAGTTAAGTGTGGGGGAATTTGACAAGTGACTAATTTACGTAATAATTGAATGATATTTTATATTATTTTTAGTCACTTTGGTTATATTATTAGAAGAAAAATGAATCATTTTGGTTATAATTGGTGAAAAAAATGCATTTAAGTGATTAAAATGAGGTTTTTATCACTTTTTACTTGGATTTTGTGCATTTTTTACGGTTTTGACACATTTTCGTATTTCGGCTATAACTTGAGCTACAGTGATCGGATTGAGATGATTTTTAAACCAATTTGAAAATAAGAGATAGATCTAACAACTTTGGTGAAGACATCGAAATCCAGTTCTAAGGTTTTCCAAGTCAAAAAGCCGAATTACAGTAGCAATTTCTATTGGTCGAAGCTGAAACAGGGCAGTGAGCAGTCAAGGGTATTTCGGTCATTTCTCAGCCTACACAGATCCAAATGAGGTGATTCTTGATGCATTGGAAAGCTAACTCAAAGGCTACAAGTTTCATGTTTTGATCAAGAGCTAAATCAGCTTTTATCATCAAGAAAAGTTCAGTTGAAGTTGAGGTAAAAACGGAGCAGAGCTGGAAGTTGAGCAGAAATTGCACCAAAATGTCACTGTAGCAATCCGGCCGGAATTTGGCCGATTTGGCCGGATTTCTGGCCGGATTGTGGTCAGAGAAGGCTGCTCTTTACGCGGAAAACTCAATTTCACCTCCACTAAGTCACATGTAATGCTAGACATGTGAGAAACATTACATCAGCTGTAAAAGGAGGTAGGCCTCATTCTTGACCACTTTCATCTTTATATAGCCAACACTTGCAAGAATTGAAGGGAGATTAGAGAGACATATGGGAGAAGCTTGGAGTCCGCAGAAATATAGCTCTTTCATTTTCTGTGTGTTAGATTAGTATTAGTAATAGAGTAGTATAGCTCATCCATTCTTGTAAATTAGCTAGACTAGGAGGAAGATGGAGATGAAGAAGGAGGAGTTGAAGCTCAAGTGACATGGGGTTATCTCTTCTCCAACTCTTTATCTTTTGTATTTGATTCCAAGTATAGTTAATATACAAGTTCTGGATTTTGTGTTTAATATGTATCTTTAAAGTTTATGCCTTGGGTTTGGTTGAACTTTCTATAATTGTTAGTGTTCATTATTTGGTTATTTGATTGCTATGATTTGAGCAAGTTATTTAGCACTTTAGCTCTTTAAATCATGATTAATCTGGTACCATTAATTATGATTATCTAAGGTGTTATTTCTGCAATGAAAAATTGAGATTTAACACTAGTTCAAGAAGTGCTAAACATAGGGAGTACACTCACGAAAGTAGAGGTGCACCTATGTGGTTTTGGTGATTAACTTCATGTAATTTCATTGAAAAAATGAACTTGTAGCTAATTCCATAACCATGAGAATAGGTATGGATTACTTATGAATATAATTGATTCACTACGAAAGTAGGTTTCATATGCATGAGGAAATTACACCATAATTAGCTTAGATGGTAGTATTCAATGATCCAAAAATAGCATTTGCATGAGTAGTTAGGAATACCATAACCTAAGGAGCTTACATTTGTTATTTTGCATAAGCTCAGTAGATTTCATTTCTTATAATTCATTGATAGTCTAAATAATAGAGAAGCTTTAGTAATACCGGTAATTGTTCACTCTTTCTCGTGGGATCGACTCGATATATACCCTAAACTACTAGTTGACCTGTATACTTGCAGTGAAACGGGTGTAATCGGATTTATTTTAACTTGTACGTATAGAAAATCCCGTCAGTTTGCAGCATTCAAAACTAGACATTCAGAGCTTTCAAATAGTATAAGAATCCCCTGCTAGTTCATTTTGAGTAAACCGTAACGAATCGGCAAAATAGACTGCCCTGCCATGCCTCTCTGTCCGAGAGAAACTGGGAAGCTGCATATTGTGGCTCTATTTTGTCCCACTTGCAAAAAGATTTTTATAATGATGTCTTCCGATGAATTGTAAAATTTTGAACCTAATTTCTAACATCATAAACCATTCTCAATTTGTACTTGTGTAGAGTTAGATATGGTCTGATTTCAAACCTCTGTTTAAGCTGGAAACTGGAAAATCTTCTGAACAGGTTGCTAAAACCAGTCAATTTCAAACTATTATATCTTGTTGCTCAAACTCCGAATTTAGTTCCGCTTGTTGTGTTTGAAACTTGGTTTGGAACTCTTATTGTTTTATAAATTTCAGAGGCTGATTGACTTTCTGTGAATTTTACCGAATTTCCAAACATTGCTAAAAAATCGAAACTGGTTCTGTCCTGTCTTCTTGAAACTGCAACTTTGAACTGAAATTTGAATACTTCCTGGTTGGAATCTTGCAAAAGTGTCTTCTCTGAAGTTTTAATACTTTGAATCTAGTCTCCAAGGTATAAAGTTTTCCATTTTTGGACTTACGGAACTCGAGATACGATTTTTCAAAGTAGTGTCACACTAACCTGAAAATTTTCTATTTTCAAACAAATATTCCTTTTAAGAACTTTCCGTCCTCCTTTGAAATTGTTGGACTGTTTTAGGTGTAATTTCATGGTGGAATACACGGTTCCTTTAGAACTTTAAACTTTCATTTCAAATCTTGGTTTCCGAAGATTAAAGCTCTCTTAATGCATTTTCTTGGTTGTTCCATTTTCTTGGTTAATGACACCTTATGTTATACTAGAAAAATGAACTTCAAACCCTAGTTTTGCCCTCGATTTCCTTGAGTTTAAACTCCAAAAAAGGGAGCGTTTTGACTAGAGTAGTTCTTGGTGAATTGCACTAGTTTTATACTTGAACCTCGGACCCTTAGCCTTGACTTTTACCATGAAAATAAGTGGAGTTTTGGATGATTTTTATCTCCATTAGTTTGAAAAATGTGAACGTCTACCTTTTTCTCGATTTGCATGCCAAAAGTGAATATTGTACTTTCTTTTGGAATTGAGATTTACTTACTACGACTTGAATCAAAAACGACTTTTGAGTTCTCTTTGAGCATTATTTCAATGTTTTAACGAGAAAAGTTCCTTTAACTTAATTCGAACTTGTGACCTTACACATTCATTTGTGAATCTCGATTTTTGAGGGATTATAACTCTTTTAAGACATTGTCTTAGTTTTAAGCAAGTGTACTTTCTTCCTTGATTGATAAGTGGTTGTGAGTGATAGTTAATCGTAATTTCTTCAGGCGCTCAAGAGGATCTTGAAGAAAATCTCGGTGCGGACAACTAAAGACTTTATTTGCTCACTTACTCACTTGTTTTGACTGGGTGAGTGTCAAGTGCATGAATTGTTACTAAATACTTGAATTGTTCCTTGTTAATTGAGTATTTTGGGATTGTCGAGACGTGCGTGTACTTTATCGCACTCGTTCTCTTTTAAGTGAATTTATAATTGAATTGTGTTAAGTGAATTGATAAGTGAATTAAGTGAATTGTTGCAATTGTAAGTTATACTTGTGTTTGAATTGATGTCGATTGGAGCGAATCTCATCGACTTATACTTATAATCGTGTGGGACGCCCAAACTCATAGGCTAACCTTGTGACTCGAGCCGGCATGGGCATGGTCGAGAAGCTTGGTGAACCATGAGAAAATTGCAAAGCTTGATCTATTTGAGAGATCTCGCTTGGCATACTCGAGTAGTATCACCTTTTCTAATTGAAGTGCAGGCCCGGAACAGGGGGTGTAACGGTGAGCGGGATTGTGAAGTAAGTGGAGTTCTCCGGACTTAATACCTACCCGGTTGACGAAGTGTCATTCCGTGGAGGTATTGGATCGCGCCTTGGTAAAGCAAGTGGAAATGAGCTCCTGAGAGCTCCCGTATCCTTATTGATTGTGTTTTATTATTAATTGTGAACTACTTGAACTTTATAGCTTTAATTCTTGTACAAGTGTTATTATTACTTGAACTATGTGTTTTGCATGTTTTCTTGGCTTCACTGAGCGTTAGCTCACCCCATTAGTTTGTTTTTCTTAACAGGAGTTCAGAATGGAAAGATTTTTGGAGAAGCCGACTTGATTAACCGTTAGATTAGAAGTTTGGATGTAATTGATTAGTCGACTAATGGTGGTTGTATTTATGAGGAGACTTGATGTACCTTTTGAACTTGTGATGTAAAATTTGAATATTTATTTAAAGAAGCGACTCTCTTTAATATTGATGTTTACTATTGGTTGGTTACCTTTAAGTTTAAATTTGCTTGTATCGAGTCCTGGCGAGAGTTAGGCAGTCGTTCCGCGAATACCCTTGGGTTCGCCCTAAAGGAGAAGTGGGAGCATCACAATATTGCCTCAATTTATATTTTAGCACATTTGTTTTTAAAGTTAATTTTCTACCGCTCGATTAGTGAGAATTAGTGAAAACACGTTTTTCGAGATAATATTTGGTCTGAGAGTGCAGTGGTCTTGGAGAATTAAGGATGATTAATTGTAGACTAAGAAAATTAATTAAGAAATTAGATGTGAGTGAGTTGAAGAAAAATTAATTAAGAAATTAGAGGTGAGTGAGTTGATTAAGTTTGGGAGCACTAATGGGCCACTATTCTTTTGTTGACTTGTTGCACCAAAAGCAACTTTATGTCACTTCTTCCTTTTCAATCAATCACTTCACCCAAAAGCTCACCAAACCCTCTCTTTCTCCTTCCTCTTAGCTGGCCACTCTCTTCACCCTTTAGCCAAAAATTTCAGCTAGCATCTTCTCCATTTTTGCTCCAAACACTTGCTCCAACCTTGCTCATCTTCTTGGATCATCACTCAAGCTTAGAAGGAGACTTGGAGGAGGAAGATTCTTGGTGGTTTAGAGCTTGTTTCCTTGTAGTTTTGCTCACTACTCTTGGAAGAAGGTAAACCCCCTCAAAGCTTTCATTTTTCTTTCGCCTTTTAGTTAGTTTAGTTAGTTATTAACTAGATAAGCTTGGCTTGTTGATGGGTTCTATGAACCTTGACTTTAGGTAGATGTCTTGAGAAAGCTTCTTAGGTAGTGGCCTTGAGGATTTCTTGCTTGTTTGGTTGTTGTTTAGTGATTTGTAACTTGGTTTTGGGTGTAAAAGTTGAAGAGAAAACTTGAACCGAAAGAAGAGCAAACTGTCCGAATTTTGTTGGTTCCTTTCCTTTATTTTAATTTCAAATTTTATGGTTATATTGATGCCAAAATGCTTGTTATATGTTGGGTTATATGTGTGTAAATTATCACCCAAAAAGCATTTCATTTGGTTGAATTAAAGTTGAGTTAAAGAGAGGAAAGCAAACCTGGAAATCTCTGATCAGTGTAGCCCGTCCAGTGTGCACTCAATAGGCCATAATTTTTTGTACGGGAGTCAAAATCAAGTGCCATTTATGGCATATGAAACTAGACTCCTAGGGCTTTCTAATGGTATAAAATGCACCTGTTAGTTCATTTTCTATGAGTTGTAGTGAACCAACAAATTTGACTGTTTTTCTTCATTGTTTTAACCAAGAAACAACCACAGCTGCAGTTTTGTAGCTCGATTTCACTCATCTTACAAAACGAATTTGAAGACAGTTTCTTTTAGTGATTTTTACCATTTTGAATCTAGTTTTCAAATCCATAAACCACGCTAATTTTGGGCTTGTGTAGCCTTAGATATGACCTGATTTCCAAACTATGTCAAGTGTTCCAAAACTGGAATTTCGTGGACCAGGTTTCAAAAACCAGCTTTCTTAAAACTGTTGTATCTTGGTGTATAAAAACGCAAATTGAGTTCCGTTTATTGCGTTTGAAACTAGACTTGGAGTTCTTTCAGTGGTATAAACTTCAAGGGCTGGTTCAATTCCTATGAATTTTGCCAAATTTTCAAAGTTCACTGAAATTCAAGACTGTTTTTGCTCTGTTCTCACTGAAACAGTGAGTTGGAGCTAAGATTTGAATCTGGAAAAAGTGTTTTCTAGAGAGTTTTAGTTCATTGAGTCTATTTTCCAATGGTATAAGATTTGCAAATTTTGGACTTATGGAACTCAAGTTATGATTTTTTAAAAAAGGTTGCCAAAACTGAATTTTTTCTTGTAAAGTGACAATACTCCAAAGTCACTTGAAAACATTTTCTCGGTTACAAGCATAACTTTCTTGGTTATTTGCACCTCATTTCATACTTGTGAAAGGGATTTCAACCCTAGTCTTATGCCCTTGGTTTCCATGAAATTGAACCACAAATGGAGCGTTTTAGCTAGAGTAACTCTTAAGGAGTTACACTAGTTTTCTATTGGAAACTTGGAACTTTTGATTTTGGTATTTACTATGAAAATGAGTAGTGTTTTGTTGGATTTTGACTCTATAAGTTTAGAAAACGTGAACGCTCCTTTATATTCTAAAACTTGGGCATAGGATTAGAAGTTTTGAGATATGAAAACCATCTTTCCTTTCCTCGAGTTTCGTGCCGAAAAAATTGAGTATGGTACTTTCTTTTGGAATTGAGATTTCTTGCCACAACTTGACTCAAAAGCGACTTTTGAGTTTTCCTTGTGTATTATTTCAATGATTAAGAGAGAAAGTCTCTTTTACTTCGACTTGAAACATGTGACTTTTGAGCGTGGGTAGCAAGAGGGTATTTTGCATATTAGCCTTAGTCGAGTACCTAGGTAACCACGATTGTGCATGTCTCAGGTGGTCACGTGGAAGCCGAGGAGCTTGTCTGACCTCTTGCATTTGCTCTTGACTTGGTGAGAGTCAAGTACATGCTTCATGTTGTTATGATTGAAATGATAATTGTACAAGTGCTATGTGATTCTTGTGATCTTGCCGAGACGGGGTGTACTTTATCGCCCTCGTTCTCTCCCTCTTGAATGCTCGTTACTTGAAAAATAAATGTGTATGACTTGCACTTGTATTGAAACATGTTTTAACTCGTGAGCACTGAGCGGCAGCATGTATCACACCCTATTCAGGTGGGAGGTGCCTCTCATATCGACTCAGTGCTATGATCAATTCTCTGAGCGGCAGCATATACCACACCCTATTCGGGTGGGAGGTGCCTCTCATACCGACTCAGTGCTATGAACAATTCTAAGTCGATTGGAGCTTTGTCTTATCGACCAATTATACTTGTGGGGATGCCCCAACCCATTGGCTAACCTCGTAACTCGAGCCGGCAAGGGCTTGGTCGAGAAGCTTGGTGAACCTTGGGAAATTTTATAATTTGATCTTTTGAAATCTCACTTGGCATACTCGAATAGTATCGCCACCTCATGAATGTTTGGTTCCAGATCCGAATGGGTGTTATGTTGAATAGAGGAAGTAAGTGAAGCGCTACGGTTATGTTACTACTTGAGTTAACGGAAAGTCAACCTCAGATGTCTTGAATCGATCGAGACGTGGAAATAACTCCTGAGAGCTCCTGTATCCTTCCACTTGTGTTATTTTCTACTTGTGCACTTAAATGAAATCTCATGTTAAAGTCGCTTTCAAGTATGATATTTGATTTAATTGGTACTACTTGATTGCTTGCTTGAACTTCTTCGCCTCACTGAGCGTTAGCTCATCCCTTTAAATTTGTTTTCCTTAACAGGTTTTGGAGGTGGAAGTTGGAGATTCTAGACTAGCGGCTTTTGGTTGAAGTTAGTATATATTTGCATGATATTGGAGACTTGTGAAGTGTTAATTTTGTTATACTTGGGTATTTTGAATTTTTATTGTAAATGGTAACCTTGGAAGTTTTGGATTGTATATTTGAAGTATTTCTCAATTCTAACTCAATGGTTGACTTATGGTTCTTTTTTTAAGCTAGATTGAGTGCGTGAGTTCTGACGAGAGTTGGGCAGGTATCCTGCTGATACCCTAGGGTTCGCCCTAGGGAGAGGTGGGGGCGTCATAGAAAGTCCATTTCACTAATATATTCTTTCATTTAATCCTTATTTACATAATGGTCCCTCAATTTTCTATGTCTTCAAGTTTCATCCTTAATTTCTTCAGTCTTCTCTTAAAACTCCCAACTCAGAAGTTGGGTATCACACATGTCTCCCACTTAAGTTCTCTTTCTCCGTTTGGAGGTTATTGCCCAAATTTCTTCTATTGGATGGTAATCTTTAGCATAGAGGAGTGGCGTTGGTTTCTCGATACCGTTGCTATCATAATGAAAGAGAACTATTAAATCATCTATTCATTAATGGGGAGGTTGCATTGAAGTTTGGCACCATTAGCTTTTGGTATTCAATAGACTCCTCCTTCTTGTGTTTTGGATAGACATCTAAACTTTTTTAATAGTCAAAATTTGGCCAATCAATTACTAATAATATGTTTTTACCCACTGAACTATTAAAAGTATGAATTTTACACCATTCCATCTGATTCTACCATTAACTCTATCAAATCTAAGGGATTGCATGATTCATAAGACATACTATTAATAGTTAAATCTGACAGAGTTGACGGTAAAATCAGATGAAATGGCCTAAAATTTACATTTTAATAGTTTAGTGAGGAAAAAATACTATTAATAGTTGAATGGCCAGAACTTGATTATTCAAAAGGTTTTATGGCTACCTTGATAATTTGCTCTTGACAATATAAAGTTTATTAACAAAAGAAGATAACATTGTGAGAACCCGAAAATTTTCACATTTTCCAAATATTATTTTATTTCTTTGCCTATATTTTATACTATCCTTTGAAAATATTAAATGTTTTGTACATTTTACAAGTAAGTACAATTTTTAAATCATTTTCCTAGTATAAGTTAGTGTACGTAACTTGAAGTGCATTTGTTCGATGTGGGGCCCGCTAGTGCGATATAATTTTGCCGATCAAGTGATGAAATATTAAGTGACATTATTTTCCAAGGTGCTAGGAGATGATTAGAGGTTAATTAGGTAGACTAATCATTGGAAGAGAGAAGATAAGCTTGGAACATTCAAGAGGCCACGTGTCGCGTTCCGATTGGAGGAAGACTTGCCTAACTTTCTCACCTTTACTAAAACCAAATTTTGACCAATTTCATCCCATTTTTCCTTGCTCTTGGCTGGCCCTTTGGAGGAGAAAAACAAGAGAGAGCTTCCTTCAATTTCTAGCTCCAACCTTGGTCAAATCTTGAGTTCCAACCGATCAAATCGCAAACCCTTCCATAGGAGTGCTAACTAAGGAGGATTAAAGGCTTTGGTGGAGTTGATTTGGAGAAAGAATGGCTAAGCTACCACTTTCTTTGAGGTTCTAAGGTAAATTGCTAAGAACATCCTTCTTTGGTTCCAATAGTTGCAAATTAGTGGCTTGTGGTTGCCACTTTGGTGGTTTTGTGCATTAATTCTTGGTTATAAGTGGTGAGGTGTGGATTTTCGGTTTTCTTAGAAAATTTTCTGCCCTGTCTGACCAGTGTTATTCGGCCATGATGGAGGCCGAATTGGACTTAGCTCAAAACATGAACATTGTAGAGAATTGAATGTAGATTAAGCCTGTAAAATTTCAGCTCAATCGGAGCACTGTATCCTGTGAAATGACTATTTTACCCCTGCTTCCCTGTTTCTGTCCGAGAATGATAATCAGCATCTGTAATTGGCTCTTTTGGCTGGGAAGATGAATGAATTAGCTTTTGATGCCTTCTTAAGAATTATAGCCTTATACCTTAGCTTTCGAATGGCTTTGGAATCAACTGAATCGGAGTTGTGTGTGCTGAGATATGACTGAATAAATCAGGACTGCTAGTTGAATTTCACAGTGAGCTTTGAACTGGAATATCTGGGTCTGTTTGGGTAAATTTGACTAGGTTACGTTGAGAACTGGGTTGCGGTGTCTTCATAAGAATTGTAGAGCTATGTCTTAGTTTCGAAACGGTATAAAGCTTACCTCAATCCGATAGGTGTAGCTTCGGTTGTGACCAATACGCTAAAAGAT
This sequence comes from Coffea humblotiana, assembly GCA_023065735.1. Classification (NCBI taxonomy): domain Eukaryota; kingdom Viridiplantae; phylum Streptophyta; class Magnoliopsida; order Gentianales; family Rubiaceae; genus Coffea; species Coffea humblotiana. The sequence goes on along the minus strand of CM041208.1, from coordinate 7,354,832 downwards.
ATCAAACCTGTCATTTTGTTCCTTGTCTTAAACCTTAATCCCGATCCCTTTTCTAGTTTGGTTTGATAATTGAATGACTTTTAGCCTTTTTAGCGGCTATTGTAATGAGATTATTTGTATGTGATTTTGGGGGCTGATTGAGGAAAATAATGAAGCCATAAATGGCTGGAAATTTGGTAAACACAAAGGGCGTGCTGCCCAAATTTGCACTCAAATGGTGATTTCAAATTTTAAGAGCAGACATAAGTTTTACAACTATTTACTCATGTATTTTGGACTAAATGCACTCTTTTTACTTCCAAAATCATACTTATACATTGTACTATTAGTTATTCGGATTTTCTTTGATTCACCAAACATTTTGATGGTTGAACCGTAATGTGTTTTCTTGATTACTCTTAGGGTTCCTTGGTGACTAAGGTGTTATCCGGAAGGCATACTTTGGACGTTATTTTGCTTGTTTAGGTGAGTGTTCTATATACGATTTGTTTCTAACGACTATGTGAATTGTTGTGACTATTGGATTGTTGCTTTGTTATGTGATTGATGTACGCTATATTTCTATTGACTACGTGGCTTGTTATAGTTGTTTGAACTCTTAAATGTTTCAATGAATACTCAAAACGACTTTTCTAGGCGAGTGTGTACTTTATCGCACTTGACCTAAATGAACGTGAAATTTTCAATGATTGAATGATCAAATGTTACTTGTGCATGAATGTAAGCCTTCTGGCTGAACTGGGCCCCTGCCCTTTGTTACTGGTCGACTCGAGCCAGAAGCGGACTCGGTCGGGCGATTAGTGACCCTGGGTGAATGTTTGGTATACTCGAGTATGACCACGAAGTTGGCGGAGATTGGGGAATGAAATGAATGAACGAACGACAAGGAAATGAAGGAGTTTTCACTTACAAACAATGTTTTAATGATCGGAGAAATAAGGAAAATATTAGGCGAATGAATGAACGAACGAACGAATAGCTCCTCGTGAGCATGTATCCTTTTAATGAATGTGTTTACTATCGCTTTCATTTTGTAAATGTTTTCTAAATTACTTGCTAATTGCTGATAAACGTCCTGCCTAATTATTTGTTTGAGTATATAGAACCTCGCTGGGCTTTTAGCTCATACCACGCCTTTTGTTTTCCTTACAGGGGTTGCAAGTATGGGCGAGAGATCTGTATAGAATAGAATAGTCCTAGTTTTTTGGTTTTGCTTTGTTTTGTTTTGGCTTTTGCACTCGCTCTAGTGCTTGGATAGAGTTGGTTGTATTGAGAAAGTTAGATCTTTGGTTACATTTGGGACTGTACTTCTGGTTGAGATTGGAATGAATGTAAATATATGTTTCCAGGTTGGGAATTGTTTTCCATTTATCCTCGAGGTGTTATCTTTTTGTTTGGAGTGAGTGATTGAGTCCTGGCGAGAGTTGGGCAGGCGGTCCGCCGAACCCTTTGGTTCGCTTTAGGGTAAGGTGGGGCTGTCACAAACATCAATATATCCTTCAAAATAGAGGCTATAGTTGAAGGAGCACCAGATATATTAGCTAGATATTTCAAAAGCAGAAGATAGTCTGTGGCAATGGTGGATTTGGAGTCGAAACGGTAGTCGGGTCAACCATCCTTGACTGGTTAACTGCTTGTAGATATTTACAACAGAGATATGATATTTTGTTATGGATTCTATGCATAATAATTATGTGTCTGTTAAGAGGTTTTACAAAATAGTTCACTCAAAGTTACAAATTGTTTAAAGAGAGTTACACCGTTCAAGAATGGTTGATCTAACAACTGTCCCTGTCCCATGTCCGACAGTGGTAATGACTAACGAGGCAAATTGATGCATCCTCTAAATGCATTGAGACATCCCTAAGCTTCTGTCTGTAATGGCAAAAGAGCATTAGTTCTCTGAGTATGTTAGAGAAAAACATGACCTTTCATGTCATAAGCAATCCAAGCAAAAGCAGCCCGAGAATAAGATCAAAAGCACCATCTATAATCACCCGCAGTTGAGTATCAGAGGGAGCATTATTATTTGACTCAAATAGCAGATGTATATTTTTATTAGTTCGAATAACGCACGGCCCCATGGAGATGCTTCTTGCAGAGATATTTCACCATCCAGAGAAGGATAGGAACACGCCATTTGATATGAAAAAAATAGACTGGTGTTACCATCCCACTGATGACCTTCCCAAATGAGATTGTTACTAGCCATCTAGATATTCCATAGAATATAGGCGATAAAATAAATGGTTGAACTGGTGCTGCTTTTCCCCACCTGAGCAAGCCGTTGCTTAAAAGGTGTAGGTTCCCCAAGGTCAAATTAACATAAATGCCCGTCAAATGTGTTTAGATGAATCACACAGGAGAAACAAGTGATCAGCCATTTTCACATGAATACCACATTTAGGACAAAGAGGACCAGCACAACTCCTGTATTTAAACAAGGAAAAATTGGTAGGACACGCATCACGTATGAGACGTAAAATAAAGAATTGGATTTTGGCCGGTAGAGGAGTGGCCCAAATTCTTCCCTAGATATTCTCCATTTGCATGCGCCCCACTGACGGAGTTATTGCCTGAGGCTGATGAGATAGTTTCATGTTTACCGTTGCATGATAACCAGATTTAATCGTATAGCAACTAGATGTCCCGAAATACCCTACATGGAAGCGGTCCAAGTTACTGGACCTCTTTTAGTAGTCTATTAGCCCGATCTCAGCCTAACTGGCCTTATAATTAATGAGTTGGGCTAGCATTGTATAAGGGACAAGTATGGGCTGATATGAGCCCAGCCCATATTTTTATATGTTTAATGTAAAGAATTATATATAAATTTTTATTAACAAATATTTGTAAATAATTGCTCATTATCTAAAAATTTACTACTATAAGAAATGTGTACTAGTAACTATGATTAACCTTGTTCTTAATATATTAAACTTTGATTTTATTTAATTAATTTTTTATAAGTTTATGAAAAATATAATTTTTTAATGCAAAGTTTCTGAATTTCAACCAGCTCGTTTAGAAGTCCAAGCCCAATGAATTCTTAAAAGACTAGGCCCAAAATCAAAATTTTATTTTTTTAACTAGGCGTGAAATCGAGCATTGCATAATCCGGCCCAATAGACCTAATTGACAAGCCTAACAACTTGCATTTTTTTTTTGTCAAGAGCCTAATAACATTCATACATTCGTTAAACATTGTTGGAAGATAAAAGATAGCAATGAAAATTATGCAAAGTAGAGAATGTGATAACAAGATAATTTGCATTTCCAACCAAACTGATATTGGAACATATGTTGGTTCGTATCCGAATCAAAATTGGTAATTTTAAACCTGGATCTAACATGTAATGAAAAGCTCTGGATCCGGATTTAGATTCGGATCCAGACAGGTCTCAATGTATAGGGTCGGATTCGGACTCAGTTGGATTCGTATCCAAGTCTGGTATATTCATTTTAAAAACTAATTAAGTATGATAATTTTATTTACATATAAACTTTATTAGTACATTATTAAAAATACAATTAAATGAATTCTAACAGTCATTTGTTTTATAAAAATCTTTTTAATTTAAAAATAAGTAGATTAGTAACAAATTTTAATGGAATACATAATTTATTATTAAAATAATTATACTAATTGGATCTAGGTTCACCACGGGTCGAAACATGTAAATCCATATCTGGCCTATTTTGTTTCTATTTAATTTGTATATATTTGATCCAAATTCCACCCTAATTAAATTTGAATAAGAGTGCAAAACCAAATGTTAAGAATATTCTTGGGCATTATTGATTATTTTATATGTTCTTATTGTTTCCTTCATATGTAATTATGCAATTGCTATGTCATTTTTATAGTTTTTTTTTGGTAGTAGCTGGTGGTATTATAAGATGTTATCAGTTTTTCGTTTGCATTTTTAAATGCCAATACTTGCAACCATTATGATCCATTTTTAGTTTTATATGCTTTTCATATTCTGAGAGGTAAAGTTAAATATATTGTAAAAATGTTAAATCAAATTGCAGGTTATGGTTTTTTTTTTTTTTGCTTCAATTTTACTTTTCAAATTTATTTTGAAACTACAAATATAAATATATTTTAAAAGTGTAAAGCAAAATTGCAAGTTATGGAATTTTTTTGCTTCAAATTTTAACTCTTCAATTTGGAGGTTGAATATATATTCAACAACAATATTTTTCCTTCAAAAATTTGAAATCATTCAATTCAAAATTAATATGAAAAATAACTAAATTTGGTCTTTTATACAATTCATTTTTATATTTTACTAGTAAAATGCACTTTATAATAGTGTAACATGGACATATGTTAAGTTATGTTTTGAATAAATAATAGAGAAATTAGAACTGTTTGACAATAGAGATGGGAAATACCAATTACAATTACTACTATTTAAAAAGAAAATCCCAATACACACAGCATATTATATGCACATGTATATATGTAATTCTTATAAGCATGCAAGTGAAAATTATAGATTTTTTTATAGCATAACTTATCTCCAATGAAAAACTGTGATATTACTTTATTCTAATTGGCTGGGTAGAAGAAAAAAGGAGGAGCAGGGGAAAGAGCAATGGAGGAGGTTAGGTGTGGGAAAGAGAGGTTGGGGTGCTATTCCAAGAGTTTCGGAGAATGAGAGCCCGGGGGGGGGGGGGGGGGGGGGGAGAAAGGATAGGAAATTGGGTAGCAAGAATAGGGAGCTAGATGCTAGCCATGGGTGAGGGAAAGGGAACAGTGGGGAGTTAAAGAGTAGCGGGAAAAGTCAAAAAAGGGAAGGTGAATTACTACAAGACTGGACGGAGAGTGGGGAGAAGAGAGAAGGAGACTGTGGGGATATAACAGGAAGGATATACCGTGGTAAGAGATCTAAAAGTCATAGAAGTAACAGATAGCCACTTAGCAGGTAAGAGAGGATAAAAAAGGTGACAATTTATAACAATTTTGTACTTTAAAAACATATCAAAGATTTTTTAAAATCTATATTAAAGTTTATGAAGAACACTATTCTATAAGCACTAAATAATTTTAGGATTACTAGATGGGAGAAATATGCACGGGGTTAGTATATATATTAGTATAGTTTTGAATTGAAATATGCATAGGTTAAAATACTAGTAGATATATAGTTTAGGGTCAAAAGTTTTATATCTTTTCTTTAAATTGCATTGTTATTTTTTTTAACTTTGGGTAGAATTGGTGTTTTTTATTATTATTTTTAATCAAAAATAGAGATTTCAAATAAAAATTTTCATGTTAAAAGGTTAGTAGCACTTTGTTTTTTATTTAGTAATTTCATAATTTAGGATTCACGAATGGTACCATTCCTGATTTTTAAATCCATGATCAATGAATATTGTTTTCTTTTCATTTTCTATATAATTTTTCATTTTAGTTAGGATTACTAAGTTGAAGGGTAAAATATTGTTATTTATTTTTTTTACTTTTAGTAGGTTTGGTAATGTTTCCTCTTTATTTATTTTCACATTAATAGATTTCAAATTAAATTTCTAAGTAACTGGAGACACTTCTTAATTTTAAATTCAAAAAAAAATGAAAGGGTATATAACAATTAAAAAAATTCAAAATTCTATAAAAACAAGTATAAGGTGTTAGATGCATTCTGATTTAACCATCCTAAAAACCCTCCCTGCCATACATATATATATATAGGTTGTTCCTTTGTCACCAATAGGAAATCCAGAAATTTTTAAAGAAAACCGAAGGGAACAAGCAAAAAAAGAATAGTAAACCAAAAGCAGCAGCAGCAGCAACCCTTCAAAGGAGGTCAAATTAACTAAGGAAAGATCAAGTTAAATAAGAAAAGAATCAAAACAGCCACAAGACTCAATCCTCAAAAATGGCACGATTTATGTACATGCCATGTCTTCAAGAATTTTGTAGCCAACTTTTCTCTTCCAAATATTAAAAGATACGAGGAAGGAAAATTTCATTAAAAATCTCAGCTGAGAAATTCCCAAAAACTTAGCAAAAAGTACGGGATGTGAAGACAAAGGAACTTTTAATGCATTTTGAATATAAACTTTTTTAAAGCTTTAATGGTCGGTTTTTATTCTTATCTTGTGGTCTTCTCACAATTTTTTGAGCCACGAAAAAAGTTAGTTATGTGTTCAAACTAAAATCCATACATTAAAGAAACACTTCAGACCGTGTCTACACAAAATTTTTTAATCAATTTTGCGCATGAAAAAACTTAAAACCTCGTTTCAAGAAAGCATATACTGTGATCATATCATCATTCATTATAATTAAACTAACTGACTTTGATACTACTACTACAATGAACCAAACATATGAGCACAAATTTACAACTCCAAAAAGAAAAAAAATTTCCTTCCTTCCTATTCCCTGCAATCTTTTCCTCCTTCCAACTACTCCTTGTACCCAAATAAAAAACAATTAGTAGTTCAAAGAAAGCAAGGGAAACTGGACAGCGTGCACATAATGCACTTTCGTATCAATAGACTATCATCTATTGTCAGCATCTTTCTGTCTTTTGCGCATTCTGATATATACAGATACATATACATACAAATATATACATATATACGTACACACACATACATATACATATATATATATATTATTTTTAACGACTGCATTGGGCTTTTTAGAGGCATAACAATTTTATAACCCAAGTTTCTGTAATGACTTGTAGATTGTCTTCCCCAAAAAAAAGAGAAAAAAAAAGGCAGATTGTCTCCCTCTTGACTGTTTCCTAGTGCCGTCCGCACTCAAATACAAAAGGAACAACTGGAACTAAAATAGAAAGTAACAGAGACTGGATCCTTCCCTACCAATTACTACTGTGGCTCTCTACTAAGTCATCAACATTTCTTTATGCTCCATGTGTCTCTCTACTAGAACTTGCCAATTACTACTGTCCATTAGGGAATCAGAGACAAAATCTTTAGGAAGCAGACAAGGAGGAAAAACTACATCCCTCCAATATGCACATAATGCCAACTACATAACATATGCTATATTTTCAGTATATAAATTCAATGATCAAGCTATTGGGAGGTAAATTTATGTGAACATGGAATTCCTGACTCGCCTTATTCTTCTATGCCTCTTGTTTCTTGCAAAGGTAAATGCAACCGATTACAGTTCTGAACCTTTTTCTCCTATATATCAGATAGATAAGTTCAATAGAAGTAGTTTTCCTACCGGGTTTTTATTTGGGGCGTCATCTTCAGCTTATCAGGTAAATTATTTGCTCCTGATTTCTTGGATTTGGTATTGATTATTTTTATTTTTGGTGAGCGGATTATTCTTCATCTTTGGTTTGACCTTTTTTTTTTTGGGCTTTACTGTTTCTAATAGATTGAAGGTGCATGGAATGTTGATTGCAAAGGACCTAGAATTTGGGATACCTCATAGATTACCTTCTTATGAATGGCATGTTCCCTTCTACGTTCTAAAAATATTTATTAATGATAAATTTGATTTTTTGAATTAAATCAATTATCAAATTTCTCTGTCACGCTTGCAGGTATATTGCCAACCGTGAATCTTTTTCACTGGGATCTTCCTCAAGCCTTAGAAGATGAGTATAGCGGATTTTTAAGTCCTTTGATTGTGTAAGTACAGTTAAATATTGTTAACTACTTCTTTATGTCTCTTTTTAACATATTCTATTTCTACGATTGGGTTATCTGACAAATAAATGAGACAGAAGAAGTACACATAAAAATGCAAAAGAAGAAATATCTATGAGCATTCCATCAAATACTTCTGCACAAAAGTGGAGGACTGCAGAAAATTTTAATTTTCAACTTCTTTAAGAATCTAAATGAGATACTTGACTTTAAATTAAAGTATCAACTTGAGAAACTGGGGGTTCGTCTGCACTTTTTCCCAGCAAGCAAAAAGTGGGATTTAAAAATTGGGGACTGGAAAAGGGGATTTGAATCCACAAAATCAAAATTCTAGGGAGAAAAGCCGTCTACATCTAATTTCAATCATTCCGATGATTTGTGTATGTCAGAACAACAGAATAAGACAAATTTGCCCATTTTGAAAAACACTGAACTTTTACACGTACACCCACACAAAACCACCTATTTCGTGTTCATGTTACGTATTGCACATTATAGTGGAAAAAAGATTGGCAATACTGATGCATACGCAATCTAACATACTTGTAGGAAGGATTTTCATGACTTCGCAAATCTTTGCTTTGAGAGATTTGGTGATCGAGTAAAACAGTGGATTACCTTCAATGAGCCAGCTTACTTCAGTCAATTTGGTTATGATATGGGGATAGATGCACCAGGTCGTTGTTCTTCTTGGATGAACAACAATTGCACTGGTGGAGAATCCAGCACTGAACCATATATCGTTTCGCATCATCAACTTCTGGCTCATGCAGCTGCCGTAAAATTGTACAAGACAAAGTATCAGGTTGCTTACTATTTATTCGTGCTAGAAACAACACATGATTAATGTGGACTTTTCATCAGTGTAGCACTTATAATTTGAATAAACACAGGAGTATCAAAAGGGAAAAATCGGGATAACGTATGTTGCTTATGGACGGTGCCGCACTCCCATTCTCTTGATGATCGTCGTGCTGCAATTCGATCTCTCGATTTTTCGCTCAGATGGTGTGTATTCTTTCATGTTATTAAAATCGTGAATAATATTTGACCTTGATGCTCTTTAGAAAATTCTAATACAGACCTGTTCTATAAATCCATTTCGTATGAACTATCTCAGTCCACATAACCTGACCAATTTATATGACACTTTCTTAAGAATTGAAAAAAGTCTTGATTCTTGCCCATATAATTCAAACTTCGTCCTTCTCTGTGTTTTTTATTTTTTTGCTTGCTTAAAAAATTTTCTTCCTATTGATAATGTAGGTTTATGGACCCTATTAATAATATTGCTCCTCCTCCGCCCGTGGACGTAGGTCAATTTGACCGAACTACGTAAATTTCTGTGTCTTTTATTTTGTTTTGTTATTTGTCTTTATTGGGTTACCACAACCCTTTTTATATGATCGGTTTTATCGCCTAATTATTATATGGCCGGTGTCTACCGCCTAATCTTTTATATGATCGGTTATATCGCCTATTTTATTCTAACTTAGTTTGTTTAATTCTGGGCCAGTCCTAACATAAACTACTATACTTCTTTTTATGTGGTTGATGCTGGTGTCTCCATTAACATCAGAAACAAAAGTTATTCGACAGATTCTAGAAGTAGTATCTCAGGTATATACTTTAATCATGTTGAGCTAGCAGTTCTGCCAAAAAAAAAAGCTTATGGTTTATAGAATTTTTTTGTTAACCAAATCTATTGGAATCTTCTTTAATCATTGTAGTGGAGCGCAGTGGCAAACTGATTGGTGAGCATATTGGTTCAAACTGGATTTATTATTATCCACGAGGACTTTGGAAGATGTTGCTTTACGTAAAGAAAAAGTATCAGAATCCCATCATTTATATTACAGAAAATGGTAATTCATTTATTTGCCAAAAATTTCTACCACCTTAATTTCTTATCAATGTTCGTTTTTGACAGCCATATATTTCTTATCAAAAAAGTTTTATAAGTTTGTAATTTTTATTTTTTGGATATGTTTCTAATTTTTATTTCTGACCTTCTATTTATACCCATGCATACTTTAATTCATAAAACTACGGCATTAAACAGTACTCTAATTTTCTGCATTATAGATTTAGCAACAAGATATATGCCAATGAAATACTCTATTTCTCATAAATATATATTTAATGAACTACAAAGGATATAGGTTGGCTAGCAACCTTTTGAGCTTAATATCTATATTTTAGAGAACTCAACTAAAGCCATTGCCAAAGGCTTAGTTGGTTTAGTGGTAACTACAAAGGACACCCGTCCCACACACACCACCCCCCCCCCCCCCCCCACAACCCCCACACAAAACACAACCAAACACCCTTTCTACAGCCAACCCCAGCCCCAGGACAGCTCAAGATAGCACTACTCTCTTTGCAGTCCCTAATTTCATCTGCTTCTTATTCTGTGGTCATTTAAATATGTAATTTGGCATTGAGTTCTCCATGACGAATTTAATCGCCTTTTTCATACTTTTATATTGTCCACTGAGACAGAATTCATTAATTTTTCCAAGGAAGTTGATCTTCTTAAACATGTCATTTTAACTGAACCCATGGTAGCTTTAATTTGGCTGCGGATGGAAAACGATTTGATAGAGATTTTGATACTTTACTGCAGATGAAATAGACCGAATGTAAACAATAGAGGACAGACTTTCTCCAAGAAATCTTCTACTTAAACAATGTTAATCCCTTTATTACTTATTCCTCCATTAATAATGTATTAGCTTCAAGAATGTGTGAGCGTTGACTTGTATCGTACACTGATCTTGTTAGGTGTTGATGATTCAAACAATTCTACAATGCTACTCAAGGTACTCAATGACCATTTCAGGATCAAGTACTACCATGGCCATCTTTCTTTCCTGCATAAAGCAATCCGGTAAGTATATATCTCTCACTGAAATGAAATAACTGTAAAACTCTTCTAAATTTATATTCACGCGAAGGAAGAGCACTATCTTCTAGGGAAAGTGGATAAAAATTGGACAAAGTTTCTGCACAGGGCACTTTTGGACGTTAATTTCATAACGAATGCACCATTTCAGTTAATTGTTATAAAGCATATTGCATTTTTGTACAAAATCCACTCCTTTTGCGTACATTTACGAAAGAATTCAAAAATATTGCCTATGCAATACCTAGACCTGAATTGTGCAGCCTTCCTATCAATAAAAAGGACAAGTTTTTTTTTTTTTTTTTTGGTTGTCCCCTGCTTCAAGAAAGCCCTCTTCCATGTAAATTGTTCGTGTACATATACGAATTGAAACAAGAATTGCCTTAAATCAATGAGTCAATCAAAATTAATCAACTTTAACATTACACGTAAATAACCAAATTGTATTGAGTAAGTTGGCCATCAAAAAAATTTTAAAATCTCTCTTTTAACTGTAGGTTGGGAGTTCAAATCCTACATCCTATATTTAAAAAAATCCAAAAAGTATGCCAAACTATTATACAACCTAACATCCCTTTGATCTAGATAGACCCTCTAGGTTGGTAGAATAGGATAACAGACATGTATGTTGTTGATGGACCAAAAAAACAAATCACACATAAATGCTTTTTTCTCTTACAGTGATGGCGTCCAAGTCCAAAGGATTTTATGGATGGTCAATAGTGGATAATTTTGAATGGGCTTCTGGTTTTAACGGTTCGTTTTGGACTCAACTATGTGGACTTCGAGAATGGGTTGACAAGAATTTCCAAGCTCTCGGCAAAGTGGTTCAAAAGATTCCTCAAAAAATATTAGTTTGGACATTCAACACGATGCAGCGCTGCAGTCTTGATCATTCGGCAAAATATGCAATAAGATTTATGCAATTCTTGATCATTTGGCAAATTATGCGATAAGTTGTTTTTTTTTTTATTTGCTATAAGTTGTTTGTTGCATTGAATTGGAAGATACTGGCATTTGGTAATTATACTTGATTGCCTTTTGTTGCAAGATTGATATTTATCCTTAGTCTTTCTTTTAAGAAGGAAAAAACAAAATTAGAAGGACTATACATGAAATAGCAAATTCAGATTGTGAGGTGCCTTCACAAATCTCCCCTGAGCTTTATGATAATTACAACTAGCTCCCTTCACGTTTGAAAATTATACATTGCTCCCTTGAACAGTAGGTTTGGGTTTCATTTGGCTAATGTATGCTAAAAGAACCAAACTAATATTCCAAATTGCAATTAAGGAGTTTTTTCAAGTCAATTTATTGAATGAATATAATCATTGTGTTCTCCTTATCTCACTTTTTTTTTTCTGAGCCTCCATGTCTTAAATTCTACCTTGCGTAAGGCCTAAATTTCTTCCCTCATGTCCTTTCGGCCCAATTTATTATTGTGTACTTGTGTTTTAATTATTTATTAAACTTTAGTGGGAGAGATTAATGAGAAAATGGAAGATAGGCAGATTGAGGGGCATGATCAACACTAAAATTTGTAATATATGGAAATTGAAATTTTGATGAAAAGTATGGATAGGCAACATAAATGTGTCGAAATTGTGAGAAATAAATAGCAGTAGGGTTGATAGAGCTATTTAGGAAGGGAAACGCTTGATGGCAACTTTTTAAGTTTTTATAGTAGTTTGACAATTTTGCAACATTTTTTCAACATTTTGTCCTCCTTCAAAAATCTCGCTTCGATTTGTTTTGCATAACATGAATGTCCATTCTTTTGGAAAGATTATTGTAGTCATTTGAGCTATGAAATGAGGTAAGTGTATTACTTGAAATTTGAGAGGTGCTAGGTGAAACTGTCACAAATCTCAGAGGGTGGTTTCTAAATTATCCCTTTTGTAAATGGTTCAAAAGATTCGTCCAAAAATAATAGTTTGAAATAGCGGCAAACATTGGATACAACGAAAGCTACACTCTTTGATCATTCGGGATACAATTTATCAAATTCTTGTAACTCTAGTAATGTCTCATTTGAAACCTGTTGCCAGACTAGAAAAGTCTTTTATGAAGAACAAGAAGGACAATTCATTTGTATAATCTCTAAGTTGTCTTTTTTTTTTTTTTGGTTTTTTTGAATTTGTAAGGTACTAGCATTTGGTACTTATTGATGATATACAAAAACTAAAAGCAACAAGTATACCAAAACTGGATCTTGGATGGGAGCAAGAAGAAAGAGTCGTTTTGGCTCAAGATTGCCATATTTAAGGCTCCATTTGTTTCTTACTGTTGATTATTTTCATAATCAGTTAATGCAAGACATTAACTATGAAATAAAGCGTTGTTAGAAAAAATTAGCTTCGCCTCCAATTACTCATGTTAAGAAAGATTTTTTTCTTATGAATTCTGTTCTTCGCAAATATGAAAGATGAATAGCACCATAGCATCACAACGTGACAACAATAATTTTGCAGTCCTATTTTGTTTCGCTTTGTACCTTAATTAGCTATTAAAAACAGATGGTTTAGTAAATATGAAATTGATCCAGAAGTCAATCACGAGTTTAGTTTTTTAAGAAAAAGTAATAGCCTTTTTTTTTTTTATAAAAAGCAAATTTCACCATAGAACCCTATGGTAGAATAATATGTATTAGAAATGATAGATCTATAGCTTAACAAATACAAAGATTTGAAAAATTATGAATAGATGTAAAAACTACAAGGTTTGAAGGAAAAAAAAAGGGTAATAGCCTAATGGCCGCTGGTAATTGTGCAAGTCTGTGAGTCTTGCATTTCCTCTCCCCGCAATTTTTCCTCCTTCCAATTCCCCTTTCGACGCCCACACCCCCATCCCGCGAGGAAAGGAAAATTACAAAAAGGGAAAAGAAAGTGTGAAAGCTTACTTGAAAAGTGCGAACATCATAGATTACCATCCACTGCCAGCAGGTTCTTTTTCTCTTTGTTTCGTTCACTTGGAACGATAAAGAATGACAACGGGTGGAACGGATCAAAAACTTCTAAATTTGGAATTCTTGAGAAATCAATATGGGACATTTTGTCTCTTAATATTTTTTTCGCACACATGACCTGACTCCGTGACTAAATAATAAAGAGACACCGGAACTAATTTGTTAAGTTATTGGGAAAAACTTGAAATAAGAGTGAATGCAAGACTTACCTCTGATATCATGATAAAGAAGTAGATATTCTATTTCAAAACCAATTGAATTCATGAAGTGGCCTTGTTGACAAAAAAATAATAATAATAAACTAAGCTCATTTTAGTTGATTTATAATTAGATTTAACATTTATTTGGTAATCATATTAGAACCCTTGTCAAAGTTAATTTAGAAAATATAATTGAGTTGTGTTTTGATAGGCATGGGGTATGTATATAAAATAATCTCTATCTCAAGTTTAAATTTGTAAATTTCTAAATACCCTACACACAACTACAAGTATACAGATCATGTTTGAATATAGGGTATTAAGGGTCGATCTCATAGGGAAGACTGATCAATTACCGATATTATTCGAACTTTTTATTGTTTAGATGCTCACTAATGCGAGAAAGTAATTGTAAACTACAAACACATAATAAAAAGGAAGTAAATCAACAATATAAAACTCCTAGGTAATGGAATTCCTAACCACTCTTTGCTCGCAATATTACTTGGGTAATTGAACACTACTACCACGGTTAGTTATCACATAAATTCCTTATGCATGTGAAACCTATTTTCATAATGAATCAATTATACCTATAACTAATCCATACCTACTCTTGTGATTATAAAATTAGTTACAATTTCATGAACTTCTATGAAATTACTATAAAACAAGCCACAAAAGTGCATGTCCACTTTTGTGAGTATGCTCCTTACATTTAGCATTTTTTTGAACTAACATTGAATTACAACTTTTATTAGTAATCCAATATCTTCAAATAATCACAACTAATGGCTAGTTAATCATGATTGTAGGAAGAAAAGGGCTAAATAACTAATTCAAAGTAATAGCATCAACCTCCCAAGCAAATCTCACAAACAAATCATACAAAGTTCATCCAACCCCAAGGCATGAAACTTTAGCAAAATATAAAGAAAATGAAAATACAACCCAATGTTGTATTATAACTAATAAGAAATCAAATGCAAGAGTTAAAATGTTAGGATTGATCAAACCCTTGTCACTAGAGTTCAACTTCTCCATCTTCAACCTCAATCCTCATTCAAGCTACCTAATACAAAGATAGGATGATTAATCTACTCTAACACTAATCTAATCCAATCTAAGATCTAAGATCTAGTTAAGATCTATATTTTTATGTGATTATTCTCCTTGTTTTCCTCTCTTTTTTTCCAAAAAATTCGTCCATATGGTCCCTTATTTATAGGAAAGAGGAAAGACTTCAATTATTGCGCAAGTTGTAGCTTTTCTCAAACTCGAATCTGGCTGACAATCCATGCATGGATTGTTCACCAAATTGTTTCCATGTTTTTGCCTTGAAAAATGCTCAAGCATAGCCTTCAAATGGGATCTGCGAGGGGATCCATGGACTTGAGGTCCGAGAATCTATCCACAAATTTCCCATTTTGCTTTGTTCTTCATTAGTCTTTTGCTCTCTGCCTGCAATCTATCTAGGAATTCAGATCCAAATTAATATGAACATTTCTCTATAAACAAGGCTAAATTAGCTCTTGTACAAAATATATAAATCTTTGAGGTAGCTTTCTAATGGCTCAAGAATCAAGTCATTTTGAGATCTGAGGACTGAATTATGGCAAAAAAAAAAAAAACTAATGACTGGTTAGAAAGCATTGTGGGAGAAAAGTACTTCAGTAATTTGGACTTGTGGCTAAGAAAACGTGAGAATTGGGTCTTGGTGTCTCATAAAAATTGGAGCCCTTCCTCTTTGCTTTAAAATGATTTAAAAATCATCTCAATCCAAGTTCTATAACTCAAGTTCTAGCCATTGTACCAAAATATCGTTGCTGCCAATGCTTTTCTTCTTGTTTCTTAATTGTATTTCGTCCCCTGATCCTTCATATCACATGATTTCCACTTCAAATCATCAGCAATCATGCAAGTATCTTCTCACTTCCCTTCAATTGATGATTTTATTATCAAAACCTATAAAAACGTGAAATTTTTTCACTTAAGTCCATAGAAATGCAAGTTTTCTCACTTAACCACAAAATACAAAACTTAACTAAAAATCTAGTTATTCAACTCAAACTTAAATGAAAACACACAAAAATACACATAAATAACCACACACAAATATGCAAAACAAGCACTTATCATGTTTAAATATTAGTATTGAAGTAGGTTTCACGATTATATTTTTCTACATATGGACTTGAAGTCCTTTAGTTGTAGTTGAGGAAAATTAGTGAATTGATTGAAAAAAATTTTCTTTCCTCCCGTACCTTCCTTCTAGTTTCAACGTGTGATTTATCAGATCATTAGAAGTCGTGCAACTTTGAGAGTTTAGCATATATATTTTGAGTTCCTTCTTGTTTCTTAATTTGGCAAATTTTGATATGATATTAATACTTCAACTACGTGATTTTTTATTCTAGCAAGTAGTCTTAAAACCATAAGTCCAAGAAATTGATTTTGGGGTATCAGGAGTGCCGTGTTTGTGGTAGAGCATTTGAATATTGAAGAATTAGACCACAAGAATTGGTCTTGGGTACTCATTCAGTGGTTGACAATTCGAGAAAAAATTGAATCTAATTGACAGAAGAGAGGGACCTTGTCAAAATTGTGGGTGTTGATAGTGATAAGATAATCCTATCAAATAATTATGTTGGTGTTCTGCAATCACTAGAGGAAAAGATCTTGCCAAATTATTTTAGTGGTCTTTTCTGTAGTGGAGAGGCTGAAGCCAAGAAGGTCAAGAAATTTAAGTAGGGAAGAAAAGATATTTGTGAAGGTATGTAAATTATTTTCAAGTTGCAACAATGAATAGAAAATTTGTCAATGGTAAAAAATTTAAAATTTTGCACACATTGACTACTAATGAAGAAAGATTAGAATGGGTTGCAATAATGGAGAAATATTTCAAAAGGTGTAAATTGGTTGATATTGTCAAAATAAATTTTAATAATGGTTTGTTAAAAGCAAATAAGAAAAAGAAAGCAAAATTGTTCTTCAAGATTATGCAAAAATCTTTATGACTGGAGAATATTATATGAGAGTTTTTTTTATTAATTCTCAACCACCTTATTGATTTTGGTTAGATCTTTTTTATATTTCAGTAGGGTTTGCATATGGGTCTGATTATGAGTCAAAATTTGATTTGATATGGGAAGTTGATTTGTAGGAAGATGTATTTGTTGATGATGGAGAAATTTGTAAAATTTTTGATATGGTTGAAGATTTTAATTGCATCTTTTATTTAAGTGATTGATGAAGAAGTATATGTTGGTGAACGTTTTGATTTGAATGGAAATGTGTATGAAAATATCAGTGGAGTGGATAAATCTATTGAAAATTTTTATAGTAAAAATTAGTTTTAAAAAGAAAATATGATGCCAAGATTTTTGCAACTTCTGTTGATAATTATCATGACTATAGTGGCCCTAATAGTGAATGGATGAACATTGAGGAAGGAGTGGCAGTGCAAGCTCAACCACACTTGGAGAGAAGGGAATGGGTGCGCAGATAGCTTGGCAAAGTGGAGTCACCAGCAAGAACTTGGACTAACAGTACTAGATAGGCTTCCTGATGTTGTTAAGAGGTGCTTGAATGAGGATCTAAGGGGAGTTGCATCCTCTCGCTATATTACTCTGTAAATGGCCTGTTGGCCTCCATTGCACCAAAAAATATATTTATATATATATATACACACACACATATATATATTTTTGGGTGCTTTCTTATTTCTTAGTTTGACAAATTTTGATATGATATTATTAATTTCACTGCATGATTTTTTTATCCTGATAGGCCCAATATCTTAACAATTTGGGTGGAATTCTTCACGAAATCAATGAAGTTGGATATTTATTCGTTTTAACAAGGAAAACATATACATAAACTCTTTTAAGTTTCTGCAAAGAAATCTAGATTGGCCCCTCTTGACTTCTTCCAGGCCATCCGGCCTTGCACGGAATTTATAATATTAGAATAACTAAAAGTGACAGAATTTGACTTCTTCCAAGTCATCACCAATTCCCTTCATGCTGCTCCATGTGGCTGTCTACAAGAATTTTTCGAAAATCCGGCACAAAAACCATAGGGAAGAGACAATGCCAGCTTCATATGCTGTGTGTATAAACCCATGATCAAGCAATGCAAAGGTAGATTCGCTATTGATCATGGAATTTTCGATATGGCTTATTCTTCTATGCCTCCTGTTTCTTGCAGAGGTGCATGCCATCGATCGCAATGCTGAACCTTTTTCTCCAACATATCGGATACATCAGTTCAATAGGAGTAGTTTTCCTACAGGGTTCTTATTTGGGGCCTCGTCTTCTGCTTATCAGGTGCATAATACACACCTAATTTTTTTGCTTTGTTACTGAACTATTCATTTTTGTGACTGGACCATCTTCATCTTTAGTTTGGTATTTTTTCCCCTTTACTGAATTGTCTTCTCCAACAGATTGAAGGTGCATGGAATGTTGATGGCAAAGGACCTAGTATATGGGATACCTTCACACATAAATATCCAGGTTTATATTAATCTTTTTTTTTGGGGTGTCAAAAAGTTTACATTAATCATTCAACTCAATTTGTCTCAAAATGAAACAAGAGTTTTGATGTATCCAGAAATGGTCAGAGTCTTTTCTGAAAAATGGAGAGGAATATACACATTTAGGCATGTGGATTTTTTCTTTTTATTTTATTTGACAAGGATGATTACTTAGGCATTTTCATTCATTTCCGCAATTTGCAATGGCATAAAATTTGAAGTTCTACAGTTATTAAAGCATTCTTTTCTAGAACAACAGAGAAGATACAGGACCATAGTAATGGAGATGTGGCTACGGACTCTTACCATCTGTATAAGGTAATTGGAATTGCTTAAACAAACAATTGCTTCAATCTTTCATTAGTCTGTATTTCCTCAAAAGCAATTCAAAAACTATCCCTCGCCAAAACAAAAAAATAAAACGTGCACACACACACACACATACATACATATATATATATATATATATATATATATATATATATATATACATATGTATTGTGTGTGTATACACACATACACACACACTCAAATCCACCAAGACATTAACAATTGATCAGATTATGTTTAATGTTACAGGAAGATGTTAGACTCTTGAAGGAAATGAACATGGACATTTATCGGTTCTCAATTTCTTGGCCAAGAGTCTTGCCACGTAAGATGTCACTTCCGATCTTCTCTAATCTCTACTGACCAAAATTTATCTTTAGAGGTGCCTAAAAATTATTTTTCCGTTAAATCAATGCACCAAAAAGAATTCTAGATGTGGAAAAGAAGAGTTCCAGAGACTTGTAAACAAGTTAACAGCTTAATTTTTGTTATCCAATTTTTCTTCATTGTGCAGGTGGAAAATTAAGTGGAGGTGTAAATGAGAAAGGAATTCAATATTACAACAATCTCATAGATTGCCTTCTTATTAACGGCAAGTTTCCTTGTTTTAAAAATATATATTGAAGATAAATTTGTGAAGAATTTTTCTCTCCTCGCTGATTTATCATTTGAATGCACACATCCACATTTATTGTACTCTTGCATTTAGATATTTTCTCAATTTAATTATACTGAAACAAAAAATAAACACTCTTAACTAGTTCCCACTAACACTTATTAGCCGAACCTATTTGTTAATTAATTGAATTGAATTGAATATCAAAATTTGACAACATGCCCGCAGATATATTGCCGACTGTGACTCTTTTCCATTGGGATCTTCCTCAAGCCTTAGAGGATGAGTATGGCGGTTTTTTAAATCCTCGAATTGTGTAAGTATAATTTAAATAATCAACTACTATTATCGATATGTCTCATTTGTTTAACTGTCTTTAACGTTTTGGGACTTCCCCAAATCAATTCCACAATTTCAAACAGTAAGTGCTTATCATGCTGTCTTTCAAACTCTACCTATATACTCGAACTAGCAAACTTTTTGTCATATCCCCCCAAAAAAAAAAAAAAAACTGTTTGTCAAATTCATTTGGATGACAAATATATCTAAGATTTGAATTACTAGCCGTGCCCAATCCAACGGTGACAGATTATTATTTCATGAAATTTTCCGCTAACACCTCTATCTTAGCCTCTGAAAGTTTGTATATGAATTTGTGATTTTAACAGTCAACCTACTATAACTTTTACTTAAAAAGAAAAGAAAGAAAAAAAAAAGGTTGGTTTGTGCTGGATGTTACGACTTGAATTGTTGCCAAAAAATTCGCCATCATTGATGCATATGTGATCTTGCGTACTCGTAGGAACGATTTTCATGACTTCGCGAATCTTTGCTTCGAGAGATTTGGCGATCGAGTAAAACATTGGATTACCTTCAATGAGCCATCCATGTACAGTACATATGGTTATGATTATGGGCAGAGTGCACCAGGTCGCTGTTCTTCTTGGAGGAACAGTAATTGTACAAGTGGAGACTCAAGCACTGAACCATATATTGTTTCACACCATCAGCTTCTAGCTCATGCATATGCCGTAAAGTTGTACAAGACCAAGTATCAGGTTGCATGTTTACCATTTCTTCGTACCAAAAATAAATAATTACAAGATTGTTCAGTTTCCATCGTAACTCCTACAATTTGAATGGACTTAGGGATATCAAAAGGGAAAAATCGGGATCACGCATGCTGTTTTATGGTTGGTTCCATACTCCCATTCGCTTGATGATCGTCATGCTACTGTTCGAGGCCTCGATTTTTCATTTGGATGGTAGGTGTTCGATCTTCTTGTAGTGACTAGGAAAAATATGGAACCTTGATTATGTTAGGAAAATTCAGATAAAAACTTGTTCTATGTGCAACATGTCTCGTTCCACGTAGACTGGGCTTGTATCAAAACCTCATTGTGTTTCAGATAGAGGACATAATATTTTAGTTGGCAAAATCATGGATAAAATAGTCAGTAGTAATCTCCTCTTATTAACTGCGAATGTGCTACTATAATCCTGGAATCAAGCATCTAAGTTCATAAGCAAGGTTTTGATTCATGCCCATCTAGTTTTATGCTTCGTATTTTCCTTCTATTTGAAAAAAAAAAAAAAATCTACCTATTGGCTCTACAGGTTTATGGACCCTTTGGTTTTTGGAGATTATCCTTCTTCAATGAGAACTCTGGTTGGTGATCGTCTTCCAAAATTCACAAAGGAACAGTCTGAGCTCGTGAAAGGATCTTATGATTTCATTGGCTTAAACTACTATAGTTCTCTATATGTTGTCGATGCTAGTTTCCCCATTCACATCAAAAACCAAAGCTATACAACAGATTCTAAAACTAATACCTCAGGTATATTCTATTCTCATTTTGAACTGCTGTCTTGAAGGAACAAAAAAAGGATAGTATTGACCAAATGCATCCGAATCTTTTTTTAATCATTGTAGTGGAACGCAATGGCAGGCTGCCTGGTGAACAAATTGGATCAGGCAGGGTTGTTTATTATCCCAGAGGACTTTGGAAGATGTTGCTATATGTAAAGAGAAAGTATCAGAATCCTATTATTTACATTACAGAAAATGGTAATCCACTTACAGAATATGTGCCAACCATTTCTACACCATAATTTCTTATCAACAATAGTTTACAGTAGTCATAGGTTCGTCACCTAATTTTCAACTTTTTTGGAGTTTTGGGTTTGATATTTATTATAGCCTCTATCATATTTTGTTGAACATTGGGTGTTCTTGGGAGCAGAACTGATCGTCTTGAATCCAAACCCTAGGTCTGTTTTTCTTTTCTTTTTTTTTTTTAGGCAAACCCTAGGACTGTTAAGTGCAGTTTAGCTTTTAAGCTCAAGCTTGAACATATAAACTAAAAGCTTAGCTAAAGTAAAATTCTCTTGTAATCATTAGACATGACTTCGGCTAGAAAATTGAGCGTCCTTACCTTTTTTTTTATTATATATATATACACACACACACAGGTTTCTAGTTGTTTATATGTGGGTGTGTGTGTGTGTCATAAGCTACAAAGGAATAAAAGGTTATTGATCTGTTGAGCTTAAATTAAAGAGATACTCTCACAAACCTTCCCTGAGATTTATGAAAACTATAACTAGCTCCCTTCATATTTCAAAAATTACACATACCTCCTCTGCATAGTAGCTTTGGGTTTCATTTGGATGATGTGTACACAAAAAATCATACTAATGTCCCAAAATTTTCTCAAGGAGTTTATTTTAAATTACATCATTCAATAAATATAATCATTTTTTCCCTCCTAGTCTCAAACATCTTGCTTTGCCTAAGGTTTTAATCACTTCATATTCCTTTAACCCAATTTAACATTGTACAATTGTTTCATAATTGTTTATTAAACTTTGGTAGGAGGAAAGAATGAGAATGAATAAATGAGAAAAATGAAATATGGGTGTATTAAGGGCGTGATTAACACCAAAATGTGTGGTATATGAAAATTGGTATTTTGGAGAAGAATGAAAAACTTGAATGGACGAAATGGATGAGTCAAAATTGTTGAAAATAAATGTCAGTGCTGATGATAAGGCTATTTAGTGAAGAGAAATACATGTCAGTGTTGTCATAGCCATTTTTACTTTTTTTTAGTATATTTTTAATTTTTTTTCCACTTAAAAAAATTGGCCTATATTTTTACTTAGAAGGAATATCATTCTTTTAGGAAGGCTATTATAGTCTTTTTGAGTTATGATGGGAGGTAAGTGTTATTTTTAAAATTAGAAGGGTGCTAAATGGAATGTTAGAAACCATGGGGGAGGATTCTGAAATTATCCCTAAATTAAATAGCTATAATCACAATCTGATTTGATAAGATATTGAATCTCAAGTGTCGTTTGATCTTTGATTTGATGTTATCGAATTAAGAGCCCGAAACAAGCCCATAGGAATTTATGCTGAAGTTATTTGCTGAAGGCTCACTTGGATCTGGGCCCTGCAAAAGAATTTTAACTAGGACAAATTACACTTTATCCCTATGCGATTTGGCAATTTTTTACATAATCCCCTATGATTTCAAAAGCCAACATAACCCTCTCATAGTTTGGATTAAAGTGTCAAAGTGATGGAAATTATCATTCGTAACGAAACCTTTAAAAATGTCGAAATTATTCTTATAAATACATGACACACTAACCCCATATGATTTTATGTTTTACTATATAACTCCCTTATGGTTTAATACTTTATCATATAACTCCTTTATGATTTTTAAAATATACACATAACCCCTCTTGATTAATTACTAATTTTCAACTTTACATAAGGGTATTTTTGACATTTTAGATGATTCCGTTACGAATGATCATTTCCGTCACTTTGACACTTTAATCCGAACTATGAGGAGGTTATTATAGTTTTTGAAACTATAAAAAACACTAAACCCAAGGGGGGTAAAAGTGTAATTTGCCCTTTTAACTATTTGTAGTCTCTCATGTGAACTATTTTCTAGTGTACATCTTATTGACAAATATTTGGGCAAATAGAGCCAGAAAACGCTAAACTTTTTCAGAAAGTTGATCGTCTTAAACATGTTGTCTTCATTGATCTGAAGGCAACTGTAATTTGGGTCGGCATCCTACAACCATTTTTGAAACTTTTTGATTGGTGAAATGAAACAATTAAGTGTACTAACTTCAGGCATGTATGAGCACTAATGTTGTATGCATCCACTACTAATCTTGTTCTTAGGTATTGATCAGAGAAACAATTTTTCAATGCCATCGGAGGCAATCAATGACAATTTCAGGATCAAATACTACCATGGACATCTTTCTTTCCTACACAAGGCAATCCGGTAAAGTATACATTTCAAACTGAAATCCCTGAGAAATTCTTCCCAATTTGATATTGACCCAAAGGAAGAGCACTATTTTCTATGGAAAGTAGATAAAAAATAAAGGTTTGGGAAAAATATTATCTGCAAAGGACCGTTTGGACGATAATTTATAAAAAATGCCCAATTTAAGTTAATTGTGGTAATGCATATTTGGTTTTTGTACAAAATTCACTTTTTTTGTGTACATTTACTAGTACAGTCAATGAAAGAATCAACCAAATAATCTAAGAATAGCTAGAGCTGAATTGTGCAGTCTTTCCTTTCAATAAAAAATAGTATTCCTTTTTTTTTTTTCCCTTTTTTTGTATTACTCCAGATGTCCGGTAGTACCTTTGAGCCTTGACAAATTCGGAGTCAAGCCGGATTGGATCCACGAGGGGCAGTATTTTTTTTTTTTCATGAAAGCCATTTTCACAACCTCTCTTATTGAAAAATTACCCCTTTTCTTGAAAGTAAACTCTTCATTTATGAATGTACGCCCATGAGTCAGTCGATATTCAATCAATTTTAACATCATCATGTGGATGCTCTTTTCTTTACAGTGATGGAGTCCAAGTGAAAGGATTTTATGGATGGTCAATATTGGATAATTTTGAATGGGGTTTTGGTTTTACTGTTCGTTTTGGACTCAACTATGTGGATTTTGAAAATGGGTTGAAAAGAACTCCAAAGCACTCCGCAAAGTGGTTCAAAAGGTTCCTCCGAAAATAATAATTTGATTCGGCAAAATATTCGATATGATCTATGTAATTCTTGTACTGTAATAAAGTTTCATCTCTTACTTGTTCCAAGAGAAGGAAATAATTTTTGTTTTAATGAAGATCGAGAAGGAAATTTTATGTTTACAGTCTCTAAAGTTGTTTGTTTGAATTTGGAAGATACTAGCATTTGGAATTTATTGATCGTCTTTTGTTGCAAGATTGATACTTATCCTCCCTATTTTCTTTACAGAGGAAACAGAAAACCGGGATTATACACGAGATTATTATGTGCCAACTTTTGTAATAACAATATTTGGTGAAAAATTATAAGTAGAGGTGGCAAAATGGGGTATGGGTGGGATTTACTTAGATTTGAGATGTAGACCGAGTAATATATGTTTAGGACCAACCTTATTCATATGTGTTTTGGGACTAAATTTGGGCGGGATCACTTTGGGATAGGTTTAAATTGATCCCGCCCAATATCCAAATCTATTTCCTTGTATTCTTTTTCCTTTAATTCTTTTTTATTTTTTTATATAACTTTAATATTTTTATTTATTAAATTTCTTTTCGTCTTATTGTGAATTTGTATCTTCTTGAATTCTTTTTTCCCTCAAATTTTCTTTTATTTTATTCTTTGATTTTCAATGTTGTTAAATGTTAGTTGAGGAAAAAAACAGTCCTATAAAAACTTAAAAGTACTAATACAAAGAAATGGCGTTTGGAACTATAAGCCATCACAAAACTACCAAGACTTGACAAAAGCATTTCTAATATGATTATATATTAATGACTTTCATATTACTCCCAATATTCATTTTGATCAGTATTCTATTAGAAAAGGAGTTCAAAACCATTTACAAAGCCTAAAAGAGCCTCCACCAACCTTGTTTAGGCCTTCTTCGGCTTGATTGTGCAACCATTGAGTTCCATCTTAAAACAAGATGTTTCTTTCGACATTTTTCAAAAAGCATTCTAAATTGAGACTAGTGATAGAATTTTTACGAAAAAAGAGAAAAAAATTTAAAAAACTGATTTCTAAGGAACAAAAGAGTTCAAGAAACTAGATGGGGATTTTAATCATAATTACAAGGAAAAAACTGAAGGACCTATCTGAAAGAATAAAATGGTTCACTTGAATCATTAAAAGATATATAACAATTGATGGGATAAATTTTTGGTAAGATCTTTGGGCCCCAATGGTACCCAAGTATTTTCGAAAACTTCCTATCAATTAATGGGTACAAATGGGATTCGTCCTATTTAAGACCCAACTTTAAAATTAGAATACCCATCCTACCCAGCCTTTGGGCATAGGTAACTCATTGAGATTTTGGACAAATTGTCATCTCTAACAATTAGTGACGAGATTTTTACTTCACACCAAATTTATAAAGGTAAACAACCCATTTTCTACAAGTGTACAGATTGTTTGTCGAGTATAAGGGATATTAGGTGTCGATTCCAATGGAAAGATTGTCAACTACTGATAGTATTCGAACTTCTTTATTATTTAGACTATCACAAATAAGTTTTAAATGTCAAAGCATCATAAGCTAAATGCAGGGTTTGGGCTTTTTCTAATTTGGCCGACTGAGTTAACTAATTCTACTGTCGACTACCCCTTTTTCCACCGGATCCTACCTTTATTTCATTGGATTCCATTTTTAAGTAGCTTTTTTTAAGATTGAATAACATCTAGCCATTGATGGCTAATCAGGCTGTCCTCCAGCCCCAGGTTGGAGGACATCCTTTTCCTTCTCCCACATTCCAAAAGAAATCATTTTCTGATCTATTTTGTAATACCAATTCTCAACCAGATTTGAATGTCAAGGCAGTAACCTCAACTCATCGGGGAGAACCTGCTATTCTTTTTTCTCAATCTGATCTGGTCTTGCTTGCTGCCCCATATAAATTTGCTTTGGTGGGTAAATTCTCTAAGGATCGTCCTTCTATGGAAGATCTCAGGAAATTCTTTCTATCACTAGATCTTAAAGAGGCTGCTAAGGTGGGTCTGTTAGACTCCAGGCATGTGGTAATTACCCTGGGGAATGAGGCAGATTTTCATCGGATTTGGGCTAGAGGTATATGGTATGTATATGGCGCTCCAATGCGAGTCTTTAAATGGTCACCTGCATTCCATGTGGACAAGGAGCCTTCTGTGGTTCCAGTTTGGTTTAAATTACCAAAATTGCCGCTACATTACTTTAACAAAGAATGCTTATTCCAGATTGTGAAGGTGTTGGGGAGCCCATTGTTTGTTGATGCTGCAACCATGGCGGCTTCAAGGCCGAGCGTTGCTAGGGTCTGTGTAGAAATAGATTTGTTAAAACCGCTTACTCCCAGGGTATGGATTGGTAATGGTGATAATGAAGGTTTCTGGCAAGCTTTAATTCCGGAAAATATGCCTAAGTATTGTTCTCATTGCTTTAGGCAAGGACATACCCAGAATGAATGTCATGTGCTTTATCCGAATCTCAGAACTGAGAGGCCATTAATTTCCAAGAGAAATGAAGGCAATATGAGAGTTCAACATCGATCTTTGCCTGTCCTGGGCTCTGTCGGTGATGATCAACTTGGGGAAGGCTTGGACCATAACATCATTGATAAGGTAGATGACTCCAAGGAGGACAAGGTGGATGTTGTTGTTAAGGAGGGGCTTTCAGTAGGTCCCAAAGTCACGGTTCTTGATGAAGAATGCGCGGCTGATGGAGACGGTCCTAAAATTTGTATTGACTTATCTACACAACAAGCTGTTGGTGCATGTTCTATTATTCAAGCAGTGGTGCCTCAGCCTGCTCATGAAGAGTTGGGACACAAAATTCCAGACAAGCAAATAGAAAATTTGGAATTCTTGCCTGGTGGAAATGTCGGGCAGCCTTGTTCTTCAGACAAGCCGGCGCAGCGTCTTGAGAAGCAGGCTATTGTCCCGGGTTGCGTAGAGGAGGGATTGACCGATGTATCGGGGGGAAAAGATGAGTTGGATGAAGATATACCTCCTCGTGGTGTGGTGGACAAGTTGCAGCTTACGAGCTCATCTGCGGTTGCTGATATTTTTAATCTCGATCCAATCATACAGCATGTCAATGATAAGCTCCAACATAAGCAAGGTTTTCAAGTGGTGTCACATGGCAAGCAGAAAGGAGTTCGGGTTCAATATAAATCTGATCGTTCGTTGCGATCTAAAGCTAAGGCTTCCTCGAATTCTTTTTCTGCTTTGTCTCAATGATTAATTTTCTATTTTGGAATATCAGGGGTGTGTCTCGCGCTCCAAATTTCCGTAGATTGAAGTATTTGGTAAACCACCACTCCATTCAATTGGTTGCTATTTGCGAACCGAAAATTCATGCTGCAGAGATCCAATCGATCAGGATGAGACTTAATATGGATCACGCTGCCTTTAATATTGAAGGTGACATTTGGATTTTTTACAAATCTTCTATTTTTGTAGTCTAGTTGGAGAATCTTGTCAGCATTTGTCGTTACATATTAGTTCCACTTTATTTGAGTTTCCTATCACATTTTCATTTGTTCATGCCAAGTGCACGGCCCTTGAACAAATACAATTATGGAATAGCCTTCTTGTGGACAAACCAACTCAATCTGCTTGGTTTATTGTGGGGGATTTTAATGTTATTGTCTCGGAGGAGGAGAAAAGGGGTGGAGTGCCGTTTAGACCAGAGGAGGGTTGGGATTTTTTGAACTTCATGTCTCAGGCTGGGATTTTTGACGTGGGGTACTCGGGGTCTGTTTTTACATGGTGCAATAACAGACATGGCAGGGCGCGCATATGGAAGAGATTAGATAGGTTGCTTATGAATCAGGTTGCGTCAAGTTTGGGTTTGAACTTTGGCGTTCAACATTTATGTAGAGACCCCTCGGATCACGCTCCTTTGCTACTGTCGGCTATAACAAAATTGGACAATAAGCCTAAGCCATTTCGCTTTCAGAATTTTTGGACGTCTAAGCCAGAGATGTTAGACGTTGTTAGGTGCCAATGGAACGGGAGTTTTTCAGGCCCACCATTAAAGGTCCTTGTAGAAAAGCTCCGGAAAGTAAAGGCAGCGTTACGAATTTGGTCCCATGAGGTGTTTGGAGATATCTTTGAATCTGTAAGGGTGGCGGAACATCATGCTAGTAAAGCTGAGGTGAATTACGTTGATGACCCGTCTGAAGCCAATTTAGTTGAGTTACATGAAGCACAGGCCCAGCTAAGGCATTCTCATGGAGTTGAGCATATGTTCTAGCAACAGAAAGCTAGGCTTAAGTGGTTAAAGGATGGGGATAGGAACTCCAAATATTTTCATTCGATGGTAGCCGAACGCCACAGTAAATCAATAATCCATCGCATCAAGTCGTCTAGTGGGAAATGGTTAGAGAAAACTTCTGATATTGAACGGGAGGCAGAATCTTATTTTAGACGGTTGTTCATGTCTGAGTCTTATGGTGAGTCCTTTGATATTCTTGATGTTATCCCGAATTAATTACTGCAAATGATAATGCAAATTTGGAGGAGATTCCGTCCATGGAAGAAGTTAAGTTGGTGGTTTTTGCTATGGATGGAGATAGTGCGGCTGCTTCGAATGGCTTTTCGAGTAAATTTTTTACTTGTGCGTGGGATATCGTGGCAGAGGATGTATATACGGCAGTGGTGAGTTTCTTTTGTGGGGAGGTGATGCCAAAGAGTATTTCTTCAACCTCAATTGTGTTTCTTCTGAAGGTTAATTCTCCTCAAGATTTTACTCAATTCCGTCCGATAAGTTTGTGTAATTTTATAAATAAGGTGGTCTCGAAGGTCTTGTCTGATAGATTGGCTCGGCTTCTCCCTAAGATTATTTCGCCACAGCAAAGTGGCTTTGTGAAAGGAAGGCAAATCTCAGATAATTTTTTGCTGGTTCAAGAGCTGATTTCTGGAATTCAGCAGTCTAATGGGGGGGGGGGGGGAAATGTAGTTTTGAAGTTGGATATGGCCAAGGCTTATGATAGAGTATCTTGGCTCTTTTTGTTGCAAGTGCTACGGCGGTTTGGATTTGGTGAGCGATGGATTGATATGATTTGGCGGTTAATTTCCAATGTTTGGTTTTCGGTTCTTATCAATGGCTCCCCTTGTGGTTTTTTTAGTCATCTCGGGGTTTGCGCCAAGGTGATCCCATCTCACCGGCTCTTTTTGTTATAGGGGCTAAAGTATTAACTAGGTTGCTGAATTCTTTGAGTGGTCAGAGAGGTTTCCTTCCGTTTAAGGTTCCTCCTACATGCCCTATAGTCACTCATTTAGCTTTTGCGGATTGACGTGATTATTTTTTGTAGTGGAGCTAAGTGTACTATGCAGAAAGTTATGAGGATGTTGGAGGACTATTGTAATGTGTCTGAACAGCAGCTTAACTGTCAAAAAAGTTGCTTTATTGCTCACGATGCCTTGTGTGTATCTCGTAAACGGGTTTATTTCACAAATCTCTGGTTTCCATGCTAAGTCACTCCCGATTAAATATCTGGGTTGTACTCTCTACTCTGGGAGAAAGAAAAGTAGTTATTTCTCAGATATCTGTACCTCGATTGCAAAGAGAGTTTTGTCTTGGAAGGAGAAATTTCTGTCTCCTAGAGGGAGGTTGGTGTTACTCAAAAGTGTTTTGTCCTCTATGCCTATTCATATCCTTATTGTATCGTCTCCTACGAAGGGTGTTCTAAGTATACTTGAGAAAGCTTTTGCGAATTTTTTGTGGGGGAGGGCTGAGAGGGGCAATCGATATCATTGGATTAGATGGGAATCGTTGTGTAAGCCATATGCGGAAGGGGGAGTGGGAGTGAGGGCTTTGTCTGATGTGTTTGACTCTTTTTCGTTGAAGTTATGGTGGTCTTTAAGACAACGTCAGTCTCTTTGGACTGAAGTTATGCACCCTAAATACTTACATAAATTACATGCTTGTGAAGTGGAATTTCACCCATTGCAATCGAGTACTTGGAAGAGATTGGTCAGGAGCCAGTCTTTGGCGGATCCTCATATTCAGTGGGTGTTGCAAAATGGCTTGGTGGACTTCTGGCATGAGAATTGGATGGGTACAGGTCCTTTGTGTCAGCGGGTCGAGGTTTTTGGCGATCATAAAGTGGCGGATTTTGTTGTTAATGGTCATTGGAGAGCTAAAATGCTTCGTCAATGGCTCCCGGAATATGTTGTCTCTATGATTCTACAAATACCCCCTCCTGATGTTCAATCTAATCAGCCTGATAGGATGGTGTGGGATTTACATAATTCAGGTTTTTTCTCCATTTCTTCTGCGTATAACTTGGTCCGAAAGGTTTCCAATACTTCAATTTTCTCAGCTAATATTTGGTTGGAAGCTCTACCAGCAAAAATCTCATTTTTTATGATGAGGATGTTGTCTAGTCGACTGCCGGTGATGGAGGAGTTGCACCGTTTGGGTGTGTGCGGACCATCAAGATGTTTTTGTTGTGAAAATCCTGTTTTGGATTCGATTGATCATGTTTTGTGTGCTGGTGAAGTCCCTCGACAAGATTGGGTTTCGTTTCAAGTCGAGGTTGGTGCGTTTGTTACTCCTTCAACGATAAACATGCTATTATTCAATGGTGGCTGCGGCCTGCTAAGAACAAGTTACTTAGATTTGTTTATCAGGTCTTGCCATCACTGATTTGCTGGCATCTTTGGAAAGCTAGAAATGTGGCGTTGTGGGAAGGGAAGGTGCTGACAGCCATGCAAGTGCATAGGTTTGTTTTGTCGGATCTCTGTGATATTTTTCAGTTGTATTATAAGGACATGGAAGCTAGAAGATATTTGTGGCCAACTTTTTATGCTTCATTGGTTGGATGGAAGAAGCCGACTAAGGTCATCTTAGTTAGGTGGATTCCTCCTGCCTTGAAGATTTTGAAATTGAACACTGGTGGCTACTCTCTAGGGAATCCGGGAAGAAGTGGAGGTGGAGGGGTGTTGAGGGATAGTGAGGGAACATTCTTGTTAGCTTTTGCGTGCTACTGGGGAGAGACATCTAGCCTTCATTCAGAATTGAAGGCTTTGTTATTTGGAGTTAAGATGTGTGTTTCGCGAGGTTTCAGTTGCCTACACTTGGAATCTGATTCTTTGATTTTAGTCCAAATGGTTAAGGGGATTAGTAGATACCCATGGGGTTTGCAACGAGAGTTGGATGAGTTGTTAGCTTTTCAACCAATTTTTCATTCCATCACTCATTGTTACCGTCAAGCTAATGTTCCTGCAGATCGGTTATCTAAGATTGGGACGGAGTTAGATTCTAATATTGTTTATGATTCGTTTTTGCAACTGCCAAGATTGGTCCGCGGGGACATCAGATTGGATAAGTTAGGGTATCCTAATTTGCGCTTATTAAATTAGGTGGCATTCTCATTTCTTTAGCTGTGGGACTTTGGACATGTTCCCTACAAGGTTTCTGCCCATTAAAAGCAATCTCAGGGTGCGAGCATTAGAACAGAGAACTAAGAATTAAGATTTCAAACTTCATCAATACAAAGTTGATGGCAATGCAGACAGGACAATCTGGTGATGCTGACTTTGTGGGGTTATTGTTGGAATCCATTCTCAAAGCGATCAAATTGCAGGAAGTGCAAGATTCAGCTTTGATGATATGCGTGCAAAATTTTCAATTGGGCAGGGCAGGACAAAAGCTCTACAGCTTTGCTATTTGTAATGATTATGGAATTGCATCCTTTGCTAGTCTTGCTCTGGTTGGATTTAACGATCACATTGAAGGTCATTTTATGTATTGCTCGTAGCTGCATCCGGTCAAATAGTTTCGCGGATTTGGGATGGATGAATGTAATGCCTATCTCCCCTCATTGTATTCTGTGAATCTCTATTTTTATTAATAAAATTTGGGTTGGCATCCCACCCCTATTTACAGGGTTTGCCAAAAAAAAAAAAAAAGACTATCACAAGTAGAGTACATAAATCTATACTACTAAAAAGAAAAGAGATTTCTAGAGTCAATGAATTCCTAACTACTCTTGAAAGTGAATATTACTGGTTAATTGAGTTTATTATCTTGGCTAAATCATGACTAATTTCCTAATGTACGTGATACTCGCTTTCACTAGTGCCCCAATTATATCCATAACTATCCCTCACCTATATTTAGTGATGAAAAAAATCAGCTATAGATTCATTCAATTCTTTGAAATTACATTGTTAAATCCACAAAGTTATTTCCCTACTTTCGTAAGAATACTCCCTAGATTCAACACTTCCATAAACTGGTGTTAAATCACAACTTTCATTGATGATACAACACCTTTAGATAATCGTAATTAATGATAAGTTAATTATGATTGAAAATTTTGTGTAAATTTCATACTTTTATTTTGTGAGGACCCGAAAATTTTGTGTAAATTTCATACTTTTATTTTAATTTTATATATACACCTTATTATTAATGAATTTAAGTGTTTAATTGTTTTACCACTTGAGAGGTGAATAATAGAAGTTTGTAATGTGAGAATCCAAAATTTATATAAATACTCTTCAAGTTTTACTTAAAAATTTGAAAGTGTTATGTTACTTATATATCGATTTAATTACGTGTTTAATTGCTTTTGTGTAACTTATGTGTTCAAGTGTGTTTTAATCCATTGCAAGATTAAACCCTAGGGATATAACACTAATTTGAACAAATTAATGGGGCAATAGTATGACTGCTAAAAATTATTTGGCCATGGTTGAATAATGTCTTGACACAAAATACATGCATTTGACAAATGTCAAGATTAGTGTTAAAATTATTGCCAAATGACCAAATTGCCATGTGAATATTCGTAAACTACCATGCAAGATATGTCAAGACAAAACCTCCCAAACACCAATTTTAGTTCATTCTTGTCTTGACCACTTCTAAAACCGAGAAAGAAAGAAAGAGTTGACAGACCAAGAGAAAACTTGAAGAAGCTTCCATCCTTCTTCAACCGTGGAACACCAGCCAAGAAACAAGAAACAACTTCAACTCATTTAGCTAAGGGAATCGAGAGAGAGAAACCAGAAATTTTTCCAACCCAAAACCGTGAAGAAATAAGAGGTAATTTACTAAGTTCTTCTTCTTTTTCCTTCTACTTTTAGTTAGTTGTGGCTTAGATTGAATTAGAACCAAGAAAAAGAGGTTTAGTTGGAGAAAGTTGATCCAAAAGCTGGAAATTTCTGGACAACTTGCTGCTTGAAAACCGAGAGGGAAGGGGGTGAAGCTGATTCTACATTTCCAGCTTTTATTGGCAGGGGAAAAGAGTTAAAATTTGCTAACCACACCCTCCATTCTTTCCATATACCTAGGTACTTGTTGCATGTTGAATTTGAGTGAAGAAAGAGGAGTTTTGCTAAAAACCTTAGTTGAAGACTGATTTCTTGCTGGAAATTTTCAGCTTTGGTAAAGGGGAAAAGAGGTTAGTTTCACAGCTTTTCATTCTAAATTTTGGAGGAATTTTACTAGGAGTTCATGATATATGTCTTATCTATTTCTTTATATGATATATAGAATGTTTTACCTTTGAATCTAGTGGAAAGTTGGTGACTTTGGATGAAAACTTGAAGAAACTTGCTGGAATTTTCTGTTGGAACCCGTGTGAGAGAAGTTGGGATTTTTCTAACTTTGTATCTAAAACTTTGGTTGTAAATTGACATATCTTGACTCCATATACCTTCTAACACTTCAGTCTTAGCAAGCATGAGAGTTTTATGGTGAAAAACTTGACTTTTGTGGCTGGAATTCTTGTTTGGAGGACTACATGGCTGCTGGAAAATTTCCAGCTTAGCCGATGATGAATCTTCTAGTTTTGAATGGGTATTTTGGAGGAAATTGGCTGAAAAATCATGTTATGTGCTCTGTGTATGCTGTATTTGTGGTTGCATGCAAGTTTCTTGGTAAAAATTGGATTTGCGAGGGCTGAAATGATCATACAAAGATTGCAAGGTTGTGAGATAATTTGATAGTTTGTCTAGTTAAGCTAGCTGAGCTTTTGGTTTTAAAAACTGAAATTTATTGGAGAGTTTGGTTGAATTTCAAATTTTCATGACCTCATTTTAGTATATAAGTGAATACATGTCGAATTTGGTCGATGTTTGATGCATTGAATGAAAATTTGGTGAAGATATATGGCTGGAAATCCCAACTTTGAAATCCCAACTCAAGGTTAGATTTCATCTTGTAACCTAAAATTTATGCATGCATTGATAAAAAACAACCCTAATTCTCTGTTTTACTCTATATATTCTGGTTGTCCTGATTTAGGAGGAAATAATTGAATCTTAGAGAAAGAGATGGGAGTCGGTCTAGCAGGCGAAACTGTTTTGACAGATTTGAGTTGATTAAATGATTTCGGTTGAATTACTGAGTTTTTCTGGAAATTTTAGTTAAGTCTTAACCAAAAATAATCTACAACAAAATGATAGTGAAATGTACCTTGAATTTGAGGAAGTTTAAGCAAGAATATAGCAAATTAAAGGAAGAAACTTGACTACCCACTGTTGCAAAAGTGTTTCGAACCATACTAAAACAAGTGTTTAGATTTTAACTTTGAATTATAAAATGGAACTTGAACCAAAATTGACCAAAACCTCATCAAACTGTCTTATAACAGTTTTACTATGAAAAATTCATCCAAAATATAGGATAAAATAAAGAAAGTTCATAGGAATACTAAGCTGTCAATCTCTAGGAAATTTATCAACGTTGAATTTTGATTTCTAAAATGACCCTTAAGACCTAGATTCCAACTTTTATAAGAAGTTTAAGTTGTAACTACCACTTAATTACTTAAACTTGTACTCATATCTAGAACTCGTCAGCGAGCCGGGCAGGTGACCTGCTAAACCCTAGGGTATGTCCTAAGGGGAGGTGGGGTTGTCATAGGTAGTATTAGAGCAATCTCATGTGTCTCTGTGTGGGGTGAGCTTAGACCAGGTGATGTTATGGTCCTGATTATATGAATGAATGTAAGGGACTAAGTACTCTTATTGAGCATAATCTAGGACAGGATTATTGAAGCATAAATATTTGTACATTAGGCATAAATCTTTGACATGATACTCGAGGAAATTAGAATTGTATGTCAGGTAGGAATTTGAAATGTGGTTGATTTACACTTGGGAGCGGCCGGCCTAAGTTGTAAATTATCCTATTTTTGGATTTTTGTACTCGAGTACCAAATATTTCATTCAATGATGTATTTGTAAATTGGGAAGGATTTAGTAAATTGCATTACGATGTGATTAGAAATCAAGATTAATTTGGGGAAAAAGAACCGAAGAGACCAAGGCTAGCTTTTGAGAGCTAAAGGTGAAGAGACAGTAGTGAGATCTTGAAGATTAGTGTAAATTCTTCATTGTAAGATGAATAATTCTACTAGTCCTTCAATGGTAAATGGATTATATGCCATCTCTTGCTTAAAAATGTGGTTTTCAGACCTGGAATTTGAGTAAAATACTAGTTTAAGTAAGGACTATGCAGCTATGAATAGTTTTAAACCGTGAAAAGAGTTTTCAACTTGAGGTGAGATAAGTTTGACAAATCTACCATGTGATTAGTATGCTACAGTTTGCAAGTAATTATATGTGAGTTCTCGATGAAATTATGGCTCCTTAAACTTGTTGGAGGATTATTTGGGGCTAATGTCTAATAGGATAAAGATACCTAGTTGTTAAGTTATTAGAAAACCCAATGTATGAAATGTTTGAGTTCATTTAGAATATTTGAGAGCCATTGATGTATTTAGGTAATGATCATACTATTTGATTTGGTATCGGACATAGTAGATCTATAATTTACTAAGGAATTTTTTTATTAGTCTTACTGATGAGGTAATTGGATTGGTAAATGTGCTTGAAGAGATTGTCACTTTGGCTATGTTGGGATGATCATATATGGTAGCTAGTATGAAATAGACTTCTATCAATGAATAAGATTTATTGTATAAATATTTTGATGTATGTAATATTAGTTATATAGAGAGGACACGATGGTTAATGGTATTGAATACTTCTTAAAGTTATTGGAGTAGCTTGGTGTAAGATTGATAACTAACTTTGTCATTATACATAAAATATATTGGTGGATGTTGATTTGGTGCTAAACTTAGACTTGATTATAATTGTGTATATATGTAGACAGTCATAGTTTAAGAGTTATAAGTTATTTATTGCGGGTAGCGAAGGATTTTTATATTATGTTTAGTAAGATTTAAGGATCCATGACTGAAAGGAATGTAAGATATTTTCTTATAATATTAGGTATAAACTCTCACTTCTTCGAAGCACTATAACATACTTTTCATCAATGGAGTCAATTTTACTTGACTTTTGGAGTATACTTGGTACTTCTTATTTAAGCATCTTAATCAAGTTTTATTTGTTATGTGTGAAGTTTGACTTAAAGATGTGGCTCAAAAAGCTTTCAATCAAAAAAATTTATTTCTTCACCATCCTATTTATTGATCTTTAAAGTTGGCTAAAAGTTTGGCTTTGAAAGCAATTTAGAATTTGAGAATTTTTTTTCTCTTGATTGACTTATCTGGATGATTTTTACGGCATTTTCTTAGAACTTCAATATAGATATATATATATTTTTTTATTTTGCCACATTGATCTTGTGCAAGTTTTCAAGATATATTAGTGTGTTTGATGATGCCAGATTGAATTTATCATTAAGCATTGATTTCTCTATAAGCTTGTTGTTGACTTTTGGAAGTTATTGTATTGTAGATTCAAGTTTTTAAATTTCGGATATGATAACCAATCATTAGGCACTACAATGAAATATTCTGAAATTTTGTAAGGAACTAGTCGGAAGGTTAATGATAGCTAGATATTGGAAATGATGCATCATATGTGAGGACCCAAAATTTTACTTATTTTTATTTTATTTTACTGGTTTATTTAAATATTTATCCACTCGTTTTCTTCGAATAATTATTTCAACTCTTTTAGAACCATTTACATGGAACTACGACTTGCATACATTTTTAAAATGTCCCGTTAATAAATTTAAATTTTGGAAACTCGTTTAGCGAGATTTAATGAATACGCGTTTGGAGGCAATAATTGATTTGAGAGTACAGTGACCTTGGAGATTTGAGAACTCATGCGTTAATCTTAAAATAGGTATTTTTATGATTAAATACCCTAGTATTAGTTAGTTATATCATCGTTATAAGAATTTCTTAGAAATTTCGCTTTATCACGCACAAGTCAGAAGTTCGCGTTTTCACGCGCGCGACTAATTGGAGGATTTTAGAAATTATTTCTAGACTATTAAGAGTGAATAATATTAGTGTTAAAGTAAGTGCATTAGAGGTATAATGCACAAGTGAAACAAACTCGAGAGGAATCGAGCACGAAACGCGCGTGTGCGCGAGTTGACTTTTGGCACCTTTTGGCCAACAACTTAAGCTTCTCAAGGAAGCTTCATTTCAGCCAAACTAGGGGTGTAAACGAATCGAGCCGCTCGCGAGCCGCTCGCGAGCGGCTCGATTCAAGCTCGAGTCGAGCTCGACATTTTTCGAGCTCGAGTCGAGCTCGAGCTGGTCGAGTCAAACTCGAGCTCGAACTCGAGCTCAAAATATTAAGCTCGTTAGCTCGCGAGCCGGCTCGCGAGCTCGAGTATATATATATATTTTTTATTTTTATTTTTATTTTAATAGTAAAATTACATAAATATCCTTAATATTTTATTATTTATTAATAAAAAATATTATTTTATTTATTTTTTTAAAAAATAAAATAATTATTTTTATTTTTTCGAGCTCGAACTCGAGCTCGAGCTCGGCTCGAATCGAGTCGAGCTCGAGCTCGAGCTTCAAAATTGCCAGCTCGTCGAGCTCGAGCTCGAGTTCGAGTTCGATGAAATTAAGTCAAGGCTCGACTCGATAAGGCCAAAGCTCGACTCGGCTCGGCTCGTTTGCAGCCCTAAGCCAAACCCACTCTCTCTCTTACCTTCAAGCAGCCGGCCATCAAGAGAAGAAAAACAACCAAAAAGCTCTTCAATTTTCTCCACCAAATCTTCACCATTTCATCTCAAATTTCACCCACACTTAGCTAATCACTTGGAGATTACATTAAGCTAGGAAGAGAGTTTGCTTTCCACGGTTTTCTTTAGCTATCAAGGGCCGAAAATTTCTGCTTGGTTCATCTACACAAGTAAGCAACGATCAACCTTTCAATTCTTGGTTTATAGAAGATATCTTGCACTTATGAGTTCATGGTTTCTGTGACAGCCCCACCTTCCCCTAAGGCGAACCAAAGGGTTCGGCGGACCGCCTGCCCAGCTCTCGCCAGGATTCGTTCACTCACATCAAAGAAAGTAAGATAAAGCCTCGAGAATAAGCGGAAACGAAACCCAGACTTGAAACATATACTTACATTTATCCCAAGCTCAACCAAATATACAGTCCCAAATGTATACATAAGCTTTAAATTCTTAGTACATTCCAACCCTAATCAAGCACTAGAACGAGATCAAAAGCCAAAACAATACAAAAGGCTAAACTATACTATACAGGTCTCTCGCCCTTGCTCGCAACCCCTGTTAAGGAAAACAAAAGACGTGGAATGAGCTAAAAGCCCAGCGAGGTTCTATATACTCAACTAGCAATTAAACAAGGACATTAGCACGTAACAACAAGTAATCCAGATAACATTTACAATATAAAGCAAGAGTAACACATTCATTAAAAGGATACGTGAAGCCATTCGTTCATTCGTTCATCGACCATCCATTCCTTCAATCATTTAGAAAAATTTCATTTGTCATTGAAAATCCCTCCGTCATTCTTGCCATTCATTCGTTCATTTCGTTCTTCCCCTTCTGGCCAGCGCACTGGCCAGTCCTTCCCAAACTTCATGGTCATACTCGAGTATACCAAACATTCACATTAACCCAGAGTCATTAATCGCCCGACCGAGTCCGCTTCTGGCTCGAGTCGACCAGTAACAAAAGGCAAGGGCCCAGTTCAGCCAGAAGGCTTACATTCATGCACAAGTAACATTTAATCATTCAATCATTCCAATGTCACGTTCATTTGGGCCGAGTGCGATAAAGTACACACTCGCCTAGTAAAAATCATTTTTTGCAATCATTGAGAACATTTAACATTTAATCAAGTATTTCAACTAGCCACATAGTCAATGAAACATAACGTATATAGAACACTCACCTAAGCAAGCAAAACGTCCAAAGTATCCCTCCGGATCTCAACCCTAGTCTCCAAGAAACCCTAAGAGTAATCAAGAGAATACATTATGGTTCTATCATCAAAATATGTGGGTGAGTCAAAGAAATCCGAATAAAACTAATACAAAGTAAAAGTATGATTTTAGAAGTGGAAAGAGTACATTTTGATCAAAGGAAATGAGTAACTAAAGGTTTTCCAAACCAAACATGAAAACTAAATTCAGAAGGGTTTCAGAAAATTTCATCGGAAAATTTGGAACAGCGACACGTCAGAATCCGGCCAGAACTTGGCCGGATATCCGGCCGGATAGTGAACAGTGATTTTTTTCCTCTTTTCGTAAGTTTCTTTGTTTGGCTCAAAACTAACACATCTACAAGGATATAATGTATAACAAGTGTTTTGGGTAAAATCATATGCAAGAGGAAGATAAAACACCTTAAATTCACATCAAATTCTCGTTCGTTAAAATAGGTTTCGAAGCCGGGAAACCCTAAGCCACTCTTGTTTGTTTTGGAAAACAATTGAATAAACATTTGAAGTTCAAACTAACCTTTGTAACTATGCATCATGGTAAAACGAAATGGTATAAGTGCAAGTAAAGTGACTCATTTAACTCTACTAAAGTGGCACTAAGTTACTCTAAGCCAAGCAAATCCAATGCATCACAAAATCACATTCCAATCTCATTTCCATTTACTCAAGTTCAAGAAAATAAACGGACAGCATTTCCCTTTGTTTTTCCTTACTTTTCCATCCTACAACCAACCACAAATCATACCATTCAATCACAATTTCATATACAAATCATGAGCTATCAAACACCCTTAAAATGCAAGCAATTGAAGCTTTACAACCATCCAAAACCAGGCCCAAATATTCCATCATAACTCAGCACACACAACTCCAATTCAGTTGATTCCAAATCCATATGAAAGCTAAGATACAAGGCTACAATTCTTAAGAAGGCATAAAAAGCTAATTCATTCATCTTCCCAGCCAAAAGAGCCAATTACAGATGCTGATTATCATTCTCGGACAGAAACAGGGCAGCAGGGGTAAAATAGTCATTTCACAGGATACAGTGCTCCGATTGAGCTGAAATTTTACAGGCATAATCTACACTCAATTCTCTACAACTTTCATGTTTTGAGCTAAGTCCAATTCGGTCTCCCTCATGACCGAACAACACTGATCAGATTAGGGCAGAAAAATTCCCAATAAATCAGAAATCTAACCAACTCTCCACTAATCCACAAAATCATCCATTAATCATGTTAGCAAGCCACCATAGGCCACTAATTTGCAACTATTGGAAACAAAAAGGATGTTCTTAGCAATCTTACCTTAAAACCTCAAAGAAAGTTGGTACCTTAGACTTCCTCCTCCCAAAACAACTCCACCAAGGCCTTCAATTTCCCTTAGCTAGCACTTGTATGGTGTAGTTTTCAATTTGGTTGGTTAAAACTCAAGATTTGGGCAAGGATTGGAGCTAGAAATGGAAGAGGTTTTCCTTGTTTTTCTCTTCATGAAGTTCGGCCAAGGCAAGGGAAAATGAGAGGAAAATTGGTCAAAAATTTGGTTTGAAGAAAGTTAATCTTCTTGGTCAAAGTCCAACTTCCAATCAAATCATGACACATGGCCTCTTGAAGTTTCTAAGCTTATCTATTCTCCTCCAATGATTCAAGTAGCTAACTAACCTCTAATTATCTTCTAACACCATGTAGAATAATATCACTTAGTATTTCATCACCTAATCGGCAAAATTATATCGCACTAGCGGGCCCCACATCTAACAAATGCACTTCAAGTTACGTACACTAACTTATACTAAGAAAATGATTTAAAAATTGTACTTACTTGTAAAATGTACAAAATATTTAATATTTTCAAAGGACAGTATAAAATATAGGCACAGAAATAAAATAATACTTGAAAATGTGAAAATTTTCGGGTTCTCACAGTTTCACATGGGTAGCTTTAAATAGTTGAAAAATTGGTGTGTGGGCTCTATGAACTCCCACTATGGCTTGTTGGACTGATTTATGGTGTTTTGAAGTTGTTAATGTTGGTTTAGTACTTAAATTAGTAGAAATAAGTGATATTATGGAGGATAGCTCAAAAGAGGTGAAGGGGAGAATTTTTCCGTTTCTGCCCTTGTGATGTCTGTGGCCCTTAGGGCAAATTTTTGTGATTCCAATGACTTAGTTATGATGTATATATATTGTGTGAGATGTGTAGAAAGTTTCATCAAAAAATTTCATGATTTGGTTGGCCAAATGATGTGATTTCGGAAGTCAGCAAAACTAGAAAATTTTCTCGTAACTGCTCTGGCAGTGTTTTTATTTTGACTATAACTTTTTGCTCCTGTTTCACGTCTACACTAGGAGCTCTGTTTTGAGCAGCGAATTGATGCTCAAATATGAGCTAGTTGTGGACAGATTTTGAAAACAATTTCTTCTAAGAAATTGTATCTTTATGAATCTAGTTTTCTACGCCACTGACCACGCTCAATTCCAAGTTGAATTGAGTGAGTTGTGGCTGAAGTTCGAAACTGACTCAGGGATTGAAAACCCTCATTTTGGACTGATTTGTGACCACTCTTGATTTGGGACTTGTTATTCCGAGTTTCTTGGTGTTAGTCACCTACCAAATGCATCTTGGATGTTTCTCAGACTTTGTCTTAAAAAATGAACCGTGTTTGAGAAAATTTCATTGGCCAAATGTTTAAGAAAGGGGAAAAACAAAATGCAAGGCAGATTGCCTTAAAAATTTTAGAAACTTTAGTGGCTTTGTTAACTAGCTTCCCGAATGAATTTTTATATGAAATTTGACATAGGGATAGCCCTCATATGGTAGTATAATACTGCCAAATTTGGCGCTATTCCGAGTCCGTTTTGATGCCCAACTAAAGTCACAAAGTTCCAGTTTCAAATCTGAAATTTTTCTAGTG
This sequence comes from Coffea humblotiana, assembly GCA_023065735.1. Classification (NCBI taxonomy): domain Eukaryota; kingdom Viridiplantae; phylum Streptophyta; class Magnoliopsida; order Gentianales; family Rubiaceae; genus Coffea; species Coffea humblotiana. The sequence continues at coordinate 7,312,428 of CM041208.1, read as the reverse complement.
AACTTCATCTCGTGCCAATTTTGAGCTGCTATATCTTAGTGTTCAAAACTCTAATTCTTATTCTATTTGTTATGTTTTAAACCTTGTTTGCAACTCTAATTGAGTTCCAAATTTCAGAGGCTAGATTGAATTCTGTGAATTTTGCCGAATTTTCAAAATTGGCCAAAAACCAACCTGAAACCGTCTTGGTAAGTTTAAAGCAGCAATTTTGAACTGAATTTTGAACGTTTTCCATTTGGAATCATGGAAAAGTTTCTTCTAGGAACTTTTAGTACTTTGGAATTAGTTTCCAACGGTACTAAGGTTTCTAATTTTGGACTTACGGAGAGTGAGTTATGATTTTTCCAAAAGTACACCTCAAATCTGGAAATTTTCAAACTTGACGGGAATTGAGTCTTCGAGACTCTTCCCTATCATTCGATACTACTTGATCATTTTGGACTTGTTTTCACAAAGAAAATTAGTTTTTCCTTGTGCGTTTAAATATCACCTTTAAACCTTGAATTTGAGCAAGTTAAGACTCATTTTTTTAAAATTTTTCTAGATTGCACAAGTGTGCAATCTTTCGTGATAATTGGGGGTTTCTAAGTAGTGGTTCATTACTAATTGTTCAGGCACTCAAGAGGACTTTCAAGAGGATCCCACGGTGGATGCCTGAACGCTCAAGTGGGCATTACTTCTTTGTTTATTTGGTGAGTGTCAAGTGCATGGTTTGCTGCATCTACTTGATTTATCTTACTTAAATACGTGAATATTACTTGATGAGACGAGTGTATACTTAATCACACTCGCTCTCCTTTACCTAACGTGCTACTCAACTTGTTATGTGATTACTTGAACTTTCTTGCATTGAACTTGGTTTTGAAGTCGATTGGAATGAATCTCCTCGACTCATAATTGAACTGTATGACTGCCGATTGGAGTGCGCTCATTGGCTTATAACGGTATTTGTTGATTGGACTGAATGTCATCGACTATTATAATTGTAATCGTAAAATCGAGTCTTTGAGCGATAGCATGTATCACACCGATTCGGGTGGAAGGTACCTCTCATGTCATTTCAGAACCATAAACAATTATAGTCGGTTCACTGAGCGGTAGTATGTACCACATCGATTCGGGTGGGAGGTACCTCTCATGTCGTCTCAGAACCATAAACCATTCTAAATCGATTGGAGCGATGTCTCGTCGACTACTGAGCGGTAGTCTGTACCATACTGATTCGGGTGGGAGGTACCTCTCATGTCGACTCAGAGTCATAAATAAAGTATAAGTCGATTGGAGCGATGTCTCATTGACCACTGAGCGATAATATGTACCACACCGATTCGGGTGGGAAGTACTTCTCAGGTCGACTCAGAACCACAAACACATAATCAATTCCCTGAGCGATAGCATGTACCACACCAATTTAGGTGGGAGGTACTCTCATATCGACTCAGAACCATAAATGAATAAGTGAAGTTCCACCGACTTAATTACCTACGCGGGTGACAGAATGTCATCATGAGAAAATTTTGGATTGATCTTTGGCGAAACAAATAGGAATTAGCTCTTGAGAGCTCATGTATCCTCAGTGAATATGTTTAATTGAAAATTGTGAATTACTTGAATGTTACAACTTTATTTTTCGCTTAAATGATATTGTATTTAAATTACGTGTTTCGCATGTTTTCTTGACCTCACGAGCATTCGCTCACCCCATAAATTTGTTTTCCTTAACAGGAGTCGAAATGGAAGGAATTATGGAGAGGTCGACTTGATGGCATTTTGATTAAAATATTAATGTAATTGATTAGACGACTTTCGGAAGACTGCATTTTGGGGAAAGTGATGTACTTTTGAGAACTTGAGTTGTAATACCTGAAAGTTTGTTTAAGGAAGTGACTTTTCTTACTTCGACTGTCATTCTTTAGTTGTTTATCTTAAGTTTGAATTGAAATTGTATTGAGTTCTGGCGAGAGTTGGGCAAGCGTTCCGCGGATACCCTTGGGTTCGCCCTTGGGAGAAATGGGGGCGTCACATCATAGAGTAAGAAGATGGATAAGATTAACATAAGGCTCAGGTTAATAGATTTTGAACTAATACGACAAGACTTAGATGGATGAGAATAAGAAAATGAATTATTTTGCAGTGGAATTCAGAGGAATGTAATATGTGGAATAGGTTATGATTACAAGGGCAATGATATTATGGTGAATCGTTGCAGTTTAAGGGTCTAAGGAAATGCTTATTATCATAAAATGTTTTATAAGGAGTTGACCCTTAAGCCCTTAAGCTGCAAGAAGCAAAAGAGGGTGAGATCATATTTGGAAATTTAAAAGTTAGCATATTTGATCTATTTATCGTCTCATAAGTTTAGAAGTAAGGACAGACTAATGTTGAAGTCATGACTTGATAGTTCTATTGAATGGGATGATATTATTGGGATATTTGTACTCGACAGTTAGTGTGAGATAGGCTATGATCAATCTGAATGAACATCCCGAACTTTCATGAATAAAGGTAGGAATTTCGAGAACGAAATTCTTTTAAGGGGGAAGAGTGTGAGGACCCGAAAATTTTGTGCAAATTTCATGCTTTTATTTTAATTTTATATATATACCTTATTATTAATGAATTTAAGTGTTTAATTGTCTTATCACTTGAGAGGTGAATAATAGGAGTTTGTAGTGTGAGAATCCAAAATTTATATAAATACTCTTCACCTTTTACTTAAAAATTCGAACGTGTTATGTTACTGATCTATCGATTTAATTACATGTTTAATTGCTTTTTGTCTAACTTATTTGTTCAAGTGCGTTTTAATTCATTGCAAGATTAAACTCTAGGGATATAATACTAATTCGAACAAATTAATGGGGCAACAGTGTGACCACTAAAAATTATTTGGCCATAATTGAATAATGTCTTGACACAAAATACATGCATTTGACAAATGCCAAGATTCTTGCCAAGTGTTAAAATTATTGCCAAATGACCAAATTTCCATGTGAATATACCTAAACTACCATGCAAGATATGTCAAGACAAAACTTCCCAAACACCAATTTTAGTTCACTCTTGTCTTGACCACGTCCAAAATCGAGAAAGAAAGAGAGAGTTGAGAGACCAAGAGAAAACTCGAAACTTCTATCCTTCTTCAATCGTGGAACACTAGCCAAGAAACAAGAAACAACTTTAATTCATTTAGCTAAAGGAATCGAGAGAACAGCACAAAACCATGAAAAAATAAGAGGTAATTTACTAAGTTCTTCTTCTTTTTCCTTCTACTTTTAGTTAGTGATGTCTTAGATTGAATTAAAACCAAGAAAAAGAGGTTTAGTTGGAGAAAGTTCATCCAAAAGTTGGAAATTTCTGGACAAGTTGCTGCTTGAAAACTGAGAGAAAAGGGGGTGAAGCTGATTCTGCGTTTCCAGATTTTATTGGCAAGGGAAAAGAGGAAAAATTTGCTAACCACACCCTCCATTCTGTCAATATGCCGAGGTACTTGTTGCATGTTGAATTTGAGTGAAGAAAAGAGGAGTTTTGCTAGAGAAAACCTTACTTGAAGACTGATTTCTTGCTGGAAATTTCCAACTTTGGCCGAGGGAAAAGAGAGCTTAGTTTCATAGCTTTTCATTCTAAATTTTGGAGGAATTTTACTAGGAGTTCATGATATATCTCTTTCTTTATATGATATATAGGATGTTTTACCGTTGAATTTAGTGGAAAGTTGGTGACTTTGGATTTCAAATTCACTACTTAACTGCAATTTCAAAGTGTAAATTTCTGACAAATTCTTAGCAACAATGAGCATGTCATCAACATAAAACAGCAAATAAATAAAAGAACCATCATCTAACTTTTGGAAGTAAACGCAACTATCATACATGCTTCTTGAATAATCATGATTCAACATAAAAGTGTCAAATCTCTTATACCACTATCTTAGAGACTGTTTTAATTCATATAAGGAATTCTTTAGCAAACAAACATGGTCTTCCTTTCTTTCAATTTCAAATCCCTGAGATTGTTTCATATAAATTTTTTCTTCAAGTTCACCATCCAAGAAAGTTGTCTTAACATCAAACTACTCCAATTAAATCATATATGACAATTAAAACAAGTAAAATACGAATAAAATTATGCTTAACAACAGGTGAAAAATACTTCTTTAAAATCAATACCTTGTACCTGACTATAACCCTTTACAACAAAACGTGCGTTGTACCTTACATTTTTGACCTCTGGAATACTTTCTTTCTTCTTAAAGACCCATTTACATCCAACAATTTTCTTATATGGAGGCGGCTTCACAAGAACCTAAGTTCCATTTCGATGGAGAGACTCAATTTTTTTATTCATCGCAACCAACCACTTAGCAGAATCATCACAAGAAATCGCATCTGAATAAGTAGTAAACTAATCAACTACATCACTTTCTTCTGTAATAGACAAACCATATGCAACCAAATTTGCATATCTTTGTGGTGGTCGAATATGCCTCCTTGGTCTATCTCTGGTAATGAAATATTCTTTCTCTTCTGAATTATTTTCATCAGTAGATTCATCTGAATCTACTGGCACTTGTTGAATAGAAGGACCAGATCTACTAATCTCAACCTCCACCTGTTTCTGCATACTATCATCTGTTTGACAAGAACTAGACAACTCCTTTTTGAAAGATAACATAGAGAATTAATCAAAAATAATATCTCTATTGATTATAAATTTTGGAGATTTGGGATCAGAACACCATAATCTGTATCTTTTCACCCCAAAAGTATACTCAAGGAAAATATATTTTTTAGGTCGAGACTCTAATTTTTCATCATTTACATGCATGTATGCTATACACTCAAAAATTTTAAAATTAGAATAATCAGTAGAAGTACTTGACCAAATTTTCTTAGTAGTTTTGAAATTAATAGTAACAGAAGGAGCACGGTTGACAATATAATGGGTCATAGAAATTGGCTCAACCCAAAAATCGTTTGCCAACCCTGCGTTAGAGATCATGCACCTCGCTCTCTCCAAAAGTATTCTTGTTATACGTTCGGTCATACCATTTTGCTAAGGCGTCATCCTGACAGTGTGATACCGAACAATTCCTTTATTCTTGTAAAATTCATCAAATTCTCTTTCACAAAATTTCATGCCATTATCTGTTCTAAACCATTTGATCTGTTTACATGTCTGTTTCTCAATCAAAATTTTCATTGCTTGAAAGTGACGTAAACATCATTCTTATGTTGAAGAAAATAAATTCAAACTTTTCTTGAATAATCATCAATGAAAGTCAACATGTACCTGGCACCACTCTTAGATGGAACACGAGATGGACCCTAAAGATTTGAATGGATATAATCAAGAGTACCTTTCGTCTTATGGATTGTTGGAGAACTGAAACTAACTCTTTTTTGCTTACCAAAGACACAATGTTCACAGAATTCCAATGACCCAATACTTTGACTGCAATAAAGTCCCCATTTGCTTAGTATGTCCAAATCTTTCTCGCTCATATATCCCAAACGCATATGCCACAATTTGGTGATGTCAGAATCAGACAAAGATAATGATGACGAAACTGCAACCGAGCCTGTGACAGTAGATCCCTGTAAAATATATAAATTACCAACCTTGAAAGTTTTCATTACAATGAGAGCACCTTTAGAAACCTTTATAACGTCATTTTCACCTGTGTATTTGTAACCTAGAATCTCTAGGGTGGCCAAAGAGAGAGATTCTTTTTCAAATTAGGAACATGTCTAATATTAGTGAGCGTTCTCACAATACCATCATGCATTTTTATTTGGATTGTATCCTTACCAACAATATTACAAGCGGCGTTATTGCCCATTAAAATAATTCCACCATTATAAGATTCATAAGTGAAAAATAAATCCCTATTAGGACACATGTGATAAGAGTATCCCGAATCTAAAATTCATTCATTTTTAGACCTTGTCCTATCATCAGTCACAAAGAAAATATTTCCTTCATTCTCATCAGTTGCAACACCAGTTTCGACAGTCTCAATATTTTCTAATCAGGTTTTCCCTTTTGTTTCAATCTGTTTTTCAATTTGAAACAATTTGCCTTAATGTGCTCCATTTTATGACAATAATTGCACTCCACATTTCTATGTCTGGATTTAGATCTAGATTTAGATTTACAATTGTGAAATTCTCTTCTCTCAATTCTGCCCCTAACAACTAGATCTTCTGTCCGACCTCCATTAAATTTTTCAGTAATATCTCTGTCTATCTACTCCTTAGCTTTTAATGTAGATTTAATTTTTCGATACAAAATTATTTCTTTTTCATAAATCATACTATCGCGAAAATGTTTAAAAGATTGGGAAAGGGAACACAAAGTAACAAGGCCTGATCCTCATCATCAATTTTCAAATCTATATTCTCAAAATCCATAATAGTGGAATCAAATTTATCAAGATTTGAGAGTATAGATGTACCTTCAATCATACGAAACATATACAAACTTTGCTTTAAATAAAGTCAATTTTCAACTGTGTTTTTCATGTACAAGGCCTTAAGTTTGTCTTACATAGCCTTTGCCAAAGTTTCAGTGGCTACCTTCCGTAAAATCTCGTCAAAGAGATTTAAGATAATACTGGATCTTGCCTTCTTATCCATCTCAGCAAAATTTGCATCTGTCATACCCTATGATTTTTTCTCAATTTCGTGTATCGCTAAATCAACTCCATTTTGAACCAAATTAACCTTCATTTTGAGCTGCCACATCCCGAAATTGACATTCCTGTCGAATTTCTCGACAATAGTCTTGTTATTGTCATTATTGCCACAAAATCCAAAACCTCCGAAGAAACTCTAATACCAGTTTGTTAGATTTGAACCCAAGAAATTGTCGAAAGGATTTTTGGCAACTCCCAAAAGACAAATAACAAAACAAAATAAATAAAATAGGAACCCATGAATTTACGAGAATCGGTCAAATTGACCTACGTCCACGGGCGGAAGAGTAGCAGTATTTTACTATGAAAAAGAGAGTACAAAAATGTCTTAACAAAGTGTTCCTAGGATCAAAGTACCTAATACTTAAAACACAAGAGAGTCAAAAAATATTTAACTAAACAAAAGGTTTAATGATCCAAAAGTCCAAATAGCCTATTAATACTCTCTTGGTTTGGTAACAGCCCACTATATTTATAGGCAACTAAGGGAAAGGCTCCCTTATACAAAAGGTGATGTTGGACAAAACCACTTTAACATAACCAAATTCTAAATTTTATACCGTAAGAAGCATTATGAACCTAGTTTCAAATGCAATAAACGGAACTCAATTCTGACTTTCCTATACGAAATTATAGCCACTTTCCCAAAGCTATGCAGATCTCCCTACGAAAATTTCTAGCGAGCAAAAGAATGTTTTTCCAAAATCTCCTCTAGCCAAACTCCCAACTTTCCTTCATGTTTCTATCACAAATCCAAACCTTAAACTAACCAACATGTTATAAGGCATATGGTGTCAATTTCTAACAAAGAAATTGCCTACAAAACCAACTAGAAAGATTAATCCTAGACGATCAAAACAACCCATCAAAATTTCACATATTCAAAACTCTAAACTAAACTAGTTAGATTATGCACCAAAGATGGAAATTCACATAATGAAGCCACAAGTGCCTACAATACTAGAAATCTCATGGCAAAACAACAAGGACTCTTCAAAGCTGGAGTTTCTTATTTAAAGCTAGAAATTGCCACTACAAGCTAAAAATTTCTATAATGAAGTCAAAATAACATATAAAATCTAGAAAATCCACATGGCAAAACTAATAGATCTTAATCGAGCTCAAACCAACATATCAAAGCTGAAATTTCTCCATTAAAGCTGGAATCTCCAAATCATGAAATTTTCCATAGAATCCACCAAAAATCAAGACTTAAATCCACTGAAATGCAAGTTAAAAGAGAAGAAATGATTTCAAGTCATGATTACCTTTAATCCTATGAAGAAGAGCAACCAAAGCTTCCTTTTTTCTCCAAATTCCACCACCCAAGGTTTTCCTCCTTCTTTAAAGTTACTTCCTATGGATTGGATTGTAAATTTATGGTGAAAACCTCAAGGATTCAAGCAAGGTTCTAGGTTGAAAAAATGGAGTTTTTTTCTCTCTTTTTCCTTGCTAGGAGAGTGGCCAAAGGAGGGGAAGCAGATGAGGGTTTTTGTCAAATTTTCTTTTTATTAAAGGCTAAGAAAGGTCTTGGTCCAAGTCAAAGCTCCATGGCTTGGTTAACAAATAGCTTCCAATGGTTAATTCTCATCTAATGGTCTTTCAAATACGAAAATATCTAGTCAAATCTAATTATCGTTTAACACCTTATAAAATAATATCTTTTTACACAAAACTCCTCCTAACCTTCAAAAATTTATCGCACACACCTCACTAGTGGGTCTTACCACCATAATCTTCTACGAATTTAACATGCACTAACTTATACAAGAAAAATGATTAAAAATCTTAGCTCACTTATAAAAATATCTAGAAAATTAAGGTAATAAAGGAAAGTGAAGAAAATGTATTCAAAGAAATAAAATAAAATATAAAATAATTTTCGGGTCCTCACAGTTTGTATGTTTTATTGATGTTGAAAATTGTGACAGATCTTGACGACTTTCTAAACTTTTGCTAATTATTAAACTGCTAGAAGTATTATGACTACTTTGGTTTAGTCACAATTAAAGTTATGATGCTATTAAATTGACAATGTAATTTATTTATTATCTCTCCTTTTTTTTGGTATAATTATGCACACATAGTATTGGTTCAAAATCTTTGTCCAAATCACGAAAAATAGGGGACTAACTTCATAAACGGAATTTCTCTTCATAGCAAATTTTAATTGTTTTGATACTCAAATTTTCTCCTATATTTACCAAAAGGATTTATTGGTCTATGTTTAACTAAATTTCTAAGGAGCATGGCCAAGATACCTCTAGTTATAAATATACATAAGAATAAATACAAGAAATAAAGTGATAGAAGAGATGTCATCCATGTCACTTGAACTCTAAGCTCTCCATCTTCATTCTCAACTTTGCCTATATCTTGCTACATGCAAGGATTAGATGAAACTAACTATACTAAGCTCTACTACATTAATGAACTAGGAAGTTTTAGTGAAAAACTAATATTTTATGTAGTTTCTTTAGGTTCCAAAGTTATGAAAATATGCCTTCAAACCCCTATTTATATGTAAATTTAACCTCCAAATGAGTTGTTAAACTTGAGGTGAGATGCTTCATGAGATTCCCAAAATATGCTTCTACAAGTCTCTAAGCTACAGCTAAAATTCTTGCTGGAAATGAGTTGTAAAAGCTGTGAAAAAATAAAGCAAATGGCTGTGCAAGTTATGACGGGCTTTTGATATACGTACAAGTTAAAATCTGATTTACACCCGTTTGACTGCAAGTATACAGGTCAAATTAGTAGTTTAGGGCATGTATCGGATCGATCTCACGACGAAGAGTGAACAAATACCGGTGTTACTCAAACTTCTCTATTATTTAGACTATAAATGAATTATAATGAATGAAACCTACTGAACTTATGCAAAATAACAAATGAAAACTCCTTAGGTTATGGTATCCCTAACTACTCATGCAAGTGCCATTTTTGGATCATTGAAAACTACTATCTAGACTAGTTATGGTGTAATTTCCTTATGCATATGAAACCTACTTTTGTAGTGAATCAATTATACTCATAACTAATCCATACCTATTCTCATGGTTATGAAATTAGTTACAAGTTCATTTATTCAGTAAAATTACATGAAATGAATCACTTAAAACCACATAGGTGCACCTCTACTCTCGTGAGTTTACTTCCTATGTTTAGCACTTCTTGAACCAGTGTTAAATCTCAATTTTCATTGCAAAAACAACACCTTAGATAATCACAATTAATGGTACCAGATTAATCATGATTTAAATAGTCAAAATGCTAAATAACTTGCTCAAATCATAGCAATCAAATAACGAAATAATAAACACTAACAATCATAGGAAGTTCAACCAAACCCAAGGTATAAACTTTAAAGATACATATTAAACACAAAATTTAGAACTTGTATATTAACTAAACTTGGAATTAAGTACAAAAGATAAAGAGTTGGAGAAAAGATAACCCATGTCACTTGAGTTTCAACTCCTCCATCTTCATCCTCCATCTTCATCTTTGCCTAGCTAATAAACAAGAAGGATGAACTAACTAGCTAAACTACTATCCTACACTAAGAAAAATGGAAGAACTACATTTCTGCAATCTCCAAGTTTCTCCCCTATGTCTCTCTCTAGTCCCTTCAATCTTGCAAGTTTTAGCTATATAAAGATGAAAGGTGGTCAAGAAATGAGGCCTATACCACCCTTTTACAGTTGCAAAGTAGTTCTCACATGTCTGGCATTGCATGTGACTTGTTGGAGTTGAAAATAAGTTTTCCACGTAAAGAGCAGCCTTCTCTGACCATAATCCGGCCAAGTTTCGGCCGGATTGCTACAGTGACATTTTGGTGCAATTTCTGCTCAATTTCCAGCTCTGCTCCGTTTTTACCTCAATTTCAACTGAACTTTTCTTGATGATAAAAGGTGATTTAGCTCTTGACCAAAGCATAAAAATTGTAACCCTTTGAGTTAAATTTCCAATGCATCAAGAATCACCTCATTTGGATCTGTGTAGGCTGATAAATGACCGAAATACCCTTGATTGCTCACTGCCCTGTTTCAGCTTCGACCAATAGAAATTAGCTACTGTAATTCGGCTTTTTGACTTAGAAAACATTCAAACTGGATTCATATGTCTTCATCAAAATTGTAGATCTATCTCTTATCTTCAAATGGGTTCAAGAATCATGTCAATCCGATCATTGTAGTTGAAATTATAGCCAAAATACGAAAATGTGTCAAAACTGTCAAAAATGCACAAAATCCAAGTAAAAAGTGATGAAAACCTCATTTAATCACTTAAAACATTTTTCACCAATTATAGCCAAAATGATTCATTTTCTTCCAATAATATAACAAAAGTGACTAAAAATAATATAAAATATCATTCAATTATTATGTAAATTAGTCACTTGTCAAGTTACATAGTCACCTTAAGAATATGTGTGTCAATACGCATGGTTAAGGCCACATATTGCACCTACGTTTTAGTTCCCCTGCATTTTATTTTTCCTTTTTTGCTCTAGCTAAAATGAGGAATTAAAATGTGGGTTCCCCAGCGTATTTGGGTCACATTTCTTACTTAGAAAATTGCTCTTGTTCATTTAATCCTTTCCAATTCACCTTTGAATTGCATCATATATGTCACTTGATTTCTTCTCCATTTGAATTGATCAATAATCACCAAAACCTACAAATGCAACAAGTTTTGCACATTAAATTGCTCAAATGCAAGTTTTGATTATAAAATGGAGCTTTGAAAATGGTGGCTTAAAATAGCAAATTTCATCTATAAAAACCCTAAAAACATTCCAAAAATAAATAAATTAACATACTAAAAACATGGAAAATAAACGCTTATTAATTAACAATTGACCATCTTCCCCCTATGAGATTGATACCTAATGTCCCATATGCTCGATAAATTATCTGTATCCTTATAGAAAACAGGGTATTTAGGTTTATAAATTTGGAGTGAAAACCTCCTAAAGTTTTTGGTGTCATTGTCGGGAAAGATTTGGTTCAATATTGGTTTAAAAAATAACTTTATTTGTTTAGGCATTTTTACTTACTTTTCTTATGTTTGTCATATCTAGCATCCTGTTTGTTGCTTCTAGTGTCTTGTTGAGTCTTCAAATTTTGTGTTTAGTGTCTTATTTTATTTGTATCTTTTTGACTAATATTACTTTTGAGTGTTTGAAGGCTTTTTTAGGTTTGAAGAAGGATAGTCAAAAGGGAGGATCAAAGCTTTAGAGAAGGAACTTTGGCAATCGACCTCGACTACTTCGAATGCTTCTACACTAGAGGTAACAAAGGAAGACCCACAAGTATCTATGAAAATGATGGTATTAGTTCATTAAATGCTATTTTTTTAATGCTCAATTGGACATGTTGGCATCTATGGTTGAACAAAAGAGAAATGTTAATACGTTTAATTCTAATCATGTGATTTATGACTTGTGTGGAGGTTATCATGCTACTTATGAATTATACAAGTACAAAATGTGGATTACTATGATGAAGTTGGGCATTACAATTATTGTCTTGATCAATGCAACTCTAGTTGGGGTAATTCTTATAATTATGGGTGGAATAATCGAGGTGCTTATAATAATTTTTCATGTTCGTATGATTTTCAACTCGAATGTGCCCAACATGAATATAAATCATCTTGGTAATTAGTTATAGAAAAAGTTAGCTAATGCACATTTATATTGGGTGCAAGCTAGTCAAAGATTAATTAGCGAATCTAAACCATCTTCAGAGGTAACTATAGACAGGTTAGCTAATCAAATTGATTCATATTTTAAAAAGCTAACTAGTGTGACTTTCAATTGTTTTGATAGGATTGAAGAAAGGTTAGATGAATTAGTTTTTCACTTTGGGACAATATATATAAGACTGATTGATTGCCTTATATGAAGTTAGTTCTTTTAATAATATACAAATTGACCCTAACATGAATGGTAAGAATATCACATATAAAAGTGGATTGCATTTTGATGATAATGATGTACTTAGTTGGTGTTTAAATGAGAAAGTGTGCACTTCATTTGATAATGTCTTTGGAATGAAGTTTAAACCTCAAGGAGTTGTCTCTTTCAGTATCTACATCATCATTCAAGTCAAAAAGAACTAAGTGTATTATCACCTAAGATATTCATTCGGAAGTTCCATTGGTGAGTACCCAAGTGGTGTAAATGCAAGAAACTCTCAAGTTCTAGAATTAATTCATACAAACTCTTGTTAATTTGAAGGAATTTTAACTTGTGGTGACAAAAAGTATTTTGTGACTTTTATAGATGATTTTTCAAAATATACTTATGTTTGCTTACTGAAACACAAGAGTGATGATTTTCAAGTCTACATAAAATATATAGAAAATCAATTTGACGGAAAAATCAAGAGATTTAGAAGTGATAGAGACAAGAAATATAAATCACTTGGCTTTGATTCATATACTAAATCACTGGGGACAATTCATGAAACTACGCCTCTTTACTCACCATCTTTTACTGGGGTTGTAGAATGAAAAAAATAGAACTTTAATTAATTTGACTAATGTTATGCATGTAAATTCTAATGCATCTTCTAATCTTTAGGGTGAAGCAATTTTGACTGCTTGTTATGTTTAAATAGAATAAATCATAAAAATTTAAGGTAACTCCTTTTGAGTTTTGAAAATATTATAAGCCTAATTTAAATTATTTAAAAGTTTGGCATTGCTTGACTTATGTGCGATTAGATAACCCTAAGAGACCAAGTAAAGCTTCTACACGTGTTTGGCGGCTAGAGCTTCTACACGTGTTTTTGTTGATTATTCTTTATCAAGTAAAGCCTATAGATTTTTAGATTTGAAAAATAATGTGGTGATTGCATCTCTAAATGCTATTTTTTCTGAAGATAAATTTCCTTATGTGTCTGGAAATAGTGAGGGCCAATAAATTATTAACAATAATGCATTTGCATCAACATCTTCTATAGAAAACCAAAATGTGGATGATTAGAAGAAGTAAAAGAGTTAGAATAGAAAAGGATTGTGATGCAGATTATTATCTATATAAATTTGAGTAAATTTTATATACACTATTAGTGTATATACTATCACAGTTGGATAGATGACACATGAGCAAATTTTGAATTTCAAATTTTGCACATATGTCATATAAGATTAATCCTATAAATTTATGAAATTCCTAACTCTATTAAAGAGGCTTTATCATCTCTTGACTCAATTTTTTGGCAAGAAGTTATTAATGATGAAATGAATTCTTTAATTTCTAGTAAGACTTGGAAACTAGTTGACTTGCTACCTGATTGTAAAACTTTTGGTTGTAAATGGGTTCTTAGGAAAAAATACAAACTAGATGGAACAATAGAAAAATATAAAGTAAAACTAGTTGCTAAAGTTTTCAAGTAGAAAGAAGATATTGATCTCTTTGATACTTTTTCTCCTGTTTCAAGAATAGTATCAATTAGATTTTTAATTGCCATTGCTTCTATTCATAATTTAGTTATTCACCAAATGCATGTAAAATCAATCTTTTTGAATGGTGATTTAGATGAAGAAATATATACATATAGACCAACCAGAAGGATTTATTATATCTAGGCAAGAAAATAAAGTATATAAATTAAATAAATTCTTGTATGGTCTTAGACAAGCTCCCAAACAATGGTATGAAAATTTTGATACTTGCTTACTTGAAAATAGTTTCAAATATAGTGAATGTGATAAATATTTATATTTTAAAAACATTAATGATCTACATGTAATTATTTGCTTATATATGGATGATTTATTGATATTTGGTTCCAATTAGGTGCAATTGAGAAAACAAAAATGCTGCTAAACTATTTTGACATGAAAGACTTGGGTGTAGTTAATATTATGCTTGGAATGGAAATTTCTAGATTAAATGGAAATATTCTTTTAAATCAAACACAATATATTGAAAATTACTAAAAAAAATATAATTATGGTGATACTAAATATGAAAGTACACCGTTTGATCGAAATGTTTACTTATTTCCAACTAAAAATAAAATGATGTTTTCAAGCAAAAAGAATATGCTAGTATAATTGGAAGTTTATGTTTTGCAACTGATTGCCCACGACCTAATATTGCTTATGTTGTAGGAGTACTTGATAGATTTACTAGCAAACCAAATATTACTCATTGGCATGTAATTGACCATGTTAATTATGAAATATTTGGCTAAAACTAAACTTTATGGCTTATTCTATGCAAATTACCCTGCTGTTGTTGAAGGATTTTGTGATGTAGACTAGAATACATTGCCTGGAGATTCACCATCTACTGCTAGATATATTTTTACTTTAGCTAGTGGTGCAATATCTTGGAAATCAAAGAAGCAACAAATTATTACAAAATCTACAATGGTAGCTTCTGCAAGTGAAGAAGCGAGTTGACTACGTGATCTTATTCATGAGATTCCATTATGGAAAAAAAAAAACTAGTGCCGCCAATAATAATACATTGTGACAGCACTGCAGCTATTGACAGGGTAAATAATCAGTATTACAATGGAAAATCAAAAGCAATAAGAACAAAGCACAGTATTGTTTGAACATATATTAAAAATGGTACCATCATTGTGAATTGTATGAGATCGAGTGATAATATAGCTGATCCCTTGACAAAACCTCTAACTAGAGAAAGATTTTGAAATCTCGATAAGAATGGGGTAAAGTCCATAAATATATAAATCACATGTAAGGACACCCAGCCTAATGATTGGAGATTCCAAAAATTATGTTCAAAGGGAAAAATAAATTACATAGTGATTTGAATAAAGATATGCATAATCTTATATATTAATATTCCATCCCTATGATATTTATGTGCAAATATCCTGCAATTTAAGTAAGGTTGACCTGCTTTGCTCTTAATGAAAGTTACAGGAGCACTTTTGATAGATTTAACCTATATGAGTGTTATGGGTAGGGCCACCTGAAGAGAATTAGACTTGTTTTCTAATACACTCATAAAAATTGGGATTGAACACATGGCGATCAATGACAACTTTGAGAAGTCATGACAATACCTGGACTATTATTTGTGTAAGGTTATTTGTAATATGCCATAAGAAGTCATTTCAAGACCGTAGTTCACTACCGGCTACTGGATCTGGTATTAAAAATTACTATAGCATTAAATATAGGTTTAAGGTATTGCTGCCTATATTATGTATGATAGTCCTTTCTAGAATAGCTAAATTATCAATTAAATGTATAAGTTACAAGAAGAATAAATTGGTAAAAGTTTTTAGAATTTATTGGTGTTTGAATGAATTTTGTCTAATGATTTATTATATGAAATTATGGCTTAAAGATGGTGCTACTTGGTCTCGACTCAAATTGAATGCACCCTTAATTTTGAATTTTTTTTTCAATAACCTAATCTTGTATTTGATAAGCACAATTCATAAATATAGAAGTAGAGCTTTTAGTCACAAAACAATTTCAAAACAATGCCAAAACCAGAGGTTTTGGAATAAACTTTATGTTTCAAACGTAAAAGTTAAACTTCAACCATTTTCTCATAAATTTAGAAATAAGAAAGAGATAACTACAATTGCAAGATTCAAAATCACAAATTATCAAATACAAAAAGCACCCATAAATATGAGCTCCAACATTATAACCAAGCACTTATAAGTACTTTTAGTAAAAATACTATTAAATTATGTTCTTTTAAATAAATCACCTAATAAAAAGGGCACTAAATTTGTTGTGCTGTAGATCCACTTCTTGGACATTTATTCATCTTATAAATAAGTTAGTGTAATTAGGGGTGAAATAGATTGGGTGGTATGGAGGGAAAGAGTATAAGTGAGAGGTTTCAGTTTTGAAAACTTCCAATTTATAGCAGAATGCTTCACATATATATCAATAGCCTGTATTTATAAGATAGAAATTGTTCTAATTATGGAACATTTCATAAAATTTTAAGGGCCCGTAACTTAAAAATTCACTGCCAAGAATGGTCATTATATACTTGAAGAGGAAGAATTGAAATTTTGGTCCCCAATATATGCCCCTTGCACGATGCTAGTCCCTAAAGACTTCCTCAATACAAAATTGGTCCTAAATCTTTCAAAAAAATTAGTCAAAGTAGGACAACTGACTGATTCATTCTAATCTGGGCCGGAAATTAAGCATGCGCGGTCACATGGCCTCTAGTAAATGTATTTTTAAAAAAATGAAAAAATGTGCAAAACTATTGATCTGAGTTAAGAAACCTATTGGGAACTGAACCTTTGTCGTTTTAGTCTTTGCTCCATTCAAATACAGTAAATTACACCTATTAAGCATATACTTCCTCTGTCCCATTGAAAGTGTCCTAATTTCCATTTTGAAATGTTTCAAAATATTTGTCTTATTAAGAAAGTCAAAATATCTTTTAGTCTCTCTTTTTAATGTACTCCCTTCTCTAATCATATGCATGTTACCATTCAAATTCAAATTTTAAATTTGTGGGGGTAAAATTAAAAAGAGAAGTACAAACATCACAGTCAAATTACTATTTTAAAAAGTTGGATTCCCACCAAATAATTGGGATAGAGGGAGTATAAATTTATGCCCTTCTTCCTATGAGGATCCTCCAGCTTGCAATTACACACACTTGCATCTCTCCATAGTAAGTTGAATATAAAATTAAGTGTTATCTCTGCGCTTACATCACCGTCAAATTAAGTGTTATCTCTACGATTATATCTCTGCGCCAATTCGCCAATGTCTCCGGCTCTGCTTGCACGTTTATACCACTACATGGTCGAAAACTAGAGATTAGTGGATAGTGCCTAGAAACTAAAGATTTGTGTATCTTTGGAATTCGAAGTCACCAGATTTCTAAAATAGATCGTTATATTTTTAATATTTGTAATATTCTTCGTACAAATTGCACACGTGACAGCAAAAACTCTTTCTTGACTTACAAATTGAATAGTATTTCAAACTGAAGAAGATCTGAGATGAAAGTAAGTGTAAGATTCGTATCTCTTCGGAGTTCTAAGTAGAATTTCTACTTAGATCACTATATATAATATTCTTCGCACAAATTGTATAAGCTTTCTTGAGACGAAAATAGTACAAGTTACAGCAAGAACTCGAGTAAAGAATAGAATAGTAAAGTACAAAATTTTATCGTGAGCAACGCTAAGTCAAGCCAGACTTTTGGCCTTCCAACTTGCTAATAATAGTAGACAACAATTTACGGTACAAGAAACAAATTACTTCAGATAAGTCGAGCCAGACTTTTGGTCTTCCGACTTGCTAATAATATTATTAGCAGACAACAGTATCGGGTACCAAAAAATAAATTACTTCAGATGTACTCAAACTTATACTAAATAATCGGTAATAACAATATTTGAGTCCCTGATCTTTAAATGTTGCTTCAATTTAGTCATTAAAACACTTTGCCCGAGGATTCTTTGGTGAACTGTCGGTAATTTTTTAATTAACACCAAATTTATCAAATAAACTTGTAAAAATAAATGACTTGGAAAACTACAATAACACATAGTGATTAAGTAATAGATTAATCTTTTACATATATATGGTGAATCCAATGGTAATAATACATACAATATCAGTGTAGACATTGTATACACTATATATATATATATATATATGAATGTTACTATTTCAATCAAAGTTTTCCCGCTCCTACGTAACCTACCTAATTGAAGAGTACTAGTAGGTCAATTTGTTATTTGGATTTTACCTATATTGTTTACGGATTTATGCTGGGATTATATTATCAGAATGAATCTCCAAATTTAAAGAGCTGTACTTTAATAGAGTTGTTTCTCGCTCCTACTTGCACCTAGGTTTTTTACCTTTCAATTTTTTTATATGTCAATCCCGTTTATCTCATTCTTCCCCTTTTGGAAATAAATTTCACAAACTAACCTTATCATATGTTTTGGTCCTGATCCCTTATCATATCTTTCCATCTTCATCAACTTATTTCAATTTTCAAAAATCCCTATAAAGTTGTTGCTTTAAAAACTCGGTCATTTTTTTGACCCAGAATAAATTAAGCAAAACAAGGCATATATCAATTTCATATTTTTCTTTTTTGTTTACCTTTTCCTTCAATGTTGAGTTCTAAGTTCTATTTTCTCAAATTTACTTTATATTTGCTCCTAGTTTTCATGACTATGTTTTAATATCAATTTTTATTCAAAATCTTCACATTGCTATCAATGGTAAAACAAATCATTGCCATCAATATGTTTTGGTACCAAGTTAGGCTCCCTTCTCATAATTTTCCTCTAAGTGATTGTTAATCTTATCTGTTGTAAAAAACTAGGGGCGGAGCCAGAAAAAATTTTCAATGGGGGCAAAAGTAACTCTAAAATTTTTACCTAATCTTTTTTTAGTTTTTTAAGGAAAAAAATATTCACCAACAAGTACAAATGATGTATATATTTCATGAAAAATATAAAAAAAATCAAAATTATTAATATAATAATAGTTTTATTTCAAAAGCAAACTAAACCATTTACAATTACTCATGACGAGTTTTCATATTTTGATAACGGTTTACAACTTTTTCATTTTGAACTTCACGAAATATATTTTTTTAATATAAGTAATTAAACAATTATTCATCCAAGTGTCTTCCATTTTATTTTATAACCGATTCTTCATTATATTCATTATTGAAAAAACCCTTTCTACGGTACAACAGGTAAAATCAAAGACAAATTTAAAAGCATATAAACCAATAGATACACAACTCCAGGGAGCATACTTGAAATTAAATCAAATTTTTATAGGTATTATAGAAATTTAAGGGGGCAGTGAGGGCCTATAAACCAATAGATACACAAAATTTCACGGAGCACAGTTGAAATTACATCAAATTTTTATAGGTATCATAGGAATTTAAGGGGGTAGTGGGGGCCCATGCCCCCAGTGTGAATCCGCCACTGTAAAAAAACTTAAGATTTCATTATTCTCCATAAATCAATAAGTTTAATTTTTTTTTTGCTTTCAAACTTTTGGTAGTTTTACTTATCATTTTATATAATCTATTTTTATTTTGTTGGTAATAGAGGCATCAATGAAGAAATCAGTTTAATACACACACACAACGATATAAAAAATTTGTAAATACTATCACTGGTGAATTGTTAGTAGTTCTAGTTCAGTACTTGTATATCCAATCTCAAACGTAAACAAAGGCCACCCTCCTTTTATTACTAATTGTACAATAATTACAAGATTTTTATGACATCTGGAGTATTATTAAATATTACTTGTTAACATACCACTACATGGTCGAAAACTAAAAATGGTACAGGATAGTGGCTAGAAACTAAAGATTTGTGTTTCTTTGGAATTCGAAGTCAACAGATTCCTAAAATGGATCTTATATTTTTAATAGTTATAATATTCTTCGTGCAAAATGCACACAAGTTACAGCTTAAAGTTGAGGTTTTCCAGCTGATTGCGGCCAGCAAAACTTCTTGTCCTATAAATTGAATAGCATTTAAAACTGAAGAAAATCTTAGATGAAAGGGATAATTTCAGAATCCTCCCTTGAGGTTTTTAAAAATTTCATTTAGTTCCCTTGAGGTTTAAAAATTACACATGCCCCCTTGAATTTACCATTTTGGTAACAAAAACTATTCAATGGTCAAAATTTTGAATGACTAACCCAATTTGCCCTCATGAAATTGTTAAGTTCATTTTACCTTGTTATAAAATTTGATAAAAAAATATGGAATATGCACAAAATCTCAAACCCATTTTCAACCCTTATCTCTACTATTTTAAACCTTTCATATTCCTACATCTCAAATTAGTACCACTATCATCATGACCACCGCTACCATTAGTCCCTAAATTCTAAAATCTCAATCTAAGTTACAAAAGAAAAAAAATATAGTAGTGTTAAACTTAAAAAATTTCACTAACTATATTAATATAACATCTCATTCCTGAAATGTTGGAGTACCAATACATGCCCTGTTATATTTAAATCTTCAACTCACATTTTCTTCTATTCAACTTTAGATCGTTCAAGTCAAGCTAAAATTAATTTGTAATATGTTAGAATTATGTTTAGGACATACTTAGTTATTCTATAAATGAACCTTGTATTTGTTTCCATTAAATATTTAATTGTGTGGTGCATTCCTATAAACAAGATTAGGAGTGTATTATTTAATTGCATGAAAAATATTAATATATTAAGGTTATTATGGTCATTTTATAGTGTCAAGGGAGATAAGTGTAATATTGAAAACCTTAAGGGTACTAGATGAAATTGTCAGAAACCCAAGGGGGGTTTCTGAAATTATCCCTAGATGAAAACAAGTTTAAGATTTGTATCTCTTCGGAGTACTAAGTAGCGAAAATTCTACTTAGATGAGTGTATATAATATTCTTCACACAAATTGTACAAGCTTGCTAATAATAGTAGATAACAATATATGGTACAAAAATAATATTACTTCAGACGTATCAAACTTATAGTAAATAATAGTTAATAACATTATTTTAGTCCCTAATCTTTAAATGTCACTTCAATCTAGTCATTAAAACACTTTCCCCGAAGATTCTTTTTCTAAACTGTCATTAATGTTTTTATTAACACCAAATTTACCGAATAAACTTGTAAAAGTAAATGACTTGGAAAACTACAATAACACATAATGATTAAGTAATTACACATAACAATTCTAAAACGATAACTTCGAAACGAATAATAAGTTACAATTAGTTTCAAAATGATAGTAGCATTTTTCGCTCAAACTAGCGCTTGTTACCACTGAATAGCATCCAAATCTACAGTAGGCTACCAAAGTTGTACCAGCAATCCCCCAAAAAAAAAATTAATAAAAATGCACCAGATAATTTTTTTTTTTTTTTAAATGCTGCCGTAACCGGGAAGCTAGTATAACGTTCATTTGATAAACAATTTTGGTAACAGTTCCAAGTGAAAAAATGTGCCTGATGCAAAATAAAACCTCATGCTTGCATCTAAATTCAATACATCTTAAACGTTGGAAATAACTGCAGCTAGCTTCCTGATTTCTGATTTTCCACAGAGAAGTGTTCTTGAAAGAGTGATGGCATTGCTATATGAGGACTTCATCCCACCGAATTGCATCTTAAAGAGCATGAGGGGAGGGAGGAGGGAGAGAGGAAGGGAGGGAGAGGAAGAGGGAAGAGGAGGAGGGAGGAAGGAGGGGGAGGGTGAGGGTGAGGAACGAGGGAGGAAGAGGGGTGGAAAGGGTGGCAGCAGTGGAGGAGAGAGGAGGTGAGGATGGTGGTGGTGTGTGATGGATGGTGATGGAAATTAATAAATTTGAAAAGAAAAATACTCAAATAAAAATCACAATAGAATACATCTCCGAAAGGCACATAATCTATACGACCCACTTACAATGGAAAATATTACAAATATAATTCTATACTGTAATTTTTTAAAAACACCTCCAATACTTCTAATCTATGGGAGAAAATTTTTCAAATAAATACTACACTATAATTTTTCAAAAATACCTAATCCGTACGGTTCATTTATAGTGGAAAGTTTTTCAAATACAACACTATAGTGTATTTTTCAAAGTATCATTAAAAACACCTAATCCATACGATTCATCTACAGTGAAAGTTTTCAAATACAACACTATAGCGTAATTTTTCAAAATACCATTAAAAACACCAAATCCATACGAACCATAGAATATCAAGGCTAGAAAATTCAACTGTACCTACAGATGAAACTAGAAATATACTTTATGGGGCAAAGAAAACTTTGACGTATTTGAACTTAAGTGTATAACATAACACATTTTCAAGTTTTTGTTGAGGCAAGACTTTAAAATTATAATGATAGTTTAAATCTGAGGATAGTTCAAACCCCTCCGCACTGCCTTCTACTTCTTTCGATGAATACATCTGTTAGCCATCATTTGTAAATTAAAAAACATAATTAGCCAGCCTCTTATATGTTGATACATTTTTTCAACATTTTGTAAATCTTGATTCTTGCACAAAAAAGCTACTCAATTTTCACAAAAGAATAATATTGTCATCCAAATTCAAGATGGAAAAGAATTTACAGAGTCTTAATGCAAAAACGTTCTACTATGTCCTTAAGATTTTTCTTTTTTTTTTTGAATGCAAAAACGTTAACTTTGGCTTGGAATGTTGTAATTTCCCTTTCTCCTTAATCTTTTCAAAAATAAAAAGAAATTAAGAGAAGAATTATATACTTTCCTCTAGAAATTTGAATGTTAAAGGTATATACTTCCACCAAAAGTAATAGAACAGGAAAAACTTCTACCAAAAATAAGAGAAAATGAAAAGAACAAGAAACTATGTTTGACAATATCTTGACATTAAACAGATAATTTAGTGTTTGAGGATCATATATATCGAACTTTTCAAACAGAAAACATCACATGGTCATTTGGCATAGAGTTTCGAAACTGAAATAAATCTTGAAGAAAAAAAACTATTTTATTCTACAAATATGTGTTGACCTAATCTTCTTGCATCAAAGATTTCCATGTATTCACGGATCACGAGCATGGTTTTGCATGTGCTTGAACCTGAACGTGCATTAATGAACACGAGAAAACTATGGTTCATAACAGAGCCAATCCAACGAAATTCCATCCTAGAAGGAAACTCACTCCTTCTTCCCTATATATATTGCTTGTGCTCGACTAGCAATTTCAACCCTAAAACAAGCCATGGAATCCTTGGGCATCTCCTTCTTGCTGCACTTCTAGTTAGTTTTCATGTGCTTGCAGCAAATGCCCAACACCGTGGAGTATTTCCCCAGTGCTCGTGCCTTAGATAAAATTGATCGTAGTGCTGTCCCCTTATCTCCAAGCTTTGGTATAGATGTACTCAACCGGAGCAGTTTTCCCAATGGGTTCATCTTTGGGGCTGCATCTTCTGCTTATCAGGTTCGCGATCTATTTATATGTAGTATACATGTAGTTCGGGTGCTCATTCAATGGGTCATTATTTGTAATGCTAGACTGTAGCTTTCGTTCCCATTAAGTCAGTTATGCTTCTCATTTCTAGGTGTTCTAAAATATTTGTTATGCTTAAGAGGTCAAAGCATAATTTTCTCAATCTTCATTTTATCTCATCCTATTTAATTATAGTACCTCATTTTTTTTGTTAATTATTAAATTTTTGCGTATTGGAAGGTAAGAGAGGGAATCATCGATCAGACAAACATTACCATCACTAAATTATCTCTAAAAAGTTCTTATTATCTTTCTCCGTCTTTTGTTTTTTTTCCACCTTTGTAAGCATTCCTAAAGGTTAGAAGTGAAATAAGGATTCAAATATTGCAACGCTGAGAATAATTACGATTTCTCTTTTTTTTTACAGGTTGAAGGCGCTTGGGAACATTGATGGCAAAGGTCCAAGCAACTGGGATGTTTTCACTCACAAATTCCCAGGTTTACAGTCATTTGATGCACAGATCTTCACTACTTCAGAATATATACATTGCATAACAGAATTGAAAGATCCATACATATACATAATGGTCAACAATCATTTTGATCCACCCCAAATTTTCTCTGATCTTAACGACACTGTTTGATAATGGTTCAACTTGTTTTCTTCGCTGGTCAAATAGGAGTTAGATTACTTAATCACATCTAAGTGATTGAAATTTGATTTAAGCATTATGGGTTAGTGGTTTATGTTTAACCTTTTACACTAGGTCACATATATAGTTTGTCTAATTATTTCAAATGACCAAATTTGGTCAAGGATATAGATTAAACATTCTGAAAATGCCAAGGGCCTTAAAGGATTTACATGGAAAACGTATACTTTTGAGAATTTAATATTGCTATTAGTATATTGGTCCATCTTTCCTATTAATTATTAATTAGGTCTATGCTATTAAGTTTCGCATACTCTTCCTTCTCCAATTTAATTTATTCAGCACATCCCAATAAATTGTTGCACAAAAAAATTTGTCAAAACTAATAGCCTAGTCTGACCAACTGCATTCTGAAACTACAGGTAAAATTTCTAATGGTAGTAACGGAGATGTGGCAGCAGACTCCTACCATCGATATAAGGTAATGCAAACCAAAACTTTTTGCTCAAATAAGTTAATAGTAAAGCTGAAAAATCAACGAGCCTCGCAAAAAAATATACCTTATTAAAAAAAAAGAAAATTCAGTCATTTTGTTTGTTTACGTTGACTACAATCGTTGCCACACACAAAAAAAAAAAAAAAAAAAATTGAACTACGTCTACAATTCCATCTTTCTCATGTGACAGGAGGATATCAAACTCTTGAAGGAAATGAATGCAGATTCTTATCGCTTCTCAATTTCTTGGCCTAGAGTAATACCTTGTAAGGCCTCACTATGTAAACCTTTGTCTAGCGACGGTTCATTATCTGCCCAGTTTACCCAAATTGGAATATATTATGTTGTACTAAGCTATACAATGATTTGCAGATGGCAAGATTAGCAAAGGCATAAATGAGAAAGGAATTGAGTACTACAATAAGCTCATAGACGAAATTCTAGCTTATGGTATATAAAAATCCAATGCTTCTTAAGACCATATGATCTTGATCATTTGGTTGTGTTCATCTAATTCAACATCTTTGAAATTTGAAATGCACAGGTTTAAAGCCAATTGTAACAATTTTTCACTGGGACTTGCCCCAAGCCTTAGATGAAGAGTATGGAAGCTTCTTGAGTCCTAAAATTATGTAAGTCAAGATCCTCTTCCTATAATACTATGAACTCTAAACATGGGTTATATAATTTAGTCTAGAAGTGATAGCAAGCAACATATACAACACAAAATAGTTTATTTTCTAAAAAAAAAGGAAAACGAAAATGAGCAAAAATAGACATACATAACACAATTTAGTTTATTTTGTTTATTCCACATATATCCAGTATAGCAAAACATGATTCTGCGCACACTAAATATTATAGCAATTATAACAACTGATAGAAGACAACCTTCACTTGCCCTATTCTATCAAATTCAGCCCAAGAAATCATTTATCCAATCACATGACAGTGTTCTATATACTGTAAGAGTCAAGATGCTTTTGGCTCTTGGATTTGATGACGTTTTATACTTTCCAGAAAGGATTTTCATGACTACGCAAATCTACTGTTTGCGAGGTTTGGTGGATCGAGTGAAAGATTGGATCACATTCAATGAACCTTGGACCTTTAGTTCAAATGGTTATGATAGTGGAACCTTTGCTCCTGGTCGATGTTCTGCTTGGATGAATAATAACTGCACCGGTGGAAATTCAGGGACAGAACCCTACTTGGTGGCACACCACCAACTTTTGGCTCATGCTGATGTAGTTAAATTGTACAGGAGAGTGTATCAGGTTATTGTTGCACTTCTAATTCAAAATGACATAGAATTTGATCGTAGTCAATATTGAGTTCCATAATTACTATTACTAATTGAATTGTGCATATGTTTTAGGCTCGCCAAGAAGGACAAATTGGGATTACACTCGTCGCTGCATGGATGGTGCCATTTTCAAATTCACCTCTTGATCAACGAGCAGCCATTCGTGCCCTTGATTTCATGTTTGGATGGCAAGTGTGCCAATAATTGAGTGCATGCCCATTCAATAAAACGCTACATTTAATGATTAATGATTGCCTTGGCTAGATATTGACACCTATTTTCTATTGGCATACGTTACAGGTTTATGAACCCTTTGGTATATGGTGATTATCCAGCTTCGATGAGAATTCTTGTCCGCGACCGACTTCCCAAATTTACACCAAAGCAATCTAAAGAACTGATAGGGTCATATGATTTTCTTGGATTAAATTACTACACAGCTAATTATGCTGCCCATGTTACAAACTCCTCCAAATAAGGTGAATTTAAGCTATAGCACAGACCAGCGAGTTAACCTTACAGGTGAGTTTACTTCAGCTTGCAGGATATATAGTTTCAAATTTTGTAAACATTTTACCAGAAATTTATTCATTATTTATTTTTATTATTAAATTTTGAATAACTTAATGTTGCGCACTATAATGTCAGCGAGCCGCAATGGGAAGCTAATTGGCGCACAGGTAATTAAAATGTTTTAATAGCGTGCAATTATATTATATCTTCCTAGTTCCAACTGTTGAATTTTAATAAATCAATTGATATTTTGAAAATATTTTGTATAATTCCATGCAAATTTCGAAATTGACTATGCAGGCTGGTTCAAGTTGGCTTTATATTTATCCTAAAGGGATTTGGGATCTCCTTCTCTATGTAAAAACAAAATACAAAGATCCAATCATTTACATTACAGAAAATGGTACCTCTCAGCACTTTTCTTCTCCTCCTCCTCTTCCTTTTAATATATATATATATATAATTATATTAATGTGCTCTCTTAGTAATGGTACTCTTCTCTTGTACTCTCTTCTTTTTCTTCTTCTTCTTCTTTTATGTAATTTTCATCAAATCACAAGAATAATTGATACCACATGCACTCCTACACGTTACTCTATTAATCGGCAATGATGGATACCCAATGTGCATTAATCTCAATTTATATCTTATTGTTTCAGGGGTTGATGAAGTAAATAATCCCACATTACCACTTAAGCAAGCTCTTCAAGACAGCTTTAGAATCCGATACTATTATCAGCACCTTCAATATGTTCGAAAAGCAATCAAGTGAGTATCTTCAAATACGTCAATGAAAATCATGAAACAAATTACTTGGTCAAGTTAATTAAATTTTATATTTTGAACCCATTAATGGGGCTTTATTTCTCTAACCTTTGTTCATTTTTTGTGTTTCATATAATTGTAGAAATGGTGTTAGAGTGATGGCATACTATGGATGGGCAATTATTGACAATTTCGAGTGGAATGCTGGATATAGTGTCCGTTTTGGAATCAATTATGTAGACTATAGTACCTTAAAAAGATTCCGTAAGCTCTCTTCTTACTGGTTTGAGAGATTCCTCCGCAAGTAAAAGTTCACATATTATTCAGCAGCAACATGAGGTGGCCATGCTTAGCTCTATTCCACTACGAAGATGCAACAAAGTGGAAGACAACATTTGCCGAACTTTATTCAGTTTCTATGCTCTTTTTTTTTTTTCCTAATTCAGTTTCTATGCTTTGATTCAATAATTGAAGAATGAAGAGGAATGAATTGTAAGACTTCTTGTTGTTGATCAATATTATTACTTTTTTTAAGAATGCAAATCATGCTAATCCAACTGAATTTTCTCATCATATCACTCAGCTCCGTAATATTTTGAGTTTCGATCATTATGGTCCTTTAAGTTTAAGCAATTACAACTAGAAATTTTTAGATGAAATAATATGTGAATTGAATTAAATATACGATAAATATGATCCTAAATTTCTAATAAAACACTTTGTATTGGCACAACATTATTGGAGCTTTTGTCCCTGGTCGATGTTCTGGCTGGACACAAAATAATTGTACAGGTGGAGATTCAAGCACCGAACCATATTTGGCAGCACATCACCAGCCTTTAGCTCCTGCTGAAGTACTAGGGTTATACAAGAAACACCATCAGGTTTTCTACTTAAACAAAATTATATTCTTTCAAATCCACTCATGTTTGGTTGGTGAGTTAGAATCTTCTCCACAAGGTGCTGTTACTCTTGGCATTGTGACAATTATCCTGACCATGGTTAACTGTAAAAACCTATAAGCATTGGCCAATATTGATTACAAACAAACCAGAAGAAACACTAAAAATTCCATTTTGGTTTAGAGAATTAAGTACAAAATGGAAAGTATTATAAGTAGAAATTACCAACAGTTTTCAAGTGATGGACTCGCTTATTTAAATTAGTTTGTGAGAGAAGAGAATCTTGAACATCCTTTGAAGCTATTATTGAATTTCAGAAATATTTGGAAGTCCATTTTGAAAATCCCTTTTTTGCACTCAGGTGCAAATGGAATGGACTAGACTCCTCTCCATTGAATAGGAAAGATTCTTCATGCATGCTCCAATAAAGTTCAAAGTAGTCCCGTGTTATTCACTCCTTTTGTGCTAATCCACATTATAAATTATCGTGACACTGGAAATGGATAGTAATTAACAATGATCCACGATTTCTACAAGTATATAGAATCGATCATAATAATAAAATTATGTGGAGTATTCTAGGGATTGAACTCATAGAAACGAGTTAATTTCCTATACTTTAATTATTATTAGATGAAAACAATAAAATTCAAATCCCAGCAGAATTATTCTTAGCTAAATATGGAGGAAATAAATAATCAAGTCAAAGGAGATAAGTGTGAGAAAACAATTGGCAAGAGACTAGAGTTCTAGATTTTGATCTAGAGGTTGAATTAATTATTTAGTTATTTTTTTAACAGGCCAAGAACATATCACACAAATATACTTTAGATTATCTCTTGGTAATCTAAATTGTATTCAATTAAACCTCACGCCTCTCTCGAGATTACAAGTATTTGATTAGACCTGTTTAAATTTTGGGTGATTTTGATTACACCATAGAAATCCTAAACTACTACCGTGTTTAGGCTAAATATATTTATCTATCTATTGTACAGTTAACTAACAATTTACACATATATATATAATATAGTACAATTTATACCCTATCAAACAACTAATATCCATTTGTCTTATTTTTTCACGTATTGATGAATTAAATGATCCCAATTTATCACTCAAAGAGGCTCTACAAGACAGCTTTAGGATACAATATTACTTCCTCCACCTTTTGAATGTTAAAAAAGCAATCGTCTAAATTCCTCTAAAACCTCTACCTCTTCAAAAGTTTTTTCAATTATTAACTGTCTCAAATTTACTTTTATGACATCTCAAAAAATATTCTAATTTTCTCAATTATAGCAAAAGTAAAAATCAATATGATCCATGCTTTTGTATTTTTTTTCTTCATTTATTGCAGTAAGGGTGTCCGAGTAAAGGGATATTATGGGTGGGCTCTGACGGACAACGCATAATGGTCCAGAGGTTACACAATCCGCTTTGGAATAAACTTTGTGGATTATAAGACTTTGAAACGCCACCGCAAGTTCTCAGCATATTGGTTTGAGGATTCCTCCGCAAGTAAATTGATGAGTAAGAAAATTTTCAACATTAACCTTGAGAGACGTATAGGATTGGGTAGGGGTCTGGGGGACAAAAACAGCAAAAGGTAGAGTTTCCTTGAATAGACAAAACACATACGTACTCTTCTTTTCTTTTCTTTCTTTTTTTTAAGCACCAATATTTCTTTTAGTTGATATTAAGTACTAAATGGACAAATATATTCGTTTTTCATTGCTCTATTGTACTTGTCGAGGTGAACCATTAGGCGCACATTGCCTTACTTGTAAATGCAGTATCATTTTTCACTAAGGAAAATCCTATACAACATGCGACTTATGTGATAAAAACAAACTAAAAGATGGCTTATCTATTTGACTATAGAAACTTGTGTATTTGTATCTATGGTTTAGGAATGTCGTGATTTTCAATCGTTTTTTATAAATGAACTCTTTCAAAACTAAGTTTGTAAACACTAGATTTCTAGATGTTTTGGGGACAAATTGGGTAGCGCAATTCTCAAATAAATTTTTCTTTATAATTATTTTGGGAAGCCGGAGGTTTTGAATAAAAAGCCTTCTATTTAATCGTAAACCTTCCCCTTACCGCCCAACCCGGTCCTCCCTCTTCTAATTTTGGTGCTACTAACACATAACAATTGATTATAAAATAAATTATCCTCATATTTATATAGCTATTAATGATTTAAAGATAAGATTATGCATCTTAAGTTTCGTCCTTTATGTAGACCCAAAAGTCATAAAAATTATTTGACTAATCTTTTACCTAATTGAATATTAATTAAACATCAGCATATAGATGCAAAATTTGGGAAGTACAAATGGTTTCAAAAACTTACAAAATGATCTCAAATTAAATAAATATTAAATATGTAGCGAACTAATTGTTTAATCTTATGCAGTCCACATATACATAAAATAACTTAGTTGACTATTTGTCTTCAAAAGATGTATCATCTAAAATACTTAAAAGCAGCCATTGACTCCTTAATTCAATTGAGTGCAAAAAGGGAAAGATTAAGAAAAATTGGTTAAGAACATTAAGTAGAAAAGTCAGAAGTCAAAAGTTTTACAAAGATGGAGAAATTTTTTCCCTCATCTTGATTGTGAGTATTTATGTTGGCATATTAAATCACATCTAAGCAAAGAAGTCTATATATTGCTATTTAACAGCGTTTTAGTCAAATTAAGATTTTAGTAATTCCATTGGAGTCAAGTTATAGTTATTTTATTATTTAAGAATTAATATTTTATTAAAAAATTTCTTGTAGTTATAAGACTTATTTACCCAATCATCTAGTTTATGTCGATATAATTAGAGTCTTATTATTATCATTAGCTAAGAAAAGTGAAAGCTTGATAGGCTTGTTCTTATGGTAGTATTGATACAATATTGTTGATTTATTCCTACTGTCCCACGCACATTTTTTTTGAGTGTAAATTGCATCTTCATAAATTTATCTCCTATACCTTTTTGGTGGGTTTTTTATTGGCTTCTACAATTTACACATTTGCAATACAAAGTGGTTGTGGTTTTTACCTTAAAATATTTCGTATGACGTTGAGTTCAAGTTTCTCGTTGTCTTATAATATAATATAATATATTCCGAAATATCTAAAATAGTTAAAGCTTATCTTCTCCTTAATATTCTTTTATGATATAATTTATTTGTTACATTTTAAGGAGAATTATGCCACGTGCATTACACGTGCTTCTATACTGATTCAGGTTAAAAAAAATAGGAAGAGAGAGAGAATGGTTGAGATTTGGGAAGCTTGTTTTCTTTCCCAATGGTGATGGGATAGCATATTGAATGGAAATAAAAAGATGAAAGGAGTTAATGGATGTTGGCACCAAAAAAAAAAATGTCACAGCGGAAGCAATTCTAACGCATATAAAAATATGTGAGAAGAGGAGAAGAATAAATACACAAAAAATACTGAATAATTTCTTAACTTAAACTCAACAATAACTGACAATTGTCCATTTTACCTAATAGTTTGTGCATATTTTAGTTTATTTATAGCTAATTTTGAGTTCTTAAGACAATGTAAGTGACAATTTAGACAATTTTGATGTTCTTGAGTAATTTTAGGAAGACTTGTGAATTCGTCCCTTCTAGTTGTTAATGTTTACCATATTTTGATAGGGATGAAGGAGCAAGGACAATACAGGGCTGATTACAAAAAGTCATCACCAAGTTGGATGAGAGTATACAGGTCAGATAGTGAATTTCGATTAGATACCAAATTGGATACCCGTTAGAAGGTTTAGCAAGAGAAAGGGTGTTGAGTAGAGGGAGTCAAACCAGTTAATCACGCCAAATACTCATCAGTGAGCTTTTCGAAGGAAAGTATTTAGCAGTATACGATATCGGATAGTGAAATTTGCTTCAGATACCGCATCAAATACTTGAGCGGGAAAACTCTGCAAGTTGCATAGCTTTTCATCCCTCTTTTCTTTAGTGACTATGACATTTTGGCAGCTACATTTTGCACTCAAGACATAAACTTTTGTCAACTTTGTGTCACTCCATTGCACCTTTTTGACTCTTCAAGACAAAATGAAACTACATGTGGAAGATTGGAGAAGTTTTGAAGATTATAAATAGAGGGGGTTTTTAGTCTTAGAGGAGCTTTTAAGTTTTTAGTTTTAGTTAGTTTTAGAGAGAGAAAGAGCCTTGGAGTAGAGTAGGAAGACAAGGGGGTTGTGTCTTGTCCTTTGATGCAAGACACAAATCCTCAACAAATGTAGCTCCCCTCTCATTCTTTACTTGTTTTACTGTAGGATATTGTAGTGTATGTTCATCCACTCTTGTATTGGCTCAACAAGGAAGCCGATGGAAATGAAGGTGGAGAGGTTCAAGAAGCTCTAGTGACAAGGGTTTTTCTTCTCTCCACCTCTTTATCATATATTGGATTCTAAGTTTTGTTAATGCAAGTTTTGGATATTATGTTTGTGATATTGTTTTAAAGTTTATGCCTTGGGCATTTTGTGACAGCCCTACCTTTCCCTAGGGCGTACCCCAAGGGTTAGCGAACTGTCTGCCCAACTCTCGTCAGGACTACTAAGCCAAAACACACATAAACCCTAGAGATCTATGTACTCAACCAAAACACTTAAAATACAAGAACAAGCCCTTATATATATACATTGGAAAGTTCCACGGTTCAACTTGCATTACAAACCAAAATATACATAAGGTATCAAAGTAAAATTAGGGTTTACTAGTACAGAGGAGTTTAATCAAAGAATATGTATAACTAGTTCTACTCTTCTCTCCAAAATCACGGTTCCAAATATTGTTTCCTGTAAGGAATACAAAGGTAATGGGAGTGAGTTTTCGCTCAATGAGGTACCAAAAAAAAATCAAGCAGTCAAGAATCACGAAAGTACACTTGAAATCAATCAAATATAGATGTCAAACAAAGAGGAAAGAACACCATAGTTAAACCGGAAGTAAAAGGATACAAATGGCTCTCAAGTGCCAATTTCCTTTTTGGCATCACTTGATCCAAACCTGTTGACCCTCCGTCAACGTTTAAAGAAATGACCATGATCGTAGACCCCATTTTACACCAATTTCCGTCCACCAAATATTCCCTTATCGGGCCCGAACACCAAACAGAAACAGAGGTCATAATACTCGAGTATACTAAATATCAGAAGGGTTGTTACTGCCTCATGGTTCGTCAATCTACCTTGACCAATCCCTTGTTGGCTCAATTCGATTAACTACCAATGAGATTTGAGCTCAAATATCACAGCAAGGTTGTTGGATACAAGCCTCCAAACGACATCAAATCATACACAAGTAACAGATTCAAATTTATACAGAAACCAGTCAAACAGGAAAGAAAAACGAATGTGATAAAGTACACCCTCATTTCGTCCAGAATAAACAGAAATCACAATTATTTAAGTCACAAATTGCAAGTACAAGTAAACCAGTTAAGCAACAAGTCATGCGAGTGGTACACTCACCAAGTCAAGCAAAAACAACTTCAAAAGTTTTCTCCCGAAGTACGCTCTTGATCACCGGCACGTCCTAAGAACAACTAAGGTAAAACAATTATGGTTCCCATATCCAAAACCTAGGGAACGGAATGCAAAATTGAGGCTCGACTACAAGTCTTATGCCTATCCAAGTTAACTACTAGTGCAAAGATAAAAAAAAATGTGGCTTTGGAGTGAAAAAAGATAGCAGTTGGTCCTAGAGACATGAACAACCCCAAAACCCTTCATTTCTACCTAAAATCAACCCAAACTTGAAGGAACCAAACAGCCTCAAAATTTGGACAGCACATCCCCTAGATTTCTTTACTTTTCCACCCTACAATCAATCACCAATCTCATCTCAATTCAACCACAATTGCAACCACAAAACATAGGCTATTAACTACACTTAATTAGGGCCACAACACCCTTCAATTATAACCAAATTAGAGCTCCCAAAACCAACCACAATCAAGCCAAATTAGGAAACCCTAAGCTGAAATTTATGCACATAAGTATGAAATTTCTTTAGGCAAGTTAAACTAGCACATAAACACTAGATATTTGACATGTCAAAGCTAGAAAACCATGGCCAACCTTGAAGTTTCATATATGAGCAGAAAATTCACTTATAAAACTGAAAATTTACATATCACCACCTCAAATCATGAAATTTCTCATAAAACTACAAATTTAGCAACCCTAAACCACTAATATGCAATTATTAGAAGCAAAGAGGGATTTCTTGACAAAGTTACCTTGGAATCTCAAGAAAGATGGAAACTTAGGATTTCTTCCTACAAAATCACTCTACCAAAACCTTTAGTCCTCCTTAGTAAGCAACTTTTATGGAGTAGTTTGCAAAATCTATGGTTGGGACTCAAGATTCAAGCTAGAAAGTGAGGTGCAAGATGAAGTTCTCTCTTGTTTTTCCTCTCCCTATTTTCGGCTAAGACAAGAGCAAATGAAGAAAATTGTGGTCAAATTTAGTTTTATTAAAGTGAAGAAAGGTTGGGTCAAAGTCCAACTTCCAAGGGTTTCATGACACTTGACCCTCCAAAGTTTAATCTCATCCTCTTGTCTTCCAATGGTTAATCTATCTAGTTAACCTCTAAATATCCCTTAACACCTTATAAACTAATATCTCTTTATGCAAAATTCACCTAGTTGTCAAAAATTTATCGCACTAACGGCACTAGCGGGTCCCACGTCCATAATATGCTACTAACGTAACATGAACTAACTTATACTAGAAAAATGATTTAAAAACTATGCTCATTTCTAAAAATATCTAGGAAATTAAGATAATAAAGTAAAATAAAGAAAATACATGAAAAGAAATAAAATAATATAATATAAAATAAGAAAATTTTTTGGGTCCTCACACTCTCTCCCCCTTAAAAGAATTTCGTCATCGAAATTTCTCATCTTGATTAACAAACAGTTCAGGGTATTTCTTTTGCATTTCCTTTTCAACTTCTCAGATTGCCTCTTCTACTCTATGATTTCTCCATAAGATCTTCACCAATAGTATTTGCTTGTTTCATAGTTTCTTAACCTTTCGGTCAAGCAACTGTACAGGTTTCTCCTCGTAGGTAAGAGACTCATCTATCTCAATTTCATCTGTCTCTAGAATGTGTGTCGAATCAGGATGATATTTCTTGAGCATTGAGACATGGAAGACGTTATGAATCCTGAACAAACTCGATGGTAACTCGAGTCGGTACGTCACATTTCCAACTCGTTAGAGAATTTTGAAGGGTCCTATAAATTTTGGTTGAAGTTTCTTTACTTTATCCGCCGTGACACTTCGCAATGGTGTGACGTTAAGAAATACAAGATCTCCAATTTCGAATTCCAAATCTTTCCTTCGGTTGCCGACTTTGAGCTGTTTGAAGTTTTTAACGTATCAATTTGATCTTTTCATGTGCATCCTCCATCCAAAGTATGGTTGTTGGATCTAAAAGCTTTTTTTCCCCCACTTCATCCCAATAAATTGGTGATCGGCACTTCTTCTCGTAAAGAGTTTCGTACGGTGCCATTTGAATAGACGAATGGTAATTGTTATTGTAGGCAAATTCCACTAATGTTATGTGTTGGCCCTAGCTGCTTCCAAAATCTAAGATATAGTCCTTAACATATTCTTGAAGGTTTGAATGGTTCTCTCTGATTGTCCATCGGTTTGATGGTGATATGTGGTACTAAGATTTAGTTTGGTCCCTAAGATTTCTTGCAACTTTTGACAAAATCGAGAGACGAACCGAGGATCCCTATCCGAGACTATACTCACCGGGACTCCATACAATCTTACAATTTCATCCAAATACAACTGAACTAGTTTTTCCATGGATAACTTCATGTTCACAGGCAAGAAATGGGCCGACTTGATTAATCGATTGACGATCACCCAAACGACGTCATGATCTTTTTGTGTCCATGGCAAGTCGGAGACAAAATCCATCGTGATGTTTTTCCACTTCTATTCGAGTATCTCAAGAGGTTGCAGTAAACCAGAAGATTTTTTATGTTCAACTTTCACTTGTTGGTAGACGAGACAAGTTTGCACATATTTGGCAATTTTCTTCTTCATGTTGTCCTACCAATATAATTCTCTTAAATCCTGATACATCTTATGTGAGAACACGAAAATTTTCACATTTTCAAGTATTATTTTATTTCTGTGCCTATATTTTATACTGTCCTTTGAAAATATTAAATATTTTGTACATTTTACAAGTAAGCACAATTTTTAAATCATTTTCCTAGTATAAGTTAGTGTACGTAACTTGAAGTGCATTTGTTCGATGTGGGGCCCGCTAGTGCGATATAATTTTGCCGATTAAGTGATGAAATATTAAGTGACATTATTTTCCAAGGTGCTAGGAGATGATTAGAGGTTAATTAGGTAGACTAATTATTGGAAGTGGGAAGATAAGCTTAAAACCTAAAGGACGCCACGTGTCGCCAACCGATTGGAGGAAACTTGCCTAACTTTCTCACCTTTACCAAAACCAAAATTTGACCAAAATTCCCTCATTTCTTCCCTTGCCTTGGCCGAACCTTATGAAGAGAAAAACAAGGAAAACCTCTTCCATTTCTAGCTTCTAATCTTGGCCAAATCTTGAGTTTTAAACCGACCAAATTGAAATCTATTCCATACAAGTGCTAGCTAAGGGAAATTGAAGGCCTTGGTGGAGTTGTTTTGGGAGGAGGAAGTCTAAGCTACCAACTTTCTTTGAGGTTTGAAGGTAAGGTTGCTAAGAACATCCTTTTTGTTTCCAATAGTTGCAAATTAGTGGCCTATGGTGGTTTGCTAACATGATTAATGGATGATTTTGTGGATTAGTGGAGAGTTGGTTAGATTTCTGATTTAGTGTGAATGTTTCTGCCCTAATCTGATCAGTGTTGTTCGGTCATGATGGAGGCCGAATTGGACTTAGCTCAAAACATGAAAGTTGTAGAGAATTGAGTGTAGCTTATGCCTGTAAAATTTCAGCTCAATCTCAGCACTGTAGCCTGTGAAATGACTATTTTACCCCTGCTGCCCTGTTTCTGTCCGAGAATGGTAATCAGCCTCTGTAATTGGCTCTTTTGGCTGGGAAGATGAATGAATTAGCTTTTGATGCCTTCTTAAGAGTTGTAGCCTTGTCTCTTAGCTTTCATATGGCTTTGGAATCAACTGAATTGGAGTTGTGTGTGCTGAGTTATGATGGAATATTTGGGCCTGGTTTTGGATGGCTGTAAAGCTTCAATTGGTTGCATTTTAAGGGTGTTTGATAGCTTATGGTTTGTATATGAAATTGTGATTGAATGGTATGATTTGGTGGTTGGGTTGTAGCATGGAAAGTAAGGAAAAACAAGGGGAAATGCTGTCCATTTATTTTCTTGAACTTGAGTGAATGGAAAATGAGGTTTGAAAGGTGATTTTGGAATGCGATTGAACTTCCTTGCTTAGACATTATTAGTTTCACTTGAGTAGTGTTATGTGAGCTATTTTACTTGCATTTGTATGTTTCCATTTTTACCATAATGTTTGGTTCCAATTGTCGAGTTTCGAATTTCAAATACGTGTTTCATTTTCGTCCCGAAACAAAAGGAGTGGCTTAGGGTTTCCCGGCCACGAAAACCTAATTTTTAACAAGTGAGATTTTGTGTGAATTTAAGGTATTTTGTCTATCTTTTGCATATGGTTTTCACCAAGACAATTGTTGCACATTATTTCTTTGCATATGTGTTAGTTTTGAGCCAAAAACACGTTTTACGAAAAATGAGGAAAAACTACTGTTCATTATCCGGCCGTGTAGCCGGCCAAGTTCTGGCCAGATTCTGACGTGGCACTGTTCCAAATTTTCCGATAAAATTTTATAAAACTCTTTTGAGGTTAATTCTATGGTTGGTTTGGGAAAACTTTTAGTTACTCAATTCCTTTGATCAAAATGTACATTTTTACTTTTAAAATCATACTTCCCCTTGTACTCATTTTATTCGAATTTTCTTTGATAAATCAAACATTTTGATGGTTGAGCCATAATATTTTCTCGTGATTGTTATTAGGGTTTCTTGGTGACCAAAGTTGATATCCGGAGGGATACTTTGGACGTAATTTTGCTTGCTTAGGTGAGTGTTCTATATACGCTTTGTTTCTAATGACTATATGAACTATTGTGACTATTTGGATTGTTGCTTTAATACGTGATTGAGGTATGTTATGTTTCCAAAATGATTTTTGCTAGGCGAGTGTGTACTTTATCGCACTCGACCTAAATGAACGTGAACTTTCAATGATTGAATGATTAAATGTTACTTGTGCATGAATGTAAGCCTTCGGGCTGAACTGGGCCCTTGCCCTTGGTTATTGGTCGACTCGAGCCAGAAGCGGACTCGGTCGGGCGATTAGTGACCCTGGGTGAATGTGAATGTTTGGTATACTCGAGTATGACCATGAAGTTTGGGAAGGACTGGCCAGTGCGCTGGCCAGAAGGGGAAGAACGAAATGAACGAATGAATGGCAAGAATGACGGAGGGATTTTCAATGACAAATGAAATTTTTCTAAATGATTGAAGGAATGGATGGTCGATGAACGAACGAACGAATGACTCCGTATCCTTTTAATGAATGTGTTATTCTTGCTTTATATCGTAAATGTTATTTGGATTACTTGTTGTTACATGCTAATGTCCTTGTTTAATTGCTTAGTTGAGTATATAGAACCTCGCTGGGCTTTTAGCTAATTCCACGTCTTTTGTTTTCCTTAACAGGGGTTGCGAGCAAGGGCGAGAGACCTGTATAGTATAGTTTAGCTTTTTGTATTATTTTGGCTTTTGATCTCGTTCTAGTGCTTGATTAGGGTTGGAATGTACTAAGAATTTAAAGGTTATGTATACATTTGGGACTGTATATTTGGTTGAGTTTGAGGTGAATGTAATCTTATGGTTCAAGGCTGGGTTTCGTTTCCGCTTATTTTTCGAGACTTTATTTTACTTTCTTTGATGTGAGTGAACGAGTCCTGGCGAGAGTTGGGCAGGCGGTCCGCCGAACCCTTTGGTTCGCCTTAGGGTAAGGTGGGGCTGTCACATCTTACTACTACCCAAATGGATTGTATATTTCGACCGATGAGTTTCCTCCAAAATCTTCTTTTCAATGTTTCATCCTTGGACACCACCACTCAGTTCCGATACTTCAAAATTCCCTTGGGATTCAAATTGAAATCAGGCAATTCCCTTTTTTCCACATTTTCCATCCATTTTTGTACCATCGGATCCTCTTTCTGGGCTTTTTTTGATTTGATCTAGTAAGTGGATGTCACCCTAATATTTGCAAAAATCACCTTTTGACGTTCAAGACGAGGGTTCCACTCATTAGCCTTTTCTAACATATCCCACTCTTTAACCATTAACCTAGCCACTTGACCCTTTCGACTTAAACCATTTGCTACGACATTAGCCTTTCCAGGATGGTAGTTAATTGAGTTAATTGTACAATCATAGTCCTGTAAAAATTCCATTCATCGACGTTACCTCATGTTTAACTCTTTTTGAGAAAATAGGTAGTTAAGACTCTTATGGTCAGAGTAAACTTCAAATGTTATCCCATATAAATAATGTCTCCACTTTTTTAGAACAAAAACAACGACTGCTAACTCCAAGTCGTGGGTTGGATAGTTTTGCTCGTGAGGTTTCAATTTTCTAAAGACAAAAGCAATCATATTCTTATTTTGCATTAGCACGCACCCTAATTCTTCTCTCGAGACATCGGTATATACGGTGAAACTATTCTTTCCGTTAGGCAAAGGTAGAATTGGTGCTATGGTCAACCTTTTTTCAATTCTTGAAAACTAGCCTCATACCTAACATCCCATATAAAACGACCATTCTTCTTCGTCAAATCGGTTAAAGGACCGGCAAGTTTTGGAGAAGTTCTTAATAAATCAACGATAGTAACCTACCAACCCTAGAAAGTTACGAATTTCAATGGAATTTTCTGACCTCTTCCATTTAGTTACTACCTCTACCTTGATCGGATCTATAATAATACTCTCTTTTAAAATCACATGCCCTAAGAAAGAGATTTTCTCCAGCCAAAAATTCACATTTACTAAACTTGGCTTTATAATTGGTGTCTCTTTAGAATTTGCAAGACGATTTTCAAATGCTATTCATGCTCCTCTCAGGTTTTTGAATAGACCAAAATGTCGTGATAAACACAACTACAAATCAATCGAAGTAGGGTTTGAAAACCCGATGCATCAATCCATAAAGGCGCAGGAGTATTGGTCAATCCAACAAGGGCCATGACTGTGAAATCAAAATGCCCATATCTAGAATTGAAGGCAGTCTTGGTACATCCTCCCCTTCCTAATTAGCAACTGATAGTATCCCTGTCGGAGGTCTAACTTCAAAAATACCACAACTCCTTGCAACTGGTCAAAAACTTCATCAATATAGGGCAGTGGGTATTTTATTCTTAAATTATCACATTGTTCAACCCGGTAGTTCTATACACAGTTTTAAATTGCCGTCTTTCTTCTTAACAAATAGTACAGTGCTACCCATGGAAACCACTTTCTCGAATGAACCCTTGCTCCAATAGGTCTTGCAATTGCAAATTTTAATTCCTTAAATTCAGTAGGTGCTATCCGATGGAGAGTTTTAGAGATAGGTGATATCCCCCAATAACAAGTCATTTTAAATTCTATCTCCCCTTTCTAGAGATCAAGTCACTAATTCATCAGGGAACACATTCGGATATTCTTTTACCACTGGTACATCTTCCACCTTCATTTATCCAGTCGGAATATTTATAAAAAAATGTTAGGAAACCCTTAGCGCCCTTTATTCAGTAATTCTTAACCCGAATACCCGAAATTAGTGCGGATGAAACTAATCTACCCCTTACATCCAGTCTTAAGGTCGCTCCCCCAGGTATGCGAAATTCTACCACTTTCTTCTTACAGTCAAGTTAAGTATCATACTTAACTAATCAATCCATACCCAATATAACATGTACTGCCTTAATGGTTAAACTTATTAGTGTCCTCAATAATTTCCTCCCTCCAACCCAAATTTCACAATTTCATAAACCATACTAGTGACTAAACGTTGGTCACCCGTAAGGAGTACTAACTTTAGATCATATGGTAATCTAACAGGCTTTATATCAATTTTACACATAAAATGGGGTTGACAAAGGAATGGGGTAGCCCCATGGTCTATCAAAATCTTAGCTAAACAATGGAATACAAGGATCGTACCTTCTACGATCTCAGACGACGAGTCAGGGACCTGATGTTGCTCTAGGGAGTACATCCGAACTGGCACCTTCAGTCTAGTCCCTTCCACTTTCGATTGTTCAGGGTTTGTTTTGGTTGACATGGCTGGTTCCCCACTCCTACCTCGGTGGAGCGGCTGCCACTGGCACTGATGATCGGTACTCCACAAGCGTAGGCATTTTCTCTCTTTTCTCCAACAATTTTCTTCTGTGTGTTCACCCCCCCCCCCCCGGCGCAATATCCGCAGGGACACGGGAAGTAGAGCAGAAGCAGAAACCGAGCCTCCTTGTGAGGCACCTCTCTGTTGGTCTCGCCCAACTTGACTACCTCTTGGTGGGGCTCCTCTTGACATTCCGAAAGTCTTACTCCTCCAATTCCCCTCCCAAACTTGGAGGTGTACTCTTTTCCCTTTGTCTCAAACTACTTCTAGGAAATTCCCGTTCTTCGTTGGAAAGTTCTAACTTGCAATCTCACATTTTCAACTCGTAGGACTTTTCTTCACAGTATCACTAAATGTATTAATTTGGGCTACCGCTAGATTCTTTTGAATCTCAACGTTTAAACCCCTGAACAAATCGCCGTATCCTCCTCTGTTTAGTCAAATTAGTTCGGAGAGCGAATTAGACAATCTAGTAAATTGGATCTCATATTCAGCTACAGTTTTGAGCTCTCTGGCGAAATCTAATGAACTCATGCTCCTTCTTCTCCTGAATTAGAGACGGAAAGTACTTAGCATTAAATTCCCTCATGAAGTTTACCCAAGTTCTTGAGGTTTGCTCTCTCTCCCACTTCATTCTTATCACATTCCACCAAGAACGGGCTAACCCCTCCAATTGAAAGACAGCAAAAGTCACCTGTCTCTCCTCCGTATAATTCAAAACAGCAAATATGTCGATCATTCTTCTCTAACCATCTCTCACCACGTCTGAGTCCTAGTTCTCCAAGGAATTTTGGTGGGGAGAAAATTTTGGAATCGTTTGAGAGTTCTATCTTCACCATCTACATGATTACCAGGGTTTCAGGTTGATTAACAGGATTTGGCCCTGATGTTCTACTACATGACCAAAAGATCAATCATACACTGGATAGCGGCGGCCACCTAAACATTAGGATCGACCCTTGGTTCAGGGATTCTGTTTTAGGTACCGATTCACGATTACCCTCTTCATTCAAGAGTTGTCTAGATCTGTGCCCGCGGCCTTGTCCACTATGCGTACCCTCCATTAGTTTAACCAATTTAGAGTCGAAACGCGAATATAATATTAAAGATAGATATATGCATGAACAAGTTACAAGAAGTATACACAAATCAAAAGTCAAATATATATAAGAACACAACTTGATCATATAAGTCAAACAGTAGCAGTCAGTCAGATACAAACAAAAGGAATCCCATGAAAGTAGTGGGGTCATATCCAAAATATAATATACACAACTATGCCAAAAGTACAAAAGTATCTAACTAAGAACTTTTCTAACTACCCCTCACACGGAATCAAAACATGACTCATAAGAACTCTAATCTAGTTCCCAACTGAGCTAACAGACTCCTCTCATGGCTAGAACTAGGGGCATCTCCCTCTGTAGGAGCTCCATCACCTTGAATCTCCACTTGTGTATTAGCTGCCAATCACTCCTTGGATTGGCGCCTCACATTCATCAATAATGCCTTCAGACCTGTCCCTAACCACCCTGATCACTCTATTGAGGCGGTCGTTAATTACCTGCAACTGCTCTATAAGAGCATTCGTTCTCTCTTACTCCATCGCTATGTCTGCCTGAAACTCCTGAATCCGGTTCGTTTGCATCCTCATGATGCCCCTCAAACTCACCATCTTAGTTCAATCCTTAGCGATGGCATGCTTAA
Organism: Coffea humblotiana; assembly: GCA_023065735.1. Lineage (NCBI taxonomy): Eukaryota > Viridiplantae > Streptophyta > Magnoliopsida > Gentianales > Rubiaceae > Coffea > Coffea humblotiana. The sequence goes on along the minus strand of CM041208.1, from coordinate 7,268,976 downwards.
GCCTCCTCCGTTCATCTAGTACCGCCACGATCACATGATCGATATAGGAGTAGCTCTGACAACGAGTATAACGTCTAGTTCGGCTAGCAGTACTCCAACGTCGAATCGATCCCCCCGGCCTTTCCTCGTAATCAATGACTCGGAAACGCCTCCGAGATGGCTCATTTCCGCCCTCTCCACTAGGCTCCATCCATAACCTACAAGGAATAAATTAGTTTATATCTTAGATAGGGTAATCATACTTAATGACACCCTAACACATCACCCAAGGTCCGTAGAATCAAATTTCTATTTTGCCCAAAACCATTTCTAACCTAAACTCTGATACCAAATGTGACAGCCATACCTTTCCCTAGGGCGTACTCCAAGGGTTAGCGAACTGCCTACCCAACTCTCGCCAAGACTACTAAGCCAAAACACATGTAAACCCTAGAGATATATGTACTCAACCAAAACGCTTAAAATACAAGAACAAGCCCTTATATATATACATTGGAAAGTTCCACGGTTCAACTTGCATTACAAACCAAAATATACATAATATATCAAAGTACAATTAGGGTTTACTAGTACAGAGGAGTTTTAATCTAAAGAATATCTAAACTAGTTCTACTCTTCTCTCCAAAATCACGGTTCCAAAATATTGTTCCCTGTAAGGAAAACAAAGGTAGCAAGGGTGAGTTTTCACTCAATGAGTACCAAAAAAAAATCAAGCAGTCAAGAATCACGAAAGTATACTTGAAATCAATCAAATATAGATGTCAAACAAAGAGGAAGAACAACATCAGTTAACACCGGAAGTAAAGGATACCACAATGGCTCTCAAGTGCCAATTTCCTTTTTCGCATCCGACCTGGTAAGGCATCCAAACCTGTTGAACCTCCGTCCAACCCACGTTTAAAGAAACGACCTGACCGTAGACTCGCATTTTACACCAATTTTCATCCACAAAACAATTCCCCTTATCGGGGCCCGAACACCAAACAGAAACAGAGGTCGTAATACTCGAGTATACCAAATATCAGAGGGGTTGTTATTGCCTCATGGTTCGTCAATCTATCTCGACCAATCCCTTGTTGGCTCAATTCGATTAATTACCAATGAGGTTTGAGTTCAAATATCACAGTAAGGTTGTTGGATACAAGCCTCCAAATGACATCAAATCATACACAAGTAACAGATTCAAATTTATACAGAAACCAGTCAAACAGGCAAGAAAAACGAGTGTAATAAAGTACACCCTCATTTCGTCCAGAATAAACAGAAATCACAGTTATTTAAGTCACAAATTGCAAGTACAAGTAAACCAATTAAGCAACAAGTCATGCGAGTGGTACACTCACCAAGTCAAGCAAAAACAACTTCAAAAGTTTCCTCCCGAAGTACGCTCTTGATCACCGGCACGTCCTAAGAACAACCAAGGTAAAATAATTATGATTCCCATATCCAAAACCTAGGGAACGGAATGCAAAATTGAGGCTTGACTACGAGTCTTAACCTATCCAAGTTAACTACTAGTGCAAAGATAAAAAAATGTGGCTTGGAGTGAAAAAAGGTAGCAGTTGGTCCTAGAGACATGAACAACCCCAAAACCCTTCATTTCTACCTAAAATCAACCCAAACTTGAAGGAACCAAACAGCCCTCAAAATTTGGACAGCACTTTCCCTAGATTTCTTTACTTTTCCACCCTACAATCAATCACCAATCTCATCTCAATTCAACCACAATTGCAACCACAAAACATAAGCTATTAACTACACTTAATTAGGGCCACAACACCCTTCAATTATAACCAAATGAGATCTCCAAAACCAACCACAATCAAGCCAAATTAGGAAACCCTAAGCTGAATTTATGCACATAAGTATGAAATTTCTTTAGACAAGTTAAACTAGCACATAAACACTAGATATTTCACATGTCAAAGCTAGCAAACCATGGCCAACCTTGAAGCTTCATATATGAGCAGAAATTCACTAATAAAACTGAAAATTTACATATCACCACCTCAAATCATGAAATTTCTCATAAAACTACAAATTTAGCAACCCTAAACCACTAATATGCAATTATTAGAAGTAAAGAGGGATTTCTTGGCAAAGTTACCTTGGAACCTCAATAAAGATGGAAACTTAGGGTTTCTTTCTCCAAAATCACTCCACCAAAACCTTTAATCCTCCTTAGTAAGCAACTTTTTATAGAGTAGTTTGCAAATCTATGGTTAGAACTCAAGATTCAAGCTAGAAAGTGAGGTGCAAGATGAAGTTCTCTCTTGTTTTTCCTCTCCCTATTTTCGGCTAAGACAAGAGCAAAATGAAGAAAATTGTGGTCAAATTTAGTTTTATTAAAGTGAAGAAAGGTTGGGTCAAAGTCCAACTGTCCAAGGGTTCATGACAGTTGGCCCTCCAAAGTTTAATCTCATCCTCTTGTCTTCCAATGGTTAATCTATCTAGCTAACCTCTAAGTATCCCTTAGCACCTTATAACTAATATCTCTTTATGCAAAAATTTCACCTAGTTGTCAAAATTTATCGGCACTAACGGGCACTAGGCAGGTCCCACGTCCATAATACACTACTAATGTAACATGAACTAATTTATATTAGAAAAATAATTTAAAACTATACTCACTTCTAAAATATTTAGGAAATTAAGTAATAAAGTAAAATAAAGAAAATGCATAAAAAATAGAATAAAAAATTTTTTCGGGTCCTCACACATTTGGTTGAACTTATTTATGATTGCGATGTGTTGATTTCTTGATTATTTTAGGCTATTATCTTGATTAAGTTATTTATCACTTTTGATAATCAAAAGTCATGATTAATTGGCCATTGATTGTGATAATCTCATGGTGCTAGATTTGTGATGAAAATTTGAATTTGACACTAGTTCATGAAAGTGTGTAAACATAGGGAGTATACTCACAAAGTAGAGATGCACCTTTGTAGCTTGTTTTGTAGTAATTTCATAAAAGTAAATGAACTTATAGTTGATTTCATAACCTTGAAAGTAGGTATAGATTAGTTATAGGTATAGTTGGTACATTGGCCGAAGAGTGAGTATCACGCACACAAGGAAATTATGCCGATAACTTAGTCGAGATTTTAGTAACTCAATTAGTCGAGAAGTTGCACTAGCATGAGTATACAGGGATTCCATTACCCGAAGAGATTTCATTTATATTTTTCCTGCCCATTAGTAAGTTTAGATATGTTTATTTTAATTTGTTGGTAGTATAAATAACAGAGAAATTTTTAAGTAGTACCGGTAGTTGTCCGTCTTCCTTGTGAGTTCGACCCTAATTACCCTATACTCATTCACGACCTGTTATACTTGCAGAAAATCATGTGTGGGGTACAAAAATTGGTTTTAATTGATCAACTTGAAGAAGCTTGCCTTTATAAAGCAACATTCAAATTCAAGAGGAGTTTGGAATGTGGTTTTGCTATTCTTCCCTTTTACTCATATCTTGCAAACATAAGTTGCTCATCTCTTCTATTCACAAGCAATCTTGCTTTCTTATTAACCTATTCATTGAGTGGTCATTTAGAAAGAGGGTAAATTTCATATTGAGTCAAAAAGTGTCTCATAACCTAATTAGATTTTAATTTACCTAATTCACCCCCTTTCTTGGGTTGTCTTCGATTCTTACATGTTTAGCCAAGTTCCTTAGTCTTAATTAAGGTGCAAAGAGCCACAAAAATCAAGAGAAACCTCCCACTTCAAGCCAGTTCAGCCAAGAAAACAAAACAGTCCACTAGTTCACATGCAATTCCAAACTTCTATCCTTTCCTTATAGCTAACTCAAACAACATTCAAGAGCTATCCTTAACTTTAAAAGGATCCAAACATGTTAATACATCAAGAAAACTAAAAACAAAGCTTAAACAATTAATCAAATGCATGGCATATTAACCAACCAACCCTAACTACCACTTGTTTAGTTCAAGAAATTTAACCACAAATAACATGCATAACAACTCCTAGTTCGCCATCAAAACTTCAAACACTTGATATAACACAAGAAAAGTTAGGATTTAAGGGTCATATACCTCTCTATGTGAAACTTAAATCACCAAAAAAATCACCAAAACTAAAGCTCCAAACTTGAACCACACTAGAGTTGAAAGTTGTTCATTCCATTAACTCAAGTCATTCACTTTGATTTTTGTTCAAGATCAAACTAGGGTTAAAAAACAAGAAAAATGGAGTTTCTCTCTTCCCTTGGAAGCTAAGGATGGCCGGCCCAACATGAAGAAATAATGGAGTCAAATTGGTTTAAATTTCCTCTAATTCTTTGGTCAAAAAGGTTGAATGGTTAGGGTTTGCCACTTGTTTCAATCTTGGTTATTCTCCCCTCTAAACTTTACACAATCATGTTTCTATCCTCCAAATGTTTCCAATGTCTTACTAAACCTCTAAACTATGCACATAAAATTCCAACCATAATAAAAAGGATATTTGGTCATAGAGTATGTGATGAAATAAAATAATACCAAGTCAAGGAAATGTTTCAATTCATGTAAAAACAATGAAATGCAATGCAAGGAAATGTCATAATTGGTTTAGGCTTAGGAAATGCAAGTGATGTAGGAAAATTTATATTTTTAAATGAGGTTTCTCACACTCTCTTCCTCCTTAAAAGAATTTCGTTCTCGAAATTCTCACCTTGATCACCGAATAGTTTAGGATACCTTGCGCGAATGTCCTCTTCAATTTCATAAGTAGTTTGTTCTACCTCATGATTTCTCCACAAAGCCTTTACTAAGAGTGTCCCGCTTAGTCCTTAATTCCTTTACTTTTCGGTTTAAAATCTGTACCGGGCCTTTCTGCATAAGTCAGAGATTCGTCAAGGTCAATTTCTTCTAGTTTCAGTACATGAATGGGGTCTGGATGATACTTCTTCAACATAGAAAAGTGAAATATGTCATCGATCCTGGATAAATTCGTTGGTAACTCTAACCGATTGGCCACATTTCCTACTCGTTGAAGAATCTTAAAAGGCCCTACGTATCTCGGTTGAAATTTCTTTCCTTTTTCGCTGTAAAATTTCGAAGTGTGTGACCTTTAAAAAATACCTTATCTCCAACTTCAAACTCCAAATTCTTTCGTCGATTGTCTACATAACTCTTCTGTCAATTTACGCTGTCTGAAACCTCTAACGTATAACCGTCACCTGCTCATAGGTATTTTCGATCCATGATACTGCAATTGGATCTAAAATCCTTCTTTCCCCTATTTTATCCCAGTATATTGGTGATTCAGCACTTTCTTCCATAGAGAGTTTCGTACAGTACCATTTGGTATGGAAGAATGATAGCTATTATTGTATGCAAATTTAACTAACACCATATACTGTCCCCAACATTCACCAAAATTCAAAATACAAGTTCTTATCATGTCCTCAAGTGTTTGAATGGTTCTCTCTGACTGTCCATCAGTTTAGGGATGATAAGTTAGGGATGAATGGTTCTCTCTGACTGTCCATCAGTTAAGGGATGATAAATGGTACTAAGTTCAACTTGGTCCCCAAAATTTCTTGTAACTTTTGCCAGAAACGATATACGAACCACGGATCTCTGTCAGAAACAATGCTTATTGTGATCCCATGCAATCTCACTATTTCATCCACGTATAGTTGGGCTAATTTGTCCAAAGAGTATCTCATATTTATAGGTAAAAAATGAGCAAATTTCATCAACCTGTCAACTATTACCCAAACTGCATCATACCCTTTTTGAATACGGGGTAATTCTGACACAAAATTCATGGTAATATGTTCCATTTTCACTCAGGAATTTCACGAGGTTGTAGAAGATCTGAGGGTTTCTGATGTTCAGTTTTCACTTGGTTGGCACACTAAATATTTTTGGACAAACTGAACAATTTCCTTATTCATTTAATCCCACCAATACAATCCCTTCAAATTCTGGTACATTTTACTACTTTCGGAATGTACTGTATACTTAAATCGATGTGTCTCTTCCAAAATGTCTTTTTTCATCATTTCATCTTGCGACACCACTATCCCAATCACAAAAACTTCAAAATACCCGTAAAACTCACATTAAAGTCTGAAATTTTCTTTTTTTTGCACTTTTTCTACCCATTTTTGTACTATCTGGTCATTCTTCTGAATTTTTTTTATTCGATTCAACAAATTCGATTTCACCGTGATATTTCCCAAGATCACTCTCTGTCGGTCCAACCGTGGATTCCATTCACTCACTTTTTCTAATAAATTCCACTCCTTGACCATTAATCCAACTGTTTGAACTTTCTGACTTAAGGCATCCGCTACAGCATTGACCTTCCCCGAGTGGTAGTTAATTGTACAGTTATAATTCTCAAGAAATTTCACCTACCGACGCTGTCTCAAGTTTAGTTCCTTCTGAGAGAATAGGTATTTTAGACTCTTATGGTGGGTCTAAATCTCAAAAGTCACCCCATAAAGTAATGCCTCCATTTCTTTAGAGCAAAAAGTACAGCGGCCAATTTCAAATCATGAGTTGGGTAATTCTATTCATGGGATTTTAATTGCCTGGAGGCATAGGCAATTACACTTCCATTCTGCATTAAAACACATTCCAATCCTTCTCTTGAGCCCTTCAGTGTATACAAAGAAACTATCCTTTCCATTTGGTAAGCTTAAGACTGGAGTTGAAGTTAGCCGTTTTTTTAATTCTCGAAACTAGATTCACACTTAGAACCCCAGACAAATCGACCATGCTTTTTCGTCAGATCGGTTAAAGGTCCAGCTAATTTGGAGAAATTTTTGATGAACTGAGGGTAGTACCCGGTTAAACCAAGAAACTACGGACTTTAGTTGGTGTTTCTGGCTGCTTCCACTTAGATACGGTTTCTACTTTCACTGGACCTGCAGAAATGCCATTTTTAGATATTACATGCCCTAAAAAAGAAATATACTCCAACCAAAACTAACAGTTATTAAACTTGGCATATAATTGATATTCTCTCAAAATTTGCAAAACTATCCTCAAATGCCGTTCATGATCCTCTCGAGTTTTAGAGTATATCAAGATATCATCTATGAACACCACGACAAATTGATCCAAATAAGGTTTAAAGACTCGATGCATTAAATCCATAAATGCAGCCGGATCATTTGTTAAACCAAACGACATCACTGGAAATTCGAAATGTCCATATCTGAAATTAAAAGCAGTTTTCGATATGTCCTCCTATTTAATTCATAACTAATAGTAACGTTGCCTCAATCCAATTTAGAGAAAATCACTGCTCCTTGCAACTGGTCAAACAACTAGTCAATGTGCGGCAAAAGATATTTATTTTTCACTGTGATATCATTTAAGCCGCGATAGTCAATACATAGTTTCAAACTACCATCTTTCTTTTTAACAAATAAAATAGGTGCTTCCCAAGGTGATTCACTTTTTCGAATAAACCCATGCTCTAACCAATCCTGTAACTGCAGTTTTACTTCTTTAACTTCGGCAGGGGCCATTCGGTATGGTGTTTTCGCAATAGGAGCGGTTCCAGATACCAAATCAATTTTAAATTCTATTTCCCTCTCTGGCAGCATCGACTTCAACTCATCAGGAAAAACATCGGGAAATTCATTTACTACTAACACATCCTCCAGTTTCACCTTATCTTCAAGAATATTAATTAGAAAAGCTAAGTAACCTTGCACCCTTTTATTTAAAAATTTTCTAACTCGAATTTCCGAAATAAGTGCGGACGAACCTAGTCTATCTCTCACATCTAATCTTAAAGTTGCCTCTCTAGCTATACAGAATTTCGTTCTCCTACTCAAATCTCACAATTTTTATAAATCATGTTGGTAATTAGGTTTTGATCCTCAATAGGTGTTCTAACTTCCAAATCATAAGATAATTTAACGGAATTCACATCAATACCACACATGAAGGCAGGATTTACAAAAGAATGAGTTGCTCCAGGGTCAATTAAAAGTTTAACTAAGCAGTGAAATATAGGGATCGTACCTTCCACTATTTCAGCTGATTTAGGGGTTCGCTAATGGCCCAAGCCAAAAATCCTAGCAGAGACTTTTAGTCTACTCCCACTGGCAGTTGGTTGTTTAGAGTTTGACTTCTTTGGCTGCACACCCTCATTCCTTTCACGGAGTTTAACAGGACAGGCTGCGATCTAATGCTCGGAACTTTTGCAACGGAGACATTTCCTCATTTTTCGCCACAAGCATCTTCGGTGTGGTTTGTCCTACCACAATATCCACAACTTACTCGAGGAGTTGGTGTAGGGCCTCCTTGAAAGACAGTCCTCTATTGTCCTCTCTCGTTGTGAGCCCCTCTTAATGGAGATCCTCTTGATGCTCTTGGGATTCGAACTCCACCCGTATCTCTTTCCAAAATTAGGAGGTGGTACATTCTGATCACCTCATCCGGTGGTACTGCTAGATGCACCTCGTCTCTTTACTTGAAAAGTTCGAACTTGAAATTGGGTCTGCTCCACTCGTTGAGCTTTCTCAATAGCATCTTTAAATATATCGATTTGAATTACAACTAAGTCCTTTTGAATTCCACATTCAAACCCTTTACAAATCACCTAATGCGTTTCTGCTCAGTAACCACTAACTCCGGAGCAAATTTAGAGATTCTGGTAAACTGAGTCTCATATTTTGTCACACTTGAAGTGCCTTGGCGCAATTTGATAAATTCATCCTCTCTTTTCTCCTAAATTAAAGGTGGAAGGAACTTCTCATTAAATTCTCGAGTGAACTTAAACTAGGTGCGTAGAGTTTACTCCCTGTCCCATTTTGCCCTTACTACGTTCCACTAGGAACGGGTCGTGCCTTCCAACTGAAAAATGGCGAAAGTCACTTGCCATTTGCGGTGTAATGCAATGCAGCAAATATATCTACCATTCTTTCAAACCCATTCTCGACAATTTTGGGATCTGACCCTCTAAGAAATTTAGCAGGAGAAAACTTTTGGAACCATTCCAGAGCCCTATCCTCACCTACTTCAGGGTTCCTTTACTGATTACCAGACACTTGACCTTGTTGGTCAACCAATCGAGCTAACAAATTAATCATACGATTGATAGCCGTAGCTATCCGATCCCCTTCTTCACCTCCAGGTCCTTGGTTCTGATTTGCTACAAATCCTTGTTCCTCTTCTTGATTCTAGACTTGCCTGGGTCCACGTCGTCGTCTACCCTCCATTATTTCTCACTGGTCTAGGGTCCAAGTGTTATAACTAATGGTGTAAGTAAGCATTGTATATAATAGATACTTGTGCATAGTCCAAAATTCAAAGGGAATAAAATAAAAATCACGATAAGCAAGTGAAAATACAAAGCAGTTAAATGCCAAATCGAAATAAAGTCAAAATCAAAGTATTATACATTCAAAGACTCATATCAGTTGTTTACAAACTAACAAGACCAAAATATCAAGCACAAGTCCCAAAAGTACAGACATAGTTCATTAAGCCATGTCACACAACCACCGAGTCAAAAGAAACTGTACAACCACCCAGTCACCACATTTCCTAACCTTTCTATGTACAACGGTCAAAATCACCCAAAATAGTAACCTAGTAGTCAAGACTTAGTCCGCCGCGGGACTAGTTGACCTCCCATGCTGGGCAGGTTCAATTTCTGCTTCATCTCCTACGTTAGAAGTCTCATTGTTTAAATCCCCAAGTAGATCTCCACAGATATTCAGGATCGACTCAGCTCTAGTCCTCACCTTCATGGTTCCCCTAACCAGTCGTTCCTGGACATCCCCAAGTTGTGCGCAGAGATCATCGATCCTTTCTTGACCCTCAACTACGTCATTCTCAAGTTACTTAATCCGGTCGGCTTGCATCTTTATAGTTTTCCTTAGTTGATTCACTTCAACTTCAAATCTAGTATTGTCCTTCGCTAGCGCATTTCTCTCCTCCACAACCGCCAAAACTACTGAGTTAAGATAGGCGTAAGTATGTCGACACTCGCAATGCCGATAGTGGTTAGCCGGACTCCAATGCACGGCAGCTTCTCCTGGCCTAATCTGGTATCTAATCATCGGGGCCTGATTTGGTACCTAATCATTGGGAGTACCCCACAGGGCGGCTCGTCAACCTGACTACGTGAGAACCTGAAAATTTTCTTATTTTATCTTATTTTACTGGCTTATTTAATTATTTATTCATCCGTTTTTTTCGAATAATTTATTTCAACCATTTTAAATCCATTTACATTGAGCAATGTCTCACTTATATTTTTAAAACGTCCCGTTAGTAAATTTAATTTTTCGGAGGCTCGTTTAGTGAGAAATAGCGAGTACACGTTTTTTCGAGGTAATATTCGATCCGAGAGTGCAATAATCTTGGAGAATTAAACGTGATCAATAGTAGTCTAAGAAAAGTTAATTGGGGGATTAGATGTGAGTGAGTTCAAATTTTCGCTTTATCGCGCGCGCGCGTGTCGATAGTTTCTCAAAAGTCGTACCGCGCGACTAATTGGAGATTTAAGAAATTTATATGAGACTACTAAGAGTGAATAATTACCATATTAATGGAAGTATCTTGGAGGATTAATGCATGAGTGTATTAAACCCGAGAGAAAACGATGGTACGAAACCCTCGTGCGACAACTATTCAAAGTTGACTTTTTGCACACAACCTAAAGCTACTTTTTCTCATTCTTTCTCCCCATGCTTCATCACTCAAAAACCCTCACTTTCTTCCTCCTCTCTCAATCGAACCTCTAGCAAGAAAAAGGAAGAAGAAAACTCCATTGTTTTAGCTTCAATTCACTTACAAAACTTCCACCAAATCGCAAACTATTTGGAGTAACACTTCATCTTGGAGCAAGGAGCAATCGTGTGGTTTTTCTTGGAGGATTTTGGTGAAAAAAATTCTGGTTTCACTTAGGGTTCAAGAGGTAACCTTCAACTCTTCTAATCTTTCCATTTAATCAAAGTTTAGTGGTTAGTTTGCATTGATTTACAACCCTAAGCAAGGAATAGGCTAGCGGATTTGATGAGTTTCATTTCTCGCTTTAATCTTTAGGCTAGCAGCCTTGACATGAATTATAGGTAGATGACTTGAGAATTAAAATGTTTGATTGTTGTGTTTATGTGTTATATGAGAGGTTTACGGTTGGAAAATGAAGAGAAAGTTGGAAAAATTCTGGTTAGAGCTGGCCGAAATTCTATCCATTGTTGCTCTATTTTAATCCAAAATTTTGATGGTTATTTGACTGTAGAATTGTGTGATATATGTTAAATATTATGTGTAGAAAGTGTCTACCAAAAATCATTTCAATTGGTTGTTTAAAACTAGAGTTTTCAAAAAGAATCAAATCTGGAAAACGTGTTGTAGAGGTCTCAGACAGTGCCTCTTTGTTCGAACGTATCTCTCTGTAAAAAAGTCAAAATTGAGTGCCGTTAGCGGTATTAAAAACTAGACATTCATAAATTTCCAATGATATAAAAATCACCCACTAGTTCATTTTGAATCAACCGTAGTAATTCGGCAAAGTTGACTGTCCTGTTGTGACTGTCTGTCCGAGAGGAATGGAGAAGCTGCATCTTGTGGCTTGATTTTCTCTCACTTGTGAACTAATTTTGGAAATGACTCTTTCTGATGAAATTGTAGCATTTTGAACATAGTTTACAACGCCATAAACTATTCTTAATTTGAACATGTATTGAGTGAGATGTGGTCTGATTTCAAAAGTGCAACAAAGCTGGAAAACTGGAAGTTTTTCCTTTCTTGCTGACCAAATGCTCAAACTTGTTTTGGGATGTTTTGTTTCGAAAATTTTGATATCAATTGTTTGTTAATTGCTTATTAAATGTTTATAGGACCTTGGTTTCAAAGATGGATCGAATTGGGGCTGATTTCATTGTGCAAAGCGTTTGGAAAAGAAAGAAAAGCAAGAGGGCAGATTAGGCTTGAAACATTTTTTGAACTTTAGTCATTTTATTAGCTGCCTTCCCAAGTGAGTTTTTGTGTAAAATTTGATAGAGAGGTAGCCCACATACGGAAGTTTAAGTGTACCAAATTTGGTGTAATTTCAATATCATTTCGATACCCAAATAACGCCCCAAAGATGACTCTTCAAATCTGGAAAATTTCTATCAGTGTACAAAATTCAGTTGACTTTAAGCTATTATATCTTGACGCTCAAAACTCCGAATTTAGTTCCGTTTGTCAAGGTTGAAATCTTGTTTGGAACTCTTATTGTGTTACGAATTTCAAAGGCTTATTCACTTTCTGTGAATTATGCCGGATTTTCAAAGATTGCTGGAAAACCAAGACTAGTTCAAATCTATCTTCTTGGGACTGAAACTTTGAGCTGAAAAATAAATGCTTTCTGTTTTAGAATCTTGGAAAAGTTTCTTATAGGAATTTTTAGTATTCAAACCTAGTTTCCGTCGGTATAAAGTTTTCCATTTTTGGACATACCAAACTCAAGATTTGATTTTCCCAAAGATTGTCACGCAAAGCTGAAATTTCTCGATTTCTTAGGAAATGAGTTTTTAAGAACTTGTCATTTTCTTTTGATATCGATGGATCATTTTAAACTCGATTGCATGGAAGAGGCAAGTCTCTCTTGGAACTTTAATCTTGACTTTCGCATCTCGATTTTCGTGAGATTTAAAGCTCTTTTAAAACGATGTCTTAAGTCTTAAACGGATATACTTCTGTCCATAATTGATAATGATTGTGTGAATTGGTGAGTGATAGTTAATCGTTATTTCTTCAGACGCTCAAGAAGATTTTGAAGAGAATTTCAAAGCCGAGCACTAAAAATCTTGTTTACACTTACTCCCTTATTTTGAATTGGTGAGTGTCAAGTGCATAAATAATTGCCAATTATGTGAATTGGCTTCTTATTGATTAAATGATTTAAAATTATCGAGTCGAGTGTGTACTTTATCGCACTCGTTTTCTTTTAATTGATTATAGAATTGAATTGCTCATAATTGAATTGTAATTGTGGTTGTATTTGCCGATTGAAGTGAATCTCATCGACTTATAATTGTATTCGTCGATTGGAGTGAATCCCATCAATTCATAATAAAAATCGGGGGAAACCCAAATCTCAATTGGCCGACCTTGCGACTCGAGCTAGCATGGCCTTGGTTGAGAAGTTCGGTGAACCATGAGATAATCAAAAACTTGATCTATTAAGAGATCTCACTTGGCATACTCGTGGAGTAGTGCCTTTTATAAAAGAAGAGCGGGTCCAGGACAATGAGTGTAATGGTGAACGGGAATGAAGAGTAAGTGGAGTTCTGTGGACTTAATAACTACTCGATTTTGACGGAGTGTCATCCCATGGAGGTATTTGATCGAACCTTGACGAAGGAAGTGGAATCTAACTCGTAAGAGCTCCTGTATCCTTATTAAGTATGTTAATGTTATTTATGAGTTATTTGAACTTCCTTGTTTATTTTTCATACAAATGTCATTGTTAATTGAACATGTGTTTGCATGTTTTCTTGGTCTCACTGAGCGTCAGCTCACCCCATTAGCTTTGTTTTCCTTAACAGGAGTTTGGAATGGAAAGAATTTTTGGAGAAACCGATTTGATTACTTTTGATTAGTATTTTGGGTTGTATTTGATTAGCCGACTTCTAGTGATTGTACTTTTGGAGAAAGTGATATACTTTTGAGAACTTGTGTTGTAAGATTTGAATATTTATCTAAGGAAGCAACTTTTCTTCGTTTCGACTTTTATTATTTGGTTTGTTATCTTTAAATTTGAATTGAATTGTATCGAGTTCTAGTGAGAGTTAGGCAGGCGTTCCGCGGATACCCTTGGGTTCACCCTTGGGAAGAAGTGGGGGCGTCATAGACTATCACTAGGGCCACTAGGTCTGTCCATCCTACACAAAGTATAGATAAAACTTAAATACTCTTAAGGGAAAATGATCAAATATAATCTTAAAATCAAAAATTTTTAATACGCCTAGACCAAATTCAAACCTAGACTCTGATATCACCTGTGATAGTCCCATCTCTCCTCAAGGCAAACCCGTAAGGTTTAGTGAACTGTCTGCCCAACTCTCGTCAAGATTCAGTTGACTAATGAACCAGAAAATCCAAGAAAACTAACAAAATATTTTCAAATACAAACCCTTTATAGAAATATAATCACCTAGCCAACATCCCAAATTTAAATTATAAAGTTAAAAGTCAAACTTACCACTCCACACTTAATTTACATAATATACATCGAACTTACAAATTCAATCTTACAGGAGCCAAAAGCAAAGTCGTCTAAACAAAAGGCTACAATCCAAAGTACAAGTTCAAGGCAAAAGTTAAAACTATGAAAGTTCTCGACCACAGTTCCATCCCAGATCTGTTAAGGAAAACAAAAGAAGTGGGGTGAACTAAAACTCAGTGAGGTTCCAAAATAAACATGTAAGCACATAGCCAATTAAAGACGTAATATAAAAAAGTAACCACCGTATTATACTACTCCCTCCGTCCCATTCATTTGGTTATACTTTCTATTTTGGGATGTCCCATTCATTTTATCATGTTAGAAAAGTCAAAACAACTTTTACACTCTCTTCCAATATAACCCTTCTTTTAATCATACATTCAAATTTAAAATTTGAATTTGAGGGGGTAAAATTGGAAAAAAAAAGTACAAACATCACAATCAAACAACTATTTTTAAAAAGTTGAATTCATCAAACATAACCAAATGAATGGGATTGAGGGAGTATAACAATTAAATCACAGTTGAATTCAAAGATACGGGTGGCTTCCAAAAGCCAAATCCACTTGAATTTGATCATAACAAGAATCCGTTGACTCTCCGTCAACGTTTGCGTTCAAAGAATATAATGTCCGTAGAATACCACTTATCCACCAGTCAACCCTTACCGGGCCCGAATACTACAAATAGTAATTAGGTAATATTCGAGTATATCGGATCCAGATTTAGTAAATAGTTCTCAGGGTTTATCGACCTTCTCGACTAAGCCCTTGCTTGTTCGATACAACCGACTCACCTATGAGGTTGGGTACCCAAACAGTCACAGTAGTTGATGGGATATCTCCCAAACAACTCACATATAGTCAAATATAGAGAAATCATATCTCATAATAACAGTATACGGAACCTTAGTGAAATCGCAAGAGATCGAGTGTGATAAAGTACATGCTCACCTCAAATTTGTCAAAACAATTGTTTAGCTCAAACTAGTCACAGATCAAGTATTCAGATATTTCACACAGACAGTGAACAGGCAATGGAACACTCACCTGTCAAGAAATGCAGAGTTCAAACATCAAGTTCTGTGGTTACGTTCACCTTCGTTTCCCAATTTTTAGGGTAGCGAGTGAAATGGTTAACAATCTAGATCCATATCCAACCCAAATATAAGTTCATTAGGTGACCAAGTGAATGGTTAAATCGACTCAATTCACCATGAAAGTTAGGCCCAAATTGCAGTAAAAGATCATAAGAAAACAAGTTTGACAAGTGCAAGAATGTTGAGCAAAAGAAAAATCTCCATACAAGTTCAAAATAGTTTTCGAGGGTAAAACAGTCACGCCCGCGCAGTCTCGGGAAAAAGGCATATCTCACTGTAGGAAAGTCGGAATCACGTGCTATTAGCGGCGTTGGAAACTAGACTCAAAGGGTTTTTCAACGATACCAAATTCAAACTCTAGTTGCTCTCCTATCAATACCAGTAGTCTAGGGAAGTTGGCTGATTTTTCAGTTCTGATCTGCTTAGAACCCTAACAAAGTCACTCTATTTCTTCTTGCCAACTTCACTTGTTTTAGCTCAAATTCATCTAATTCACTCTCCTAGTATTCACATACAGGGGATCAAGTTACCTAACACCATTGGAGATTAAAAGGCAACACACCAAATGATTAAAAAGAACCAAAACAGTCTAGCCAACAAAAAGAACCAAAACAGTCCACTACTTGCCCAAAAACAACCACTTTACTTGCTTCATTTCCATTTCAACTCACACCAAATCTTAAACCAATGTTTAGCTAAGTTCCTTAGGCTTAATTAAGGTGGCAAAGAGCCACAAAAATCAAAGAGAAACCTCCCACTTCAAAGCCGATCAGCCAAGAGAAACAAAACAGTCCACTAGTTCACATGCAACTCCAACTTCTATCCTTTCCTTATAGCTAACTCAAACAACATTCCAAGAGTTATTCTTAACTTTAAAAGGATCCAAAACATGTTAATACATCAAGAAAACCATAAAAAAAAGTTTAAACAATTAATTAAACACATGGCATACTAACCAACCAACCCTACTACCACTTGTTTAGTTCAAGGAATTTAACCACAAATAACATCCATACAACTATCAGTTTGCCATCAAAACTTCAAACACTTGATATAACACAAGGAAGCTAAGATTTAAGGGTCATATAACTCTCTTATGTGAAGTTTGAATCACCAAAAATACCACCAAAACCAAAGCTCCAAACTTGAATCACACACTAGAGTTGAAGGTTGTTCACTCCACTAACTCAAGTCCTTCACGTTTTGATTTTTACTCAAGATCAAGCTAGGGTTAAAAAGCAAGAAAAATGGAGTTTTCTCTCTTTCCTTGGAAGCTAAGGATGGCCAGCCAACATGAAGAAATAATGGAGCCAAATTGGTTTAATTTCCTCTAATTCTTTGGTCAAAAAGGTTGAATGGTTAGGGTTTTTGCCACTTGTCTCAATCTTGGTCATTCTCCCTCTAAACTTTGTCCAATCATGTTTCTGTCTTCCAAATGTTTCCAATGTCTAACTAACACCCCTAAACTATCACATAAAGTCTCAATCACAATAAAAAGGATATTTGGTCATAGAGTATGTGGTGAAATAAAATAATACCAAGTCAAGGAAATGTTTCAATTCATGTAAAAACAATGAAATACAATGCAAGAAAATGCCATAAATTGTTTAGTCTTAGGGAAATGCAAGTGATTTAGGAAAAATTTATATTTTTAAGTGAGGGTTCTCACACTGCATACATCAAAAACCTCTATCTCCATAAAGATAGTCAAAAGCATTTCATTCTTTCTAAAAATATTGCCAGTTCTTTGACATTCATCACAACTTTTGACAAATTTTATAGCATCTTGGTACATAGTTAGCCAATAAAATCTTGATTGACATACCTTTACCACTATTTTTGATGTACTAAAATGTCCTCCAGTTTCAAGACTATGACAATGTAATAAAACACCATGTACCTCTTCTTCGAATATACACTTTCTTATCATCCCATCGGCACAATGTTTGTAAAAGAATGGCTCCTCCCAAAAGTAATGCTTTGTATCATGAAGAAATTTCTTTCTACGTTGATAGTTCATTTCCCTTGGAATTACTTTCCTAACTACATAGTTAACTAAATCAACATACCAAACTGACTTTTTGACTGCAAGCAAGAATTCATCCGGGAACTCCTCCTTGATAAGAATTTGATCTTTCTATAAGACATATTCAAGATGAGAAAGATGGTCTGCCACTAGATTCTCTGATCCTTTCTTATCCTTGATTTCTAAGTTAAATTCCTGCAATAGTAAAATCCAACAAATTATTCGTGGTTTTGCATCCTTCTTACTCAATAAATACTTCAAAGTTGCATGATCCGTATAAATGATAATTTTAAATCTTATTAAGTAAGATCTAAATTTATTTAATGCAACAATAATTGCCAAGAACTCTTTTTCTGTAGTCACATAGTTAAGTTACACTTCATTGAGCAGTCACTTGCATAATAGATCATATGCAACCTCCCTTCTTGTTTTTGACCAAGACATGCTCTTACAGCAAAGTTACTAGCATCACACATCAACTCAAATGGCAAGCTCCAATAAGGTGATACTATAATTGGTGCAACTATCAGTTCCTTTTTCAAACTGTTAAATGCTAACAAACATTCATTAGTGAAATTGAAAGGGACATTCTTGTTGAGTAAATCACACAAAGACTTAACTATTTTAGAAAAATCCTTAATGAATCGTCTATAGAACCCTGCATGCCCAAGAAAGTTCCAGATTCTCTTAACATTGCTAGGTAGGGTTATCTTCTCAATTACCCCAACCCTAGTTTTGTCAATCTCAATACCCTTGGGAGAAATTTTGTGGTCTAAAACGATTCTTTCTCTAACCATGAAATGACACTTCTCCAAATTAAGAGCAAGATTTGTTTCTTCATATCTCTGTAAAATTAAATCCAAATTATTAAGACAATTATCAAAAGTATATCCAAAGACAGAGAAATCATCCACAAAAATTTTTCATAATTTTCTCAATATAATCTGAGAAAATAGACATCATGCAACGTTGAAATTTAATGGGGCATTGCAGAACTCAAAAGGCATCATCCTAAGAGTAAAATGTGCCATAAGGACAAGTGAATGTAGTTTTTTCTTGATCTTTTAGGAGCAATGACTATCTAGTTATTCCCTGAGAAACCATCAAGAAAACAATAGAATTCATAACCCGCTAATCTTTCCAAAATTTGATCAAAAAAAGGTAAGAGAAAGTAATCTTTTCTAATAGTAGTGTCAAACTTTCTATAATCTACACACACTCTTTACCCTACCACAAGTTTAGAAGAAATCAATTCATCATTTTTACCACAAATTATAGTGATTTCACCTTTTTTTTGGCAAAACATGTATGGGACTTACTTAGATGCTATCTGAAATAAGAAAAATTATATATGCATCCAATTATTTGAGAATTTCTAATCTTACCACCTCCTTCATATTTGGATTTAACCGTCTTTGACTCTCAATCACCGGTTTTTGCAATTTTCTTCTATCAAAATTCGGTGCATGCATATCATGGGGCTAATACCCTTAATATCGGAGATAATCCATCCTATAGCCCTTAAATATTTTCTCAAAACTCTAAGAAGCTTCTCAAGTTGCTTCGCATTCAACTCAGCATTGATAATTACAGGCAATGTCTAATTCTCTCCAAGGAAGGCATACTTAAGGTGTTTGGCAGCGGCTTGAGTTCCAACCTTAGCGCTTGTTCCTCCAATGGTGGTGAAAATCCCTTACTAACTCCTAGGCTCTCATATGAATTGCCTCTCTTGTAAGGTATTTGAACGTCTAAGTACTTGGCCATCTCTTCTACCTCATCCTCTTGCATACCTACACCATTTAAACAAATCTTGAGAGAATCGTAGTCATGGTTCACTTGACTCATCTGTTTGGTTAGCTTTTCAATAATACCAATGGAATAAACATAGTCAATATAAGAGGGATATTTTTTATTCAATTCAAGTCAAATTCTACCTCCTCCTCACCAACTTGAAATTTTAGCTTAGCTTGCTTAACATCAATGATTGTACCTATAGTTGCCAAAAATGGTCTACCCAAAATAATAGGTATGCTAACACCCTCCTCCATGTCTAATACAACAAAGTCAATTGGGATGATAAATTTTGTATTTTGATAAGTACATTTTCTAAAATGGCCATCGGATACCTAATAGAATGATCTGCTAATTGAATGAAATCTTAGTGTGGTTCAACTCACTTAACTCTAATTGTCTAGCCACGGTTAAAAGGATTAAAGAGACACTAGCACCCAAATCACATAAAACCTTAGGAAATTCGATATTACCAATGGTGCAAGGGATAGAGAAACTTCCCAGATCTTTCAATTTATGTAGCAATTTATTCTGGATGATAGCACTGCACTCCTCAGTCAATGCAATTGTCTCATAATTCTCCAACTTCCTCTTCTTGGTCATAATTTCTTTTAAAAATTTCGCATAGGAAGGAATCTGCAAAATTGCATCACAAAGAGAATGTTAATATGCAAATGTTTAAAATCTTCAAAAACTTTTTCAAATTCCTTATCAACCCTTGATTGCTTCAATCTTTCGGGAAATGGTACCGGTGGTCGGATAGGAATGGTTTTGGGATATGAAGGTTCACTTATCAACTCTTTTCCTTTATTTTTATCTCCTTCACTCGTTATTACCTCCTCACTCATCTCCTCTTCTTTTCTCTCACCTTCTTTTTCTTTTTCTTCCCTAACAACCTAAGGTTCATTCAATTGCCTACCGCTATGTAAGGTAATAGCCTTAACATGCTCTCTTGGATTAATCTCAGTTTTACTAGATATTTCCCCTTGTCCCCGATTATTTATAGCATTAGCTATTTGCCTAATTTGGACTTCCATATTCCTATACATGCTTGTAAGTTGATCCATTCTCCCCTCAATGCTTTCCATTCTCTTGGATTAATCTTAGTTTTACTAGGCAGTTTTCCTTGTCTTATATTATTTATAGCATTAGTTATTTGCCCAATTTGGACTTCCACATTCCTATACATGCTTGGAAGTTTATCCATCCCCCCCTCAATACTTTCCAATCTTTGTGTGGTAGTACTACCTAACTTATCCATTCTATCATTTGTCACATTAGCTAGTCTCTCAATTGCTAATTCCCAAGAGGGCTTGGTTGCTTGAGATGATTGCTTTGGTTGGAAGCCAAGTGGATTTGTTGGCCTTTGTTGATTTCCTTGCTCCTTTCATCCAAAATTAGGATGGTTTCGCCACCCGAAATTGTAGGTACTAGAACATAGGTTGTTTTGGGATTGGCAATTGTAATTGTTGAGGTATTGTACTTGTTCAATACTAGCACAAATAGATTCATCATGATTACCTCTACATAGAGTACAATAAGCAACAATTGTGTTCAAATTAGAAACCGAACTTGAACCAACTTGCCTGTTAAGTATTTTGACCATATTATCCATCTTAACATTCAAGGAAGTCAAACTATCAATTTCAAACATACCAGTGAGTCTCCTCATGTTACCTCGTTCATTGACGCAGTAATAATTATTTGTGACCATTTTCTCTATTAGTTGTCGAATTTTCTCGGCTAACTTACCCATCAAAACTCCACCAGTTGCTGCATCTACATGCTTTTTCATCGAAATAGGTGAGTCCATTATAGAATGTTTGGATTATGAACCAATCGGGTAAATCATGGTGAGGGCATCTTCGTTGTAACTTTCGATAGTGCTCCCAAGTTTCATACAATGTTTCTCCTTACTGTTGACAAAAACTAGTTATATCCATGCAAAATTTAGCAGTCTTGCCAGGTGGAAAGAACTTATTTAGAAAAGCTTTTGATAAATCAGGCCTAGTGGTGAATGTATTAGGAAACGTGATTGTAACCAAAACTTAACCTTGTCTCTTAATGAGAATGGAAACAATCTAAGTCGAATTGCATCATCACTAACACCATTAAATTTAATTGTATCACATATTTCTAGAAATGTAAACAAATGAGAATTTGGGTCTTCGGTAGCATTACCTTCATATTGAGATTATTGCACCAATTGTATAAGAGATGGTTTAATCTCAAAATTATTAGCATTTACCATAGGTCTCACTATGCTTGTTTGCAAACCATCACCTCCTAGTAAAGCGAAGTCCCGTAATGCTCTTGTATTTGCCTCCTCTGCCATAGGTTTGATTTGTGGAAATTCAATTGTTATTTCTCCTTCACCTTGAGTCTCCACAGCTTCTTGTAGTACTTGCCTTCAATGGAACAGTGACTCTTGGAACTCTCTGCATACACTACAAGAAACCACAATTAAAAAATTTACCGAAACTAAAACCAAACAATAAACACTAAATTACTTTAAACTACTCTAACTATTAAGTCTCAATATATTCACAATGTACACAATGTTTAGACTAATAAAGTTTACTTAACCTTAATACTGCCATGATCCCCGACAATGGTGCCAAAAAACTTAACGAGTTTTATACCTACGCTCTAATTTTAAATCTAATTCCCTCGTTAACCGCAAGTGTATAGGTCATTTATTGTAGTGCAAAGGAAATAGGGTCGAATCCCACGGGAATCACTTTCAACTACTAAGGTTTTTTGCTCACTCTATTATCTAAACCACTCAAGAATTTTAACTAAGTGAAACCCACCAGAAAGCCAAAATAATGCAAGGCAGATTAACAACTTGAAAAAAGTCAACTAAAGACAAATGTTTTAGGGTATAGAATCCACTAAATGTACCTAACTATAGATGAAATAGCCAATTATCACTCATGTTCTTGTCTTACTAAGGATGCATTTCACTCAAGTCATTAGAACTCGCTCTTGCCAATGAACTGAACTTAGCTAACACTATAGTTTCCCTACTCTAGTGGTGAAATCTAAAGTGAAGATTTAATCCAAATCTAGAAATGCCAAAAATATCCACCTAAGTGTACCACTACTTTTGTGTGCCTACTCCTTAGGCTTCACTTATTCCATTCCATCATTGTCAACTATTCTCATAGATTAACAACAACTATCATAACTTGTAAATGGTGATCAAGTATTCACAAGTGTTAAAGCAAAAATAAGTGAACTAGCAAGTACAAGATATAGCAATAATCAACTTTATTCAACCATAACCAAAGGTTAAATAGTTTCATCTATCCCTAGAACAAGAAAATTTAGCTAGATATAGTAGATTTAATAATAAAACTCATGTTTTTAATGTAATTAAGAATTAATGACACAACAAAGAGAGTAAAGAGAAAGAAATGGTTATTCAAGTAAAGAAATAAGATCTTCAAGTTTCATCATCTTCATTGCCATCAAAAATATATTGTACATCAAGAGTTCTTCAAGTTCTTAAAGAAAAAAAATGAAAACTAGATCTAAAATTATTACTAAACTAAGCTAAAGAGAAAAAAAGGGAAAAAGTTCCCTTTCTTGTCAAGAACTAATCTCTCTCTTCAATAATATGTCTCTTTCTTGTTAAGAGTCAACAAAAACAACTCCTAGATTCTCCAAAAATTGGTACAAAACGTCTTTTTGTGTCTTGTCCAAGATAAAAAAAAAAGAAAAAGAAAGAGAAACCATGCAAGTTGGCAAGTTGCAACCACCATAAATCCCTCGAACTAATCCCTAGAGGGATTCTTCCAGGGATTGTGCAGATAGTGCGAAACGGCTTTACTGGCCACAAACTGTGGGCGGTTTCATCCAGGGTTTATCTCCACTTTTTTTTTCCTTTTCTTCTTCAAGTGTCATCCTTTCCTTGCACCATTTCTTTTAGCTATTGTTGTGACTCCTCAAGCTTCTCATCCTCGCTTATTTCACATCCAATTAAGCTCAATCATTTTACCTACAAAACCAAAGAAATTTTACAAGTAAAATGATAAAATCACAATTATTAATTAATCACTTAAGGTGCAAATTAGTGACATAAAGCAGATAATTTATACCAATTAATCCTACAAATGGACTCAAAACCGATATGAAACACATTCAAAAAGATCACAAATTTAGCCGTTATCAATTCCTATGGATGATGTGTATTTATCTGTTTGGATCCATCAAAAGGACTTCAAATCAGCTCTTATTTAAAACACAAAAGTTGTAGCTCATTCTTTCCAATGGATCAAGAATCAAATCATTTGCAGGTTCGGGTGATGAGTTATAATCAAAATACTCCCCATTGCTCAAAAAACTTGTGTAATTTAGACATTAGGCTATGAAAACAATAGAACTGGATTTTGATAACTTATAAGAATTGTAGTCTATTGTCATAACTTCAAAATGGTTCAAGAATAATTTCAATTCAATACTTGTAGCTGAGATACCAGAACATGTCAAGGCAGCCAATCTTTTCTTCTATTGATTTTGATTGCATTTCGTCTTATTGAACATTTTGCACTTCATATTCACTCAAAATCACTTCAAATCATCAAGAATCACCCAAATATTTTGTCATTTCATTTTAATTGATGATTGAATTATTAAAACCTATAAAATTATGAAGTTTAAACCATTTAAATTGATAGAAACACAATATTCCTCACTTGAACCTCAAAATGCAAAATATAACTAGAAACCTAGTTATTTGATTTGAATTTAAATAAAAACACACTAAAATACACATAACAAACCATAGAAAAACATAGTTTTCTTTATCTTTTTGTAGCTGATTATCTTAACCCACAACTAAAAGTTGTGTCTTCTAATGCTTTCCGATATTTGTCCAATATTGTCCTGTAAAATTTCGGAATTTAATTTACAATAGCTAAACTATGACCTCATTTCATCGAGGTTGAGAAATCCCACGTAGATTTGTATAATCTGATTCAATCTTTACTTGTCGATAGATCAATGCACGGATTCAAAGGAAGCAACAGAATAAAAATTGCACTTTCGATTGTGAGGAAGGAATAAACAAATGCCATTTGTATTTCTGTCAAATCAAGCCCATCATTATAGTATTTTTTTTAAAATTCAACAAGAGTATGAACTAGTATGTTCAACTGCAACTATTTTTCATATGATGATAAAAGTAATATTTTGGAATTTAATTTCATATTTATGAAAAGTTGAGAAGTCTCGCGTAGCCAGTTTTGTGTAATCTGAGGCAATCTTTACGTGCTGATTTTTTTTTAATTATGATTTTGTTGAACTAAAATAAGGGAACATTATACAATTCTCAAGTTATGCTTCTCCTACGAAAATTAGGGAAACCTAACCGCTCCATTTGGATCTCACCCCGGACCATAACAGGCAATGCACGATGACTCCCAAAAATAGTCTCTTGCTTAGTGTCTGCTCCTAGATTAGCTAAATAATCAGCTGGCTTGTTCGCCTCTCTATAGCAATGCGTGATTTCCTGAAAGTACCGCTTATATCTGAGCAACTCATCCACCTCCCGTTGCAATCTCCACGGGCATCAATGTTTCCCTTGTAGAATCAGCACCAAAACGAGTGAGTCAGCCTCGATATGCAGGTCATGCAATCCGCGAGCTACACATAATTGCACCCCAAATGCCATAGCCTTGAACTTTCGCATGTAAACTCGTCAAGGAGCCAAAGAAGCAAGAATATCCAAAGATGAGTTGCCCTTCCAAATCCCACACCACACCTCCACCCCCACTAATCCCCGGGTTCCCCTAGCACATCCATCTGAATTCAACTTACACCCTACCGTAGGAGCCACCCATCTCATCGATAGTATCGAAATCCTCCATCTCATACCCACCAAAGAAGAGTGGAACGCCTCCCAAGAGCCAGAAGAACATGGTATCTCCGGAAAATGGCAATGAAACAAATCCCGCAGTTGGTGAAAAACCTGATGCACCACCTCAGTTCCCACGATTCTCCTCCCTTCAAAGACTCCCCTATTCCTTGCTTTCCATAACTCCCAGCAGGCGAGCATAGGGAGCAGCCGATAAACGAATTTGAGGTACACATTTTTTCCCCAGCGCAACCACCACCGTAGCACCCTGAGCCGCAAAGTGGATACCCCGCCCACTTCCCCTGGATCCTCGAAACTACTCCAAATTGCCTTTGCTACGTCCCTAATGCAAAGGTGTGGTTAAGCCCCTCCTCACCTGGCTCAGCGCAACAGTGACACCTAGATAGGCCTTGAACCCCAAAATTACGTAGTACATCCATCAGGGGAAGCCGCGACTGTAATAGCCGTAACATGAAAAAATAGATTTTGAGTGGACATCCCTTGAGCCAAACTTGGGAAGCCACCCAAGAGCAATTAGACACCTACGTAACAAGGGAGTATGCCGAGGACTACCGAAAACACCCCATCCTGCGTTAAAACCCAAACCAACCTGTCAGACCCTCGAGGGGAAGGAGGGAACCTCCATGACTTGCCTCACCAACCCAGGCTCTAAAACCTGATTGAGTAGCCCCAAATTCCATCGTGCCTGAGTGACAAAATCTGAAACTATGTTCTCATGAAAAATCTCCACCTGATAACATAAGGCTCCTGTACCCAACCAATTGTCACGCCAGAAATCCATCGATCCCGTACCCAGAATCCAGCTGATGTGCTCTTCCGCCAAATGCTGGACCGAACATAATCTCCGCCATATTAAGACTGTGAGGGGACTCCCTCTGCTAGGCATGGATGTACCCCTTTACTATATTTTGCTGTTAGAAATGCTACCCACAGAGATTGTTTCTGCCTAAAGTTCCACCAGAGCTTAATTGAGAAAGCATCGTATACCTTCGCAATGCTATGAACGCCAATCCCACCCTCCTCTTGCGGGCGGCACAGGTCACCCCATCTAATCCAATGGAACTTAGGGCCAAGATCCGTCGAGCCCCACAAAAAATCCGCCATCACCTTTTCCAACAAGGCAAAAACTCTCCTTGGCCGCGACGTCGCCGCCAACAAATGGATTGGCATCGAAGATAGCACGCTCCTTAATAGTACTATTTTGCCCCCAGTCTAGAGAACCCGATGCCTCCATGATAAGATTCTAGTGGTTATAGCATTGCAAATCTCCGCAAAATAACTTGCTATGCACCATCCACTATATAAAGGGCAGTTAAGGTATTTGCACGAGAATGTATTGTATGAGAAACCCGTCACCACTCCAATCATTGCACGGCGTTACGAGGGCAAAGCTGGGTGCCACCAAAAAGCAACTCTTCTGACAATTAACCTTCTGACCCGACACATCACAGTATCCATCGACTACCCCTTTGACCAACTTGACAGAAGCGTTGAGGCCGCTTGTGAAAATCACTACATCATCTGCATATGCCAAATGAGTCACCATAGGGCAGCCACTCAGGACTTTGAATGGTCGAAAGCTACGATGCTCCGCCAACGCATTCAAAGACCAAGAAAGAACCTCTGCTCCAATCACAAACAAGGCCGGCGAGATTGGATCTCCTTGACACAACCCACGCGTGGACTTAAAGAATCCGTGCGGCAAGCCATTCACAAGGACGGAAAACCAGACATTAGAAATCATTCGCCAAACCATATCAATCCAAACCTCGCTAAACCCAATCGGCGCAGTACTTGTATCAAGAAAATCCAGGATACCCTGTCGTATGCCTTTATCATGTCCAATTTGAGCATCACATTCCCACCCCGATTGGGCTTTTTAATGTCACGCAAACACTCTTGAGCTAAAAGAAAGTTATCCGCCATCTGCCGTCCAAGCACAAAACCACTCTGCTGCTGGGAGACAATACGAGGCAAAACCCTAGCCAAGCGGGAGGATAAAATTTTGGAGATGACCTTGTTGACAAAGTTGCACAAACTTATCGGTCCGGTACTGGGTAAAAAGGGAGTTTTCATGTTCATTTTGATGCATTTGATGCATTTAAAGTGCTTTGTGCTAAAGTTATAATGATGCATGATTTCATGTTTCTAAGTGCATTTGGTTGAGACAAAACACTTTTTTATGGTTTAAAGTGAATTTTTCTTAAAGAACATGAAAATAGTCGAAAATCGGGTGAGTGCGAAAACTTGATCAAGCAGGGAAATTGGGAGGAAAAAAATCTGGCTGGAGGACAAAAAAATTTTTTTACTCACTAGCCAGAATCCAGCCAGATTCTGGCCAGTCAAGCACACAAAGAGGAATCCGACCGCGAATTCCTCACATTTCTTCCTACTTCCTTCTTCAACCTTCACACCACACTGACACCTAAAACACACACTACTCACTAAAATCACTCTTTTCACCATCCAATCCTCAAACCAAATTCACCAAATCTCATCCATTTGAGGCCGAATTAGAGTGAGATTTTAGGGTGTTTTTTTTTTTCACTTTTTGCATCCTTGACCCTTACCTAGTTTATTTGCATTTTTAGGTTTATATCACTAATGGATACCCATGGAACTCATGAAGTTGTGTAGATAAGTGAACAAGGCTCGGAAACTTCATGCTTTGACACTTCAATCGCAACAATAGGGGAGTATTACTTTCTTTATCTTGGTTTCCCTTTTTACACATTAAGGACAATGTGCATGTTAAGTGTGGGGGGGGGGGGAGAATTGAGATCATATACATTGAATGTGATTGACTTGTTGGTTGCAAAATTGCAAAAATGCCCTAAAAGTTTCAAATTTTTTCAATTTTATCCAAATGGGTAACAAGTTCCATACTATTAGTAGTTCAAATTTCTTCTACTTTTGAGGTAAATATATGTGATGTGGAAACTTCTTTTCTTAATTTACCTGGAAATGATTATTATGTGATTATAATTTGTGCATTTATAGGAAGTATATCTTGTAAAATGAAGAAAATTATGTTTACATTTTGCATATTTGATGAAATTTCTTCTCTTTATTTGATTTTATAAGTTAAGTGATAAATATGATCAATAGTTGCAATACTCTTCTCATGATTATTCTTTTGAGGGAATGTTATTATTTTTGCTTTGAAAAAAAGTATAAAAAAAGAAGAAAAGAAAATGTCAAAAAGTGAATAAGAGTTGTTTTATTCCAATGGTTCTTGTACTTAGTAACTGGGAGTCTTCATCTAAAAATGTTGGCTTTCGTGTAAAACGGTACTTGAATTAAGAGTATGCAGGGCAACTTGAGTATGTGAAGTGTTGAGTAACCGGCGATCTTCATCTAAAAATGTCGATCTTCACGTAAAAAGGCACTTTCACAACTTAAGAATATATTTAGTTATATTATATGAATAAATCCCTCTTTAAGTAAAATAAGAAGATGATCATGGGTTTAGAAAGTATTTTATTGGCCATATGAGTTACTTGCTTGTGAAATTGGATAAGGATGAGAAATTGACTTGAATTTGTTACAATAACGGTATAATCGGCTCTCTTTTACTTGATATTATGAGTACTTGAGGAATAATGAAAGATTACATAATGGTTATTTACTTTGTTTAGAGAAAATGAAGTTGAATGGTGCACATATGTTTATTTTCAAAGTTTTGGATCATTGTTGGTTTGTATTTCTAATTGCTTGAGGAGAAACAATGGTTCAAGTGTGGGGTATTTGACAAGTAGATATTTTACATATTTTTAAGTGAGTTTATTAGTTATTTTTGGTGTGTTTTATTTAGTTTTATAGCTAATTAACTAAGTTTCTAGTGAAAATGTGTATTTGGTGGTTTAAAGTGTGAAAATTGTATTTCTATGAATTTTTATGGTAAAAACTTCATATTTTGTAGGTCTAATGATTCAATTATGAAATAAAGTAAATTGAAAAGATATTTGGATGATTGATGATGATTTAAAGTGATAAAAATAAAATATGAAGTGTAAAAGAGAAAATGCAATTTAAGGACAAAAGAATGCAAGAAAAGTCAGCTTTGATAACCTGTGGTATTTCGGCTATATCTTGAGTTACACACATTGGATTAAGATAATTCTTGAACCATTTTGAAGCTAAGAGATAGATCTATATTTGGTATGAAACATCAAAATCCAGTTCAGCCTTATTCCTAGTCAAAAGGTCGAAATACAGAAGTTAAAGTCTGCTGTCGAAAGCTGACAATAGAGCTCTAACAAGTCAGTGGTATTTTGATCATATCTTGGTCCTCAAAGCTCTAAATTGGATGATTCTTGATGCTTTGGAAAGCTGAGTCAAATATCTACAATTTTTGTGTTTTATAGAAGAGCTATGTCTGTGACGACCCTACCTCCCCTTAGGGCGTACTCCAGGGTTTAGCGGACCGCCTGCCTAACTCGCGCCAAGAGTCACTCACTCACTTTAAATAAAATAGGTTATAATCTCAAAAGTAAAGGAAATAACAGTTCCTAAACTTGGAATGTACATGTACATTCATTTCTATTCCAAACATTCGTACAATCCCAATTATAACAAAAGATATGAATCCCAGATAAATTCAACCCTAATCGAGCACTAGCGCGAGTACAATCGCAAAATTTTCAAAAAAACTAGACTATACTAGCCTGTACCAGTCTCACGCCCTTGCTCATACCCCCTGTAAGGAAAACAAATTTAATGGAATAGGGTGAGCTAAAACTCAATGAGATTCCAAATAGCAAGTTGACCATTATTTAAAAGTGCACGTATCAAAGTAGCAAAGTAGTGAGCATAACAAGTCAAGAAAATGAGTGAGTGTAAAAATTCATAAAAAAATAACACGATAATAATAATCATTTCAAAGTACAAGGATATGGATGGCTTTCGGGAGCTAAATTCCCGTTGCTTCACCAGAGATTGATCAAGTAGTAGTTGACACTCCGTCAACTTTCGAGTAAAGTAACCAGTCCCGTAGTGCTCCACTTGACACCAATCCGTCCACCATTCAACCCTCTTACCGGGACCGAAAGTTCAAATAAACACGTGTGGTAATACTCGCGCATACCAATTAGTCGATAAGGTATCACTCCACTCGACAAAACAAGAGACCCCAATGGTTCGTTATATAATCAACAAAGCCCTTGTCGGCTCGACTCGATTAACTAGCCAGTGGGGTTTGGGTTCCCAAGTAGTCAACATAGTCGATGACCCAATCGATTTAGTCAAGAGAAAAAGTACGGAGATGGGAATGAGAGGTACTTCCCACTCGGATCGAGTGTGGTACATACTGCCGCTCAACACTTACCAGTCAAGCACAAGTCACAAATACAAGTACAGGTCAATGCAAATCAAGTTACTTATACAAGCATGAATAAAATATCAAGTGTTTAGTTGAATTAGATCAAGTGCGATAAAATACACACTTGCCCGACCAAACCAAGCAAATCTTATCCGATCACGTTGGTAAAGGATTTAAAGCAAGTATCAAGTTCAACCATGTATTTGGAAGCACTCGCCAAAGGTCTAGCACTTTTCAAAATCACGTTCAGGGCCAACTCCTTGGTTGGAGTCCAAATCTGCGATAAAATATCATTTAAGAATATAAAACTCTCTAGAGTTTGAAAAATAGGAGTTTTGCTTCAAGAAAATCAAATAAATGAAACTCATTTAAGTAATATTCATTTTGCTTATTACACCCTAGAAAACTCATGCTCGCTCTTTTAGTTTCGGTAAGGAAGCGGCTAAAATGTTTAAGTTCGTAAAGTGGCTAAAAGACGAGAAAAACATATTTTGAACAGTCGCTACTTTCATTTTTCCTAGGGTACGAGTTTTGGCCAAATTTTAGCTTATATACCTCTACGAAAGAAAACTCGAATACCATAGACAATCCAAATTCAATTCGACCTCAAATCTTCGCTCAAGTCGCGAGTACACACACCTAACCCTCGAGTGAAAATTTGGGCGGCATGCCCTTTGTATTTAGCTATTTTCCAGCCATTTATGGCTTCATTATCTTCCTCAATTCAGCCCAAATTCAATACATAAGTAAGCTTAACACAATAGTTCTTCAACTAGGCTCAAAATCATCCAGTTACAAGTCAATTCTAACAATGAAACCACCAAGACCAAAGCTGGAAACTAGTTTTAAAGACAAATAGCTAAGTAACAGGTTTGACATCTTCCAGCGTTTTGGTCACAACTGAAGCTACGCTTATCGGATTGGTGTAAATTTTATGGAATTTCGAAGCTAAGACAGATACCTACATTTCCTATGAAGATATTGACACCCAGTTCTTGCATTTTCAAGGTCAAAAAAGTGAAACTTCAGAGAAAATAGAAAACTGTCGGTTAAACTGAGCATTTGGCAGTCAGGGGTATTTTAGTCATTTCACAAGCTACAGTACTCTGATTGAGCTGAAATATTACAGGTCTATAACTAACTCCATTCCCTACAACTTTCATGTTTTGAGCAAGACCTGATTTGGCCTCTCTCATGGATGAACATGCAGTGTAAAAACAGGGCAGATTCCACTATCAAAGCTGGAAATTCACTTCTACTCTAAAATTTATATCCTAACTCACTACTATCAAGTCCTATATCATCAAAACTATCAATTACTATCTCAATACCATCAATTACTAGGTACACAGCCATAATCAAGGCTGAAAATGTAAACCCTAGCTAAACACTCCACTATATCATCCAAAACTAAATAATTAACTATAGTAAACCAAGGACATAAGCTTCTTTCCCAAATTTAACAAGAATAAGTAAGAGAAAAGGAAAGGCAAGCATTATACCTTCCAAAGACTGCTTGTAAATGAAAACTAAACCCCTTTCTTCCAAAAATTTTACCTCACAAAACTTTCCCAACATCAAAAGAGAAGCTTAATCGGTTTTAGTTCGGTTGATTTCACTCAAACAAGGATGGATTTAAGGTGAAAGTTGAAATTTGCTCTCTTGTGTTTTTCTCTCCTCAAGCTCTACCAACTGAGAAGAAAATGAAGAAGAAATGAAGCCAAGAGAAAGATAAGAAGATAGGAAATTGGTTGGGTCAAAGTTGGTTGGATGGCCGCCAAGTGTCGCCGCAAGATTAAGTCTCAAATTTTTCCTTTTCTCTCTTTTATTTAGGTCAATAATTTCGGCTGTTTGGAGGAGATATTTAGGGCTGATTTTGCTATTTAATAACAAGGAGATTAAGGTAATAAAGTACTGTTCAAGTGGTGCACTCAATCGGTAGCAAACGGTGCAGCGTCGATTCAGGCCATTTTTCCCTAACTCGCGCGTACTAGTGTTTTAACTTATGATTCACTAAGTTATTAATAGCACTTCTAGTCACCCACTTTCTCTTATCTAAACCTCACTTTTAACCACCAAATTTAGTACACACATCTCACCAAGTGATCACGCTACCAAAATGCACCAAAAACACACCAACAATCCTAGTATGCACAAAAAACCCTAACTTATGCCATTCCTTTACAAAAATCATAACTTGAGTTATAAATGTTAAACATTCATACAACTTGGCCTATTAAAAACTAGACTTAAACACTAATAATCTTTAGAAGACACCTCAAAGAAATTCAGCTCATAAGTTGGTCCAAATTGAACCATAAGCTACTACAACATTCCTATGTTTACTTGTGCAGGGCAGAATTTTCAGTCAACTTTGCCAATTTTCTGGAATTTATAGAGATTGAATCAAACTATGAATTTTACACCGTAGGAAGCTCTATGAGGCTAGTTTCAAATGCAACAAACGGAACTCAATTCGGACTTTCCTATACGAAGTTATAGCCAATTTCCCAGAGCTGCGCAGAGCCTCCTGCGAAAGTTTCTAGATTTTCTAACAACTTGAGATTATGAACTTTTTCTTAACAAAATTCACTCCCTTGGTTCAAATTCAACATTAAAACAACCAAGAATCTAAGGCAAGTAAGTTGAACTAAGAGCTATAAAGACAAGTAAAATTTCGGGGTCTCACAATGTCGACCTCCAACATCGAGAAAACAACAGTTGAAAAACGTATATGATAGCTGCAAATTGCTGATCAACGTGCCTTGTTTCACACAACTTTTCCAACTCAATTCCAACTATCAATTTCGGTTGTATCTGACCAAAAACAAGTTGGAAAGTTGGAAAGACAATTCAAGAGAGTTTCAAGAGTCAATTTTTCCAACTAGATATAACTCCTCTTGAATTCTCTATAAATGGCAGCTTTTGGAGACCATTTTCATAACTTGGGAAGGTTAGAGAAACTCACCAGAAATGTAACTTTCACTAGTTTTTCTTAGTTCATTAGTTAGGGTAGTGTTTCCTTCTTGTATTTGTAGCTAAACTTAGATGAAATTGAGGATGAAGATGGAAAACATGGAGTTCAAGTGACATGGGTGACATTTCTCCTATCACTTTTATTTCTTGTATTGCATCTTATGTTTAGTTATAATACAAGTATGGATCTTTCTTTTATTTTGTTCATGTTTAGTTAAAGTTTATGCCTAGAGTTATGGTTGAACTTGCTATATCTTGTTTGTGATGTTTACTTGGCTACTTGGTGATATTATTTTGAACAAGTTACTTATCACTTTTGCTTATCTAATCATGATTAACTGGCCATTAATTGTGATTATCTTAAGGTTGTTAAGTTTGCAATGAAAATTGAAATTTAACACTAGTTCAAAGAAGTGATAAACTTAGGGAATACATCACGAGAGTAGAGGTGCACCTATGTGGCTTTAGTGACTTGTTTCATGTAATTTCATAGAAGAAATGAACTTGTAATTAATTTATAACCACGATAGTAGGTATGATTTAGTTACAAGTATAGTTGATTCACTACAAGAGTAGGTTTTACATACATTAGGAAATTACACCATAACTAGCCAAGAAAATAACATTCACTTAATCGGAATCTCATTTGCAAGAATAGTAAGAAATTCCATACCTCAAGGAGTTTTCTAGTGTTATTTTTCATTACTTTTATATTTATGCTAGTCTAGATAATAAAGGAGTTCGAAAAACACTGGTAATTGCAATCTTCCCTGTGGAATCGACTCTTAATACCCTATACTCGCTCACGATTCGTATACTTGAAATAAATCGCGTGTGGGGTATTTAGAAATTATAAATGTAAAACTTGATTGTTGATGAATTAATTGTATATGTATACCCCTCGCACGTCAAGTTTTTGGAGTCATTTTTTTATATACTTTTTTTCTAAGAAAAATAATAACATTCTCCCAAAAGAATAATCATGAGAAGAGTATTGCAACTATTGACCATATTTATCACTTAACTTATAAAATCAAATAAAGAGAAGAAATTTCATCAAATATGCAAAATGTAGGCATAATTTTCTCCACTTTACAGGATATACTTTTCTATAAATGCACAAATTATAATCACATAGTAATCATTTCAAAGTAAATTGAGAAAAGAAGTTTCCACATCACATTATTTACCTCAAAAGTAGAAGGAATTTGAACTACTAATGGTATGGAACTTATTACCCATTTGGATAAAATTGAAAAATTTGAAACTTTTGGGGCATTTTTGCAATTTTTCAACCAACAAGTCAATCACATTCAATGTATATGATCTCAATTCTAATCAGATCAGTGCACAAATTCAAAGGAAGCGTCAGAATAAATATTGCACTTTCAATTGCCAAGATCGGATCAGCAAGTGTCATTTTTATTTCTATCAAATATAGCTCATCATTCTAGTATCTCAATTTTTCACTTAGGTTTTGTTCGAGTTCAACTATAACTATTTTTTTGTGTTAAATTAAAGGGATAATTTCAGAAATCTCCTTTGAGATATCTCACAATTTCATTGAACACTCTTCAAATTTTATGTTTACCTTTCTTGTCTATTTAAATAGACGATGTGAGCCTTAACATTCAATAAATTCTTTTAAATTGGTGTGCTTTTATAGAGAATGGGTTTTCTAATTATTTTTTTTCTTCTTAATCCTTTCTTTTATATTTTGTTAGCAAAACCATAGAACTATCAATTTTATCCCTAACTTCTATTATGACAAAATGGCAAATTGGAAATATTTTTTTGATAATTTGAATATGATACAATTTTTTCATGACTTTTTTTGTGTCAAAAATCCACAATAACTCAAAAGGAAAATGGCTTTAAAACACTACCAAACTATGGCACTCCCATAGCTCAAAAATTTCACAAACTGGCTTTAAACCACTATGAGACTTTGGTACTTCCACATCTAAAAAAATTCACAAACTTTAAAAAATTATAGGAACATTTTCTTCTCCATCTTGGAAACAATCTACATCCCCAGTAAAGTACCATTAAAAATAACTTATCATAGTGGTAAATTTATTGCCATAATTGATTACCAAAATATAAATATGGGTATGAAAAACGTGAAATTTATTCCTTGTATATACAATTGTTTGGTTACTAAAAGGGTCAAATTAAAGGAGGTAAATGTCATGTTTGAAATCTCAAAGAATCTCAGTGAAATTGTCAGAATTTTAGGGGAGGTTTATTAAACTATCTCTAATATATAGTAAAGCCATTTGTTGAAACTCCCAAAGACTACTTTTTTTTTTCTATTCTGGAGACGATATTAATTTTCAAGTGAAAGTGGATATCAGTGCCTTTAATAAAAGGAAAACAAACGCTAAATTAATTTCAAATTCCAATCAAGCTTTATTTCTTTAGATCTTACAAGATTACTTCAACTTCTTGAAACGTTAGCATTATCAACTGCTTGAAGTATTAGGTTTGCTTCGACTTGGTCATTGCTCCCAATCCTGACCAGAAAATGTAGATCAATTCATAAAAAAAAGGACACTTTCACACACTTGATCATAGAATAAATTTGCCTAAATTAATTTCTGCGTGCCCGTGATGGCATGGTCAAGTGATGATGCAATCAATTCGATCACCTTTTCATATTTACTGCTGCATGAGGTCACTTTTTTTTGTTATAACTAATGAAAGTCAATTATAATTGAGTTTCTTCTATAATTCAGGTCATCTTTTTGTCAGTTGTTGTTAATTTCTTTTCCAATTTCAGCTCAAATTTTCTCTCCACTTTGGCTTTGTTATTGGTGTTGTTCTGGTTCTTCTTCTGTTTGTCACTTGTTAGGTTGTAGATTTTAGATCATTGGTTTTTTAGTTCTACTCTACAGCTCTGTCTGCTTGTGATTGATTAGTACTTGAATCACCTTTAGACCCATTGAACTTAAATAAAGGTTAAATTACCTCTTACCCCTTATAGTTTAGTGTATTACCACATAATGCCCTTAAGATTTAAAAAACCTGAATATAACTCTCTCATGATTTGGATTAAAGTGTCATTGTTAGTTTTTACATCAAAACTAATGGCTAATAATAAAAAGTCAAAGTTAAACTAACAAATTGACAAATTTACGCTTTCAATACTTCTTTTTTCCTCCAATATAAAAAATAAGAAATTGATAAATAAGAATAAGAAAATACCAGTAATGATTTGGTTTCAAAGCCTATAATGATATTTGTAATAAAAACAGATTTGAAATTTTTATTTCTTATTTATTTGTTTTGTATTTCCATTTCATCTTTTTTGTTTCTTATTATTATTTTTTATTTCCCTTCTATTCCTTTTATATTTGGAGAAAATTAAGATTTGGTAGGTCAAGTATAGGTTTTCAAAATCATCTCTTCTCTTTCCAAAAGAGAGAGAGAGAGAGAGAGAGAGAAGGAAAAGGAAAAAAAGTAGTGAAAAGGTGAATTTGTCAATTTATTAGCTTGAATTTGACTTTTTACTATTGACCGTCAATTTTAATGAAAAAACTAACGGTAACTTTAACCTAAACCATGATGTAGTTATATGTAGGTTTTTAAACTATTGGAAATTATGCAATAAAGCACCAAACCACAATGGAGGAAAAGGTAATTTACCCTTGGACAAAAGGATAAGTATTACCTATATAGTTGGTGTAAGATGGTGTACAAGAAATGAACCTAATCCAGGATCTGATATCTTTAAATCTCGAGAATTTTGTGTACGAAAGCTTTTTTTACAGTCAATCATGGCAATATATTTGATTTGTAAGATCACGTTCCCATATTGGAGCATCTACAACATAAGCCACAAGAAATTATTTCTAATGAAAAAAACAAGGGCAAATTACATTTTACCCCCTATATTAATGCTTTTATGCATAACCCCCCTATGACTTCGAAAACTATACATAACCCCCTCATAGTTCGGATTAAAGTGTCAAAATAGCGAAAATAATAATTCGTAACGAAACCTTTAAAAATGTTGAAATTACCCTTGTTTAAAAATTAAAATGGTTGTGTGACGGCCTGGTCTTCTCCTAGGGCATACCCTAGAAGATAGCGAACCGCCTGCCTGACTCTCGCCAGAACTCATTCACTAACATTACTTTCAAAGATAACATTGTGGTATACTAAATCACACGTTCAAAACTTTTACAATGCTAATTCAAAACAACATCTTCAGCCGTGGTATGATACCAGATAATTTATAATCATGAAAGTCGTCATGCTAACTCCCTAAGATCCCTCGTTCGTTTTCCTGACCACCAACTCCTGTAAGGAAAACAAAACTAAAGAGTTGAGCTAAAACTCAGTGAGGTTTGCCGAGCGAGTAACAGTTAATAAACACTTAAATCATGGCAATTAAGGAAACAGTGCACATTCTCATTGCACCGTTTTTGCCTAGCAGCTTTGGGAGCTGTTTCCATTGGATTTCTTTCCTTCGATCACCACCCCAAACTCATCTAACTTCCACACTTCACCGCTTGACTCAACAGATGGTTGCATGGTAAATGATTCAAGCCTTGAGGTTAAAATGGTCCTTTGACATTAGTTTATTTACTTGCTAAGGAGTTGTAATTTTTATTACCTTCATGTATTGCCTCAAACTTTGTTTGTTCAAATTTGTATATCCCTTTAAAAAATTTTTACATTAACCTAGGATATTTCCATATGCCCAATTTATAAGAAATCAATTAGACATTTAATTTAATCAATTGTATGGTGTATGCAATGTTTTTAGTAACACAAGAAAATAAATTAAATTCAAAATATATATAATTTCTCGAGTTCTCACATTCTTCCCCCCTTAAGAAAATTTCACCCTCGAAATTTCGTACTTTTAATCGTAAAAAGTTTCAGGTATTCTTTCCGAATTTTATCTTCCATTTCCCCAGGTTACTTCCTCCAATCATTGGTGTTACCTTGGTGTTACCATAGAACTCTGACTAAAGGAATCTATTTATTTCTCAATTCCTGTCTCTAAAATAACATGCCCCAGAAATGATATTTTCTTCAATCTTAATCTTATAGTTTCTATACACTACTTTGGTTACCAAACTTTGATCACTAGTGGGGTTAAACTTCATAAGGTAGTTTGTTAAACTTCATACCTATTCTATTTATAAAATCAACAATTACAAATGAATGCATCACATCAGGGTCAATTAAAATCTTAATTAAGGAATTGAAGATAGGGGTGTACCTTCTACCACCTCAGTTGTCTCTAGCACTTGCTGCTGATCTAAAGCATATACTCTAACTGGCACTCTTTGTCGATTTCCTCCATCGTTAGTCTGTCGAGGTGCAGGTGGTAGGGTGTTAATACTTTGTGGTATCCTAGTTGGGCAACTACCAATTAGGTGTTCTGAACTTCCGCAAAATAAGCATTTTCATCCCTTCACCCAACAATTTTCCTCAGAATGATTCCCTTTTCCACAGTATCCACATGTTGTTTGGGAGCCCGGCACTTGTCATCCTTTAGGAGGCCTTTCTTGTTGTCCTCTTTTAGCCTAAGCTTCGCTGACCGAATTCCTAGGTGCTTGGTTCTGAGTTCCAAGCGAAAATCTCACTCCGCCTATTCCTCTTCTGGCTTTGGGCTTCACGACATCTCCTCGCGG
This sequence comes from Coffea humblotiana, assembly GCA_023065735.1. Classification (NCBI taxonomy): domain Eukaryota; kingdom Viridiplantae; phylum Streptophyta; class Magnoliopsida; order Gentianales; family Rubiaceae; genus Coffea; species Coffea humblotiana. The sequence continues at coordinate 7,230,036 of CM041208.1, read as the reverse complement.
TTGCCCTGAAGTAAGGCCAGAGGCATTTCTTTTCCTAACTTGGAAAGTCTTAAGTTGGGATTTAGTATTCTCAATTCTCTGGGCCTTGTCAAGAGCCCCAGTGAAGGTATCCAGGGTAACTGTGTGAGGACCCGAAAATTTTCTTATTTTTATCTTATTTTACTGGCTTATTTAATTATTTATTCAACTGTTTATTCTGAATAATTTATTTCAATCATTTTAAATCTATTTATATGGAACAATGCCTCACTTATATTTTTAAAACGTCTCGTTAGCAAATTTGATTTTTCCGCGACCCGTTCAGTAAGGAATAGCGAATACACAGTTTTCGAGATAATATTTGATCCGAGAATGCAATAATCTTAGAAAATTAAGAATGATCAATAGTAGATTAAGAAAAGTTAATTGAGGGATTAGAGGTGAGTGGGTTCAATTGAAACTTTAACCGCGCGCGCGTTGATAGTTTCTCGAAAGTCACACCGGTACGACTAATTGGAATTTGAGAAGTTAATATTAGACTAGTAAGAGTGGGTAATTACAGTGTTTAAAGAAATACCTTGGAGGATTAGTGTATGAGTGTATCAAACCCGAGAGAGATTGGTGATACAAACCCCATTCCGACAACTATTCAAAGTTGACTTTTTGGCAAATCTTCCTAGCTACTTTTCCCTCCAATCTTCCAAGACAAAGCCACAACACACAACTCTCACATTTCTCTCTCTCCATTCTCAGCCAACACAAGAAAGAAAAGGGAAGGAAGAAACTTCATCTTCCAGCTTCCATTTTGCTCACAAATCCTCCACCAAATCACTCACAACTTGGAGTACCACTCTAGTTAGGAGCAAGAAGCAATCTTGTAGATTTTCTTGGAGAATTTTCGGTGAAAAAATCTGATATTCATCTAGGGTTCCAAGGGTAATCACTTCATCTCTTTAATCTTTCCATTTCTTCAAAGTTTAGCGGTTAATTTTCATGGGTTTGAAACCCTAACTGCGTTGTAGGCTAGCGGACTTGGGGAAACCATTTATTTTGCTTTAAATCATAGGCTAGCTGTCTTGATGAGGCCTTTAGATAGCTGACTTGATGTTTTAATGTTTGATTATGGTTGTTTATGTGAAGATTTAGATGATTTCGGTTAGAAAGTGGAGAGAAATCGAAAGAAAGTTGTGAAGGCAAGCTGGCCAAAAATTCTGTCCATGTTGTTCTGTTTTTATTTCAAAATTTTGATGCTTGGTTGGCTGTAAAATTGATGGATATATGTTGTATATTGTGTGTACAAATTGCCTTTCAAAAATCATATCAAATGGTTGCACAAACTTGAGTTTTGGTAAAGATTCAAATCTGGAAACGCCTAGCAGGATACTCGGACAGTGGTTCTTTGTCCGAAATTAACTCTCTATACAAAAGTCAAAATTGAGTGCCGTTTGCGGCATTCAAAACTAGACATTCATAATTTTCCAATGGTATAAAAATCCACTGCTAGTTCGTTTTGAGTGATCCGTAGAGAATTGGCAAATTCCGCTGTTCTGTTTTGACTGTCTATTCGAACAAAACTGGGAAGCTGCATCTTGTGGCTCCATTTTGTCCCATTTATGAAACAATTTTCAAAATGATGTCTTCTGATGAATTGTAGAATTTGGAACCTAATTTCCAATGCCATAAACCATTTTCAATTTGGAGTTGTATAGAGTTAGATATGGTTTGATTTCAAAAAATATGACAAAACTGGAAACTGGAAACTTTTCCCTTCCTTGCTGATCGAATAGTCAAATCTGTTTTGAGATGTTATATTTCGAAAATTTTGGTATCATTTAACCATCAATTGCTTATTAAATATTTCTAGAATCTTGGTTTCAAAAATGGACCAACCAAATTGGGGCTGATTTCGTTGGACAAAACTTTTGAAAAAGAAAGAGAAATAGGATGGCAGATTGCTTTGAAAGATTTCACAAACTTTGATCATTTTGTTAACTGTCTTCCCCATACGAGTTTTTATCTAAATTTTGGTATAGAGATAGTTCGCATACGGAAGCTAAAGTGTACTAAATTTGGCATAATTTCAATACCATTTCGATGCCCAAATAATGCCCCAAACATTGCTCTTCAAACCTGAAAATCCACTGGTCAGGTTGCAAAATTAACCGATTTCAAACTATTATATCTTGTTGTTCAAAACTCTGAATTTAGTTCCGTTTGTTGTGTTTGAAATCTTATTTGGGACTCTTGCTGTGTTACAAAATTCAAGCTGATTCACTTCCTATGAATTTTGCCTGAATTTCCAAAATATCACCGAAAACCAAGATTAGTTCTGTCTTGCCTTCTTGAATTAGCAATTTTGAGCTGAAATATGAATGCTTTCCACTTGGAATCTTGGAAAAGTACCTTCTAAGAACTTTAGTGCCCTGAATCTAGTTTCCAAAGGTATAACGTTTTTCCATTTTTGGACGTACCAAACTCAAGATCTATTTTCCAAGTTTTGTCGGCGTAAAGCGGAAATTTTCCGATTTCGTAGGAAATGAGTTTTTAAGAACTTTTCATTTCCTTTTGATATTGATAGTTCATTTTAAATCCGATTTCATGGAGGATACGAGTTTTTCCTTGTGACTTTAAATCCTCATTTTTGAATCTTGAATTTCAATAGAGTGAAACTCTTTTGAAACATTGTTCTAAAGTTTTAAGCAAATACATTTCCTTCCTTGTATGTTAAGTGATTGTGAGTTTATGTGAGTGATAATTGATCACTGTATCTTCTGGCACTAAAGAGGATATTGAAGTAAATCTTGGAGCGAACCACTAAAGACTTTACTTGTTCACTTTACTTTTGATTTGGTGAGTGTCAAGTGCATGAATAGTTGTCAATTATGTGAATTGCTTCTTATTGATCAAGTGATTTACAATTGTCTAGTTGAGTGCGTACTTTATCACACTCATTCTCTTTAATTGATTATATAATGGAATTGCCTCATAGTTGAGTTTATAATTGTGGGTTGAATATATCCATTGGAGTGAATCTCATTGACTCATAATAGTAATTGGGGAACGCCTAAATCTCAATCGGCCGACCTTGCGACTCGAACCAGCATGGGTTTGGTCAAGGAAACTCGTGAACCATGAGATAATCAAAAAGATTAATCTATTAAGAAATCCTCGCTTAGCATACTCGTGGAGTAGTGCCTTTTATAAAAGAAGTGCGGGACCGGGGCAGGGGGTGTAACGGTGAAACGGGAATTGTGAAGTAAATGGAGTTCTATGAATTTAATACCTACCCCGATTTTGACGGAGTGTCATTCCGTGGAGGTATTTGATTGAGTCTTGGCAAAGCAAGTGGAATCTAGGTCCTGAGTGCTCTTGTATCCTTATTAAATGTGTTAATGTTATTTTATGAGTTATTTGAATTTCCTTGTTTTATTTCTCGTACAAATGCCATTATTATTTGAACAATGCGTTTGCATGTTTTCTTGGCCTCACTGAGCGTCAGCCTCACCTCATTAGTTTGTTTTTCTTAACAGAACCTCGAATGGAAAGAATTTTTGGAGAAGCCGACTTGATTACTCGTTTAATTAAGAAATTTTTTTGATGTAATTGATTAGTCGCCTTTTGGGGTTGTAACTTTGGGAAAGTTGATGTACTTTTGAGAAACTTGTGATATAAGATTTGAAATGTTTAATTTAAGGAAGCGAACTTCCTTTGTATCTACTTTTATTTTGGTTAATTATCCTTAAGTGTGAATTGGATTCATATCGAGTCCTGGTGAGAGTTAGGTAGGCATTTCGCGGATACCCTTGGGTTCGCCCTAGAGAGAAATATGGGCCGTCAAAGTTGGTATCAGAGTTTAGGTTTCAAATTTTTGTAGTGTATTTTAGGCTAAAAGTTTAGGATGTTGGACTGTGGGACTGCCTTTGAAAATTCAGTGACCGCTTGTAGGAATGAAAATTAGAGTCTAGATTAGAATTAGTGGACAATTATGAGTCTTGATCTTGTAGAAGATATGTGGGATAATACGAAATGATCAATCTAGTTTATTTAGTATACTTGGGATCCACCTAAGTTTTTAATTTTAATTGTAAGTTATGGAAGGTGATGGTGGTAGTGAGCCGTCTCCAAGGGTGTCTTCCTGTGGTCTATTGTCGAGAAGGGCCTAGGGGAGCTCGTTGGAGATATAACCCAACTCGCCGAATTAGGACTCCATATGACTGCTAGAGGACTTACTCATACCCAAATAACGTGTGTTAGCGGTAATCGATGACCGGAGGCGGTTATCCGAGAAAACTAGGGTAGTTCAAGAGGATAATCGAGAACTGAGGGCAACTGTGGATGCCCAGACTACCAGAATTCATGAATTGGAGACGGATGTACTTGAGGAGTGAAGAAAGAACCAAGGCTCCTTGTGAGCAGTTTCAAGAGATTAAGAGTCAACTTGTTAGGGTAGCACACGAAATTAGGGATCGGACGGATGGGTTGATGGCTAAGTGTGTTACTTTGGTCGAGCAAGTGATGGATGGCAAGATATTTGACGGGGAAGTGAGGAAGAAACTCCTAGTACTGAAAATGAAGATGACCCTACTGAAATAGCAAAGACTTCTGATTTCGCCAATCACTAAGTTAGTGATTTAGACTACTTTAATAGTTTTGTCAAGGATAGTCAGGGTGGTACTTGTTCAAAGGCCATTGCATTTTGTATTTTGCTTAACTATGTTTCCTATCTTTCGAAGAAATTGAACGTTACTTATGAGGTACTTGACTTTATTGTTCTATAACTTCAAATCTATACTTTGAGTTGTACACATTTGCAATTATTTCGGTGTCTCCCTTATTATTTTCGTTTTGCATGATCAAAGTGTCATTTTCAAACTTCGCTTATGTGTACTTATTTTACGTCATGCCTTTATAAATGTTAAATTTATGGGTGGCCGAAAAAGTGAAAGGGGTCGAGAGCGAGGGGTTAGAAAACCCCAAGTTTAAGGGGATGATTAAGGAACGACCACTGGATCAAACCAAAACCCTAGGAATAAAGGGGATAACCAAGTAGTTACTACTATTGACCGTACGATTGATATCTTAACACGGTTAGTTGAGCACCAAATTTCTAAACCGATCAACTAACCTAGGAACCAAGAGAGGTGTGAGGATAGAGCGGTTTTTTAAATTCGCCCATCTAAATTTCACGGAGAGTCTAATCTTGAAACAGTAGAAATTGGTTTAACGGGATAAAATAAGGCACTAATTAGGTTGTGTCCAAGAAGTGCCACATACAGTTGATCTGACCAAATTTATCATCATTTTTGACAAAGGGATATGTCCAAGGGAAATTCCGATAAAGATCCCTATTATTGAGATCGGGGAACATTGTCCGACGACGAACATATCAAGTATAGTCCGGAGTTCAAACAAAAGGGTTTAGTCACACCGCAATATGAAGATTGGCTCAAGGGTTTGGAAACGCAAGAACCACAAGCTCAACTATCCGAGGAGGTCGAAAGATTGAGGGCTATTTTCGAAACCAAAGATTGAAAAAATTTGCAACTAAAGGAGTCCGTCAAAACTCACCAAGAGATAGCCAAGAAACACAAGGAGGCCTGTGAAAAGATGCAAGAAAAATATCAAAAATTGAAAAGAAAATGCGGAGAACTGTACTATGAAGTTGGACGTATGAGAAATCCTTATGCTAGAGAATCTAAGGATGCTGTAATAGATAGGTTAAAGAGGTTCAGTGATTTTATACGAAATCGTCTCCAAGGGATGTTGTAAATGATGTTTATGAATGAAAGTTTAATATTTTGAAATGGCTTCTCTTTTATGTAAAGTGGTGGTCAAAAATAGGTTTAGTAAACGGGTCCCACTTTGAAGGTGTTACATCATACTAGGCCTACCCTTGGCACAAAAAGGGCTCTCCAATAGGACATGCATCCGAATTGTTCTAATTTTTACTAACCCCTATCTTTTTCTTTTTTCTTTCTTTTAACGACAGTCAATTGAGATGGGCATCTAATAAGGGTTTTCCTACATTTTCAAGTAGTAATTGCAAATATAGCTACCCGAAAAATTCCCATTATCACTCGATCACGTAGTCGAGATTCAAGAGATAGTGTAAACATAAGTACCCATCCAGAATCATCTGACAGACCCGCAACCACATCACCAACTGACTTGGTAAATTTGGGGGCTCAGCTGAGTAAAGTTCTAAACCGATTTAATGAACTAAGCATTGAAATGATAGCACAACGGCGCGTGATCGATCAATTGGTCCCTGGTGGTGCTAGTGGTGAACAACATGAACCCTTATCCCCTGACCAACCTGAATCTCAACCAATACTCTTACCTTATACTCAAACCTCTGTTATTTCACAAGTTATAAATCTACCTGAAGAAGCCTTTACCTATCCCACTCATGGCCCACCACCTACTTATGCACCTAATATCTAAATTAACCCTTCTCATGCCCAAATTCCCCAGAATTATCCGCCAATCACTATGAGTATGCCATTCGAACCTCAGAGATCACATTATTACTCCATCGTTGAGTCATTCACTCTAGATACCGCCGCCTAAGGGAAAGTCAAAACTGGGAAGTCATCCGCGCCGGTGGATAAGAATTTGCTTAAGAGATTGGATCGGTTTGATGAGTTCATAAAGAAAAACCAAGGTTTAATCAAGTAAGGAGGTCTGGACTACAACGAGCTGTGCTTATTTCTGGATATGCAGTTGTCAGTGGGTTTTAAAGCACCCAAATTTAGCAAGTACGATGGAACTGGCAATCTTAAGACACACCTTCGGATGTTTGCAAACAAATTAAGGAGGCCGATAGATGATAAAAACCTACCTGTGCGCTTATTTTTCGAGAGTCTAGAAGGCGGCACGTTGGATTGGTATTCCAACTTGAAATATGAGGATATGAGATCTTGGATTGATCTGTCAACTGCTTTTGTGAGGCAGTACGAATACAATTGCGAGTTCGCTCCGACAAAGACTACATTGGAGGGAACTAAGAAGAAACCATCTAAGAACCACAAGACGTATGCGAAGAGATGGAGAAATTGGCCGCCAAGGTTGAGCCTCCTATGACTGAAGATGAGATTGTTCGTACGTTAATCAAACCTCATGACCCACCCTATTTTGAGAAAATTTTTCGAATGATTGGGTGTTCCTTTACCGAGATTGTCAATAAATTGAAAGAGTATAATGAGTTTATGAGAGTAGGAAAAATTGTTAATGTTTCAATTTTAAAGTCACAGTTGGAAGTTATGCAGAATCAGAGCAACAGTAGTAAGAAGTCTCAATTCAAGAAGAAAGACGAGGAACCTTCCTTTATGTGGAACCAAGACTTTCTTTCCGACCTGGATACCAACAATACCCTGTCTACTCACCCCGTTATCCATACCAACCACACCCTCGACCTGTTTACAATACCACTATCAACCACCCCCGATCTCAACCAACTTACTCGAATACACTCTCAACACATTTCACATTGCTCCACCTAATTTTCAGATGATATCTCGCCCTCCTTTTAACTTAAGACCTATTCCACCCCCAACCCAAATTACCACTACCAACAAACTAGTGACATCCAAAATCCAACCCCATAACGAATCTTTACCAATTTAGGTCGGCCCGTTGACCAATTATATGAGTAATTGAAAGCTGCTGGAAAAATTGTCACAATACCTCCTAAAACCTATTCCAAAAGATTTTCATTTTGTTACGATCTTTAATCATTTTGTGCTTACCATTCAGGGGTTTCAGGACATTCAACTGTCAATTGTTAGGCACTTAAACATAAAATTCAGGACATGATCGAGGCCAGAGACATAGTTCTGAGAAGGAGGGATGAACAAGGTTCAAATGTTAGCAAAAATCCTCTTTCTACGCACAAGAATACTGTGGGAGCTATTACTGTAGACGAAAAGGTCGAAAAACCTACACAATTCATTATAGATGAAGTTGAGATAATAGGAGTCATCGGAGAACCATTCATACTGGAGGAGGAAGCCTATAAAGTTAAGGAAATTGATTCGTTTATTCTGAAAATGATACCTTTCGAATGTGAATTTTCAAAGCTTGTGGTACTTGAATTGCCTGAACAATCTCCTATTCTTAATCTATAAGAGATCCCATTAAATTATAACGAGTCTATGCTGTTAATTGGAGGAGAAAAAGTGCCCAAGAAAGAAGTGAATGCCATTACTAGATCTGGAAGAATCATAGGGGACCCGCAGTTGATGAATTCTCAAAAACAAAAGAAAATGCAGTTCCAATAAAACCAACTGTGATTGACGAAGAGGCATTCAATTTTCTTAAGATGTTGAAGAAAAGTGAGTATAAGGTGGTCGAGCAATTGGACAAGATGTCCGCTCAAATTTTCATATTGAATCTGCTCTTAATCTTGGAACTTCATAGAGAGGCTTTGCTCAAGATCTTAATTGAGATTCAAGTGTCTAAGAACATTCCTATGGATAAATTCTCTTATGTAGTCGAGCATATTTTGGTTTCAAATCAAATTTCTTTTTTGATGAAGATTTGATTTCGGAGGGGATTGACACAACAAAGCGTTGTATATCTCAGTCCGTTGTAATGGAAAGTTATTGCTGAGAGTCTTGATAGACAATGGATCTGCTCTTAATATCTGTTTTGAACACTTTGGTTAAATTGGGATTTCAGGAAGCTAAACTTCGCCGTCTGCCATTGTGGTGAGAGGATTTGATGGCGCAAAAAGGGAATCAATGGGGAAGTAGATTTAGTGCTGAAATCGGACCTGCCAGTTTCAAATTATGTGCCAAGTCATGGACTTTTCGAGTATTTATAATATTCTTCTCGGATGGCCTTGGATTCATACTTCAAGCGCTGTACCTTTCACTCTATTAAATATTGAGATTTGTGGTGAATAGCCAATTGATACGATATTTGCTGAGGAAGATTGCACTATGGTCATCAATCCTACATTAGAAGAGAAGTGATAGAAAAACTCTGATTTCTCCTCACCACGTGACTGATATTGTTTCAGTAGGTTGGAAATCTAAAGACAAGGCAATGGTGGAAATGAATTCACCCGAAACCAGTCATGATGGCTAAAGAACTGATTCGAGAAGGATATGAGATAGGTAAGGGTCTCAGACGTAATCTACAAGGAGTTTTGAAACCAATAGAGTTTCAAGGAAAAAAGGACACCTTCGGATTAGGGTTTCAACCTACTGCCAAGGATAAGAAAGAAATGATGAATCGCAAAAGGGCGGAAAAGGAAGGGAAGCAACTTATCATGACTATCCCACCGTTGTACTGTATTTTTTCTTACCCATCAGAGGTGATTAGATCTGAAGTGAACCCGATCGAGGAAGTGGATGTTGGATTATTTGAGTTATTTGTTGGGATTGCTTCTAAGGGAGAGCCGTTGGAGGACCTAGAATTTCCAGAGGTGCCTATCGAAACAATGAAGAATTGGACTAGTGATCTTCTTCCCTCTCGAAGGAAATTTCGATGGCCAAAAATAAAACACATTAACCGTTTGGATATCACTATTCCGAAATTCGATGATTGCAATCTTGATATTTCTCACGAATTTGAAATTTTGAAATCCGAAATTCAAAATCGAACTTAGAAGAAACAGAAATTGTTAATATTGGCGCTAAAACTGAGGTTAAGGAGATAAAAATTAACATTCATTTGAATAAAAATAGAGAAAAGAGATGATTGAGTTTTTGACCCTGTTTCAAGATGTGTTTGCCTAATCCTATGATGATATGTTTGAAATTTCAACAGATATAGTGGTCCATCGATTACCGACTGATCCGAATTTTTCACCAATAAAGCAAAAACCTCGCAAGTTTAAACCAGACATGAGCCTCAAAATTAAGGAACAAATCGAGAAGCACCTCAATGTTAGAATCATTATGGTGTTTCATTATCTTATTTGGCTTTCAAATCCGGTACCTGTTCCAAAGAAAAATGGAGAAGTGCGAGTCTGTGTTGATTATAGGGATTTCAATAAGGCCAATCCGAAAGATGATTTTCCGTTGTCAAACATTCATATTCTTCTGGACAATACCACAAGATATGAGATTGGATCATTTGCTGACTGTTTTACCGGATATCACCAGATCTTAATGGCAGAAGAAGATAGAGAGAAAACTGCTTTTATCACGCCATGGGAGATATTTTGTTACCAAGTAATGCCGTTTTGGATTGAAAAATGCTGGAGCCACTTACCAAAGAATCATGACCACCTTGTTCCACGATATGATTCATAAAGAGATGGAGGTTTATGTGGATGACATCATTATCAAATCCAAGAGAGTGGAGGATCATTTGATTAATTTGAAAAAGTTATTCAAAAGATTGAGAAGATATAATTTGAAATTAAACCCCACAAAGTGTGCATTTGGGGACCCTACCGGTAAATTATTGAGATTCATTGTTAGTAAGAAGGATATCGAGATAGATCCGGCAAAAATTAAAACCATTCGTGAAATACCAATGCCAAAAACACAGAAGGATGTGAAGAGTTTCCTGAAAAAGATAAATTCAATTGGAAGGTTCATTGATCAATTGACCTCTACATGTGAGCCCTTATTTAAATTATTGAAAAAGAATGTGCCATTGTATTGGAGTTAAGAGTGCCAGCAAGCGTTTGACAAGATCAAAGATTATTTATTACATCCCTCGGTCTTAGTGGCACCCAAGCCCGATCGACCATTGATTATGTATTTGTCTGTGCTCGACGAGACTGTGGGATGTGTTTTAGGGCAGCATAACGATTCTGAAAATATGGAGCAAGCCATTTATTATTTTAACAAGAAGTTCACACCTTACGAGACAAAATATACATTTCTTGAAAAGAGTTACTTTGCATTGGCCTGAGCAATTCAGAAATTGAGGCATTATTTGTCTAGTCACACCACTTATCTTATTTCTCATTCAGACCCTTTGAAGTACTTATTGAAAAAATCAATGCCAACCAGGTGCCTGGTTAAATGGCAAATGGTTCTTTCTGAGTTCGATATCATTTTCACCACGCAGAAGACAATCAAAGGGCAAGCCATAGTAGATCACCTTGTTGAGAATCCAAAGGAAGATGATTATCAACCACTTCATACTTATTTTCCAGATGAGAAGATCCTGTTCATTGGTACAGTGGAAGACATCAATGAAAAATGTTTTGAATGGAGGCTATTCTTTGATGGGGCGTTAAATTCCTTCGGAGCCAGTATTGGAGTTGTTCTAGTATCGCCTGAAAGGAAACATTATCTTGGTTCTGCTAAACTATGATTTTACTATACTAACAATATGGCTGAATATGAACCTTGCATTTTTGGACTAAAAATGGCGTTGGAAATGGAAATTAAGGATTTACTAGTGTCCAGCGATTCCGATTTGCTTGTACATCAGACTCTCAAGGAGTGGATCATTCGGGATTCAAAGATCTTGCCCTATCATTGGTGTTGGCAAATAAATTCAAGAGTTTGGAGTTTCGGCATATTCCGCGTGTCAGAAATATTTTTGCTGATACTTTGACCACTTTATCTTCAATGATTTAACATCCAGACGAGTTGGTGGTGGAGCCTATCCACATTCATCTACAAGACAAACCTGCTCATTGTCTAGTTGTGGAAAAATCTCCCGATAGCCGTCCCTGATACAGCGATATCAAGGAATTTCTCAAAATAGGATTCTATCCTCCTGGGGTCGATACAACTGTTAAAAGTTTCTAGCGCAGATTATCTTCTAAATTTTTCTTAAATGAAAAAGTGGTATACAAAAGGACGTCAGATTTGGGCCTTCTAATGTGTGTTGATGAGGATGAAACAGAATACCTGATGAAAGAAGTACCATAGTGGTGTGTGTGGATCACATATGAATGGTCATTTATTAGCAAAGAAGATTATGAGGACGGATATTTTTGGCTTACTATGGAGCATGATTGTGTAGTTTTTGTTAGAAATGCATTAAATGTCAATTGCATGGGATGTTATGCGCACTCCCCCTACAGAATTACACAGTATGACTGCTCTCTGACCATGTTCAATGTGGGGTATGGATGTAATTGGAGCCATTGACCCTCCGCTTCAAATGGCATGGTTTATTCTGGTGGCAATTGAATACTTTACCAAGTGGGTCGAAACTGAATCTTACAAGCATGTGATTAAGAAGGTGGTGACGGACTTTCTAAAAGCATATCATTTGTCGTTTTGGAGTACCGAGACATTAATCATTGACAATGTAAGAATCTCAACAATGATATGGTGGACGGATTGTGTGAACAGTTCAAAATCAAGTATCGGAACTCCTCTATTTATAGACCACAGATGAATGGAGCTGTGGAGGCCGCGAATAAAAACTTGAAAAGATAATTCGAAAAATGATTGAAAGGCACCGTGATTGGACGAGAAGCTCCCTTATGCATTAATGGCATATAGAACTGCTATTCGGACTCTATTGGGGCAACTCCCTACAACCTCATGTATGGAATGGAAGCAGTGTTGCCAGTGAGGTCGAAATCCCTTTATTGCGCATTTTAATGGAGGCCAAACTGGATGAGACTGATTGGATTAAACAACGTCATGAGCAGTTGTCTTTAATCGATGAGAAGAGGTTAAATGCCATTTGTCATGGTCAATGTTATCAAAAGAGGGTAGCCCGTGCTTACAATAAGAAGGTCAGACCACGGATATTCACAGAAGGAGATAAAGTGTTGAAACACATTTTGCCAGTACAAAAGGAAGTAAGGGAAGTTTGCACCAAATTGGCAAGACCCTTTTATTGTCCAGAAAATTTTGCCCGGTGGAGCGCTCATTCTCGCAGAAATGGATGGGCAAGTGTTCCCTCAACCGATCAATTCGGATATGTGTAAGAAATTTTTCATATGATAAATGAATTTTCCTTTTATGGTTAATGTAAAGAATGGAATGAAAAGTCAGGCTTCTTCCTTTCCAATCAAATTCTATCCCTAATTATCCCTTTTTGACCTTCAAAATTAATTATTTCGTTTGACAACCCCTGAGGATCGCAAACCCCACACTGGGGCATGTTTTGAGTTGAAAAGGTTAAAAAAAAAGAGGTTTCAAAAGGTAAAAGTGATAGAAGAACAAAATGAAGAGAAAATTAAAAAAGAAAATCCTGATTGAGAATAAATTGGGGCAATTATTAGTAAGGTTAATTTGAAGATGCGATCTCAGGAAATCTAAACATTCATAAATCCGCCTTCGAACCTTAACTTTTTTTAACACCCACCAGATCCCATTACAAAAATTAAAAGTCCTGACTTTTGTTCTTTATATTGCTTTTTAGGACAATTTCTAATCAAATGGCACATGATGTCAAAAACACCTTCACCTATTTTGCAAGGGAAGATTGTTATACTGATGCCATTATTTCTTAAAACACATTTCTGAATTAATATGGGCGGTAGACAAGATTTGTTTGTTAGGTGAAAACCGCAAGGGCACCTTTGAAAAAAAAGAAGAAGAAAAGAAAAAGAAGAAAAAGAAAAGAAGAAAAAAAGAAAAGAAAAAAAGAAAAGAAAAGAAGAGAAGAAAAAGGGAAAGAAAAGAAAAATGAAAAATAAAATAAAATAAAATAAAAGGACAGGGCAACCTTAGTGAAAACCCGAAAGGGCACTGAGGTAGGGTTTTATAAGGAAAAGTGAGCTTGGATCTGAAGAACTGGTGACTTAGTTCATTAGAATTTCTCCTCACATTGTGTTCTGTTATCAAGCATTGAACTTCGAGGGATGATATCCAAAGGGTTAAGCGTATCATTTTGTTTGAGAACCAAAGTGTTCGATTTATTAAAAACAAAATTTGAGTATACAAGTTTATTTGAAATGAATCGTGCAATAAAAAGTAGATGGATTATTTATATTATTAGAACTTTCATCATTATGTGTAATTAGAATATTTTTATGTGTTTTATGGTCATATTTGTCTCTTTCGCTTTATCAAACGGCAATCCCTATGATTTATCGAAAGTAAATGATACTAAATAACATGTTGATTTAAGTATGAGAAATTATGGAAACTTGATATTGTTTGTAGGGCAAGGTTGAAGTACTCGCTACGTCAAATAAGAAGTCCAAATAGTCATGTTTACACATTTCTTGAAGAAGGGGTTGATCGATGGTGGCGACATTATCTATCATTATTTCTTTTCTTGCAGGTCTGACAGTCCAATAGTATTACACTAGGGCAATTTTTAGAAGAAATCATTTGTCTCTCTTTTCGAAATTCTACAAAAATTTTGCACAAATCTTCCCAAACGAAGGCAGGCTCGGGTATTCATTCCACTGACCAAGTGAAAGCAGGCTCGGATATTCATACCACTGACTAAGTGAAGGCAGTCTCGAGTGTTCATCCCACTGACCAAGTGAAGGCAGACTCGGGTATTCATCCCACTGACGAGATTATTATACCGAAGGCTCGGATTTTCATCCCACTGATCTTATATATTCCAACTCATGACAGAATAACCGTAGGTAAGTATTTGGTGTTTACGTCTTTATTTCGAGTTTTTTCGAAATTCAGACAAAGAGGGGCAGACTGTAGACACCAAAATTTTAAATTATTTTTATTTTATTTTATTTTATTTTTATTGATAATTATTATCTATTTTATTTATTAATCTCATGATTTTTGTTTTTAGACATTTTATAGCATTTTACATACCAAATTTTTAATTTAGATTTATTTTTTATTGTTATTGATTAAATGATAATTATTATTCATTTTTGCTCATTAGTCTCTTAATTTTTATTTTAAGACGTGTTTAGCATTAAAATTTATCGAAAAAAGAAAATTGTTCACAAAAATATGCTTTAATTCTTTTAGATTCAATTTATAAAATTAGTTGTTTGTTTACCTAAATTAAGTGAAAATTAGTAAAAATATAATAAAATAAAAGGAAAAATCATCAATCAAAATCAAATTTTTTTTTAGCATTTCATTTAATTTGGTTAATCTTGTTTTATTTTCGTTTTGGTTGACAAAATTATTTCGTTATTAATTTAAAAAAAAAAAGTGTGTGAGCGCGCCATTTTGTTTCCCATGGCTTTTGATGCGAAGCCATAGAGAGTGCTACAGTACAGAACAAAATCCAGCTGCAAAATTCCGCTCCATTTTTTTCACTTATTTTCTCCTCCGTTTGATCATTCCAACACCAAGCCAGCTGGTTTTAATCTCAACACCAAGAATATTCCAGAACAAGAACCATCAAACGGCTCCAAAATGCTATCAAAAAATGTAGTTTCATCCCATCGTTGCTCCAAGGGTTTAGGGGGCTTAGTCTTATAAAAGGGAAAAAGATAGCAAGGGTTGAAGGAATAGAGAGTGACAGCTGGAGAGAGTAGAAAAGGGAGAGCAAGCAAGAAAAGAGGGAGTCGAGAGCGAGAGAGGGCTTGAAGGCTGAGTAGGGTAGAAGGAAGAAGAGAAGCTCTCAGCTTACGGGCAACAACAGATAGGAGATTGAGAGAGGGGGTCTGCTGGGAAAAACCAGAAACTAAAGAGAGGAACATAGCAAGAAAACCAATGAGAGGGGCTGCTGAGAAGAGGGTTTAGAGGTGGAAAGAAAGGAGAGGGCGGCTAAGGTTGGAGAAAAATCAAGAAAAAAGAACGACAGAGAGAGTAAGAAAGAGGGGCCGAGCAAAAAAAGAGAAAGAACAAAGAAAAGGCTGAGAGCTAAAAGGGAGTTGGAGCTGGTGGCAACTACGGAACAGAGGAGGAACTCACCGCCACCATTATTGCTAAGAACTTTACCAGAAACAGCACTGTAAGGTTTCTTTTTGCCTTTTTAGATAGTTTCTATTAATAAATGATGGGACTATGAGAATCATGAGTTTGTTCGGTGTTCTTGAAGGCTGATGTTGATGTTTCTCTTATGAGTATGGGTTCTTGTCCTTTTCCCTAGATCCATCATAATAAGTAAGTCGCCTGCTAGGATCCTTAGATTGAGAGTTTGATGCAACAAGATTGAATCTTTCGACTTGTTGCAGCAGTTCGGGCATATCAGTTTTCTCTTTCTTTGTTTGCTGAAGTTGTGGCTCGATTGACATGCTTGCTTTTGTTCGATACTTAACTGGAATACCATGGACAATATCTGTTATTAAAGCTGCGTTTAGAAAAAGTCATTAGCTTTGAAACTAAAGGAACGTGAATCATGCACTTTGTGTTTATCATGTCTTGATGGTTTAGGTTTGTTTTCTTAAAAATTTGGGTTGAAGTTTTTGAAGGTTTGTTTTGAGAGTTGGGTTTGTTTTGGTGCTTTGGTCATGTATGTTTGTCTCTTAAATCCGCTCTTTCGTGGCTACTTTCTTTTCGGCTGAATGGTTTCTTGTTCTAAGAACTTGTTTTCTCTCATGAAAGTTGGGGTAACTCCATTGATATTCTTGGTAATTAAGTTAGAGGGTTGGATTTTGTTTTGTTGAAAGGGCATGCTGTCATCATCTTTCTTTCCTTTGTTGTTATGCTTTACTGTTGTGCAAACACTCAAATAGCCAATAGTTGCTGTAACAAGATTAGCATGGCCCCTGCGCAAGGTCTATTGGTGAATTGGGATCGACACAAGTTTCTTCCTTATGCACCTTTGCTGAATTTTATATATGGTTGCACTTGTGGATCTGTTGGAAAAAGGTGAATGCATTTTGGGTGATGTTAATGTCAATGGATTGAAGTCCTTGCATTTCGGTTTGGTTGACAAATTAGTAGGGTTTGTTTGAGTTCTTGCGCACAAACATATCCAAGCTGAAGTAAAATAAAAAGCTGCGTTCATTCTTATGACTTGCTATTTTCTTTCCCGCAACAGCCCACCAAATGGGTTTGTCACCTAATTTGCTATGTGGTCTTGTGTTAGAAAGAGGAAGTTGAATCGCTGGTGTTGGTTTTGTGTGTTGTTGGTCCAAAGGCACGTAGATTAGGGTCGAATGTTTGCAAGAAATCAAGTTTCTGTAATGGCCGAAAAATGCAGAATGTTGCTCTTTGATGCATGCATGAACATGTTACCAAAATTGCACTTTGCTCCCCTTAGTTTCTATCTAATTCTACTATGGCCTAAAAAATTGGAAAACTTAATCAATTTCATCCCCCTAACATGCCATTTTTCTTTAATATGTCTTGATGTGATTTTAGGATGAATTTTTAATGAGTTTTAGGATGAATTTGAAAGTTTAATAACTTTTTCTAGACTTGTAGTTTTTTATTTGAATTTTTTTAGTGGAATGTTTGAATTTTTTGTCTTTTAATTGTAAAAAATGGGTTATTTATTTATTGTGAATTTTATCATTTGATTGGTAGGTTTCACCTTAAGCCCCTAATTTTAATTTATTTTCTTTTAGACCCTTAATTTTTTTGTAATGATAATAAATAGACCCCTCAAAATTCTTTAATTTTTGCAATCAAGTCACTAGTTTTTATTTCTTGAACATGGATGTTTACTTTCCTTTTAATGTCTTTGATTGATTTAATTTCATGCTCATCATGTGATTACTCGTTAATTAAAGTAATACCTTGACCTTTTTATTGTTTTAGAGGGTAAATAAGTAATTTCATTTCATTAGAGGCACCAACTCAAGAGAGGTACATTCTATCCCTCATTTTGATTTTATTTGACCCTATGTGCCCCTATGTGACTTTATGTGCTTAATTGCATGCCTTTTTAATGTTTTCATTTTATTTATTTATTTATTCGCTTTATTTCTTTTAATTTTGTATATTTATTTTAATTTTGATTATTTGAAAGGCATTCAAATGTCGAGTTGTAATAGTTAGGGTTTTATTTATTTATTTATTTATTTTTGTTCCTTCCCTCCCTTAGATTGTAGTTAGGACCCCCTAATGTAATAGTTAGGGTTTTATTTGCTTTATTTGTTTTGTGTGTTTTGCATACCTATGTGTTATGTGTTACTCGCTTTTTTAGGGTGTTGCATCTAAATATTATGCTTATGTGTTATGTGTTTTATGTGATTTATGTGTTTATTTGCTTTATTATGTTTTACATCATTTATTTGATTATATTAAATGTGTGACATCACCACACTAGTCCAACGCTAGTTATGACCCCTTTTTCGATTCCACACTAGTCCAACGTTAGTTGTGATCCTTTGTTCTGATTTCCTACTAGTCCAACTCTAGTGAGAACTTATAGATATGGGTTAGTCCAACGCTAAACCCTTAGAAATCATTCTACGCATTAGATTATGATTGTGTGATAAAATCACTTCATTTCATGCATGTTTTTTCACTTTTTAGGGTTTTTACCATTTTGCATGACACTTTCCTTATATATGTACGTCTCTTATCCCATATTCCCTTATATTTATATCCATTATCCCATATTTCGCCTTATATAAATATTCTTTACCCCTTTGTATGAAAACACGACATTAGACTTGCATTCCATTTAAGAATTAGAACTAACTTAGTACATTTGCATAATTAGATAGGAGAAACACCCCTTGAGTATGGGATATGGACGAGTTTGACATTTTTTAACCTTACCATGTTCGTATTTCCTCTACGAAAGGAAAAATTGAGTTACGAACATTAGTTTCCCATACCCGTTATGATGCATCCCTTTAGGACATGTATATTTGTATATTATTATTTTCCTTTCCTTTTCCTAGAATCTTCTATTTTTGCATTATTCGTGACCTCTTTAAAAAGTTTCTATTAGGCATCACAATTACTGTGATTGGCACCTATTAAGTTTTGAAGAGATATTTTGACCCCCTGATACCCTCTTAGCTCTAGGGTTTGCATTCATATAGTACATCCAAATGTGATAAATCTTTAGGTTAAAAATAAAAAAATCTTTGACTAAATCACGCAACTAGCCTCGATTAGGTCGAAAGGGTGCCTCAGATTTTTATCCTTACATTCCCTTTCTTCAAATGTGACTTCCGAACCTTTTTCTTTAATTTACGTAGACTTGGAGTCATTTAAAAAGGGTTTTTCTATTTTTTTTATTATTATTCAAAATATTTTAGGTGACTTGGTACACCTTAACTCAATACCAAGTGGCGACTTCGATTTTTTATTCAAAAACCCTTTTTAAACTATAATTTGGGCCCAAATTGTCGCACTTTCAAACCCCATTTTAGGCTCATTTTCCTTATTTATTTTCTAACAAATCAAAAACACATTTTTTCAAATCAAAATCAACCAAAAATTTTATTTTTTCTAAATACGTTATTTTTTATTTTCAAAAATGGGGCGCGACAGTTACCTTATGATTTGGAAGTTAAAACGCCTATTGGGGAATCAAAGTTTGATTGCTAATTGGGTCAATAGAAATTGTGAGAGATGGGTTGGAGAGTGTAAGTTATTGATCGATTTGATAAGCATAACTATTAAGGGGTATGATGTTATCCTAAGTATGAATTTCGAGAACGAAATTCTTTTTAAGGAGGAAAGGATGTGAGGACCCGAAAATTTTCTTATTTTTATCTTATTTTATTGGTTTATTTAATTATTTATTCAACCGTTTATTTCAAATAATTTATTTCAACCATTTTAAATCTATTTACATGGAACAATGCCTCACTTATATTTTTAAAACGTCCCGTTAGCAAATTTGATTTTTCTGCAACTCGTTCAGTAAGGAATAGGGAATACATGTTTTTCGAGACAATATTCGATCTGAGAGTGCAATAATCTTAGAGAATTAAGAATGATCAATAGTAGATTAAGAAAAGTTAATTGAGGGATTAGACGTGAGTGAGTTCAATTGAAACTTTTACCGCGCGCGCGTTGATAGTTTCTTGAAAGTCACACCGATACGACTAATTGGAGATTTAAGGAGTTAATACTAGACTAGTAAGAGTGGGTAATTACAATGTTTAAGGAAATACCTTGGAGGATTAGTGCATGAGTGTATCAAATCCGAGAGAAATTGGTGGTACGAAACCCTATTCCGACAACTATTCAAAGTTGACGTTTTGGCAAATCTTTCTAGCTACTTTTCCCTCCAATCTTCCAAGACAAGCTACAACACACAACTCTCTCATTTCTGTCTCTCTCTCCATTCTCGGCCAACACAAGAAAAGAAAAGGAAAGGAAGAAACTTCATCTTCTAGCTTCCATTTCACTCACAAATCCTCCACCAAATCACTCACAACTTGGAGTACCACTCTAGCTAGGAGCAAGAAGCAATCTTGTCGATTTTCTTCGAGAATTTTCAGTGGAAAAATCTGATATTCATCTAGGGTTCCAAGGGTAATTACTTCATCTCTTTAATCTTTCAATTTCTTCAAAATTTAGCGATTAATCTTCATGGGTTTGAAACCCTAACCGCGTTGTAGGCTAGTGGACTTAAGGAAACCATTTATTTCGCTTTAAATCATAGGCTAGCTATCATGAGGCCTTTAGGTAGCTGACTTGATGTTTTAATATTTGATTATGGTTGTTTATGTGATGATTGAGATGATTTCGGTTAGAAAATGGAGAGAAATCGAAGGAAAGTTGTGAAGGCAAGCTGGCCGAAAATTCTGTCCATGTTGTTCTATTTTTATTTCAAAATTTTGATGCTTGGTTGGCTGTGAAATTGATGGATATATGTTGTATATTGTGTGTACAAAGTTCCTTTCAAAAATCATATTGAATGGTTGCACAAAACTTGAGTTTTGGTAAAGATTCAAATCTGGAAAACACCTAGCAGGATACTCGGGCAGTGGTTTTTTGTCCAAACGTAACTCTCTGTACAAAAGTCAAAATTGAGTGTCATTTGTAGCATTCAAAACTAGACATTCATAGCTTTCCAACGGTATAAAAATCCCCTGCTAGTTCGTTTTGAGTGATCCGTAGAGAATCAGCAAAGTCGGCTGTTCTGTTTTGACTGTCTATTCGAATGAAACTAGGAAGCTGCATCTTGTGGCTCGATTTTGTCCCATTTATGAAACAGTTTTCAAAATGATGTCTTTTGATGAATTGTAGCATTTGGAACCTAGTTTCCAATGCCATAAACCATTCTCAATTTGGAGTTGTATAGTGCTAGATATGGTTTGATTTAAAAAATGCGACAAAGTTGGAAACTGGAAACTTTTCCCTTCCTTGCTGACCGAATGGTCAAATCTGTTTTGCGATGTTATATTTCAAAAATTTTAGTGTCATTTTACCGTAAATTGCTTATTAAATGTTTCTGGAATCTTGGTTTAAAAAATGGAGCGAATTGGGGCTGATTTCGTTGGACAAAACTTTTGAAAAAGAAAGAGAAATAGGATGGAAGATTGCTTTGAAAGATTTCACAAATTTTGATCATTTTTTTAACTACCATCCCGTGTGAATTTTTGTCTAAATTTTGGTAGAGAGATAGTCCATATATGGAAGCTTGAGTGTACCAAATTTGGTGTAATTTTAATACCATTTCGATGCCCAAATAATGCCCCAAACATTGCTCTTCAAACCTGGAAATCCACTGGTCAGGTTGCAAAATTAACCGACTTCAAACTGTTATATCTTGTTGTTCAAAACTCCGAATTTAGTTCCATTTGTCGTGTTTGAAATTTTATTTGGGACTCTTGTTGTATTACAAATTTCAAAGGCTGATTCACTTCCTGTGAATGTTGCCGAATTTCCAAACATCACCGAAGGCCAAGACTGGTTCTATCTTGCCTTCTTGAATTAGCAACTTTGAGCTGAAATATGAATGCTTTCCACTTGGAATCTTGGAAAAGTACCTTCTAGGAACTTTTAGTGGCCTGAATATAGTTTCTAATGGTATAAAGTTTTCCATTTTTGGACTTACCAAACTCAAGATCTAATTTTCCAAATTTTGTCGCGTAAAGCGAAAATTTTCCGATTTCGTAGGAAATGAGTTTTTAAGAACTTTTCATTTCCTTTTGATATTGATAGTTCGTTTTAAATCTGATTTCATGGAGGATGCGAGTTTTCCCTTGTGATTTTAAATCCTCACTTTTGAATCTTGAATTTCAATAGAGTGAAGCTCTTTTGAAACATTGTTTTAAGTTTAAGTAAATACATTTCCTTTCTTGTATGTTAAGTGATTGTGAGTTTATGTGAGTGATAATTGATCACTATATCTTCAGGCGCTTAAGAGGATATTGAAGGAAATCCCAGAGCGAATCACTAAAGACTTTACTTGTTCACTTACTTTTAATTTGGTGAGTATCAAGTGCATGAATAGTTGCCAATTATGTGAATTGCTTCTTATTGATTAAGTGATTTACAATTGTCGAGTCGAGTGTGTACTTTATCGCACTCGTTCTCTTTTAATTGATTATATAATGAACTTTCTCATAGTTAAGTTTATAATTGTGGTTGAATATGTCGATTGGAGTGAATCTCATCGACTCATAATAGTAATCGGGGGACGCCCAAATCTTAATTGGCCGACCTTGCGACTCGAGCCAGCATAGACTTGGTCGAGAAGCTCGGCGAACCATGAGATAATAAAAAACTTGATCTATTAAGAGATCTCGCTTGGCATACTCGTGGAATAGTGTATTTTATAAAAGAAATGCAGGCCCGGTGCAGGGGGTGTAACGGTGAACGGGAATTGTGAAGTAAGTGGAGTTCTACGGACTTAATACCTACCCGGTTTTGACAGAGTGTTATTCCGTGGAGGTATTTGATCGAGTCTTGGCGAAGCAAGTGGGATCTAGCTCCTGAGAGCTCTTGTATCCTTATTAAGTGTGTTAATGTTATTTATGAGTTACTTGAACTTCCTTGTTTTATTTCTCGTACAAATGCCATTGTTACTTGAACTATGTGTTTGCATATTTTCTTGACCTCATTGAACGTCAACTCAACCCATTAGTTTGTTTTCCTTAACAGGAGCTCGGAATGGAAAGAATTTTTGGAGAAACCGACTTGATTACTCGTTTAATTTGAATTTTGGGATGTAATTGATTAGTCGCCTTTTGGGGGTTATAACTTTGGGAAAGTTGATGTACTTTTGAAAAACTTGTGATGTAAGATTTGAATGTTTAATTTAAGGAAGCGAACTTCCTTTGTAGCTACTTTTATTTTGGTTAATTATCCTTTAGTGTGAATAGGATTCGTATCGAGTCCTGGCGAGAGTTAGGCAGGCGTCCCGCGGATACCCTTAGGTTCGCCCTAGGGAGAAGTGGGGGCGTCACAGACTGGCGCCAGGGATTCCTGAATCTCCAAATTTAATCCTTGAACAAAACGCCTTACTCTCTTTTGTTCGGTGCGTACTAATTTGGGGAAAAAGTTAGACAATTTTGTGAACTGGGTTTTCAGCAACACTGGAGGTCCCTTGCCGAAGTCTAATGAATTCATCCTTCCTTTTATCTCGAACCAAATGAGGAATATATTTTTCTTTAAACTTGTAAACAAAGTTAGTCCAAGTCCAAGGGATTTGCTCTCTTTCCCATTTAGTTTTAACCTGTCGCGCCCCATTTTTTTAAAATAAAGGAAAAATAACGAGTTTTAAGAAAAAATGGATTTTTGGTTTGATTTTGATTGAAAAAATGTGTTTTTGATTTGTTAGAGAATAAATAAGGAAAATAAAATGGGTTTAAATGGGACTTTGAAAATGCGACGATTTAACCCAAAATAATAGTTTAAAAAGGGTTTTTAAATAAAAAATCGGAGTCGCCACTTGGTATTGAGTTGAGGTGTACCAAGTCACCTAAAATGAACTTTTTAAATAAAATTATGGAAAACTCTTTTTAAACGACTCCTAAGTTTACGAAAATCAGAGAAAAAGATTTGGGAGTCACATTTGAAGAGAGGGAAGGCAAGGATAAAATCCAAGGCACCCTCTCAACCTAGCCAAGACTAGTTGCGTGATTTAGTCAAGAATTTTCTTAATTTAACCTAAAAATTTGTCACATCTGAAAGTCACTATATGAATGCAAACCCTAGATCTAAGAGGGTATCAGGGGGGTCAAAATATTTCTTCGAAATTATTTGATGCAAATCGCATTAATTGCGACGCCCAAACGTAAACTTTCGAAGAAGTCACGAATTGTGCAAAAATATGAGACTCAAAAAAAAGAAGTGAAAAATAATAAAAATAATCATAATTATACAAATTTACATGTCCTAAAGGAATGCATCATGTCGGGTACGGGGACTAATGTTCATAACTCAATTTTCCCTTTAATAGAGAGAATACGAGCGTGCTAAGGTTAGAAAGCCAAACTCGTCCATATCCCATATCAAAAGGGGTTATTTCCTATCTAAGCAAGCAAATGATCTAACTTAATTCTAATACTTAAATAAAATGCAAATCTAATGTCATGTTTTCATACAAAAGAGGTGAGGAATATACATATAGGGGAAATAAGGGATATACATATAGTGAAAAATGTCATGCAAAATGATAAGAAAAACCCTAAAAGTGAAAAACAAGCATGAGATGAAGTGATTTTATCACACAATCATGATCTAACGCTCGGAGGGCTCCTAAGGGTCTAGCATTGGACTAGCTCATGTCTACAAATTCTCACTAGCATTGGACTAGTGAAAAAGCGAGAAATAGGGCCACAACTAGCGTTGGACTAGTGTGGAATCGTGAAAGGGGGGCCACAACTAGCGTTGGACTAGTGTGGCGACGTCTCACATTTATTATAATCAAATAACTCATGTAAAACATAATGAAGCAAATAAACACATAAACACATAACACATAAACATGATATCTAGATGCAGGGTCCTAAGAAGCGGTAACACAAGCACATAGACATGCAAATCACACAAAGCAAAAATAAAGCAAATAAAGCTCTAACTATTACATCAGGGGGGACCCTAACTACAATCTAAGGGGAGAAAGGAATAAGATAAATAGATAAATCCCTAACTATTACAACTCGGCATTCAAGTGCCTCTTAAATAATTAAAAATTGAACTCAAATAAAGATACAAAATTGAAACAAATAAAGCAAATAAATAAATAATAAACAAAACATTCAAAAGGCATGCAATTAATCACATAGAATCACATAAGTGCACATAGGGTCAAATAAAGTAGAGATAAGGGATAGAGTGTACCTCCCTTGAGTTGGAGCCCTAATGACACGAATTTACTTATTTACCCTCCAAAATAATAAAAGGGTTAAG
The DNA here is from genome assembly GCA_023065735.1 of Coffea humblotiana. Taxonomy (NCBI): domain Eukaryota; kingdom Viridiplantae; phylum Streptophyta; class Magnoliopsida; order Gentianales; family Rubiaceae; genus Coffea; species Coffea humblotiana. Next base: position 7,205,017 of record CM041208.1, on the reverse strand, counting down.
GCGCCACTTTAATTAACAATTAATCACGTAAAAATGAAAATTAAACACAAAATGAACATTAAACACGGAATAAAAATTAAATTAGAAATAGACACCCATATGTATGAAATTAAAACAAACACGGTCCCAAATAAAAGGTTTCAAGAGTTTAAAATGAAATTCCATAATCAAATATTAAAACTTCACAAAAAGAAAAATGAAAAATTATTTATTAGGATTAACAACAAAATTAGCTAAAATATTAATCAAAGGGAAATCGAAACTATAAATTCTTCAAAATTATTAAACTCTCCCTATTTCATCCTAAAAAGTCATTAAAAATCTATCCACAAATCGCATGAAAGCACACCAGGGAAAAAAGAACATGTTAAAGGGACAAAATTGATTAGGTTGTTCAATTAATTGGGCCACAATAGAATGAGGAGAAACATGTGGGGTTGAAATGCAATTTTAAAAGGAATTCCATGCATGCAAACAAAGGCTCTGCAGCAAACTAGTTTACTTCTTATTACTTCTGCCGCAATTTGCTTCTGCAACTCTATGTAAACTTTCGGCAAACAGGATTCATTATTATGAGCCAACTCCAATTAAACATGGCTAAACACCATTAACAATAGAATTCTTGGAATAATTTCATGCAAAAGCTTCATGCAAGTTTACGGAAGACCTTCTGCAACAACAAAAAAATTTGCTGCACTTTTGCTTCCCAACACGAATTCTAGACCCAAATACACAACTTTGAGCAAGAGTTTTTCAACCGAACAATCAAGACTTTAAAACTAAACAACCAACCCATAATTTCAACATCCGGACAAGCAAAAACATAGAAGAAATGATGCAGACTTTTGGACACTTTCATGCTAAAAAAAAAAAAAAGGTTCGGCAACCTATAAGAGCTTTCCATAACTTATCTGATATATACATTCAAATGCATATTCAACTAAAGCATCACGGGTTTATCAATCAGAAACTAATAGCAATCTCAACCCATTTTAATTAACATAATGCCAACAAAGTCTTGAGAGCCTCAGGAACAGTAAAATCTGATAGTGACAGAAGAAAGAATGGAAACCCATTTCTTGCGGCTAAAAGATGAAAACGTTAAAGACCAACATTCATCTAACCAAACCCAGGAATCATCAAATATTGAACCATCCTAATCCTCTGACGAATTCAGGTCACAAAACAACCGTTCCACAGCATCATGAGCCATCAAAAACCCAAAAAAAAATTCATGCAAGGATAGAGTGATTCCATGCAAATCATCAACGAAGGAATGGAGAGACACTTCTGCAACTACAAACCTGCTGCCGTTTCATTTTTGCACACAAATTTCATATTCAAACGCACACTTTAATCAAAACTTTCTCAACTAAACATCAAAGCTTTAATCTAGACAGTAAGACCACTGAAATTTAACATCTAAACATGCAAAAAGAACCTCAGAATAGGATCACTAAGCTTGTATAGCTTTCTCCTTTCTGGTTTCCTTTCACTGCAACATTTCTGGTTGCTGGGTTTCTGCAACTTCCGAAGCTTATCAATCCAGGAACCATTTATACGAATGAATTCCAACAAAAGTCAACCATTTATCAGTTAAATCAACACTCAGACCTCAATTTAGTTTCTCGACAAAATTTTTGGAACAAGACATCTCTTTCAAGGAGTTCAAAGCAGCAAGAAAATAAAACAAGTTCATCAAATCCCAACCAAGGTTCGGCAGTACAAAGTCATAGGAATATCTACTGACTTCAAACCTAAAACCAAAAAAAAAACAACCCAAAACCCAATCACAAGAACAAACAAGATACTAAGAACAGCACTTGCAAGCCACGGGCCATATTCATTCAGTTTCACAGGAGAAAGACAGCATGAAAGTTAACAGCTTTTTTAGTTCGTAAGTTTTCAATTTTAGAAGAAACAAACAAGAGAAAGGTTTAGGACTACCTCTTTTGCTGCTTTTGGTGTCAAATCACCGTGAATACGCTTGGATGAGCAAGATTCACCGAACCCAGGCCGCAAGCTTCGATAAAGGGCTGTGAAGCTCTGAGCTTTAGGTCCGAAGCCTGCCTCCTTTCTCTCCGCCTTGCCCAGCTTCCTCGTTTCTTGCTCTCTCCCCCATCTACTCTATCTCTCCCTCTCGGCTCTCTCTTGCTTAGCCTTGCCCGTTTTTCTCTTGCCGTTTTTCCCTCAATCTATCCTTCAACCTCTCTACAGCCGCCACCAGATTCCCTCACAGTCTCCTTCTCTTGCTCTCAGTTCCTTTTCTTTCCTTTTTCTCAATTCCCCGTAGCTGGTTTTCTTTCCCTCTCCAAGCTCTCAGTTTTTTTCCGCAGCCTTCCCCTCCAGCCGCCCCCCTTCCTACTCTCAGTCTCTCTCTCCCACTATATCTTTCATTCTTAGCCGCCACCAGATTTTCCTCACTCCTCTACGTTCTTTCCTAGTTTTTCATCTCCAGCCGCTACTCACTTCCGTCTCTGGTTTTTCTCTCCTTTTTCTTTCCTTCCGCCGTCACCAAAATCCCCTCACAGTCTCCCGCCGTCACTCACTTTACTGAAAACCTATCTTACTTCTTCTTCTTCAGGCTGCGTCTCCCATCCTTTTATAGCTACAAGAAAATCCTCAACCCTAGGATCCAATGGTGCGGATTGGAGGCAAAGCTGGGATAATATACAAGCCATTAGATAGCCATTGTCCTATGATTCTCTTAAAGCCAGGTGGCCTGATATTGGGATGATCCAATGGAGCTAAAAAATTGAGGAAACAAATGAGCGAAAACTGAAAAAAGAAAACGCAGCTGCTCCGTGGCTTGGCTACTGCTGGTGCAACGTAAAGGAGAAGCAGCGCGCGTGGCTCTTCTTCTTTTTTTTTCTCTTCTTTTTTTTTTTTAACAAAACTGAATGTTAATTCCTTGTTTTCTTCCTTTTCTTTTCTTTTCCCATGAATGAATTAATTAAAATTAATTAAAAGATGATTTTCTAAACAAAAATGAAAATAAACCAAAAACGGAAAATTTAAACAAAGTCAACTAAATGAAATAAAAATGCTTAAAAATGTCTAAAAATCATGAGATTAATAAATACAAATAGATAATAATTATCAATAAAATAAAATAAAAATAAATTAAATTTTGGTGTCTACATAATCACATTCCACCATGAACGCGTTGCCCCCTCAAATTGGAATACGGAAAAGGTAACCTGTCTATCCTCAGGGGATTTTAATGCCTCAAATATGTTAACCATAGCTTCTAACCAATTCTCTGCTATTTCAGGGTTTGGTCCTCCAATAAACTTAGGTGGAGCAAACTTTTGGAACCTTTCTAATGCCTTGTCTTCCCCCACTTCAGAGTCCTTATGTTGATGTGTATGTCCGACTCCGGAACCAAATTGATTAACTATATTTTCTAATAAATCAGTCATCCTATTCAGGGTCATAGCCACTTGATCGTCTCTATTGACTTCTTGTTCTTGGCTTTGATCCGCCACGGATTCGCGGACCCCATCTGGGTTTTCAGATTGTCTAACCCTACGAGGTCGCCCACGTCGTCGTCCCTCACTCTCCATTCTCCACCTAAGTATACTATGTACTTAGAAATCATGAATAAATTGGACTTATCCCTATACATACATATATATTTAGTAGTATTTAATTTTAGAAATCAAAGTGTGTTCAACACATAAATTCATACTTATTATAAGCCAGTCATTATAAAACAACAAGTAAAGTCAAGTACAGTACAAGTATTTCAAATATGCATAAAAGTAAATAGTTCAACAGTACAGTGCATTTAGCATATCAAACATGAATAGCTCAACCTTTAGTTTTTATGTTAACCTAGAACTCCATTAGTCTAATTTAAGACAGTCCCATTCGATCCCTAATCTACCTTAGCACTCAGGTGAAGCATCCTTTCACTTCCTGCAGTCACTGCCTCTTTATTTCTAGCTCTCAAAAGTTAGCCTTGGTCTCTTCGATCCTACTTTCCCAAGTTTAGTCATGATTCCCATTCACATCATAATGTAATATACTAAATCCTGCCATATTTGCAAATATACCAATGAATGAAAAATATTTCGTACTCGGATAAAAGAATCCGAAAATAAGATAATTCACAACTCAAGCCGACCGGTCCCAAGAGTAAATCATCCACATTTGAGATTCCTACCCGACGTGCATATCTAATTTTCCTCAATAATGATAGTTCATTTCACACTTAACAGGCCATTTCCCACAATCTAAGAACCCTCTCCTGGCGTAAGCTCATTAAGAGTTCTGATACCACCTGTGACGGCCCGGTCTTCTCCTAGAGCATACCCTAGAAGATAGCGGACCGCCCGCCTGGCTCTCGCCAGAACTCATTCACCAACATTAACTTCAAAGATAACATTGTGGTATACTAAATCACACGTTCAAAACTTTTACAATGCCAATTCAAAACAAAAGTTTCAGCCGTGGTATGATACTAGATAATTTATAATCACAAAAGTTTTCACGTTAACTCCCTAAGATCCCTCGTTCGTCTCCCCGACCACCAACTCCTGCAAAGAAAACAAAACTAAAGGGTTGAGCTAAAAACTTAGTGAGGTTTGCCGAGCGAGTAACAGTTAATAAACACTTAAATCATGGCAATTAAGCAAACAATGCATATTTCGCTGCACAATCACCTTCATTAAGCAATTGAAGAAATACTTCACTAAACAATTACTTTTAAAAAGATACGGTGCTTGTATTAGAGCCACTTCAATATCATTGAGCATTCATTTCAGTATCAAGAGATACTCATTTCACTGTAGCTGTACATTCATTTCAATATTTATTCTACATTTCATTTCAACTTATTGACTTTATCATTTTAAACCAAGAAATATACTTATTTTTCAAGTTTATAATTTATAAAATGTCTAAATTAGGAGTAGACTATTTTTCACTTAAGATTCCGGGATTAAAGTTTAGGAACACTCCATTAGTCCCTGTTTTAACTAATTAACCTTAAGTCGTTCGTAATTTAAATGTTATTTCTTTACACTAGTTCTTTAAGTTCTAAAATAATTATACAATTTTTATATTATCACTTATCATTTATTACCTTATACGCTAAACGTATTAAAGTCATGTTTTAGTTTAAAACAAGATATGACATACTCAATATTTATTGATCATATTTTTTTTTTCCAAGGTTATAATTTATAAAGATTTAAAGTAAGATTACACTATTCCCTACTCTGTATTCTGAGGTGAAAGTAAATAAACTTTCCATCCTTCCCTTTTTAATTCCGAACCAAATTCTAAACTGCCTATGATTCAAGTTTTGTATAAACTGTGACGTCTCCACTTCTCCCAAGGGCGAATCCAAGGGTATCCGCGGAACGCCTGCCCAACTCTCGCCAGGACTCGATACAATTTTCATTCAAACATAAGATAAACAACTAAAGAATGACAGCCGAAGTAAGAAAAGTCACTTCCTTAAAAGAAACTTTCAAGTGTTACAACTCAAATTCTTAAAAGTACATCACTTTCCCCAAAATACAGACTCCCAAAAGTAGTCTAATTCATTACATTAATATTCTAATCAAAAGGACCATCAAGTCGACCTCTCCATAATTCCTTCCATTTTGGCTCCTGTTAAGGAAAACAAATCTACAGGATGAGCGAATGCTCGTGAGACCAAGAAAATCATGCAAGCACATAATTCAAGTAGCTATAAAACTTGTACAAGAAATAAAGCTATAACATTTAAATAATTTGTGAATATTCGCAAAATAACTTATTTCCACTTGTTTTGCCATAGTTCAATCTAATACCTCCTCGTGATGACATTCCGTCACCGGAGTGGGTAATTAAGTCCGTAGAACTTTCTCATTCCATTTATGAATTTGAGTCGACATGAGAGGTACCTCCCACCCCGAATCAGTGTGGTACATGCCATCGCCCAGGGAATCGGTTATATGTTTATAGTTTTGAATCGACATGAGAGGTACCTCCCACCCGAATCGGTGTGGTACTTACTATCGCTCAGTGGTCGATGAGACATCGCTCCAATCGACTCATACTTTGTTTATGGTTCTGATTCGACATGAGAGGTACCTCCCACCCGAATCGGTGTGGTACTTACTATCATTCAGTGGTCGATGAGGCATCGCTCCAATCGACTTAAAATGGTTTGTGGTTCTGAGATGACATGAGAGGTACCTCCCACCCAAATCATTGTGGTACTTACTATCGCTCAGAGAACCGATTAATTGTTTAGGGTTTTGAGTCGATATGAGAGGTACCTCCCACCCAAATCAGTGTGGTACTTACTATCGCTCAGAGAACCGATTATACCACTGAGACGGTATGAGAGACACCTCCCACTTAGATTGGTGTGGTACTTGCACCCGCTCAGGGCTTACGAGTTAGATAAATTTATGAACAATTACCGATCATGTGTATTTAAATAACAAGTATCGCATAATTAAAAGAAAAAGAAGACGAGAGCGTCCCTACGAAAATACTGATAAGTCGAGGAGATTCACTCCACTCGACATCACAACACAAATAGAATTTGCAATAGCAACAATTCATTTAATTCACATAGCCATCCATATAGGATAATTCAATTATGGCATCACTTAAGGGAGAGCGAGTGCGGTAAAATACACACTCGTCTCAACAATTCCATAATACTCAATTAATAATTAAAGCATTTATCAACAATTCATACACTTGACACTCACTGAAAGTCAAGGCAAAGAGGAGCAAAGCGAGAAGTCAGACCACCTGAGACATGCACATTCGTGATTACATAGGTACTCGACCAAGGTTAATAAGAAAACATTTTCTCGCTCCCCATTCTCAAAGTTATAGTTCAAGTCAAGTTAAAGGAGTCTTTCTCGTTAAATCATCGAAATAATGCTTAAAGCGAGCTCACAGGTCGTTTTCGAGTTAAGTCTTGGTAAATAATCTCAATTCCAAAAGAAAGTACCAATTTTATTTTCAACACGAAAATCGAGAAAAGGTAAATGATTTTCATTCTTTAAAACTTCTAATCTCACATCCGAATTTAGAAATACAAAGAGCGCTTACATTTTCAAACTAATGTAGTCAAATTCATTCAAAACTTTCCTAATTTTATTGTAAATGTCAAAGCCAAAGGTTCCATGTTTTGAGTAGAAAACTAGTGAAATTCTCCAAGAATCACTCAAGTTAAAATGCTCCATTTTTAAAGCTTAAACTCATGGAAATCAAGGGCATAAAAATAGAGATTGAAGTCCATCTCTCAAGTATAAAATATGGTGTCATTAACCAAAGAAGTTAAACAACCAAGAAAACATTTCAAGAGAGGTTTAATCATTTAGAAACCAAGATTTAAAATAAAGGTTTAAAGTTCTAAAGAACCTTGTATCTAACCATGAAATTAGTCCTAGAATGGACCAACCATCTCAAAGGAAGGTTAAAAGTGCTTAAGAGAGTACTTTGTTTAAAACCAGAAAATTTTCCGTTTGGTGCGACACTATTTGGAAAAATCATATCTCGAGTTCCATAAGTCCAAAAATTGGAAACTTTATACCGTTGGAAACAAGACTCAAAGTACTAAAAGTTCCTAGAAGACACTCTTCCATGATTCCAAATGGAAGATATTCAAAATTCGGCTCAAAGTGGCTGTCTTGGACTTACCAAGACTGTTTCGGGTTGGTTTTTGGCCAACTTTGAAAATTCGGCAAACATCACAGAATTCGATCTAGCCTCTGAAATTTGGAACTCAATTAGAGTTGCAAACAAGGTTTAAAACACAACAAACAGAATAAGAATCAGAGTTTTGAGCACCCAAATTTACTGAAAAAGTGAGACCGTTTAGATAATTTCCAAGTTTAAACCACGAACTTTGGGACTTTGGTTGAGTATCGAAATGGACTCGGAATGACACCAAATTTGGTAGTATTATACTACCGTATAAGAGATATTCCTCTGTAAATTTTCATGCAAAAATTCACACGGAAAGTCGGTTAACAAAATCACTAAAGTCCCACGAATTTCCAAGGCAAATCTGTCTTTGTATGCAAATTTTCCTTTTCTAAATATTCGGCCAATGAAAACATCGCAAATATGGTTCATTTATGTAGACAATGTCTAATAATATCCAAGATGTGTTTGGTAGGTGGTTAACACCAAGAATTTCGAAACAACAAGTCCCAATCAAGGTTAAGGCATCAACTAGCCAAAAGAGGGTTTTCAAACCTCTGAGTCAGTTTAAGGTTTCGGCCACAACTCTCTCAATTCAACTCAGAATTGAGCGTGGTCAGTGGCGTTGAAACCTAAATTTATAAGGCTACAAGTTCTTAGAAGAAAGCATTTACAAATTAAGTCCACAACTAGCTCATATTTGAGCATCAAATCGCTGCTCAAAATAGGGCTCTCTGTGAAAACGTTAAACAGGACAGTCAGGTTCAAATGGTTGGTACGGATCACTCAGGTGGAATCAGAACATGAATTTTATACTGTTAAAAATCTGGGAATGTCTAGTTTCCAGTGCCACAAAGGGAAATCGATTTCGACATCGGTGCAAAAAGATATAGCCGAAACAAAAATACTGCCAGGGCAGTGACGGGAAATTTTTCCAGATTTGCTGTCTTACGAAAATTCAACATTTGGGCCAACCAATTCATGGAATTTTTTGATAAAACTTCCTACACATCTCATACAACATATAAACATCATAACTAAGCCATTAGATCCCCAAACATTCGCCCTAAAGGCCACGGACAACACAAGGGAGAATCGGAAAATTTCTTCCTTCCACCTCCTTTGAACTATCCTTCATAATCTCACTTATTTCTACTAATTTAAGCACTAAACCAAAATTAACAACATTAAAAACTCATCAAATCAGCCCAACAAGTCATAGTGGGAATTCATAGAGCCCACACAACAATTTTCACCATAAATAAAGCTACCACATGATCATATGAGCTTATACGTGCAATACTACTTCCATAAACTAAGATTTTCAAGGTTGATCGTTGAATACCTTCTTGATGATTCTAGCAGAAATTTTCGGTCACTTGAAGCTCAGCAAAACCGTGGAAATGAGGCTCCTTTTGTAGCTTAAATTTGATCACCAAGTTTGTTAGCTAAGTGTGGTTAAATTTTGGAGTGAAATGGAGAAGATTTAGTGAAGAAATGAAGGAGAAATTTGAAGAGCTTTGGAGTGTTTTCTCCCTTGGTGGCCGGCTGTTCTTGAGAGCAAGAGAGAGAGTGTGTAGCTTCTTAAGGAAGCTTGGTGGTTGGTGGCTTTATGTGCTCAAAAAGTCAACTCTCTCTCGCGCGCGCACATGCGCGTTTCGTGCTCGATTCCTCTCGAATTCGTTTCACTTGTGCCTAAACCTCTAATGCACTTACTTTAACATTAATATTATTCACTCTTAATAGTCTATCAATAATTTCTAGAATCCTCCAATTAGTCGGGGCGCGCGAAAATGCGAACTTCTAACTTGTGCGCGATAACAGCGAAATCTCTAAGAAATTCTTATAACGATAGTATAACTAACTATCACTGAGTCTTTAAACTTAAAAATAACCATTTTAGAACTAATGTACAAGTCTCCAATTTTTCAACCTTATTGTATTCTCGAATCGATTATTATTTCAAACGCGCATTCACTATTTACAACGTAACGAGTTTCCAAAAATTAAATTTTGAAAAAGTCACTTTAAAATTATAACTAAGCTATAGATCCATGCAATTAGGTCTAAAAAGATTAGAAAATAATATTCGAGACAATTGGCCAAATAAATAATTAAATAAGTTAGAATTAGGAGTTTAAAATAAAAAAATTTGCGAGTCCTCACATCCTCTCCTCCTTAAAAGAATTTCGTCCTCGAAATTCATATCTTGATTCTTGAATAACCCTAAATACCTCTTTCGGTCTCTTCTTTAACTTCTCAAATTGTTTTCTCGATTCCCTAATCTCTCTATGATCCCTTCGTTAGAGGGATTTGCTTGCGTTCTAACTTTTTTCACCTTTCTATAAATCTTTACCGGCCCTTTCCTCACATGACCAATTTTCATTGCTCTTGCTTTTCCCATTTGAAACTCACACTTATTGAACTGAACTATCCTCAGGTACCATTCAGGATCTCATTACAGATCTAGAGGTGTGGAGCAAGAGATTCCATATACATATAAACTGCAAAATCAATTAATAGTAAGAGAATTTTTCATATGCTATAAAAAGATTATAATAGTTACACTAAGTTATAATAAGTTCATCAAAATCGTTTCAAAAGAAAAGGGAAATCAACAAGATCAAAACATGCCAAGTCGTAATATATAACAAAAGGATGTCATCCCTCTATATGAAAGATTACAACCTCTAAAAGTGCCCGATTTTGCTAGGGTAAAACTACAATCCCTATTTGTCGAGTGGAGTCAGATTCACCCATTCGTAGAGTTTCCACTACTTGGATTCTTCTTACAATCATTAGTATTAATCATTTCTTCTGGCACTCGACTGATTTGCAGTGGATTTAGCAGGTTGATGAGAATTTTCCTTCTCCTTTAGAAGTTTTAGGGCAATTTGAAAACTTATACTCGGTACTACCGCACCTCAAAATTTCCCTTACTTTCTCCAGCACTCGGCCTCAGTGTGGTCAATCTTACCACAGTATCCGCAAGTTACGCGAGGGGTCATGACTTGACCAGTTTGAGATTTCCTCTTTTGTTTACCTCTCCTGCTCTGATTTCCTTTCGACGGGGTTTTCACTTGACGGAGTTTCTCCAGGTTTTTCAGGCATCTTCACTTCTCCAGGCCCTTTCCTATTTTAAGGAGTTGATTAGACCTCTCGGACTGTTTAGAGTTATCGCTTGGATTGCCCCTCTTTCTAGCATGAAAAGTCTTAGATTGAGACTTAGCATTTTCTACCCTCTGTACCTTATCCAAGGCATCCGTAAAAGTGGTAATCTGGGCTGCTGCTAGGGATTCTTGGATTTCTACATTTAACCCCTGAATAAACCTCCTTATCCTTTTTTGTTCGGCGACCACCAGCTCAGGGGCAAATTTAGAAAGTTTGGTGAACCGCTCCTCATATTCGGCCACACTTGATAATCCTTGTTTCAATTTAATAAAGTCGTCCTCCCTCTTTTCTTGTATAATTGGCGGGAGGAACTTGACATTAAACTCCCTCTCAAAGTTTACCCAAGTCCAAGGGGTTTGTTCTCTTTCCCACTTTGCACTAACAACATTCCACCACCAGCGTGCCGCCCCCTCAAATTGGAAAACGGCAAAATTCACTTGCCTTTCCTCGGTATAATCTAAAGCAGCAAAAATATCAACCATCCTGTCAAACCAATTTTCCGCTACTTTCGGGATCAAACCCTCCATGGAATTTAGGTGGAGCGAACTTCAAGAATCGCTCGAGGGCTTTATCCTCACCCCTCTCTTGTTTCCTAGGTTGGTTGACTAGTTTCAGGTCCTCGGTGCTCAACTAAGCGCTCAAGAATATCGGTCATGCGGTTAATAGCCGTAGCCACTTGGTCACCCTCTTCGTTCCTAGGATTTTGGTTTGGTCCAGTCGCGGATCCCTCACCTCTTTCGGGAGTGTGGGGTTGCCGAAACCCATGCCCACGTCCCCGTCAACGTCCTCGCCGATTTATTTTGCAAGGTTCTAAATGCATGATAAAAGTGGTAAGTATAAGCACGTGAATTGGAAAACATTTACACATTGCAAGAACACTTTAAATCAAAACATAGCTATTTGCATAAGCTAGAAGTCATGTTACATGTCAATGTGTATACAACTAGTTAATAGTATCAAATACAAGTCATAGACAACTAATTGCCACAAATATAGGAGTACATGCAAGCAAAATACAAGATGCCTCATGGCAAGCACCACCCCTACTATACAAAGCAGGATCAAAATGAAAAATCATAAGTCTAGTTAGGAACAAAACTAGAAGAATCCATGATACCAAACCACGTCATTCAAATGATTATAAACTCCAAATTCCCTCCAAAAGCCAAAGTTACTTTTTAAATTCTTAGCCTAAAACTTTCAATAAATACAAGTTTTCTCATTAGATTCAAGGTGAAAGTTCCTATACAGGTTAGGGTAATAAGTCAAACTAAAAGGAAGGTAAAAGATGTCTCACTTTCAAGCTCAGAGTGAAACGCAAAACTGTTCAAATGGTTCAACTTTTCTTCCGAAATTTTGGCGAGCAAAATAGTGGGGAAAACAAGGTTTCTAACCCTTAAACTCACCAGATGGCCATTTAAATTTCCTAATCTTGACTTACCTCCAACCTAACTTGAAAATCAAAGTCTTATAGTATTTTGTGAGCAAAAATGGTGCTACAACCTCAAGCACCAAGATCACATTGCACTTAATACGCAATCAAATCCCACAGTCCGACATCCTAAACTTTTAAGCCTAGGACACTCTACAAAGATCTGAAACCTAAGCTCTGATACAAACAGTGACGCCCCCACTTCTCCCAAGGACGAACCCAAAGGTATCCGCGGAACGCCTGCCCAACTCTCGCCAGGACTCGATACAATTCCATTCAAACTTAAGATAAACAACTAAAGAATGACAGTAGAAGTAAGAAAAGTCACGTCCTTAAAAGAAACTTTCAAGTGTTACAACTCAAGTTCTTAAAAGTACATCACTTTCCCCAAAATACAGACTCCCAAAAGTAGTCTAATTCATTACATTAATATTCTAATCAAAAGGGCCATCAAGTCGACCTCTCCATAATTCCTTCCATTTTGGCTCCTGTTAAGGAAAACAAATCTACGGGATGAGCGAATGCTCGTGAGGCCAAGAAAATCTTGCAAGCACATAATTCAAGTAGCCATAAAATTTGTACGAGAAATAAAGCTATAACATTTAAATAATTCGTGAATATTCGCAAAATAGCTTATTTCCACTTGTTTTGCCATAGTTCAATCTAATACCTCCTCGTGATGACATTCCATCACCGGAGTGGGTAATTAAGCCCGTAGAACTTTCTCATTCCATTTATGAATCAAAGTCGACATGAGAGGTACCTCCCACCCGAATCAGTGTGGTACATGCCATCGTCCAGGGAATCGGTTATATATTTATAGTTCTGAATCGACATGAGAGGTACCTCCCACCCGAATCGGTGTGGTACTTACTATCGCTCAGTGGTCGATGAGACATCGCTCCAATCGACTTATACTTTGTTTTTGGTTCTGAGTCGACATGAGAGGTACCTCCCACCAGAATCGGTGTGGTACTTACTATCGTTCAGTGGTCGATGAGGCATCGCTCCAATCGACTTAGAATGGTTTGTGGTTCTGAGACGACATGAGAGGTACCTCCCACCCAAATCAGTGTGGTACTTACTATCGCTCAGAGAACCGATTATAGCACTGAGACGGTATGAGAGACACCTCCCACTCAGATTGGTGTGAGACCTGCACCCGCTCAGGGCTTACGAGTTAGATAAATTTATGAACAATTACCGATCATGTGTATTTAAGTAACAAGTATCGCATAATTAAAAGAAAAAAAGGACGAGAGCGTCCCCACGAAAATACAGATAAATCGAGGAGGTTCACTCCATTCGACATCACAACACAAATAGAATTTGCAATAGCAACAATTCATTTAATTCACATAGCCATCCATAAAGGATAATTCAATTATAGCATCACTTAAGGGAGAGCGAGTGCGGTAAAATACACACTCGTCTCAACAATTCCATAATACTCAATTAATAATTAAAGCATTTATCAACAATTCATGCACTTGACACTCACCGAAAGTCAAGGCAAAGAGGAGCAAAGCGAGAAGTCAGACGAGCTCTTCAGCGTTCTCGTGACCACCTGAGACATGCACATTCGTGATTACCTAGATACTCGGCCAAGATTAATAAGAAAACATTTTCTCGCTCCCCATTCTCAAAGTTATAGTTCAAGTCAAGCTAAAGGAGTCTTTCTCGTTAAATCATCGAAATAACGCTTAAAGCGAGTTCACAGGTCGTTTTCGAGTTAAGTCTTGGTAAATAATCTCAATTCCAAAAGAAAGTACCAATTTTATTTCAACACGAAAATCAAGAAAATGTAGATGGCTTTCATTCTTTAAAACTTCTAATCTCACATCCGAACTTAGAAATACAAAGAGCGTTTACATTTTCAAACTAATGTAGTCAAATTCATTCAAAACTTTCCTAATTTTATTGTAAATGTCAAAGCCAAAGGTTCCATGTTTTGAGTAGAAAACTAGTGAAATTCTCCAAGAATCACTCAAGTTAAAATGCTCCATTTTTAAAGTTTAAACTCATGGAAATCAAGGGCATAAAAATAGAGATTGAAGTCCATCTCTCAAGTATAAAATATGGTGTCATTAACCAAGGAAGTTAAACAACCAAGAAAACATTTCAAGAGAGGTTTAATCATTTAGAAACCAAGATTTAAAATAAAGGTTTAAAGTTCTAAAGAACCTTGTATCTAACCATGAAATTAGTCCTAGAATGGACCAACCATCTCAAAGGAAGGTTAAAAGTGCTTAAGAGAGTACTTTGTTTAAAACCAGAAAATTTTCCGTTTGGTGCGACACTATTTGGAAAAATCATATCTCGAGTTCCATAAGTCCAAAAATTGGAAAATTTATACCGTTAGAAACAAGACTCAAAGTACTAAAAGTTCCTAGAAGACACTCTTCCATGATTCCAAATGGAAGATATTCAAAATTCGGCTCAAAGTGGCTGTCTTGGACTTACCAAGACTGTTTCGGGTTGGTTTTTGGCCAACTTTGAAAATTCGGCAAACATCACAGAATTCGATCTAGCCTCTGAAATTTGGAACTCAATTAGAGTTGCAAACAAGGTTTAAAACACAACAAACAGAATAAGAATCAGAGTTTTGAGCACCCAAATTTACTGAAAAAGTGAGACCGTTTAGATAATTTCCAAGTTTAAACCACGAACTTTGGGACTTTGGTTGAGTATCGAAATGGACTCGGAATGACACCAAATTTGGTAGTATTATACTACCGTATAAGAGATATTCCTCTGTAAATTTTCATGTAAAAATTCACACGGAAAGTCGGTTAACAAAATCACTAAAGTCCCACGAATTTCCAAGGCAAATCTGTCTTTGTATGCAAATTTTCCTTTTCTAAATATTCGGCCAATGAAAACATCGCAAATATGGTTCATTTATGTAGACAATGTCTAATAATATCCAAGATGTGTTTGGTAGGTGGTTAATACCAAGAATTTCGAAACAACAAGTCCCAATCAAGGTTAAGGCATCAACTAGCCAAAAAGAGGGTTTTCAACCTCTGAGTCAGTTTAAGGTTTCGGCCACAACTCTCTCAATTCAACTCAGAATTGAGCGTGGTCAGTGGCGTTGAAACATAGATTCATAAGGCTACAATTTCTTAGAAGAAATCATTTACAAACTAAGTCCACAACTAGCTCATATTTGAGCATCAATTCGCTGCTCAAAATAGGGCTCTCTGTGAAAACGTTAAACAGGACAGTCAGGTTCAAATGGTTGGTACGGATCACTCAGGTGGAATCAGAACATGCATTTTATACTGTTAAAAATCTGGGAATGTCTAGTTTCCAGTGCCACAAAGGGCAATCGATTTTGACGTCGGAGCAAAAAGATATAGCCGAAACAAAAATACTGCCAGGGCAGTGACGGGAAATTTTTCCAGATTTGCTGTCTTACGAAAATTCAACATTTGGCCAACCAATTCATGGAATTTTTTGATAAAACTTCCTACACATCTCATACAACATATAAACATCATAACTAAGCCATTAGATCCCCAAACATTCGCCCTAAAGGCCACGGACAACACAAGGGAGAATCGGAAAATTTCTTCCTTCCACCTCCTTTGAACTATCCTTCATAATCTCACTTATTTCTACTAATTTAAGCACTAAACCAAAATTAACAACATTAAAACTCATCAAATCAGCCCAACAAGTCATAGTGGGAATTCATAGAGCCCACACAACAATTTTCACCATAAATAAAGCTACCCACATGATCATATGAGCTTATACGTGCAATACTACTTCCATAAACTAAGATTTTCAAGATTGATCGTTGAATACCTTTCTTGATGATTCTAGCAGAAATTTTCGGTCACTTGAAGCTCAGCAAAACCGTGGAAATGAGGCTCCTTTTGTAGCTTAATTTGATCACCAAGTTGTTAGCTAAGTGTGGTTAAATTTTGGAGTGAAATGGAGAAGATTTAGTGAAGAAATGAAGGAGAAATTTGAAGAGCTTTGGAGTGTTTTTTCTCCCTTGGTGGCCGGCTGTTCTTGAGAGCAAGAGAGAGAGTGTGTAGCTTCTTAAGGAAGCTTGGTGGTTGGTGGCTTTATGTGCTCAAAAGTCAACTCTCTCGCGCGCGCGCGTGCGCTTTTCGTGCTCGATTCCTCTCGAATTCGTTTCACTTGTGCACTAAACCTCTAATGCACTTACTTTAAACACTAATATTATTCACTCTTAATAGTCTATCAATAATTTCTAGAATCCTCCAATTAGTCGGGCGCGCGAAAATGCGAACTTCTAACTTGTGCGCGATAACGCGAAATCTCTAAGAAATTCTTATAACGATAGTATAACTAACTATCACCTGAGTCTTTAAACTTAAAAATAACCATTTTAGAACTAATGTACAAGTCTCCAATTTTTCAACCTTATTGTATTCTCGAATCGATTATTATTTCCAAACGCGCATTCACTATTTACATGTAACGAGCTTCCAAAAATTAAATTTTGAAAAAGTCACTTTAAAATTATAACTAAACTATAAATCCATGCAATTAGGTCTAAAAAGGTTAGAAAATAATATTCGAGACAATTGGCCAAATAAATAATTAAATAAGTTAGAATTAGGAGTTTAAATAAAAAAATTTACGAGTCCTCACATAAACTCATTTGTTTTTTGTTTTAAATTTCTTATTTGCTTATGAATGTAGTTTTGCAACCAGGTAGCTAGAATGTAAGATTTCCTAGAAGTTCATTTTTCCTTTAAATCTTTCCTTTCACTCTCATGTTACAACTAGCCAGGTTAGTTACATTTAGTAAGCTACAAAGAAGCCTTGAGTAGAACATGTAAAGTTGACAACCAAACTCAAAGGCTGCTCAAGACTCTCACCTTTCTCTCGGGCATAATGTACTCCATTTTCACTTGCTTAAAGCACCAAATACATAATATATATTTGGTCCAACATCATAACAGAATGCCTCTAGAAACAAAAGAAAAGTAACAAGGAACAATGAAGATGGCAGCTTGCCATCCTTTGATGTTTTGAATCATAACTAAAGCTAAACTTATCAGATTGAGGCAAATTTTATAGCGTTTCCAAGCTAAGACATAGACCTACATTTCCTATGAAGACATCGACATCCAGTTCTCGCATTTTCAAGGTAAAAAATGGCCGGTCAGAAGCACCTTCGGCTTTCTTCCCTCGGCCAACAACCTACAATCAGTGAATTTATTCCCCCCTTTATCACTCATTTTAGTTCCTACTCGTTCCTGTTTTTCTGGTTAAAGTTTAGCGGCATAATAACAGGTTCAACTCTGTAAGTTAGTTTAGAAGCTTAAGGGTTTGCAGCCTTTCTTATGATTTCTTTCTCGGATGAAGCCAATAGGCTCCAGCAGGTTACAGCGTTGCACTGGTTTTGTCTTTCCTTTCGTTCCTCCTCAGTTTTCTATTCCAGATCATCGTACAGAGTGTTTTGATTTAACTACCATTTATCCTAAGCAAAATTAGGGCAGTTCATGACCAAAAATTAGAAGAAAAGTTGAATAAAACTCAGGTCTGCGCCAAGCTGCAAAACCTGATGCGGTAGCAGCCTGCATCAGATTTCTTTCAGGCTCGCTGCTCCAATTTTCACACCTGATGCGTAGCAGCCTGCATCAGATTTCTTTCAAGCTCACTGCTCCAATTTTCACAAGTTCCTATGGCTATATTTCACCTTATCAACTGAAAATAAATCTGTTACATGCACCTCTTAACATTATTATCCCAGGAAATGTTAATAACAGTAGCAAATTCCCAGCTTTAACTCAGTTTCCGCAAATTTCATTTCTTCCTGCAGTTCACAGTTTCTGTACGAAACTTCCTTGAACTAGAAAACTAAATTCCCTACCTAAGCTCAGCATATATAGCGCATGTTTAGTGTTGCTGACTGCTCAGCTGCTATTCCAACTCCTCACTTCGACTCCATGTTCCCTTTTTCTTCATTGGGTATAATTTCCCTGGTTACCTAATGGTGAAGCTTGCAAATTCCTTTCCTCACACTCCGTCTCAACTCCCTCAGCTCTCTCTCTCTCTTGTTTATCTCTCGGTGTTAACAAGCAAAGGAAGAGGTAGTTGTTTCCTTCTTGTTTTCTCTCGGCCCTCTTGTTTAAAGGTGATCAGGTTGTTTCCTTTTGGTGGGAAGTGGCAGACAAGAACATATAAGTTAGCGTCTCTCGGTTCCTTCGTCCAAACCGACTCCTTATTCACATTCTCATTGCACCGTTTCTTCCTAGCAGCTTTGGGAGCTGTTTCCATTGGATTTTCTTTCCTTCGATCAGCGCCCCAAAACTCAGCTAACTTCCACACTTCACCGCTTGACTCAACAGATGGTTGCATGGTAAATGATTCAAGCCTTGAGGTTAAAATGGTCCTTTGACATTAGTTTATTTACTTGCTAAGGAGTTGTAATTTTTATTACCTTCATGTATTGCCTCAAACTTTGTTTGTTCAATTTGTATATCCCTTTAAAATTTTCTTACATTAACCTAGGATATTTCCATACGCCCAATTTATAAGAAATCAGTTAGACATTTAATTTAATCAATTGTATGATATATGCAATGTTTTTAGTAAACAACAAGAAAATAAATTAAATTCAAAATATATATAATATCTCGAGTTCTCACAGGTTGAAGTGATCAAAATATA
The DNA here is from genome assembly GCA_023065735.1 of Coffea humblotiana. Lineage (NCBI taxonomy): Eukaryota > Viridiplantae > Streptophyta > Magnoliopsida > Gentianales > Rubiaceae > Coffea > Coffea humblotiana. Next base: position 7,186,089 of record CM041208.1, on the reverse strand, counting down.
TAAACATAATATACATGACGCACTAATCTTGTATGATTTTATGTTTTACTATATAACTCCCTTATAGTTTTTTAAAATATATACATAAGCTCTTGTGGTTAATAAATAATTTTCACTTACATAGGGGATATTTTAGGTGACTCTATTATGGATTACAAATTCCTTTACTTGATACTTTAATCCAAACTATGAGGAGGTTATGTATAATTTTGAAACCATAGGGAGTTATGTACAAAAATATTAAATCACAGGGGGTAAAGTGTAATTTGTCCAAAAAAAGGACTCTAAATATTCATTTTCAAGAATATAATCAGAGACTAGAAACCGAAATTGGATATGCATGATTATTTGCATTTTGAATAGGATTGATATAGTCGAAAAGGCAAAATGAAAAATGGGATTGCTTAGTATTCATGCCCATTTTCATTTATTCTGTAAATGAATCAAAATGAGAAAATTCTAAAAAATTCCACAGATGTTGTTTACACTTCTTCCCACTCGAATATAGAGCTAGGCACGGCCTTATGTGGCAAATTCATGTGTAGACATTTTACTTGCGGAGGAACCTCTCAAACCAATAAGAAGAAAGTTTGCGGAAATCTTTGCAAGTTTTGTAGTCTACATAATTGATCCCAAACGGACGGAATATGCATCAGACCATTCAAAATTGTCAATAAGTGACCAGCCATAGTATCCCTTCACTCTAACGCCATTGCTGCAAATTAAAAAAGAAAAAATGGGAAAACGAAAACCGAGTTAAAAAGGGTTAATTAAAATAGCAGATATAATTACAGGAGCAAGTAATTTGTTTCATGATCTTCATTGACGTATTTCAAGATACTTACCTGATTGCTTTTCGAAGAAATTGAAGGTGACGATAATAATATTGAATTCTAAAGTTGTCTTTAAGAGCTTGCTTAAGTGTCAGTGTTTGATTGCCTTTCTCATCAACCCCTCAAGAATGAGAAAAAAATTGAGATTAATAGTGATTATATATATATATATATATATAGGAAAAGAAAAAGAAAAATACGAAGTGGAAAAGAGTAGAAGAATACCATTTTCTGTAATATAAATGATTGGGTTCTTATATTTTCTTTTTATATAGATAAGAAGATCCCAAAGCCCTTTTGGATAAACATGAAGCCAATCTGAACCAGCCTGTATAATCAATTTTGAAATTTGTATAGAATTATTTGAATCGATTGCACAAATATTTTCTTTTGGTTAAAAATTAGACGGTCAAAATTTGGACAAAACATAGTTCTAAGGTCCAAAAATAGTTACCTGTACACCGATAAGTTGCCCATTGCGCGACGCTGAAATTATAATATACACCGTAATATTATTCAAAATCCATTGATAACAGTAGAGTACCCAAAAGCATAGGCATATTAGGTAGATTAAATGTAATAGTACGTTTTTGGAAGTTGAACTCAACTTACCTGTTACATTAAGTTGCCCGTCTGTACTATAGCTTACGTTCACCTTATTTGGAGGAGATGTAAGATGGACAGCATAATTAGCTGTGTAGTAGTTTAAGCCAAGAAAATCATATGATCCTATCAATTTCTTCGATTGCTGAGGTCTGAATTTTGGAAGCCGATTGCCAACAAGAATTCTCATTGAAGGGGGATAATCACCATAGACCAAAGGATTCATGAACCTAAAACACATGCCAATTTTGAATAGGTGTCAATATGTTGTGTTTATTTTGTTTTCTAAAGACACATCGATCATAAGCACACCAAAAAATGATGTGAGCCCGTTAGAAAATTTTTATCATTATTACTCACTTCCTAAATTATTAGTCCTAACTTTTTTCATGTATCCGTAAGAAGCAGAATGAAATCCTTTACAAACATTATGTTTTGTTGAATAGGTGCTAGCCCAAAAATATTCTTACGACGGCTGCTTTATACATTATTTGAAGATCACCTTCTCGCAGAATAGTTTAGCGTACTTACCATCCAAACATGAAATCAAGGGCGCGAATGGCTGCTCGTTGATCAAGAGCTGAATTGGAAAATGGCACAAACCAGTCACTAACCAGTGTAATCCCAATTTTTCCTTTTTGGTGAGCCTAAAACAAATTCACATTTTAATCAATAATAGGGAATTCAAAACTCAAAATTGATTATTAAGTTATTTATGAGTTAAAATCAAATATATAATGAGTAACCTGATACTTTGTCTTGTATAATTTGACTACATCAGCATGGGCCAAAAGTTGGTGGTGTGCCACCAAGTAGGGTTCAGTCCCTGAATTTCCACCTGTGCAATTATTGTTCTTCCAAGCAGAACATCGACCAGGGGCAAAGGCACCACTTTCATAACCAATTGTACTAAAGGTCCAAGGTTCATTAAATGTGATCCAATGTTTCACTCGATCACCAAACCTCTCAAAGCATAAGTTGGCAAAGTCGCGATAATCTTTTCTGCAAGGTACATAGCACCATCAAATGTAGAACCGGATGCATATCAAGTTTTACATTACGAATTATTCCCATTTGATTTATTACCTGTGGAAAGTTATTTGGTGGCCGTATTTTATAAAGAATAATAATGGTTAAATTAAAGTCATTCCAAATTAAGGCTTTAACTTGTGCACTAAGCATTAAGACTTATCTTTCTTATGACTTAGGCTCCATTTGGGGCTGCGATACTTTTCGTAAAAAAGGTACTTTTAGATGCTAAAAGTACTTTTAAAATATTTAATAAATATTATCCCATAAAATTAGGAGCGGAACTTTTGGTGTTAAGAGTATTTTTAGTAAAAGCTTAAATTTGGTACTTTTAAAGTACTTTTGTGATTTAAAAAATAAAACACCAAATTTAATAATTTTATCCTATATTATGAACCAAATAAAGAGATAAACATTTTTAAAAATTTTTAAATTACACATTATCCAGTACGGTGAGTACTTGTTGAATTATGTCTCCAAACAATATATTTAAAAGTACTTAATCAGTTAATAAGTATTTTTATTAAAAACTCTACTAAAAAAGTACTTTTAAATAAGTTCTACCGCAACCCTATTCAGGCCCTTAGAGTCGGGCGCCATAGCTCTCTTTGCCATTACTGGATCAAACCTGCTCTGTTTTTGTGCGTTCTTTTCCTTTCACTGTGCGACTTCCTTTTCTTTGATTGTTTTTCTATTTTTTTTTTTTTTTAGTTTTGTTGTGGTTTTCTTGTTCCTGTTGTAACCGCTCGTGTCTCCCAGCCTGTGAAAATTTCTATGGCTTCGGCGTCTGCCTGTAACGACCAGAGGATGGCGGCCCAAGTTCGTTGGGCAGACTTGAGTCAAAGTGGCGAGCTTGCTGTTGTACTTGATCAGTTCAGTGACAATCAATTTTGTTTATAGGGATCCTAGTGGCCAACCTAGATCTTGGGCTCAAGTTGCTGGGCCAGTTCATGGGGTACTTGCCCTATTCAGGTGGTTGGAGAGAATATGGTCTAAAGTCGACATCGTGGTTGCAATCGCAGTTTAAACCGTTTACATCGATCTCGACATATAGATCACAGTATCGGCAAGACACAAATTTTAAAGTATTTAACATTCTAAAAATTGTGAATAATATAAAAAAAATATGTTTAACAAAAATAATAAAAATTTAACAAAAGAAAATTTGTAAAATTAATAAAAGAAAATCTCGAAGAGTTGATTCAAGATAACTCGGAACAACTCGACTGTTTCTATCCGTGTCAGACTTCTCGGCCGAGTTCTTAGCAACTCATATATTTCGAAGTCACCTCGTCCCGATATCGGAACGAAGAACTTCATTCCGGTGATGACTCAGTCAAGTTTGTCTCAAATTCAACCAAGTCTTTGAACCATGAAAGAATGGAAACGTGCAGTGGGTTTTACCCTAGGGTACTCTCCTCCCTATTCTGTCATGAAGAGATTTGTGGACTATCTATGGAAGGAATTAGGGCAAGTAGAGACTATCTCATTGCACAATGGAGGCTTTATCTTCAAATTTGACAATGAGGAGAGCAAATTATGTGAAACTCACCTTGGTCATTGGCAAGCAAAATGCTATCCCTGCGTCCGTGGTCTCCAAACTTGGATCTAAAAAGCGAGGATTTGGAGGTAATTCCAGTCTGGGTTCGTCTCCCACATTTGAAACGTCATTACTATACTGAAGCTGGGCTTTGTAAATTTGCTAGTTACCTTGGGAAGCCGTTATACATTGATAAACAAACTGCCACTCAAAGTAGAGTTGATACTAAAAGACCATCTAAAATGAATTTAGGCGAATGGATTATCAGGAGGTTGTTTATGAATGTTCAGTGAACTGTGAGAAAGCGTAAGAAATTTGGGCATCATCATACTTTATGCCCCCCGAATCCTAAACTTACTACAAAAAGGATGCCTAAAATGCAGCCAACAAAATAGAATGTGGATGGCAAGGAAACACAATTGCCTGTGTTTGAGGAAGGAAAGCAGAATGCAATACTGGATGCTGGTTGTATGAGTGCCATCTCTGAATCTAAGTCTAAGGAAAATGCTGGGGAACAGGGTTATACTGGAAATGAGGTAGTTGTTGGAGTTGTGAATGATGTATTAGATCATGAAGTGGCTGATATTGTGGAGAGCTCTCCAAACCAGGGAACGATGTTGCTTACTAGAGAGAAATTTGACTAGAAACATTGGATGATGCAGAAGCACAGTGCAGTGACTAGTAGCAGAAGAAAGGCAATGGAAGGTCAAAAGCTAGGCAGAATATTGATGCTCCTTTACAGACAAGGAACAGCTACAGTCCCCTAGCTGAGGAGGTTAGAGATGGAGTCTACCGAACAAAATGCAGAATTAAAGGTTGAGAGATTCGGAAGAGGAGCCCAGAAGAAGGGAGGTACCAAACTATTTACCCTTTAATATGCAAATACTATGCTGGAATATTTTAGGATTGAATGTCCCTATCAAGCAATTGGAACTTAGAAAAATTGTAAATACAAACTATGATATCATTGGTATTGTAGAGAATAAAGTGAGGCCTTGTAACATCAATCATATTGCCTCCTTTCGTTTTCCTAGTTGGCACTATATTCATAATGGTACTGAAAAAACTAGTGTTAGCAAAGTTCTATTTTGTTGGAAACATAATGTCAATTGTACTATGATAGCCAAACATGAGCAGGCCATCTCTTATTCTATTGTACATAGGGATACTCAGTTCATGTTGACTATGGTATATGGGAAAAATAAAGCAGCAAAGAGGCATCCTCTGTGGGATCATTTAAGATATCTTAGAGGTGCATTTCCTTGGATAATCTTAGGTGACTTCAACATTTTCAGAAATAGTAATGAAAGATTGGGGAGCATTGACTATGATTACACTACAGTGGACGAATTTAATGAATGTATTGAGAACCTGGATGTTGAGGAGCACCCTGGCAGGGAATTCTACTACACTTGGTGTAACAAAAGAGACAATGGTGCCAAAATATATAGCAAGATTGATCGAATATTTGCAAATGAGAAGTGGCTTTCTGAATTCTCTAATGCAAATGTGGAATTTTTAGGACCAGGAATCTCTGATCTTTCTCCAATTAGTATGACTATTGGGGGAAAGGTTGATTTTGGACCTAAGCCGTTTAAGTTTCATGCTTTTTGGATGAAACACAAAAGATTCTTTGAAATTCTTAACCAATCATAGGGTGATGGAACCATACAAGGGAGGAATCCAGTGCAGTTGTCATGTCAGAAGTGAAGCATTTTAAAGGGAAGTTAAAAGAGTTGAATAAAACCAGCTATAGTCAATTTCTAGAGTGATGCAGACAAAAGATCATCTTTTATAGATACAACTATTGATCAAGGGCAACCTTTTGATACCAATCTTATCAGTAAAATAAAATTGTTAACTGCTGAATTAGCTGATCTAATGTAGGCAGAAGAGCAATTTTATAAGGATAAATCTATAATGGCTTGGTTGAAAGCTAGGGATAGGAACACTTTTTTTAACAAAAAAAATTGTTGAATAAAACCAGCTATAGTCAAATATCTTCTAGAGTGATGCAGACAAAAGATCATCATTTATAGATACAACTATTGATGCAAGGGCAACCTTTTGATACCAATCTTATCAGTAAAATAAAATTGTTAACTGCTGAATTAGCTGATCTAATGTAGGCAAAAGAGCAATTTTATAAGGATAAATCTAGAATGGCTTGGTTGAAAGCTAGGGATAGGAACACATCTTTTTTTAACAAAAAAAAATGGTTGGTCACACAGCTAAAAATAGGATATTATCTTTGAAAAATGATGATGGTGTAATTATTACTGACTATGAGCAAGTCAAGATGACTCTGTTGACTTTTATACAAATTTATTCAGCAAACGATAACCAATGATATCTGAGTTACATGTCAAATTTAAGCAGATCATCGATAAGGCACTCACTACAGAACAGGCTGAAAGTTTGGTAAAATTAAGCAAGTGGATTTCAAAATGAAAGATGGCAAAGCTCCTAGACTAGATGGATACACCGCCGAGTTCTTCAAAAAGAACTAGGATGTAGTGGGAATGCATGTGTTCAATGCTCTGCAGTATTGTTTTAAAAATAACTACATGTATTACCCTTTGAATGGTACTGCTCTCATTCTAGTGCCTAAGGTGGAAAATGATTCATATATGTAAGACTTTGTCCTATTGCATGCTGTAATCTGATTTATAAATGCTTTTTTGCTGTGCTTAGCAAGAGGTTAGAGAAGATATGACCTTATTTAATTGGACCATACCAGAGTGCTTTTGTTGAAGGGAGGCAGATTGTGGACAATATTGGTGATGCATGGACTAGGGGTTACAGTAGAAAAGGAGGAAAGGCTAGAGCAGTCTTGAAAATTGACATAATGAAGACATATGATACATTAAGCTGGGAGTTTCTTTTTTACACTATGAAGCTAATGCAATTCCATGAAACATTTATTCTATGGGTAAAGAAATGTGTAGCCACTGCTTAATTTTCTATCAGCTTAAATGGTGCTTTAACAGGATATTTTCATAGTGTAAGAGGATTAAGACAGGAAAATCCTATTTCTCCCCATCTTTTTCTCCTTGCTATGGAAGTATTTTCTATGCTTTTCACTGCTAATAGCTTCAAATATAATTAGGAGTACCATCCTTGTTGCAAAGAATTGAATCTTAGTCGCTGTGCTTTTGCTGATGACTTGTTTCTTTTGGCAGCAAGCAATATGCAATCTTCTCAGGTTATTAAGCAAACAGTTGATGAGTTTTATGCCCTATCTAGATTGAAACTGAATTTCGGTAAATGTCAGATATTTCTTGCTAGAGTCTCTAAAGAACAAGCAGACAAACTACATGATATTGTACAAAATGGACAAAGGTGTTCTACCCGTTAGATACTTGGGACTACCTTTAATCTCTGCAAGATTGACTCTAAAGATTGGAAGCCAATTTTTGAAAAGATGCAGCAGAAAATACTGAACTGGGCCAATAAGAAGTTTAGCTGTGGAGGTAGATTACAACTTATGTATCCGTGTTATATGGTATCTTTCTGTGCTGGTCAAGAATTTTCAGTTTACCTAAAGCTGCAATTAGAAAAATGGAAAGTATGATGTCTTTGGAGATCTCAAAAGGAATTATAATGTGAAAGTATGTTGGCGGGACATCTGCACGCCTGTGAAAGAAGGGGAGCTTGGAATAAATGACTTAACCTTATGGAACAAGTGTTTAGTTCTACAGTTGATCTGGAATATATGTGATAGGAAGGAATCACTATGGGTCAAATGAGTTCATACAATTTCTAAAAGGCAGTTCATTATGGGGTTATAAAGCTTCTACTGATTGCTGTTGGGTATGGAGAAAGGTACTAAAGCTCAGACCTCTTGCTCAACAACTAATCAAAAAGATTATTGGAAAAATGGAAAAAATACTAACTTCTGGTATGACCAATGGCATCCGGTAGGTCCTTTATATATGAAGTTTAGTAAACATCTTTTGGTATGCTTTGGATTGAATGACAAGGACACAGTGGATAAATGTATAAAGAATGATACTTGGGGATGGCCTGCTGACAGGAAACTCTCAAATGAAGTATGTGAAGAATCAGACTCCTGATTCTTTTGTTCTTTTTACTGCTGATGAAAATCAAACTGCCTGGTTAGCCAGCTCATCTGGTATTTTCACTGTCATGTTATTTTTGAAAATACTCAGACCTTTAGGCAACAGGTAAACTAGTACAAGGTGGTATGGAGTAAGGGTTACATACTTACATACGGAGGTTTGCATTTGATCTATAATTAGCTTGCAGAAGAAGGCTAAATACTAAAGAAAGAGTGAGGAAATGGGGGTATTGTTTAGATAGTCCAGAATGTGTGCCATGTAGATGTACAGATGAAACCAGTGATCATCTATTCTTTGAGTGTACCGTAGTTGTTGCAATTTGGCACAAGATACAGGCCTTATGTCCGGTGTATAGGGGTACTTACCCCAGGGTTGTTGAACTTGAATGGATATGTCAACACTGGAAGTCTATATCCTTCGGTGATCAACTCAAAAGGTAAGCTCCTGCATGCACAGTGTATCATGTATGGAGGGCCAAAAATACTGCTATCTTTCGGTGTCGCTCTTTGTCTGCTGTACAAATTGTATCTAATATCATTACTGAGGTTCAAGGAGTCGTTGGGACTTGGAGAAGTGTGGCTAGAACCAAGACTAATTGGGACTTGGTGATGGAATGGGGAGGGTCTCCCATGAATGTTTCGATAGTGTTTAGCTCATGTTCTGTATAGTGTAGCCTCTTGTTGTTAGCTAGGGAAGTATACTCTTGCATCTATTCAGGCTTCTTTGCTTGAGTTGCACAAACTTAAATGCTCTATCAATAAATTTGATCTCTTTTGCTCAAAAAAAAAAGAGTCATTAAAAGTATTGAAAGCTCCATTTCAGGTATGTAATTATCTCGTCTCCTAGTTCTTGGACGAATAAGAAATCAAGTGGAAGATATAAAGGAATTTTTTTTAATTACCATGTGAGACTACTGTAGTGAATTTAGGAAAATTCACAGCTAATCTTGTATACAGTAAGAAGTTACGAAAGAAAATTCATGCTTTTTTTTGCAGAAATTTTTTTGTATAAAAAAATATGATGAAATTTTGGGAAACAATTTGGTGCAGTGCTTAGAATTTGAGTACCAAAATTGCAATTCTCCCCTGAAATTATACAAACCCTTCTTTAGGCTGTAAGTGTAATTATCGAAATGTGAGGAGCGGTAATTAGTGTTTACTATGGTACTACGAAATCAAAATACATTGTATTTGTTAGTTGAATCATTTATTTCTTGCTTTTCTAATAAACTGTGTTTTGTTGATATGTTATATGTGTTGATTTGTTATTACTTTTTAACTTAGTTTGGAATAGTTGTTTTTGGGTGTGTTTTTAAAAAATTGTTTACTGTAGTAATGTATATGAAAAACGTTTTTTTGAGATTTTTTTGAATTATTTTTATTTATGTATTACTGTAGTATTGTATTTGAAAAATCTATTTTTTTAAAAACAGGGAAATCCAAACGGATTAATATAGCAATATTATATGAAGAGGGATCAAGACTCACACAATCTTAGGACTCAAAAAACCGCCATACTCTTGTTCTAAGGCCTGGGGAACGTCCCAGTGGAAAATTGTCACAGTTGGTGTCAAACCTGTACAAATGGAATTTCAGAGTTATACTTTGATAAGATGAATACATAGACCGTTAAGAAGATCATATGGAGAGAAAAGCCTTGCGTTTTTTAATGTTATATACCATTAGCCAGAAGTTCGTCTATGAGCTTATTGTAATACTGAATTCCTTTCTCATTTATTCCTTTGCTAAAATTGCCATCTGCAAATTAAATCATTGTAAAGTTTAGTAATAGTATGTCATCAAATTCAACTTGAGCTTCATTTCTTGGATAATTAGTGGGCCAAAATTATAGCGTAATTAAGATTTGTTCACTGATGCCTTACCGGGAATTACTCTACTCCATGCAATTGAGAAGCGATAAGAATCTCCATTCATTTCCTTTAAGAGCTTGATATCATCCTGTCATATGATCATAAAGATAAAATTGTAGAAATGAACTTTTGCCAAAAAAAAAAAAAAAAGTAATGATAAACAGTAATAATCGATTATTCTTGCTGGTTTTTTAGCTTATTCTGTCTGCCTGTATAATATCTGTATTACCACTGTTTAATTTTTCTTTAGCCAAAAAAAAAAAAAGAAGATTTGACTTGCATTACCTTGTATCGATGGTAGGAGTCTGTTGCCACATCACCATTACTGCCATTTGCAATTTTACCTGTACTTTCAGAGTGATGTTGGTTAGACTAGATTATCAGTTTGGACATATTGCATTGAAAAACACTTGATTATGATGTAAAATAAATTGGAAATGGTATAAAAAAAATATTCACAAAAACATAAGAAATGTCACCGGATAGACCAATACTATTATTAAATAGTATTTAATACGACAAACAGAAGTACTAATTGCAACTTAAAACAGAGAAATGTACAGTTATACTTGCAAGAAGATATAGACCGAAGTTGATTAACCCGGGAATGTAAGTCACTTGAAAAAATTTTCGATTATGTACAAAATGCAAAATACCACTTAGCCTCATATAGCACTTAATTTCTATAGTAATTTAATTTAACATCCTATCCGATTCCAACTCATGTAGAAAGCAAAGCTTCAAACACTATGAGAAGAGGAGTCCATATGAACACAAAAAATTTGGTGTCAATCACAAGGATTCTTGACCATAATTTTGTAGAGAACATATATGAACAACAACATGACCGGGAACATTCAAATGCCTCAAACCTTAAACATAGGAGAGAAAGATTTACTGGTTAGAGAAAATGTAGACCTGGAAATTTGTGCGTGAAAATATCCCAATTGCTAGGACCTTTTCCGTCAGTGTTCCAAGCACCTTCAACCTATATGAAATGAAGAAAGTCAGTCATTCATGTGTGTGCTCCAAGATAATAATCCGTAGTTCCGTTCTAAACTTCTTAGCGACAACGGAGGGATACTCATAGTCGTCTAATCATCCACTATTTTACTTCCAAATTCAGAATTCCAACTACAGAAAACGATCAAGGTGCAATAAATAAAATACATTAAATGAACACAAAAAATAAAAAAATTTAACTTGATTGGTCAAAGCATCACAAATATTTTAGGATATCCAAAAATGAGAAACATAACTGGTATCGTGAAATCAACTACTAAATAGCCGAGAAAACCTTAATCTAGTGACGAAGTTTGAAATCCTAAAAATTAGTGATTTGGGTTTAAATCCCTTGCCATTTTTCTGCTTCTTAAATTCCATCCCTTGATGAAAAAAAATTAAGAAAACAATGCTAAATAAATAGATTGCAGACCTGATAAGCAGAAGTTGCAACCCCAAAGACGAACCCTTTGGGGAAACTGCTCCGGTTGAGTACATCTATACCAAAGCTTGGCGATAATGGGGCAACACGACGGTCAATTTTGTGCAAGCCACGAACCCTTGCGGACACTCCATGGGCAAAGGCATTTGCTCCATGCACATGGAAAATGACTAGAAGTACAAGAAAGATATGCCCAAGGAATTCCATGGCTTGTTTTACGTTTGCAAATTGCTACTCGAGCATAAGGTTTATACAGGGAAGGAGATCCCAAGAAATTCCAGGGCTTGTTTTTACGTAGCTTTCATTTAACGGCACATGCAAAACCGATGCACACGCACGAAAGTCCAAATGGAAAAGACAATTGAGAAGCTTATGTGCAAGAAGTTAACACAAATTTTTCTATTGTAAATAATTACTTGTCAAGAATCCAATTTCTTTTACTATAAGCCATTTCAGTTTTCAAGAATTCTATGCCAAATGACCGTTAAGTATTGACTGTTTAATAATTCTTTATTTAAGCAAAAAAATATCAAACAATACTTAGCGCATCAAGTAAATTCTCGGTCAATAATGCGCTAAGTATTGTTTGATATTTTTTTGCTTATTTTTGGTGAGAAGTGTATGATTTTTACCCTTCAGATTTGTAAACGAAAAGGAAATCCTTTCTTATTTTTTTTATTTTATATTTTTTAAAAAGAAAAAAGCTTAGGAGGAAGAGGGATCACCTCATTCCAAAGTCATAGTTAACTACTTACTATATACAGTGCTCCTTACCGACTGACTATCAATGTGTGACTATTACTTCCTTCACAAGTAGACCGAACTTTTCTTGTATAAGCTATTCCGCTTCTTCATCTACTGCAATCTGCAATACTTGAGGCTTGTGATTGGTTTTCCGACGAATCATCACTTCAAAGGTTTTTGAGATGTCTCAATTACATTGCTGATACAGAAAGCAAAAAGAGACCAAAAACTCCCTACCAGAAGAGGTGAAAAACGAAGAACACTTCTTGATGATGAAGGAGAAAAATATTATTGATGATCAGAATAGGACAAGAGAATTACGGGGAAATGAATTTGTTACAAACTGTTCGATGATATTTCCTTTGGCTCTACTGGTCTTTTATACTAGTAGAGAGGCGGTGGAGGGAAAGTGAGTTATAACTAACTCCACTGCCATTCCTTTTCCAGACTTTCTATTAGGGGTGCCATGCATGTGATCAGCACGTAAATTGTCCATGCATGGCCTTACTATTTCTGTTAATTGGTTACATGCAATCTGAACAAACAAAACAAATTGCAGAAAGAAAATACAAGTTTCCTTATTACTAAAAAGCCCTCTGGTAAATCTTGTGCACGTAACAGATGCTCCCTCCTGAGAAAGTCCTTGTTCTCAAGGACTAAAGGTGGGGAACTTTTGTTGTAAGTCATGCAAGAATTCCCACGTTGCATCCTCTGGAAATGAATTACTCCATTGGACCAAAACCTGAGTTGCTGCATGATTTCCTCACTTTGGAATATGTCTGTCCAGAATGGCTACTGGTTCGAGCAGCAAGTGGCCTTGATCAGTGATGTTAGATGGTAATTGTGGTGTGACAACGTGAGATCCCACCTTTTTCTTTAACAAGGAGGTATGAAAGGTTGGGTGGATACGTGCATGGTCGGGAAGCTGTAGTTTGTAGGCCACCTTCCCTATTCGTTCAATGACTGGAAAAGGGCCAAAATACCTTGAAGCTAGTTTTTGACAGCTAGAGGATTTGAGGGAGTGTTGTTTATAAGGGTGCAGTTTGACGTAAACCAAGTCTCCAATTGCAAATTCTCTGCTAGTTCTATGTGCATTAGCTATCTGTTTCATGCGATGTTGAGCCCTTCGAAGGTTATGTTTGAGGAGATGGAGAACCTTTTCCCTCCTTGGTAGCCAAACTCCTATCTACTACCTCCACCACAGTAGAGCCAAGCAGATAAGGGATGTGAATGGGAGGTGGCTGTCCGTAGACTAACTGGAATGGGGTGATGTTGGTGGCCGAGTGGAAATTAGTGTTGTACCAAAATTCTGCCAATGGTAGCCAGGAGTACCACGATCGTGGCTGCTCAATAGCCATGCAACGCAAATACCCCTCCAAACACCTGTTCACCACTTCCGTTTGCCCATCAGATTGCAGATGATAGGAGCTAGAAAACTGTAGTTGGACTTTTAACAGGTTGAACAATTCCTTCCAGAAATTGCTAAGGAATATGAAGTCCCTGTCACTCACGATGGTCTGAGGAAGACCATGTAATTTGAAGACGTGATCCATGAAAGATTGAACAACCTCCAGTGCTGAATAGGGATGAGATAGCGCATAGAAATGTGCATATTTACTCAGTCGATCTACTACCACCATAATGAGTTGTTTGCCTTGAGATTTTGGGAGGCCTTCGATGAAATCCATAGAGATATCTGCCCAAATTTTATCAGGTATAGGTAGAGGTTGCAATAAGCCTGGGTAAGCAGCCAAATCAGCTTTGTGCCTTTGACAAACATCGCAAGTAGCAACAACAGTGTAAACATCCTTGCGCAAGCGTATCCAATAGAAGGTGTCTCTTAGCTTGTGATAAGTCACCTGCACTCCAGAATGTCCACCAAAAGAACTAGTATGCCAAAACCTGATTAATTTGTCCTTGAGCACCCTATCAGCACCTACAACCAACTTTCCTTTCCTTCTTAGCATTTGATTGTCCCAACTATAATGCTTGACTCTGGTGGTGTCAGTGGAGAGTAGTTGTTGAATAATTTCCTGCATCTTAGGATCTGTCTGCCAGGATTGCTATATTTCTGCTAGTAGCTCAGTTGTAATTCCATGGACAGACCATGAAGTCACTGGCGCGTGGGGTTGCCTACATAAGGCATCAGCAGTGATGTTTCCAGTACCCTTTTTGAACTGGACTTCATAGTCATATACCATTAGTTTTGACAACCACTTCTGCTGACTAGATGTTGAGATCTTTTGGTCCATCAAATATTTAAGGCTCTGGTGGTCAGTTTTGATGACAAAATGACCCCCTAGTAAATATGGTCTCCACTTCTGGACTGCATTAACAATAGCCAACATTTCCTTCTCATAAACTGACAAGCCTTGATGTTTGGGTGCTAAAGCTTTGCTAAAAAAGGCTAGTGGCTTCCCACGTTGCAACAGAACAACTCCAATGCCTGAGTTGGAAGCATCAGTTTCCACCGCAAACTCTTGAGAGAAATATGGCAAAGTTAATACAGGAGGGGATATCATACCAATTTTCAACTGATCAAATGCTGCAGTTGCTCAATCATGCCATATAAAAGCATTCTTTTTGAGAAGATCAGTCAATGGCCTAGCAATCTGTCCATATCCCTTGATAAATTTGCGATAATAACCTGTCATACCCAAGAAACCCCTCAACTCCTTGATAGTAACAGGTGTAGGCCACTGTTGTATGAATGCAATTTTCTGAGGATCTACACTGACCCCTTCTGCTGAAATGACATGTCCCAAATACTCAATTTGGTTAACAGCAAAAGAGCACTTGCTCTTCTTCACCTTGAGTTGGTGTTTGATCAGTGTCTCAAACACTTTTGTCAGATGTTGTAAGTGCTCATCCTCGAATTTGCTGTATATTAGGATGTCATCAAAGAAGACCAGCAAGAACTTTCTTAAAAAAGGCCTGAACAAGTCATTCATTAAGCTCTGGAATGTAGAGGGTCGTTTGTTAGACCAAATGGCATAACCATAAACTCATAGTGCCCATCATGAGTTCGAAATGCAGTTTTAGCAATATAATCAAAATGCATCCTGATCTGGTGATATCTAAATCTTAAATCCCAGCTTAGTAAAGATGACAGCTCCAAAGAAGTTCATCAAAGAGCTCCTCAACCAATGGTATAGGAAATTTATCCTTCACCGTGGCCTTGTTAAACTCCCTGTAATCTACACACATGCGCCAGGTTTCCATCTTTTTTCTTGACCAATACCACAGGAGATGAAAAGGGACTATTACTGGGTCTAATAATACCATTATCCAACATTTCAGTCACTTAGTTTCTCAATTTCACCCTTTTGAAATGCAGGGATATCTGTATGGTCTAACATTAATGGGCTGGACACCCTCCTTAAGATAAATCCTATGATCATGCATTCTAGCAGGAGCTAACTCCATAGGTTCTTCAAACACCTCACTATATTTCAACAAAAGTAACTCAAGTTGGTGTTGGTAGTTGGTTTTACCTGATCATCGAGTTCATGGTGGCACAGAGGCTATCAATTTCTGAGGCACCATTTGCTGTCAATTGTTCCATGATCACCCTCAGCAGTTACCAGGCATAGTTGAGCAGATGCGATTTGTTCAGGTTTGGTTCAAGAGTTTCTGCATCTGCTTCTTTGAAATCACCTGGATTGGTGGTTGCTTGGATCCTCTCAATACCACCTTCTTCCCTTTCTATACAAACTCCATTCGCAAATCTGCAAAAATTCCACTTGACCTCTCCTAGAGTTTGATAGCCACTGGATTCCCAACACCATTGCACAACCACCTATAGGCAAGACCAATATATCGCCTTTCAAACTCTTGCCCCTGCATTTTCCATTGGAATTCAGGACATAGGGTAGTGGTAGTGAGGGAATTTCCATCAGCTACGACTACCCTAACAGGAGCAACCTGCACTGTTTTCAGGCCAAACTTCCTTACCATATTGAGGTGTAGAAAATTATGAGAGCTCCCACAGTCTATCAGGATACTGAAAGCCTTTTTGCTGATCTGACCATGTATCTCATAGTTCTGTAATTGGGAACCATTAAGCTACACATGGCATTTGTAGAAATTTGTGCTAAATTGCCTTCAGTTAGCAGCGCTGCTCATCATCCTCAAGGAGCTCTGGCTCCTATTCTTCAGCACCTCTTCCACATACTCAATTCTGTATAACTATCTTCTTTGCACTAATGGCCAGGACTATACCTTTCATCACACCAATGGCATAGTCCTTGGCCCTCTTTCATCCATCTCTGCAGTACTCAGGAATCTAGAGTTTTGCCTCTGTCCATCACTTGCTCCTTTTTCCCCAGGTTTGAATAGCAGGGGAGCATTGTTAGAGCTAGAGCTACTGGACACCTGCCATTTGGGGAGTAAGAAATAGTCACTCGGGAGGGTCCAGAAAAACTTACCTTTGCTTACCCAAGCATTCAAAATCCTTGCTTTCTCCATTTTTGCTATCCAATAGTGTGCTGTAAATCTTGTGGCATAAACATCCTTACTGCCAGCTGAATCTCTTCCTTCAACCCCATAATGAAGCAGCTTACAACGTACTGCTCCATGGAGATCTACTCTATTCAACAATTCTTCAAATGATTGCCTGGTACCTCCTTCACCGACTTGTTCTGCTTCAAGCTCTTCAAATCTCCATGGGATCATCATAAAGGCAGTCTCCAAATCTGGATCCTAGCGCCCGTACATACTCCTCCCATGAAGGTGGATCCTCTGGAGATCCTAGCCTTCATGAAAACCCCGATGCATTGGAGAGCGCTTGCCTTCCAAATGCATGGCGGCAATTCTGAACCTTTGGTTTCGGATGGGGTTTCATCAATTTCAAAAAATTGATCACACTTGTATAACTAGCTTTTGAAGTCTAAACCCCCAAATTTGGGAAACTCTATGCGTGAAAACCTGGTTGGAGTCTGACCACGACTTCCTTGATTATCATTCTCAGAAATGTGGGGAGATCCTTGTTGTCGTTGACTCCTCTGGCTGCAAGCCTCCAACACTAAACTTTTGATTGCTTCTAATTCTCGCTCAAATTGCTCTCTCTGCTCCTTCAGTAGATTTCTGACAGTTTCCTCGAACTTCCTATTTTCTTGGCCTCTCGTGCCTTCTGCCACTGCTTTCTGGATTTTTCCACTGAGCTGGGTCACCCAGCTCTGATACTACTGATACAGAAAGCAGAAAGAGACCAAAAACTCCTTACCAGAAGAGGTGAAAAACGAAAAACACCTCTTGATGATGAAGGAGAAAAATATTATTGATCATCAGAATAGGACAAGAGAATTGGGGGGAAATGAATTTGTTACAAACTGTTCGATGATATTCCCTTTGGCTCTACTGGTCTTTTATACTAGTTGGGAGGCGGTGGAGGGAAAGTTAGTTATAACTAACTCCACTGCCATTCCTTTTCCAGACTTTCTATTTCGGGTGCCATGCATGTGATCAACACGTAAATTGTCCATGCATGGCCTTACTATTTCTGTTAATTAGTTATGTGACGCCCCCACTTCTCTTTAGGGCGAACCCAAGGGTATCCGCGGAATGCCTGTCTGACTCTCGTCAAGATTCGATACAAGTCAAATCCAAACTTAAAGATCAACAATCAATAATAAAAGTCAAAGTAGAGAAAGGCCGCTTCCTTAAATAAACTTTCAAATCTTACATCACAAATTTCTCAAAAGTACATCAACTTTCTCAAAATTAACAACCACCAAAAGTTTGACTAATCTATTACATCCCAAAATTCTAATCAAACGAGTAATCAAGTCGGCTTTCTTCTAAAATCTTTCCATTCCGAACTCCTGTTAAGAAAAAACAAACTAATGGGGGTGAGCAATCGTTCAGTGAGACCAGGAAAATCATACAACACATAGTTCAAGTAACAATAACACTTGTACAAAAGATAAAGCTAGAAAGTTCATGTAATTCACAATTAATAATAAAATACAATCAATAAGGATACGGGAGCTCTCAGGAGCTAGATTCCACTCGCTTTGTCGAGACTCGATCCAATACCTCCACGTGATGACACTTCCGTCAATCGGGTAGGTATTAAGTCCATAGAACTCCACTTAACGTCAAGTTTCCATCCATCATTACACCCCTACATCCCCGAACGTCAATTAGAAAAGGCAACACTACTCGAGTATGCCAAGCAAGATCTCTCAAATAGATCATGCTTTAAAATCTATCCCATGGTTCACCAAACTTCTCGACCAAACCCACTCCGGTTCAAATCACAAGGTTAGCCTATGAGTTTGGGTGTTCCCCACTATTATGAGTATAAATCGATGAGATTCACTCCAATCGACATCGATTCAGCACAAATATAATTTTCACTTCACACAACTCAATTATAAATTTACTTAAAAGAGAACGAGTGCTATAAAGTACACGCTCGTCTCGACAAATTTCAAAATACTCAATTAATAAGGAACAATTCAAATATATATAGCAATAATTCATGCACTTGACACTCACCAATTCAAAACAAGTGAGTAAGTGAGCAAATAAAGTCTTTAGTTGACCGCTCCGAAATTCTCTTCAAGATCCTCTTAAGCGCCTGAAGAAATAGTGATCAACCATCACTCACATATACACACAACCACTTATCATACAAGGAAAATGTACACTTGCTTAGAAATTAAGACAATGTCTTAAAAGAGAACTTTAATCTCTCGAAAGTCGACATTCAAAAGTGAGGATTTAAAGTCACAAGAGAGACTTGCATTCCCATGAAATCGAGTTTAAAACGGTCTATCAATATTGAAAGGAAATGAAAAGTTCTTAAAAATTCATTTCCTATGAAATCGGAAATTTTCCGCTTTACGCGACAAAACTTGGAAAATTAGATCTTGAGTTCGGTACATCCAAAATGAAAAATTTATACTGTTGGAAACTAGATCCAAAGTACTAAAAGTTCCCAGAAGACACTTTTCCAAGATTCCAACTAGATAGTATTCAAATTTCAGTTCAAAGTTGCAGTTTCAAGAAAACAGGACAGAACCAGTCTTGGTTTTCAGCATTATTTGAAAATTTGGCAAAATTCACAGGAAGTGAATCAGTCTCTGAAATTTATAACACAATAAGAGTTCCAAACCAAGTTTCAAACACGACAAGAAGAACTAAATTCGGAGTTTTGAGCAACAAGATATAACAGTTTGAAGTCGGTTGATTTTCGCAACCTGATCGGTGGATTTCCCAGTTTTGAAGAGCAATCTTTGGGTATCGAAATGGTATTGAAATTACGCCAAATTTGGTACACATAAACTTCCATATATGGACTACCTATCTATCAAAATTTAGGCAAAAACGCACACGGGAAGGCAGTTAACGAAATGACCAAAGTTTGTGAAATCTTTCAAAGCTAATCTGCCAACTCTACCTCTCTTTCTTTTTTGAAGGTTTTGTTCAACGAAATCAGCCCCAATTCACTCCATTTTTGAAACCAAGGTTCCAAAACATTTAATGAGAAAGTTATGGTAAATGACACTAAAATTTTCGAAATATAACATCCCAAGACAGACTTGGCCATTCGGTCAACAAGGAAGGGAAAATTTTCCAGTTTCTAGCTTTGTCGCAGATTCGAAATCAAGCCATAGCTACTCTATACAAATCCAAATTGAGATGGTTTTTGACGTTAGAAACTAGGTTCAAAATGCTACAATTCATCAGAAGACATCATTTTGAAAATCTTTTCACAAGCAGGACAAAATTGAGTCACAAGATGCAGCTTCCTAGTTTCATTCGGATAGACAGTCAAAACAGAACAGCCGACTTTGCCGATTCGCTACGGATCACTCAAACCGAACTAGCAGGGGATTTTTATACCATTGGAAAGCTATGAATGTATAGTTTTGAATGCCATAAAACGGCACTCAATTTTGATTTTTTTACAGAGAGTTACGTTCGGACAAAGAACCACTGCCCGAGTACCCTGCCAGGCGTTTTCCAGATTTGAATCTTTACCAAAACTCAAGTTTTGTGCAACCATTTGATACAACCATTTTTAAAAGACACTTTCGACACACATAATACAACATATATCCATCAATTTAGCAGCCAAACAAGCATCAAAATTTCGAAACGAAAACAGAACAACATGACCAGAATTTCGGCCAGCTTACTTTCGCAACTTTCCTTCGATTTCTCTCCACTTTCTAACCATAATCATCTCATTCATTACAAAAACAACCATAATCAAACAATCAACGCCTCAAGTCAGCTACCTAGAGGTCTCATCAAGACAGCTATCCTATGATTTCAAGCAAGAAATAAAGTTCCTCAAGTCCGCTAGCCTACTTCCTTGCTTAGGGTTTCAAACCCATGAAAATCAAGCTCCAATCTTGGCAAAATTTGAAAGAGGAAAGGAGATGAAAGGGTTACCCTCTCCAAGCTTTAAACCCTAGTAGTGAGTGAGTGTTCCTCCAATTTTTCCACCAAGAAACTTCACAAGAATGCGCCTATCTTCTCGCTAGAGTGGAATTCCAAGAGACTTTGAAAGTTGGATGATGATTTGCAAGCAAAATGGAAGCTAGAAGAATGGAGTTTTTCTTTCCCTTCTTGCTCCTTAGGCTGGCCGAAAATGAGAGATGGTGAGGGAGTGTTGGTGGTTTGAATTGTGAAACTTGGAGAGAAAGAATGAAGAAAAGTAGCCATTAAGTTCTATGCAAAAGTCAAATCTTAATAGTGTCTCGATAGGGTTCCGTACTACCACTTTCTCTCTCATTTGATACGCTTATGTACTAATCCTCCAAGGAACTTCCTCTAACACTATAATTACTCACTCTTATAAGTCTAATACTAATTCCTCAAATTTCCAATTAATCGGACTGGCATGACTTTCGAGAAACTTTCGACGCGCGCGTGATAAAAGCTTAATTTTAAGTAACTCACAGCTAATCCCTCAATTAACTTTTCTTAGTCTACTATTGATCATTCTTAATTCTCCAAGATTATTGCACTCTCGGATCGAATATTGCCTCGAAAAAAAATGTATATTCGTTATTCCTTACTAAACGAGTCGCAGAAAATTAATTTTACTAACGGGACGTTTTAAAAATATAAGTGAGACATTGTTCCATGAAAACGGATTCAAAATAGTTGAAATAAATTATTTGGGGAAAACGGGTGAATAAATAATTAAATAAGCCAGTAAAATAGAATTAAAAGTAAGTAAAATTCGAGTCCTCACAGGTTACATGCAATTTGAACAAACAAAACAAATTGCAGAAAGAAAATACAAGTTTCCTTATTACTAAAAAGCCCTCTGGTAAATCTTGTGAGCGTAACAATTGCAAACTTTATCCCAAATCTCAGTTACCTAGCCAAATCTTTGTATGATAGACTCAAAAAATTATCACCCTTGTGGACAGACAAACATACTAACATAATCTGCCAAAATTAAAGCCCAACTGAAATTCATTCCTTGTTGTTCTCGCTCTAATCCTACAGTCCTTAAAATAATTGAAACTGATGCCTCAAATATAGGTTATGGTGGCATACTAAAACAATCTAAAGATGGTAAAGAACAAATTATTGCCATTACCTCTAAACATTGGAAATAATTTCCAACAAAACTATTCTACTATTAAAAAAGAAGTTTTAGCTATTGTTTTATGTGTTTTAAAATTTCAAGCAGAGTTATTAAACCAAAAGTATTTATTAACTGTAGATTGTAAATTAGCAAAACATAGTTTAGAAAAAGATGTTAAAACCTTGTCTCAAAACAGATTTATGCTAGATGGCAAACAAATTTATCAATCTTTGATTTTGAGATTGAATATATTAAAGAGTCTTCAAACTTGCTTCCTGATTATCTAACTCATGAAATCTTGTAGAGAAAATAATGCCCAAAAAGAAGAAGCAATAGCAACAAGCCTCAGAGGCCCAAGAAACTTCACTTGATAAACCCACTAAACCCCGATTCAAACTCACCAAGCTCCTCAAATTCATCCCAAACATCCGAAAAGGTAGAGAAACAAACCATTATTGAAATATTTCCAACTGACCGAAAACCTATTCGAATCAATAGCCTGATACAACCCCTATTTTCTCTTCCATTAAAATCATGGGTTAATATGGTTGAAGAAGAGGAACAAAAGCACTTGCTTATCTAAGCCTTAAGCAATGTAGGTTACTCTCAGTCCAAGTTGCCAACAATAATTAAAACCCCTGCTCCAAATACAGGAAAACAATTGACCCAACAAAAATCATTTAAACCAACCATCCATAGCAAACTACTTTTAAAACAAATTCATTCATTAATCTCATCCTAACTGAGCTAGATCTCGTACAAAATGACCCAAACAAATTTGCCAAATCTATTATCCCTCCAAACCATCATTTTGTACTTCATACACTAACCGAAACCCTAAAATACTACAAAGTTATCTTGACAGATTCCCAGTCTGTAACATAAACTAATCTTGACAGATTCCCAGTTTATAACCTTCAAACCTCATGACAGAGAATCAAAAGACTAGAATGGTAATCCCATAGAAAAAGACAAGAATGGTAATCCCATAGTCAATATCCATTCTTGGGCACAAATTCCCAAAGTTATTAGGCTTTTTGAATGGGTAATCAACCTAAGTTGACCTAAACCATTCACAATTCCTTTTAATCCTCTTGGATAAACCTATTGGGATTATAAGGCACCTTGGTTTCATACCTTTTCATTCCAAAATGAACTAACCCAGCATTCACACCTATTCTATTTTATGAAGACAAAGCAGTACAATTTCCCTGCCTGGTTTGTAACCTGGTGGAATGCTGACCAACCAAACCTGCAGATACTCCCACCAGATGTAAAAGAAGGTTACCAACTATTCGAATAAAGATTTGAATCACCAAGCAGTTATATTCTCACCAACCTACACTACTCTTCAATCTTTCTTTAGCATGGGTATATCAGTAGAAGTATGAATTTCTCAAACAAACCCAGTTTCTTCCACTCCTTATCTGATAGGAGTGTACGAAATTGTGGCCAGCATTTGCAAAAGACTTCATTCAACTAGCAAACATCCAAGCATGGTTTGAAAAGAATCCAAAATCAATCAAATCAGGAGATCTACAAACAAGCTAGTTTTTGCAACAGAAGTCTATAACAGTAGCAAACCTAGCCTCAATTACATATAAACAAGAATATGTCCAACAATTCCAACAACTCCTTTTTCAATTACAATCAGAAGGAAAACCACAAGTACCTAAACAAGAACCAGAGTCCTCAAGCTTAGAAGAAAGTTTTGATGGACTATAATAACATGAGGTTGATTGTTATGGAATTTTCTCACAAATTTAATAAATTGTACAAACAATAAACAATTGTAAAGAATAATGTTGAAAATTACTATAGAGATTCGGCAAGATACTGTGCAAATATGACAGCAAAAACTATAATGTGGCGCGCACTGTAGCAACAATATAGGTACTGTATACTATAGCAAGTACTATAACAAAACATAAATTTTGCTATAAATACCCCTCAAACTCACCATTTGCTATAGTGTTTTTGGAGGGAATTTTGGAATATATTTTGGGATATTTTTTAAAATTAAAAAATTTTTAAAGTCCTTGTTAAAAATTAACACTACCACTCATAACTACCACCACCCCCACCCACCACAACCACCACCCCCTTCCTCCTTCTTTCTTCTCCCCCTCTCCCTTCTTTCTTCTCCCCCCTCTCTTCCTTGCCACCCCCCGCCCCTCGCTTTCCCTCTCCCCCGATCTAGCCCTCTCTCCCTCTTCCCTATCACAATCTAGTTGAAATCAAATCAGAGGAGGGGAAGGGAGTGGTGGGGGTGGCAAGAAAGAGAAAGGGGAGGGGAATAGAGGAGGAGGAAGGAGAGGGAGGAGAAAGAGGGAAGGAGAGGAAGAAAGAAGAGGAAGGAGGAGAAACGAAGAAGGAGGGGTGGTGGTAGTAGTGGGTGGGATTGGTAGTGGATGGTGATGATAGGTAGAATATGTTGTAGAATTTAATTTTTTTGTATATTTGTGAATTATTTTTTATATATTGTATAAATGAAATGTTTTGGAATTGTTTTTATTCATATATTATTATAGTATTGTATTTGAAAAACTAGTTTTTGAAGAATAGGTGAATCCAAATGAAGCCACAATTCCTTTAACTCACTTCTCTCTAAGTTGAAGAAATCCTCCTCCTCTCTAAAATACAAACTAGTTTAGGCTTTAAACTTGGGAGTAAGCTTCGATCAACAATCAAGCAAGTTTTGACCTGTAAGCTCCTAAACTCTAATCTTCAATAAACTTCATTTAAGCATTTATTATTGTCTTGTGAATGGTCGGTTAAGCCACATATATACTCTTGTTCTTGAAACTTGCTTGATACACACGTGTATCTCAAACTCCGCTAATTTGGATGATTTCTGTCCAAGTTCCAAAGAAATCCAAAGTACAAGGAGGTTATGTGAGGGTTTTTAAATAATGAGGTATTGCGACCAAACCCCAAAACACAAGGGGGTTTTTTGTATTTTACCCTTTCTACAATTCTTCTGCCATGCTGTCTACAGAGTGATACTAGTAGTATACCTTAAAATTACTACTCAATAAATGCTAATCTAGCTAGATCCATTTAGATAAGAAACTAAAGCAACTATTTTCTCTTGATAAATGCTCTTCCAATGAGACAAACAGCTTAAGGAAATTAACAAAACCCAAAAGGGTAGGTTGAAATGCTGTTATTTCTGCTATTTTGTACCGAAGGCGCGAAGCCGAGAAGAGAGACCTGATTTGATTACTGGAAGATTGGGGACAAAGGCGCGAGTTTGGATCACGCTTTACTTCGCCAAGAAGCAGTGCATGCGTGAAGCTTTGGCCGAAGCTATCACTTTCCATTTGCTCACTTTTCACAATGTAAGCAGGATGATTTGGAGTTAGTTATTTGCAGTAGCTGTATAGTAGTAGATCCTGTTTTGCGTATGCAACTTAAGCGAAGATTGCTCTATCGAGGTTTTTCTCTCATCCTTATTCGCCAAGTTTTCCTGCATTCTCAATTCCCCTTCTTTCGTGTTCCACTTTTTCTGTAGCTCTGTTACTTCAATTAGATCAATTAATGAGAATTTGAATTTCGGATTTCATTGTTGAAATTTACTGTTTCATTCTAGCTAAAAATTTCCATTTTTGTTTCTAGAATTCTGATCACCATATCACGTGGAAAATCAGGAATGGTGGTTTTAAGTTTTCACCTATGCCCTCGAAAGAGAATTAATCTTTGCAGAGCAAGGTTCAGTTTTATTCAAGATGAGTTGATTTTGTCCCTTTATTGAAAAAAAAATAAAAATTGGTGCCTTTCAAGAAATCTTTGGTGAATAAGGGTAAAAAATTGGTTCTTTTGCAAAGAAGTACTAGAACCAGATTGCCAAAGAATCATAATAATCTGTCTACAGACAAGAAGAATTATACTGGTGAGGTTGGACTTTGTCCATCAAGTGAATAGGCAGTACCTTCGAAGAATGCTTCGGAAGATAAGGGAAAAAGAATGGTTCGGTCGGCAAAAAGTAGAGAGTTCAGTTTGCTCATTCTTTATCAAGAACCATTCTTTGAGCAAAAATCAACAGCCTCAAAGGAATTGTGTGGGTAAAGAAAGATGAAGACTTTTAAGAAGAACTTCTTGTGATCAATATTCATGATCAAGTGACGATGCAGCAAACTGGTGACTGTAGTCCTCCTCCAGAGGAAAAAAGCAACCACAACTTCCTCTGGTGTTGAACAATTACATAAACAATTTTGGGCGCAGCAGAGGACCCTGTTTTTGGTGATTGAAAAGCATTTGTCGTTTTCAGATGTCAATCCCGGGCCTCAAAGATTAGCAATTCCAGTGTAGCAATCATGGGTTCCTAACAGAAGAAGAGAGAGGCAAATTCAACATCCATAACAAACTAGAAGAAATAATAAACGCCCCTTTTAATCGCGTCATGCATCACTTGCTCAATCTAGAATAAGGTTCAAAAAGAAGTATATGAACACTTATAAAGTATATTGTGGAGAGGATTGAAGCCTGAAGAAATGGTGCAGCTGTGGTTGCACTTTGTTCTGATTAAGGTCTAAACATTTCCATGATTATAGATGGGTAATTAGTTTGTTAAATCAATTCTTTAGTTGTTTATGTGCTTGATTGTAGTTAATCATGTATATGCAGAATTCAATTGTTTTTCTTTGGGTGATTTTGAAGGTCATATATACAGCTATAATATGGCAATTCCAGCTGCACTGTATTATTTGGATTCTTCACTTTTTTAGGATTCCTTTTCTTATGGTTTCTGCAATCCGTTAGTTTGCAGTCGACTAGTTTTTCATTTTTTCTACAGGAAAATTTCCAAAAGAAAGAAATGAGAACATCCTCGATAGAATTCAAATCTTAAAACCTAAATCACCACGATTTCTCTAATCAGTAACAGATGAAGGTTTTAGCAACACTACATCAAGGAAACATAGCACATTCTACCATTTTAGTAGTTTAACATCCAGACTAGTAGGTAGCCCATGACCATCAAGGAAACATAGTACATTCTACCATTTTAGTAGTTGAACATCCAAGACTACACATAATCAAAGCTTTCAAACTCATGACCTAGTAGGTAGCCTATGACCATCGTTTCAGAACAGAAAAGGTCATTCACAGATTCAGAGTAGGTAATTCCCTAGATTCTAGCTCAACAGAGGAAAGCCAGTTAACATAAGCCTCGAATCAAATTTAAGCTAATGCAAATACTTCAAACCAAACAAGTTATAATTCCAAAGGCTCTTGCACCAAAAATATATCTATGGAATGAATGACGTCTTCTTGTAAACAAAGACACAAAATATTTTCCTTTGACTGGAAAAATAGTCTATTCAAATCCAAACTATAAAAACATTGATTGCTGCTAGGGTAATGCCACTCAGATTCCAGCTGAAGGACCATCATGATTAGAAGCAACTTCCACAATTAAGTTCATCCATGCTCAAACTTTTTCAATTCATGATTCTGAAACCACTTAACACAGCTTCAACGGCAGTTTACAAAGAGCACAACTGCTCTGAAATTCAGGAGTACAACAATTTCAGCATGCAACCACAGATTGTAGGTGTGCAGGACAAACGTAATCATATCCAGAACAAGGGCACAACAATTTTAACTTCCAAGGAAAAGGAAAGGTCCTCTTGTATATGCAGTGAAAAGACCAGAGATGTTGCATTTCCCCATACTTATAGAGAACAGAACATCCATTATGACTCAAAACGAAAGGAAAAAGAATGCAAAGGACAGCAGCAACTCCCTGGTAGATGACATTATCAATTACAAGAGATCAATATTTTGTGTCCACAGATCATAGAAATGAATCAACATAACTTGGAGATTGATGAAAGCAAAAATACACTGAGAGAACTTTTCAACTTGTAACAATCTTTCTTATTAGTCTTTCAAATCAAACAAGCAAAATATTTAGGAACTTGAGGTCGTAGATTGTACAGTCTAGGACAAAAGAGGAGCATCTGCAAGAACAAAATTTGCCTTCTGGGAAATCAGCGTATACCATAGAGGCACTGATATCAAACTCTTAGAACAGAGAAAGAAACCACATGCGCATAATAACAGACAATTCAACTCGTATCTGGGAATAAAGGTGACAGTCAGGATGGTGAGGAAACCTTGATCAGTTCTGATTTTCAGTTGAAATTCACGAAGGATTTTCCGACAAAGGACTATCAAAATCACGAAAGTACAAGGAAAATAACAAAATCCAGGATCTGGCAGGAGATCTGTCTCCTTTGGTGAATAAGGAATTGACTAATCTCTGTTGCAGCAACTCCTACAGTTATTGACACTCAACAACTGCTTCAGCCGCTCGACGAGGCTTGCTTTTCCTTCTGTTCCCATTACTCCGAAAACCATTATACTTGACTGGTTCACCAGAAGCAGACAAGGTTCCGTTGCCATTTTCCTCCTTCCCTGAATCAATCTTCTCCTTTGGTAGAGAATTTCGTTTCCTCTTTTTTACATTGTCTACAGAAGAACTTTTACTCTCTTTGTTAGATGATCCAGTTTTTGTGTCGTCACTGTTTTCCAATTCTATTTTCTCAGAACCTTCTTCATCCATCTCATCTTTAAGAAGTTTCTGTGGTCTTCCCCTTCTCTTCTGAGCAGGAATCTTTTCTTCCTCCCCACTTTCATCATCATTGTTAGTCACTGTTAGCTTCTTTCCCTTTCCTCGACCTCTACCCATTACCCTCAAAGAACATCAAACACACGATACATACATCTGCCAAATGAAGAGAAGCATTTAAAAATCAACACTAACCTCAAGTTTCTATAGTAACATAGAATCACAAGAATGCATGCATATTTTGTGAACACTGGAGAAGAAATTAAAGAAAATAACTTAATAACATATCTTGAAACTTCATACACATTCCACTCTTATGTAAACTTTATGTATACTCATATAAAAAAGCTTATCAATTGAGAATCTTCCTCTGTTTAACAAGTTTCAACCTGGCTATAAAATCATATTGCCAATATGAAGTTACTAAGGGAGAAAGTCAATGTGACAAGTTGCAGAAATAGACAGAATTATCTGAAATGCCAATTCAGGTGGTAAGCTGCTGAAATGAATATCACAGGTACATCCTTTTAATCAACATCTGATTAAGTTAAAGCATCTCAAGCTAATTTAATATTGAAAATGCGAGTACAATGAAACTGTCAAAAGGTTAAAAGGAAAAGAAAAATCCTACCAATTTGGAATACACCAAGCGGAGATCCACATTTAATAGAGTACAAAACCACAAACCTTAAATTACAACTGTTACCATGTCAAAGACAGAATTTTTCCCAGGTCGGACAGCAGAACTCAACAGTAATAGGTCTAATCAGATCATTGAGCATATGCACAAAATCATCTACAAATTCATCAAAGAAAAGCTAATAACTTGAAGCAAATTGAAATAGTCCAGATCCATAAATTCATTGCAGATAAGGAACTATAACCCGGAATCCAATTCAACACAATTAATTTCACTTCCACAGTATCCAATACAAATTGAGCTCACCAGTTGCAAGATTAGAAGACCCATTGGTGAGAATCTCCCAAATCTTGAGATAAAACTCCAATCCACCAAGACCCCCGATGAACTTTTTCTATGACAAGCTGTTAACAGCTAGGAATTGAGCAAAATGGATTGAAATATGGGTTTAGGATGAAAAATAGCAAAAGCCCAGATCAAGAAACTCCATTAGTAGTTACGACAAGTATGAAACAAGAAATAGATATTGATATTTGATGGGGAGAGGACCAGCTCAGAAGTGTGAGAAGATTGGTTTCTGCAGGGTTGGTATAGAGTTAGAGACAGTTGCAGTTCAAAAGTAGTGTACTGTGCAATCTGTGTTGGATACTCAGTGTATGAAGTGTGTGACTGTGTGTTTGTGTATGTGAACGGATTTCTTCGACGCGTGAGATTGAGAATGGATAACAAGGGAAGGTGGCAGGGGGTACGCTCGGAAAACAGGAAAAACAATTCATTTTGGGGAAAAATCCACTTTTAATCCCAAAATTTTGAGTTAAGGACAAATTTCGCTCTCAAAGTTTCAGACGGACCACATTTAGTACATGAATTAATTATTTTTTATCACATTTAATCCAAAAACGATAAATAGCTTAATTTGGATAGAGAAAATCATGTGGTTAGCACATAGCCGTTAAGTAAAAATAATTTTTCAATCAAAATTAACGGTCATGTTAGTCTTCTCTATCCAAATTGAATGTTTTACCATTTTTAGATTAAATATGACCCAAAATAATTAATTCATATACTAAATGTGATATGTCTAAAAGTTTGAGAACAAAATGTGTCCCTAAATCAAAGTTTAAGGACGAAAAGTGGATTTTTTTCCATTCATTTTGTATCACGTAAATGCCAATTCAATGATTAATAGCTAGTTTGGTAGTTTAGAATAGAAAAGTAAAAAAGAGAAAGGGTAAGTTAGAAAAGCAAAGAAAGGATGGGAAATGATCTAAATTTCTATCTAAGTTATTTGGGAGTTTTAATAAAAAAAAAAAAGAAGGTAAGTAGTTTTCTTTTGTTTGTAAGTTGAATACAAATGAAAAGAAAAGATATTCAAACAAGTTACTTTACGAATATGTCCTTTCTATAAAGTGAAAGGAGGTGTTTTGGAGAGGGTTTTGTAGTGGGGGACTCATTGGGGATTAAAATTTTTTGTATAAGGATTTTAAGGGTAGTTTTGTCATATTCAAAAATTTACTTAAGAGTTCTGCACTTTCCTTCCCTTTCTGACCAATTTTGGGCGGAAAGTTTTCCTTTACATGGAGAGAGATGAAATCTTTCCAAATCTTTTCTTTTCCTACACATTTTTGCTTCTAAACAATGGAAAAAACTTTGTTATCCTTTCAAAATCTTTCGTTTCTTTTCATTTCCTTCCTCCCAAACTAGCTATAAGTGATTTTGAACAACTAGTAATATATTAAGTGTACACTGCTTTTTACGTTGTACCACATATAATATGAATTCAAAATTTTCAAATCATGCACATATCACACACATTCAAAGTTGTTAGTATAAAAAAATTTAATATTGATAATATTTTAAGGATAACTCTTTATGCACTATTAGCGTATAATTTTTTTTACACTGAAAGGTTTAGATCATACCACATAACATGAATTCAAAATTAAAATTCAAATCATGCACATGTGACATGATATATAAATAAAACTGTTAGTGTAAAAAAATTAATACATTGTTAATACATAAAAAAGTTAATCCATAAATTAATATGGGTTTGGTTAATGAGAGCACTCATTAAAAGGCATTCAAGTATTAAATTTTTCTGCATTCACACAGTAAATAAGGGGATTGGATCCTCTCTTATACATTCATTTTCCGGCTTTTCGCGATGTATATTTGGCCAAGGAACACATGTATGAACTGATTATCAATGGTTGGGATTGGTTTTACTAACTATGCTTGTTTAACTTTAGTTGGAGAAGGTGCAGTTAAACATCACTAACTAACGTTGGAAACCATTGTTTTGAAAACCCGATCGGACCGGCTGGTTCGATCGATCGAACCGCGAATCGTTCATAGGTCCGGTTCGATTTATACCTCGGATTGATTGGACTTAAAAATTGGGTAAGAGCCGTTTGAACCGGATTGAATCGTTGAACCGGCGATTTTTTTGTTTTTGTCTATTAAATTGAAAATATATATATATATAAAAGAATAGGTTTTCCTTAACTCTAAAGACAAGTTACTAAATGTCACATCCACTCACTTTCTTCTCATTTTTTGCCTCTTATCAAGTTTGCTTCTCTATTTTTTATTTTCCTGACTTCCTCTAAACTCCAAACTACTTTTTTTTTTAAATTGCAATCTCTAAATCTAAAAAACGTGAATTAAAAATTTAAACTCACAATATGTAATTCCCATGGACGTGAATTTTGTATAATTTTAGAATATTATGGTATTTTTGGATTGGATTTAAGATTATTTTTTGGTAGGTACAATTGAGACTGAGATGAAATTTATTTGTTGCAACTTATAATTTAAAATTTTTGTTTGTGAAAATCTAAGTTCTTTGAAAATATTAAACTTTTCATCATATAAAGTCTTAAATTAGTCTATTGCATGTCTTATTTTGTACATATATATTTATATAAATTATTTTTAAAAAAATTTATTGAACTATGGTTGAACCGATCCGATCGATTGAACCTCGACCTGAACACCTTGTCGGTTCAATTAATGATCCGAGTTTCAAAACATTAATGAAACTAAAAAATTTTAACTTCCATGCTTATCTATTCCAATTTCTGTAGGAATCATCATGATGATTGTTTGTAAAAAAATGAGCACCTAAACATCGCTCCTTTATTCTTTTCGTTGCTTCTATTTCACAAGTAGATAAACACACTGACAAAACAGTTCACACTTCCCTATCTTATAATCTACACTAAAAATTAAAAATTTTTAGTAAAGTTTTTTTGTACTCCTAAAAGTGTTGATTTAATTGGACTTCAAAGAAAAAAAAAAGTGAACGTGTAATACAAACTTCCTACAAAATCATATTGTTTATGTAATATTTCGCTAAATTGGTCAGAATTAGTTTCATAATTAATTGTTGAATTTACAGTTTTGGCTTTAGTTGAACTCATTTTTGCATTTTTTTTGTTACAAATTGCTACTTTATACTCCCTAATAGCATTAGTGTATAGTCTAAACTAAAAAGGTTCTATGCTAATATAATTTTTCATTGAAATTAGTTTTTTATTCATGTATGTTGAAGTAATTTTTTTCATCGAAATGAGTTTATTTATTCATACTTGTAAAAGTTTTATCTAATCTGAAAAACTTTTCAACAATTATTTTTATAAAATAGTTGAATTTACCGTAGTAAGAGAAAATAGACTATCAAGAAATTGTTTAACATTATGAAATAGACAAGTTGTACTATTGTTTAACTACCATAGTTAGTAAAATATAGGATAGGTGTAATACGAAATATAGTAAGTACTTTTATTATACAGATTTTTTTATTAGTACAATAAAACTTCGATGCAACAATATGAGTTAAGCAAAATTACATATATAAATTCCAACATGAATAGTATGAATATATTTTAAATTTCCAGAACTAAATCTATAGATAAAATTATTATAATTTTTCAAGATTATACTACATTAATATTACCTTTAAGTCTTATTCTTGGATATCAGAAATAAAATATATGAAAACTTTATCACCTTATTGTGTTTATATATGTACAAATCTGTAGTAATAATGATATTTTCAAGTTTCAACTGATTTTGAGTAAACCATTTAACTCGTTCAGGGTTAACTAATTTTATGTAAACTAAAATTTGTATGCATAATATATATATATATATATATATAAATGTGGCATCCATTTTTCGATATGTATATGCATAATATATGTGTGTGTGTGTGTGTGTGTGCCTGTGTGTAATATACTACACTGCAAAAAATTACTTTTATTACCCAAATTATTGATATAATAATTTTAGTTCAAAATTAGAAAATTTTCATGGTTCAAAATCACTAACTAGTTGTATTAAAAAGTTAATATAGTTGATGCCAACTTACTGTCCGTAGGTGATTTTCTTCTATGAAATAGCAAAATTGTACTATAGTCCGATAAAAAAAGTATTGGTGTTAAAAAAAGGAGTTTTATCCAATGACTTACCAATTTTAATTAATCAAAAAAGTTGAAACCAATCCAACTTTAAATAATGGATTAATCTTTTCTATACTGACAGTATATGCACTATCAGTATTGGCTAAATGACAACTGTGCAAAATTTCAATTTGAAATTCAATTTTTACACATGTATTATAGATCCAACGATGATGGTTTATGCACTGTCAGTGTATATAAGATTTACTCTTAAATAATTCAAATAGTTGAATAGATCTTCGTTGGGTGAAAGAAAATGTATTATTGAGAAGTGATTTTATGAGTAATGAGAAGTGAGTTTCAATAAATGTATCATCAAGATGTCATTTTGAACTTCCAAATAGCACAATATTGCCATTGTTGTATGTTGGTGCATTGGGGCGCACTATTGATGGCGGAGGGCTGGCATGGGACAGTTCTAACGAATAGCATACGCATGGTCGGGAGTCGTCTGGGCAGGTGGGCACATGCATATCCTCATCCTGCTTAAGGTTGTGCCTATATATTCTTGCAGCTCATTATAGTTAATAGACCGAGAGTACGCCTGGAAGCTTTGAATTGATTGCGCTAAACCATGCACCACTTGTATCTGTGGTTAATAACGATAGCTCCCATAAGGTCGTATAGATTTACAGCGGATTCTCCATTGTTGCAGCTCTTTTTGAGTTCTTTTTCTATAATTTCAAGAAAGAACCCACTATTCCGGCAAGAAGAAAGGGTTAAGAGTGGTATTAATGCAGTATAATCTTGAAAAATTATAGTAATTTTATCTATATGTTTAGTTATATAACTTTCAAATATATTCATACTATTCGCATAAGAATTTCAATGCCTAATTTTGCTAAACTTGCATTGTTGCACCGAATTTGTACTTTTGAAAAAAAAATTCTGCATAATAAAAGAGTAAATCTTATATATATATATATATATATATATTATATATATATATTGATAGTATATATAGTATCCAGTTGATTGCACGACACATGAGCAAAATTTGAATTTCAAATTTAAATTTAGATGAGTTGTCATGTATCAAATGGTATGGCATATACAATTTCAGTATATAAAAGATTTATCCATAATTAAAGTGCTTATTATATTTTGTGTTATGCATGTCCTGTACTTTACTAACTATGGTATATAAATAGTAGTGGCAACTTGTCTATCTCATAATATAAAATAATTGGCTTGATAGGATGTTTTCTCTTACTAAGGAAAATTCAACTACTTTATAAAAATAGTCAAAAAGAGTTTTTAAGATTAGTTAAAACTTTTATGAGTATGAATAAATTAACTTATTTCAATGAAAAAATTATTTCAACTTACATGAATAAATAAACTTATTTGAATGAAAAATCATTTCAGCAAAGAACCTTTTTAGTTTAAAACAATGGTTGCTAATGCTATTTGGGATTACAAAGTGACATTTGTAGCAAAAAGAAAATGAAAAAACCCAAAATTGTAAATTCAACAATTAATTATGAAACTAATTCCGACACAATTTCAGCCAAACATTGCATAATTAAATCACCAACTTTAGGAGTACAAAAAAATCTTATGCTGAAATTTTTTTAATTTTTGACTCTGTTAACTAGTACCAATTGGGCACTCATTAAAACATACTTTAGTCATTCGTTTTTTTTTTTTGAAAATGTAAGATTAATTAGGAAATGTGTATAAATGCAAGGAAGGGCAATAGCTATTAGTATATATATATATATGCTAAATTAAATGTAATTTAGGTGCGTTAATGAGTGCTTGATAAGCACCCTATAGAAAAACGCTTAATTTAACATAAGATAGGGGAAAGCATAAGCATAAATAGAGCTGTTAATCGAACCGGGTAGCTCGCGAGCCGAGCTCGACCCGGCTCGATAAGGGCTCGACTCGGCTCATTTACTGAGAGAAACGAGCCGAGTTCGGTTCAACTTTAGACTCGTTTAATAGACGAGCCGAGCTATGCTCGACTCGTTTAATAGACGAAGCCGAGCTATGCTCGACTCGTTTAAGCTTGATAGGCTCGAATAATAGGGTTATTAGCGTCATTTCATTGTGTATTTGATACTTTTATCTAATTCATTTTTTCGTTTCTAGCCCTCATTTTTTCTTTCCTCTTTTAGTCTTGCCCTAATGTTCATCTCCCAAACAAGCTCGAGCTCGAGTTTCGAGCTCGATAAGCTCAGCTCGATTTTGAACTCGAGTTCGAGTTCGAGCTCGAGTTTTTGATCGAATATATCGAGTCGATCTCGAACAGCTTGTGAAGCTCGAATTACTA
Source organism: Coffea humblotiana (assembly GCA_023065735.1). Classification (NCBI taxonomy): domain Eukaryota; kingdom Viridiplantae; phylum Streptophyta; class Magnoliopsida; order Gentianales; family Rubiaceae; genus Coffea; species Coffea humblotiana. The sequence goes on along the minus strand of CM041208.1, from coordinate 7,150,430 downwards.
AATCGAGCGAGCTCAAGTTAGCTCGATTAGAGGTTCGAGTCGAGCTCGATTATCATGTGGCTCGAGCTCGACTCGGCTCGCTTTAACAGCACTAAGCATAAACAATTTTATTTTGTTAGTGTGTTTATCTACTTATTGAAATAGAGTTTATTGCTAGAATTATCTCCTTTTAAATCATAACCCAAAGTAACTTAATTTAAAATTTATTACCTTTATGATCATTTTTTGCCACATAGGTTGCACATGTGTCAGGATAGGGATAGAGGCACACTCTATTTCTTTTTTCCATCTAATATCTTTCCCGATTCTCTCTCCCATATTTTTTCCTTCGTTGTCTTTTCCTTGTCAACATAATTTTGAGAAATCAATATTTATATTAACAATATCTTAAAACTTCATTATCATCTTGATAATATCAAGGTAAACAAAGACTATTCTTTTATCTTTTCTATTGTGCAGTTTTTGGAACATTGCTATGGCGTTCAAAAATTTTTTTAATATTAATTGTATAACAAATGATTTCTTATACCGTGTGTTTGATAAAATATCTAGGAGAAAAACTACACAACAATATAGATCCATGCTTAATATGTTTGATTTCCACCACATATATGAGCATGTTCAGTTATAGTGCCTCTCTATCACATGATCAAATAATCTCGTATACTTGAAATATTTTTGCACATTTATTCAACATCAATTGGTGGCTTGTGTTATTTCTGAGCAACTTTAGTAGTTCTTGAATTAGATAGCATGACAATATTTGCTTAATTAATGATTATTTAATTTTCTGTAGGCGGTGTTGCTGAATTTTGTAGCAATGGCTGAAGGAAATGACAACAGGCACACATGGTCTTAGTTAGGAGGGTGCTGCCTCCAAAAGCCATTTGAGTAAGTTATCAAATAAAATACCATGAACTCATGGACAAGAGATATGTTATCACTGGTTATGAAAAACATCAAGTTAAGATCAAAATTATTTGTAGATATCCAAGTACCTATAAGGATTATATATCATTACCTATTAAAGATCATGATACTTTTGAGTATAGTTCTCGATGCTACAAAACAACCTGGGGTTCATTGTTTGAATTTTATTTCGAAATAACTTCTATCACTAGTGATCAACAAGGTTTTTGCAGCGACTCTTTCACAGAATTATTCACCCAAGAAAATTTATCAGAAGAGGAAATTCATACAAATTGTGACATATTGTTGAGACCTAAATATGAGCAGCCAGCTGGGGAGATGTTTTCATCACATAATCAAATTCGTAGAAGTACTTTGGAGCAGCAACAGTCCACTGAGGCAAGAATAGAACAAGTACAACATGTGACGGGTGATATTTCATCCGAAGTTAATTATACATGTACTGTAGAAGAAATTGTCTCAGCTGAACCACATAATTTTCTTTTGGATGGCACTAATATTAATAATGATGTGTCAAACTATGAAGATCAGGCAGAACAAGAAGAAATTGCTGAAGAGTTCATGTCATTTGAAGAGGCACCAGCTCCAAAGTTCATCAATGTGGAATAGGTAACACGCGCAACAGTTGATGCATTAACTTCTTATCGACAATCTACAGCCCTCTTGGATAATGGCGAGTTGTATGTTGGCCAAAGGTATACAACCAAAGAAGCTTTACAAAATGCAGTGAAATCATATTCTATTAGGGTGCATCAACAATTTGAAGAAATTTATTCTACACCTACTCTATGGGTGCTTAAATGTAAACAAGCACTACAATGTCCATGGAGGTATGTGCTTCAATTCCCAAGGGAACTTCGCTCTTTGAAATATGAAAATATGAAGGCCCTCATACTTGTGTGAATCCTATCCTAAACCGAGATCATCTTCAATTAGATTCCAGCTTCATTGCCTATCAAATCAAAGCACTAGTGAAGGCCCAGATGTCAATTACACTGTCAGCAATTGAAGCTGAAATTGCAGATAAATTCAGCTATAACATTTCTAAGAAGAAAGCATGGATGGCAAAGCAAAAGGCTATTGTTGAGCTTTTTGGTGATTGGGTAGAATCTTATAAGTTACTTCCAAGGGACATGGAAATTCTCAAGATTGAAAAATCCTGGAACAGTTGTACTTTGGGAATAAGGACATTGCATACACTAAATCCACCGCGAGAAATATTTAATCGTGTATTTTGTTGGGCCTTTGGTGCTTCAATAGAAGGTTTTAAGCATTGCCGTCCTATGATAAGTATAGATGGTACATTCTCATATGGCAAATATAAAGGAACCATGCTTATTACAGTTTCAGCAGATGCAAACAATCAACTATTTTCCACTTGCCTTTTCAATTGTGGAGAGTGAGAACAATGATAGTTAGGTTTGGTTTATGGCATGCATAAGGGAATTTGTCACTCAACGAAGGGGCCTCTGTGTGATATCTAAACCGTCATCCAGGTATTATTACCACAATGAATCAGGTTGGATCAAAGTAGATTGAACCATTTGCCTACATCATTTTTGCATCCGCAGCAAGTAATTTTAATACTAAATTTCATGACAAAAATATTGAAGGACCTTCTAGTTGTAGCAGCAAATGAAAATCAGGTTTTTCAAATTGTCAGAAAAAGATGGAAACAATTGGCAAGATAAATCCGAAAGCTCGAAAATGGCTAGATGATTTGCCAGTTGAGAAGTGGGCTCTAGCACATGATGGTGGCAAAAGATATGGTATACATGACAATAATTTATCAGAGGTATTTAATAGTGTGTTAAAGGTACATGCTCTTTACCAATAACAACTTTGGTACAACTTACTTTCTATCGTGTCAACAGCTATTTTGCCATTAGACGGCACATTAGCAGTTCAAAAGAAGTGTTAGCGCCCAATCTTTCATTACTTTTGTAGATGGAAAAATAAGTTCTTATGAGATCAAGGCAAGAGGACACAAAGTAGTCCTATTTAACCGAACCACTGGTTCATTCAGCATTAAAACTGGTCAGATCACCTATAAATAAAAGAAAAGGTGGTCGTGTCCAAGTTGTCAAGTTAAATGAAAAAACATTGTTCCTGTCAAAAAGTGGCAAATATTTGGATTCCCTTATTCCCATGTAATTGCTGCATGCCAATATTGTACCCTGGATTACAAAAGCTTTGGTTCAGAATTGGTACTCACTATCTACCTATGGGAGAACTTGGGCTCCACTTTTTCCATCCAATACTTGACAAATCTATTGGCCTCCTGAAGAGGACATGGTGCTATTCCTCGTGACGTGATGAAAAGAAATACCAAAGGTCGCCCAAAATCAACACGGTTGCACAATGAAATGGATGCTAGAGAAGGTCAAATCAAAGGAACATGTAGCTTGTGCAAAACAAAAGGGACACATTAAACGGAGATGCTCTATAAATAAAGCAAAGTATTCAACCCTTTTTTTTTATTCGGCTAACCCCATATGCAGGGAGGGACGCCACCCCCTTATATTATTAATGACCACAAAGCAAAATTACAAAGGCTTTAATTGCGACCAGCTCTAATGCGTATGGCGGGGGTCTGTGATCTATCTAAACCCAAGGCCCCCCTCGCCAATCTTGGTAAATCTGACTGTGATGTATACATAACAATATCCTCAGACTGTGCCCCACCTTGGCTAAAGCATCCGCCACCTGATTCGCCTCGCGATAACAATGCCCCACTGTCCATTCCAAGTCCCTAGATTGCCCAATAACGTATGTAGCTCGATCGAATTAACCATAGCACCTCGATTTATTTAGCAGGATGTTGATCAACACAAGAGAGTCCACCTCCACTTGTATCCGCGAGAAGCCTGAAGAAGACATTGTTGCAGCCCAAACAGTAGTGACTTGACCTCAGCTTGGATACATGTCAGCTCCCAAATGGAATAGAAAACCCCAAACAACAATGCACCAGATGAATCCCTGGGCACACACCCCCGCATTAACTCCCGGTTGCCTTAGTGGAACATCCATCCATATTTAACTTACAACTCCCCTGGGCTGGGAACTCCCAACGAACCAGTCTATGGGAAATACCGAGGCCTCCATCCAGAAATATTGGAGTAAGAATGCATACCAAGAACCAAGCCCAACAACTCCCCTGCATACTTCCACAAAATAACCCCACTACATCTGCCAGGATACGGTCACAAAATGGTTTGCCTACGTAGCACTGCCTTCAAAGAGTGCAAGATTTCGTGCTAACCAATATGCCAGCAGATTATGTTAGGCAACACTGTGTTTAGCGACTCCATACGAGGGTGACGTTTCGGTTGGCACCACCAACCAGCCAGCCGTGAACGCACCCCTGTCCCTCTGTATATCACACCCCGCATCGTTCCCGAAAAATGTCTACAGGAACTGAGCTAATTCTCCATCCGCAAAGATGTGCTCCAACGATTCGGATTGCGAGGCAATGCAACAAAAACACTTTGATGGGCCATACACATGCAATCTTCCTAATGACGACGCTATAGGCAGCTGATCCCACAACAACCGCACCATGAAAAATGATAGCTTGAGCGGTAACAAAGGAATGCCAAACCCTGTCAAACATGAGCGAAGAAGGGTGGCTGCCTACTGAGTAGCACGTAGGATGAAGCAATCGAGAAATCCCCTGACTCCGTCAACCCCCACACCTCACAATCATGCGCGGACCTCGCTGGGACAGATTTAGTAACAATCTCTGAAACAATGTTATCCGGGACCCAGTGCCGCAACAAATGTTGATTCCACTGTCCATTCGACACAAAGTCAACTACTAAGTGACCCGAGACACTTTGCAGGCGTTGGCACAAAGGATCGGACCCCAACCAATTGTCAAACCAAAAGTTACACTGACCAGACCGCACCAACCACCAAAGGTTTTGCTCCGCCACCTCACGTACTTCGAGCATTCGACGCCACACATATGAGCTGCCCTGCATCACCCCAACCATGCATGGATGACTATGTCGACAATATTTGGCCCTGCATCTCGTTTTTTTCCTTTTTTTTAAGATAAGCTGATATTATTGAGGTAGTATTGGCTAAGTGATAAGAAATTTTTTTTTGCAGGAACTTGCATCCATGATGTTCTATCACACAGTCAAATTCCTGTGTTGCACTTATTGGGAGTAATTGGTAACATATTCTATATTTTAAATGCATTATTTAAGCTTGTTGTTGACTTTTTCTAGGAAACCAATAGCTTTTATGCTATGCTTGAAGTGTCTTTTTTCATGTGGTTAATCTCGCATGAACTGATTTTGCAAGAAAACAATCATGTTGGTAATGGTTGATGCATATTGTCTAAGAGAATATTGATTACTATAATCCTGAACCTATACTATTTGATATCTCATAATTTTTCAGGATTTTCCAAACAAGTTTTGATTTTGAAATTTGAGTTTGCTAATCCTAGAATATATAGTTAGATACAAGTGGCTGCCTTCTGCTTAATTTTCATGTAAATTGGACCCTGAATTTTTTTAAATGTGTCTATGACAGCCTTGCAAGTTAGGCAAACAATCAATTATTTTTTCTTGGATTTTCTTATCCATGAATGGTAAAGAAAAGTGGTGAGAAGTGATTACTTTTGGTTGCTGAAGCTTGAAGTTATCATATCTCTAGACTTTGAGCCTGCAATTTAAGCATAATACATCAAAACATGTTTTTTGGATTTTAGTTTTCTATTATTTTACTTCTAGCTTGTGATACTTTTTTGTTTTTCTCATTCTCCATATGTGACTTGCAGTGATCAAATAGAGCTTACCATTCTGGAGATATGATCAATGATGTGCTTGAACTTAGCATTATTGAAGTGTCTAAACATAGGATCAATTGATTGTCTAATGACATTTCTTATATTCATTCCATCTTTGTGAAAACTTAAGGAAGCTTCAAGAGTGTTGGCTTAAATATTTCAAATTGCTTGCAATTGTCAATGATTAATAAGATACATTTTTCAATTGCAAATTTATTGTAATTATACTATGACTAAGTTTTTTTTAGTTCAGAATATCTTGTTTTAGTTCTTTGCATAAGATATGGATGTTGAAAATTTTACTGCATTTTTTAAAGTTTAATAAAAAGTTTATTTTTGTCATTTTCCCTTTACAACATGACTTTTTTCAAGTAACAGGATGCCATTGCCTTTTACACTAGTTGATTACTTATATATAATCTAGCAGTTTTAGTTTACAATTGAAAACTTGAAAATTTCAGTCTTATCACATATTTTAAAAGTTCTTTTCAAGGAGTAGGAAGGATAATATAAACAAATATGATAACCTTGAAGTTTTTGTAAATTTTTCTTATTATTGTTTACAATTTTTGTTGCAATTTTTGAAATTTGAAATTTAATTTTTTGAAAAACAATGCAATAGGTTTGATACATCAAGAAAAATGTAGAGACCCAATCATAGTAAGGTCAATAATGGTAGAATTTATTTAAATAATTATAAGAAAATTATCAAAAGTTATGCAATCTTCTTATGCCTTATGAATAAAAAATTCAAAATTTTAGTTCATGTTGGAAACTAAAAACTAGATCAAACTTTCCTTTCTTATTATTAATACATGGCAACCAGGATAATTAGGTGGCAATAATAACATCATTATGGGAATAAAGTTTGAAACTGAATTCGTATTGGGAATATTTTTTTTTAGAAAGAGAGTTATTTTTAGCAAAAAAGTCTATTGAAATAGAAGCAGCAAAAAAGAATAAAGGAGGGATGCCTAGATGCTCAAATTTTTGAAGAAACAATCATCAAGACAATTAATACGAAAATTGGAATAGATAAGTTTGGAAGTCCTTTTAAGTTTCTAACTTTAGTTGCTAATGTTTAACTACACCCTCCCCAACTAAAGTTAAACAAGAATGGTTCGTAAAAATCAATCACAACCATTGATAACCATTTCATACATGTGTCTCTTATCCAAATATTCATTGAGAGAAACTCGAGAGCAAGTGTACTAGAGAGGATTCAAGTCCGTAAATAAGTTAGGTGTAATTTAAACATTTTAATTAATGCCCCGGAATACTTGTTAGAAAAACCCTATTAATATTATGAAGGGATAATTGCATTTTGCACTCCTGAACAATTCTCACATTGCACTTTGCATCCTTAGCTTTTAATTGCAGCACTTAACTACCTTGTGTGCGTGTATGTGCGTTGATTCTTTTCTACTATTTAATGAATCTCATCTCACGGAGCTTGTAAAAGAAAAATGAGTGGTATCTTCGCTTTGGAAAATGGAAAACAAAAGGCATTAATCTTTCATCATACACTGACAGTGTATAGTCTACACTGTCAGCGTTGGATGAACGATACATATATAAAATTTGAATTTGAAATTCAACTTTTGCACATATGTCATGAATCCAACGGTGATTAAAAAAACACTGTCAGTGTATATAAGATTTACACAAACAAAAATAACACAGAAAAAAGAATATAAATGGTGATATAGACTCATAAGTTGGAATTTTAACACACCTATTTTCGTAGTATAGCACAATTATAGAAAATTTTTAGGTGGAAATGAATTAGTTTAAATTGGTATCATTTAAGAGTGATTAAATCATTCCTTCATATTGTTAGTGTAAAATTTTAATATCTATTTTGCTATCTAAACACAAAAAGTAAATAAATATAAACTAGGAGAGAATTCGTCTTATTCCAGTTTTCTTCGTTCTGGAGTTTTCAGCTGGGCTCCCTTGACACTCTTGTACACCTTCACCAAAAACTCAATTGGGTTTTTCTTCAAAAGTAGTTTAATATTGCTGCAATTGCAGCAAAATAAAAATTTTAACTTTTTCGGAATGGATGTATTTAAATTTTTAAAGGAAAAATTCTGACTGTGCAAGTATCTAACATTTAAGGTAAAAGGAATGTTTTCGAGGAATTATGTTTTGATGCCTAGTTAAATTTCGTATTGCGAGTACAGAGTAAAACATCAAAATCATTTTCTTCATGGAACTTACATGATGTAAGCTATAATGATAGTATCTTGACAATCCACTTTACCTAGTACGCGTTGTATTAGATCATGATGCCAAACTTAAGCTTTCTTTTTTTACCCTTTTTATTTGACAGCATAAAATTTTGTAATCCAAGCTTTAGTAAGTATAAATATGTCGATCAACCATATCCATCATTTTATATTAATGGTTCTTCCATTCTATACACTTAGGTTAAAAGCTAAGACCAATTAGAGTCAGTTGTTACTACACCAATTCCTAAACGAGGTAACATTTTTTTTAATATGCTACTATTCATTGTAAACAGTTTGTAATAAATGTGTCTAGTTATTATTCATATAGGTATTCTTAAACGATGTAATTTTTTTTTTGTTTTGCTTATCTTGTATGCTTAGGCATAAAATAAACCTTATATTAATTATATGGACATGTTAGAACATTAAAGAATCTGATCATCTTAGTCACATTCCTAGGCCAAACCTTTTTTCCCAAGTATTCCTAGGCTTTTCAAGCAGGTTTTGTTTCGCTAGTTTGGGCGAGAATGCATTTGAGGATGATAGTACCGCGGAGCAATTATAATAGGAAGATTTGTAATTATCATAAAATATAGAGTCGATGATGTTATTTTCCTAGGTTTATTTATTCTTTCTTTTTATCAATAAACCGGGTAACTCCTCAAATTCATAGGAGTTAAAAGTCCTTAAATTTCACTAGAACTAATAAACTTCTCTTGTGCTAAATATTTCTACCTTAATTTTCCCAAATTTGTATGAGAATCGAAAAGGTACAAAGTCTTTAGCTGTAGACTTGCAATTTGACTTTGGCATCTTATATACACTTTGCCGACTGAACAAAGAAAATGTTAATGATACTGTATTGATACATATTGGTCTAATTATTTACTGAATGATACTTTACACCCATTCTTACACAAATATTTGGCGTATATGACTAGTTTGAGTTTTACATTTAAGGAATAAAAATTGAAAAAAAAAAACAAAGTTTACTTAAGGAATTTTCGATAAAACATTAGAAATTTTTCGAAGGAAATATATAAAAGTTCCTTATCCTTCAATTATCTTAGACCTTGTTTGAATTATCACTTTTCATTTTCCTCAAAAAAATTTCATTTTCCCGTGAACATATATTCCAATTACCTTTTTATCTCATATATTCAAATTGTTACAGTATATTTTTCTACAAAAACTTCAAAAAATATAAATCAAAATGAGCTTTTAATTTCCACCCATATTTTAGATTTTCTAAAACTACACAAATACTTGAATACCAAAGGAATTCCTTGTGCCAGAAGCAGGCAAACATTCATGAAAAAGTGATTGCATTTTCAATACGCTAGCTGTGAAACAGCATAATCTTTTACTCCCTAGGTAATGGGTCGGGTTTATTAGCTGAAAAGGTGCCAAATTTGGGAAAATGGATCAAACTTAAGTGGGTTAGATTGTTTTAAAAAGAGTTCTTAGGTTTGGGTCATTTTAATTGGGCTAAGAGTTGATTTTAACGTGTGGACCGAAGGGAATTTGGGCTTTTCCAAATAAATGTAGTAAACTTATTTCACAGACCTTAAAACTAAAAGTGTAGCATTTTTAATGCGGGCCTCACACTCGATCCGGGGATCTTAGGGGCCCAATTTTTTACACATATTCTTTGAGCAAAGTTTGAAAGTCCAAATTTTGTTATAATAATCTAAGTTTTGACAAATAAACCCAATAACAATATCAAAAGTTCAAGATTGTTTCTAAATCCAAACTTGAATATAAAGAATTGTATTTCATGATGAACTTATGTCTAGATCCATACGTCAAATTCAAATTTGACCTAAATTAATATAGGCCATCTCTACAAAAGCAAATGAATAAATAAATAATACTTATTTCATGGGTAACCAAATTATGGCACTTTCTAAAAAGGAAAACTTTCCAAAACATGAAATCTTCTATTTCGGAAAACTATTCAAGTACACTTAAAGGATGTCCAAACATATATTTTTTTAAGGTTATTTAAGATAGGATTAGGGACTTTAAGGATAAGTGAACTAATTAAAGTATATGATTAATCTTATATACACTATCAGTGACTATCACCATTAGATATATAACATATATGCAAAATTTGAATTTAAAATTTAAAATTGGTTCATGTATTATCTATTCAACCGTAATAGTGTATACACTGACAGTGTATATATGTTTTTTGTTATAGGTTTAAAGTAAGTCAAAGGACATGCTAAGAACCTCTTCAAACGAGCAAATGCATACCCTTCTATGTTTTTAGAAATGCTAAATATGAATTTTCTCACATGAACATCTTACTTTATTATATGTAAAATGAATTGTGTATACTTATTTGAAGTACTTTGCTATGCTATGAAATATGAATTGAGTAGTTTGTTATCATGAAATGAAAGAAAGATGCACGTGATGTGTGAAATCAATTTGAGTTATGAAAAAGTCTGAACGGTTATGGAATAGACGATAGGAGGTGTAATTCTATCATGTTATGATGATCAAATAAAAATTAGGAAAAATGCTTAATCGATTATAGGTGGTCAATTGTGGCCGTATGCCCAATCGTTGACCTATATATGAGTAGATAAAATAAAGATAAAAAAAAATGTTTGATCTAGTGTCCTTTGAGAAAGGTTAATCTCTGAGCTGAATACTCATAAGTTGGATATTACTTGTAGTTGTTTATGAGCTGTGTTTTATAAAATGAGATGATATGATTGACATGTTATATGATTTACATGAATTTTCGATAAATATGATTATGTCATGTTTTTATATCACATTTGACGAGGTCCATCTCTACAACCTGCGGGAATGAGTACTATATTGGATAGAGACCACTTTTGCGCATGTAACTCATTTCTCAATGAAATATGTATTTATAAAAATATGAAACGATGCCAAAGGTTTTCAAATTGATAAATGCATGTGGGATTGCGTGATCAAATTTGCAAATATGTGGTATAAATAGCAATATGATCTGGCAACTGAATAAGTGCACTATTTGCTGAACATACATTGTTCAACCTATGTTTTCTTCATTTTTCTTATAGATCAAAAAGGCAAAAATCGGGGTACGTTTAAGAGATAAGAGAGAGGTAAATAGACAAAGGTTTTAAACTCTAAGAGTACAGAATAAGGTGTTTAGCAGATATATTAAAATGAAAAGTATGTAATTTCTTTATTAATTTTAAGTTTTAAATTTTAGTGAATTTTTGTTAAAGTTATGTTCATGAAACCTTGTATTTGTGGGAGTAAGATCTCAGGAGTATGGCGTGCCACATTAAGTCTAGAGACTCAGATTTGGGGCATGACGCTAGCATTAAAACATACTTATCTACTATTTACAAAATAATACACCTGAATATTGTAGATACAGCACCCGCAAGACAAATATGTACATAATGAACTATATTCATCGCAGCCCAACAAAAAAAAAATAATGAAAACTTTGAAACATAAAATTGTAATTCTAAATTCGTAGGGACAAAAATCACTGGTGAGATCCAGTAAAGCAGCAGCATTTAGTTCTTTTCTTTAAAATCTTAAAGCAATATAAGCTAACCTGCACAAGTTATACCATTGTATATACTTGTATCTCAGTTCTCGTCTGCTTGTTTTTTGTGCTGCATTTTGTGCAGATTTTTTCCTAATGGTATCACTTGTCAGGAGTTCCACCTCTATTCCTCCTTGCGCATGATTCTATACGAACAAACTTGCTCCAACAAGAAGCAATTCGTTTATTATCTGCCAGATAAGGCTGAACTTCTATCAAATCTTTGCCATAATGGTATCAGGAGTTCCACCTTGAGCATGGTTCTGTACTTTGGAAGCTAATAAACTTATTCAAACAGAAGCAGTTCATTTATCGTCTTCAAGATACAGCTGAACTTCATCATCTGCAAATCAACGTCCTCTCTGCAACTGCATAAACCTTCTCTTTTATCCACTCGTGAAACTAATCCCTAAGAAATTATGAGAATTGGGATTTCACATAGCTTTCACTCCAGAATTGCATGCTGTGAATGGGGAAAAAAAATTCTGGACTCCCTAGAGCCAATCTCCAGAGAAAGCAATGTTAAGATGATTTGAAGGTTCTGTAACTGTCCAATAAAATGAATTTCATGTAAATACAAAAGCAAATACATCTGAATGGCAATAGTTTTCAAATGAAAAGTGAAACTTTAGCATCTTTAGGCAAGAATACAAACTATACAAGCATAGTTTACAAAGATTTTCACATGATAAGTTGCTAGCATCTTCAAATTGGCTTTAACATGTCAAGAAGGTAACATGCAAATGCTTCCTTAGGTTATACTATAAAATTGCTTCTGCAACTTAATTTTTTAAATATGTATGGAATTTTGGCATTGATGTATTTTGTTTCTTTTTCTTTGACATCCTCAGCATTTTCTCCCACTTTTTCATCATTTGGCTTGGAAATTGGAGGAGGGAGGAGAGGGGGGATGGGGTTCTGGCTGGGGGACAAAGAAGAGGGCAAACTTTTAAACTCATAGGCACCAACATTTAACGTTGTTGGATAAGTTTCACCTTATCTAATAGTTCAGCAACCTAGCTGATGTGGACCTGGTCATTAACCTAAGTAAACCAGGTAATCAATAACTTTCAAACTCACAGATAAACAAGTTACAATCTTGCAAAGATAACAGGGCATGTAGCGGCCTGCTCCCTATGACTCGTATAATTAACCAAGCTAAATGAGAATATCGAGGTAAGCAACTTTAACTTGTAACTCTCCAAGCGGCAATAAGTTTGAATATACTCAGCAAAATCTAGTTAAAAGATTTTAAAGGAGAATATAATGCAATTTTCTATCTGAACTTCAGACAGTACTTCAGTTATGTATTAAACCGGGAATGAAAAATAAGAAAGAAGCTTTTAATTCTGAATTCAAGGTTGACTATATTATATTTAATCCACCAGCTACTTCAGTAGCATTCATTTTCATGAATTCAAGCTTTGAGACGAATTCTAGAACATGTGATAAAAATCCAGGGCAATTAAAAATATCAATAGCTAGAAACTTTTGTTCAATGAATTTGTTTGTCATTTCCTATAGAAATTCTTCTCCAGCCTTTTTTTATCTTAATTTTTTTTCTTTTTTTTCTCCAGCTTAAGTATATAGAACATTAAAATAGTAAAACAAAGAAAAATGACACTTTTGTGTACATATTGAGATAATACTGCAATCCAATTAGCGATCTGTATTCTAGCTGAACAGATCGTGCAGCAATCAAAGATCTCTAAGCAGGGGTATGCAACCTTCCATGAAAATTTGCATGGATTAGAAAGATTCAAGAAATAATTTAATAACTACTGTTATCTTTTATTTAAGCAATCTAGAAAAATATTTATTAAATTGAGCCACGGCATACGTAGATATCAGCTTTCTCGACCACATGAATAGATACCTGCCTTCTGTCAGGCTTGCTTCATGGCAACTCTTTGGCACAACGCTATCACAGCTTCATGTTTGTCCCTATTCTCATTTGTGCATGGGTCTGAATTTCTGATTAGCAAATACTAAAGTATTTCAAGCAGGAGCAAATTATCTGCAAGTATGGATAAACTTCACCATCTGCAAATGAAGACCCTTCATGTAACTGTATGAAATCTTGCTTCAGGTTAATCCACCAAAAACCTAATCTCTGTGAGATGCATTGCAACCATATAAGCTCCTCTGAATAGTCTGCACACGAACACTAGAACAATAGCAGAAAATCCACAGTGGCAAATCCTGAACCTGTAGGATTCAATCTCCGGAGAGAGCATATCTTGGATTGCATTGAAGGTTCTCCAACAGCACAGTAAAGGAAATTTCTTATTAGCAAAGATATGTACATTTATGAACAGTTAAAGTTTCAGGTGAAATCTCATATTTTACCATCTTAGACCAAAAGACAGCTGCAAAAGCTTAGTTTATCATACATTTTATATCCTAAGTAGTTGGACTGTCATACATTAATTTTAGCAGGTCACTAACTTCTTGCCCATTCACTCCAGCTTATATGTAATTATTCTAGGTATCCAACATCATTACAGATGTGCTCATAGAACTTGCTCAGTTTAACATTAATCTTCTATCTTTGATGTCAAGTATGCAATATCCCCCTGCTACGAGAAATAAGTAGACTCATCAGCTAAATGATTATTTCTCTCATTTTGGTTTTCTTAAGCATTTTCTAGAGATCTAGAAGTTGACGGGATGGAATGGGAGTTGGAGCATATTATCATTTAGTTAAACTGGCAAGCACATAAGATTAATTTCCCAAAGTTTGCCACTGTTTCTGGCAAAATGTTGCCAGCAATCTTGTTGATCTTGATCCAGTGTTTAATTAGTTCTGGACCAGCTTAGTCACAACTATAAACTTTAGGATGACTTTACCCAGTTCAGTTCTCATAAATTCAGCTTTGAAGTTTACATAATAGTTGGCTCCTGCATTACACATTTTATAAAGAAACTAAGTCCCAAATCAGTCTCCCAAGCATCTAAAAACAAGATCTTGACCTTCTCTACTAATTGCTAATTGGTTCCCAACTGAGATAAGTTTCTTTAGTACATATGCTGCACAATGATAAGTGAAAAAAGACCAGGATTGCAAGATGATGATACCTACTTTAAATCGCTAAGAAGAAATTTAAATTTTAACTAGGTCAAGCAAAAAGTTGATCTTCTCCACTTCTTAAATCCCACCCCTCCCCTGCTAGAAAAAATTTAAAAAAGAAAAGCAAAAAAGTTGGAAAAAGAGACAGAAGGAAACCATATGATGTATAACCAATCTTTACTTCAAATACATTTTTCTGGAGCTGTGTTTTGAACAGATTAATGAGCAAAGGAAAAAAAAAACTTTTCAATTCCAGTTACAATTACCACCATATTCATCAGAAAGAAGCTAACTAGATTATGTGCTTCAGCACTTTGATGGGGCAAGAAGATGAACGACTCAAAGCAAAAAGATTATTGGCTACTCCAAAAAGCTAAACTATATCCAAGAGAACCTGGTTGCCAGAAACAATAAATTTTTCATATCTGGTCTTCAAAATAGTGAACTGAATGCTTTGTAATTTTATCCAGATTAAAACTTGTGCACATGGTAGAGTTTTCTTACCGTCACAGACTTTGTCAGGTTCTAATTCCAATATCATCTTGTCAGTCCTGATTCCACAAATTTGCTATCTTTAAAAGCTACTTGATCCAGCCATCTTAAGGACCATCTTATCCTTCATTAACATTCTGACATTCTCAACCTGTGTCCAGTCTCCCTCAGCTGCATATATATTTGAAAGTGTTACAAAACCTCCAGGTTTCTTCAATATCACATCCTCAACCATCCTTTCAGCAAGATCTTTTCTTTCATGTACCATACACCCATTCAGGAAAGCACCTACAATGGACTCTGTAGCTTCAATTGGCATTTCTTTAACTGTGTCATAAGCCTCCTCCAATCTCCCAGAACGACAGAGAAGGTCAACAACAGAAGAATAATGCTCTTTGCTTGCTTCAATTCCATACTGTTCTTTCATCAATTTAAAAATCCCCAAACCTTTGTCCACCAAACCTCCATGGCTACAAGATGAAAGAATAGAAGTGAAAGTAACTTCATTCGCGTGTATACCTTCATCTTGCATTCTCAGGAACAGCTCAACTGCCAAGTCCACCATACCATTGTTCCCATAACATCTAATCATGGCATTCCATGAAGCAATGTTCTTGCAGGAAATTGAGTTGAAAACGTTCCAAGCATCTCTCATACTCCCACATTTTGAGTATACGTCAATGAGAGCAGTAGCAACAAAGGCATTAACATCCATCTCCATTCTACATATGAAACCATGAATCTCTCTCCCTCTATGGATTGAACCAATTAACCCACAAGCAGGAAGTAGCCCAGTGAAAGTCACTTGATTAGGCATAATACCACTACACAGCATATCCTGAAACAACTTAAAAGCTTCACCAGCTCTTTGGCTCTCAACAAAGCCCGAAATCATTGCATTCCAAGTAACCAAATCGGGAATCAACCTTTCTTCGCGCATCCTAGTGAAGAACATAAATGCTTTGTCACAATCTCCTCTCCTAGCATACCCCGCAATCATCGCATTCCACGTGAAATCATTTGGTTCTACACCTCCAAGCCTCATCCTTTCAAACAAAGTAACTGATTCCTCAAATTTTCCCGCACTAAAGTACCCACAGATCATTGATGTCCATGATGCAACGTCTCTCTTAGTCATTTCATCAAACGTCATACGAGCATCCCATATATGTCCACATTTGCCATACATATCTATTAAGGCATTGCCCACTGAAACATCCACATCATAGGCCATTTTACAGATCAAACTATGAACTTCCTTCCCTACATTCACATCCATCAAGCCAAGACAAGCTTTCAACACAGAAGAAAACGTATAACTATTTGGACAAAAATTTTTTGATTCTTGAAGCAAGGTAAAGTAACCAAGGGCTTCTTCATGGTGCCCATGAAAAGTTAAGGCTGAAATCATCCAATTATATGCGAATACACTTGGGTTTTTGGGTTTCTTGAAAGAGTAACTTAGCAGAACCAAAATCACCACAACTTGCATAAACCCCTGTGAGTTTTGAGCCCAGTGAAAAACTGTTCCAGTTAACGGATGAAGTCAGCATCAAAGCATGAATCCGCTTACATGATTCAATTGCTCTGGCCTTTATGCACTCTTTTAACAGTAGACTGAATTTGTATGGAGTCAAGTGACTAAATTTGGTTCTTAAGGCCATGGTTTTCCTTTTGAAACCAAGGGCGGGGGAGCACTCAGGTCGGAGAAATGCTTAAAAATTTTGTCGGGTTAATTGTATTCTGTAACCCTGAACTATGTTTTCTTGTCGCTTTACACCCCATGCTGTTAATTGTCGCACTTGCTACCTTGAACTTTCAATTTTTTGCATGATAGTTCAATCACCTGAGCACCTGTACATTGCAGGCCTTTCATTCGCGAAAACACCCTTTGCAGCTTTATAATTTGGAAGTGCCCAAATTGCCTTTCAAACAGGCTAATTCCTTATATTATATCTGGGAAAAAATTCAATGAAATATTGCTCCGACAAATGCATCTTTTTATACCATACTCATCATGTTGACTAAACACGAAAGGTGCCCCATACTTTTTTTTTTTCAAAAAAGACGACCAAAAGCTACTGGGTTTAGTTAGCATGGTAGCCAATAGTTGGCCAACAAATATTTTTTTTTGGTTTAATCCATCAAGCCATATCAATTAAACCAACAAATAGGGCTTTAGGGCTTAGAGTTTACCATTTAGAATTTAGGGTTTAGTGTTTAGGGTTCAGGGTTTAAGTAATTGAAATTATTAACATAATTAATTATATTATTTGTATTTAGAAAGACATAAAATTGTTGTACTTGAGATGGAAAAAATAAAAGCAAAAAAAGATAGAAAAGAAATAAAATACAATAATGTAAAATGATGAAATCTAAAAATAAGGAAACTACCATTCGGATGATAAAATTAAGAAACATGTCCAACAAATGATAAAGTCAATGCTTAGGGTGCCTGTTGCCCTTGCCCTGATCATGCTGTGCTATGGGCGAGCAGCAAAATCTTCTTGGTTGTTGTCTCTGATGTTGACGAAGGACACCAGGATGATCTGAACAATCAAAAGGGGCTGCATCATCCCTAGAAGCACCATCAGGGTCAACGTCGTCTTCTAGGGATGAATCAGCAGTATCACTGCTAGCGTAATCGTTCCTAAAATGAAAGGTGAAAAAATCTCCTGATGGAAACTATCCGAATGCAGATGAAGATTGGTCGGTGGTGGGAAGATCGTTGGCTGTTCGAGATTGTAATAATTAGGAAGTTTCAGAGAATAAATAGTACCTCCCGTTCCACTAAGAAAACTGAATATTGGGTGTAATTTGACATATGAAGAAGAGGCTGATGCCATGGAAGCATACCCATATGGAGGTAAATGTGACGAGGATGGAAATTGTGCCTCAAATCCATGAATCTATGGCAAGGGCCTTGGCAATATGGCAAAGGGCGGAAACTGTAGTGACGGCGTGCCCTGTGCACCAATAGGCGGCAAGGGCGGCAGTGGCATGACATATTCTCGAGGCGCAAGAAAGTGTGTAGCTAGTGTGACATGCACATTTGGTGCTGGTGAAGATACGAATGGAGTGAACCGCTAACTCAAAGGCGTGTGTGGATGTTGAATATCCATCTTCGTGGTTTGAACGCTAGGTCTGCCAAAATAATAAAACCAAAATAAAATGTATAGAAAACATGAAACCTAAATAAAAGTAATAAAAATGAACTAAAAATAACTGAGTTACCTTCCAATAAGCGCCTTTCTTTAACTTCTTTAGCTAGACATGGCCAAATCTCCTTAAGCTGTATAAATAGGGTCCTCAAGGTGCACCAATTCCACTTTAAGGCCCTTAAAGGATAATAAATCATATGGGCTGCTTTTCCAACTCTTTGACCCAACAATACTCCTACTACACAGTCGCTAGCGTCACACATGATCTGAAATGGAAAACTCCAATTCAAAGTTTGGATGATAGGTGGAGAAGTTAATAACTCTTTAAGCTTATCAAACACCTCCTTACAGTTTTCATTGAACTCAAATGCCACATCTTTTTGTAGAAGCCCAAACAAGGGCACTCAATCCTTGATAAATCTTTGATAAAATCTTGCCTGTTCAAGAAAAGAATGCACTTCCCGCACATTTATGGGGTCAGGTATAACAGATACAAGATCTATCTTAATTTTATCTATGTTGATGCCCCTAGATTATACCACATGGCCCAAGGCTATACCATGCTCAACCATAAAATGGCATTTTTTCCGAGCACTAGATTAGTCTCAATGCATCTTTTCAAAATCAGAGTCAACTTATCAAGATAATTATCAAGACGATCACCATAGATACTAAAATTGTCCATAATACTACAATTATCTATTACTATATTATATAATGGTGTTTCTTCCTTTTTTGTAATACCTAAAATACCCTTACTCATAATCATAATCTAATTTGATCTTTTTGAGTCCTACATGATTACAGTCTTTCTACTTAATCCTCCCAAATGATTATAATAGAACTAATCAAACGAGTGGCTTTTTCACCAAAAATAACTCTATGTGCACAATTGGCTTCTTCACAAAAAATAATATCTTTTGGAGCCTTGCTTAGAACAAACTTTTTGCTACATTTCTGTCGCTTCTTCAACTGTTAATCAAGCTGCAAAAATCAAGAAATCGGTTAAATCTCCCTCCGAAGAATTCATCCCCACCGCATCATCAATATTGAGGTTCATATCTCCTTTCTGTTAAATCATTAAGTTTCCATAGAGTTTTAGTCTTTTTGAGTTTCATTATAATCTAAGACTGAAATCCATAAGAAATTATTAAGTGTTAACAATTACTAACAAGATATCAATTTAATCCTTGCAAAGGGGGTAAAAACCTTAATAGCTCATCGAGGCCTATATTTCAATTATATGTTAATTTTTGCTGTAATAAATGTGAGAAAAAACACTAAGTTTAACAACCAAAATACTTTTCACTAGATGACCTTTTGAGAATCATGCTCTACAAATGTTGCTCCAAACTAGCTATTATGAATTTATGTCATCTTAAATTCCACACACGGGTTCTTCTATCTGAGTTGCACCACATACAAACACTAAAATAATACAACACCAATGTTCTTTTTTCTCTCTTACTTTTTGAGGAAGTGACTTTGTAGCTTGAAGAAATTATAATTATTGATTCCTTCATCATAGAACCATCACTTTGCGATTAAGTTTCAATGACCAAATTTGACACACAAATGGCTGGGGGTCTATCATAATTACTAACTAATATTAACATATGATAAAGACAGCAAAGATGTAATATTATCCATACCTTTCGCTTACCGAATTTTGTCAGCTTTTACAACAAGTAAACAAGCAACAAAACACGAAAACTAATTCTGTTATATTCAGATTTTATTCCAAAACTTGATCTCCTATTATCTTTTACTTTTTTTTTATAGGAATTTGTGATAATTGGTATTATTGTGAGTTTCTCTTAGTGTACAAAAAGTATTAAATATTAGAGGTTTAGGGATTGTGGGATCATTGCATAATCAGTGTCAAAGTTAACAATCTTTGGATTCATAAGGATGGAACCCACAAATCTATATCTCAGGTATTTAAATATGTTTATTTATCTTTTTTTTTGTACATCTACTTCTATGCTGAGTTGTTTAAAAAATTATAGATGGAGCTCGAAAACGCAAATCAAACATGATGAAATTGAAATATGCAAACTTAAGTGATCAGGAAGAATGGTGGAAAAAGATACAAAAAATTTATTTGCGAGGAAAAAAAAGAAATGTTACAAATATTAGTGGCTCTTCTACTCAAGCAACAATCACCAGTGGATTACTCCATGCTACAATGGCCCCAACACATTGTCAAGGTTAGTAACATATATCAGTAAGTTTCTCTAATCATTAAACTATATTTCTTATTGATTTATTATCTTTTTAATTACTAAATAGGTGAAGTAGCGTATGACCCAAGTTGTTCAGAACCACATGAGCTAAATGAAATGCATACATGTATGCATTGTGAAGCTAAAAAGTTAGAGAATGAATTAGTTACATTCTATTGTAATAATGAAAAAATAAAGCTTCCGTGTCCTGAAATTTCAAAAGATTTGCATGATTTATTGACTTCTTAATCTGAAGTATCAATCGAATTTCGAAGAAACATTTGTGCTTATAACAATATCTTTTCTTTCACATCATTTGGAGTGAAATTAGATAAATGTTTGGCAACTAGTAACAAAAGGATTTATACATTTCAAGTTCAAGGCCAAATCTACCATAACCTTCCAGGTTTAGAACCTAATGAGAATGGCCCTATCTATTTCCAGCTCTATTTTTATGATACGAAAAATGAAATTTAAAATGGAATGAAAATACTTCTAGATAAAAATGTTTGAGAAGAAATTGTAGAAAAGTTGATGAAGATTATGGAAGCAAATCCATATGCAAAGTTTTTTCAAAAATTAAAAGACATTCCTTCAATCAAGGATGTTCAAACCATATCACAAAAGATGTGAACTTAGACCAACGAGCTTACAACTGTTGTACAACAGATCAAGTTGCTGCAATTTGGATTGAAAGAAATAATCCAAATATTTCATTTTAGCGGGATATTATTGTGTACTGACATTGTGGCGATAGATATCAACTGAAATACTATTTTGGATGCTATGATCCTTTGCAATACCCACTCCTATTTCGTAAAGGTGAAGTTGGATAGAACCCAAATATTGAAAAAATGGCTACGAATAAAAGTGGTGCTCCTACAAAAAGAATGCAGACAAGTCCACCAGATTTGAAATCTGCTCAGGACGTAATAAGGTATCATGTCGATAATATTACAGTTATAAATTCCAGATTAGACAACCAAAGTGTTGCTTGCAGGAAGATTATTCCAACAATATGCAGTGGACATGTATGTCAAATTCGAAACTTCTAGATCGGAATATTATCGAAAGTATCAAGATGAAATGAAAACAGAACTTTATCAAGGAGTAGTAGACAGTGTAATGGCATGAGAAACAAGAAGCTGTAAAGTCAGAAACAGAATTGTGCTTCTAGCAACATTTATTGGAGGACCTAGAGATATGCGATGCAACTATCTTAATGCCATGACCTTGGTACAAAAATTTGGAAAATCTAACCTATTCATTACAATGACTTGCAATCTAGAATGGAAGGAAATGCAGCAACTATTGCACAAAGCACAACAATCTCGAGACAAGCCTGATCTAAAATCAAGAATTTTTCGAGCCAAATTAGAAGATCTCAAAGATCAATTGTTCAAAAAAGAAATTTTTGGACAGGTAGCTGCTCATGTATAGATTATTGAGCTTCAAAAGAGAGGATTACCTTATGCACACATGTTAATTATACTCAAATCATAGTATAAAATTGTCACTCTAGATGATTTCGACAGAATTGTTTGTGCAGAACTTCCCAACAAACATAAATTTCCTGAGCTATATAATTTGGTTGTCAAACATATGCTACACGGTCCGTGTGGTAAAAAAAATGGACACAACACTTGCACGGTAAATGAAAAATGTAAGTACAATTATCCTCGAGAGTTTTGCAATAGATCAATACAAGAAAAAGATGGCTATCCAATTTACGGGAGAAGGAATGATGGACAAATGGTGAAGGTAACACGGGCAATGTTGAATAATCAATGAAATGTTCCAGACGACCGATACCTTCTGTCAAGGTATGATTGTCACGTAAATGTTGAAGTTTGTTTGGGAGTTCAAGCAGTAAAGTATCTTTACAAATACATTTATAAAGGACATGATCGAGTTGCTGTATATATTGCTCATAATAATAGATATAATATGATAGATGAAATCTTTTAGGCGGTGGCTTTAGTCCCACATCGGCTGAAGTTCAAGAAAGCCTTCCCTTTGTTAGTTATAAATAAAGGGCTCCTATGATGGAGTTAAGTGCACCACTCAAGAGAGTATTATATGGACTATTAGTTTTTTGGGTCATCTAACTCATTTGTAGTCAAATATTTTAGACTCTATTATTTTGAATTTAGGAATATTTCCTAAACCTTTTATAAGTGCCTTTTTTGGCCTAAGAACCACTTTCCTATGGCTTTTGTATTTCTTTTTTCATAATAGAAATTTTGCTCCTCTCTCGCCCGTGGATGTAGGTTAAATTGACCGAATTACGTAAAATTATGGTGTCTCTATTTCTTTATTATGTCTTTGTTTTTTGTCTATTTTCTGGGCCAGTCCTAACAAACTGGTATCAGAGTTTGAGATTATTTTGAATATACTCTGTGATTGCAGTATAATCTGATCTTCCATATCAGAAAGATTTTCTTGGGTCTGTTAATCCAGTGGGACCCGTTTGTGGGGCCGTGTAGGGTCCGCTTGTGGGGTCCATCGGTGGGGCCATGTAGGGTCCACCTGTGGGGTCCGCAGGGTCTACCTATAGGGTCTACCTTATCCTGTGGGCCCACGTTTCTTGGTGATATAATTACAGATTTTGTGATAACAATGACAATAACAAATACGGTTGTCGAGAAATTTTACAGGAATGTCAATTTCGACATGTGACAACTCAAGATGGAGGGCATTCTGATACACAACGGAGTTGATTTGGCAATTCAAGAAATTGAGAACAAGTCAGAAGATGTAAAAGATGCGGATTTCGCTAAAATGGATAAAAGGACCAGATCCAGCATAATCTTAAATCTCTCCGATGAGATATTACGTGAGGTAACAACGGAGACTACGACCAAGGTTATGTGGGACAAATTGATAATCTTGTATATGAAAAAGATAGTTGGGAATCGGCTATATTTGAAGTAGAGTTTGTATATGCTTCAAATGTCTGAAAGTACCTCTATACTCTCCCATCTTAATAAATTTGATTATATTATTATGGATTTGAAAAAATATAGATTCGAAAATTGATGATGAAGATCAGGCCCTACTACTTTTGTGTTCCTTTTCCCAGTTTTTTAAACATTTTCACAATACTATGATTTATGGAAAAGAAACAATTTTGTATCAAAAAATTAAATCTGTATTAAAATCTAAAGAGCAGATAGATAAGGATATTACCGGGGAGTCAAGCTGATGGTTTGTTTGTTCGAGATAGATCTGAAAAAGAGAAATACAGAAAATAGAAGTAGATCTAAATCCAAGCATAAAAATATGGTATGCAACTATTGCAAAAGGAATGGTCATGTTATCTCTGATTGCTTTAAATTGAAAAATAAAGAAAAGCAAAAGGAGAACAAGAGTGAGACCACCGAGGCTAGTATTGCAGTTGATGAGAATGATGGAACCATTTTCTGTGCAACGAAAAATAATTTTAGATCTAACAATGAAATGAATTTTAGATTCGAGTTGTTCATATCATATGTATCCTAATAGGGATTAGTTTTCAACATATGAATCAACTGAAAATGGAGTTTGTCTTAATGGGTAACAACGCTGTTTATAAAGTTGTTAGCAAAGACACAATCCAAATTAAAATGTACGATGGTATTGTGAGGACGCTCACAGATGTTAGACATGTTCCAGATTTGAAGAAAAATCTCATCTTTTTGGACACTCTTGAATCTATTGGGTGCAGGTATTCAACTGAAAATGGAGTTCTCAAAATCACTCGAGGTGCTCTTGTTGTTATGAAGGCACATAGATCTAGTACTTTGTATATTTTGCAGGGATCTACTGTTATAGGTGCTGCTGCTGTTTCAACATCAATTTTGTCCGATTTTGATTTCACCAAATTGTGGCACATGAGATTGAGCCACATGAACGAGAAATGCTTATCTATTTTATGCAAACAAAATCTTCTTGGTAGTCAAAATATTGGAAAGAACGGGATTCTGTGAACATTGCATTTTTGAAAAGTAGAAGAGAGTTAGTTTCCAGTTACCGGCAGTTCACATGACAAAAAGAACTTTAGACTACATTCATTTAGACCTCTGGGGGGACCTTCTCGTGCTCCTTCTAAAGGAGGTGTCAGATACATGTTGATTTTTATTGATGATTATTCAAAGAAAATTTGGGTATATTTTCTTAAATATAAAAATGATGTTTTTCTAATTTTCAAACAATGAAAAATTTTGGTTGAGAAACAAACAGAAAAACATATTAATCGGTTGCGAACAGATAATAGCATGGAATTTTGTGAAGGTGAATTTGATAGATTTTGCAAAAATGAAGAAATTGTTTGGTATCGCACTGTCAGAATGACGTCTCAACAAAATGGTGTGGTCGAACGTAATGAACAGAATGCTTTTGGAGAGAGCGAGATGTACGATCTCCAATGCAGGGTTGACAAACGATTTTTGGGCAGAGGTGATCAATATGGCCTGTTATATTGTCAACCGTTCTTCTTCTGCATCTCTTGATTTCAAAACTTCTGAGAAAGTTTGGTTAGGAACTCCTATTGATTATTCCAATTTAAAAATTTTTGGGTATCCAGCATACATGCATGTGAATGATGAAAAATTGGAGTTTAGGGATAAAAAGTGCATTTTTCTTGGGATACGTTTAGGGTGAAAGGATATAAATTATAGTTTCCTGATTCCAAATTTTCAAAGTTTGTGATCAGTAGAGATGTTACTTTTGATGAATTGTCTATGTTATCTTTCAAGAAGGAGTTTTCTACTCCTTGTACTACTGATAGTACACAGAAGCAAGTGGAGATTGATATTGGCAGTTCTGATCCTTTTCAAACCAAATCTTCTATTCAACAAGTGTCAGTAGATGCATCTGAATCTATTATTGAAAACAGTTCAGAAGAAGAGGAATATTTCATAACCAAAGATAGATCAAGGAGAAACATTCGACCACCACAAAGATACGCAAATTTAGATGCATATGTTTTGTCTGTTGCAGAAGAAATTGATGCAGTTGGTGAGTCTTCCACCTATTCAAAAAGCAGTTTCTTGTGATGATACTGCAAAGTGGTTGATTGCGACGAATGAAGAAATTGAATTTCTTCATCAGAATGAAACTTGAGTTCTTGTAAAATCACCGTCAAATAAGAAAATAGTTAGTTGCAAGTGGGTTTTCAAGAAGAAGAAAAGTATTTCAGGGGTTGAAAATGCAAGATACAAAGCATGATTGGCTGCAAAGGGTTATAATCAGGTATATGGTGTTGTTTTTAATGATGTATTCTCACCTATTGTTAAACGTAGCTTTATTCGTGTTTTACTTGCTTTAATTGTCATGTATAATTTGGAGTTAGAATAACTCGACATTAAGACAGTTTTCTTATATGGCGCACTTGAACAACAAATTTATATGAAATAATCCCATGATTTTGAGATTGAAGGTAAGGAAAACTATGTTTGCTTGTCGAAGAAATCCTTATATAGATCGAAATAGTCTCCAAAACAATGATATAAAATGTTTGATTCCTTTATATTGAGTCATGGTTATTCAAGGAGTATGTATGATAGTTGTGTTTACTTCCGAAAATTAAATGATGGTTCTTTTCATTTACTTATTGTTATTTGTTGATGACATGCTCATCGCTGCCAAGAATTTATTAGAAATTCACACTTTGAAATTGCAGTTAAATAGTGAATTTGAAATGAAAGATTTGGAAGCAGTTAAGAAAATTCTTGGCATGGCTATCAAGTGAGATCGAAGAGTAAGGAAGTTGTTCTTGACGCAAAAAAATTATCTTGAGAAAGTCTTGGAACGTTTGGTAAGAAAGATGATAAACCAGTATCTACTCCTCTTGCTAGCCATTTTCGCCTATCTGCTACTCAATCAACGCAATCAGATGAAGAAAAAGATTATATGGCACGAGTTCCTTATTCCAGTGCAGTTGGCAGTGTTATGTATATAATAATTTGTACTCATTCAGATATCTCACATACAGTTAGTGTTGTTAGCAGATATATATTTTGCTCTGGTAAAACACATTGGCAGGGTGTGAAGTGGATTTTCAAATACTTGCAAGGTACTTCAAATGCATGTTTGGAGTTTGAAAAAAATAATAACACTTTGATTGGTTTTGTAAACTCAGACTACGCTGGAGATCTTGACAGGAGAAGATCACTTTCAGCCTATGTATTTTGCATTGGCGGTTGTGCTGTTAGTTGAAAAGTTACTCTACAACCTATCGTAGTTTTGTCTACTACAGAAGCAGAATTTATGACTGTGAACGATAGGGGTGGGCAAATGTATCCGGAAACCCGAAAACCCGAAAGACCCGACCCGACCCGCACCGAAAAAATAGGATATCCGATCCGATTTCAATCAGCGGATCAGATAGGATCGGGTACCCTCAATATTCGGATACGGATACGGATCGCAAAAGTAAAAACCCGCGGGTACCCGACCCGGGGGTATAATATATAAATATTAAAAATATAGGGGCAATTGTATAATATTTTAAGTTAAGTTCCTAAACCTAAACAATCCATCGATCACCCATTCACATTCAGAGCTCAGCAGCCTCATGCCCTCGGGCCTCAGCCGACACTCTTCCCTCATTTCACTTTCTTCTTCTCCTTCTCGACCTCCTTTCTCCATCTTCTATTTTGTCAAGTTGAACTCAAGCCTGCAAGCCTCAGCCCTCAAGTAGACGATTCAACAGAGACTTTCGATTTCAATTTCTCAAGCCTCAAGCAGAAGCTGTAGAACGCCGACCTTCATCTGCAGTCTGCAGGTTTGTTTTTTTCACCTGGAAACTTTAATCAATACGGAAAAAGTTATGAGTGTCCTGTTAGAACTGCTGATGAAATGGTTTAGTGAGCCATAGTGTCCCACTAAGTGGCTTCCTATGTCTTCCTCAACCTTTTGATTGCTCTTTTGAGTTTTGACTATAGCCTTTTATGCTTCCTTTTAGATAAGGACACAGATCCACCGAATATTGCTCTTGTTTTGCTTCCTTTTTGTGCCAAAAAAGCTATGATGGAAATTGCATAAAAACCCCATGACAGAAACTTAAACCCGAATATAGCCTTTAGGCCTAGGGAATTTTGCTCTTGTTTAGCTTGTAGTGAAATCTAAGCAGACGGCGCTACAAACTTCTCCAGTTTATATTATTACAAAGAAATCCACCCAGATTTTCACACTAAGGTCTGGATAAGTAATTGCATAGTTTTTTGCGGGCATTTCATTCTTTGTGACTGGTGCATTCTTCTCCCAAACAGGCAGACACAAGGATATTTGAGGATAATTATTAGTCATTTTTTTTGGGTGTAAGACATGTAATTAATTCATCCAAGAAAGAGCAAGAAAGTATTAAATGATTTGGTTTAATATTACTGAATTTGCAACTAAATTTAGCTATGCCCTTTTAGTAGTATTTTCTTACTGAGATTTTTGTTTCTAATATTGCTGAGATTTTTGTTTCTTACTAATATTGCTGAGATTTTTGTTTGTATGTATGACCCTTTATTTTGTGTATTTGATGAATCTAGACATGATTTTATGGGAGTTTTTGAGCTATGTATTAGCTGTGCATATGGTAGAGAAGTGGGATTTTCATTTGATTTGTTGTTTGTTTGATAATTCTTGGACTTTTTTGAAAACTCTTTTGCCAAAGCACTAATTCAAAGCTCTGTCCTTTTTTTTTCTGTTTTCGTCCCATCTTGCAGAATTCAGGCTTTTTAAAGGTGGAAACTGCCAATTTTCTGAATCTCTCAGGTCAGTCCTCCCTTAAAGTTGCACTTTACTCTTTTCTAAGGCTCAAAGAATATAAAAGGGATTTAAGAAAAATTATTGGTCTGGTTATTGATGATATTTATGCTACAAAACTGGTTCTGGAGAGTGATTTTCATCATAGGGGTACATTATGAAATGGCAACATTTATTTTTTCTTTATTTAAGGTGTAATATCTGCTCTTGTTTAGGGTGAAATATCTGCGCTTGTTTTCAGATGTGTAGTAGTTAAAGTTTTTTACATTTTTCAGATGTCAAGTACGGGGGATAATACAGCTACTACAGCTGCAAGCCCAAGTGTTGATCATTCATCATCAATGGATCCAAAAATTGTTGCTAGAGCCTCTGAAACTGAGACATGGCAAGTACCACTTCCTCCAACATCTGAGACAAAAGTGTCTACCAAGAGCAGTAGATCTTGGGTTTGGGAGCATTATGCAGTTGTTACAGGTACGGAAACAGAAGACAAGAAAGCTGCTTGTAAATATTGTCAACAATTGATTGCCTGTGCAAGCAAAAATGGTACTACTTCTTTGAGTAATCACCTTCATAGGTGTAAAAAATATCCGTATAATAACACGAATAAGAGGCAAAAGACGCTGGAGTTTAAAGCAAAAGAGGGAGGGGGAAAAGCATTAACAACCCATATGTTTGATCAAGAATCATGTAGGAGAATGTTGGCTAGGATGGTGATTATAGATGAACTACCTTTTAAATTTGTGGAAAGGGAGGGATTTCAGGATTTTTGTCAAGTTATGCAGCCACGATTTGAAATGCCATCACGTAGAACTTTAACTAGAGACTGCCATAAGCTTTTTTTAGATGAGAAGAAAAGTTTGAAGGCATACTTTGAAACTTTATCCTCACGCATTTGTCTCACCACTGATGCTTGGACATCCATTCAAAATCTGAATTATTTGTGTTTGACAGCTCACTTTATTGATGATAAATGGAAAT
Source organism: Coffea humblotiana (assembly GCA_023065735.1). Lineage (NCBI taxonomy): Eukaryota > Viridiplantae > Streptophyta > Magnoliopsida > Gentianales > Rubiaceae > Coffea > Coffea humblotiana. The sequence goes on along the minus strand of CM041208.1, from coordinate 7,121,228 downwards.
TGCACAAAAAGATTTTAAGTTTCTGTCCTATTACAAGTCATGCGGGTGAAGTTATTGGTCGGACAGTAGAAAAATGCTTGCTTGATTGGAAAATTAGTAAAGTTTTGACTGTTACGGTAGACAATGCTAGCTCAAATGACACTTGTTTGCAATATTTGAGAAGAAGGCTTATTAATTGGAAAGGTACTGTCTTAAATGGAGAATACTTGCATATGAGATGTGCTGCACATGTTTTGAATTTGACGGTTAGGGAGGGATTGAAAGACTTGGAAGACTCTATTGTTAGAATTCGATCAGCTGTTAGATATGTTAGGTCTTCACCTGCTAGAGCTCAAAGATTCAAATCTTGTATAGAAAAAGAAAGAATCGAAAGTAAAAGTCTTGTATGCCTTGATGTTGAAACTAGGTGGAATTCCACATTTTTAATGTTAGAGGCTGCTCTAAAATTTCAAAAGGTATTTGAGTTGCTAGAAACTGTGGATAGCAAATATGTCGAAGAGTTAACTCCACAAAGTGAGAATGATACTCGTAGGAGTTCTAAGATGAGGGGTGTGCCAACTGAAATGGATTGGGATTATGCAAAAGATTTGTTGCCTTTTCTTCAAATTTTTTATGATTCTACTGTGAAAATGTCAGGCTCACGTTATGTGACAGGAAATGTATATATGAATGAAATTTTTGGTATTGGTGGTCTTCTTAATTCATTTCAAGAAAGTGATGACTTTGGTTTGTCAACTATGGCTGGGAATATGAAGAAAAAATATGATAAATATTGGGGTAATGTTGAAAGGATTAACATATTGATTCTGATTGCTGTTGTTCTTGATCCCCGACATAAACTAAGTTATGTTCAATGGGCAATTGATGAGGCATATGATCCTAAGAATGCTGAAATGTTAAAAGGTAAGGTGGAAAAGGTGTTACATTCCCTATTTGACTTTTATTCTGCTGAAAAAACACCTCATAGGGAAGTAATAAGTCAAAATCAGTTTAGGGAAATGGATAAAATGGATGTTGATGCAATTACAGTTAAAGGGGCATCAGATTACATGCATGCAAAGTATTCTCAAAAAGCTGATACATTGGATAGCACTCACAATAAAACGGAATTGGACATCTATTTGATGGAAATGAAGGAAGATTTTCACTGTCCAAACTTTCACATATTGGATTGGTGGAGAGATAATGCTCATAGGTTCCAAGTTCTTGCTGCAATTGCTAGAGATGTATTAGCTATTCCGGTGTCTACTGTTGCCTCGGAGTCTGCTTTTAGTACGGGAGGCCGTGCGTTGGATTCTTTTCGAAGCTCTTTAACTCCAAGAATGGTGGAGGCTATAATTTGTGGACAAGATTGGCTTCGCAAGGGTATTCAACCAATTGATTTGGAAGAAAGTATAACTGAACTTGAAGAAATGGAATTGGGTAATACTTTTCATATCTTGTTATCATTGCATTGAAAGTTTTCTTATTTATTTGAGTTTCAACTTGTGCTAATATGTTTCTTGGTTGCTTTTATTTTTGAAAATTTTTTTTTCAGGTTTAACAGAGGAGCATTCTATTATTAATATTGAAGATTGATGATTCTTGAAGATTGTGCTCCTTAATGTGTTGTAGAAGGTTGAGCCGTTGAGGTTGTTGAAGCATTTGAGGTTGTTGAAACTAACTGTCATGGCATGGTCAGGGGAGGAAAATGAAGACAGCTTCTTGATTTATGTCTAGTCAATGCATTATGCCATGTTTGCTGGATTTGAGAATGTCTATTCTTAGACTCTATATAGTGTACATTTTTCTCATTTATACGCCCTTTTTGGAAGTTATGTATCAGAGATTCAAAGTAGATATTTTTAACTTTATGGTTTGGTGTGGAACTATTGCTACTGATCAGTGATTTGAGAATTGAATATGCTTTGCCTTTGTCTAGTTTGAATGATGCTATTGTCTGTGTCTTTAGAAAAAAAATACGTGCTAAGGAAAATGTAAGGTGCTAGCAGGTTCATCAGTTTGTGTTCATTTGATAATTTGCATTTTTAAAATAGGGGCGGGTACCCTGTGACCCGCCCCTATTTTTCGGGTATCCGAAGATCGGGTACCCGAAGGAGATCGGAGCGGATTAGGGTCAAAAAAATAGCGACCCGATATGTTAGGGTCGGGTCAGCCAATTGGCATTCGGGGCGGGTACCCGACCCGTGCCCACCCCTAGTGAACGAGGCAATCAAAGAAGCCTTGTAGTTAAAGAGTTTGTTTAGCGAGTTTAGTCTATATCAAAATGTTACTATTATTCACTATGATAGTCAAAGTGCTATACACTTGACTAAAGATCAGATGTATCATGAGAGGACGAAACACATTGATGTAAAATATCACTTCATTCGAGATACTATTGTTGAGGGAAAAGTCCTTGTTCAGAAAATCAGTACCAAAGAGAATCCTGCTGACATGTTCACGAAATCTCTTCCAGTTTACAAGTTCAACCAATGCTTGGATTTGGTTGGTATTCGTTGCTAGTGATTTCGGCCCATTGAGACTTATGTGGAGAAAGTGGAGCAATTTTACTACTGTCGATATTGAGGACACACCAAGATGGAGATTTATTAAGCGGTGACTTTAGTCCCATATCGGCTGAAGTTCAAGAAAGCCTTCCCTTTGTTAGCTATAAATAAAGGGCTCATATGATGGAGTTAAGTGCACCACTCAAGAGAACATTATATGGGCTATTAGTTTCTTGGGTTATCCAACTCATTTGTAGTCAAATATTTTAGACTCTCTTATTTTGAATTTAGGAATATTTTCTAAACCTTTTGTAAGTGCCTTTTTTGGCCTAAGAACCACTTTCTTATGGCTTTTGTATTTCCTTCTTCATAGTAGAAATTTTGCTCTTTCCTCGCCTGTGGACGTAGGTTAAATTGACCGAACCACGTAAAATTGTGGTGTTTCTATTTCTTTATTATGTTTTTATTTTTTGTCTATTTCCTGGGCCAGTCCTAACAGAATCTATTAATTTCAAGATGGTATATAGGTGTTAGCCCAAGAAGCTATTTGGAGGATATTTAGATTCATCATGAATGAGATGTACTCATTTAGTCACAAATCTATACCTGCATTTGCCTAGATAAATAATTTGTTTCCTATTGAAAGTACTAGAATTTAGCAAATCTTCTTGAAGATGAAGATTTATCAAAAACAATATTAACAGAATATTTTCAGGTGAACAGTTCAAATAGACACATCTCATATATACTTATCATTAATTTAGTTATGTTAACAGAAAGCATTAGATTGAATTAATATATCTTTTTTAAATTTTTGTAAACATAATTTAAAAACTAATGTGATTGTAATCCATAGGAAATTATTAGCCAATGCTATTAAACTATAATCAAAATAAAAAAGATACTATATAATCATGCCTCTTTTACATTTCCTATACAATAAATGATATGCGCACAGAGTATTAAAGTTTGGAGTTAGTTCTTCACTGTTTCTTCACTAAAAGGGCTGCACAAATTCGTTTGGAGGAAAGATTTTTGTAGACCGAATTTTCCAGCTTATGGAGTTATTAGTTTAGCCATTAGTTAGTCTTTAATTTGAGTCAATTAGTAGTTAATAAAATGGGCTAGATTTAAACTTGAAGCCGATCTTAGCAAGGGTAAAATGGTCTGAACTAGTTAAGTTGTTTGACCTAGTTTCGTTAGGAGTTTTGTAACGAAATGATAAAGCATCTTTTTTCCTCTTTCGATAACAGAATACGATTTCAGTGAACATCGTTCTTGAGAGAATTCCTCTGTTTGGCTCTATGAGCTTTCCTTGAACATCTACAGTCGTCTAGTGTTCAATTTTGGTTTATCAATTAAGAATAACATCCTTGATTGTGGCAACATTTAACAAATTCCTAGGGTTTGCTAATTTGTTTGGTTTTAGGTCAAGAAAGTTCGCAATCATGGGGATTAGAGGGATCCGAAGTAGGAAATTCCACCCAATTCAAACTTGTGAATACCACCATCGTTCCTGGGGTTTATTGTCACGATTCTTGTCATCAACTGGATTCGTATCAACTGACATCAGAGTTAGTTGACGAAGACATCAGAGTTAGTTGACGAATTTTTTAGGTTATATTCTTTGTTTTCTTCAATTCGTTAGTCCTCTTGTTGCTTAGTGTCAAATTCGTTGCTATTTAGAACCGCTAGGGTTTGTGTTGGTTCATCGACTTCTTGTTTTGTTCATCACATTTTGGATTTTTGCTTGTCGTTAGTTTATTTCTTGTTGCAATCTATTTGTGTCAATTTTACTGTTGTTTTCTCATGTTTAAGTCCAAAATTTTGGTGTTAAATTGTGTTGGTTGTTAGTGTCTTGTTCCAAAAAAAATCAACAAAAAAATTCCAGCCATTATGGTTTCTTGTGTCATCGGGTTTGTTTGTTGTTTCTATTTAGTTTTTTGTTGCAATCTATCTAAAACTTCCAGTTTTTAGTTTCTTCTGATTGTTGTCTAGATTGTAGCATAATTCTTGTTGTTAATGTGTGCCAGTTGGTCGTAAACAGTCCAGCAAAAATCAGAAAAAATTTCCAGCCATTAGGTTTCTTCTTATAGCGATCAAGTTAGGCTTCGTGTTTTTTGGTTCTGTCCACATCAGTTTTTGTTGGTTGCATATGTTTCTTGTTTCTAGCATATTCTGTCATTGATTGTTTCATGATTTCAATGAAATTTGAGTCAAGAAAACAACACACCAATCATTAGTTCTTGAACAAATTGCTAGTCGTGTGTTTTTAGAAGAATCCGATTCTTTGTTTAGGGTTTTTGATAAAGTGTTGTGATTCTGGAATTTGTATTGAAAAGTAGACTGACCATGCATAATTTTTGAAATTTTGAATCGAAATACCAAAATTCTTGAAATTCTTGATTGTTCAAATAACAATCTACAAGTTCTTGAAGCAACAGTCTCGATTCTTGAAGATTTCCAACTCTAAAACCTGTTTTGTGCCAAAACCAAGATACATGGAGTTGTTTTGGGGGATAAACCTTCAAATTTTTATCGCTCTTGAATTCTGGAACATCTTCAGACATTCATGTGCGAAACTCCAAAAATTTTATGGGTTTTGGGGGCTGAAACTGGATCATACCAAACCTGCAAATTTTTCAGCCGCTAGACTTGTTCTATCTAGCTCATTCTTGGTTGAAATTCTTAATCCGAACTTGACCATTAAAACTGTTGTTATAGCCACAAAATGTGAATCATTAAACACCAGAAATCACACCAAATTGGTGTTTTTGAAAGTGACAATATGCCTAAATAGAAAAAAAAAAAAAACCAAACCAGCTACAACTACCAATCCAAATCCAATTTGGATTGTAAGTTCCTTCAAATTCGACAGCTTGTGGTTAATTCTTATTAGAAAAAAATTCTAAGTCCAGCCTTGATATTGATTTAAAGAGTATCCAGAAATTGAACCTTGTTTGTGTCTTGGAGGATTGAGTCTGATGAACCAATTACAAATAGAAAACAACCGTAACTCTTTATCCAAATACAATTCAGATTACAAGTTTGAATCCGAAAGCTGTTGTAATCCAATTTCATTTGGAATTCATTGAAACCAGTTTTGAAAACCTTAAACCATTGGGAAAAGGGAATCAAACTAGATTTGTTCCAAGGTAAACAGTCCAAATAAATTCCAGATTTGCACAAATTCTTGAACTAGTGTCTGGTAACCATTGTTCCAATTGTTTTGCATCGAGTTCTTAATTTTTCTTGGTGTTGTTAGTTAGCTTTCTTTTCCAGTATTGTCCAGCCATAAATTTCAGTCTTAGAGTCCAGGAAATAAACATCTGAACTTCAGTAGTTTAGGACTAAATTTTGACACAAATTTTCAGATTTACTAAGTGTTGAAAATTTCAACTTGTTGGCATCTTTTTGCTTGAGTTTGTGTCGCATTCTTACTAGAGTATTGAGTCGATAGTTCTAATCTTTTTTCAGTAGTTGTACACTTAAATTCCAGTAATTCCAGTGTTACACATATCTCCAAAGTCCAACTTGTCGAAGTAATGAAAAATTTCAGATTCTTAACTAGTTTGTCGAGTCACTTCAACTAGTTGAAAGTCGTTACTTCCAGCTTTATTCTAGTAAATTTCCAGCCTCCTTGTTGTCCCAAAAGTCGAGTTTTTCATCCCAAATTTTCAGAAATTCATGTCATTTCTTTGATTCTTCAAGTACAATCATTAGTTGGCTACACCAAGAGGCTTGATAGTAGAGCTTGAATTTAAACATTTTGAAAGTGATTCTACGCTATTCAATACCCTAACTAATATGAGTATGGAGTCTCAAAGTTTGGAGTTATTTCATCACTGTTTCTCACTAAAAGTGCTGCTCAAATTCGTTTGAAAGAAAGATTTTTGTGGACCGAATTTTCCAGCTTATGGAGTTATTAGTTTAGTCATTAGTTAGTTTTTAATTTGGGTCAAGTAGTAGTTAATAAAATGGGCTAGATTTAAACTTGAAGCCGATCTTAGCAAGGGTAAAATGGTTCGAACTAGTTAAGTTGTTTGACCTAGTTTCGTTGGGAGTTTTGTAACGAAACAACAAAACATCTTTTTCCCTCTTTCGATAACAGAATACAACTTCAGTGAACATCGTTCTTGAGAGAATTCCTCTGTTTGGCTCTACGAGCTTTCCTTCAACATCTAGAGTTGTCTAGTGTTCAATTTCGGCTTATCAATCAAGAATAACATCCTTGATTGTGGCGACATTTAACAAATTCCTAGGGTTCACTAATTTGTTTGGTTGTAGGTCAAGAAAGTTCGCAATCATAGGGATTAGAGGGATCCAGAGTAGGAAATTCCATCCAATTCAAACCTGTGAATATCACCATCGTTCCGGGGGTTCATTGTCGCGATTCTCATTATCAATGGGATTCATATCAATAAGTCAATAGCATATGGTAATTATTTATCGTAAATTGTATCCAATCTTTTTGAAAATTGTTTTTTGACATGTTTAAGCTTGAAATAGGCATAATTTTGCAAATGTCTATTTGTTGTTTTACAATGTTTTCTATTTGGGGCATTGAACATCAAATTATTCAACGAATAGCTCTTTTCTTTTAAGAAATTGATACACTACTTCACAATTCTAATATTTTTAGGTGTGTAAAAGTTTTGATCTAGTAAAAAAACTTCTTTATAGTGAATTCCCAGAACACTATGTCTGGGACACTAAATTGAAGACATGGATCGAAAGAAAGCAAAGAGAGGTTTTTGGCAGAATTAATGGAGCTAATCTGGCAGAAAGAGAAAGTTACTAGCTAAGATTGTTGCTAAATCACTTACGTGGCCCAACTTCAGTTGATGATTTATTGAATGTTAATGGTATACAATGCACAAGTTTCCAAGTAGCTGTAGAAAAACATGGACTATTGGATTCGGATCAAAGCATTTTTTAATGTCTAGACGAGGCAATAACTTTCGAAATGCCCCATGCATTAATTGAACATATACGGTCTATATAAATAGAAGAAACTCACCTAAGGCACCAAATTTTCAGCAACCACTCTTCTTCAAATCGATCCCACCAGAAATCCAAATATTCAAGACTCAATCTTTTGAATTTTGAAGAGAAGTAAGAGAAGCAAAACTTTTCCAAATTACAAGCTTTGTTCTTTGAAGAAAACAATCAGACTTTGAAGAAAGGTACCTATTTCAAACTTTATAACCACAATTCAGAAATTTGGCAGGCTTCTAGACTTCAATTGATTCCTAAATAGAAGTATAAATATTGCGAGGTGTCTATTAGAAAAGGAAAGGAAAAGAAAGTAGAACTTATTCTCCTACTTCTTTATTTTTGTGTAAAAGGGTTAATTCTTCTTTTCAATTCCACACTATGTGTCAAAAACAATGTTATACCTAATTTTACAAAAACACCCACGTAAAATTTAGATATCACATAAAAATCTACAAGCGATTACTCATCCATATATTGACCATCAACAATACTAATATTAAAACTTTTTATTTTCTTAACAAGATTGTATTATGTTAAATCAATTATTGTATAAGTCATTTTCAATAAATAATTGCTACATGTAAGATACATAATAGTGAAATCGAAACTAGACATGATGATAAGCAATATTAATATAAGCATGGGACTAACTCTGCATTGATTATTAAGTATTTTATCAATTATTTAGCAATTTTGTTAAACACTTGTGATTTACTTCTCATGTATATTCACATCTTTTAGGATTATTTAAATGGAGACAATAACAACGATCAACTCTTTGGAGATTACCAACAAACCCACATTTGCAACACTTAGATTGACAGATTTATGTCCTGGAAAGCACAAAATTCTTTGAATAAGAGCAAGAAAGGAATAAGAAGAATGATCTGAATGGATGAAGAGGTAATACTATTTTATGTTTACTTAGTTTGTGTCAAGGTATTACCCTTTATATATCTATGATTTAACTTCCTATGCAGTAATAATAATTTAAGAAAATTATGGAGAGCATGTCATAGGTAATCATAATTATATGATCAAAATTATTGTGTATCTATTATTCAACTTCTTCATTACATAATATTCCCTTCCTCTAAAACTATAAACAATGCATTCTAATATTTAAAATCATTTTATGTCACATAGGGAATGGAGGTTAGACTGGTCATATTCAACAATGTCCTTCAAATGTTTCAAGAAGTGTTCTCCTATAACACCACATTTCTCATCTCAAAATCCGTAGTCCATCAAGCTAACATCAAATATGGAATAATCCATCCAATTGTCGAAATACATTTGGAGAGCTATACAACAGTGCAACTGCTTCAAGAGAATGTAACTTCAAACACTATCCCATTCAATTTCACAAATATTGGAGAAATCAACATTGAGCATTATGAAAGCAAAACAATTCTTGGTAATTCAACCTTTATTTTACTGAATACATGTTAAATAAATGCTACATTTATTTTTTATTATTTTTCAAAAATATATTATACGTAGGATAAGAATGATTTTTATCAATGCAGATGTTTTAGGATTTGTCACCAAGATCAGCGATTGTTGCCCAATAAAAAAACAACAAATTGGAGAGTTTTCTCATAAAAGAGAAATCCATCTAAAGAATGACAAGATAACTAACGAAACCAAAATGATTATTGTTGTATACAATATACTCATACTTTGAATTTCATCCTTTTAGGTTTGACACCATTATAATCACCTTTTGGGAAGATATTGCTAAAAATGAAGGACAAGAACTACAACTAATTGCTAATCACAAGCCAATCATAGCAATTAGAAGAGTAACAACCAGTGCTTATCTAGGTACTGTCTTGAAATTTTCTGCTTAACCAACGAGATACTTTCATTTTTCACATAATAATATCATATTTTTATTTTTATTTTTTGCAAGAGAAATACAAGTTAGAACCACTACACTCTCCACATTGCATATACAACTGAAATGTCCAGAAACTGAAACTGAAAAATTGATAAATATTCTATTTACTCCAAAACAATCTTAAAATTCATAATATTATTTGATTTAACCTCATTATTGTCAACTAACATATAAGTACATCATTTAGGTTGAAAAACTCTAACGAAGCAACAAAAATTAATGAGCTTTCCATGAAGAAAAGAAATCAATCTGGCAGTACAAGTCAAGCTTAGTGAGATAATTGAAGATTCGGCATCCTTAATTGAAGTAAACAAATTATTCATTTCATTAAATTTATTATATTTGACCACTAAAAAGCATTATAATCTTGCAGAACAAACTATATTAGTTTGGAGTAGTAATTGATGACATGGAAAACATCTCTAATCCTTGGTACAACACATCTACAAAGTGTTATAGGACAATCATTAACATGTCTACAGGACTAGAATACAGAAATTGTTGAACTCATGCCATTGAAGAAATACTCAGGTAATTACTATTAAAATATATTATATCATTTAAATTAATATTACTAATTCCTGATTGCATACAATATAGGTATAGATTAAACATAAATGTTAGAAATGATAGCTACCATGCAATAGTTTCCCTATTTGAAGATACATCAAAGGTCTATGTAGGATGTCCTGCCGCAAAATACAAGGAATCAATAGAAATGGTATGCCCAAAAAACCAACAATATCTACTCTATTGCATCTTTCATGAATCTTATACAATGCATCCAACATAATTTAATAGGATAACACAACATCAAAATACTACATCAACCTAGAGTTAGCCAAGTTCAATCAACTAAAGTACAAATTCTTATTCAAGATGAATCAAGAGTTGAGTCTACCAATGGAATTGTTAAAGTCATTGCAAAGGCGATAGAAAAAGTTACTCTAGAGGAAAAAGAAGCTAAGGGAGCAAGAAAACTGCCTAAAAAAACTGAAACAAAACAAATCCACAAAAAAAACACAATCATGAGGATTTAGAGATCATTGATGATGATGAGCAAATTATCAACCTTACAAAAAAGCCAAAGAACAAAACGAAGCCAGCTCAACGAAAAGTTTGAAGAAAATTTCTTCTTTCTTGCATATATGAAGTCTTAGAAATTTCTTTTCATGCACATTACTTCAAATTCTATTTTTTTAATTATCCCTTACTACTACTTATATTTAGTTACTTTATCTTATAAACTTATATAATTATATTAAGAATTGTAACATAGCTTGATGACAATTTCTTTTTTCATACATAGCTAAAATCTTTGAAATTTCTTTTATACACATTACATTACATTATACCACACAATTCTTTATATTAAACATATACTCAAAAAAAAATACTTACCATGCATCTCCGAAAATTGATGGAGGCATTACAGAATCCAAAAGGCATTCTTTTATAGGCAAAGATACCGAATAGGCAGGTAAAGGTGGAATTTCTTGATCTTTTGACGCTATTACAATCTGGAAGTAACCTGAAATCATCTAAAAAACAATAATAAGCATGATCGGCTAATCTTTCAATCATTTGGTCAATAAAAGGAAGGGAAAATAGTCATTTTTGGTTACTACATTCAATTTGGGGTAGTCTATGCATTGATGCCATCCAGTTGGCTTACGAACTAGGACTACCTTACCTTCTTAGTTAGCCTCTACTATTGCTCATGCTTTCTTTAGAACTACTTGCACAGGACTAACCCATTGGCTATCAGAAATGGCAAAGATTATCCCCGCATCCAAAAGTTTGAGTATTTTTTTCTTCACTACTTCCATCATCATGGGTTCAATCTTCACTGTTCTTGTCTAACAGGTTTTGCATTCTCTTCAAGTCTTATTCGATGCATACACAAGGAGGTATTTATTCATTTGATGCCGGCAATGGTCCAATTAATCGCCTCCTTGTGATCTCTAAGCACTGGAATCAACTTATCCTCTTGACTAGGTGATAATTTTGCAAAAATAATGACCGGAAGTGTTTTCTTGTCACCTAGGTAGGCTTACTTGATGTGATTTGGTAGTGGCTTTAATTCCACCGTAGGTGCTTGCACAATAGAATGTAATAGCTTTTGGTAAGATTCAAGCATAAAAATAGGAGCAAGCTTATATCTTGGTGAAGTAGATGCTAGTGATTGTAATGTTTCAACCATATATTTCAATTATGCACTCAATTTCACATCATAAGTTGTTTCCAACTCAAGATACTTGGTCAAATCCACTTCTAATGCATCCCTGCCACTAAGTTAAAAAATTTCCTATACCACAAAGTTAATAGCACTCATAGCAAACACCAAGTTAGATTCAGAAGGGTACTTCATAGTATTAAAAATATTAAAAATGAACAACCTCCATCAAATTCCATTATAAGAGTACCTTTATTAATATCAATTTTAGTCCGAACTACACTAAAAAATGGTCTATCTAACAGAATAGGAGACCGATTTGAAGAGTTTTTATTATCCATATCAAAGACATAAAAGTCAACAGGAAATACTAATTCATTAAGTTGAACTAAAACATCTTCAATTAACCTGCTAGGATATGCATTAGTACGATTAGCTAATTGAATGATAATCTCAGTTTCCTTTAATGGTCCTAGATTTAAGAAAGCATCTATGACCTTGGACATCACATTAATAGAGGGCATGGCATTCCTTATTCTTGTATTTTCCTATCCTGCAGGGGATAGTAAACATACCTGGATCCTTGCATTTGGGTGGAAGTTTCCTTTGCAATACTATAGAGACATTCTCTCCCACCACAATTCTTTCATATCTTGTTAACCTCATTTTATTGGTGCACAAGTCCTTCAATAATTTTGCATTCTTGGGTACTTGTTTGATCGCATCCAACAAAGGAATGTTTATCTCCACCTTGCTAAATAACTCTAAAATCTCCTTTTCCTTATCTTGCTTCTTTGTTTTTTTTAACCTACTAGAAAAAGTGGTGGATTAGAATTAACTTTAACCACAGGTTCAGAAATTGCCTTCAATTCTACTCCATTTTCCCTTCTTCTTCAATTTTCTTCTCAATCTGGTCCTCACTCTTATCCTTTGGAATCACTACTTTGGGTCTTTCAATTTCCTTGTCACTCTTGAGAGGCATAGCACTCACATTCTTCGAATTCGCTCTAGGTTGCGATGACAATCTTCCCTCCATCTTGGCTTCCAAGTGGTTGACTATAGTTGCCAGTTGACTTATTTGATTCTCTAAATTCTAGATGCTCGACTCGTTCTTTTGCTAAAATTGCAAAGTGTTAGAATCCAATGTTTTAACAATATCCACTAGAGATGTACCTGAATTAGAAGAGGAAGGTTAAAACTTAGGTGGATATTGTGACTGAAACCCTTGCTATCTATTGGGAAAGAAATTATGCTACCTATTTCCTCCATAACTCAAGTTTGGATGATCCCTCCAACCTAGATTATAGGTATTGGAGTAGGGATCGTACTGCCTATGTGGCACAAGTATGTTACTAGTCATATTCACTTGCTCAGCATTTTCATCTTGCAGCATGGGACACATGTCCGTGGGATGACTTGTATTTGTGCAGATTCCATATGTGTTGGCCTGCTGCATATTTCCTACAGCCAACTATCGAACAAAAAAGATTAATTCAGATAATTGTTGTTGAATAAATGGAGTATATACCTCATTCATCTGGCGAGTTGGGACATCATCACGTGTGCCAAATTGCTGTGAATTTTTCACCATTCTCTCAGTCAATTTCCACGCCTCTCTAGGAGTCTTGTTCATCAATGCTCCTTCAATTGTAGCATCAATAATATTTCGATCTATCAAAAGGAGGTCTTCATAGAAATATTGAATCAACAATTGGCCTCTAATTTGATGTAGGGGACATCTTGTACACGGCCTCTTAAACCTCTCCTAGTGTTCGTACAAGAACTCTCCATGTAACTGTTTGATTCCACATATTTTTTTCCTTAAACTAGCAGTTCTAGATACAGGAAAATATTTCTCCAAAAACTTCTTTTTATTTCAGTCCATGTTGTAATACTTTCAGTAGGCAGGTAGTATAACCAGTCCTTTGTTGCGTCCTTCAAAGAGAATGGAAAGACTCTCATCTTAATTTGTTCCTCAGTAACACTAAGAGACTTTATACTCAAACAAACCACAAAGAATTCTATGCGGCTTCTCACTTGGAAGACCATGAAAAGAAAGCAAGAGGTGTATCAGTAAGGATGGCAATGGGGGCGGGTGGGGCTAATAGAGCGGGGGCAGGAGGGAATTTTTTCCCCCTTTTAGAAACGGGGCGGGGGGGGGGGGGAGTGTACCCCTGCCCCGCCACCCGCTTAAAAAAATAAATAAATAAATTTATATAGTTATATATATAATATTTAATTTAATTAGCTACAAATTTATGATAATGATATTATTAGTTATATGTATTATTTAATGTATATTAGTATATGTAATATAATTGATATTATTAATTATACTAAAAATATATATGTCTACTAATAGAAATTATTAATTAGTTATACTAAATTTACTAATACATTTATACTAAATCCCTAATTACACTTAATATAACAACATTTTTTTCTCAAAAAAAAAGCACAAGCATAATAATGAATTAGTGATTGTATTTGTGCAAAAAGTGAAAACTTGACTACTTTAGTTGTATTTATTTCATCATATTGGATTGTATTCAAATAACTTTTGTTTGATTGTTTTTATGGAAGGGACGCTTTTCAAAATTTTAGGTTGTGTTTAGATTGCAATTTTTTAGAGTTCTTGTAGAAGATGTATTGTAACGATTTGATATATGTGAAGTAAAAAAGTAATTGGGAAATATTTTCATGAAAAACGTATAGATTTTTTTGGTAAAAAATCCCTTTCCAAACAAGGCCTTAACTTTTTAAGCAAAGTAGAAGCAAATTTGTATTTGAGCTGTTTGTACCCTCTTTGCTCCCATTTTTTTTTCTTTTTTTTTTATAGTAACGATAACATTTCTATACCCTAATTTAAGGGGGATGAGAGTCTAAAGAAACTATGTATAAGGGATTAGTAAATATAAGAATTTATTAAATCAAAGAGGTGTTCTGACACCTCTGTTAAATTTTTTTTCATTATAGGTAGAGTTCGAATCTTTGACCCATAGCACAAAGAGGTACTTTAATCTCTTTTTTATGGCTACTGTGATTTAGCTCGGCGGTTCTCTTTGCCCCATTCATAAGTGAAAAAATTCGTAGAATCACGAAAGAAGATGCCGTTGGTCTCCCGACATTTTAAATTCATTTTATGCACCGTAAGAACCACGCACCAAAGTTGACCACATATATTGTGGTACCGTCACACACCAATTCTTTCTTCCAAATATATTTTAGGGTTAATCACATTTTATCCCCTTAAAGAATACCTCATTTCTCAATTTACCTCCTAACCTTTAATTTTGCTCACTTAACCCCCTTTAGGACAAAATTGCCCTTGCATTATTTTGACTTTTCATTTACCTTGTTTTTCTTTCTTTTATTTCTTTTTCTCTTTCTTCTTTATTTAATTCTTCCTCTTTCCCACAAAAATCTCCACCTTAATGATTGAAATTAAAAAAGAGGAATTGCAGAGATCTATCTTCTCCTTAAATGATTAAAAAAATATTCAAATCACTTTCCTAAAATACAATTTTTTTAGCCTTTCAATTCTTTTAATTTTGAGTTTTTCTCTTTCCTTTCTAGTTTCTCATTTAATTCCCAAGAAAATATCTTAAGATGAAATTGTGACCTGATTAATAATCATCAATTGAAATTTGTGACACGTGGCATCATACAAAAAATCAAAATTAGTTTTTGATGCCTTTTAAACCTTCACCCACAAATATGCAATTACAAACTCAAAACAAAAATTTTCGTTGAAATGAAATTTCTATTGGGAAGGATGAAAGAGAGAAGAAAGAGAAAAAGAAATAAAAGAAAGGAAAATAATTTCATCTTATGATATTTTCTTGAGAATAAAATGAGAAACTAGAAAGGAAAGAGAAAAATCCAAAATTAAAAGAGTTGAAAGGCTAAAAAAAATTGTATTTTAGGAAAGTGATTTGAATATTTTTTTTAATCATTTAAAGAGGAGATAGATCTCTGCAATTCCTCTTTTTTAATTTCAATCATTAAGGTGAAAATTTTTGTGGAAGAGAGGAAGAATTAAATAAAGAAGAAAGAGAAAAAGAAATAAAAGAAAGAAAAACAACGTAAATGAAAAGTCAAAATAATGCAAGGGCAATTTTGTCCTAAAGGGGGTTAAGTGAGCAAAATTAAAGGTTAGGGGGTAAACTGAGAAATGAGGTATTCTTTAAGGAGATAAAATGTGATTAACCCTATATTTTTTCATGGGTCCAATAATTCTTTTATCAATACCTTTATTCTAACAAATCAACGGCCTTTACCTTTGGTAAAAACTACCTACTACAGTTGGATCCGAATTTTTTTAGTATAAAGTGTCATTAAACTCCTTTTAACTCCTTTAAGTCTTTTAGATCATGTCGTCTTATTTAACATGTTTAAGAAGTTGAGTGACTCTTTTTGACAAAAAAAAATATTTTATTTTAACGAGATGAATGACTCTTTTTTACCACAAAATTTTTTTAAAAAAAGTTTGATCACCAAATAGTATCATTTTAAATAGTTTAGTCACCGTTTTTCAACCAAAATGGAGGTCTTCACGTGGAAAATCAACCCTTGCATCAATGAAGGCTTATTTAAGTTGTGGCATCAACGAAATTTGTCTGGAATCTGGATTCCACATGGAGAACGGAAATCATGCAAGTCTTGTATGCAAAACACTTGTGGAGAGCAGTAAATATATGGTGAATAATGGAAATCACTACAAGAAAACTAAAGGAAAGCCTGAATCATACCCCATGGCTGGTGGAAATGATTCTAAGAGCTATGCTCAAAACTCCAGCTATCAGATATTCTCACAAAATATTTTTCATTTTTTAATAAAAAAAAGGTGGAAATGGTTCTAAGAGCTAAGCCTGAAACTTTTTTTTTTTTCATTTTTCATTTTTCATTTTCACAAAACCATTCCATCACGTGCCACTCAATTGACATTGTGCATGTGAATTTTTGTGTCACACTTCCTATAGAAAGGGGTGATTGAAGCTGCAAAATGTGAAATTGTACAAGCAATTAAGGAGAAGCTGGAAAACGACTGGCCAAAGACATTTGTGATTGCTGATTATGGATGTTCCACTGGACCCAATGCATTCCTTGCAGTACAGAACATTGTTGAAGCAGTGGAGCTAAAGAACAAATCTCTGCAACAGAGCCCACCTCTCGACTTCAATGTTTTCTTCAATGATCTTGTAGACAATGATTTCAATACTCTCTTCAAATCCCTCCCTTCACCCCGAAGATAATTTGCTGCAGCTGTACCTGGCTCCTTCTACAAGCGTTTATTCCCTAAAGCTAGCCTTCATTTGGCTAATTCTTCTTATGCACGCCATTGGTTTCAAGGTTCCAGAAGAAGTTGAAGATCATAATTCATTGGCATGGAACAAAAGCAAGACATATTGTTCGGGCACCAACAAGAAGTCACAGAGGCATATTTTGCTCAGTTCCGGAAAGATCTCAACAGGTTTCTGAATGCTAGAGCAGAAGAACTTGACATAGGCGGCCTTTTGGTGATTTAATTACCCGGTGTTCCGAGCGGCACCCTTCCTTTTAATACCGGTGCAGGCTTCCTCCAAGAGCTGTTAGGATCATGTCTTTTTGAGATGGCCAACTTGGTAGGATCTGACAATTTCCATCTTCATTTTAATTTGATCTGTAATGCAAGTATTGGGGGTCACACTCATCAGTTCAAATGATTTCTTCTGGCTTTGTGGCAGCTTGCTTATGTATGCTGCAGGGATTTATCAGTCTATAAAAAGTGTATTCATTCAACTTGCCAATGTACTTTCCATCAATTGAAGAATTAGACCTGGTTATAAAAGGGAATGGTCATTTTAAAGCAGAAAGAATAAAGATATTGGATAACCCAATGCAGCAGTCGCCTTTTGATGCAAAAATGACTTGCTTGCAGACCAGATCTGTCTTTGAGGGCTTCATCAAAGACCATTTCGAAATAGACATTGTCGATCAACTGTTCGATCTATTTGCTAAGAAACTTGAAGAAAGTTGCTCAATCTTTGATCACGAAATTCGCAAAGATACTGACCTATTTGTTCTGCTCAGACGCGTCTGTTGAAGGATTGTTGTTTGGTTGATTTACTATCTAAACTGATATGCACTTATTTTGGTGACATTTCTTTTCTCTCAACTGTTGATTGTCTACATACTTGATCATATTCATGATATTCAACTCTCACGTAGAGCTGAGATTTTCTCAAGTCAACTTTCTTTGCTGGATTTGGGTTATCATTCTACTTGGCCATTATGCTTTGATCTAAAAGACTAGATTATAGTTTTCTCAAATAAATGGCTCATCGAGTCAAGTTTTCAGGAAAACCTACTCGTCAGCTGATGTTTTGGCTTCTTTACAATCTCATCCTCAAAAGTGAACGACAGCTATTCTTATATATCCTCGAGGGACTTACCATGAGACATTTGGGCGAAAGTTGCTTTCGATTGTGTAGGTATGTCTAGTTCAAATTGGTTCGTGCAAGTCTTAATCCATCGGTGTAAACACATACAGTTTTGATATAATGGTGAACTTTACACCAAAATAGTTATTTGAGTTGATAATTCAAATTTGTACTCAAGTTATAGGAATTTATACCAGAAGTTATATAAGAATTACATCAACCAGTTTGAACGAGTCAGAATTCAACTTGTCAGGCATGTTTCCCTTAGTTATCTGACTGCACTAATCTTTGTGAAGTATAGAGTATAAATTGCATCTTCTTGACCGTTAGACAATGATTTATGCTGTTTTATGCTCCGGAAATTTACTTGCTCCTTTTCTTCTCAGTCTTCATAAACAGAGTTAGTAGTAATGTATTTGGTAACGTTTTTTATTTCTCTTTTTGGCTATCTAAATTTGGTCAAAGTCATCCAAGACAGTATGCTCAAAACTAAGCGAAACATTTCATCAAAAGTTGATTTGTTGTAGCTTGTCCTGAATTTCCATTTTGAATTTGCTAAGGGAAATATTATTTGCACTCCATTTTTTATTATTTATACTCTCACTGTTTTTTTTATCAGATAATCTAGTAAATGAAAATTATATAATTAAAATAATAATGAAAATGTGATTAACAAAAATAGGAGTGTAAATAACATTTTCCTTTTCTAAGGCCTTGTTTGGATTGCCGTTTTTCGCTGAAAATTTACGTCATTTTCCGTGATCACATTTTCCTATTACCTTTTTCCCTCACATACATCAAACCGCTACAGTAATTTTTTCATGAAAAATGACGGAAAATGCAATCCAAACGAGGCCTAAATATTTCTAGACAACGCTCCAAACTGACTGTCCTTCTCAAGATCTTTCCTAGAACCTTGTGTTGACAGAAGTAATTCTTAAATGTCCACTTGGTTTGACCCCATAAATTGTGCAATTAACACAAGCTGGCTTAGTTGGTAAGGACCGGTAATTTCCTTATAAAAGCTCATTTATTTGAATTTCGTTGTCGATGTGAGAACTGTGTTGATGGACGATCCGTAAAAGCCTTTATAAATGACATGTGATTCTGGAAGCATACTTTGACGCATGGTACTGACTGAAGCCGAACTCACCTAAACTTTTTTTCATCGAAAAAAAATGTCTGCATTACTTTCACCAGCCGCCTAGTGGCCTACTAATGCCTGCAGTTACCCTTGAGGTGCCGGTCAATTAAGTACAATTACTAGTCCAGTGCGCGATTTGCTCTAGATGGCGTAGTTTTAATTTTTAAATGGGTTATTATTACTTTACCCCCTTAAACTATATCACTATTATCAGTTTACCCCCTAACGTTATCTTTTAATTACTTTACCCTCATAAGTAATTCAACTCAATATGTTAAGAAATTTTGGACAAAAATACCCTTTTATTTTATAGCATTACTACAATGTTATTATCAATTTATTCGTTTAGATTATAGTGATACAATCACTTTAGTTCCTAACATTATTTTCTAGGCATTTTACCTCATCGTTAATCTAACTAGTATGGTCAAAAATTTTAAATATATTTACCCTTTGATATATAATTAAAAATAAAAAAGTTGGAATGGTTATTCTTTTTTTTTCACTTTGAGAGATTGAAAAACATAAAAAATAAAAGTTTCTCAAGTTCTTTTTTTTCACACTTATTAATACTAGGAAAAGAAAAAGAGATAGAAAAGAAGAAGAAAGAAAATTAGATTTTGCAAAGAAAGAAAATAAAGAAAAGTCTAATATTATTATATTGCATTAAGGTTGTCGGGATTAGAATTGGAATTTGGTAGTAAACAGAAAAGTGAAATAATTTTAAAATAATAAAAGTATTTAATTCTTTCTTATTTTTAATTTTTAAAAAAAGAATTGAACTCTCTCCCTCTCCCCCTCCCCCTCTCCATCTTTCTATTCTTTTTTGATATTAATAAGATTGCCAAGAAGAAATAAATTAATATTTTGACTTTTTTCCTTGATACTAAAAAGGAGAAGAGCTCTCTAAATTGTTTATTATTTTTATTATGCAAAGAGGAAGGTATTTTCTTCTAAAGTTTTTTAACTTACTAAGTTGGTTTAATGGTAGGATAAATTGTCTAAAAAATAACTCTATGGGGTAAATTGATAATGAGACTATAGTTTATGGGGGTAAAGTGATAATAATTTTAAGGGTTAAGCATGTCTTTTTATTTTAATTATGGGTTAATCACATTTTATCCCCTTAAAGAATACCCCATTTCTCAGTTTAGCCCCTAACCTTTAATTTTGTTCACTTAACCCCCTTTAGGACAACATTGCCCTTATATTATTTTGACTTTTCATTTACCTTGTTTTCCTTTCTTTTATTTATTTTTCTCTTTCTTCTTTATTTAATTCTTCCTCTTTCCCATAAAATCTTCACCTTAATAATTGAAATTAAAAAAGAGGAATTGCAGAGATCTATCTTCTCCTTAAATGATTAAAAAAATATTCAAATTACTTTCCTAAAATACAATTTTTTTAGCCTTTCAATTCTTTTAAGATGAAATTGTGACCTGATTAATAATCATCAATTGAAATTTGTGACACGTGGCATCATACAAAAAATCAAAATTAGTTTTTGATGCCTTTTAAACCTTTATCCAGAAATATGCAATTACAAACTGAAAACAAAAATTTTCGTTGAAATGGAATTTCTATTGGGAAGGATGAAAGAGAGAAGAAAGAGAAAAAGAAATAAAAGAAAGGAAAATAATTTCATCTTATGATATTTTCTTGAAAATAAAATGAGAAACTAGAAAGGAAAGAGGAAAATCCAAAATTAAAAGAGTTGAAAGGTTAAAAAAATTGTATTTTAGGAAAGTGATTTGAATTTTTTTTAATCATTTAAGGAGAAGATAGATCTCTGCAATTCCTCTTTTTTAATTTCAATCATTAAGGTGAAGATTTTTGTGGGAAAGAGGAAGAATTAAATAAAGAAGAAAGAGAAAAAGAAATAAAAGAAAGGAAAACAAGGTAAATGAAAAGTCAAAATAATGCAAGGGTAATTTTGTCCTAAAGGGGGTTAAGTGAACAAAATTAAAGGTTAGGGGTTAAACTAAGAAATGGGGTATTCTTTAAGGGGATAAAATGTGATTAACCGCTCTAAATATTGCATCATTTGCTCGAGGTTAGGTTTTTGTCCCTTTCCACGTGCTTTTAATTTTGCTTATAAATAAAATTTAGAGCCAACATCCCTCATTTATATAGTTTTGCCAAAAGAAAAAAAAACTCTAACCTAGAGCATTAGTTGCTGTATGTCTATCAGTATTAATTTTCAGATTGTCAACCGTAGGTACGTTTAAATATTCAGGCAACAAATATTGAAAATGGGAGTTGATAATGCCACAACTTTAATGTTAATGTCATAGAAATTCTTGCTTTATTGTCCACATTACCCTTCAGGAGTGAAAACTTTTTAAACAATTTTTTTATACACCTTCAGTGTAAGGATTGTTTTATACCAACTAAATCATGTCACGTAACATAAATTCAAATTTAAAATTTAAATTATGCACATACGACATATATTTAAAGCTGCTAATGTAAAAAATCAATACATTATCAATGTATAGAACTTTTTTATGATGCCCTTTTTTATGGGTTCCACTTCTATTCCTGTCTTTCTTCCTTTCTCACTAATCCATCCTTTTTTCCGAAGTTGGCAGGAAAATACAGCAATTATTGCTTGTGAACTGCAAACAAAGCAGCTGTCGTATCCTCTTTCATAACTTTTTCAGATGGATGATTCTATGGAACTGTACGGGGTGTTCTACAGTAGGGAAAACCTGATGCAGCTGTCTAGAAGTGGTAATCGGGTCAAAAATGGATTGGCGGATCAAGTCAAGATCCAGGTATAACAGGAGGCCCACTGACTCGAACACAACCCATCAACCTGCGATGGGTCAACATGCTTGACTTGAACGTGAAATTTTCAGGTTGGCGGGTCACCTGATATGACTCAAAATATGATTCCAATTTACTAATCTACCTCTATAATTTCTAACAGAACCAATTCTGCACAAAACTAATTACATAATCAAGTAATAAAAATCTCAATAAAACAATTCCAAACCAGATTTGAAATAAATTAAAATACAGTAAAAGTGTTTTATCCCTAACCAGATTTGAAATAAATTAAAACACTTTAAAAGTAGAAAATAATGTAATACATCATTTGTCCAAACATCACAATTCTAACTTCACACAAGCTAAACAAATTCATTTGGAGAAAAAAAATAATAACTTAGTTTAGTTAGATAAAATATTTTTTATATTTATTAAATTATTTTTAATTCATAAACGGGTTATGAGTTTAACCCTTAGGTGACCTGAACTCGAATGTTTTCTTTTCAGGTTCAACGGGTTTGACCCGATTTTGACTCAAATCCACAAAATATCAACCCAAACCTATTAATTTTGTATTACTTTTGTGTCGTGTTTTCAGGTCGTGGCAGAAATTGCCATCCCTAAACCTGTCGCATCATTACGTTTGTGATAGCACAACAATGCTGACTTGGATGTGGGGCAAGCTGTAGGAAATTCAAATGCCTGGCTAGACCATTGTTTTGAAAACCGGACTACACCCACCGATTCGACCAGTTGGATTGCGAGCCATTCATAGCTCCGATTTGGTTCATATTTTGGGTTGATTGGACTCAAAAACTAGATTGAATCATTTGAACTGTACGAACCATGCAAACCGGATTGAATTGTTGAAGCGATTTTTTTTTTGTTTTTGTCTATTAAATTGAAAAAAAAATTAAAAAAGAATAGGTTTCCTTAACCTTAAAGGCTAATTATTAAATGCCATATTCATTCACTTTCTTCTTATTTTTTGCCTCTTATCATGTTTGCATCTCTATTTTCTTGACTTCCTCCAAACTTCAAACTTCTTTTTTTTTTAAATTGCAATCTCTAAATCTCAAAAATTGAATTAAAATTTAAACTCACAATGTCTAATTCCCGTAGATATGAATTTTGTATAATTTTAGAATATTGTGGTATTTTGGGTCGGATTTAAGATTTTTTTTTGGTAGATGCAATTGAAATTGAAATGAAATTTATTTGTTTCAACTTATAATTTTAAAAAATTATTTGTTAAAATCCAAGTTCTTTGAAAATATTAAACTTTTCATCATATGAAGTTTTAAATTAGTCCATCACATGTTTTATTTTGTGCATATATATTTATATAAATTATTTTTTTAGAAAATTTATTGAACCAAGATTGAATCGATACAACCGATTAAATTTCGACTCAAACACCCTATCGGTTCAATTAACGGTCTAAATTTCAAAACATTGGGCCAGACAAAAGAGTGATGGTATAAGGGGTCCGCTAAATCTATTTTCATGTGACCAATTGTTTTGAATTATATGATAAGGATAAAAACTTGTGTAACCTCGGCCTAAGCCTACGAGCCAACTTGTAGATCGAGCAATGAAAAATTTGCCACGTCTTCAAAACTTTTTTTTTTTCATTAATATCTTTAGAAGCTCTTAAGCATTCTGCTCTTCGTATGTTTCTTGAACATGGAAGAAACTCTTTGCTTAGACGTAGGTTGCAAACTTGGGTGCAGATCTGGGTTTTCTGCAAACCTTATGAGCTTAACAACAAAACATTGAAATTTAAATCTTATATTTTTTTAGAAAGAAGGGAAGAAGATACTGAGAACGAGAACGAAAATGAAGGCCGTGGGTGGTTCTCAACAGTAGTGCTGGTGATGGCAAAAAGGGAAGGGAAATGAGCGAAATCATGGGTGGGCGAATGGGTGGAGGTAAGCAAGTGTTGATAATGGTGGTGGTGATGAGTTGGCTGGGCGGTGGATGGTGGGAAGTACAAGCACTTCTACTGGGGATTGAGGGCCATTCGGGATTGAGATAATTTATTGAAAAATACTTTTTCAATAAAATTTTTAATAAAACTACTTATTAAGTGCTTAAGTGCTTTTAAATATAGTGTTTGAACATATAGTTCAATAAGTACTTATTATACTAGATAATATGTTATTTGAAAATTTTTAAATGTATTTATCTATTTATTTAGTTTATAATATAGGATGAAATGATTAAATTTATTGTTTTATTTTTTAAATCATAAAAATTACTCTAAAAACACCAAATTTGAGTTTTTGCTAAAAGTGATTTTAACACCAAAATCTCCACTCATAATTTCATGTGATAATGTTTACCAAACGCATTAATAGTGCTTTTAATGCTAAAAGTGCTTTTTTTTTACTAAAAACACCACAACCCCAAATGGATCTGAGAAGTGGAGTTGAGAAGTCTCAGGAAGCATACTAATCTGTTGGAGAAGTTGAACAAAGCGTGAGTTGTGTTTGAGGGAGTATTTTGATTTTTGAAGTAAAAAAAAATTCAGTTTAATGATGTGTGTCACTCCCTATTTTTTTTAAAAAAATAAAATTACGGGTTTATAAAATGAATTTTTGATTAATTTTGAGTGAAAATGAGTTTTTTGATATTTAAAAAATAAATAAAAAATGGGCCTAAATGGGACTTAAAAGTGCGACGGTTTTGGCTCCAAAATAATAGTCTAAAAAGGTTTTTTTTAAGGAAAATAGGAATCGCCACTTGGTATTGAATTAAAGTGTACCAAGTCACCTAAAATGAATTTTTTAAAAAAAGTAGAAAAAACCCTTTTTAAAACGACTTCAAATCTACGAAAATTAAGAGAAAAGAGCTCGAGAGTCACGGTTGAAGAAAGGGATGGCAAAGATAAAATTCAAGACATCCTTTCAACCTAACCAATGTTAGTTGCGTGATTTAGTCAAAAAATTTTCTTATTTTAACCTAAAAAATTTATCACATTAGATGTCACTATATGAATGTAAACCTAGACCTAATGTATATCGGAAGGGTCAATATGTCTCTTCAAATTTTAGTTGGTACAAATCGCATTAAATTGCGATACCCAAAAGTGACCCTTTGAAGAGGTCACGAGTATGCAAAATATGAGATTCAAAGAAAAGAAAAGAAAATAATAATTATACAAATATACATGATCTAAAAGAATGCATCATAACGAGTGCGGGAGGGGGGGCTAAAATTCGTGACTCAATTTTCCCTTTTATAGAGGGAACATGAGCGTGCTAAGACTTAAGAGACCATACTCGTCCATATCCCATATTTAAAGGGTTAATTCTCCTAATTTTTGGCCAAACAAATGAACTAACCTATATCTAACTTTCCTTAAATGAAATGCAAATCTAATGTCATGTTTTATACATGGGGATAGGGGATATTTATTAGGGCAAATATCATGCAAAAGTGATATGGATCCTAAAAAGTGGGAAAATATGCATGAAATGTAGTGATTTGTTACACGAGCATGATCTAATTCGTGGACGGTTTTTAAGGATCTAGCGTTGGACTAAGTGAGAATTCGGAAAAAAGGGCCACAACTAGCATTGGACTAATGTGGTGACGTCATGCATTTATTATAATCCCATAAGTCATATAAAACATAATAAAAGCAGATAAACACATAAATTACATATAGCACATAGCACATAAGCATGATATTTAGGTACAAAGATCCTAAAAAAGCGAGTAAACACATAAACACACAAGCATGCAAACAAATAAAATCGAATAAAGACCTAACTATTACATTTGGGGACCCTAACTATAATTTAAAAGGGGAGCGAATGAAATGAAATAAAATAATAACCTAACTATTACAATTTGGCATTTAATCGCCTTTCAAATAATCAAAAATTAAATTAAGATAAATATACAAAATTAAAACAAATAAAGTGAATAAATAACTAGATGAGATAAAAAAAACATTCAAAAGAGCATGCCATTACACACAAAAAGTCACATAGGAGCATCTAGGATCAAGTAAAATCAAAATAAAGGAGTAGAGTGTACCTCCCTTAAATTGGTGAGCTAATGAAATGAAATTTCCCTTATTTAGCTTCTAATCACAAAGAAAATGATTAAGGTACCACTTTAATTAACAAATAATCATAAGAGATGAAAATAAACATGAAATTGAATAATTAAACCATTTAAATGAAAGTAAATAACCCATATTCAAGAAATTAAAACAAGTAAGGACCTAATTGAAACAATTATAGAAGTTTGAGGGGTCAAATTATTATTATTTCAAATATTAAGAGTCTAAATTAAAATAAAATAAAATTAAGCGCTTAAGATGAAGCCTACCAAAACAAAATGCTAACATTCATAAAAATAAATCAAAATCCTCTCATCAAACCCCAAAACAAAAATACTACCCAAATTTTAATTATTTTACTAGTAAAATCCAAATAAAAACTATAAATCTATCAAAAATTATTAAACCTCAAATTTCATCCTAAAATTCATAAATAATCTGTCCAAAAATCACATTAGAGCATACCAAAGAAAATAGAATTTTAAAAGGATAAAATTGATTAATGTTTCCAATTTATGGGCCATAATAGAATTATGTAAAACTACGGGGGTCAAAATGCAATTTCAGAAACTTTTCATGCAAAAGCTTCGAAGAAGCTATTCTTCTTCTTTGCTCGTTTCTTCCTTCTGCAATTTTGCAGCCTATTCAACTGAGGTATCTTATGCAATCTCAAACCAAGCCAGCAAACTCATTAACCCAACCCATTAAACTTCAAAACACTTTGATTAACACAACACAAAATGCAGGAGACAAGTCATTGAAGATCAAACGAAGAACAAAAATGAAAAAACATGCAATCAACCGATAACAAAACCAGTTTTCTGGTGAATCCAAGATGGGTTTGTCAAAAGCTAACACCTTTCAGCCAAACCATTGAACTATAAAGTTTCAAACCATCCTAATCCTTTGACAATTTCAAGTCATCAAAAGCCACTTTCTCCAAAATCATTAGGAACCATGCGAAAAGAAAACAAAATCCAAGAAACCCATTTATGAAAGAGAAAGCTCACGCAAATGGCCCCAAGATCTCATGAAAAGTGTTAAATCAACTGATAAGAGAAGTTATTGTTACCCATAAATGATTGAGACGCCGAATCTATGCGAGAAAAACCAAATGCAATTCACCAAAAGTTCCGTCGCAGGCTTCCCAGGGTTGACGATCTCGTGATTTGGAGCTCTAATTCGAAGGAGTTAACGGTGTTTTTTGGAGAAAAGTCAAGAGAAATTCTGTTTCCCTACACCTTTATATAATTTATAAATAAAGAACTAGCTTAAATGGTTAAAATCGAAGCAAGAATATGGATCCAAAGAGGGCCGCTGCATCAACCCGGTACCAAAATTTTCCAGAAACTTTTCTGCTCTCGTCTCTCTCTTTTTCCTCTCAGATTTCTCTCTCTTTTGCTGTTTTTTCTTCCTTCAGCCGCCTCTCCCCTTTCTTGCTCTCCCTGGAACCTCCTTTTTCCCTCCTCTCTCTTTCTCTTCTCCCTTTCTTTTTTCTCCTTTCCCTTCTTTTTCTTCCCAGCCGAAACCCTTTTTTCTTCCTCTTTCTCTTGCCCGAAGTTCCTTCTTTCTTCCTCCCCAGATTCCCTCCTCTTACTCGAAGCCTCTGGTTTCTCCTCTCTCGGTCTGCTTCTCCCTTTCTTTTTTCTTTTCTTTCTTTGCCCGAAGTTCTCCTCCCAATCTCTTTCACTTCCTCCCTTTCCTTGCTTCCTCTCTTGATCCTCAGCCGTCACCTCCTCTCCACCTCTCCCTCTCTCGGTCTCTCTCCCTTAGTTTTTTCCTTTTTCTCTCTGCCTTGCCTGCAGCTCCTCTCCCTCTTTTCTTTCTTTTCTTCTTGTTTTTCTGTTCCGTCTTTTTTTTTTCCTCCTCCAGCCAACCCTCCTTGTTTTTTCCTTGCTCTTTCCCGTAGCCTTTTTCCCTTGTTTCTTTCTTTTTTTTTCTCAGCTTTTTCTCCAAATTTCTCTCAAATCAACAAGTGTCCTGCCACCTAACCTAGCATGTGTTGTAGTGTCAAAAAAAGGACACTTGTCTAATGCCTACCCGTCCCACTTAACTAGTTTGCATGACCTCCACCTATTTTCTTTTAATTTGTTATTTTTGTTTTTCAAAACAAGTTTAGGGTAACCAAAAAAAACGTTAAATGCATCACTAATTTTCATTTTATTTTCAAGCACTTGAATTTAAAAAGATTAAAACAAATTTTTGTGAGAATTTCTTTTTATTTCAGAAATTTAATGCAAAAATGTCTTAAAAAGAAAAATGATGAACTTAATTTACTAAAATAAGCAAAAAAATAAACACCAACTATCATTTTGCAAACTTAATCAACTAAAATAAAATAAAATAAAAACAAGAATAAATAATAAAAATAAATCTAAAATTAAAATTTTGATATCTACGATGTGAAGGATTCTGCACCACCCGGTCTACAAGTGGGAACATACATCGAATCTATCCAAAATTTTGCCTATGAATTGTAATTCTTTTGTCTGGTGTGAGGAACTTGGAACGTAATATATAACATTGGATCCAGGGGACGGAAAATTAAATAAGGGAATGAAATTTATTGTAATAATGTTTGTTGCACATTTTTTGACCAATTTCTAGCCTCCACATATGAGAAGGGATGTCAGAACGTATTGTAGAGCGATGTGGAATTTGTCATCGTGCCAAATCAAGGGTTAATCATTCGATTTGTCAGTTCAACATAGGATTGTTTATCAAAGCAAAACATTTGTTTGGATAGTGAATTATTTGTCAAAAATTATTTACTTGCATCATCAACATACGTTGTAACCACATTTTTATCTCACATACATCATTTTAAAAAGTGCTATTGTGTGACGACTGGAAAATTCGCTCATATTTTCTTAAAAATTTCCTCTTATTTTGATTAAATTACTTTATAATATCTTTACTACTCATTTACTTCCTCAATAATTGTAATGAATAAGAGATTTAAGAGTTTTACCCTTAGTTTTATAGTTCGGGTAAATTAGGATTTTCACGTATTTTGGTAGTGTGATTAATTGTGGAGGTGTGTGTACTAAATTTGGTGGCTAAGAGTGAGTTTTAGATAAGAGAAAGTGTGTAATTAGAAGTACTAATAATAAATTAGTAAATCATAAGTGAAAACCTTAGTACGGACGAATTAATGAAAAACGGTTCGAACCGACGTGCACCGTTTGCTGCCGATTGAGTGCGCCACTTGAACACCACTTTATTACCTTAATCTCCTTGCTTTGGTTTCAGAAATATCAACCCTAAAATATCCTAGAGGTGGCCAAAAATTTTGACCAAAGAAAGAGAAAAAGAAGAAAAATTTTGAGATTTAACCATGCGGCGACACTTGGCGGAAATCTACCCAACTTTGACTAAACCAATTTTCTTTCTTCTTACCTTTCTCTTGGCTTCCATTCTACTCCATTTCCTTCTTATTGGCCGAGCTTCAAGAGAGAAAAACAAACAAGAGAGAAACTAGAAACTTCCACCTTGAATCAAGCTTGTTTAAGCGGAATCGACGAAACTAAACCGATTAACCTTTCCTTTTGGTGCTTGGAAGACTTGGGGTGCCGAAAGTTTGGGGAGAAAGTGGTTTGTTTCTCACTTACAAGGGGCTTTGGGAAGGTATCATGCTTGAAATTGCGTTATTTTTGTTAATTTTGCTAAAGTTGGGGATAGAAGTTCTTAATATTAGATTTTGATGGTTGAATTCCTAGTTGTGATGATATAGTGGAATGTTTAGCTAGGGTTTGCAATTTTCAGCCTTGATTATTGTTGTTTACCTAGTAATTTATGGTATTGAGCTAGGAAATGAATGTGGTGAAGTGTTTGGATATGAATTTCTAGAGTAAAAGTTCAATTTCAGCAATTATAGTGATTCTACCTGTTTTGGAACCAAACTGACCTGCATATTCGTCCATGATAAAGGCCGAATCAGGTCTGGCTCAAAACATGAAAGTTGTAGGGAATTGAGTGAAATAGCTTCCTGTAAAATTTCAGCTCAATCAGAGTACTGTAGCATATGCAATGACTAAAATACCCCTGACTGCCCAAATGCCTGTTTAACAGACTGTTTTCTCTGAGATTTCACATTTTTGACTTTGAAAATGCACGAACTCGGTGTTGATGTCTTCATAGGAAATGTAGGTCTCTATCTTAACTTCGAAATGCCATAAAATTTACCGCAATCCGATAAGTGTAGCTTTAGCTGTGACCAAAACGCCGAAAGATGTCAAACCTGTTACTTAGCCATTCGTCTTTTAAATTGGTTTCCAACTTTGATTTTGATGGTTGCATTGCTAGAATTGCCTTGTGTTTGGATGACATTGAACCTAGTTGAAGGGCTATTGTGTTAAGATTGCTTATGTGTAAATTTGGGCTGAGTTGAGGAAAATAATGAAGCCATAAATGGCTGGAAAATAGCTAAATACAAAGGGTATGCCGCCCAAATTTTCACTCTAGGGTTAAGCATGTGTACTCGGGACTTGAGCGAAGATTTGAGGTTGAATTGAATTTGGATTGTCTATGCTATTCGAGTCTTCTTTTATAGAGATATATAAATTAAAATTTGGCCGAAACTTGTACCCTTGGAAAAATGAAAGTAGCGACCCTTACGATTTTCCTCGATTTGTCATATCAAGTGTGACTTCCAAAGTATATATCATTTCTCTATCGAAACTAAAAGAGTGAGCATGAGTTTTCTAGAGTTTGATAAACCATATGACCACCACTTAAACAAGTTTCATTTAGTTGATTTTCTTGAAGCGAAACTCCTATGTTTCGAACTCTAGAGAGTTTTTAAAATCTTAAATGATATTTTATCGCAGATTTGGACTCCAACCAAGGAGTTGAACCTGAACGTGATTTTGAAAGGCACTAGACCTTTGGTGAGTGCTTCCAAATACGTGATTGAACTTGATACTTGATTAAATTCTTTACCAACGTGATCGGATAAGATTTACTTGATTGGTCGGGTAAGTGTGTACTTTATCGCACTTGATCTAACTCAACTAATCACTTGATATCTCATTCATGCTTGTACAAGTGACTTGATTTGCATTGACTTGTACTTGTGTTTGTACTTGTGCTTGATTTGTAAGTGCTGAGCGGCAGTATGTACCACACTCGATACCAGTGGGAGGTATCTCTCATTTCCGTCTCTGTTCTTTTCTCTTGACTAAGTCGATTGGTCATCGACTATATTGACTACTTGGGAACCCAAACCCCACTGGCTAGTTAATCGAGTCGAACTGGCAAGGACTTGGTCGATTAGATAACGAACCATGGGTCTCTTGTTTTGTCGAGTGGAGTGATACCTCCTCGACTAATCGATATAGTCGAGTATTACCACCAATGTTTAGTTGGTGTTTAGGCCCGGTAAGGGGTTGAATGGTGGACGGGTTGGTGTTAAGCGAAGCACCACTGGATTGGTTACTTTACTCGAAAGTTGACGGAGTGTCAACTACTACTTGATCAAGCTCTGGTGAAGTAACGGGAATTTGGCTCCTGAGAGCCATCTGTATCCTTATACTTTGATTGTTATTCGTAGTGTTATTGTTTTTTTTAGAAAAAGAATTTTACACTCGCTCATTTTAACATTTGCTACTTGAAGTGTTATTGCTCACTTTTATGGACTTGTTATGCTCGCTACTTTGCTTCTTTGATACGTGCACTTTTAAATAATGGTCAACTTGCTATTTGGAACCTCACTGGGCTTTTAGCTCATTCCACGCCATTTGTTTTCCTTACAGGGGGTACGAGCGAGGGCGTGAGACTAGTACAAGCTAGCATAGTCTAGTTTTTTTTGAAATTTTTGCGATTGTACTCGTACTAGTACTCGGTTAGGGGTGAATGTATCTAGGATTCATATCTTTTGTTATAATTGGGATTGTACGAATGTTTGGAATAGAAATGAATGTACATGTACGTTCCAAGTTTGGGAACTGTTATTTCCTTTACTCTTGAGGTTGTAACCTATTTTATTTGAAATGAGTGAGTGAGTCATCGCGAGAGTTAGGCAGGCGGTCCGCTAAACCTTGGGGTACGCCCTAGGGGGAAGTGGGGTCATCACATGCTATATTTCTTTAAAAAAATTATCCCAAATAATTTATTATCCAAATACAATATAATTTATTTTAGGGTCCACTATGTTCCTTCTCATTTCTATTCCGACAACAGGACAACTAATACAAACGATCCATAGACTCCTTAAACGCTTTCTAATCTATTTATCACTCCCATTACATGTAGTCTTTTCATTTTCTCCTGGTGCTACAGTATCCATATCACACATTTTTCTTTTTAGACTAATACCTCAGTGATTGTTTTCACTACTAAATGAAGTAGCTAAAAATAAATGAGATAAAATGTCTAGTCTAATAATACTTTTGCTTAAAAAAATGTTATTATGCATATCTTTAACAAATTCATAGATAACTTATTAAATTAGTATGTAATAAAAATAATAACAAAGCGAATAAATCAACAGAGACATACCAAAATTTAAGTGATTTGGTCAAACGATCTACATCTAAAAGCACTAACTACTGAAAGAGAGCACAAAAATCTAGAAAAGTGTTCCTAAGCCTGAAAGTACTAAATGCTGAAAATGCAAGATGGTCCAAAAAAAAAGGACTTAAAGACCCAAAGGCTCAAATAGCCTACTAACTCACTCTTTTAGTTTGATATTTAATTTAAAAACCTTTCTTAATTTGTGAACTAAAGTTTTCAAAATCTCTCGAGTTGGTGCCTTTAACACATTTCAACTCAAATAAACCCACTATATTTATAACCACTCAAAGAAGAGATCTTTTGATAAAACTCGCAATATAGAATACAAAGGCAAACGCAACAACAAGATATAACTTAACAAGGGTTACAATAAAATTATTTTTAGTAAAAAAACAATTTTATTGTAACTCTTGTTAAGCTGTCTCTTTTAACATCACGTACTAATTTAATAAGTTACCAATAGATTTGTTCAGACATGTATGAGAACACATTAAAAAATATATATATTAAAACATGCATTTCAACTCTTCTATCTTTAGCTACTTTTTATTTGTTTCACCTTTATTACACAAATTTTTTATTTTATCATTTACAAAATTTGAAAAGAAAGATTATTTTTTTTAGCATCTACAATGCAAAAATAGGTCATAAAGGAATAACCAAAGTGATTAAGGTTAGCATACGCACTATAAAACATGAAATAACAAACGATGACTTATGAGTAACTATTTAAAATCCAAAGAGCAAATTGCGCAAAATATCACTAAACTATTGCGAGGTGCCGGTTCTGATCACTAAACTTTTTTATTAGCCAAAAATATCACTGAACTATTCCTTGAAGCTTTTACATAATCAATGGTTCCGTATCCGGCAAAGACATAAAGGAGATGGCTGATCTGAATGGCAGCACCGTCAAGACGATGATGACATTTGGTGAGGCAGTGAAGTACAAAAGCTCCCTAGATGCATTTGCTCAGATCTTGAAGAATGAGGGTGCAAGGTCTCTCTTCAAGGAAGCTGGTGCAAACATCTTACGTGCTGTTATTGGTGTTGGTGTGCTTGCTGGCTATGACAAACTGCAAATGCTTGTCTTTGGAAAGAAGTATGGATCTGGCGGTGCTTAAGAGTTGGTTTTTGTCCTCAAGATTTCAAAGATTAGGCAATGAGAAAATCTCCCGTCTCAGAGAAGTTTCAACCTATCCAATAAATCAGAGATTCCAAAATAGTTGGTAAACCCATCTCAGATTTGGGTACAAAATCACAAGAGTCTGATGAGTTAAAAGAGAGAAGGAGCTGCCTATATTGTTCAGGGGTCGTTTATGAGACAAACTTCAACCAAAAAACTAAACTGACAAATTTGCCCTTAAAAAATCAAGTTTGCAACTCATGTGATCCATCCCGACTAGCACTGTCGCGATTGCTTCACTCAGTACCGCGACATGAAAGCCATGGACCCAATTGAACTGTTAGGGATATTTCCAACTTGCAGCTTCGGGAACTTCTGTTTCAAGAAGTATTTGGCAATTGTTCACCCCAAAATAGAGGAGTTGTTATTCGGGCACTTGGAGCAGCGCCGCCTAGTTTTGGCCGGAAGCCACCCCGGGAGTCAATTTTATGGGGAGTTTTTGGGCCTTGCTAGGGCAGTTTGGCTGCTACATTTGCTAGCATTTTTTATGGACCCACTGCCTAGTCATTTTGAGGCTACTAAGGGAGCTGATTTCCATCTGCATTATATGGACAGTGTGGTGAGGGTTCTTGGTGGTGGACGAATGGGTGGTGGTGTGCCTCAGGTGGTGGGCTTCCCAGTGAGCCCTGGGTTTAAACTTGGAATGGGTCGCTAATTAAAGCCAGGGTATACCTCATTCCCAAGAACGGGTACTGAATTTGTACTACTATTTAGCCTAGTTAAAACTTAGAAGACATGGACTAGTGTCGCTGTGTCCGAATGGCATCGGGATTGTGCCGTTTGTTGTTGTTCTCCGATGAGCTTGGATTGAAGGTCGCCGCTGGACTTTGGTTGGGATCAAAAATGGGAGGGAAGGGGGGTTCCAATAGGAGGGGAGAAAAGAGAAGGCAGGGTGTAGGGGAAGAGAGAGGAGGGGAGGGAAGGAAGAGGGAGAAGGAGGAAGAAGAAGAAAAAAGGGAGAGGAAGGAGAGTGGAGGCGGAAGTGATGGCGGTGGGTGGCAATGTAGGTGATGGGTGGTTGTGGAAGAACGAGGGTATCAATTTTTTAACAGTTGCGTGGACAAAATTGCCCCTAAAAAAGTGACTTTTCGTCTCTCCTAACGGTATAAATACATAGAATGACTAAAACGTTACAGATTTACTAGTTTATTGACATTTTTGGCTAATAAAAAAGTTTAGTGATCAGAACTAGCACCTCACAATAGTTTAGTAACATTTCGCGCAATTTGCTCAAATCCAAATTCTAGTAATGTATTTTTTGCTTTTTTCCCCCTCCTAATTTTCTTGCATTAATTTATTTTGCTTGTTTTTCCATAATATAAAGAATTTTTCAAAAGTTGCATTTGTGAAATGCATACTTTCCAAAAGCTGCATTTAGGAAATGCAACATTTCGCGGACTTTTTTTTTTGCTCCACTTTATTTGTTTTATTCTACAATAGAAACATTGCATTTGCGAAATACAAGTTTTCGAGAAGCATTGCATTTTGCTATTATGTTTTTCACTCTTTGGGAAGAAGTTTGCCAAGTGACATTGTTTGGGATTTTTTTTTTCTTTTTGAAAACTAGCACTAATTGGGAAATTACTCCTGTATTTGCCTTTTCCCATCTCCGGACCAAATAATTTACAAACGGGAAAATGCACTTTTCATCTTCAATATTTAAGGTGTTAATTAATTTCGTCCCTAAAGTTTCATGTGAAATACATTTCATCCTCATAGTTTTATAATTTTGACCAATTTTGTCCCTAAAATTTATGTAGAACACATTTCATTCTCATAGTTTTATAAGATCTACCAATTGAGAATAATTAAATGGTTGTTTAACAATTTGAACATAATATCATTACATGTCCTATTCGTAATTGTATTATTAATACTTAATTCAGTTATTGATTAAATTACAGAAATAACAAGAAGTATTTTTGGATAGGAAACTATCACTTTTTTTAATGTGATATGATGTATTTGAGATAAAGCAAATAGATTGAAAGATAAATAGATAATTAAAAACTTGTATATGATGCAACAAAACAAAATTTGAACAGTGAGGTTGTTTCTTTTCCATGACTTCATTTTCTTTGGATCTTCTTGTTCGATTATGATCAAAAAGAGATTAATTGTGGCTAAAATTTTTTAGATTTATTTTTGTACTAAAATGAGAAATTGAATTAAGAAAAGATTTTTGACCTTTTTGTTGATCCAATGTTTTTTTTTCCTAATGGGCATGCCATGGTCAAGTGACGACATTTCATTCAAATTGTTTCACAATCCATCAATTGTCCTCAATCAGCCAAATTTACGAAACTATGAAGATGAAATGTGTTTTAGTGAACTTTAAGGATGAAATTAGTCAAAATTATAAAATTACAAGGATGCAATGTGTTTTGCATGAAACTTTAGGAACAAAATTGGTTGACACCTTAAACATTAGAGATGAAAAATGCAATTTTCCCATTTACAAACTGATCCTTAATGCTTTTGGACTCATCACTTATAAAGTTGGAAAATTTACCAAATTGATCCTTAACATTTACACAAAAAATTTTTTGAATCCCTAATATTTAAAATCAGTCAGAATAGTCCCTAACATATAAATTATGAGCCAGTCTGATCCTAGTTCTCGTATTTGCTCATTTTTCCGGTTAAAAATAACACACCTCTCTCACATGAGCATAATTTCAAGGGCAAAATCGAAAACATTGGTTAATCCATAGTTTTTCATCCCTCAAACTCTTACGCAGCTTCTTCAATTGGTTCTCACTTCTCAGTCTACTGCTACTATGACATCACAGAAATCGACGGCGTCAACACCAATGAATTCTACAATGCCGTCCAGCTGTACCTCAGCAGCTCCGCTTCCATCACCGGCAACCGCCTGAGCCTCACTCGCTGGCTCAACTCCACCTCAGGCTATCCAACAATGACCGCCTCATGGACAACTACAAGGGCGTGACGGTTCTGTGGGAACACAGTCACGCAGAGACAAGCCCAGACATTTTCTTGGCGGCCGTTGCCCGAAGAAAAGCGGGGCTTCACTTTGCGCGTGAAGAAGAAGGATAAGTCGGTTATTTTGGGAT
This sequence comes from Coffea humblotiana, assembly GCA_023065735.1. Lineage (NCBI taxonomy): Eukaryota > Viridiplantae > Streptophyta > Magnoliopsida > Gentianales > Rubiaceae > Coffea > Coffea humblotiana. The sequence continues at coordinate 7,084,473 of CM041208.1, read as the reverse complement.
CTTACCTAGTTTTTGTCGTGGAAAAAGCTAGCGAAATACGTAGGAATAATCAAGACCGGTTGCTTTACACCAATTCACGTGGAGGGTCACTTGATTCCCGAGGCCATCCTTGGGAGTCCATACCCTTTAAGCATCCTAGCACTTTTGACACGCTAGCTATGGATCCGATCAAAAAGGCCGAAATCATGGCTGATCTTAAAGATTTTGCTAATGGGGAAGCATTTTATCAGAGGATTGGCCGGGCTTGGAAGAGGGGATATTTGTTGTACGGACAACCTGGGACGGGGAAGTCTAGCATAATTGCTGCAATGGCTAATTTCTTGGGGTATGACATTTACAATCTTGAGTTGACTGAGGCGCATACCAATTCGGAGCTGAGGAAATTGTTGATGAAAACCAGTTCAAAATCCATTATTGTGATTGAAGATATTGATTGTTCAATTAATTTGACTAATAGGAAGAAGAGCAGAGGTGCTGCTAATTCTGGCGGAGAAGTGGGTGGTCCGATTTTATCCTTGAAATATTGAAATATGTTCATGTGAAGAGTAAATACGAGCACTAAAATTAAACTGACTCATAATTCATAATTTATTTGTTAGGGAGTATTTTAATTGATTTTAAATATTAAGAACTAAAAAATTTTTTTTGTGAAAATGTTAAGTATCAATTTGACAAATTTCCTATATAGTTTACACTTCTACTCCACGGCCCCACGTTGTTGTCCTCAGATTTTCATTCTTTTATTCCCATCAATGCCAGGAGGGTTCCGCTGGCACAGAAGCTATCGGACCACGTGTTTTCGTATTTCGATGCCTGCACGCCCTTGTCCTCAATCTCACAAGCCCACGTTGTTGTCCTCAGATTTTCATTCTTTTATTCCCATCAATGCCAGGAGAGTTCCGCTGGCACAGAAGCTATCGGACCACGTGTTTCCGTATTTCGATGCATGCACGCCCTTGTCCTCAATTTCACAACTCATTTGCAAAGTGGAGTTAATCTTTTTTATTAGGGATAATTGCAGAAACCTCCCCTGAGGTTTCTGATATTTGCACTGACCTCATCTGTGATTTGAAATATTACACCGACCTCCCCTAAGGTTACAAATCCTTTGCAAATTTAGTCCAAACGATTAAAATATTATTTTAGAGAGTGAAATTAGAATTTTGTACCAGATTTGCCCTTTTGCTACATGTCCAATGAATGACAAAGTACTATAAATCAATTAATAATTAATAAACTTTAAGGAGTATAATTTATGGGCAAACACGCATTACTCATTTAAAATACCGGCTTTTTACGGGTATTTTACTTTCAAACATTTAATTTGTGATAAATATATCAATATTTGTAAGTAAAATTCAAAAAGTGTTACAGTAATATTCTTGCAAAAAGGAAATCGGTAGGTTATTTATTTAATATAAATTAAATATTTTTTTTTAAAAAAAAGAAATGGCCCATAAAGTATTAATTTTTATGGCTTTCATCCTTTACATGAGTAAAGTATTCACTCTTTATATGCATTTTATTCATTTAATTTATGTTAAATATATAAATATTTGTAACTAAAATTGAAAAAGTGTTATATTAATATTTTTACAGAAGAAAGATTAGTAGGTTTTGTATTTTACAAAAATTAAATATTTGAAAGTAAATACAAATCTGTATTTGAGCGTAAATATTTGTATTAAATTAAATGTTTGAAAGTAAAATACCCGTAAAGAACGGGTACTTTAAATAGTTATCGGCTCTTTATGGGCAAACATGCATTACTTATTTAAAGTACCAGCTTTTTACGGGTATTTACTTTCAAACATTTAATTTATGATAAATATATCAATGTTTGTAAGTAAAATTTAAAAAGTGTTACAGTAATATTCTTGAAAAAAGGAAATCGGTAGGTTATTTATTTAATATAAATTAAATATTTTTTTTAAAAAAAGAAATGACCCATAAAGTATTAATTCTTTATGGCTTTCATCTATTACATGAGTAAAGTATTGGCTCTTTATGAGCATTTTATTCTGAATCATTTAATTTATGTTAAATACATAAATGTTTGTAACTAAAATTGAAAAAGTGTTATATTAATATTTTTACGGAAGAGAGATTGGTAGTTTTTATATTTAACAAATATTAAATATTTAAAAGTAAATACAAATCTGTATTTGAGCGTAAATATTTGTATTAAATTAAATGTTTGAAAGTAAAATACCCATAAAGAGTCGATACTTTAAATAGGTAATGCATATTTGCTTATAAACTATATTTCTTAAAGTTTATTAATTGTTAATTGATTTGTAATACTTTGTCATTCATTGGACATATAGTACAAAGGACAAATTTGATAAAAAAAATTCTAATTTCACTCCCTAAAACAATATTTTAAGTGTTTGGACTAAATTTGTAAAGGATTAGTAATCTCAGGGGAGGTCAGTGTAATTTTTCAAACCACATGGGAGGTAAGTGCAAATGTCAGAAACCTCAAAAGAGGTTTCTGCAATTATCCCTTTTTATTATTATTATTATTTCACAACTAGCATGCCAAATAATACAACTGCATTTTTAAAAAAAAAATAATACAACTGCTTTTAAGTTTAGAACTGAAATATATAATCATTCACTCAAACTTAGACAAATATATAATATTGTCATACAAACCCAAGTCCAACAATGCAAATAAAATTTATTTTCTAACAAGCACAGAACACTTTGGTTGCTTTTATCCAGTCTAGCTTAATGCTGTAGCTTGTTCAAAGCTACGATAGGAATATTACTGCAAGGTCATCTTAATTATGGTTCTTGAGCCTGCGCAAGATTAAATGAGCGCCATACTGAGGCTGCACGGTGACACGTCTAATCGGGGCATGGACATAAGATGGAGAGAGCTCTGAGGAAAGGGTACGTAGAATTATTGCGATAGCCATTTTTATCGAGTACAGTGCAAAGTTATTCCCAATGCACATCCTTGGCCCGAAGCTGAAGGGAAAATAAGCACCCTGGATTTTTGTTGCCTTCATAACCCCTTCAGAAAATCTCTCTGGTTTGAATTCCAAGACATCATCACCCCATAATTCGGGGTCATAATGGAACAGAATTTGTGGCATCATGACCTGTACTCCAGCTGGAATCAAATACTTCCCAAGTTGTGTATCTTCGGAAGCCACTTTGGAGAGCTCAGCTAGTGGCGGATATAACCGTAGAACCTCGTTCAAGATCATAGATACCTATGTACGAGTAATACAATTGAGTGGCCAGAAAATACTATACATCAAGAAAGAAAATAAAAATCAAGAAATTTCATAAAGTTTTTCTAATAGGTGCCTATTATCTTCCCAATCTAGCGCCCAAAACTTCTGCATGATTTAGGAACTTGAAGGGAGACTTACAATTTTCAGGTGGTTTAAACCATCATAGTCCGGCATTTTGTCCCCAAAAACTTGGAGAACTTCTTCTCTTGCACGGTCCTGCCACTCAGTGTGCTTACTCAAGAGGACGAGTGTCCAGAGGACCAAAGTTGAGCTGGTGTCCTGCCCTGCCCAATAGAACAATTTGCACACAGCATAGATATCTTCAATGCTCAATCCTGCACTTTTTGGTTGCCCTGCAGCTTGATCTCATTGAGATTGGATTCCAACAATAACCCCACGAAGTCAGCACCACCTGATTCTCCTGCCTGCATTGCCTTCAACTTTCTATTGATGATGTCTGTAATCTTAACTCTTAATTCTCTGTCTAATGCTCTCATCCTGAGATTGCTCTTAGTTGGCAGAAACCTTTAGCAGCAAATTCAAACACAAGACTAATTAGCTAATAAATCAGATAATAGTTCAGTACAACATGTGGATCGATTTTCTGATTCTTGACTTTATTCCATTGTTTGATTGATTACTGCTTGTTAATTTACTCATTTACTTAACTTTATTCTTAATTTGGTCATTTACTTTTATTCTTAACATTGATTAAATGAACTTAATGAGTTCGCAAATCTAGTTTATACATACATATATATGCGTGAACATGTGTTAGTATATATGTATGTGCATATTGGCATAGCCATGTTCCAATATCGGATTAACTTGGGGCAGACTTGGACAGTTTCTCCTTTACCATCCATTTTGTCTAGACATGCTTTTAAGATTATATACGTAAAGGCAGGTTTACTAGTTATACTTTTCAAATTGATAATATCTACACAAAAATTCCATTATAGCAAATGAGTTTCTTCATAAGGTACTTATTAATTAATAGGAACATAATATTAATTAAATTTTTTTTCCTGCATGAAGTTGATAATTAAATTTTTAAAAAATAAAATAAAATATTAAAAAAAAGAGGCTCAAGGAACAAGGCATGCATTTTGTGTACGTTATATTTATAAAGAAAAAAAATTTTGGTTAAGGGTAAACTTTACCTCTTTCCTGGAAAGTAAACTGAGTTTACTTTTTCCCACGTATGATTGGCAAGTTCTTTCAGAAGCCCGACAATCTTTTTTCCTTCTTCGCCGCCAATCCCAAAGAGTGATGTTGAAATTGAAGTTGCTGAAATCGATTCAGCTCCAGGCCACACGTCCACCTCTGCTGCACCCCCCTCAGGAATCACACTAGTCCATTTGTTAACCGCATCGATGCAGCTCGATTGAAACAGTGGTAACATGCTCTATAAAACAGGAAACAATTAAAGGGGTCATATCAACTACTAACCGGTGCATGCAGAGCTGAAAATGCGAGACAATAATGTTGAAAATCACACCTTTAACTTTTCCAAAGTGAAAGCAGGGTTAGTGATCTTCCTATACTTGGCCCATTCTTCCCCCTCTACAGCGCCCATTCCACCGAAAAGGATGTGGATGAGTGGATCAAGATCGTGAAAACTCTTGTGAAATGTCGCGTGTCTAACCAAGGCGTCTTTGGCTAGTGTTGGATCTGTCACTGTTATCTTGGGGAATCTTCCAACCCACATGAAAGAATTTTTTCCTAAATTTAGTTCAGCACAAAACGATTTGCGTTAGTTTTCCAACCACAAAAAAAAAAAGAAGAAGAAGGAGAAGAAATCAAAACAGAATGCGAGCAAAATCACAATTAAGTGGTGCTTCAGAAAATTAAAAGTTACGTGCCATGAGTTTGGACAGAGTTGTAGACTTCGGGCATCGTGCGTTTTACGATATTGTCTCCAAGCTGAATAGGCTTGGAATGAGCTTCCCTGAGTAATTTTGCACTTTCATAGAGGTCTCCTCGTAATAGCCTGTAGGGGTTCCCTTTGAAACCTTGTTCCCTAAGACATTTCTCAAGCTTCTTTGGTCTGAACCAGTACAAATCAAGCATCCCATAAAGCCAGTAAATGGCATAACCTACGAATCCCAAGATTGCTATTAATTTGAACCCCATGACTTCCATTTTCGTTGGTTTAGTAGTAGGTTCTATGGCTTTGTTTCTTGGGTGGGAAACGAATATATATAAGATGCATAGATTGCCTTACAGGCGCTGGAGTCGGGTATTACTGGAACTTAAACCGAAATCATTTAAAAATCTTGCACTGTTGGTAATAATTGCGAATCCCAAAATACGACAACAATTTCCTTACCGCGGAAGTATATAAAATCTAAGATTCTTTCACCATTGAATGCCAAGTGGATTTTCAAACATTTTGACAAGAAAATAATGGTGAACCATAGCATTAAACTAGTGTAATTTAAGAGTTTTCTTGTTTTCTATATTTATTGTTGTGGTTACCAGTAATGATTTTGTGTTGTCATCTTTTTGCTGGTTATATTGTTCTATAGTTTTAACCTGGCTATTACTCACCCTTAGAACTTGTTAATTACCATTTTATTTTTGTAAATCTTTCTGATGACTGGCAGAGTCCTCTTTTCTTTTCTTTTCTTTTGTTAATCCCCTCTGTCTACTGGATCTCCTTTCTCCTCCGCTTAGTTTCTTCTACACCTTCACTTCTGTATTGATCTTGAGCAGGCTGTTATTTAACGTTTTTTCTCTGTATTGATTTTCACTCTGTTACAAGTGAGGACGAACGAGAAGATTTGAATCTGGTACCATTTTCTAACTTGCCACTTTCTTTATTTGGCCTTTTGTCTTGTTTATATATATTTATATGACCAATTATTCATGGACAGGCTAGTGGCCCTTTGATTTTAACTTGTGCAACCTGAGCAACGTGATTCCTTGTGCAACGGTGATTCAAGGTGGCCATGTCCAATTCTGAATTATTGGACAGCCATTTCAAAACCTGCATCATTTGTTGGGACATGGCCAACGTTGGGACCAATCACAATCTGGCAGATAGCTAAACTGAAAAAATTTGCCCATGAATCACATGAACATTGAAAATTGCGTATGCATCACAGGATCATTAGAGATTCCTCGGGCATGTGGATCAAAGGTGTGACGACCCCACCTCACCCTAGGGTTTAGCGGATCGCCTGCCTAACTCTTGCCAAGACTCACTCACTCAAATTAACTTTAGAGATAACATTTCCATTAAACAACTGCACATTCAATTTTAAGTAGCAAAGCCAACTGGACTAGAATGTAAATTCTTCGTTAAAGGGAACAAAATACAAGTTTTAAATAGCGATATACAAATTTGACCACCAAAACCATCTATCTCTACTCGACGCTTCTTCCAACCTCAACACCCTGCAAGGAAAACAAAGTTAAGGGAATGAGCTTACGCCCAGTGAGGTTTTCCAAACAAGCAACATTCAATAAACACTTAAACCAGTAAAATCTAAACAAGTAAAGAACACTTCACTGTATAATTACTTTCAAAAGGATACGGTGTTCATTAGGAGTCGTTTATGTAACACTATACATTTCACAATATAATAACTCATTCAATATAAAAGGATACAAGCTCGTTCTGAGAGTTATTTCAATACCACTGCACACTCCGCCAAAATCACCCCCTTATATCCTTCAAAACAATAAAGAATCCCCTACATTCATTAATAAGTTCAATAATCTCCAAACTTCAGGGTAATACTTGAATATATCCGAAACATTTACACAAAGCTACCGTCCTACCCGACCAAACCCTTTCTTGGCTCGAATAACCCGTTGAACAGAGGGTTTTGAGGCCCAGTTCAACCATTGTGGTAAAGTACACATACGGCTTATATTTATGCACACTTACAGTAATATTTGGTCAATTATCAATGTTCAAACTCAACTAAATCGAGTGCAATAAAGTACACCTTCGACTTAGAAGGTGAGGGACAATTGAAATACATTTTACAATGAATCGTTAGCAATATTCCATAATAAGCACATAACACCACTTAAGTAAAATATAAGCAGTTTAGACACACAAATTCGGAAACACTCACCTAAAGTATTTTGAGTTCACACCTCGGTACTTGGACCCTCTGCCGAATCTCCCTCTGCACCCGAGATATTTATAAACTTATTAATTTTTCGAAATGGTGAAGTTAAGGCTCACATGATTATTTTGACTAAAGTATATATATATGTGTGTGTGTATAATCCAAGATGTTTAAATGTATATATATATATATATATATTTAGGAGGAGTTTTAAGGTGATTATATGTCAATAAAAGTTGGGATTTAGGTTCTAAGAATCATTTAGAATCGAGGTGTAAAGTAAGTAAGTTTTCTAGGATTTCGTAGTTTGGGGATCTTATAAAGTTCCTTGATTTTACTCTAGATTTTTGGATGAGATTTATAGGTAAAACTTTGATAAGGTAACTTAGAGGAATTTGATCAGGTTCGTTTCTACCTTAGAAATTTAAAATTAAAAGCTAGAATCTAAGTACTAAGTTAGGATTATTCAAAACGGGTTTTAGCAAGACATGCTTCATGTTTTTGGTCCAAAGTTCACTATTTCTTGGTTCAAACCTCCTAAACTCTTACTTGCATTTTACCATTATACCTAATAGGTTGTTCTTAGTTCAAAGTTTGGTCAGAATTTTCAGTGAAAGTTTAGAATTAGTTTGAAATCCTCAACCATTCCAATCGACTCAAAAGGGTCTAACTAGTTGACCAATTTAGGTTTCTTTCCCCAAAACTCAATGTTTCTTGTTCCAGTCAGGGTAAGCGTAAAATATAGGGCAAAATGGAAGATTATAGAAAATTCTTGACCAATATTTGCACAATTTCAGTTAACATAATAGAAATCAACTAAAAGAAAACACAGCCACTCTCTCGGCTACAAATCAGTAAGGACAGCCATGTTTCTTTCCCAACTTTTCATTCAATCTTCTAAATTATCAACCAACTCCGACATGTACTTACTTATATACTGAAATGAGGTCATGAAATTTCGAAATTCAACAAACAAGAATCACAGCTATATCCCTTCGGACAAGCTATAACAACCAAGCTTTCTTTCCTCTTGGCCAAAGTTGGAAATTCCAGCGAGAAACCAGCCATAAAACTCAAGTTTTTACCATAGAAACTCACATGCATCACCCTAACAATATGAGACAAGGCATAAAGCATGGATTTCAGTTATGATCTAGCAAAATTTCCAAGAAAATAACCAAAGTTGCAGCGTTCTTCTTTCCTCCAAGTTTGCTGTCTTGATATTCCAGATTTGTTGCTGCTTTAAAATTCATCCTTTCTTGCTTTTAACTTCTCAAATGTCACATGCATGATAAGGTTAATGTGTTATAAGGTGCATTAAATCACAATATGAAAGTTTGCAGCGAAAATCCATGGAGAAAGCTGGGAAAATCCTTTCTCATCCTTCTCGGCTAAAGCTGGAAAAATTTCAGCAAATAGATAGTTCAGAAAACGAACTTTTCCCCAACAAAATTCTTTATTTTTTCACTCAAACTCAACATGCATGTGGTGATTATTGTGTTTATGAGGTAAATTGAACAACAATATGAAATTTGCAGCCAAGATTTGAAGAGAAAAACTCGAAAATTCTTTCTTTCCCTCTCTCGACCATCTCAACAGATTCCAGCAAGCTTTCTTCAACAATTTCAGCCAATATTACCAATGTTTTTACCAGATTCAAAGGCAAATATCTTGTAAGACAAGAGATAAACTTATATTATGCATTTGCTAGTAAGTTTCTCCAAAAATTTCAAACAACAAGCTGCATATCTAGCTCTCACTTCTAGATATGCACAACGTGTTAATTGCACAATGTGTTAATATGTCTCTGTGTTAATTGCACAACAAAAGCCACACTTCAATTAAATGTGTCTATACCACCATTTCAATAATTATACCAACACATAAACTTATATGAGTTGTACTCAATGCAAAAATAGCTAATTCCATATTCCAGAAATACTCAAATGTCTTCATAAAACAAAACTTTAAATATACCAAATGAGGGCATTTCGATAAATATAGTTAAACACATGCTGCCCTCAGTTGTACCGAAAGGTTTAAAAAAATTACACAACATTCTACATTTTCAAAATGCCCGTATCCATGCTATTGAAATTTAAACCCCTTTGACCACAACTCATTCTTATATAGTATAAAGATGTCATATATTTCCTTTTGTCCATGTTTCAATGGCACGATTAAATTTTTAAGCAAATTGGACAAAGGATTTGGGATTTACTTTGTGCAAAACATGTTTTAGTTTGCCAATGTCATAATTAGATTTATTATCTATTGACATAAAATGTTGTCTCAGTTGAATGATTTAATGGATTATTACAATTAGTACCAACAAAGTTGCTATTATTTTAATTCATAAAATTATTCGACAAAGATTCTAGGACGTTTGTCTTCTGAAAGTTTTATCATAATTACCTGCCCGAAGGGGATATTTATGCATATTAATTTTGGAAGGGTCAAGTGATCACATGGTACATTTATGATCATACAGTATTTATCCCAGTTAAATAGTTTACTAAATTATTATTACTGATACACTGAAGTGACCATTATCATAATTCATAAATTTATTTAATAAGGATCCTGAGATGCTTGTCTTTTATAATTGTATTATATGATTATCTGAAGGTGATAATCATATATATAATTTTAAAAGGATTGAGTGTGCAATGAGGGAAAATTATGACCTCAAAAGGGATCTATCTACTTGAAATACATTAGTTCTTCTAAAGTTATCTCACTGTTTCACTTGAGTGGGAGGTTTATGCTATCCAAACAACACTCTTTAGAAATATAATTTATCTTCCACATGAATATTGCCATTAATTGCTCACCTATTATTATTGCTCCAAGTGTGTGATTATATCTTCGAATATAATTGTTTAAAGTTTGCAATATTTGTGTGAACAATTCTCATTTTGTTGTTGTTTTTGTTTGGCAATATTGTTTTGAGATGGAAAAGTAAAGTTGAGTTTACTACTTGGCTTGGTTGATCTTGCTATTATTTTACTTCAAGTAAAGTTTCTAAAGTCCTATAATTACGGTTTAACATAGAAAAGGCCTGTTTTAGAGGATAAATTAAATATTAAGATTATGCAAAAATTTGCCCTTTGGGCCTTTTTCAAAGTACCATGATAATTCAAACTGTTGATCAATTTTGTTTGAGTCCATTGATCAACAATTTTATGAGCATTAAAGACAGTAGTGTTGTCTGTTAGATTATTGAAGAAGAACTTTTCTTAAGACCATGTAAAACTGCGTATCTTCTTGACCATTATAAAGTACAATTTTTTTGTCCACCGAATTAAAGGTTCCACTTTCTTTCAGTAATTTGGGGTTCAATTTTATATTTATATTCAAGTGTCAATAAGTGGTTGACATATATCTACCAATTGGGGTGAATAATAAATGAGGGGAAGTTGAGAAAGCTTCCGTTGGTCCAACTCATAATTTTGACATTAAAAATACTAAATGTCAATTTTAGGGTGCTTCAAGTTTTATGAGCTCAAGTTGTACAAAAAATTAACATAATTTATTTTTCTTTTATTTGTTTTAAATTAACCTTTGCTGCATCACGCCCTATTAGCGGGGAATCTCCCATGGCTGTCTTGTACTTTGCAGCAGCTGAAGCTGTTTCAATGGGAATTGCATCGCAAATGGCAAGTGCCGCAATTGGAAACAGTTGATACGGCATTGGCGAACAATCTCGCGTCGGTGCAACCAACTAATAATAAAAAACGACATGGGTGTCCTCGAAAGTCTTCGATACAGCTTCGTGAGCATTCTCAAGCTTCTTATGGTTTACGCTTCCAACTCAAATCCAATTAATTTTTTAGTTTGGAACATACGGGGAGCTTCTCGCATGGACTCCCTCCGTTATCTAAACAAGTTGGTTCGAGAAAATTTGGTTCGTTTAGTGGTTCTTTTGGAACCAATGTCTGACTTTAATCAATTGGAGGTTGTTAAGCACTTTCTTCGTTTTGATAAGGCAGCAGGTTTTGCTGAAGATAAAATTTGGTGCCTATGGGGTGAGGAGTTTGGTATCGTGTTTACAGAACACGCCGAACAGCTAGCCCATGCTAGGATCACGTTTCGTTCTGGTTTTTCTTTTGAGTCTTCGAGAGTGTATGCAAAGTGCACTAGAGTTGGTAGGAGACCCCTTTGGGAAGCTATGGAGTTGTTGAGCGGTGATATGGTGAGACCTTGGATGGCAGTGGGAGACTTTAATGTTGTCTCCTCTGCGGGGGAACAAGTGGGTGGTTCTTCTGTGAACATGCGAAATGTTGATGAGTTTAACATGGCTATGTTTAATTGCGGGTTAGCTTCAGTGGACTTTGAGGGGCAACCTTTTATTTGGACAAATGGTGTCATGTGGCAAAAGATTGGATCGGCTCTAGTCAGTGCTCGATGGATGGATTGCTACCCTGTCACAAAGGTTATGCACTTGGCTCGTGGACGCTCAGATCACTCGCCTCTGCTAATTAGGTGTAAGGATGACAGAGTAAGATGTTCTTCTTTTCGCTTCCTCAAACGTTGGAGTACTCATCACCAGTTTCATGGGAGTGGTGGCCGAGGAATGGAAAAACCGGTCTCCGGGATAGGCATGGTTGGTTTTGCTCAGAAGCTAAAGCTAGTTCGACGGCGGTTATGCTCGTGGAATCATGACGTCTTTGGAAATATCTTCTCCAGGGTAAAAACAGCCGAGGAGAACTACAAGCTAAGGGAAGAGGAGTTTGATACCAACAAAGACGATTTGTCAAGGTTGCGGTTGAATGAAGCCCGAGCTGTTTTCTCCCATGAACTTGTGGTGGAATGTTCTTATTGGCGCCAAAAGTCGAATATCAGATGGTTGAAAGAAGGAGATGCTAACACAGCGTTCTTCCATGGGGTTGTCAGGCAAAGAAGAAATATGAATTTTATCTCTCGGGTCAAGAGGAGGATGGCTCGTGGGTAGATTCCGTGGGGCTTATTCAAGTGTCAGCAATAGCTTTTTATTCTCAACTATTTGAATCGGAAGGTCGACCTAGAGCCCTCAGTTTAATTTTGAGGTCCCCAAGGTGACGGATGTGGATAATGCCATGCTTCTTGCACTTCCTGCGTTAACGGAGTTAAAAGAGGTGGTATTTTCGATGGACATCAATAGCGCGCCTGGGCTAGATGGATTTGGAGCTAGATTTTATCAGTCATGTTGGGATATGATCAAAGTGGATCTGTTGCAGGCAATACATGATTTTTTTCCTGGGAATGGAGCAACCCAAGTACTAGTCTAGTTCCCTCCTACTTCTCCTTCCGAAAAGTGATGGAGCTCATCAATGGAAGGATTTCCGTTCAATTAGTCTATGTAATGTGTCTTCAAAAATTATCTCTAAAGTTATAGCAAATCGGATTGGTCGGTTGCTCCCATCTCTTATTTCTCCGTGGCAAACGGGTTTTGTACCGGGTAGGGGTATTATTGATAACGTGCTATTGGCCCAAGAGTTGATTTTGGATTTGGACAGACAACTAAGCATTCCAAATGTTATTCTCAAGCTTGACATGAAAAAGGCTTATGATCGAGTGGAATGGTCCTTTCTGAATTCTATGTTGCGAATGTTCGATTTTGGAGAGCAGGTAGTTTGATTTACTGTTCCGAACATTCACGAACTCATGGTTTTTGGTCCTGATCAATGGTGAACCTTCAGGTTTCTTTAAATCCACGAGAGGGGTTAGACAAGGGATCCCCTATCTCCAGCCTTGTTTATGTTCGTGAAAGAGTTTCTCGACCAAGGGCTACATCAGTTGTTCTTGGGAAATGAGCAATGGTTCTATGGTTCGGCTGGGGGTAAGGTTCCCTACCTCGCTTTTGCTAACAACTATCATTTTCACTGGGTGTGCTGCAGGGTGTTTTACAGGCTATACGTGATTTTCTCTTATTCGGGACAAAAAGTTAATATAAATAAAAGCTCCTTTGTTTGTTCTCCTCGAACTAGGGCTGAGCATTTGACTTTGGTATCTTCTATCCTTGGTTTTTGTCAGCAGTCTTTTCTGATGCAATATTTGGGGGTCCTGCTAGTGAAGGGTCAGTTGAAATGTGTGGTGTTCGACTGTCTTATTTCAAATTTCAGCAGCGCCTCTTCCATTGGAGTTCCAAATTGCTCGACATGGGAGGCAAAACTGTCCTCATCCGACATGTGCTAAGTTCCCTCCCCATGTATCTGTTGCAGGTGGTGCATCCTCCTAGGGCAGTATTAGTGACGCTTGGGAGGATTTGCAACTCTTTCTTATGGGACAATAGTGCTGAGTCAAAGCGGCTTCATTGGGTTGCGTGGGACCGGTTGTGTTTTCCCAAGGAAGAAGGGGGTTGGGCTTCCGATCTTTCTCAGATGTCTCACGTGCCAAAACTGTCCTCATCCGACATGTGCTAAGTTCCCTCCCCATGTATCTGTTGCAGGTGGTGCATCCTCCTAGGGCAGTATTAGTGACGCTTGGGAGGATTTGCAACTCTTTCTTATGGGACAATAGTGCTGAGTCAAAGCGGCTTCATTGGGTTGCGTGGGACCGGTTGTGTTTTCCCAAGGAAGAAGGGGGTTGGGCTTCCGATCTTTCTCAGATGTCTCACCTGCCTTTGCATGTAAATTGTGGTGGTGGCTAAGAAAGCATGGGTCGGTATGGTCCAAGTTTATGCACCAAAAGTATATTAGAGGAGTTCACCTTTCGGTATGGTCCAAGTTTTTGCGGGGTGGAGACGCCTCTAGGAAATTCGACTCGTTGCTGAAAGTCAGATTTGGTGGTCTTTAGGTGAAGGATTGGTTGATTTGTGGCATGATGCATGGTAGTTAACAGGGGTTGCTAACCCCCCCCCCCCCCCCCCCCCCAACACATGCTTGTGGGAGAGTTCTATGATGCTCAGGGGTAGAATGAACAGCAGCTTCAGCGTTGGTTATCTCCATTTCTGGTTGCCTATGTTTTCCAAATTCCATTCTCAAGACATCAGGAGGATCGCATGGTGTGGGCTCTAGCTCCCTCTGGGGAATTTTCTGTGTCATCTGCTTGGGAGGAGGTTCGCCAAAGGAGGAGCCTGTCATTAGTTGATAGTTTTCTGTGGAACTCTGTCACCCCACTTAAGATCTCTATTTCGCCTAGCGGCTTGTGCGCCGGTGGCTTCCTATTGATGAGATAATCCAGAAGCGTTCAGTTTGGTGTCTGGATGTTACTGTTGTCGCAAAGATGTAGAATCAGTTGAGCATCTTTTTGTGGAAGGGCCCTTGGCGATGATAGTATGGGTTTTTTGCGCGTCAGTTTGGGATTTTAAACCTGAGGAGAAGGGGCATCTCGTCGATGTTAGTAGCTTGGTTCTCTTCACTTAGGTCTGTCCCTTCAGGTCATGTTCGGGTAGGGGCTCCCTTACTCATTCTTTGGTTTATTTGGAAAGCGAGGAATCAAGCTAGATTTCAGGGGGAATTGTTTTCAGCTTCCACGGTCATTGAACAAGTTGATTGGTGCATTAAGCAGTTGGGAGCGGCTGGGCTATTTCAGGAGAAGCACTTCATAAGAGATCAGAATCACCCATGGAGCGTGTCAGCTACAACGGGTCGTGGCAGGCATCGGTTGTGGTCTATTGCCTGGGTGCCACCTCCTTTTAATGCGGTGAAGTTAAATACGGATGCGAGTGTTTCTCCATCTGGGGCGTATGGCGGTGGAATTTACGGAATCATGATGGTCAGTTAGTTTTTGCTTTCTACAAGGATTTTGGGGAAGTTAACGTGCTTTTGGCAAAGGCTTTAGCTGTATGGTGGGGTCTACGATTTTGTCAACAGCAGCGGTTCAGGAATTTCACAGTGGAGGTGGACTTGCTGTCGGTGGTTTCGCTAGTTAATTCAGATAAGTTGGATAGCTGGCCTTCATGTAATACTTTGTGAGCAATTCGTCTTTTGGTACAGGAATTGGAGATAGCATTGGTGCATGTTTTTCGTGAAGCTAACTCCGCTGCAGACTCACTCGTTACGGCTCAATTAGGGTCAGACAAGATCTTTGCTTCGTTTTCTTCTCTTCCAAGTAAAACTAAGGCGGCGTTGAATCTTGACGCTCTTTCCTTTCCTGTTATTAGGGGTCGTTAGTTTGTCTGGTGCTTTGATTTAGCTCTCTGTAACTGTTTTCATTATTATGGAATCAATTGAGGAGTGGCGCCCTCCCCCACCCTGGGGTTAGCCAATAAAAAAAAAAAATCCTTCATTTGTTAGTTTATATTTGATCTAACTTTTGGGATTTGATAATATAATAACTGTCATTGGTTAATGTCATTGATAGTACATACACAAACAAAAGTAAAATAAAGGGGAAGAAAATGTTAATTTTAAATGCATGGATTTTCATGCAATAAATATTTTCTAATTAACGCCCACATATTTTGGACTATTACTTACCTTACGCAGCAAAATGTTATCACCTCTATAATAATTCTAGGGTCAACTAGAATTCAAAATATAGGAAGATAATAGGGCCAAGTTTTAAATGTGGTTTTGGTGATAATATGAGCATTTACCACTATTGACATAGGGACCTTTTACCTGATATTTAGTTTGCTATATTTGAGTGTAATTGCTCAATAAAATTCTTGACACTTTAAGAAGAATAGTGTGGTCAAGCGATCTAAAGAATACTCATAAAGATATTGTGAGGACTCGCAAAATTCTTCTTATTTTCTTAAAAGTCCCTTTTATTTTGAATAAATTACTTTATAATAGCTTTATTGCTCATTTACTTCCTCCATAGTTGCAATAAATCATAGAATCAAGAGCTTCATCTTTAGTTTTATAGTTAGCATAAATTAGGTTTTTTTTTCCGTATTTTGATAGTGTGATTAATTGTGGAGGTGTATCTATTTAATTTGGTGATTAAGAGTGAGTTTTAGATATGAGGAACTGTGTGATTAGAAGTGCTAATAATAAGTTAGTGAATCATTAGTTAAAACACTAGTACGGGTGAATTAAGGAAAATCGGGTTGAATCGACGTGTACCGTTTGCTACCGATTGAATACACCATTTGAACACTACTTTATTACTTTAATCTTCTTACTTTATTTCAGCAAAATTAGCCCTAAAATATCCTCCAAACCAGCTGAAAATCTTGACCAAAATAAAGAGGAAAAGAAGAAAAATTGGAGCTTTAATCTCGCAGCGACACTTGGCAACTATCCATCCAACTTTGACCAAACAAATTCCTATCTTCTTATCATTCTTTTAGCTTCATTTCTTCTCCATTTCTAACTTGTTTGGCCGAGCTTGAGGAGAGGAAAAAACACAAGAGAGAAAAGTTCAACTTTCACCTTGAATCCATCTTGTTTGAGTGAAATCTCAAAATCTAAATCGATTAAACTTTTCTTGTGGTGTTTGGCAAGCTTTGTGTGGTAAAATTTTTGGAAGAAAGGGGTTAGTTTTTCACCTACAAGCAGCTTTGTAAGGTATAATGGTTTCCTTTCCTTTTCTTGTACTTAGTCATGTTAAAATTGGGAAATAAGCTTATGTTCTTGGTTTTCTATGGTTAATTATTCAGTTTTGAGTGATATGGTGAAATGTTTAGTGTTAAGCATTGAAACAACAAATTTCAGCAATTGTAGTAGAATCTGCCCTGTTCCTGCACTGTATATTCGTCCATGATAAAGGCCGAATCAGGTCTTACTCAAAACATGAAAGTTGTAGGGAATGGAGGAGGGGCGGATTTAAAGGGGGGGCACTGGGGGCACGGGCCCCCACTGCCCCCCTTAAATTCCTATAATACTTCTATAATTTTGATATAATTTTAAAGGTGCCCCCAGAATTTTTTTTAGAAAAAATGTGAAAGAAGGGTCACAAAATTTATATTATTCACTTTCCTCCTCTGGTCCCCATTTTTCCCCCCAACAGGGCCAAGTACCAATTATATCAGTCATTACTTTTGGTCCCCACTCCCCAATTCCATTTACTCCTCTGGTCCCCTATTTCACTTCACAACCCACGGCTCCTCTTCTTCCACACTCAACTAACTACTCTTTCTTTTTATCACTTCATCCAATCATCATTAATCATTTACTTCCTTTGTCCCCACTCCCCAATTTCCCTTTCCTCCTCTAGGTCTCGGTTGTCCCCACTCCCCAATATGTAAACTGTTATCAAAATATGAAAACTCGTCATGACCAATTGTAAATAGTTTAGTTTGTTTTTGAAATAAAATTATTATTACATTAATAATTTTGAGTTTGTTTTTTTATGTTTTTAATGGAATATACATATCATTTGTACTTGTTGGTGAAATTTGTTTTTTGTTTAAAAAATTAGAAAAATAGTAGATAAAAAATTTTAGTGTTATTTTTGCCCCCACTAAGATTTTTTCTAGCTCCGCCACTGGAATGGAGTTAACTATCTGCCTGTAAAATTTCAACTCAATCGGAGCACTGTACAGTGTGAAATGACTAAAATACTCCTGACTGCCAAAAGCCTATTTCGCGGGCAGCTTTCTGTTTTCTCTGAGATTTCACATTTTGACCTTGAAAATGCATGAAATGGGTGTTGATGTCTTCATAAGAAATGTAGGTCTCTGTCTTAACTTCAAAACGCCATAAAATTTACCCAATCCGATAAGCGTAGCATTAGTTGTGACCAGAATGTCAGAAGATGACAAACCTGCTACTTGACATTCTTCTTTAATACTAGTTTCTAACTTTGATTTTGATAGTTGCATTGCTAGAATTGCCTTGTATTGGGATGACATTGAGCCTAGTGAAGGGCTATTGTGTGAAGATTGTTTATGTGTGAATTTGGGCTGAGTTGAGGAAAATAATGAAGCCATAAATGGCTGAAAAATAACTAAATACAAAGGGCATGCTGCCCAAATTTCTATTACTTGCCCTTATGAATATAAGTAAGATGTAAGATTTGATTTTGGGGTTAGCTAGATCTTAAATTACATTTGCTCACTTCAATTTGGGATTGGTTATTCTTAGGGTTTGTTGGTGATCAATAGCATAATCCGAAAGGAAACTTTTGATGTTATTTTAGCTTAGATTGGTGAGTGTTCTTTGTATGTTGTGCTTCTAATGCCTATGTAAATTGTTGTGAATGTTTGCTTGACTGTTAAATGTTTTCAATGATTGTTAAATGAATTTTCGACAGGCAAGTGTATATTTTATCGTACTCGACCTAAGTTAACGTAAAATTTTCAATGATTAAACGATTGAATGCTACTTGTGCATGAATGTAAGCTTCTTGGCTGAACTGGGCCCTTGCCCTTCGTTGCCAGCCGACTCAAGCCAGAAGCGGACTCAGTCGGGCGGCTGGTGACCCTGGGACAGTGTTTTGGTATACTCGAGTATGACCATGAAGGTTGGTGGAGAACTGGCCAGTGAATTGGCTAGTGGCGGGAAATGAAATCAATGAATGAATGTCAATAAACTGGAGGAATTTTCACTTGCAAATGTTTTCTAATGTCGGAGGGATAAGGAAAATGATTGGCGAATGACTTGAATGAATGGCTCCAAATGAGCACGTATCCTTCCAATGATTGAGTATTTATTTCTTGAATGACTGGATATTACTATGCAAAATGTGCAAATTGTTAAATGTAACATTTCCCTGATTTCTATACCTGATTACTTGTTTGGGAATCTCACTGGGTTTTTAACTCATTCCACGCCATTTGTTTTCCTTACAGGGGGTACGAGCGAGGCGTGAGATTGGTACAGGCTAGCATAGTCTAGTTTTTGAAATTTTGCGATTGTACTCGTACTAGTCGCTCAATTAGGGTTGAATGCATTGAGAACTTAAATCTTTTGATAAATTTGGGATTGTATGGATGTTTGAGATAGAAATGAATGTATCTGTATGTTCCAAACTTGGGAACTGTTATTTCTCTTATTCTTGAGATTGCACCCTATTTTCTTGATGTGGGTGAGTGAGTCCTGATGAGAGCTAGACAGGCGGTCCGCCGAACCCCTGGGCTACGCCCTAGGGGGAGGTGGGATCATCACAGATATGATCAAGTGCATTGTGATTTTTTTTTGTCTAAATCTCTTTAAAATGGAACATGATATATATAGCCATATCTATCTTCAGCACACCCAACACTTTTGTTCCAAAATTTTTTTGATGAGATTTAGATTTAGAGAAGAAGTACATTGTGTTTCGAATTATCCAGTTGAAAATATCACATTTTTAAGAGAAACTTAGACCTTGTATCATATGTGGTATGTTTCTGTAATTAATTTTTTAAAAGGCTTTTATGGTGTTACATTTTTTTTCACTATGGCATTTGAGATTACTCTCAAGGCCTATGAGAGCAAATTTAGTTTTGTCCATATTCTATGTTTTTCAATTGGCTAGCTGAAATTTAAGTTTTATATAGTTGAGAGATATTATTCCAAGAACTTTGATGTAAAATATCTTGCGAGCTAGCATCTTTTGATATATTAAAAATAAAGAATAGTTGGGACTCGTGTTTTACATTGATTATACACTTTAAAGTCAAATGTGAAACTACATGTCAATTTATCTCAAATGGCTAAAGATAATGGGGGTTAAAAAGTAACACAGTGAAAGTGATCTCTAAGAATTTCATGTGGAATTTGATACAGTTTGTAATGAGTGATCTTTGTATTAGTTTTTTTTATAAAACCTGATATTACCTACATAGTAATTATGTGGATGGATACATTTGGTAAATATTGGTTTATGTTTCGCGTATTTGCTAATGAATTAATAAGGTTTCAAGAAACTAAAGATTGCTTGTTTTCTTTGTGCACTCAGAAATCTTATAGACAATTAAGTTAATAAATACCCACTAGAATGGAGGTTTTATCTGTCTTAACTTAATGCTCAAAGGGCTCACCTTCAGCAAGTTTGTTCTAAGGGCTTTTTTTTTTTTTCATCTCTGGATCAAGTTTGATGTCCACTAGTGTTTTCACGATAATGAGCACTAAATTTTGAATTACCTGACATGGATGTTTACAATTTTTATAGTTCTTTTAAATAAAATAAGGGAATGGGTTGATAAGTGTATTGTAGTTTATGAATTCATTATAATGATTAAATATTCAGTAATTATTGTCTAAGTTACTTACATTGTAATATTCTGCCAATTATGTCAAATGTGTGGTGTGTTTTATAGGGTTGTACTTTCAATAGGAGTTATAAATAACTCAGAACTCTCATGTACATAGTTTACAATTATTTAAGTTGATAAAGGTTTCCTTGATTTATGCAGTTATGAATATGATTTACTTATATATGTGCACATTTGAGGATTATACTGCATATATGAGCTCATATAAATATTCAATAAAGGCTGTACAATGATTGCTTTATATGTGAAATGGTTTCGGGTTTAAAGCATTTAAGTGAACGAAAGTCCTACACATGCTTCCTTTGTGAAGTGGCTTCGGTTTAAGACTATAAATTGGATTTAATGTGTTTTGACTTGATTATATTACTCTTCGATCATGTTAGTCATACCACACTCATTTTATCACACTTTGGATTTTGTTTTAATGAAGTGTTAATATTTGTAATTATGAAAGTCCTACATTAATAAGTGATGTAAATACATCTATAGTTCAATACAAGTAATCTAATTGGATAAAATTCTAGACTAAGATATTTTCTTACGGTGGCCACTAAAGTTATGTTTAACCTCTAAAACTATTTTGAAATTAATGTTTAAAATGCTTTCAAACTCAAGTTTAAAATAATCAGTATTGCATAAGTGGGAGAATGTTAGAATTATTTTCTAATTTGGGCTTCTACTGATGTTATTTATTCTGTTAAAAATTAATTAAATAAAGACTAGTAAAACCCACTACAATATGATCCACTATAGTTGGAGTTTAGATCGGTCTAAGTCATCTATTTGGTATGATATGCAAGGTGTAGGGCATATTATTTAAATTAGGGTTAACTTAATAAAAGATCCCACCGCAGTTATAAAACATTAGGTCCCTCTCTCCCATTGATAACACTAGTATTGTATTGCTGGGGTGGCTTGTCCCATTGATAGCCACCATACAAAATTTGGGAAGAGAGAGAAAGCCACCTATGTCAGGCACACGAATCACGTGTCGATCAAGATTGTCACTTTTCAGAGAATAGTACGCGTTTATATTACAATTATATTCAAGTATTTGATATTGGAATTCTAAAAAATCTTACAAGCTGTTAAACAAAAAGTACAAATCCCTTATATCAGTTTGTTATACATGCACTTTTTTAAAACTTTCTTTTGGTACTTGAATTTCCGTACTAATGTTTTCACTAGGAAGTTTAGCAACATGATTGCTATTTTTTATAATTTAATTTGTTTTTCTTTGATTATTACTTTTCATCTTGCCATAATTTTTCCTTCATTCAAATTTAAAACAATTCTCTGTTACTCTTGTCATGACGTTTAAAGTACTATTTTGTGATGCTTGTATTATGGCCTCAAACAAATTTTTGGGGAGTTAATATAAGTAATGGGCGTTTGATTTTGGTCCACATACAATGGAGGGTGCAATTAGAATCCTATTTTGGACAGACAGATGGAAAAGTCTGTTATTTGAATCTGCAAGAAGGGACGATATTGAACCATCAGCTTTGGGCTTATAGCCACCCACCAACCATTTAAGGCAAGGTTTCAAACCTTTCTCCTACCAAAATATCACATTAAGTAGTTTCTTAAAAAAAAAAATTTCAGTGCATCCGTCTGATCCGGTGATAATTTAGTCTCCACCGGTCTCCTTAGATTCAGTTGGGTCTCCCCTTAGATTAGGATAGTGTAGGATTGATGTTTGATAAAAAAAAAAAAAAAAGAAGAAGGGACGATATTGTTTTTGGATTCTAGTTCAATAAGAACATTCGAGTGGTTGAAGCTTGAAAGCTACTATCTTTCTTTATTCGGCCTTTAGTTTTGTTTATTTATATACAGAGATATCTTTATCCTTGCAAAAGTGGGAATCATAACAGCACTGGTCCACACTCACCCCCCACTCCCTTGCACAGTGTAAGCTCTGGCTTTTATTTAATCAATGCATGTCACTTTCTACCAAATAAAGATATATGTGCACATCGCCTTCTGGAACGTGCATCTTTTGTTTGTATATATTCATGGACCAACTAGCGATCCTTTGACCATGACTTGTGCAACATGATTGGGGTGGTACATTTTAGAACATGCATCTTTTGTTTTAAAGATCTTTTGTAAAGTGCTCTTTTCGTTTCAATGTTTTAGTTTCATTTTGATTTGTCTCAAAATTATTATCACTTGCCAAATTTACAATAAAACTTTCACACATTTCCATTCCAATGCCCCAAATTTGTACTTTTCAAGTACAAACATTGCGGGTGTATAGGCTTTTATCTAAATCGATGGTGGTTCAATCTCCTCTGAATTCCCTTTTTGATCCCTTTGGGTCCTCCCTCTCTTTAATATACAACAGGAATAGGTGTGGAATAGAATTTATCGTGTTTGAAAAAAAATATATATAAACATTGCATTTGTTAATGTTGTGACACTCACGTGAAATGCAAACAACAATCGTGCATGAAACTTTCCAATTTCAAGTCTTTTCATTCTTTTGGATCCTGCATATCTTATCACACCTTGTGGCCTTTTCATCATTCAAACATGTGTGATACATTGAAAGTCAAGTGGAGTATTATGGATCGAAATCATTTAAATGCCTTGCACTGTTGATAATAATTGCGAGTCCCCAAATGTGGGAGGGTGTAAAAATGGAACCGAAACTGGCATTGAAGCGACAAGGGAAAAACCAAACAATCTTCCCTAAAGAAACCGAGAAAAACAAGTGCAATATCAAGACCAAAATAAATCTCAATATTATTCCATTGATTGCTCTAGTATAAAAGTATTTCTAAAGGAAATAAATCCTAAGAAGAGTAACAAAGAAACTACAATAAAATACAGAAATAAAATAAAATAAAATACTAAATAGCAAGAATGATAGAAAATTGTAAAAGCCCCTCGTTACAATGTATGAAATCATTAAAATTCGTCGTCTAACATTATACAATCCACAATATTAAGGGATAATTTTAGAAACCACTCTTGAAAATTTTCATAATGCCATTTAGCAGCGTTGTGGTTAACAAAATCCAAACAAGGTAATTCGAAAATGCATTCACAAAAAACATAAAAGCTTTTTAGGGAAAAATAGCATTTGAAACAAGGACCTCAAAGTACCTAGCTTGAGTTGTTGTTTTTTTTTTTGTAATATGTCAGTGGCTTTGGCAGAAAAAACAAAAGAGATAATATTTTGATTCAAATAAGACCCTTACGTTATTTTATTTATGAAACTCATATTAACACTGAAAATTGGAACGATTTGCATCTCTGAAATTTTGAAAATCTCACTTACTTTTGTTGTCAATTTCACAAGATCAGATGTCTCCATCAAAGGTCACAGGATGTCTCGATCACTTGCTTTTTTGCCCTTAACCGGAATTCTTGGCCAACACATTTTTGGTGATTTTCGTAAAAAGGTTCATCCAATTTTTTTAATGACAATATCATCCTTAGCAACACATGTTGGATCTGAGCCAAAAATAATTATATAAATAACAATCATTTCTCTAATAAAATTTAACAAAGAAATTAACAAAAATCTCATACCTCAATATTGCATTAATAAATGCAAGTAATTTGTATCATCAAAATTTAATTTGATGTGGGTTGAGACATAGACTAAGTTTTAAAATTATTGGAGGAGAGTACACGAATAACTTTTGATTTTCAATCTAATCATCTTGAATTTGACAGCTACTAAAAATTCTGGTAGGATTGAGGTGCGTAGAACGCTCTCTTTAAAACGATACGCGCCGCTATGGTATTCTTTAACCAATGCAGAAAGTCTAGTGCGCCGCCTCCAGGATACAGCAGTCCAACTCTATAGTTGTTGCTTCCCTTTGATCTGCACAACAAAGAGAAGTAGAAGCTTCTCAATATCTTACTTTGCCCAAAGAAAATTAGAATGAGGGAGAAAGAAATGAGTGTAGGGAAAAATTGTATTTCGAATAGTCTTTTTGTTGAGAGAAGTGTGTTAAAAAATTCTCAAAAGAACTTTGACGAGCACGGGATATACATATAACAATAAACTCATTCCACAGTAAAGTTTTACATTTATAATATCCTAAATACCCCACACGCAATTTTTCTATAAATATATAGGTCGTGAGTGAGTATAGGGTGTTAAAGGTCGATCCCACAGAGAAGATTTTTCAATTGCCGGTAATTTTTGAACTCCTTTATTATCTAGACTACCATAAACATAAAAATAATGAAAAAAACACTAGAAAGCTCCTACAGGTATAGAATTCTTTACTACTCTTGCAAATGACATTACCGGTTATGTGAATGCTATTATCTTGGCTAGTTATGGCGTAATTTCCTAATGTATGTGAAACCTACTCTCGTAGTGAATCAACTATACTTGTAACTAAACCATACTTATTCTCGTGGTTATGAATTAACTACAAGCTCATTTCTTCTATGAAATTATATGAAACAAATCACTAAAGCCACATAGGTGCACTTCTACTTTCATGAGTGTACTCCCTAGGTTTATCACTTCTTTAAACTAGTGTTAAATTCCAATTCTTATTTCAAACTTAACACCTTAAGGTTATCATAATTAATGGCCGGTTAATCATGATTAGATAAGCAAAAGTGATAAATAACTTGCTCAAAATAACATCATCAAATAACCAAGTAAATATCACAAATAAGACAGAAAGTTCATCAATAACTCTAAGCATAAACTTTAACTAAACATGAAAAACAAGATCCAAACTTGTAATATAACTAAACATGAAATCAAATACAAAAGAGAAAGTAGCAGGAGAGAAGTCACCCTTGTCACATGAGTTTCAACCTCTCCATCTTTGCTCCTCAATGTTCATCCAAATCTAACTATAAATATAAGATGGATAAACTATATTACCTATACTATACTACTCTAACTAATGAACTAAGGAAATTCTAATAAAGACTACATTTTTGTGGAGTTTCTCTACTTTCCAAAGTTATGAAAATAGTCTCCAAAGGCTGCCATTTATAGAGGATTCAAGAGCCAAATGAGTTGTTTCTAATTGGCATTTTTGACTCGTAAAACTCCCATGAGTTGTTTCTCCAACTTCCACACTTTTCTTGGTCAGATACAACCGAAATTCTAAGTTGTAGATGAGCTGGAAAGGTTGTGTGAACAAAGAACAAGTTACAGTAGAAAATGAAGAATACGCGACTTCAATCAACGTATTCAAAGGTCACGTTTTCACTTCTATGAATTTGGCACCACTTTAACGGCAATTTTCTCAATGATGAAGACCCAAACTAACTCTTGTACAAAATATGAAAGTTGGTAGTCCTTTGAGTTACATTTCCATTGCCTCAAGAATCATCCAATTTGGAACTCTGTAAACTGTGAAATGACCGAAATACCCTTGACTGGTCAGAGCTCTGTTTCAGCTTTCGACAGTAGAGTTGTACTTCTGTATTTCGCCTTTTTGACATTGAAAACGACAAAAATGGATTTCGATGTCTTCATACCAAATGTCAATCCAACTATTAGCTTCAAAATGGCTAAGAATCATCTCAATCCAATACTTGTAACTCAAGATATAGCCAAAATACCACAAGGTGTCATAGCTGTGAAATTTGCTTCCTTTTATTCTTGATTGCATTTCCTCTCTTGCACTTCATATTCTCTTTGTATCACTTTAAACCATCATCAATCATCCAATTATCTTCTCAACTCACTCCATTTGATGATTGAATCATTAATCCTACAAAACACGAAGTTTTTACCATCAAAATTGTGACGACCCCATCTCCCCCTAGGGCGTACCCTAGGGTTTAGCGGGTCGTCTGCTCAACTCTCATCAGGACTACTGAATCGAATCATACAAACCCTAAATACGCGCGATAGAACCCAAAGAAAACAAACAATCGGAGACTATTAAGTTGGAAACATGATTTCCAAACCACACGGTAACATGGTACTTCGATTAAACATCTCAACGGAAACGAAAATGAAAACGAAAACCGCAATCGGAAAACAGCAACGTCACAATCCAGCCAATATCTGGCCGGATTCCTGCAAGGGTTTCCTGCCAGAAGTTTTCTTTCCACGTTCAAACTCTGCACTCGTCCGAATCCCAAGCAAGTACAAGCAAACTATATATATAACACCAAAGAATGTACATTCCCAAACAAATGAGCCACATAGACAAGATCCATCACTTTTATATACACGCGTGGGTAAATGAACAATTCGAAAGGGAAATATTTGATTAAAGATCCAATTAGGGTTTTCCAATTTCAGAGGAGCTACACGAAAGAATATTTAAATTAGCTCCACTCTTATTTTCAAAGTCACAGTTCCAAAATTTGAACCCTGTAAGAAAACAAAGGTAACGGGAAAGGAGATGAGCTTAAGCTCCAAGAGATACCAAAAGTACAAGTAGTCACGAAACATGGCATTTCACTTTTAAATCATGCAATTATACACACCAGATAGGGAAATGAATAAATGCTTCAAATGGAAAGGATACATGTGGCTCTTAGAAGCCAAAAGAGATGGTAATACTCGAGTATACCAGAACTTTCAGAATATAACTTAGCCCTAAGTTGAGAATTTCATCCCTGGCGGTGCTGGACAACACAACAGGCTAGCACGACGGCTATGCCCCACCAGAGGGTCTAGATTTCAGGATTTCGTCCCTGACGGTGCTAGACAATACAACAGGCTAGCACAACGGCAATACCCCACCAGAGGGTCTAGATTTCAGGAATTCATCTCTGGCGGTGCTGGACAACACAACAGGCTAGCACAACGGCTATACCCTACCAGAGGGTCTAGATTTCAAATGCACATAACCATGCAAGTCCACATACAGAAACAACTAATTCAAGTTCATATAATAACCCAATCACACAGGGCGGAGAACGAGTAACAGGTTCAAGTAACAGGTACAAGCACACACAGTGATTTGACAATAAGCAAGGGACACGAGTGTGATAAAGTACACCCTCGTCTCGTCCTGTATTAAGCAGGTATTACAGTTAGGCAAATCACATTTTACAGGTATAGGTAAAACAGTTAAACAACAAGTCATGCGAGTGGTACACTCACAAACAGATGTAGTGCTTTATGGTTCACGTTCGGGTATTACTACATGTTTGGAGTCCAAATCTCTTAACCTTAAGCAACAAAGTTGAAATTACAGATGGCAGCAGGCTTCCCTCGGTTCCAGTTTGGAGAAATCATGACATCTTGTTGGAATCCTCTCTTTCCCCTTCAGTTTTTCTCTTCTTTTTCTTGGCTTCCTACCCGACTCCACCTCTCTCTTTCCTTCTCTTATTCTTTTCTTTCTTTGCTCTCGGTCTCCTCTTCTTTTTGTTTGTGCCTTGCCCGAACCTCTCCTCTCTTCCTTTCTCTTATTTGTTTTGTTTAGCTATTAAGAAAGACTCCAAGATAGTTATTAGATGGTGAAAGTCCAAGCTAATCACAATTTCCTTTCTTGCATTCTTGTCCCCAATTCTTTCCTTTTCTCTCAATTAGTTCCATATCTCATTAATTTAGCTTAACTCCAAAATCAACCAAGTGCACTTAATGAATCCAATTATCAAGAATGCACCTTAATCACCTTTGTACAAACTCGTACTATCACTCGCGATCTCAATTGAAGAACCAACTTTTGGTTTGAGGGAAACTAATGTTTGATAAACAAATTTGGGGTTTCACAAATATCAAGTTTCCTTTAAATCAGGATTTTCACAAAATTACATTTGGATTCAACTAGGATTTTGAAATATTTTGAACATCTTAGGACAACTTAATAAATCAAATTATACCAAATCAAATTTACACAACTAAAGTTTTTTTTTTTTTTGAAAATTTGAAGATCTTAAGTCAAAATTAATAAACCAAAATTTGCACACAAAATGTCATTGACGAAATTAATAAACCAAAATTAACACATAAAATGTCATTTTTGAAAATACGGGATGTTACAATCTTCCCTCCTTAAAAGAATGTCGTTCTCGACATTCTCTTTCACTGGACCAGATCAACACTATTCTTGCATGCCCACTTCAATCAGTTTTCCATATTTCTTATCCAATCATCAAATACCAAGCTCATCTCTTCAATTAAAACAAACACTTGAGTACGACAGGCCGGTACCCTAAACCATTGAAACCTAGCTCTATCTTTACCCTCCGTAATCCCATTGTTATTTCGGGCATTACCTCCTTGGCCCCGAACCTGTTAGTCTGCCATAGTTGCCTAAAAATAAGCCATAGAGTCACCTTCAGTTTCAACACTATAGTCCAAACATACATTCATACTCAAGCACCAAAACAAAATCGAATCTTTTCACACCAAGGTTGGCCACCCCAAGGCGTAAATCAACCAATCCTGTTTTCGCCTGACATACGAGCTAAAACACACAAGAAACACTCGGTCCCATGCCCAGAAAGATCTGAAGCCTACGCTCTGATACCACCTGTGACGACCCCACCTCTCCCTTGGGCGTACCCTAGGGTTTAGCGGGTCGTCTGCCCAACTCTCGTCAGGACTACTGACTCGAATCATACAAACCCTAAAATACGCGCGATAGAACCCAAAGAAAACAAACAATCGGAGACTACTAAGTTGGAAACATGATTTCCAACCACACGGTAATATAGTACTTCGATTAAACACCTCAACGGAAACGAAAATGAAACGAAACCGCAATTGGAAAACAACCACGTCACAATCCAGCCAATATCTGGCCGAATTCCTGCAAGGGTTTCCTGCCAGAAGTTTTCTTTCCACGTTCAAACTCTGCACTCGTCCGAATCCCAAGCAAGTACAAGCAAACTATATATATAACACCAGAGAATGTACATTCCCGAACAAATGAGCCACATAGACAAGATCCACCACTTTTATATACACACGTGGGTAAATGAACAATTCGAAAGGGAAAATATTTGATTAAGATCCAATTAGGGTTTTCCAATTTTAGAGGAGCTACACGAAAGAATATTTAAATTAGCTCCACTCTTATCTTCAAAACCACAGTTCCAAAATTTTAACCCTGTAAGAAAAACAAAAGATAACGGGAAAGGGGGTGAGCTTAAGCTCCAAGAGATTACCAAAAGTACAAGTAGCACGAAACATGGCATTCAACTTTTAAATCAATGCAATTATACACACCAGATAGGGAAATGAATAAATATTTCAAATGGAAAGGATACAGGTGACTCTCAAGAGCAAAAAGAGATGGTAATACTCGAGTATACCAGAACTTCAGAATATAACTTAGCCCTATGTCGAGAATTTCGTCCCTGGCGGTGCTGGACAACACAACAGGCTAGCACGATGGCTAAACCCCACCAGAGGGTGTCTCTATTTCAGGATTTCGTCCCTGGCGGTACTGGACAATACAACAGGCTAGCACAATGGCTGAACCCCACCAGAGGGTCTATATTTCAGGATTTCGTCCCTGGCGGTGTTGGACAACACAACAGGCTAGCACAACGGCTATATCCCACCAGAGGGTCTAGATTTCAAATGCACATAACCATGCAAGTCCGCATACAGGAACAACTAATTCAAGTTCATACAATAACCCAATCACACAGGGTGGAGAACAAGTAACAGGTTCAAGTAACAGGTACAAAGCACACACAGTGATTTGACAATAAGCAAGGGACACGAGTGTGATAAAGTACACCCTCGTCTCGTCCTGTATTAAGCAGGTATTACAGTTAGGCAAATCACATTTTACAGGTATAGGTAAAACAGTTAAACAACAAGTCATACGAGTGTTACACTCACCAACAGATGTAATGCTTTTATGGTTCACGTTCGAGTATTACTACGTGTTTAGAGTCCAAATCTCTTAACCTTAAGCAACCAAAGCTGAAATTACAGATGGCAGCAGGCTTCCCCTCTGTTCCAGTTTGGAGAAATCATGACATCTTGTTGGAATCCTCTCTTTCCCCATCAGTTTTTCTCTTGTTCTTTCTTGGCTTCCTACCCGACTCCACCTCTCCCTTTCCTTCTCTTATTCTTTTCTTTCTTTGCTCTCGGTCTCCTCTTCTTTTTGTTTGTGCATTGCCCGAACCTCTCCTCTCTTCCTTTCTCTTATTTGTTTTGCTTAGCTATTAAGAAAGACTCCAAGATAGTTATTAGATGGTGAAAGTCCAAGCTAATCACAATTTCCTTTCTTGCATTCTTGTCCCAATTCTTTCCTTTTCTCTCAATTAGTTCCATATCTCATTAATTTAGCTTAACTCCAAAATCACCAAGTGCACTTAATGAATCCAATTATCAAGAATGCACCTTAATCACCTTTGTACAAACTCGTACTATCACTCGCGATCTCAATTGAAGAACCAACTTTTGGTTTGAGGGAAACTAGTGTTTGATAAACAAATTTGGGGTTTCACAAATATCAAGTTTCCTTTAAATCAGGATTTCATAAAATTACATTTGGATTCAACTAGGATTTTGAAATATTTTGAACATCTTGGGACAACTTAATAAATCAAATTACACCAAATCAAGTTTACACAACTAAGGTTTTTTTTTTTTGAAAATTTGAAGATCTTAAACCAAAATTAATAAACCAAAATTTACACACAAAATGTCATTGCCGAAATTAATAAACCAAAATTAACACATAAAATGTCATTTTTGAAAATACGGGATGTTACAAAAATCCATAGAAATGCAATTTTTACTACTTCGATCACAAAATGCATATTTTTACTAAAATCCTAGCTAATTAGTTATAAAGTGGTTAAAACACACCAAAACTAACTAATAAATCACACTTAAAACATGTAAAATATATATTTATCAAGTTTGCCCACACTTGAACCATTGCTTCACTACAAAAAATTATTTCTTTCGTGACAAATTTTCTATGACAACCAACCTATTCGTTAGGAAAACATATGCTTTAATGACAACCTGTCGGCAAAAGTCCTTCACAAGGCTCTGCTACTTTAAACGTGTTTTTCTATTTATTTCATTATCTAAAGTAACTAAAGTAACTTTTCCCACATCAATTCGTTAGGAAAAGTTTTCATTCTCCCTCCATTTTTTTCCCACCAGTTTTTTCCCCTTTTGGACCAAAAAGGAATTTAGAAGGACATCATACTTATACTTATGACAGACACCCGGAAACAAAGAGACACTTTTTCCATATCTCTTACTTTTGGAACAAAAACAACAAAGAAACACTTTCTCCAAATCTGTAGCTTGTCTTCATCTCCGACACCAACGAACTCCGAACTTGTCTTCATCTCTTTCAACAAGAGAGACAACACGATGGTCTAAGGTGATGTAAAAATCAAATAATCCTTCAATTTTGTCTTGAATCAGTTCCCTTTCTCCAAATCCCCCTTCAATTTTGTCCTTAATTGGTTCTTTTTTTTTATTTTTATAGTGGGTATTTTATTCATCTCTCCCTTTCTCTGTTCGTCAAAACCTAGGATAGGTTTTTTGTTCCTTTTTTTTGGTAGTTATAATGCTGTTTTCTAGTACAATAGCTGCAAGTCTTTTTGTAAGTTTTGTTACTTTGCTATTTAACAGAAAAGTTACAATTTTTAGCTTACCCTTTTGATGAAAGATCGATATTTCATGAAATAGAATTATTATTTATACAATGCAGCTGTAGATTAAGAATATGTACTTAAATTACAATTAAGTTTCTAAATTTTTCCTTGGATTATATGTCCTGATCCGAATATTGGTTATTGGATTAGAAGTGTGTTAATGTTTTTTGGATTTCACGGCCAAAAAAGAGGAAATTTCGACTTGCTTAGTCAAAATGGGTTTACTATAATCCAGTCTTTTTTATACTTATATCTACATATTTTGAACTACATTTGAGTGGCTTTTATATGAGATAGTTATATTTTGTTTTGGGTGAAGATAATAGATAAATTTCAGGTTAGCATCCTTAATGTCAATGGGTTTTATATATTCAGAAATGGTTAATGGAACCAAATATCTTTTGTTTGATTAGTTACTAGTTTCTGCCACTCATTTTTGGATGTTGAAATAATTCATATCCTACGTTCTAACACCTTGGGTAGACTAATTAGCAATTTACAAACTTGCTGAATTTCTTTTCTTTTGTTTCTTTACGTTCATTTCTGGTTTAGTTAGCTCTCATAATTGTCATTATGGGTTGCAATTTCAATCAACATTTGAATGGCCTTTATGTCAAAGAATAATGTGTATATTTTATCTTGTACCATCTTTTGCTCCTTTCACGATTTTAGTTATATACATTACCAATCTTTACTCCATAAGTTGATGTGTGTTTTGCCCTCTCCTTCCCTCACCTTTTTTTGTCTAGAAAGGGATTGGTTCCAATAGAAGATCAATGGGATAGTTACAATTCTAATCAGGCTTTAGGAAGGTAATTTTATTTTTTTTTGTGTTACTAAAAAAGTTTTTGATTGTTGTTGGTTACGTACGATGATTTTCTTAAAATATCTAATTTCACATTTCTTTGTATTCAGCAGAGCAGACCTGTATTTTTCACTACCTTGATAGAGAAGAAAGGGAACAACCAGAGAAAAGATTGCATAATTTGAGGTATGTGGTTATTTGGTAGCTTACCATAAAGAATGAAAATTGTTTATCATGACTGCTAGTTTCTTGCAAATTATGTTATGGTTTACATTCTTATTTGTGTAAATCAAGTTATGGGTTATGATGTTTAATGATTTCTTATATACTATACAAGAGCATATACAATTAAACAATAGGAGAATAGTACAATCAGGAATGTGTTTTTAGTTTTATTGAGTAGTATACCATTTGGTGTAATTAGTGAATAATCTAATGTGTTTTCAGTTGTATTGAGTAGTATACCATTTGGTGTAATCAGTGAATAATCTAAGTAGCTTGAAATTCATAACTAAGCCATAAAAAGTAGGTAAATTGTGAATAATTCTCTGTTTTTTTGCCTCCTTTATCTTTTTATATCTAGAAATTGTCTTTCCTCCTTTTTGAGTTATTCATCTTGACAATGCCTTGAGTTTAGTAAGTTAAGACTTTTCTTATTCTAGGTATCGGAAATGGATAAGAGCTGGATAAATGATCCAAATATTTTGTCAAGTCATTATAAGTCTGGTCTTAAGGATTTTATTGAATTTGCTAAGACCAATGGTATGGGATTGGATGGAAAATTTTTTTTCCATGTAGGAGATGTAGGAATTCAAAGAGAAAAAGCATTTCTCAAGTTGAATCAGATTTGTCAGAAAAAGGCTTTTGTATGTATTATAAAAATTGGGTCTTCCATGGGGAACCATTTTCTGCACACTCTTATATGTCAAGTGGAAAGAACAATAACCTTGATGAGAATGGTGTTGGAGGTGAGACAGATTTCCTCAATGAAACTGTATATAATGACTTTGATATGAATGACAATGGTGAATCTGATGAGTTACCTGATTTATTGGATGAGATAAGAAATGCACATGAATCAGGGACATCGAGTGAATGGGATTCAAAAAATTTTGACAAATTGTTAAATGATGCACAAAGAGAACTTTACCCGGGATGCAAAAAGTACTCCTTGCTGCGTTTCATTGTTTCCTTTCTCCATATCAAAGTGATGAACCATGTGACTAACAAGGCATTTGACATGATGCTAGAATTTTTAAAAGATGTGTTACCAGAAGGAGAAATACTTCCATCCAGTTTTTATGGGGCCACGAAAATTCTATCTGGTATAGGTTTGTGGTATCAAAAAATTGATGTCTGCAAATTTGATTGTGCATTGTTTTGGAAAGAAAATGAAAAGATGGACAAGTGTCCTATTTGTAAAGAATCACGATGGAAAGTCAATAATGGCAAGGAAAAGAAAGTTCCACAGAAGGTGATGTGGTATTTTCCATTAAAAGCTAGGTTGCAAAGACTTTTTATGTCTTCTAAAACTGCTGAAGACATGAGATGGCATGAGGAGAAACGGGTTAAAGAGGAAGGTATCATGAGACATCCGGCTGATTCTATTGCTTGGAAGGATTTTGATAAGCAATATCCTGATTTTGCTAAAGATTCTCGAAATGTAAGACTTGGATTGGCCACAGACGGATTCAATCCATTTGGTAACACGAGCAACTCATATAGCATGTGGCCAGTTATTCTTGTACCCTACAATTTGCCTGCATATAAGTTTATGAGAAAGGAATATCTTATACTATCACTTCTTATTCCTGGTCCACGTGCCCCTGGAAAGGAGTTAGATGTGTTCTTAAGGCCAGCAATAGATGATTTGAAAGATTTATTTCATGGAATTAACACTTATGATGCATATAGTGGACAAAACTTTCAAATGCGTGCAGCAATTTTGTGGACTATATCAGATTTCCCTGCATATGGCTATTTGTCTGGATGGAGCACTAGTGAGTATAAAGCATGTCCATGTTGTCTTGATGATACTGCTTCACAAAGACTAAGAGGCAAAATATGTTTCATGGGACATCGTCGCTTTTTGAACCATGACCACCCTTGGCGAAAGCAAAAAGCTCATTTTGATGGAACTATTGAAACACTCTCCAAGCCAAAGGAATTTTCTGGAGAACATGTTTTAAGACATTTAAATTGCTTTGCTGGTGTCTTTGGTGAGTTTGGTAAGAACCCAATTACTCGGAAAAAAGGAGTTGATAAAATTCAGGGTAATTGGAGGAAAAAAAGTATATTTTTTGAGTTACCATATTGGACAAAACTCACTATGAGGCATTGTCTGGATATGATGCATATCCTTAAAAATACATGTGAAAGTTTAGTAGCAACATTGTTGAACATTCCTGATAAGACAAAAGATACTAATAAAGCTCGTGATGATCTACTTGACATGGGAATAAGGCACGAACTACAGTTACATGATGATGGTAAAAGGAAAACAAAGCCTCCAGCCTTGTATGTGATGTCTTCAAGTGAGAAAAAAGGATTTTGTCTTTTTTTGAGTTCAATTAAGTTTCCTGATGGGTATGCTGCCAACATTTCCAAGTGTGTTAAAGATGTAAACTGATGGGACTTAAAACACATAACTACCATGTGCTCTTGCAACGACTTATTCCAGCGGGCATTCGTGGGTATTTGTGCAAAGAAGTCAATGAGGCAATTTTTGAGTTAAGTGAGTTTTTTCGAGATTTGTGTTCTAAAACCCTTAAGATGGATGACTTGGAAAGGTTGGAGAAAAATGCTCCATTAATATTATGTAAGTTGGAAAAAATCTTTCCCCCTGCCTTCTTTGACATTATGATCCATTTGATTGTTCACTTGCCAAAGGAAGCAAAACTTGGTGGGCCAGTACATCCTAGGTGGATGTTTCCATTTGAAAGGTACTTCTTCCTTATTTGTTTGACTACAAATTTTGTTATTTATCTAACATTCTGTTTTGGATAGAAAATTAACTCTTGGTTTTGAAAAGGTATCTTGGATCCCTTAAAAAGTATGTCCGCAATCATGCTCGTCCTGAAGGCTCGATTGCAGAAGGATATATTGCAAATGAGTGCCTAACATTTATGTCCAAATATCTCCATGGCATTGAAACAAAATTCACCCGTAAGGGACGCAACTATGACTGTAATCAGGATAAGGCAGAGGAGCTGGTGGTTTTCTCACTAAGTGTTCGCCCATTTGGACTTGTTACACCTCCTACTAAATTATCTCAAGTTGAACTAGATGTGGCTCATAAATTTATATTGAATAACTGTGATGAAATAGAAGAGTACAGAATGTAAGTGCAATATGTATTTCAATTTTATATTTTAAATATTACTTTTTGTGGTTCATTTTACTGACTAATTGATAATACAATCTGAATGTTAGTAAGCATAAAGAGATGTTGCAAAGGATTCATCCTGAAAATGTTGATAGCAGACATGAAGATCAATTCACAAAGTGGTTCAAAGATCATGTAAGTTATACATATTATAAAAATGAGTTTATTAGTTATTGAAAACTGACTAATAGAGACTCATTTTCTATTTTATAGATAAATCAGTTGCACATTGATAAATCAGTGAATGTTTCTGAAGAGCTGTGGGCATTAGCAAATGGTCCTATACCTTTCATGACAAAGCATTACTCAGGGTGCATTGTAAATGAAGTTCGTTTTCACACAAGAGATCGGGATGATTGCCGTACAACACAGAATAGTGGCTTAGTTGTTGAGGGTGACCATAAAGGAAAACACATTGAATTTTATGGCTTTGTTAAGGCTGTGATTGAGCTGACCTTTTTTCATGCATACAAGGTGGTCTTGCTTCAATGTGAATGGTATAACACAGGTAACACAAACACAATAAAGAGTGATAGGCACTTTGTGACCATTGATATTAGATCACGTTGGTATCAAAATGATCCATTTGTTTTACCAAATCAAGTCCAACAAGTCTTCTATATTGGTGATACGAAGTTGGGGAGACATTGGCGAATTGTACAACGTGTTCAACATAGGCATTTGTGGAACCTACCAGATTTGGAAGAGAACGATGAAGATGTGCTCAATGGAGATACAAGTTTTTTAGATGCATTATTGCAGCAGAATGAAACAACAACTGTTGTGCCTATTGTCGAAGATGATGAACTAGGTCTCTTAAGCAGACAAGGTTTTGAAATTGAAGTTGTTCTGGAGAATCCTTTGCATACTTGCACTGGTGAAGAAGACAATGTTTTTAAAGAAGATGGCAGGCTTATTGAATCTTCTGATAGTGATGAAACCATAGACATGGATATGGATTTAGATAGTGCTTAAGAAATAGCATAGAAGTGTCAAGTGAAAAGGTTTTTTGCATTGTAGAAGAAAGTGTTACTTTTTGTGGTTTTACCCAATATTGATCAAATTGATATCCTTTTCATGATTTTAACTCTTTGTTCAGTTTTTGGTATCTCTGTTTATAGTTTGACATCAGAATTTTACTAATTTGACTCCTTTTTTATCATATAATATGTTATTGCAGATGGCACCTTCCGGGAAACGGTTGAAGAGAAATTGCCTACCCAATACCAACTTGCAATCTGAACAACCGCCAACTTCAAACTCAACTTTGGAGCCTCAATCAGCTACCACAGGTGATGATATCCAGATTAATTCAAATAATAGTAATCCTACTCAAGCAAACACTAATGGTAAGTGAAAATGCTGAATAATGATTTAATTATTACCATTCAATGCATACATCCTTTGGTGATAATTCATAATAAGCATCAACTAGCATGTTTAACAATTGTTCACAGATCAAAGAAAGCAAAAAAAAGGCAGGGGCCCAACCACAGGAAAAGTTATTGAGAAGATGATACGAGCTAATGTAAATAAAATTCAGTACTAAGATGTGTACATATATAATATATCTATCTATTCAAGATTTTTTTTTGTATAATCAGTTCCCTAGAATTTCTATTGGGGTATACCTGAATGATGCTTCATTTGTTAATATTAGGGAGGCAAGCCATTGGAAATTGTCTTTCCTGAAGGATGTTGCAAACCAATCAATTATGCTGCTCAACTTGCTAGTGGTGTAGGTTATGTTGTAAGGCACCTCTCTTCACTGAAGGACATACGCATATATGATGACATACCAAATGAGAAAAAACAGAACCTATATGGTGGCTTGATGGTACCGGATTACACCGTGTCTTTTATAATGACATTAAGTGTGTTAATATTTATTTTGTTGACTTGACCAGTTCTAAAAATGATCCATTTCTTAATGGTAATTTAGAGGGATGGTTTGACTTCAAAGATTGGGAAACTGATCCTAATGTCGAAAATTATGTGGATGACATGCTTCAGAATAGCTACAGGCAGTGGAGGAATACTATGCACATAGATTATAAGATGTTGAAGGCAGCTGGAAAAGATCCACTTACCTCGTGTCCTTATGACTGGATTGAGCAAGATGAGTGGAAAAGTATGTGTGATTGGTTCGAAGATCCTATATTCAAGGTGATTGGTTCTAGTTTTGTTTACTTGCATGATCTTAATTTTTTTGTTGTCTTTTATTTTTTGTCTAACTATCTTTTTGGTATTTAATAGAAAAAATCAGAAGCCAATACAAAGAACCGTGCCATGTTACCCTATCCGCACACTGGCGGTTCTAAATCAAATCATGTTCGAGCACAAGAGATGGTATATTACTGATTTTTTATTTCCATTTTGGCTTATATTTATACTAGGAAGAAAACTACAGCTAACTCGAGATCTTTTATGCTATAAAATAGGTTCCACCAAGTGTAATTGATGCCTGGACTGCTGCTCACATAAAAAAGGATGGCCAATTTGTGAATAATACTGCAAAATCTCTCGATGTAATTTTCACTATAGTCGGCTGATTCTAGTAACTTTGTTTTTTATTAGTAGCAGGACATTTACATATATTATACATTTAATGACTCCTTGAGTTATGTGAATCTAATATGTACAGGATGAGTTAAAAGAAGAGAGAAGGCGATGCATAGAGAATGGAGAAATTGTCAATGAAGTAAAAATTATGAAAAATGTCTTAGGAAAAAGGGCTGGTCGTGCCAAAGGGTTAGGTATGGGGGTCATACCACCCCAAACTTCTCGCAAACCTGAATCTTCAGCTAATAGAGCACTACTTGAAGAACTAAAACAGTGCAAGGAGAAGATTCAATGCTATGAGGAGCGAATTCAAGTACAAGATACCCAAATCCAAAATCTAGTACAAAGCCAGCAAGGGATACAGGAAATGTTGCAAGAATTCCTCGTTTGGAAACAAAAGCAGTGTGGGGAGTCTTCCTAGTAATGGTGATTTTGTAGATCTTTATGCGAAACAAATGTATTTATGTGCAATTACTTACTATTGTGGAACAACTTGAGTTATGTTATGATTTGTATTTTGTGATGTATTATTAGTTACTGCAGCATAGTAATTATTCTTGTATTGCTTGTACTCATGATTAGGTGGTCCCTAAGCAATTTGTAGTGATTATCCATGCATCATAACAAAAATACATCTTTTGCATGCCATTCTATCGTTTCTCTGATTTCATATTTTTCTTGGTTTTATTGTACAGGTTTGGGATGAACTTGTGGATTGCTTTTGGCTCATACTGAAGAACTCCTCTATTTTGATATCATCCATCTCTAGTATTTTGTTGACCTTGGAATTGAAGTCCATCTTTGGGTTTTAGCAAATGTTAGGTATATGGCAGTTATCTAGGGAGAAATAGCAATATTTATATTGCTTTCAAATTGTGGAATGTGATGATATGTAAATGTTTGACGTGGTTAACTTTTGTGGTTTGACATATTATGGTTGTCTATTAATGATAATTTGTGAAATTTTGGTTGATATTTTGCTTGCATACTTTTATATTTTGATTGGATGGAATGTCTAAATAGATGATATGGTCACTTTATTGTCACTAAAATTGCTGGGTTTAAAAAGGTTGAATGGTGAAATTAGAAATTAATATATTATAGTGATGTAGCTGTCGTCAAGAAAAATGACGTTGTATTGTCGTTAAAGTTTTAAGCAAGTTTCAACACATGACTTTTCTTGACAATCGAAAATTTAGTGACAAAGTTCAGGGTCTTTCCCGACAAAGGCTCGTCAAGAATATGAGGTCTTTCCCAGACGATCAAATCATCATGATTACCTTTCTCGATGACGCGTCACAGAAAATCGCACTTTTCCTGACGAGAATTCCACTAGTTGTCAGGAAAATCTTTTGCCAACGGCGTATAGGTGACCAATCCTCCCTGACGACATTAACGTCACGAAAACTTTTCCTGACGAAATACGTAATTTTTCTTGACAAAGATTGTTGTCGCTAGAAATCTTTTTTTTGTAGTGCTTGTTCTTAAGCAATTAGAAATACAATCCAACAATGATTCAAAATTTTGAAAATAAACATATATGCACCATTCAATTTCATTTTCTCAAAACAAGGTAAATAACTATTATGCAATCACTCAACTAAGTTCAAGTACTCAAAATATCAAGTAAAGGAGAGCCAATTATACCATAATTGTAACTAGTTCAATTCAATTTCTCATCCTTACCCGATTTCACAAGCAAGTAACTCATATGGTTAATAAAAAGGCTACCTAAACTCATGATCATCGTCTTATTCAAACTTAAAGAGGGATTTATTCATATCATATATATAAATACTACTCAAGTTGTGAAAGTGTCTTTTGATGCAAAAATCGACATTTTTAGATGAAAATCGCAGGTCACTCAAAACTTCACATATTCAAGTTACCTTGCATACTCTTAATTCAAGTAACGTTTTACGCGAAAGTCGACATTTGTAGTTGAAAATTCCCGGTTACTAAGTAAAAGAACCCTTGGAATATAACAGCTTTTATTCTCCTTTTTTTCTTTCTTTTTTCTTCTTCTCTTTTCTTTTTTTTCTTTTTCTACTTTTTTTTTCAAAGAAAAGATAATAATTAGTCACTCAAAAGAATAATCATGAGAAGGGTATTGCAATTATTGACTATATTTATCACTTAACTATATAAAATCAAGTAAAGAGAAGAAATTTAATCAAACATGCAAAATTTAGGCATAATTTTCTCCACTTTGCAAGATATACTTTCCTATAAATGTACAAATTATAATCACATAATAGTCATTTCTAAATTAAATGAAAAAAGAAGTACTTAAGTCACATATATTCATCTCAAAAGTAGAAGAAATTTGAGTTACTAATAGTGTGGAACTTGTTGTCCTTTGCATAAAATTGAAAATTTTGAAACCTTTTGGGGTAAATTTGCAAATTTTGGACAAAACTTTGGCAGATTTTCCCCTTATAAATAAACTAAACTTCCTGCCAACACACTTCAAGTTTGAACAAATTAAAGCACAAGAAACATTTCCAATATCAAGTCCAAATTATTTCAAATACAATTCAATCACATACATTGCATATAATCTCAATTCTCACCCCTCACACTTAACATGCACATTGTCCTCAATGTGTAAAAAGGAAAATCAATATAAAGAAAATAATACTCCTCTATTGTTGCAATTGACACGGCATGAAGTGACAAAGGTATGAAGAATATTTTGTAAATAACTCTTTGCCAAAATTTCTCACATCATCACACTATATTTCCCAAACTGTTTAAGCATTTAGCACAATTATCACCCTCTTTACCTAGAATATGAAATATAAGCATGTCTCCTTCTCTAGATAATTATAACATCAAGTTCAAATGCATATTTTCCAAAATGTCACAATAATACATGTATGCATGTAAATATCATAAACAAGTTATATTTTGGCCATTTGAATCGTCCAATTATACTTAACAACATTCCAAGATCAAGTATCACATTGATCATGACACAAGAATATGCATAAAGCAAACATTGCCACATTTGATCATCTAAACATGTTTAAAAATGTTAAATAAGTATAATAGAACTTATATACATCAACAACTAACATCACAAATTCACCATTCAAAATATGTCATTGAACTCAAAAGATATGCAAAAGGTGAAGTTGAAAATACCAAAGTTAAGTTCAAGAAATTTATCTCAATTTGGTAGAGTGATGTTTGGTAATGCAAATGATGCAAAAATTCCTATGAAAATTAGCCCATTTGACCTCCAGTTGAACAACTTAAAAAATATGAACCCTAGCCTATAACTGATTCTTGAGATGTTTTTCTTGAAGTTCAATCGGTTAAATAGGCTCTAGAAAGGTCAAATGATATTTGTTGTATGATTTTATACAAGAAAATGGTGTAAAAATCTTGGGTGTGAGTGTGGATGAATATGTGAGGTAAAGAAGAAATGAAGAAATGAATCAAGGAACTCGCGTTTTCTTCTTTTAAAATAAGAAGCAATACGCGACTTCATCAAAACGTGACTCGAAATCGTGTTTTGCATACCCGCGTTTTCTTTGTTGAGGGTGCAGAATGCAATACACGAGCATGGAATATGACACTTAAGGTCGCGTATTTCTGATACTCGCGTCTTCTATTTTGTCGTTGCAGAATTGAATACGCGACTGGGAAAATGCAATCTCAGAGTCACGTATTCTAGCCGCGTTTTCAATTTTTGTAGTTTTTTTGCAGAAATTTTTAACTCTTCAAAAATTTGACTTTTACCCCAAATGCTCAAAATGCATTCTAGATCATTCTCTTGTCAAAATTATCAATGCACGCACATGTAAAATAATCAAAATATGCATTTTACTTTTACTCCTTTCTAACGAATCAAAAACAACATTTACTCAAATCGAGGATTGGAGTTCCTTGATCGAATTTTGCCTTTTTCACCTCATTTGGTCACTTTTGTCTCTATTTCCCAAACCTACAAAAGAAAAAAAAAGATAATTCAAATGCATAATTTAAATATAAAATCACATAAAAGTAACCTAAATTACCAAAACATTGGCTTGTCTCCCAACAAACGTTTTTGTTTATAGTCGTAGACTAGACTATTGAACCTCATTTTTCAAGGAGGCTTTGTTAATGAATAATCCACCATTTTAGGTCGTGGTGAATCATTAAAAGGTGACTTCATGACAAAAGTCACATATTCAAATGATAAGAGAGATGGAAGTGGCTTACCTATCTCAAGTGATTCATAGATATTATTTTGAATGTGTATCACTTGAGAACTTACCAAAGGAAAATCCGCATGGTTTTCTTGAACAACAATACCTTCAGAACCTATACTCTCAATTCATTCCTCAAGAGGGGTGAAAAATTAGTCGCTAAGACTCACCTCTTGAGGTTCGAGATTAACTCCAAAGGTACTATCATGTGAAATGAACATTTCTCATTGAAACACAATTGAGATTTGTCATTTTCATCAAAATGGAATCCATTTTCACTTGCAACATGCTCACCATTCATGCTAGAGTCATAGTGCATATCATTAGAAGAAATAACTTCACATAACTCATGCAATTAGTCTTGTATTCTACCAAAATGGGAAGTTAATTCATCTAACCTTTTCTCAACCCTATCAAAACGGTCGAAGGTTATATTTGCTAACTTTTCTATAGCTAACTCCCAAGATGATTTAGAATCTTTAACTAATGGTTCATTTTCTAATTCCGAAGGTGAAGGTGCATTAACTAACCTTTCTACTGCCAATTGCCAAGATGGTTTTGATTCATATTAGACACATTCGGGTGGATAATCATAAAAACATGGAGAATCACTATAAGTACATTGATTATCCCAACCATAAGTATAAGAATTCCCCCGATTAGGGTTACATTGATCAAAACAAGAATTATAATGCCCAAATTCACCATAATAATCCACATTTTGTACTTGTCTACATGTATGAGTAGCATGATAACTTCCACACAAGTCACAAATCATATGATAAGAATTAAAAACATTAACATTTTTCTTTTGTTCAATCTCATGCATAATGGTGTCCATTGAACTTGTAATATTATAATATCAAGTTTAGGTTTTAAGCACCTTAAATCATTTTCAAACGACATACCTTCGGTAATTTTTTGGTTACCTCTATCCATGGAGTTTTGCACATGATAACCATCCATTGCCAATCTTCCTTCTCTCATGCATTGTCTCTTCATGTTTTCTACTCTCCTTGAGTCCCTAAACAAACTTTCAAAGTAACTCAAAAACACATTTAGTCAAGAAGAGTAGATGACTCGACTCATACAAAAAACATACAATTAAAGAAATAACAAACATACAAGACACAATAAAAGGACACTAAACATAACAAAAGCAAGAAAAACAAATAAAAATGTCTAAACTAATAAAGTTGTTCTTAGTATCAATATTGACAAATCTTTTCCAACAACAGCGCCAAAAACTTGACGAACACGGGATATACATATAACAACAAGCTCATTCCATAGTTAAGTTTTACATTTATAACATCCTAAATACCCTACACGCGATTTTTCTGCAAGAATACAGGTCATGAGCGAGTATAGGGTATTAAGGGTCATCCTCACAGAAAAGATTTTTAATTATCAGTGATTTTCGAACTTCTTTATTATCTAAATTACCATAAACATAAAAATAATGAAAATAACACTAGAAAACTCTTAGAGGTATGTAATTTCTTATTACTCTTGCAAATGACATTACCGATTAAGTGAATGCTATTATCTTGACTAGTTATGGTGTAATTTGCTAATGTATGTGAAATCTATTCTCGTAGTGAATAAACTATACTTCTAATTAAGCCACACCTACTCTCTTGGTTATGAATTAACTACAAACTCATTTCTTCTATGAAATTACATGAAACAAGTCACTAAAGCCACATAGGTGCACATCTACTCTTGTGAGTGTACTCCCTAAGTTTATCACTTCCTTGAATTAGTGTTAAATTCCAATCCTCATTGCAAACTTAACACCTTAAGATTATCACAATTAATGGCCGGTTAATAATGATTAGATAAGCAAAAGTGATAAATAACTTGCTCAAAATAACATCATCAAATAATCAAGTAAATATCACAAACTAGATATAGAAAGTTCATCCATAACTCTAAACAT
The DNA here is from genome assembly GCA_023065735.1 of Coffea humblotiana. Classification (NCBI taxonomy): domain Eukaryota; kingdom Viridiplantae; phylum Streptophyta; class Magnoliopsida; order Gentianales; family Rubiaceae; genus Coffea; species Coffea humblotiana. Next base: position 7,039,631 of record CM041208.1, on the reverse strand, counting down.
AAAGTTTTACTAAACATGAAAAACAAGATCCAAATTTGTATTATAACTAAGCATGAAATCAAATATAAAAGAGAAAGTGATAGGAGAGAAATCACCCTTGTCACATGAGCTTCAATCTCTCCATATTTACTCTTTAATCTTCATCCAAATCTTACTACAAATATAAGATGGATAAACTATACTATCTATACTATACTACTCTAACTAATGAACCAAAGAAATTCTAATGACTACTACATTTTTGTGGAGTTTCTCTAACCTTCCAAAATTATGAAAATAGTCTCCAAAAGTTGCCATTTATAGAGGATTCAAGAGTCAAATGAGTTATTTCTAGTTGGCATTTTTGACTCTTGAAACTCCCATGAGTTGTTTCTCCAACTTTCCACAATCTTCTTGGTCAGATACAAGTGAAATTCTGAGTTACAAATGAGTTAGAAAGATTGTGTGAACAAAGAATAAGTTGCAGAGCAAATTGCAGCAGAAAATGAAGAATATACGACCGTGGAATAGGCGACTTCAAACCATGTATTCAAGGGTTGTGTTTTCACTTCTGTGAATTTGGCACCACTTCAACTTCTATTTTCTCAATGATGGAGGCGAAACTAACTCTTGTGCAAAACATGATAGTTAGTAACCCTTTGAGTTAGCTTTCCATTGCCTCAAGAATCATCCAATTTGGAGTTCTGTAAACTGAGAAATAACCGAAATACCCTTCATTGGTTAGAACTCTGTTTCACCTTTCGACAACAGAGTTGTACTTCTGTATTTCGATTTTTTGACAATGAAAACGACTAAACTGGATTTTGATGTTTTCATACCAAATGTCGATCTATCTCTTAGTTTCAAAATGGTTAAGAATCACCTCAATCCAATGCTTGTAACCTAAGATATAGCCAAAATACCACAAGATGTTAAAGCTGTGAAACTTGCTTCCTTTTATTCTTGGTTGCATTTCCTCTCTTACACTTCATATTCTCTTTTAATCATACTAAACCATCATCAATCATCCAATTATCTTCTCAACTCACTCCATTTGATGATTGAATCATTAATCCTACAAAAACATGAAGTTTTTACCATCAAAATCCATAGAAATGCAATTTTTACCACTTTGATCACAAAATGCATATTTTTACTAAAATCCAAGTTAATTAGTTTAAAAGTAGTTAAAATACACCAAAACTAACTAATAAAGCACACTTAAAACATGTAAAATATATACTTATCAAGTTTCCCCACACTTGAACCATTGCTTGTCCTCAAGCAATTAGAAATACAAACCAATAATGATTCAAAATTTTGAAAATAAACATATATATACCATTCAATTTCATTTCCTCAAAACCAAATAAATAACCATTATGCAATCACTCAACTAAGTTCAAATACTCATAATATCAAGTAAATGATAGCCAATTATACCATAATTGTAACCGGTTCAATTCAATTTCTCATCCTTACCTAATTTTACAAGCAAGTAACTCATATGGTCAATAAAAATGCTACCTAAACTCATGATCATCTTCTTATTCAAATTCAAAGAGGGATTTATTAATATCATATATATAAATAGTACTCAATTTGTTAAAGTGCCTTTTGATGTGAAGACTAACATTTTTAGATGAAGATCACCAGTTACTTAACAATTCACATACTCAAGTTGCCTTGCATACTCGTAATTCAAGTACCGTTTTATGCGAAAGTCGACAATTGTAGATGAAGATTTCCGATTACTAAGTACGAGAACCCTTGGAGTGGAACAACTTTTATTCACTTTTTTTTCTTTCTTTTTTCTTCTTTTATTTCTTTTTTTTTCTTTTTCAAAGCAAAGATAATAATTAGTCACTCAAAAAAATAATCATGAGAAGAGTATTGCAATTATTGACCATATTTATCACCTAACTATGTAAAATCAAGTAAAGAGAAGAAATTTCATCAAACATGCAAAAGTTAGGCATAATTTTCTCCACTTTGCAAGATATACTTTCCTATAAATGCACAAACTATACTCATATAATAGTCATTTCCAAATTAAATGAGAAAAGAAGTGCTTAAATCACATATATTGATCTCAAAAGGAGAAAGAATTTGAGTTATTAATGGTGTGGAACTTATTGCCCTTTGAATAAAATTGAAAAAATTTGAAACCTTTTTGGGCAAATTTACAAATTTTGGACAAAATTTTGGCAGAGTGTCTCCTTATAAATGGACTAAACTCCCTGCGAATAAACTTCAAGTTTGAACAAATTAAAGTATAAGAAATATTCCCAATATCTAGTCCAAATTATTTCAAACACAAGTCAATCACATACAATGCATATAATAGCAATTCTGCCCCCCATACTTAATATACACATTGTACTCAATGTGCAAAAAGGGAAATCAAGATAAAGAAAGTACTGCTCCCCTATTGTTGTGATTGATGCGTCATGAAGCATCACAAACCGTTGTCCGCTTATCTCCACAACTTCATGAGTTCCATTGGATAGCCATTAGTACCAAAACCTAAAAATTGAAAATGAAAAACAAACTAGGTAAGGGTCAAAAGATGCAAAAAGTGACAAAGGAATAATCATATTTTGCAAATAACTCTTTGTCAAAATTTCTCACATCATCACACTAGATTTCCAAACTTTTTAAGCATTTAGCACAATTATCACCCTTTTTACCTAGGATATGAAATGTAAGCATGTCTCCTTCTCTAGATAATTGTAACATCAAGTTCAAATGAATATTTTTCAAAATGTCACGATAGTGCATGGATGCATGTAAATATCATAAACAAGTCATATTTTGGCCATTTGAATCGTCCAATTATGCTTAACAACATTTCAAGACCAAGTACCACATTGATCATAACATAAGAATATGCATAAAGTAGACGTTGCATGGATCATCACATTCCCACATTTGATCATCTAAACATATTTAAAAATGTTAAATAAATATAATGGAACTTATATACATCAACAACTTATATCACAAATTCACCATTCAAAATATGCCATTAAACTCAAAAGATATACAAAAGGTGAAGTTGAAAATACCAAAGTCAAGTTCAAGAAATTTACCTCAATTTGATAGAGTGATGTTTGATGATGTAAATGATGCAAAAAATCCTATGAAAATCACCCTATTTGACCTCCAGTTGAAGAAATTAGAAAATATGAACCCTAGCCTATAACCAATTTTTGAGATGTTTTTCTTGAAATTAAATCAGTTAAATAGGCTCTAGGAAGGTCAAATGATATTTGTTGTATGATTTTATGCAAGAAAATGGTGTAAAAATAAGAATTTGTGAAGTATGTGTGAGTGTGGATCAATACCTGAGACGAAGAAGGAAAGAAGAAATGAATCAAGGAACTCACGTTTTCTTTTTTAAAACAAGAAGCGCTACGCGACTTCACCAAAATGTGACCTGAAGTCGCGTTTTGCATACCCGCATTTTCTTTGTTGAGGGTGCAGAATGCAATACGTGACTTAAGGTCGCGTATTTCTGATACTGGCGTATTCTTCTTTGTTGCTGTAGAATTGAATTGAATACCCGACTGGAAAAACGCGATCTCAGAGTCACGTATTCTAGCCGCGTTTTCAATTTCTGTAGTTTTTCTAAAAAAAATCCTAATTTTTCAAAAATTTGACTTTTACCCCAAATGCTCAAAATGCATCCTATATCATTCTCTTGTCAAAATTATCAATGCACGTACAAGTAAAATGATCAAAATATGCATTTTTGCCCTTCCTAATGAATCAAAAACAACATTTACTCAAATCGAGGGTTGGAGTTCCTTAATCGAATTTCGTCTTTTTCACCTCATTTGGTCACTTTTGCCTCTATTTCCCAAGCTTACAAAAGAAAAACAACAAGATAATTCAAATACAAAATTTTAACATAAAATCACATAAAATTAACCTAAATTTCCAAAATATTGGGTTGTCTCCCAACATGCACTTTTGTTTATAGTCGTTGACTCGACTATTGAACCTCATTTTTTAAGAAGGCTTTGTTAATGAATAATCTACCATTTTAGGTTGTGGTGGATCATTAAAAGATGACTTTATGACAAAAGCCATATATTCAAATGATAAGAGAGATAGAAGTGGCTTATCTATCTCAAGTGATTCATAGATATTATTTTGAATGTGTATCACTGAAGAACTTACCAAAGGAACGCCTGCATGGTTTTCTTAGGCAACAATACCTTTAGAACCTATACCCTCAATACATTCCTCAAGAGGGGAGAAAAATAAGTCGCTAAGGCTCACCTCTTGAGATTCAAGGCTAGCTCCAAAGGTACTATCATGTGAAATTAACATTTTCTCATTGAAACATAATTGAAATTCGTCATTTTCATCAAAATGCAATCCATTTTCACTTGCAACATGATCACCATTCATGCTGCGGTCATGGTGCATATCATTAGAAGAAATAATTTCACACAACTCATGCAATTGGTCTTGTAGTCTATCAAAGTGAGAAGCTAATTCATCTCACCTTTCCTCGACCCTATCAAAACGGTCGGAGGTTACATTTGCTAGTTTTTTTATAGTTAACTCCAAGATGATTTAGAATCGTTAGCTAATGGTTCACTTTCTAATTTTGAAAGTGAAGGTGCATTAAATAACCTTTCTACTGCCAATTTTCAAAATGATTTTGATTCATATTGGACATATTTGGGTGGATAATCATAAAAATATGGAAAATCACTATAAGTACATTGATAATCCCAACCATAAGCATAGGAATTCCCCCGATTAGGGTTGCATTGATCAAAACAAGAATTATAATGCCCAAATTCACCATAATAATCCACATTTTGTACTTGTCTATATGTATGAGTAGTATGATAACCTCCACACAAGTCACAAATCATATGATAAGAATTAAAAACATCAACATTCCTCTTTTGTTCAATCTCATGCATAATGGTATCCAATTGAATTTGTAACATTATAACATCAAATTTAGCATTTAAGCACCTTAAACCATCTACAAACGGCATACTTTCGGTAATTTCTTGTTTACCTCTATCCATGGAGTTCTGCACATGATAACCATCTGTTGCAAATCTTCCTTCTTTCATGCATTGTCTCCTCATGTTTTCTACTCTTCTTGAGCTCCTAAACATGTTTTCAAAGTAACTCAAAAATACATTTAGTCAAGAAGAATAGATGACTCGACTCATACAAAAAACATACAATTAAAGAATTAACAAACATACAAGACTGAACAAAAGGACACTAAACATAACAAAAGCAAGAAAAACAAATAAAAATGTCTAAACTAATAAAGTTGTTCTTAGTATCAATATTGACAAATCTTTTCCAACAACAGCGCCAAAAACTTGATGAGCACGGGATATACATATAACAATAAAGTCATTCCACAATCAAGTTTTACATTTATAACATCCTAAATACCCCACACGCGATTTTTCTGCAAGTATACAGGTCATCAGCTAGTATAGGGTATTAAGGGTCGATCGCATAGAGAAATTTTTCAATTACCGATGGTTTTCGAACTCCTTTATTATCTTGACTATCATAAACATAAATATAGTGAAAATAACACTAGAAAACTTCTAGAGGTATGGAATTTCTTACTACTCTTACAAATGACATTACCGGTTAAGTGAATGCTATTATCTTGACTAGTTATGCCGTAATTTCCTAATGTATGTGAAATCTACTCTCGTAGTCAATCAACTATACTTGTAATTAAACCATACCTACTCTCGTGGTTATGAATTAACTACACTTTCATTTCTTCTATGAAATTACATGAAACAAGTCACTAAAGTCACATAGATGCACCTCTACTCTCATGAGTGTACTCTCTAAGTTTATCACTTCCTTGAACTAGTGTTAAATTTCAATTCTTATTACAAACTTAACACTTTAAGATTGTCACAATTAATGACTAGTTAATCATGATTAGATAAACAAAAGAGATAAATAATTTAGTCAAAATAACATCATCAAATAATCAAGTAAATATCACAAACAAAATATAGAAAGTTCATCCATAACTCTAGGCATAAACTTTAACTAAACATGAAAAACAAGATCCAAACTTGTATTATAACTAAATATGAAATCAAATATAAAAGAGAAAGTGATAGGAGAGAAGTCACTCTTGTCACATGACTTTCAACCTCTCCATCTTTGCTCCTCAATCTTCATCCAAATCTAACTACAAAGAAGATGGATAAACTATATTACCTATACTATACTACTCTAAGTAATGAAAGGAAATTCTAATGAAAACTACATTTTTGTGGAGTTTTTCTAACCTTCCAAAGTTATGAAAATGGTCTCCAAAGGCTGCTATTTATAGAGAATTCAAGAGCCAAATTAGTTGTTTCTAGTTGGCATTTTTGACTCTTGAAACTCCCATGAGTTGTTTCTCCAACTTTCCGTACTCTTCTTGGTCAGATACATTTGAAATTTTGAGTTGTAGATGAGCTGGAAAGGTTGTGTAAACAAAGAACAAGATGCAGCAGAAAATGAAAAATACGTTACCCTGGAATACGCGACTTCAAGCCACGTATTTAGGGGTCGCGTTTTAACTTTTGTGAATTTGGCACCACTTCAATTGTTATTTTCTCAATGATGGAGGTCGAACTAGCTCTTGTGCATGAAAGTTGTAGCCCTTTGAGTTAACTTTCCATTGCCTTCAGAATCATCCAATTTGGAGCTCTGTAGACTGAGAAATGACTGAAATACCTCGACTGGTTAGAGCTCTATTTCAGCTTTCGACAACAGAGTTATACTTCTATATTTCGACTTTTTGACAATGAAAATGACTAAATTGGACTTTGATATATTCATACCAAATGTAGATCTATCTCTTAGTTTCAAAATGATTCAAGAATCACCTAAATCTAATGTTTGTAACTCAAGATATAGCCAAAATATTACAAGGTGTCAAAACTGTGAAACTTGCTTCCTTTTATTCTTGATTTTCATTTCCTCTCTTGCACTTCGTATTCTCTTTTTATCACTTTAAACCATTATCAATCATCTAATTATCTTCTCAACTCACTCCATTTGATAATTGAATCATTAATCCTACAAAAACATGAAGTTTTTACTATCAAAATCCATAAAAATATAATTTTTACCACTTAGATCACAAAATGCATATTTTCACTGAAATTCTAGTTAATTAGTTATAAAAGTAGTTAAAACCTACCAAAACTAACTAATAAAACACATTTAAAATACGTAAAATTTATACTTATCAAACTTCACTATTTATAGACTACAAAACCATTTAGAAAATAGGTTGAATGTCCAAGTTCAACGTATAACGGTTTTTTTCATATTAAATTGTGGTTAATTTGTAGAATTTGTAACCTAAAAATTGATTCATATTTGATTGGCTTATAATGACTCAATGATTCTTCATTTAACCAAATAATTCTTTTGTAACTTCTTTTTCAAATAATTGTATAATAACACCATTCAAAATGTATTGTAACTCCCAACATTATATTTCGCCTAACTCCCAAATCAATTAAATTATAATTCCTTGTAAAGATTTGGTCAAGGAAAATTTAAGATTTATTAAAATACAGGAACATTCCCCCCACTTATTTTAATAAAATCTGACAGAAATAAAAATTGGACAAATTGAGAACATCATGCATAATGAAAGTGGCATTGCCTTGAAACCCTCATTTAGTGTTTCCATAATCTCCATATTAGAGTCAAAGTGGATTAAAGCCTTGAAACTAAGACTACTTTAAGATATGTAAGATTATGTCACACACATGATATTCAAAATATTAATTAACAAGTTTCTTAAGCCAGCACATTATGGCCTTGTGCTTTATCCCAAATTCATGAGTGCTTTAGAGAATTAGCCAAATTCTCATAGGAAGCGGCCTTTACTTCCACACTCATATAAGTGAGTTTATCAAGAATACCCCTATGACTAAGGCATCCCACCCATAAAGGGCTATAGAACTCATTAAAAGATTTATATCAAATCTTAACCGTATCTTCATAATAGAATCACGAGCATGCTTTACTCCATTGGGAGGGATTTAATAATTTTATAATATATGCATGCTTTTTACCCCAACTATTTTATGATTCGTTTGCTCCTGGCCTAGTTTGTGGGACCTCCAGTCCCTAGGTAGTTGTATTCTCATAGATGGTTTCAATTTAAAAATTTTTAAGCTCAAGTCCCATTCCCCTTGATGTGTATCGTATCTTTGACTCAAACTTGAGATTTATTTTTTACACAATAAAATAGCAAATATATGATGTTCTCGAATTTTTTTTCAAATAATCTCTTTTAGTGGTCCAAATATATTGAACCAATCTTTGGTGAGAAAATTTCTCATCCATTTATATTTGCCAAATAATATAGGCATATATTTGCTCATATTCAATTTTTTCTCAGTGGCCAGTAATCTAGTAGCCCACTAAAAGCCATTCTAAAAAAACTCCATGCACTACAACAAAAATGACCTTTAGCGGCATTTAAAGGAGTCAGTATGGATAATCTAATTTGACACTTTACCTTTCCTCACACCTTGGACGAGGGTTGTCCCTTCCAATGTGGGGTAGCCTCGTAGCATTTAAATGTGCCAGGAAAACTATGTTATTATAGCATCCCATCTGCCAACAAAAATCTCTTTTCTTGATAATCGAAAGTGTTAGGATAGCTATAGTACCGCATTAGGATATTGCTTTAGAAGCTGAGCTATGCTGACACTTTTAATTACCAAGAATACATAGGTAAAGAGAAATTAATCACACCATACAATAAGACCGAGATCCAATGTGGAACAACAGATAATCCTTCACTTCATTCCTATCACAATTATGTCAGATATACAAGTCTTTGAACTTTCCATTGAAACTATAAGTTCTTTTAGAAGAAAAGAAACTATACTAATGTACTAGCTTTGCTATAGATGTCGTTCCGTACCTATAAAAAAATTAAACAAATAAAAGAAGGAGGACCACCATTGCCTGAATTCAATGACATAATCCCTTGGGTCCCTCTCTTTTGACAAAGTTTATTATTGCTTGGACAGCTTCCTGAACTCGGTTGGATAGGGCATGGTTTGCCCATTCAATTTCAACCTTTTTTGCACCACCCATTGCTCTGCATAATCTGAAGACGTATAAGAAAATATAGACAAAAACAGCGGTCAGAATAATGACACAGATCAGGTGAAACAAGTTAAAGCATGTTCATCATATCTAACAAATGTTAGACACACGGTTAAAACTTTGATCAGATTACAAGTCTTACCTCTCAACAAGTGCTTTCTTGTCAACATACTCTGGTACATATTCATCGGCCATGGAAAATATGATCTGCAAAACACGAATATTAGAATGGCAATCTAGACCATTACAAAGCATCTTGAATAATCACATCACAACCAAGAAATGGTGATCACAGGCATAGAGTAGCCGTATAAATGAAATCTGTAGGTGTAAATTCAGTTTGCGTTCAAGCAATTCAACCTATTGGAAATCATGTCATGCTAGAAATATAGCCTTTGGTCTATCAAATGCAATGGAAAAAATTACAGATATTGGACATAACTATGTACTGCAATTTCCTACCTGACAAGGTGTGTGGGACATGTGTCCAAGTCTCTGCCTCAGCTGGTCCTCACTTAAGTCAGAGCTAAACAAGTCATCATCACCATTATATGTATAAAGCGAATGATATCTACAAGACATGTTGCCATTTGGTGTCATTTAGGTAAGATGACCCTATTCAAACATATCTTTATTGGTAACCATAAGCCAATAACAGGTTTATCGATAACCATAGGCCAATAACGAGTTAACAATATGCATTTAGTCACCTATAGGCGGTAATAGGGACATCTGGATTTGCTTCCCTGGGCATTAGCTCTGACCCTCGGCCTTCACTTATCATTTTTGAAGCCAAATCAATCATTGAAGCAGTTTCAGGGAGCGTAGCATTGTACTCCTGATCACGAACTGGTGCCTGAACAGCCAACATTGTCAACAAGCTAAAACTAAAGCTCGTCGTCCAGGCAACATTACATACAGTAATGATCACAGTACCAACACTGTCAAGTAATGCACTGAACAAAAGACAGTATGACTAAGCAGATTAATCATTCTCCTTTAAACATCAGATAATATATATTATGTTTGACCAACTACAAGGGGCACTTGTCACGACAAAGGGACGAGTGTGGATGCAGACACAAAAGTGCATAGATTTGGGAGCTCAGAGGCATGAGGGATTCTTAAATTTCTCTCTTTTATGAAAATGATGGTAGAAGCACCAGCATGATCAGCCAGAACAGTGTTCGATACCAAGCATCCCTTAAGCTAAAGAATCACATGCTAGCAAAATTTAATCTTATTTCACACAAACATAGCCATAGAAGTTGTCCAAGTTCAAAGTTATAAACTCATACATCAAATCAAAGCACTTCTTCGAAATCAGATTAAGGGATCATGCAAAATCAGGTTAGAACCTCACCAAAGGCAACCATGACAAGGAGACAAATTAAAGTTTCAGCATTTCATCTATATACTCTCTCACACGAAAAGATAACTTTTAACTGCTATCCAAACAGCATGATAAACTAGTACCGATTGTATCACCAATTCAACATCACAGATGCATCAGAAGCTACAATCCCCATGACTCAAGCCTCTCAAATATCCATGTAAGAGTCATTATTAATACACCCCTATGCTGCCAAAGCCTACCAGTACTTCTTATAACACTCAACAAACTGAATCAGTTCCCAGTGATTACCAAGCACTAAAGTAAATTATACAAGTCTACATTCGGGTAGCGAATAAAGCAAGCTATGATTTATAAAGCCTAATCATTCTATGGCTTTATCAGCAATGATCAACTTAAAACTCTGAAAATTAGCTGAAACTTCAACAAAAATCTTGCACTGAAATAGAATACAAAGCATATGGGGGTGGTGAAGTTGATGTACCTGCTTGACATTTATGGACTAAAGATAACCATTGATTACAACAACAGAATACTCAGTCAATGCAGTCGAAGTAAAATCTTCAAGCAATGTTCTTTTTGACCCAAACCCATACATCAAAAGCCCAAATCCACACCTGTTAATTATCCAGCATAATCTAAAATTAGTACCCAACATTTCTACAATGACAGTCTAAATCAATACATTCACAAAAATAATTAAAAAACACTGCATATATATTTATATCCCGCCGCACCTTAACTCACAAACCCACTCTTGATACGAGCTCTTGTAACTTTTGATTAATTCATCAATTTCTTTCTCATGTTTTTGCTCAATATTGGCCAGGGCTTCCCTTAGCTCCTGCATTATTCAGTAAGGAAAAGGCCCAAAAAGGTAACTCTTTTTTGCAGGAAACCATCATATATAGAAAAATTGTAGAGTATAACCTGTTCATCGAGGACATCGATTTCTGCGAGCTTGTGGCCGGATTTCTAACCGAAATTGCCTAATTCTTTTGCTAAGAAATAATTTCTGGAGAATCCAAACTCGTCCTCTTCGATGTCATGTTGTTCCATTTTCTGGTTTTGACGAACCTAAACCTGATGATGAGAGGGAAGGAGTAGGGGCGACGGGACAGCGGAGGTAGGGAGCAGAGGAGAGGAGAGGAGAGGAGAGTGGCCGAGAGAGGCGGAGGGCAAAAATTGGTAAGATCCCGTAAAAAACATTATATCAGATTCAAGTAGACAACCGAGAGAAATCAATTTAGGGCAAAAATTTATCATGCAATTACATACCTTCAATGGAAAAGCAAAGGTAGTTTGATTGTGGAGAGATTCAACCAAAAAAACTCTGCGGGGAAAGCAAAATTTTGGCCAAGAGTTTTGAGAGATAGTTTGCCAAGAGAGAGAATTTGTGAGAGAGATAAGAAGAAGCAAAATTTCACTGCAGGCAAAATGAAGTTTTGAGATTTCACTGAGTGTTTTGGCAAGGAATCTTCCGCCAAAATCAAACGTCATTTTGTGTTTTAATATTTTTTTTGTGTATCTCACATTTTCACAAGTGTCATAATAAGGAGTCTAAAGGTACATTATTATTTTTATATCAGATAAAAAATTAGAGTATATATTATTGAGTTGATGACAAGTGTCATGATAGAAGTGCTATAATGACACAAACTAGCAATTGTCCTTATAGACATGTCAGAAAAGTCCATTTTTATTGTAGTGATGGTTAATTTTTCTTTTGTGAAAATACTAAAAAAATATTTCGAATACCTTCACATTAGGTCATACTTTTTAGTGAATGCTAGCCTGTACAACTCAAAATAAGAGTCAAAATAAATCCAAAACTTATACTCATAAATTGAGTAAATAAAATGATAGCACCCTATTTTTTCACCACTTCTATGACCACAGTGTTTTAAAAACCTAGGTGTAAGGCATCAATTATTAGTCACCACTAATCTACACACTCAAACCAAGGAATAAGAAATTCATAATATAATCCTCAATATAATCTCACAATCAAATTTCAAAGTTTGTACCAAAATGGTAAAATAAATGCATAGAGCATTTAAAAGTCATGCTCCATATTAGCCATTGGACTCAAGCACTCCCACTATTTATCATATTTCTATAGGATATGATGCAGTTTTGAGATACAATGTATTATACCAATATTGAAGATATTTATTCTAAGATTACTGCTACACAGAGTGACTTAAGTACTCAAGAGTTTAATGCCATTATCAATCACTAGATATATTGACAGTTATCCAAAGCTAATAACTTGTACCAATTATCATCAACAACCAACTATGATACTCAAGTATGAAATTTTAAAAATGTGGCATCTCAAAGTAGTGAGAAAAATTAGCTCTAGGTACAAAATATGTCAACGATCGAAATTGTATAGAAAGACATTTTCCAAGTTACTCACATACTAATAAGCAACAAAAACTTAGCTAAGACTCATTGATGTACTTGAGTCTAAAGGGATCCGCAACTCTAATGATTTTTCCTTAATCACACTAGTCAAAATTAAGGAAAAAATTTCTTTTGCAATAAGAGGCTATCGTCTTAAAATTGTCGAATCTAAGCCAAAATAATTATATAAGTAACACTAATTTCTCTAATAAAATTTAACAAAGAAATTAACAAAATCTCATACCTCAATATTGCATTAATAAATCAAATACTTTGCATCATCAAAAGTTAATTTGACGTGGGTTGAGACGCAAACTAAGTTTTAAAATTGTTGGAGGAGAATACATGAATAACTACTGATTTTCAATCTAATCACCTTGAATTTGATAGCTACTAAGAAGTCTTGTAGGGTTGAGGTGCGTAGAACGCTTTCTTTAAGACGATACGTGCCCCTACGGTATTTTTTAACCGATGCAGAAGGTCTAGCATACCACTTTCAGGATACAATATCCCAACTCTATGGTTGTTGTTTCCCTTTTGATTTGCACAACCAAGAAAAGGTGAGGCTTTCCGATATCTTACTTTGCCCAGAGAAAATCAGAATGAGAGAGAAAGAAATGAGTGTAGGGAAAAATAGTATTTAGAATAGTCTTTTTGTTGAGAGAAGTGTGTTAAAAAATTCTCCAAAGAACTTCACTATTTATAGGCTACAAAACCCTTTAAAAAATAGGTTGAATGTTCAAGTTCAATGTATAACGGTTTTTTCATATTAAATTGTAGTTAATTTGTAGAATTTTGTAACCTAAAAATTGCTTCATAATTGAATGGCTTATAATGACTCAATAATTCTTCATTTGACCAAATAATTCATTTGTAACTCCTTTTTCAAATAATTGTATAATAACTCCATTCAAAATGTATTGTAACTCCCAAATCAATTATATTATAACTCCTTGTAAAGATTGGCTAAGGAAAATTTAAGATTTTATTAAAATACACTAACAACACCAATAAACAAAGAAAAGTAAGAATATATCGATTGAATTCTTGGAGAATAATAAACAGAATGCTAGGTGTTCTACAAGCCAAGAGAAAATGAAGACATGGACTACTCCACTAGAATTGAGCAGAGACAAATTCATAAGAAAGGAACATAGTTTTCGCTTTTTCTTTATAAATTTTTCATTAAATTTTCTTTATTTCATGAATTATTAGAAAATCATGAGAAGGGTTTGGTGAAGCAAAGAAAGAAGGATACAATGGCACTAGGTAACTCCATAACTATGGTCCGTGAAGGTGTGGCTCTTATTAGTGGTTGAAACTTTAATCTTGTTTATAGGGTTTTTCTAATAGATACTCTTAGAGTACTCGTTAACACAATTAATATTCACCTAACCTATCATATATATATATATATATACACACACACACACACACATACTAATAATTATTATCCTCTTTTACATTTATATACTTTTCCTATTTAATCTTACCTACCCTCTCTTGTTTTGATTTACTTTCTCTAATCAATTTTATATTTTCAAAAATATAACATCTGAAATATATCTTAATGGGTGTCCTGGTAGACAAACCATTGTTTATATAAGATATGTCCAGATCGCCTTTTGGACATCGTAAATTATTCATGGACCACCTAGCGATCCTTTGCTCATAACTCGTGCATCATGAGCACTTAAACTCGAATATTTGTGTTGTTTCTCTCTTATCTTTTGTTAGTGTAATGAACTTTCTTTCTTACCAAAGAAAAAAAATGAATGGAGGTGGCCATGTCAATTCTTAATTGATGCCGACACAACCATTTAAAAACCTGCATCCTTTGTTTTGGTTTCGTGCATCAATTATTGATATGAAAATTGTGAGAACTCCGAATTTTAAGTTTTAAGTTTCATTTTTAATCCATTTATATGCATTTAAATTATTTTAAGCATTCAAGATATGATTCATTTTTGGGGCCTTATTTTCTTTACTTTATTTAACTTTGATAAATATGAATTTAAGAAAATGAGAGAATTAATTTTTGTTGTGTCTAATAAACCCTAGGAAATTTAATTGTTTTGGGGTTAAATTAGAACTTAAGTAAACTACTAGGATTGGAAGGAAATTGGGAAAAACTTGCTAGGTAGAAATTTGGCCAAGTGTCATCACACTACAACACCTTGACTTGGACAATTAGCTTCTTAAGTAAACTTTACCATTTAACAAACATTAGCCCTTTTGTCTTGAGCTCTTGGCTAAACCTCTTGAGAGAAAAAACTTCACATAAACCCTAAGTCTAGTTCTTGGAAAATTAGTGCATGATTCAGGAGGAAGTTCAACTAGATTCTAACCAACCTTGGCTTGCTACTTGAGAGGTGATTCTTGGAGTTCTTGGTCCAACTTGCAAAGATTGAGGAGCTTAAGGTAAATTTTAAACCATAAATTTTAATGCTTTAAATTAGTAGAATATGCATGTAATTAAGGTGCTTAGATAACCTAGATACATGGGTTGTTGATGGCTTGGCTTGGGTTCTTGTTTTGAAGCTTGGATCATATGTTTATGTTTATACCTTCTATGTGTTTGATGTATGGTTAGGTGTATTAGGTGAGGATTTTTTTAGATTTTCTTGGTTGTGTTAGCATGAGAATCATGGTTAAAATAAGCTTAGTTAACTTGGTGCACGTAAAGTAAAAATTGAACATCCACAAGTTGGAATTTATGCATGGGCTGGCCGAATTTTAGCTTCAATTTTGTGAGGATTTTTGGTGTTGTTTTTGGTGAGATTTGTACTCAAGGAACTTGGTTTAACCTTACCCTAGAAGTGTATGTTATGTATGTGTGTTTAAGTAGTAGTTTTGTTGGAGTAAAGTTAAGAAAATAAGAGGAAGTGTTGTTGGAAATTTTTGCGCAAGAGACTCTATTCAGTCTTGGTAAATCTGTTATATTTTGGTGTAGAAAAATCCAAATTGAGTTCTGCTTATTGCGTTTTGAAACTAGATTCAGAGTATATTCTACCGTGAAAATTTCAGAATTTTTCTCAATTCATATGAATATTTGTGATTTTCCAAAGTTGACTGAATTTCCATTCCTGTTCTGTCTTTCTACTGGATAAAGCAGCCGCTTGAGATTGGATTTTGACTGGCTTGTGGACAGAATTTTGCAAAGGTGTCTTCTAAGAAATTGTAACTCTTTGAATCTATTTTCCAATGGTATAAAGTTTATAAATTTTGGATTGAGAAACTTGGGATACGATTTTTCAAACAATGTCACGTAAAACTGGAGAAAATTCTGTTTCCAAATGTATGCATGCTGACCGGTTTTCTTGAGTTTGTTTCTCTTCACCTTTTGGTTTGTTTTGATGAAAGTTTGGCTCAATCTTGTGCTATAAACTTAGTAGAACTCTTGTGGACTGATTTGTAGCGAAAACCATGCATTTAATTTGAAGAAACTTGAGTTTTGATTGGCTTTTGAGTTGAATTTCCTGATTTCTGGGTATGGAACAGGGCTGCTGTTTTGGCCTTGTTTCGCCTTCGATTCGTGTTAGTTTGGACTTGAAATCGCTTGTACTATTTGCCAAGACATAATACTAGAGTTGTGCATCGATTTGGTCGTAAACCGATTACTCAAAGGGAGCGAAAATTAGCTATTTTTCACTGCCATAAAACTGGAAAATTTCCAGTATTTGTACCCTTTTCATGTATTTATTGTTGTTTCTTAGTTTTTGATCCGAGACACATTCTTTTCACGCCAAACCTTGCTTGAATCATAAACCTAACGTGTATTGGCGACTTCCTTGAACTTGCACCTTCGCATAGGTTTTAAAACTTATGTCCTTTTGAAATCTCCTTTGGGTCATTTGTCGCTTCGAAGTTGAGTCGCTCTAGTAGCTCTCTCGATCATTTCTTCTTTTGTTTAGTTGCTCTAGTTGAAATCTTAAAGTTTCGTACTTGCTTGAATATAGGTTTTGGTGTGGAAAACGAGAAGCTTGGTGGGACCATTTGATTTGCTCTTCTTTGTCGGTGAGTGCTCCAATGTATGTTATTTGATTATGCACGACTTGAGAAAATGTTATTATTTGCTTAAGTGCTCTCCTTTGAATGACATGCAAATAAGTAAATGATTGTTGTGATTTTCTTGTCTTGTTAATTTGCTAAAAGCACATGTGTACATTGCATGAATGAGTGATAAATGTACAAGAATGTAGGTTGAAGTGTACTTTATCGGCATCGGCTGAACTAATCTTAACCCTATGCTGGCACCCTATCCGAGACCTGCCTTTTGCAAGGTCGGATCAGCTGGATAGCTTTGGGTTTATAACTTACCAATGTTAAGCGCGAAGCTCAAAACTCTTTGTCGAAAGACCTTGAGTACAATGTGATGACGGAGCACCAAGGACCAATGGTGAACAAGAACGAGTCATTCAAATACCAAATGGTCCGATCACAAGAGCTCGTGCCAAGAAGATGCGTGAATCTCTTCAAGCTCTTGTATTCGCCATCCAAAAGAGAGTTGGAGATGATTTGAAGATCATTGAAGGCTTGGAGAATGAAGATCCAACCTTATATACCTTGCTCCAAGTTGAAAAATTGAGTGAAGTCTAGTTGCTTAAGAAGACGAGAGTACTTTAATCATTTTGTCATTGATTTCGTTATTATTTCCTTTTTAATAAAAACGACCAAACACGCCCGTGTAGTTGGCCTAATATTAGATAGCCCATTCAGTCATTATTTCGGCCCAAAGGCCTAGCCTAGGCAAAATTAGGGTTTTTCTAAGTCACTTTAGGTTGTCAATTGTAAGGATATATCTATAGCCAAGGCAAGAGACCTTCAGGATCAGTTTTTGCATTAATAAAAATCGTGAGTCTTTCACTTTCTCTTTCTAAGAGAGCCTCTTTGAATATTTGAGAATATTTCTCAAATTGTTCAATTGAACTTATCAATCAAGTAACTCCTTGGTTGTGACGTTCCTCTACCTATAGTTTGGTTCCCTAATTCGTTAAGTAGTGGGTTGAGATAATATCAATATTGTTCGCTACTTCGGGGATTAGATTGGGTCAAATTTCCGCTGCTCAAACCGTTGGTGATTGGTTGTCTAGATCGTGTCCAAGTGTGTATCACATCACAATGTTTAATGTTTAATGTTAAATGAGGGGATTGTTGATTTTTTGGAGGGCATAAGGTGACTGTTAAATGAGGGAATTGTTGATCTTTCGGAGGACATAAGGTGGGAGTTAGGAGATTATAAGGTGGTAAAATGTAGGGGCTTGTTTATTGGCAGTTAGAAGGTGAATGTTGCTCCATGTGAGTCTCGTATCCTTTTAATGTTTAAAGTATTGTTCATCCTTGTATTTACTTAAACGTATGATTGAATGCACGCATAAATGTTATTGTTTATCAAGTATTTTACATTAAAGGATTCCTATTACAATTAATTGCTCCACTACCAGTTTTTAAAGTTAAGTATCGATTTACTTGAACCTATATTATTTGAAAAAACGTGTTTACATGTTAAATTGTGTTACTCTCTTATTTTGCCTGTATACCTGGAATGCTCACTGGGCGTAATCTCATCCCACGGTTGGTTTTCCTTAACAGGATTCGGATCTGAAAGTGCTCAAGAATACCGTTAGAATGTTTGAGAGACTTTAAGTTTTATTTTAGTAGAAATGACAATAGTGTATATATTTTTGGGTTGTAATTAAGATAGGCGCCGAATAATGAATCTTTTGTACGCGAACCTATGGAATAACTTTTGGAGGTGTGTAAATGTTATTTTGAGAGGTAATGAATATTATTTTGGTTAGTTTAAAAATTTCAAGTAATTCTTGTTATGGATGGTAGTGAGTCCTGACAAGACCTGAGCAGGCGGTCCGCTGACCCCTCCGGTTCGCTTTTGGAGAAAGTGGGGCTGTCACAAAAATAAAAGATATTTTGTAAAGAAAACATGGAACCCAACTTGCATTGAAGCGACGAAAGGAAAACCAAACGATATTCTCCCAAGAAATCGAGAAAAACTTGAGCAATATCTAGTCCAAAGTAAATCTCAATATTGCATTCTAGTATAAAAATTTTTATAGATGAATTAAATCCTAAGAATAACAAAGAAAACTACAATAAAATACTGAAATAAAATAAAATTACTTAAAAGCAAAATTGATTGATAACTTTAAAAGCCCCCTCGTTACAAAATATGAAATCATTAAAAATCCTCATCTAAAAATTACACAATTCACACGATAATTTCAGAAATCTGACCCAAGTTCACTTAGCACCGTTGAGGTTACCAAAATCTTACCTACTTCGGGATACCTTGCTTGAATTGACATTTTTCTATAAAATATCAGCCTTTTGGTGAGAAACACAAGCCAGATAATAATTTGGTTCCAGTAAGACCCTTATGTTATTCTATTTATGAACCTTACAACAACACTGAAAATTGGGATTAATTTGCTGCTCCGAAGTTTTAGAAATTTCACTTTCTTCCTAATCAGTTTGACAAGACAGGATGTTTCCATCAAAAGTTACAAATTGTCACGTTACCTTTGAAGAATAGCTTGCCACTCACCAAGGATCTCTTCAGTGCTGGATCATTGCACTTTTGTTGTTGCCCTGTCATTTTATCCCCCTGAAAGTCATCACCCTTGATTCGATCTCCTGACTCCATTATTGTCTTTAACTTTTCTGTTGATGATTGATGTTATTTTAACTCTTAATTCTCGGTCTACAGCTCTCATCCTGAGATTCTTCTTAGTTGGCACAAACCTAGAGCAGCAAATTCAAACCAAAAACTTATCATTTAAGAAACCAGATAATGACTCAGTACAAACACTTGGATATCTTTTCTGATCCTTGACTTTATTGCATTGTTTGGTTGATTATTAGCAGATAGCATTGGATGGACGTCATGCAATAACGATGGAACCAAACTGACCTCCACCCGCAACAGGGGCGGATCTAGAAATACAAGTCAGTGGGGCAAACTTAATATGTTAAATTATATGATCACAAAATTAGTTTCTACCCTTTTTTTTAATGATTTCTTCCACTACTACTAACATTGATCCCAAAATTAGATGGACCTTCATGATAGGATTCCTTTTGTAACATCTTTTCATAATTAATTGAGATTGAATATTAAATTGGATGCAAATAGAGAAATGAATTATAAAAAATATAATTTCACCACATAAACCATGAAATATAAGTATCAACTGTGAACTTTGCATGATTTTCAAAATTTCTCCTTAAAAAATTCCATATAAAACTACAAGATAATCACATAATTGTAGGTAGAAAACAAATTTTTTTATTACAATTTCATTAAGGACATAATCAAATAAATTATCTGTTAAGTATGCAAAGAATACTTGAAAACTTGAAGTTCTAATTGAAAAACAATAATAAAAATGTTCTAATAACCCATCCCGCTCTGGGCCTCTCCACTACTTTAAAATCCCTAATAAGTTCACCACTACTTCCACACTCCAAATCACTTATATGGAGTTTTATCACTTCTCCTATCAAGTCCCTCATAAACTTTTTCTTCTCTTTGTTGTAAATAAGTCCCTCATAAATTGCCTTTGTTTTTAAAGGTAAAATAATGAAAGAGTAATTTTAATGTGTTTCAATATATACACAAAAATTTTTGGAAGCTTTTCAAATAGGTTTGTGCATTGAGACTCATTAGAGCACATTGAGAAAGAAGAGAGACAAAGTACAGGCGAAATTGGTTTTGATCAAATGTCAAAAGTGAATTTTTTTTCTTTTTATTTTTTAAAAATATATTGACTTAATGAGAACAAAATGATAAACAACGGATCAAATTATATAAATATTGAATTGAAGTGCATTAGTATGTCGTTGATTATTCCATGGCTTGGAATTGAGAATATTGTACATGTGAATTAAAGTAATTAAATAGGATTATTGTTTTGCATAGTACCATAAGTATCCTAATATATTTTTAGGAAAATCACTCAAAACATCTCTTACATTTCACCAAACAAATTTTTTCATCATTCACTTTTAAAATATAAAAACTTTGCGTCCTTTATGAATTCAAGTTTGCAAATTTGGTGCCAACCTAAGTTTCTAACCACTTTTTAACTTGAAATCATCAAGTAACCCATATGCAATCATTTTTTATTTATAAAAAAAAAATTAGATCCCACTTTTTTTTAGTGACAAAAATGAATATAAATTGGATTAAATCTCACCTTTTTAGTGAAAAAATGAATATGGTTGGATCAAATCCTATATTTTTGGGGGTAAAAATAAATATGGATCTGATTATTTGTTTAAATAAAATGAGATCCAACTTTTTTGTTACTAAAAAAATAATCATGTGTGGGTTATGTGGTGGATTCAGGGTAAAAAGTATTCAAAAATATAGATTAGGACCAAATTTACCAACTTAATATTGTTAGGGGTGTAAGTTATTATTTTAAAAGTGAAGAATGAAAAATATTATTTAGCAAAAAAAGTGAGGAATATGTTATTTAGCAAAAATTATTTACCAACTTGAATTTGACATTTTCTATAGTATGTCTGCCTTTTGGGGGAGAAACACAAGCCACACAATATTTTAGTTCCAGTGAGAGCCATATGTTATTCTATTTATGAAGCTTACAACAACACTGAAAATTGGGATAATTTGCTCCTCCGAAGTTTTGGAAATCTCACTTTCTTTCCTTGTCAATTTGACAAGACTAGGTGTTTCCGTCAAAAGTTACAAATTGCGACGTTACCTTTGAAGAATAGCTTGCACTCACCAAGGATCTCTTCAATGCAATGATCTCTTCAGTGCTGAATCATTGCACTTTTGTTGTTGGCCTGTCATTTTATCCCCCTGAAAGTCATTATGCCTCCATTATTGTCTTTAACTTTCTGTTGATGATTGATATTATTTTAACTCTTAATTCTAGGTCTACAGCTCTCATCCTGAGATTCCTCTTAGTTGGCAGAAACCTTGAGCAGCAAATTCAAACAAAAAACTTATCATTTAAGAAACCGGATAATAACTTAGTACAACACTTTATCACATTTCTGATCTTTGACTTTATTGCATTGTTTGGTTGATTATTAGAATATAGCACTGGGTGGACCTTATGCAATAACTATGGAATCAAACTGACCTGCCCCCACAATTTCCTTTATTGTAGCAACATACCTTTTGATTTTTTAAAAGGGAAATTTGTCAAATTGATCCCTAATATTTACAAAAAAAGTTTTTAGTCTCTAACATTTAAAATTAGCTAGAATAGTCCATAACATATAAATTATGAGCCATTTTGGTCCTAATGCTCATATTTGTTCATTTTTCCGACTAAAAATAACACGTCTTTCTCACGTAGACATATTTCAAGAGCAAAACCAAAAAACACACTTCATATCCGGTTGAGTTTTTCCATCTTTCCTTCATATTTTCCCAATTAATCCCTAATTGCCTCACTAAAAGACCAAAATTGAAGAGGAAAAACGCATTCTCACGTTGGCTAGGAATGCAGTCATTTGGCTTCCTCCCAAGACGGCAGCTTCAGATAAAAAAAAAAGCTGCACTTTGGCGGTGGCTTTTCCTCTGAACCTTCTATAAAACTTTTTGAGTGGATCTGTCTTATTGCCTTTCACCACCACCTTACTTGCAATCAGTCACAAACATCTTCCACTCCATCAAAGCCTTTGAGGCATCTATGAACTTTTCGACCACATGCTTCATGATGTATGCAGACCCATGGTTCGCTGTCGCAGATGGCGGTCGCGTCGTGGTCTCGGTTGTTCCACATCCGTCACGACTTATCGGTTGAATATCGGGTGATACATAAATTATGGTATATAAAAATTTCCAAAAAATCTGAAAAAATTACTAAAAATAAAAAATACCATAAAAAAGCACAATTATCAAATTAAATTTACTAAATACCTACATTATCATATGTAATTACTAATTATTAAATAAAATAATGCTTGTTATTACCATAAGGGCCTATAACATTAGCAATAAATGATTTTAGAATCAAGTGTGCATTCTAATCCTATTTTATATGAGATAAAAAAGTATATATAAGAATAAAAATCATCATATCTTACATAATACAATACAAATCTCAGTTACACAAAGGAAGTAGTTGGTGTTCAGTTCAATACAATAAAAAAAATAAATACCTATCAAATAATATTATGAAATGCAAAAACATAAAGAAGCAAGCATTTTCACCAGTGCCTGAAATATTTTCTAAATATATTAAATTTTTTCTAATCAAGTCTAATTATGCAAGGTAATATGCATTATTTAGATAATAATAAAATTATTTTTTTATATCTAATATATTAAATTTTTCTAATCAAGTTTAATTATGCAAGGTAATTTGCATTATTTAGATAATAATAAATTTATTTTTTTATTATCTAAATATAATTAAATTTTTTCTAATCAAGTTTAATTATGCAAGGTAATTTATACTTTGACAATTTGCCCAATTCAATTTTTTGTTTAACTAACTAGAACTTGTAAGTAAACTCTTTTTTTTTTTTTACTTTTTCTAATTAATTTACCTAAAATCATTTTAAACCAACATAATTGAGATACATGAAAATAAATAAATTACATTTATGATCATTAAAATGTATCCAAATAATCACTACATATTTTCTAACTAAAATTTAGATAAGAGACTACTAATACAAATTAATCATATACTTAATAATATGCAAAAAATGTCAAAATGCATTACTTAAATTTACAAATATCTAATTATCATATCTGAATGCTAAATTAAAAAAATTAAAATTGTAAGTGTGGGAACGCTCACTTATATATATATATAAATTCTCCTAAATTACTTGCATTTCCCTAAGACTAAATCAGTTATGACATTTCCTTGCATTGCATTTCATTGCCTTTTTCAAGAATTGAAAACATCTCCTTAAAGTGGGTATTATTTTATTTTACTATATACACTATGACCAAATATCCTTTTAATTGTGGTTGGGACTTTATGTTATAGTTAAGGGTGTTATTTTAGACATTGGAAACATTTGGAGGCTAGAAACCTCATTTGGCAAAGTTTAAAGAAAGAATGGCCAAGATTGAGCCATGTGGCAAAACCCTAACCATTCAACTTTTTGACCAAGGAAATTAGAAGAATTTAAACCAATTTTGGCTCCATTTTTCTCCTCATATGGCCGGCCCTCTTAGCTTCCAAGAGAAGAGAAGAAAACTCCATTTTCTTGCTTTTTAAACCCTAGCTTGATCTTAAGCAAAAAACAAAAGTGAAGGAACCTAGGTTAGTTGAGTGAACTACCTTCAAGTCTAGTGTGTGATTCAAGCTTGGAGCTTTGGTTTTGGTGCTTTTGGGTGATTCAAGCTTCACTTAAGAGAGGTAAATGATCCTTACATCTTACCTTTATTGTGTTATATCAAGTGTTTGAGGTTTTGATGGCAACTAGAGATTGAGTTGAGGTTGTTTGTGGGTGAAATTTCTTGAACTAAACAAGTGGAAGTAGGGTTGGATGGTTAGCATGCCATGTGTTTGATTAATTGTTTAAGCTTTGTTTATGGTTTTCTTGATGTATTAACATGTTTTGGATCCTTTAAAGTTAGGGATAACTCTTGGGATGTTGCTAAGTTAACTATGATGAAAGGGTGGAGGTTGGTGTTGCATGTTGCACCTTAATTAAGCCTAGGAAATTTGGCTAAACATTAGTTAAGCTTATGTGTGAGTTGAGATGGAAATGAAGCAAGTAAAGTGGTTGTTTTGGGCAAGCTAGTAGACTGTTTTGGTTCTTCCTTGTTGGCTAGACTATTTTGGTTCATTTAATCATTTTGTGTGTTACATTTTAAGCTCCAATTGTGCTAGGTAACTTGATCCCCTGTTTATGAACTCTAAGAGAGTGAATTGGATGAATTTGAGCCAAAACAAGTGAAGTTGGCAAGAAGAGAGATAGGACAACTTTGTTAGAGTTTTGAGCTGATCAGAACAGAAAAATCAGCCAACTTCCCGAACTACTGGTATTGATAGGACAGGAAATAGAGTCTGAATTTATACCGTTGGAAAGCCCTTCGAGTCTAGTTTCCAACGCCACCAACGGCACATGATTTCGACTATTCTACAGTGAGATATGACCATTTTCCGAGACTGCACGGGGCGCTACTGTTTACCCGCGAAGACTATTTTGAACTTGAATGAGATTTTTCATTTGCTCAACATTCTTGCACTTGTCAAACTTGTTTTCTTATGACCTTTTACTGCATTTTTGGCCTAACTTGCATGGTGAATTGAGTCATTTTAACCCACTCACTTGGTCACCTAATGAACTTACATTTGGGTTGAAAATAACCTAAATTGTTAACGATTTCACTCGTTGCCCTAGGATTGGGAAACGGAAGTGAACGTAACCAAGGAACTTGACGTTTGAACTCTACATTTCTTAACAGGTGAGTGTTCCATTGTCTGTTAACTGTCTATGTGAAATATCTGAATACTTGATTGTGACTGGTTGAGCTAAACATTTGTTTTGACAAATTTGAGACGAGCGTGTACTTTATCACACTCGAACTCCTTCGATTTCACTGAGACTCTGTATACTGCCTATTATAAGATGTGATTTCTCTATATTTGACTGTATGTAAGTTGTTTGGATGACATCCCATCAACTACTGTGAC
Organism: Coffea humblotiana; assembly: GCA_023065735.1. Lineage (NCBI taxonomy): Eukaryota > Viridiplantae > Streptophyta > Magnoliopsida > Gentianales > Rubiaceae > Coffea > Coffea humblotiana. The sequence goes on along the minus strand of CM041208.1, from coordinate 7,014,077 downwards.
TATTTGGGTACCCAACCTCACAGGTGAGTTGGTTGTATCGAACCAGCAAAGGCTAGGTCAAGAAGGCCGATAAACCCTGAGAGCTGTTTGCTGAATTTGGAAACTGGTATACTCGAATATTACCTAATTACTGTTTGAGGTGTTAGGGCCCGGTAAGGGGTTGATTGTGGACGAGATTTGGAGAAAGTGGTGTTCTACGGACATTATATTCTTTAAATGCAAACATAGACGGAGAGTCAACGGATTCTCGTATGATCAATCTTAAGTGGATTTGGCTTTTGGAAGCCACCCATATCCTTGAATTGAACTGTGATTAAATTGTTATACTACAATACGGTGTTTACTTGTTTATATTACGCTTTCATTTGGCTATGTGCTTACATGTTTATTTGGAACCTCACTGAGTTTTAGCTCACCCCACTCCTTTTGTTTCTCTTAACAGATATGGGATGGACCTATGGTCAAGAACTTTCATAGCTTTACCTTTTCCTTGAACTTGTACTCTGGATTGTAATCTTTTGTTTAGAAAACTTTGCTTTTCACTCTTGTAAGCTTGAATTTGTAAGTTTGACGTATATTATGTAAATTAAGTGTGGAGTGGTAAGTTTGACTTTTAACTTTATATTTTAAGTTTGGGATGTTGGCGAGGCAATTATATTTCTATGAAGGGTTGTACCCTTTGCTTTTGAAGATATTTCGTTAGTTTTCTTGGATTTCTGGTTCATTAGTTGACTGAGTCCCTGCGACAGCTGGGCAGGCAGTTCGCTAATCCTTAGGGTTCGCCTGAAGAGAGGTGGAGTTGTCACAATAAGTTATTTTGAAAGAAGATGCGGATCTTTTGGCTGATGCTTGGGTGTAAGATTAGGAGCCTAATCTCTTAATTACTTGGGCCAAAGTTGGACTTTATGTGCTTCTAATTTTTCCTTCAATTTTTTTCCCTATCGCTGGCTCCGGTACAAAAGCTCACCTTCTCCATAGTTTAGTGCAGCCGCAACTCCTAGGTTTAGCCGTGTGTTCCTTTCAGTCTTCTCTTCGTTTTTTCTTTCCAATTTCCCTTTCGCACTTTTTTCACCTCCTTCACGGCCAGATAATGAAGAAATTGAAGAGCCCCTTCAACTACGGAATTAGCCTGCCGTCACCTTTATTCTTTCTTTCGCTTTCCCTATCTCGCTGTTGTTTTCTTCCCCACCTACCGTCACCTCTGTTTTGAGCCGTAGCCGGACGATGAAGAAATTGAAGAACCCTTCGGCTTGTTTCTCCAAATAATCACTCCAGAATCTGGAGTGAAGCTCAACAAGTAGTGATAGATCACGCAGAAATTGCTGGTATGGTTCTCCCCTTATCCCCACTTTCCCTTAAATCTTGTCTTTGTGGCTGAAAAGGGAAACAAGAAAGCATGAGAAAAGACTCTGCAACAGCAATATAGCTGTGGTGCACAGCCTTTTGTAGTTGTAGGACAATAATTTACTTATATAATTGCACTTTTGTGGCCTTTTGTTCTCTGTTCATTTTTTGTTTGGTTTTGTAAAAGGCTCTGCAACAGCCGTATAGCTGTGGTGCACAGCCTTTTGTGGCCTTTCGTTCTCTGTTCCTTTTTTGTTTGGTTTGGCTTCCCAGTTGCTGTTTATGATTTTGACAGGTACATATCTGAGTCAAATCCAAGAATTTGGCCTTTATCGTGCTACATGGTTCTAACTCAGATGATATCGCCTGATTCGGAGTGATTCCAATCAGATATGGTATAATCGGTGTTTCAGGTATCGGTATCGGAACGGCACCAGCCGTTCCAGTTACGACTCGGCCGAGTTGGCAAACCATGTGGAGACCTGTAAATGATTTCTTGCAGCGGCGGTGGCAAAGGAGAAAGGGCAGTAGCAGTCGGTGGGCTGTCTTTGTCTTTAGATTCCCAGACGCCGCTTTCTTTTCATGAATGGGGTTTTTTGACAAGCTTGCTTATCCCTTCTGCTGCAATGCAATTCTCTTACTAATTTGTATGCATCGTCACACAATACTATCTTTAAATTATGTATTGATTGATCTTCTTTAAAACACAAAGTTCAATTCAAAATAAGTAAAGCTCGTGTAACACGTAAATGCAGTCTGCTATACATATGTATTGAGAAACTCCTTGGAATGGCTAGGAATGCATTTTTCCTCTTCAATTTTGGTCTTTCAGTGAGGCAATTAGGGTTTAACTAGGGAAATATGAAGAAAAGATGGAAAAAACTCAATAAGAAATAAAGTGTATTTTCCAATTTTGTCATTAAAAATATGCCTATATGAGAGAGGCGTGCTATTTTTAGTTGGAAAAATGAACAAATACGAGCATTAGGACCAAAATGGCGTGCTATTTTTAGTTGAAAAAATGAGCAAATACAAGCATTAGGACCAAAATGGCTCATAATTTATATGTTAGGGATTATTCTTGCTAATTTTAAATATTATGGACTAAAAAAGTTTTTTTTTATAAATGTTATGGACCAATTTGGCAAATTTCCCTTTTTAGAATTACACAAACTTTCCTGCACTCTTTTGAAATTTGTGATATATAGATAGTGCTAATGAGTATAAATATGTATTAGATATAACATGGACTATAATTTGGGCTAATTTCTGTAAATATTATTAAAAAATAAAAAATCGGCAAAATGAGGGAAATCGTGGGCCTTTCTTTATCTAGGAGTGCTGCATGAGCACCTTTCTCTATAAATTTTGAATTTTTTTAAATCTTTTTTTTTTTTGAAAAATTTTGGAATACAAAAGAGCCCCTGACATATGTAGCCCTTAGTTTTCGAAAAAAGGAAATAAAAATAAAAATTCGTTAACGGGGTGGAGGTAAGAACGGCACATGCGGCTGCACCCCAGGCTAGTTTCAATCCAAACAAGATGCCACTTCCCATATTCATTAACTAAATTCATCGGTGTGTACTATGCATCACAATAAAGCATTTTTTAGTGGTCTTTTTTTTTTTGGTATAACTTATTAGAATCATGAATTTTTTTTCCACTAATTAAGGTCATTTTTGTAGTTCCTAAAGCAATGGAAAGAAAAGATGGGCATTATTGTGGTCCTTAAAGAAAAGAAAAAAAGAAAACAAGAGGAAATTATTATTACTAGTAATTGACGCACACTCGTGTGTATGTAATTAATATAAAAATATTACTCCGACTGTTCCATCATTAATGTCATAGTTTACTTTTTGGGTTGTCCTAAAATTAGAGTCACACCATATTTATTTCTTGTATCCTTACAAAACTGCCCTTAAGGGGAGTTTGAACATGTTTGTAGGTCGACGAAAAGAGTTCCTAACTTTTTTTTTAGTTTTGTGTTTTTTGATAGTTTACCGGCTTGAATTGTCCATTCACTATATTTTGAGAAGCATATATGCTAATCACATCCTGATAATATTTGGTAGCGTTGCTTGGTCGCCATTCAACATTCCCCTATATTTGTTCTTATTAGGAGCCAAGTGCGTAATATACGACCATTGAGGTATCAAGTACATAATAATTTAATGGCAAACAAATCACAAGTATGAAAGATAAACGACACACAATATTTAATGTAACTCAACTCCATCATTGAGTCTACGTCTGTAGACACCAAAATTTTGCCAATTCATTTATTATTTTTTTTGTTATTGTTATATTTTATTTTTTAAAAAAAGTTATTTAAATGAAATCATTTTTATTTGATTCTTTTTTAGGAAAGGTGGAGAAAAGAAAAGAAAAAAAATGGAAATGAAAAAATCAGATTTTTGTAAAAAAAAAAAAAAAAAAATTATGAAGCTTCACGGCGCGTGCGGGTCGCACGCGCATAGGTTGCTTCTTCACCAGAATTGTAGCAAGACGGCACCAGTACAACAGCTGGATTTTGGAGCATTTTGGATTCGATTTGGCTTCCCCTTTCTTCCCCCCCCCCCCGCCCCCAGATTAGCAAGTACTATGACACATCAACAACAAAAATCCATCAAGAAAACAGCTGTCAAAAGATCAAAGGGACCAAATAAAACCGCAAGAAAATCTGGTTAATCACAGCCATTGCTGGTAGGGTTTTAATGGTTGGTTTCATTTAAAAGGGAAGAAAAGGAGTCTTAAGAGGTGGCACAGATAGAAGAGAGGGGGGAAGAGTCGGAAAAAACAGAAAAAGAGAGGAAAAGAGAGAAAAGCGGGAAGAGAAAAATAGAGGAGCAGAAAATTTTTCTGGAAAATTTTGTATCAGGGCTAACGACTCAGCCTCCTTCCTGGTCAAAATCCGACTTCGAATCTAGTGTTTAGCACGATATTTTTGCTTCTACGCTATCTAAGTTCATCAGGGAACAACTTTTGTTTTAAAATATTTTAGAGAAAACGTCTCTGGATTCTTCGAATTTGAGCTCAAAATCCTTGCCTGGTCAGCACCTGAAATCTATCCCAAAAAGCTATCAACTTCAGCTTCCAGTATTTTGATGCGTTTTCTTGAGATTTCCACGCTTATTTGGCTCCATAAAGTATCAAAGATAGCCCAGTTCATTTCTTTCTTTTCGAATATGCTTAGATCCGCACCAGATATATTAAAATTTGTTGCACTCGTTCATTTTCTTTTCTTTCTTTCTGCTGTTTTCCCTCTTTTTGCAGACCATTAGTTTAGATTTCTATTACATAATTTTTGCATTGAATCTTGTATTTGGATGTTTAGATCTTGTGCTAATACCCGGATTATAATCTTGTGTTTGGATCCAAAACTTTGGTAACCATTTTATATGCTTCTTGGGTTTCATGAAACTCCAAAGTTCAGAGTTCTTCGTTGCCCTTGCATGAAAGATGCATTTTTGGCTCGGGCTGAAAGAGGGTCATGGCCCTAGAACTAATATAGATTTGGCCCAATACAAAATAAAATATGAAAAGTCCGCATTGTTTTCTTGCAAAACTAGAAATGAAATTTGTAATTTAGTCCCTAATCTTTTGAGTAATTTCATTATGGCTCTAAAAATTTAAATATATTTCAATTAGGTCCTTAATTTAATTGTATTTTGGTCCCTAAACTTTATTTTTCTTTGATTTTGACCCCTGATCTTTGTAAGAATTATAATTTGACCTCAAAAATTTTTCAATTTTTTGCAATTGGATCCCTGATAGTTTTGATTTCTTAAGTATGATTGTTTATCTTCTTTAATTGTTAATCATGCTTCATTTAAATGCATCTAATTAGTAAATTTTAGAGATTTTAATTTTATTTATATTTCTTTAAAATAGTAAAGTAAATTTGCCATATGTTTACATTTTCTTTTAAATTGTTAATTAAATTGGTGGTTTGACTATTTTATTGATTTTGGAGTATAAATAGGGTAAACTCTACCTCAGTTAACTCTTGTCACATGAGTTCATCTCCTCCATCTTCATCTCTTTCTTCATCTTTGCCTAACTAATAAACAAGAAGGATGAAATACTAGTTAAACTATCCTATACTATACTAACTTAACACTAAGAAAATGTAAGAACTACATTTTTGTAGTGTTTCTTGCACTCTCCAAGATCTCCTTAATTTTGAAAGTCCATGGCTATATATAGAGAACTCTAGTCAAGAAATGAGGTTTTAAACATCCCTTTTTACAGCTGCAAAGTGGTTGTCAATGTCCATTAATAGTTGTGAATTATTGGAGAAAGAAACAAGTTGTACAAGTGGAGTGCAGCCATTTCTAACTAGAATCCAGCCGGATTGCTCCCTTGCCTTTTTTTGCAATTTCTGTTCAATCTTCAATGTTGCTCCAATTTTGCCTTAACTTCAACTGAACTTTTCTTGATGATAAAAGTTGAATTAACTCTTTACCAAAACATAAAAACTTATACCCCTTTGAATTATCTTTCCAATGCATCAAGAATCACCTCACATGGATTTGTGTAGGTTGGGAAATGACTGAAATATCCTTGACTGCTCAATGCCTTGTTTCAGCCTCGATCATAGAAATTGGCAACTGTAATTCGGTTTTTTGACCCAGAAAACCTTCAAACTAGATTTTGATATCTTCATAAGATTTGTAGATATATCTGTTATTTTCAAAATTGTTCAAGAATCATCTCAACCCGATCATTTTAGCTCAGGTTATAGCCGAAATACGAAGATGTGTCAAAACTGTCAACTTTCCATTTCACCCAAATGAGGTATATTTCCAATTCCTATACAAAATATGGATAAAATGCAAGTAAAAAGTGACAAAAATCTCATTTAATCACTTAAGAGCATTTTACACCAATTATAGCCAAAATTATCCATTTTCTTCCTGTTAATCTTGGTCTATATCTTTTGATATTTACAAAATAATTGGATGATACTAATATCTCTTTAAGAAATACTTTCAACTATGAAACAACCTGAGTCAAAGATCAAGAGTAATTGAAAGAGATAAAGGAAGCTGAAAGCTATCGGACACTTGTGAAGATAGCATCGGACATCCGATAATCATTGCACAATTTCGAAAGCATGAAGAACTCCATCACCGGACATTCGAAAGAGTTAAGATATTCCCTCTAGCTCACTGTCTCCTTTCGGACGCAAAGCATCAGAGCACTGGACGTCCGATAAACAATGCAGCACTTCAGAAGCAAAGCATTAGAGGTACCGGACGTCTGAAAGAATTAAAGAAAAATTTTCAAATTCACCATCTGCTTTCGGACGCAAGCATCAGAGATACTGGACATCCGAAAGAATTGAAGAAAAATTTTCAAATTCACTGCCTACTGTTGGACGCAAGTATCGGAAGTACCGGACATCCAATATTCCAACGGTTAGTTGACTTTTCAGTTGCCTTCTATCCATTGGAAGCATTAATATGGTACTTTTTGGTCTCATATAAATAGTGCAGGGTCAACCACTTTAAAAGAACTTTTGCACATTGAGAATACGAAAGATCAAGAACAGTTTTAATGAGAAAATACTCTACAAGGAAGATTTGTACTCTTAATTGTGTAAAATTCGTGTAAGATTTTCTTGTGTGAAAAAAATATTTCAATAGTGTAGTTTTCTGAAGGTTATCCTGAGTGATAATAAAACTTACTAGTTTGACCGAGTGTAACTTGGGACAAGGAAGAAGTGATCCTTCCTTTGTACACAAAGATTGGTTGTATCTCATTAACTTAAAGAAACTTGTTCCATAAAGTGATATTCAATCTCAAGAAGAGGTTGGAAGTCAAATTGATTTGCTATTCTTCCCTTATTATTTACTATCTTGTGAACCTTAATTGCTTATCTCTTTTACTCTCAAGCAATCTTGCTTTCTTACTAATTGTTTCATTGAATGGTCACCTAGAAAAAAGGGTAAATTTCATATTAAACAAAAAAGTGTCTCATAAGTTGATTAGTTTTTAAATGACCTAATTCACCCCCTTCTTAAGCTGTCTTCGATCCTTACAATTGGTATCAAAATTTGGTTTCCTAGAGATTAAGTTTAAGCGATTTTGGAGTAAAAATGACAACCAACAATGCTATGTTTTTTGAAGGACAACCTGTCACTAGACCACCTATGTTCAATGGGTCCAATTATATGAGTTGGAAGGAAAGAATAATTATATTCTTGCAATCAATTAAGATTGAGTTGTGATTTATTGTTAATGAAGGTCCATATGATGCCTCTATAATAGATGAAATTACTCATAGACCAAAATAAAAAATCAGAAATGAATTGACTGGTGATGATAGAACCCACTTCACTTTAAATGCAAAAGTTATGAATGTGTTATATAGTATTTTAGATTCAAATGAATCTATTAGGGTCAAAAATTGCAAGTCAGTTAAGAAAATTTGGGATAAACTGAGAGAAATTCATGAAGAGAGTGAGAATGTAAGAGAACAAAAGAAATCTATTTTAGTTATCAAATATGAATAATTTAATATGGAATCTCATGAAAATATTGACAAAATGTATTGTAAATTCAATGATTTCATTAAGGATTTAGAAGTTCTAGAAAAGAAATACTCCTTAGGAGAGAAAAATAGAAAAATTTTGAATGCTTTGTCCAAAGATTAGAAGAGTAAGGTAACTGCTATTGAAGAGGCTAAAAATTGAATTTTATGCCTATTGAATCTCTTATTAATTCTCTAACCTCTTATGAGTTGAATCTTAAGACTAAGGTACAAGAGGAAAAAAAAATAAGGGTATGAAGGAGCATTGTTCTAAAAAGCATCTCAAGATGAAGATGACTCGACTTCCTCGGATGGAGAAGATGTGGAGGTTGATGACAATGATCTTGCTCTCATCACAAGAAGTTTCAAGAGAATTCTCACAAAAGGAGATTTAGAAAAGGAGAACCTAGCAATTCATTTCCAAATCAATTCAACAATGCAAGAAACAAAGGAAAGCAAGAGGCCAATAAAAAATAAACTGACAAGTGCTATAAATGCGGTCAACTTGGTTACTACATGAGTGAGTGCCCAATGAAGAAGAAGAAAGAAAGAAAAGTTGAACGAAAATCAAAATTCAACAACTTTCAAATCACATGGAATGAATGCAACTTAGATAGTGATATTGAATAGGAAGAGGAATCTGCTCAAATGACTTTCATGGCCATTGGTGATGATGAGATAACTACTTGAAACTCTCAACTTGATAGTGATAATGAATCTGATGATGATATTGAATCCTTCATTGAAAGACTGCATGATAGATTGAAAGAATCTTATGCTAGAAACAAGGAGTTAAAACAGAAAATTAGCTTTCTACTTGAAGACAATGCAAATATTTTTCAACAAAACAAAAAGTTAAAAATTGAAAATGACTACTTTAAAAAGGGTGAGACTAATCTACACTTTAACCTTGATAGAAAAACAAAATTTTGTGAAATGTTCAAAAAGGAACAAGGTGGCTTGAAAAGAAAAATGGATAATCTAAATGAATTGCTCCAACACAACAAACAAAACTGTTTTCAAAAGAATGAATCAAAACCTGATTGTGGCATTCATGAGAAGAAGTTAATTTCTAGTGCAAATGAATTTACTATTTATAAAAAAAGACAAGTAAGATTTGTTAAACCTGTCCATAGAAGTAACTCTTTGACTATGTGTAGTTTTTGTATTCAAATAGATCACATGAAAAGTAATTGTTATGTGAGAAAGAATATGAGAAAATGCATGAAATGCATGTGGGTAGTTGAACATGATGCTAACTCTCGAGAACTCAAAAATTAAAGGGTACTGATGCGACAGCCGAGAGAGCATTCTGAATTGAGCTGCAATGAGCTGAGCAAACTGACTTGGAATGAACTGACGAGAGAGAAGAGGAACGAACTGTCCTGCAAATAGGAATTAACAACGGGGCTAGTCCCCCGTTGTGACTCCGACGGTCAAGTTAATAATAGCTAAGGGTAGAGCAACAGTATTGATTGCTGCCAGGAAAAGGCATATCTTGTGTTGTCTGGGGGTGCTGTATTTATAGAGTTCTTAGTTAGTAGTTTCCTTATAGGAGATGGAGTCCTATTAGAGAAGGATTCCTCCTAGAGCTCCGCCTGTTGGCTCCGACAAGTTCGGGAGCCGTAGCCCACTAGGCCCATCCAGTGGGGAGGCGGCGGCCATGCGCGAACTAACTACCATCCTGTCTGAGTTGATCCAACCAAACTGACAGATCATCACGTTTGAACTGGCACGTGGCCATGGTGGATTGGCCCCACCACACTAGCCCCCCATGGAGTCTAGAGTCATTGAATAGGCGCATGAGTCTGGACCAAATTTCGAGGTGCCTTGTCAGTTCGGTGTGGGGCCCAAAGTCTTGCCATCGCTACCCCTGCCCGAGTAACCGTCACATTTGCTCATGCAACTGCCACTTCAACCATCACGTCACCTCATAATGGCAGCTTCCAGTATTTAATTCAAATTAAATGCGCGTCTCTTTGTTTTCCCGCCTTGAGCGTTGCCTATAAATAAGCCCTCCAGGCGTCACTTTCACTCCACTCTCCTCACCTTATCTGTTCGTTTCCTTACTTGCTAGCTCGCTCACCTCCATTTCCTCTCGAGAACTCGCTGGTCAGTCTGCTTTTAGGAGTCGAGGGTCAGTTCGCATATCTTGCCCTTAGACATCATCTAGCATCCGAGCCCTCCTTTCTCACCAGTAAGTTCCCTCTTCTTTCTTTTATGTCTTCTTCCTCTGAGCGATCTCATATTACCAGTTTAGCCCCTAGAAGTAGGGTAGCTCGTCCTGTACTCGTAGACATTAGCTTTTCTATTTTTTCATCCAGCTCATCCTCCTTTAGTTCATCCGAATCCGAGTACATACCTTCCCCCATTCTATCTCCTGTTCGAACAATGAGCATTCCTGACCAACCCGTTGATTCTTCTGTTGGAGTTGCTGACCAAGCAACTCTAGCTCAAGCCGCAACGGGGACCTCAGGGAGAACGGGTGGTGATTTCGGCGAGGTTGACACTATTCTCCCCATCCTAGAACAAAAGGACGTAGACGAACTGGTAGAAAAATATGACATCCCTGCCCAGTTCGAAGCCAGGGCCGCCCGACTTGAGGAGGTCACCGGCCGACCTTCTCCTGGGTTCGTGGCAATATATAGGGACCAGCTGATAACTGGTCTCCGTCTTCCCGTCCCCTACTTCCTTTTTGAAATCCTCACATTTTGGGGTATTCGTATAACCCAACTCATCCCTAACGCTGTTCGTTCCATTCTTGGCCTTTTTATTTTGTGCTGCGTGCTCGAAATTCCCTATTCGCTCGACCTGTTCTGATCTGTATTCCAGATGAAAGTCAGTGGTCATATGCCTGGGTGGTGTTACTTTGCTCGTAGGAGCGGGGCGAAAACCCCTACCATGGAACTGTTCGCGAGTGCGCCTTCCTCTATTCGGGACTGGAAGCCTCAGTTCTTCTACGTGAAAAACATAGGTCTTTCTCCCCTGACCTGGAGGGTGGAGACCCAGGTTTTCGATCCACTACCTTTGACGGGATTTTGCTATATGTACAAGTTAAAAAAAAATCCGATTTACACCCGTTTCACTACAAATATACAGGTCAACTAGTAGTTTAGGGTATATATCGGGTCGATCCCACGAGGAAAAATGAACAATTACCGGTGTTACTAAAGTTTCTCTATTATTTTAGACTATCAATGAGTTATAACAAGTAAAATTTACTAAACTTATACGAGAAAATAACAAATGAAAGCTCCTAAGGTTGTGGTATCCCTAACTACTCATGCAAGTGCTATATTTGGATCATTGAATGCTACTATCTAGGCTAGTTATGGTGTAATTTTCTCATGCATATGAAACCTACTTTCGTAGTGAATCAATTATACTCATAACTAATTCATACATATTCTCATGGTTATGAAATTAGCTACAAGTTCATTTCTTCAGTGAAATTACATGAAATGAATCACTTAAAACCACATAGGTGCACCTCTACTTTCATGAGTGTACTCCCTATGTTTAGCACTTCTTGAACCAGTGTTAAATCTCAATTTTCATTGCAGAAACAACACCTTAAATAATCACAATTAATGGTAGTAGATTAATCATGATTTAAAGAGTTAAAGTGTTAAATAACTTACTCAAATAATAGCTTCAAATAACCAAATGATAAACACTAACAATTATAGAAAATTTAACCAAACCCAAGGCATAAACTTTAGAAATACATAATATCCAAAACTTGCATATTAACCATACTTAAGAATCCAATACAAAAGATAAAAAATTGGAGAAGAGATAACCCTTATCACATGAGTTTCAACTCCTCCTTCTCCATCTCCATCTTCATCCTAATCTACCCAATATACAAGAGTGGATGAGTTATACTACTCTATACTAAGTTAATCTAACACTCAGAAGATGTAAGAGCTACATTTCCGCACTCCCAAGTTTCTCCCGTATGTCTCTCTATTCCCCCTTCAATCTTGCAAGTTTTGGCTATATAAAGATGAAAGGTGGTCAAGAAATGAGGCTTACACCTCCATTTTATAGCTGGTAATGTTTCTCACATGTCTAGCATTACATGTGATTTAGTGGAGGTGAAATTGAGTTTTTCGCATAAAAAGCAGCCTTCTCTGACCACAATCTGGCCAAGTTCCGGCCGGATTGCTACAGTGACCTTTTGTGCAATTTCTGTTCAATTTCCAGCTCTGCTCCGATTTTGCCTCAATTTCAACTGAACATTTCTTGATGATAGAAGCTGATTTAACTCTTGACCAAATCATAAAACTTGTAACTCTTTGAGTTAGATTTCCAATGCATCAAGAATCACCTCATTTGGACTTGTGTAGGCTGAGAAATGACCAAAATACCCTTGACTGCTCATTGTCCTGTTTTAGCTTCGACCATTAGAAACTGACTACTGTAATTCGGTTTGTTGACTTGGAAAACCTTCAACTGGATTCAGATATCTTCACCAAAGTTGTAGGTCTATATCTTATCTTCAAATTGGTTCAAGAATTATCTCAATCCGATCACTGTAACTCAAGTTATAACCAAAATATGAAAATATGTCAAAACTGTCAAAAATGCACAAAATCCAAGTAAAAAGTGATAAAAACCTCATTTAATCACTTAAGAACATTTTTCACCAATTATAACCAAAATAATTCATTTTCTTCCAATAACATAACCAAAGTGACTAAAAATAATATAAAATGTCATACAATTATTACGTAAATTAGTCACTTATCAAACTCCCCCACACTTAAATCATTGCTTGTCCTCAAGCAATCCACACATAATCAACTACAATGATTTAAGAGGTGAAACAATATATGCACTTTTGTCAAATTTGATTTCTCATGACTTGGAAAACAATCATTATACAATTGTTTAAATTACACTAAATACTCATAATATCAAATAAAGGAAAGATAATTTAACAAGTTAAAGTTAATCTCTCACCCTAACCTAATTTCACAAATAAACAAATCACATAGTCAATTTATAGCATTCCTCCTCCTATAATCATCCTTTTTATTATTATTATTATTATTTTACAACTAAGAGGGATTTATTCACACTAATTTTACTTAAATAGTGAAAATGCCTTTTGACGCGAAAACCGACACTTTTAGGTGAAGATTTCCGATTACTCAACATTTCACTTATTCAAGTTGCTATACATACTCTTAATTCAAATAACTTTTTACGCGAATGTTGACATTTGTAGATGCCAACCCCCGGTTACTCGGTACGAGAATCATTGGAATAGAACAATTTTTTATTTACTTTCTTTTCTTCTTCTTTTTTTCTTTTTTTTTCTTTTTTTCTCTCTTTTTTTATCAAAAAATAAATAGATTTTTCCTCATAGAAAATTAAATCAAAGGAGGAGTATAACTTTTATTGACTATATCAATCACTTACTTGCAAAATTAAGTAAAGAGAAGAAATCTCATTAAACATGTAAAATTATAAGTATAATTTTCTTCACTTTACCAACTATACTTTCTAAAATGCAAAAAATCCTAATTGCATAATAATCATTTCCAAGTTAAATGAGGACTAAACCTTCCAAAATACACATAAAGTTTCAACAATTGGAAGAATTTAAACATTTAAAGTTGGAACAAATTAGCCCTTTTTGAATGAAAATGCAAATATTTGAAGAACTTTTGGGTCATAGAGAAATATTGGAAAAGATTTTAGAAAATTTTTTACAGAGTTTCTCCTTATAAATGGATGAAAACTTCCTGCCAACAAACCCAATTTCAATCAAATTATCCACATGGCAAATAATTCAAACACAATTCCAACATTTCTAAGCATTTAAATCCACAAAATATCATCACATAGCATTAAGATGCAAGTTTAAATATTTCCTCCCTCACACTTAAACTTCACATTGTCCTCAATGTGAGAAAAGGAAAATGAATAAACAGTAAAAGAAAATACTGCTCATTTGAACTTGCGTAATTCGAATCCATGGCTAAGTGATGAATTTCCAACCTTATTTAGGAAAGAATGGAGAGTTCAATTATTGCACTCTGGAAAAAGACAAAATCAAAACAAATCAACTTTTTAAAAATAAAAGGTTGCAATCAACAAAAACATGCAATTCAAGGAAAAAGGAAAAATGATCAAGTATGTGGAACCATACAATGTTCAAGGGATAAAAACATGAAATGAGCTAATCTTTACTAATCAAATATATGCATTAGTATTCAAAGCAAAGGGAAGCTAATTTCATACAATAAACCCACCATCATGAACAAAGTAAGCTCCATTTATACATTTTATCATCAATGATCAAGTTCTCTCAAGTACAAAAGTAATCTAAAAATGGAGGCAAACACACCAAACCAAAATCTTTTAGAATTACCTAAGAATTTAAGAAATCATTCAACCAAGCACCTTTTCATTCATTAGGTAATCTAAATTACTCACATCAATATCAAAAACTCCAACAAAACTAATTAAAATGCTACATTGGCCACTTAATATGCAACTTTGTCACCAAGCCAAATTAAGCATAAAACTAGCAGAATTCACCAAATAAATGCAATAAATGCAAATCACAAGATTTATTTATCACTAACAATCACCAATAGCATCAATAAGCTCAAATAAATATACCTAACTTCACATATAAAAATTGCTTAAAAATAGAAAATATTCAATCATGGCAAAGTTCAAATGACAAGGTTAGGTGAAGATTTGTTACCTCAAAGTAGTTTAATGATGTTTAGAGATAAAAATAATGTGAAAACTCCCAAGAAACTCACTCCAATTTGACCTCAATTGAGTGATTCAAGAAGATACAACCCTAACTCATGGTAAGCTTGAAACCACTTTAGAGTATTTTTGAAAGAATATGAACTATGAAATTCACTCTAGAGGATGGGAGAAAGTGATTTGGTGAAGGTTATTTGAAGATTAAATGGTGAAAAGTGGTGTTTTAGTGACTGGTGTGTGTTTGAAGTGTTAGTGTGTGAGTGGGGTTGAAGAAGAAAGGAAAGGAGAAATGAGGAATCACGGATTCCTCTTGAAGATGAAGAGCTGAAAATTTTTTTCGTCCTCCCCAGTCAATCCGGCCATGAATCCAGCCAAATTTCTGGCCGGATTGTGCTGCAAAAAAAATTCTGATTGCAGAAGTGGATCCAAGGCCTCGGATCCATTGAATCTACACTTATTGCACAAGTTTCTGCAATTTTCAGTTTGACCCCAATTTGAAACATACTCTCCAATTCGTGCTCTACAATGAAATTTTTAACAATTCAACACTTCACGCACATGAAAAGTGACTTAAACATGAGTCTCAACACCTCAAAACAAATAAAAAACATATAGAATGCAATTTGAGGGTTGGGATTCTTGGATCAAATAGTCCCCTCGACACTTCCAATGCACATGATGGTGCTCAAATGGTTCAAAAGAGTGCAAATAGATCATGAACACATTTAAACACTTGAATGCACTTCAATTTCATGCAAATGACTAACTTAACCTCACAACATGAAATTAAGCATTGTAAACTCAAAAATACAAGGTTAAGCTTCCCTTTTTCACATCGGTCTCTACTCCTTATAAACTCTTTTGCACTTGAAATAATTTGCATGAACCCTTGTCATTGCCACCTATAAAATACACAAAAACACTTGTTTAAACAACTTAAAAGCTTACTAAAAACAAGAAATCGTTGGGTTGCCTCCCAACTAGCGCTTCTTTATAGTCATTAGTTTGACTATATAACTTCATTATCAAGGAGATTTAGTTAACGAATAATTCACCATTTTTGGACGTGGTGGATCATTAAAAGATGACTTTATAACAAAAGCCACATAATCTAATGATATGAGAAATGGAAATAACTTATCCATCCCAAGTGTTTCATAGATATTATCTTGAATATGCACCACTTGAGTACTCACCAAAGGAAATGCAATGAGGATATCTTGGGCAGAACTACCTTTAAAACCTGTACTTTTTATACACTCCTCAAGAGGGGTGAAAAATGAGTCATTAAAACTCACTTCTTGAGATTCAAAGTTAGTTCCAAAGATATTATTATGTGAAATGGACATTTCCTCATTGAAACACCAGTTAGAATCATCATTTTGATCAAAATGCAACCCATTTTCACATACAACATTCCCACCATTCATGCTAGGATCTTTTTGCAAATTATTAGAGGGAATAACTTCACACAATGCATTCAATTGCTCATGTATTCTACCAAAGTGAGAAGTTAATTCATCTATTCTTTCCTCAATCCTATCAAAACGATCGGAAGTTGCATTTGCTAGCTTTTCTATTGCTGAATCAAATTGATTAGAAAAATTTTCTACAGCTAACTCCCAAGATGCATTAGAATCATTAACTAATGGTTCACTTTCTAACTCCTAAGGTAGAGGTGCATTAGCTAACTTCTCTATTGCCAATTCCCAAGATGGTTTTGATTCATAGTGAACACATTTGGATTGGTAATCATATAAACAAGAAGAATCACTATTAGCACATTGATTATTCCAACCATAAGTACAAGAATTACCCCAATTAGGACTATATTGATCGAGATAAGGATTGCAATGCCCAAATTCATCATAATAATCCACATTTTGTACTTGTCTACATGTATGAGTAGCATGATAACGTCCACACAAGTCACAAATCATTGAATTAGAATTAAAAGCATTAACATTCTTCTTTTGCTCAATTTCATGCATAATTGTGTCAATTTGAATTTGTAACATGAGAACATCAAATTTTGCCTTTAAGCACTTCAAACCATTTTCAAAAAAATATACCTTCAGTAAATTCTTGGTTACCTCTATTGAAGGAGTTTTGCACTTGGTAATCATCCATTGCCAATCTTCCACTTCTCAAGCATTGTCCTCCAAATTGACCTATCCTTCTCATCATCTAAAATTGCTTTTAAACAACTTAAGAGCAAAATTAGTAAGAAAAATAGGTGATAAAATACATACACACATAAAACACTAAAATAACAGAAAATAACATTCATACTATAACTAATAAAATGTCTAAACTAATAAAGTTGTTCTTCACACCGATATTGCCAAATCTTCCCTGACAGCGGTGCCAAAAACTTGACGGGATTTTGCTTTACGTACAAGTTAAAAAAAATCTGATTTATACCCGTTTCACTGCAAGTATACATGTCAACTAGTAGTTTAGAGTATATATCGGGTCGATCCCACGAGAAAGAGTGAACAATTACTTGTATTCTAAAGTTTCTCTATTATTTAGACTATCAATGAGTTATAACAAGTAAAATCTACTGAACTTATACAAGAAAATAACAAATGAAATCTCTTTAGGTTGTGGTATCCTTAACTACTCATGCAAGTGCTATATTTGGATCATTGAATGCTACTATATAGGCTAGTTATGGTGTAATTTCCTCATACATATGAAACCTACTTTCGTAGTGAATCAATTATACTCATAACTAATCCATACGTATTCTCATGATTATGAAATTAGCTACAAGTTCATTTTTTCAGTGAAATTACATGAAATGAATCACTTAAAACCACATAGGTGCACCTCTACTTTCGTGAGTGTACTCCCTATATTTAGCACTTTTTGAACCAGTGTTAAATCTCAATTTTTATTGCAAAAACAACACTTTAGATAATCACAATTAATGGTACCAGATTAATCATGATTTAAAGAGCTAAAGTGCTAAATAACTTACTCAAATAATAGCTTCAAATAACCAAATGATGAACACTAACAATTATAGAAAGTTCAATCAAACTCAAGGCATAAACTTTAGAAATACATAATATCCAAAACTTGCATATTAACCATACTTAAGAATCCAATACAAAAGATAAAGAATTGGAGAAGAGATAACCCTTGTCACATGAGTTTCAAACTCCTCCTTCTCCATCTCCATCTTCATCCTAATCTAGCCAATATACAAGAGTGGATGAGTTATACTACTCTATACTAAACTAATCTAACACTCAGAAGATGTAAGAGCTACATTTCTGCACTCCCAAGTTTCTCCCTTATGTCTCTCTATTCCCCTTTCAATCTTGCAAGTTTTGGCTATATAAAGATGAAAGGTGGTCAAGAAATAAGATTTACACCTCCCTTTTACAGCTGGTAATGTTTCTCACATGTCTAGCATTACATGTGACTTAGTGGAGGTGAAATTGAGTTTTTCGCGTAAAGAGCAGCCTTCTCTGACCACAATTCAACCAGAAATCCGGCCACAAATCGGGTCAAGTTCCGGCCGAATTGCTATAGTGACCTTTTGTACAATTTCTGTTCAATTTCTAGCTCTGCTCCGATTTTGCCTCAATTTCAACTGAACTTTTCTTGATGATAGAAGTTGATTTAACTCTTGACCCAAAAACATAAAACTTGTAGCTCTTTGAATTAGCTTTCCAATGCATCAAGAATCACCTCATTTGGACTTGTGTAGGCTGAGAAATGACCGAAATACCCTTGACAGCTCATTACCCTGTTTTAGCTTCGACCATTAGAAATTGGCTACTGTAATTCGGCTTTTTGACTTGGAAAACCTTCAAACTGGATTCAGATGTTTTCAGCAAAGTTGTCTATCTCTTATTTTCAAATTAGTTCAAGAATCATCTCAATCCGATCACTGTAGGTCAAGTTGTAACCAGAATACGAAAATATGTCAAAACTGTAAAAAATGCACAAAAATTCAAGTAAAAAGTGATAAATATCTCATTTAATCACTTAAGAAAATTTTTTACCAATTATAGCCAAAATGATACATTTTTTTCCAATAACATAATTAAAGTGACTAAAACTAATATAAAATGTCATATAATTATTACGTAAATTAGCCACTTATCACCCTTCGCCTGAATACGTGTCCGAGCTCGAACGCCTATTTAGTTCGGACATGAGGTTGAATGTGAAGGAATTTAAAAATTCTTAACTCTGGGCCGTTGGCCAGATCCGAGCTAGCACATCAGATCCCTCCCCTGAAAACAATACTCTCTCCTCTGATGGGCTGGCCACCTGTAATTTCTTTGCTCTTATTTCCTTGCTTGTTCGAACTGACGACCTCTGCTCGTCATGACACTGATCATTTCAATTTGTCTTTATGCAGTGAAGAGGTTTTCTTAACTCCTATCTCTTGGGGGAACTGACAGTTCGAGCACTCCTACCCCGGTGCCTTCCACGGTTCCGGCCCAACTCAGCCCCCTCCTCAGCCAGTTCAACCAACCCCAGCTCAGTCATTTCCAGTAGCAAAGCTGGGAAAGAAGAAAAGAAAGAAATCCACGGCGAAGAAAGCCAGGACTGAGACGACCTCGTCTCCAGTTCGGGAAAGGGGGTCGTGCCTGATCCCGCTCTGTCCGAGCACTGTGGTGTCAACACCCCTGAAGAGCAGGCCCGAACTGAGGCCCCTCCTCATATGTGGCAACATAAGAGCACCTCGCCATTTGACCCGCAAACCAGGCTGATCACGCATCCGCACCCTATGCACTTCTGCTCCCAGTGGAAATTGTCCATAAACGACCGAGGTCAATATCTGGAGGTAGCTCAGGAGTTCCTGCATGGTGCCATTTTGCTCCGCGACAACAATTTTGTCAAAACGGCAAATCCCTTCGACCTCCTGGACTACTACTATGCGGGGGCAGCTCAGGTTGGTCCATATTTTCTTTTTTCGGCCTCCTTAAGTTGTCTTTTCTTACTCTTGGTTCTCTTTCGAACTGACCTATATTCTTAAACCCGATCTGTCAGATGAACGTGGTTGGCCCTAAGCTGGCAAGGCGATATGAGAGCCTACTTCCCCTATTGAGTGAGACAAAAGCAGCTAATCAAAAGCTGTCAAGTTAGCATGAAACCGCCACAACGGAGGTAGAGGCCCCTGAGAAAGCAGCTCGTGCAGGTTCATGCGAACTTTGAGTTGGAGCTGAAGAAGAATGTTGCCCTGACCTTCCAGCTGAAGGATGAGCAGCAAAAGAGCATCGAGCTGACAAAGCAGGTTGCGGCTGCTGGGGAGGAAGGGCGCCAAGAGGACGTTCGGGAGTTTCTGAGGTCAGAAGGCTTCATGAGTGACCTAGCCATGCTGAACACTCCTGTGCTTCAGCATGGATACACCAAGGGGCTGATGGAGGTGCAAGAGTTGAAACCTGCCAGGGTTCGACTTGGGAAAATTCCCGAACTATAACCCCAATGCGCTAGAGCAGGTCAACCGGCTGGTGGAAAGCTTTTTGCGTGGGCGCAAGCTAGCTGATCTGGTCGCTGCTCGGGACCACCCCCAAACCCGAAACAAGAGGAGGAGGAAGGGGAGAACTGAGCATCTGAATAGAACTAAATATGCTAGAAATTAGAAGTAGGGTGTCGAACTGGTTAGAATCAATTTATTTTGTACGAGCTCTGCTCCTTTGGTAATGAATGAATTGGAAGTTATTTGAAGTTCTTTTCTTTTCTTATACTTAGTAAAAATGCGTACAATCTCTCCTCCCACGAACTAACTTCGTACGAACTAACTCCCATTCACTACTTTACTCGAGTAACTAAAGTAAAACAAATTCATATGAAAACGAACTAAGGGCGAAGATGGTGCTTGAACTATATTTCGCACTAAAGCATGACAACTCGAATGGACATCTGAAAAAGAACTCCCTTATCGAAAAGTTTGCAAGTTTGAGTTGTGCCAAGTGTGAGGGGCTTCCTCTCCACTGAGATGAGTTAGCTTGCAGTACCCTACTCGGTCTGGTTCCCTCACCACATAGGGCCTTCCTAGTTCGGATCCAGCTTGGTCGTACCCAAGATCCAACTTACGGAGTTTTTTCGTAGGACCAGATCCCATGACTTGAAGGAGAGACGCCTTACCCTGCATTGTAGTGTCACACGACCTACCCTTTGTACCTAGCCATTCTTATAGCTGCTTCTTTCTCTCTGTTCGAACAAGTTCAAGTTGAATCACATCTCTCCCACGTTATCTTAAGTTACGAAGTTTTGCACCCTGCCTGATGGCAAGTCAATTTCTGCCGGAATCACTACCTCTGCTCCATAAGTTGAGACAAATGGAGTTTTGTGAGTGGCAGTTCGGGGTATAGTTTAGTAAGCCCAGAGTAGGGTCGGCAGTTTGTCCATCCACTCAGTTCAGGCAGACTCTATTCGCGTCTTTAAACCATGCAGGATAGTTCTGTTGACGTTTTCGACCTGACCATTAGCTTGAGGGTGCCCCACGGAAGTGAAGTGCTGTCGAATTCCGAGTTTGAAGCACCAATCCCGAAAGGAACTGTGGGCGAACTGTTAGCCATTGTCCGAAACCAAGGCTCGTGGTATGTCGAACCGACAAACTATGTTCTTTCAAAAGAACTTTTCGACCAACCTGCTGCTGATGGTGTTGAGTGGTTCGGTTTCTACCCATTTAAGTAAAGTGGTCAATTGCCGCCACCAAATGTTCATATCCTCCTGGAACTAGGGGAAAATGGGCCAAGCAGATTGATTTCCTATTGGAAGAACGGTCACGGGTTTTGAAGGGGAATCATTTCCTGCGTTGGGATGTTATGAGCTGGCCCATGTAGTTGGCATGATTGGCACCTCGCCACCAGTTCGGTCAAGTCCCAGAAGATGGTAGTCCAATAATACCCAGATAACATCCCTTCTTGGGCCAAACCCGTGGGCCAAAATGATTTACACAGATGCGCCTCATGCAGTTCGCGCAGGACGTAGCTCCCTTTCTCAGGCGTCACGCATTTCAACCATGGCCGCATGTATGATTTCCTATATAGTACTCCATCCGTGAGTACATACCTTTGCGACTTGAGGAGAACTTTGCGAGCTTCCACCTTGTTTTGAGGGGAGCTCTCCATTGGCCAAGTACTGCACAATGGATCCATCCATGAGTTCATCACTTGAATCATTGTGGTATCCATCTGTTCATACGCTCGCCTCCTGACGACCTCTACCAGTACTTCCCTGTTCAGCGTGCCAAACGAGGTGGAGGCCAATTTGGAAAGGGTGTCGGCTCTCTTGTTCTGACTCCAAGGGACCAGCTCGAGTGAGAACTGTGTTGAACAGGCTCCTCAGTTCGTGCGCCTTGGCAAATGTATTTTTTCAGTGGTTTTTCTTTAACTTCGTAATTCCCCAAAACTTGGTTCACTATCAGCTGTGAGTCATTGTGGACCCTTAGTGATTCAACCCCCAATTTCCTAACCATTTCCATCCCCGAGATCAGAATCTCATATTCGGACTCGTTATTAGAGACTCTAAAGTCGAATCTCAAGACATAGGCCAGTTCGTCTCCCCGTGGGGCTGATTAGGAGGAGGCTAACTCTACACTTTTCTTTGCTTGAAGCTCCATCAACGTACAACGTCCAGGTCGAGATGGTCCGCATCGCAGCCTCTTTGGCTCGTTCGGCCTCGGCAATCTCTTTGGTCTGTTCGGTCTCGGCAGTCTCTTTGGCCTGTTCAGCCTCGGCAGCCTCTCCGGCCTAGTCGATCCCGGGCCTGTGCGGAAACCTTTCTGGTTCGTTCGGTCTCGGCAGTCTCTCCGGCCTGTTCGGCCTCACAGCCTCTTTGGTTCGTTCAACCTTGGGCAGTCTCTCCGACCCGTTCGGCCTCGGCTGCTTTTTCCGGCCTGTTCGGTCTCAACTGTTTCTTTGGCTTGTCTAGCCTCGGTAACCCCTCCGGCCTATTCGGTCTTGGCTGCTTCTCTGACCTGTTCGGTCTCGACTCCCTGCAACTCGAAGGAGACACTTTCTGCTATAAAATCCCGTCAGCGCCTGGGACTTGATGGCCGTCCGAGACTGGTAAACAAAGTCATACTCAGACAACTCCACAGCCCATTTCAACATCTTTCCTGACATGTCAGGCTTGGATATGATAGCTTCCGGGGTTGGTCGGTCACCACTACGATTGGATAAGTTTGAAAGTATGACCTAAGTTTTCGTGCAGCGTGAACTGGCATTAGGACATACCGCTCGATTGCAGAGTATCTGGTTTTCGCCCCTTGCAGAGCACGGCTGACGTAGTATACTAGTTTTTGGATCTTGCCTTCCTCCGAACTAGCACTGCGCTCAGATAAACAGGGTTTCGCCCTGCCCGGAGAGGTTAAGGTTGGCAATTTGGTGATGTGATCCTTCAGTTCGTCAAATGCTCTTTGGCACTCGAAGGTCCACTTGAACTGGGGACCCCTTCTTAGGGACTTGAAAAAAAGTGAACCCTGAACCGCTGATTTCGATAAGAACCTGTTCAAGACTGCCAGCCTACCAGCTAGGCGTTGCACCTCCTTAATGTTTAGGGGATGAGACATATCCATGATGGCTTTGACCTTGTCCGGGTTAGCTCTTACTCATTTTCTGGATATCATGTATCCTAGGAATTTGGCCGACCTGATCTCGAAGGTGCATTTCCTGGGGTTCAACCGCATTCGTGATCTCCGCAGGACGTCGAAAATCTCTCTAAGGTCCGTAATGAACTGCTCCTAAGTTCGGCTCTTCACCAGCATGTCGTCCACGTAGACCTTCATATTTTGATCGATCTGGTCCTCGTTGAACAGCTTGTTCACCAATCTCTGGTAGGTTGCGCCCGTGTTCTTCAGTCCGAAACGGCATGGTGACGTAGCAGTAGTCCCGTACTCGATGATAAATGAGGTCTTCTCCCGGTCCTCGCTCATCCATGACTATTTGGTGGTACCTCTTGAAGGCATCTAAAGAAATAGAAGATCTCGTACCCCCGTGGTCCAATCCACAAGTAGGTCAATTCGAGGAAGAGGGGTAGCAATCCTATTGGGTAAGCTTTGTTTAGATCGGTTGAAATCCACGCACATTCTCCAGGCTTTGTCATCCTTTTTGACCAAACACAAGATTAGCTAACCAGGTCGGATAGTAGATCTCTTTTCACAATCTTTGCCTCCATCAGCTTGCTAACCTCATTCCATTCGGGCGCAAAATTCCTCTTCTTCTGCTTCACAGGTCGAACACTGAAATCTACATGTAACTTGTGAACTGCTAGCTCGCGCGGAAATCTCAGGCATATCATCCGCACTCTAGGCGAAAATCTCTACGTATCTACTAGAAGGGATTCCAGCTCCTTTCGGGTCCGCTTGCTCAAGCACGAGCCGGATCCTGACCACACGGTCCGGCCACTCCTTGTTGACTGACAGTTCGAGTAGCCCCTCGTCCGTCTCCAGTCCCTCTTTCTTCTTCGCCCACTCCCAAGGTTCTAAGTAGACTGTCTGAGTTACCAGCTTTTCCTTACCCTTGAGAGTGCGATGTAGCAAGTTCGAGCTATTTCTGGATCTCCTAACACTTCAGCTACTCCCGTAGGTGTGGGGAATTCCATACTGAGGTAGGGTCAAGCAGATAGATCGGAGTGCGTTCAGGGTAGGCCACCCCAAAATCATGTTATACGATGATGGCTCCTTCACTATGGCGAAATTTACTAGTACAGTTCGGGATTTCGGCGACACTCCCACTATGACCATGAGGGTGATCATCCCTTCGGTTTTACCGGTGGACCCGCGAAACTGATCAATGGAGTTCGGATAGGGATGAGTTGCTTGTCTTCCAACTGCAACTCTTTAAAGATCTTGTAATACAGCACATCAATGGCGCTCCCATTGTCTATATACACCTTCTTCATCTTGTAGTTGCATGTTATGACCTCTATCACGATGGTTTCATGATTGTTAGAGGTGAGAAATACCGCGTCCTCAGGTCCGTAAATGTCTCTTTGTACATCTTCAGTCGTTTGCTCGGATTCTCTTCCGTAGGAAAGGGCGATTGCTCCGCCGAGCTGTATGACTATCTCCTCCGATAGGTCCTCTCGCAATGGTGTTGATTACCCCAACTAACTTTTGCGCTTCTGGTTCGGGAGTTCGGTCACGGGGATAGTTTGCGCGTTCTTGTTTGTATCCCCCTTGCCTCTGATCAGGTCGTCCGTCCTGTATGAACTGTCTTAAGTGTCCCCGCTTGATCAGCTCTTCGATGTCTTTTTTGAGGTGACGACAATTTTCGGTATCGTGTCCTACATCACGATGGTAAGCGCAATACAGACTTTGATCTCGTCTGTTCTTATCGCCGACCAATTGTCAGAGGGCCGAAAGAGACCTTCCTGCTCTATTACCGCGAGAACCTGAGCCCGAGGCGCTGTGAGGGAAGTCAAGGCTCTTTCTCTCTCAAAGGGTCGATTCCTGGACAGGCGATCGAAGGTATTCTTCCGTGCCTGACCGGGTCGCACATCTCCCTGATCGGTGTTCTTTCTGCGCCTATCGCTCCTCAGTTTTTCCTACGCGCTCTTCAGGCAATTGGCTTCCTCCGCATTAGTTTTCTCGTGAGTTCTGTCCAACATCTCCCAAACTGATTTGGGAGATTTCTCGACGAACTCAGTGTATAGTTTCTGCTTATGCAATCTATTGATGAAAGCAGTCATGACAACTTTATCGTCCCCGGTCCTGGACCTGGAGGGACTCGTTATTGAATCGCACCATGTACTCGTGCAGTGATTTCTCGGGCTTTTGCTGAATAGTCATCAGGTGAGCAGTGCTCTTGGAGAAGGCTCGCGGCAAAACGAACTGAATTGCGAAAAGTCGGGTGAGCTGACTAAAAGACCGAATTGACCTAGGGGTAATCCCTGGAACCACTGACGCGTCTTTTCCTCCAGGAACATCGGAAAGGTCTTGCATCTGATCGCATCAGGGGCTGTTTGTAAGCGCATTTGTGTTAAGAATGCGAATAGATGATCCTCCGGATCCGTGGTTGCATCATAGAAATTCTTGCTTGGTATTTTAAATTTCGCGGGTAGCGGGTAGTTCTCAATGTCTGGTACGAAGGGGGAGGTTGTATATTTGTCCGCCTTTGGATCTAACAACAGGTCCAATTCATCATGTATCTGGTACTCTTCTCTCATTGGAGAGTGCTCTTTCCGCGAGAACCCCTAGAAAGGCTCAGGGTGCTCTGTTCGTGAGTTCCTGTGAGAGGACTCTAGAATTTCGATCTGTTCACGCGTGAGCTCCTTCCGCGCCCACTTTTATCGGGGGTTAGGGCTTCCCGTTCTGAATTTCGACGGCTCAATTCCATTAGTCTTCCGTGCCTTGGACCCCTGGTCATGATGATCTCCGGTCTGCTCCTTTAGGTAGTTCACGATTGTCTTAAAGGTAAGCAGGTTTTCTGTCACCGTTTGTACCAGTTGTCCAGGCGGGATTCGCGAAAGCTCCGTCCCCTCGTCCCCAAGGGTTGGACCTCGACAGGGATTTCAGGGGTCGCTTCGCTCGTTCCCCTTGGATCTGTCAGCATTCCTCTGGAATCTAATTCTCGACATATTTTCGCAAGAGAAAAATTAGGTGTTCCCACAGATGGCGCCAATTGATGCGACAGATGAGAGTGCATTCTGAACTGAGCTGCAATGAGTTGAGCGAACTGACCTGGAACGAACTGACAAAAGAGGGGAGGAACGAACTGTCCTGCAAAGAGGAATTAACAGCGGGGCTAGTCTCCCGTTGTAACTCCGACGGTTAAGTTAATAATAGCTAAGGGTAGAACAACATTATTGATTGCTGCCGGGAAAAAGGAGTACCTTGTGTTGTCTGGAGGTGCTGTATTTATAGAGTTCTTGAATAGTAGTTTCCTTATAGGAGATGGAGTCCTATTAGAGAAGGATTCCTCCTTGGGCTCCGCCTGTTGGCTCAGACAAGTTCGGGAACCGCAGCCCACTAGGCCCATCCAGCGAGGAGGCGGCGGCCGTGCGCGAACTGACTACCGTCCTGTCCAAGTTGATCTAACCGAACCGACAGGTCATCACGTCCGAACTGACACATGGCCATGGTGGATTGGCCCCATTACAGGTACCCAATATTATCTTGTGAATTTTTGTGTAAGTAAACTTGGTGAATATCATTAAGAAATCAAAATGGTTCATAGATAGTGGATGTTCAAGACACATGACCAGTGATCCATCACAATTCATCAAACTCAAGCTAAAATCAAGTGAAAAAGTGACATTTGGAGATGACAATAAAATCAAAACAATTGAAATAGGAGATGTTGGTAAAAATGGTCAGACTTTTATTCGTTATATTCTTTTAGTTGATAATTTAAGTTATAACTTGTTAAGTGTTAGTCAATTATATGATAGAAATTTATTTGTTTTGTTCAAAAAGTATGAGTGTCTTGTTCTTGACTCAAAGTTTAATATCATTTTTAAAGGAAAAAGAATCAATGACATTTATGTAGTTATTCTTGAAAATGTTGATTCTTCTAACTTTAAATGTTTTAAAGTTTCAAATGAAGATCTTTGATTGTACCATAGAAAACTTTGTCATTTTAACATGAATTTATTAAAAAAAATTTTTAAAAAGAATCTTGTTAGACATTTACCAAAATTAAGTTTGAAAAAGACAAAATTTGTGATGTTTGTTAATTTGGAAAACAAGTCAAAGTTTTTTTTTAAATCCTAAAAATGTATTTCTACTTCAAAACAATTGGAACTTTTATATCTTGATTTGTTTGGTCCTATACAAATTGCTAAATTGGATGGTAAGAGATATTGCTTTGTCATTTTTGATGATTATTGTAGATGCACTTAGGTAATGTTTCTTACTCACAAGGATGATAATTTAAAAAATTTTGTTTCCCTATTTGTAAAAGTTTAAAATCTGATTGGGTTAAAAATTGTTAAGATTAGAAGTGATAATGGTTCAGAATTTAAATTTTGTGATTTTTCAAAATTTTGTGATCACAATGAAATTACACATAAATTTTCAATTGTAAGAACTCCTCAATAAAATGGTGTTGTTGAAAGAAAGAATAGAACTCTTCAAAAAATCACAAGAACTATATTAAGTGAATGAAACTTGCCAAAATATTATTGGGTCGAAATCGGAAATACGGCTTGTTATGCCCAATGAATAGAGTTCTGTTGAAATCAATTTTGAACAAAACCTCGTATGAGTTAATTTTTGATAAAAAGTCAATTGTTGGATATTTCAAAATTTTTGGTTGCAAATGTTTTTATTTTAAGATATCAAGGAGCATTTTGAAAAATTTGATAAGAAATCCAATGAAAATATTTTCTTGGATTTTTGTGGAAACAAAAGAGGATTTAGGGGTTTAATAATAGAATGACTCTTATTATAGAAGAAACCATACATGTTACATTTGATGAATCTAATGATGATATTTTCAAGAGTTGTTGTGAGGATAATGTTGTAGATGTTCAAGAAAAATTTAAGAAACTCACAATTTATGATCAAGACAATACTCCATTAGAAGAAAATTCAAAGGAAGATGATTTTCAAGAGAATCAATCATTAGAAGAAAATGACAAGGATGTTGGTACACTTAGGAATCTTCGAAGAGTTTGAAAGTTTGTTTCAAAATCATCCCAAAGAGCTTATTATGGTGATCCATTCGAAAAGTAAGAACTCGTTCCTCCTCTAAACAATTGGATGAATAATTTTACCTTAATCTCCGCATTTTGAATCTAAAATATTGTTGATGTCTTGAGAGATGAAAACTGAATTTTTAACCATGGAGAGAAACTAAATCAATTTTAAAAAAATAAGATTTGCGTCACTAGTTGAAAGGTGTCAAAATCATCCTATTATTGGCACAAAATGAATTTTTAGAATAAAATGAATGATAAAGGTGAAGTTGTGAGAAATAAGGCTAGACTTGTGGCCAAAGGGGTATGCCTCAAGAAGAAAGAATTGACTTTGATGAAACATTTACTCCCATAACTAAACTAAAATCAATTAGGATATTTTTGGCATTTGCATGTTTCAAGAATTTTAAATTGTTTCAAATAGATGTTAAAAGTGTTTACTTAAATGGTTTTATTGATCAAGAGATTTATATTGATCAACCTTCTCGTTTTGAAAATGAGACATATTCCAAATCATGTGTTTTAAACTTTCAAAAGTTTTGTACTGATTTAAAATTAAGTTCCAAGAGTATGATATGAATGTTTAAGTGATTTTTGGTTGAGAATGGTTTTAAAAGGGATATTGTGGATACCACTCTTTCATTAAATAAAATTCTAATGATCTTCTAACTGTATAAATATATGTTGATGATATTATTTTTTGTGCTACTAATGAGTGTTTGTGCAAAAATTTTTTCACTATTATGCAAAATGAGTTTAAGATGAGTATGATGGGAGAGTTGAATTTCTTCCTTGGATTCCAAGTGGTTCAAACTCAAGAAGATACATTAATCAATCAACCTAAGTACACCAAAAAACTCCTCAAAAGATTTGGAATGGAAAATTCAAAACAAGTTGGAATGTCTATGTGTACATCTACTAAATTTGACAAAAATGAAGAAAGTATGAAGGTTGATGAGAAGAAATATAGAAATATGATCGATAGTTTATTTTATTTAACCGCAAATAGAACCCGATATTATATTGTTGTTTGCTTGTGTGCTCGCTTCCAATTTTGTCCTTAAAGAATCTCATTTTGATTGCCTGTTTAAGAGAATCTTTAGATACTTAAAGGGAATCTTGAATTATGATTTTTGGTATCTAAAATGTCATTGAATTTCCATTATGTGATTTTTCGAATACTGATTTTGGTGGAATGTAGAATAGATAGAAAAAGTACTAGTGGTACATGTCACTTTCTTGGTAATTGCTTGGTGTCATGGTTTAGTAAGAAACAAAATGCCATCTCCTTGTCTACGGTCGAAGGAGAATATGTTGCCACCGGTACATTTTGCTCAATTGTTATGGATGAAATGTATTTTGAATGATTTTGGATTAGTGTATGACTGTATGCCTTTGTATTGTGATAATACAAATGCTATAAATTTAACAAAAAATCTCATTCAACATTCTAGGACAAAACATATAGATATAAAATATCATTTCATTCGTGATCTTATCTAAAAAGGGTGAAATTTGTGTACAATATGTTTGTTCAAAAGATCAAATTTGTGATATTCTTACAAAAACCTTACCACTGGATCAGTTTGTATTTTTGAGAACAAAGTTGGGCGTTTTGGAAAAGAATATCTAAAAATTTTCTATTCAAACTTTATCGGATGTCCGATAGTGTTCTAAGCCCTTCTTCTAAAAATATTTTGTATTGGACGTAGTGCTGATCGCCTTCTCTTCGTTCGGTTGTCCGACACTCAAAGAGGCATGTTATAAAGAAATCTTCTCCTTCATTCAGTTTAAAAAGAACCGTTGCTTCGAACGCACCCCTTCTCCTTCCCTCATTTTCGAAATTCAAAATTCGCCTCTTCTCAGAACAAATTTCAAGAAATTGACTTCACTAATACCGTCATTACCCCTTTGCGAACTGTCATCATTTAAATTCCTTTCTAACTGCAAAAAACTCGACTGATCCCAAATTTCTTCAGAAACCCTAATTTCAAAAACTCACCCACTTTTGACAAATTCGAGCACTCATCTAGTTTAAATAGCAAATTTAGTCCATCTTATTCACATTATTATCACATTCTGCCACCAAAATCATCCTGCATTTCATCATGGTACGATTGAGAGGTGGCCTGCTGGTACCGGACGCCACCATTTAGACTCAGCGATGAAGAACCTATGGAGCCTTCCACTAGAAAATCACCTCGAGGACTGAGCCAACGCGGTGGGGAAAAAGAAACGTACTGCCAGAGAGAAACGTTCCTGATCAAATTGAGGAACAGCCAATCACATTGCCCAAGTTCATCGATAATGATGTCAGAGACAAGTTTTGAATGAATTTTACAGAAAAGTTTCATTACTCAAAGAAACCATTGTTCCCTCTGAATTCCATAAGCTTGATCTAGAGTCAGTTCTTAAGTTTTTTTGAATTTCAGAAGTGGGTCTCATATTCTGTTTTTACCAAACACATATTATTCTGACATGTTTTATCAGTTTGTTGCTAATTTTAGGAAGGGTAGTTTCCACACTGAACTTATCTCTCATGTCAATTCAGTAGATATTGTACTCATTCCTAATATTGTCAATATGCGTATTAAAGACAAAAATTGAAGATAGATGTAGGAGTAAAATTGCAAACTTTTTCTCCTTATGAAGAGTTTTCGACTGCTTATCACCATTTTCATATTGAAAAACTGATGACCTACTTTCAAAAGCACTTTAACACACCTGTTGGCGGCAAAATTGGAGAATCTTAGTCCTCAAAATCTGATCATTTTTACAATAATTTCAAACCTGTTAGTTCCTACTGATGGTTATAGGATTGATATCAACAAAATGAAGATTTATTTGTTCTATTGCTTTGTTTGGGAAAGTCAGAATTGATTTGGCTTTGTCATGTGTAAATTTTGCTCAAATTTCAGCAGTGATAGCCATAGAAACTCTCCTATGGAAAGTTTTTAACTCCAATTTTTGCTCATTTCAAAATCCCTTTCACTGGAGTATCTTCAAAAGAGAACTCATCCTCTATTTTTTCCAAAAACTTATTTTAAAAGAAAAAAGTATCAGATTTTTTGCTGGTCATTAGTGTTATAAGGAAGCTGTTTTTGGAGTTTAGAACCAAAAGTCGTCATGAAACTCCTGTTACTCATAGACCTTCCAATCAATTTCATTACGTTTCACCCTTTTTCCATCGATTCTCGAAAATCATCCACTCACCTTACCTCATCCAATTCATGAAATCATCTCCTTACTTGAGGAACTCAAACAACATGTTCTTCTTCTTTGAAGATGATCTAATAATGAGCATGACATCCGAGCAATAAGTCCCTTTTCTAGACAAAAGAATCTTTCTTGCACCTCCTATCCCACAAGAGATGAACATGTGCACTAAAAGGAGCCACGCCACTGAATCCACTCCTATTCCACAAGAGAAAGAACCACAAATTGAGTCCATTCCTCTCACTGCTGAAGTCCACGCCTCAAACTCTCAACCCACTCCTTATGATCCCTTGACTCTAGACAAAGGCAAGACTCCAACTACTGAGACTAGTGAAAAAGATGATGAAAAAACTGAAGATTGAGTTGGATCCATCTCAGTTTCATCTTGCAAGAAGAAGGCTTGAATCATCCAAAATCACCATTTAGGTACTCTCGGAGCATTTGCACTTCATATTAAGATGCATCTTTTGTATTTTCTCTTTTGATATTTCTAGTGTTCTGTATTAATGGATCTCTCTGATGTTCTGTATTAATGTTCTTTTGATGGATTTTAGTTGAATGGCTAATATATTTTGGTTGATATTTCTTTGTTTGAAATTTCTGTTGGTATTATTCATCTGTTTTTTGGCTGATTATTGGTTGCTGACTTTTGGTGTTATGTAATGGATATTGATTTATACTGGTTGATATTGGGTTGCTATTGTAATGGATTTTGGTGTTAAACTTATCTTATGATGACAAAAAGGGGGAGAAATGGATGCATGTGTAAGGGAGAGTTGTTCTATGGGGGAGATCTTCTGATATTATTAAATTGTTACCTAAAAGTTTGAATGCGATAAGTAAGGGGGAACTTATGCTCAGTTTTTTCCTTCTTCCATCAATTATTTTGTAATCATCAAAAAGGGAGAGAATGTTAATCTTGGTCCCTATCTTTTAATATTTACAAAACAATTGGATGATACTAATATCTCGTCAAAAAATACTTTCAACTATGAAGCAACCTAAAGTCAAAGATCAAGATAATGAAAGAAATAAAGGAACTTGAAAGCTGTCGGACGTTTGTGAAGATAGAACCGGATGTCCGATAATCATTGCCACAACTTTGGACGCATGAAAGAACTCCATCACCAGACGTCCGAAAGAGTTAAGATATTCCCTCTAACTCATTGTCTGCTTTTCAGACACAAAACATCATAACACTGGACGTCCGATAAACAATGTAGCACTTCGGATTGCAGAACATTAGAGGTACCGGACGTTCGAAAGAATTGAAAAAGTTTTTCAAATTTACCATTTGCTTTCGGACGCAAGCATCAGAAATACCGGACGTCGAAAGAATTGAAGAAAATTTTTCAAAGTCACTGCCTGCTGTCGGATGCAAGTATTGGAAGTACCGGACGTCCGATATTCCTAACGGTTAGTTGACTCTTCAACTGCCTTCTATCCGTTGGAAGCATTAATGTGATGCCCCCACTTCTCTCAAGGGCGAACCCAAGGGTATCCGCGGAACGTCTACCCAACTTGCGCCAGGACTCGATACAAGTCAAATTTAAAGTTAAAGGTACACAACCAATAATAAAAATCAAATTAAGGAAAAATCTCTCCCTTAAATAAACTTCCAAATCTTACATCACAAGTTCTTAAAATTATATCAATTTTCAAACTTAAATACAACTCAAAAGAATATTTACTACAGTTATCTGCCATAATACAACTTAAAATCTCCAAGAGAAAATAATTTAGTATTATTCGTGAGCATTCTCGGTTTTGAATTCTGTTAAGGAAAACAAAAGAATGAAATGAGTTAAACAACCCAATGAGCTTCCAAAACACACAAACAGTTCTAATAAATCAAATAAATTAAGTATAATGCACATAAAGTTCAAGGTGTCACATTGGCACATTAAAATGAGACATTTATCATTTTACAGAAATAAACACACATTTAAAAGGATACGGTGTTCACGTGGAACCATTTCGGTCAGTTTCACCTTATAACTCCAATAATTTCCCCGATTTGTCTGGCCATCGCCTTATTCCTCCAGTGATAATACTCGAACATACTGAATCGGTGGCCCAGAGTTCCAACCTACCCGGCCGAATTCAGTTCTGGTTCGAGCAGGTTAGCAACCAAGGGCAGGGCCCAATTTAGTAAAAAACTTACAACATGCGCAAATAATCAAATAAACCAGTAAACGATAGAAATTCATTATTTTAGTAGGTCGAATGAGATAAAATACACACTCGACTCAAAACGGTGGAGAATTACATGTGAGCAATTATAGGAAGCACTTAATACTTAAACACACAAGAAATATGAAGTAAATATGTAGCAAAACTATTTAAATCACACACATGCAGGGAACACTCACCAAATCAAAAGTAAGTGAGTAAATAAGTCCTTTAGTATTCTGCTCCGAGGTTTCCTTCAATATCCTCTTGAGCGCCTGAAGAAATAGTGATCGATTGTCACTCACATATACTCACAATCACTTAACATACAAGGAAGGAAATATATTTGTTTAAACTTAGAACAATGCCTCAAAAGAACTTCACTCTGTTGAAATTCAAGATTCAAAAGTGAGGATTTAAAGTCACAAGGGAAAACTCGTATCTTCCATGAGACCGGGTTTACAACGAACTATCAATATCAAAAGGAAATAAAAGTTCTTAAAACTCATTTCCTACGAAATCGAAAATTTTTCGCCCTACGCGACAAAATTTGGAAAATCAGATCTTGAGATTGGTATGTCCAAAAATGGAAAACTTTATACTGTTAAAAACTAGATCCAAAGTACTAAAAGTTCCTATAAGACACTCTTTCAAGATTCCAAATGGAAAGCATTCATTTTTCAGCTCAAAGTTGCCGATTGAAGAAGGAAAAATAGAACCAGTCTTGGTTTTCGGTAATATTTGGAAATTTGGAAACATTCACAGAAAGTGAAGTAATTTTGAAATTTGTAACACAATAAGAGTTTCAAATCAAGTTTCAAACACAGAAAGTGGAACTAAATTTGGAGTTTTAAACAACAAGATATAACAGTTTGAAGTCGGTTGATTTTTGTAATCTGATTAGTGAATTTCCAGAATTAAAGAGCAATCTTTGGGACATTATTTGAGTATTGAAATGGTATTGAAATTACACCAAATTTGGTACACTTAAACTTCCATATATGGACAATCTCTCTATCAAAATGTAGATAAAAACTTGCATGGGAAGTCAGTTAACGAAACGACTAAAGTTTATGAAATGTTTTCAAAGCTAATCTGCCATCCTACTTCTTTTTCTTTTTCAAACGTTTGTCCAACGAAATCAGCCCCAATTCGTTCCATTTTTTGTAACCAAGATTCCAGAATCATTTAATAAGCAATTGATGGTTAAATGACACTAAAATGTTTGAAATATAACATCTCAAAACAGATTTGACCATTCGGTCAGCAAGGAAGGGAAAATCTTCCAATTTCCAACTTTGTTGCATTTTCGAAATCAAACCATATCTAGCTCTGTACAATTCCAAATTGAGAATGGTTTATGGCGTTGGAAACTAGGTTCAAAATGCCTACAATTCATCAGTAGGCATCATTTTGAAAATCTTTTCACAAGTGGAACAAAATCGAGCCACAAGATACAGCTTCTCAGTTTCATTCGAATACATAGGCAAAGCAGGACAATCTACTTTGCCGACTCGCTATGATTTGGTCAAAATGAACTAGCAAAGGATTTTTATACCTTTGAAAAGCTATGAATGTCTAGTTTTGAATGCCGCTAACGGCACTCAATTTCAATTTTTTCACAGAGAGTTACGTTCGGACAAAGAACCACTGCTCTAGTGCCCTGCTATACGTTTTCCAGATTTGAATATTTACCAAAACTCAAGTTTTGAGCAACCATTCGATACAATTTTTGAAAGACACTTTGTACACACAATATACAACATATATCCATCAATTTCACAGCCAACCAGACATCAAAATTTTGAAATAAAGACAGAACAACATGGACAGAATTTTCAGCCAGCTTGCCTTCACAACTTTCCTTCGATTTCTCTCCACTTTCTAACCATAAACATCTCATTTATCACATAAACAACCATAATCAAACATTAAACCATCAAGTCAGCTACCTAGAGGTCTCATCAAGACAGCTAGCCTAGGATTTAAAGCGAAATAAATGGTTCCTCAAGTCCGCTAGCCTATAACGCGGTTAGGGTTTCAAATCCATGAAGATTAACCCTTAAACTTCTTATAATTTAAAAGGTAAGAGAGGTTGAGTGCTTACCCTTTAAAACCTTGAAGAAAACCAGATTTTCCATTGAAATTTCCTCCAAGAAAATCCACAAGATTTCTCCTTACTCCTAGCTAGAGTGGTACTCCAAGTTGTGAGTGATTTGGTGGAGGGTTTGTGAGTGAAATGGAAGCTAGAAGATGAAGTTTTTCCTTCCCTTTGTTCTTCCTTGAGGGCTGGCCGAAAATGGAGAGAGAGATGAGATAGATGAGGGTTTGATTGTTGTGGCTTGTCTTGGAAGATTGGAGGGAAAAGTAGTTAGAAAGATTTGCCAAAAAGTCAACTTTGAATAGTTGTGGCGCGAGGGTTTCGTACCACCGTTTTCTCTCGGTTTTGATACACTCATGTACTAATCCTCCAAGGTACTTCTTTAAATGCTATAATTATTCATACTTACTAGTCTAATATTAATTCCTCAAATCTCCAATTAATCGCGCGGTGCGACTTTCGAGAAACTATCGACGCACGTGCGATAAAAGTTTAATTATAACTAATTCACATCTAATCCCTCAATTAACTTTTCTTAGTCTATTATTGATCATCCTTTATTCTCCAAGATTATTACACTCTCGGATCAAAATTGTCTCGAAAAACGTGCATTCACTATTTCTTGCTAAACGAGCCGCAGAAAAATTAATAACACTAGGGCAAAATAATTATAAAATAAACTAAATTAAGAATAAAAATACGAGTTCTTACAATTAATGGGGCACTTTTTGGTCTTATATAAATAGTGCAGGGTCAACCACTTTAAAAGAACTTTTGCACATTGAAAATACGAAAGATCAAGAGCAATTTTAATAAGAAAACACTCTGCAAGAAAGATTTGTACTCTTAGTTGTGTAAAATTCGTGTAAACTTTTCTTGTGTGAGAAAAATACTTCAATAGTGTAGTTTTATGAGGGTTAACCTGAGTGATAGTAAAACTTTCTAATTTGACCGAGTGTACCTTGGGGCAAGGAGGAAGTGATCCTTCCTTTATACATAAAGATTGGTTGTATTTCATCAACTTGAAGAAACTTATTCCATAAAGTGATATTCAAACTCAAGAGGAGGTTGGAGGTCAAATTGGTTTGCTATTCTTCCCTTATTATTTACTATCTTGTGAACCTTAATTGCTTATCTCTTCTACTCTCAAGCAATTTTGCATTCTTACTAATTGTTTCATTGAGTGGTCACCTAGAAAAGAGAGTAAATCTCATATTGAACAAAAAAGTGTTTCATAATTTGATTAGTTTTTAAATAACCTAATTCACCCCCTTCTTAGGTTATTTTCGATCCTTACACTTCCTATAATATTGCCAAAGTGACTAAAAATAATATAAAATATCATTCAAATATAGCGTAAATTAATCACTTATCAATTCCCTCACACTTGAATCATTACTTGTTCTCAAACAATTCATACATAATGAACTACAATGATTCAAGAGGTGAAACACTATATGCACTTTTTTCAAATTTAATTCCTCATGACTTGGCAAACAATCATTATACATTTGTTCAATTTATACTAAATACTCATAATATCAAATAAAGGAAAGATAATTATACTCTAATTTTAACAAGTTAAATTTAATCTCTCACCCTAATCTAATTTCACAAATAAGCAAATTATATAGTCAATTTATAGATTTCCTCCTCCTATAATCATCTTTTTCTCAAAATTTTTAACTAAGAGGGATTTACGGCTGGATATCTTACTTAAATAGTGAAACTGTCTTGTGACGCGCAGATCGACACTTTTAGATGAAGAGCTCTGGTTACTCAACATTTCACTTATTTAAATTGCTATGCATACTCTTAATTTAAATACCTTTTTACACGAGTATTAACATTTGTAGATGCTAACCTCCGATTACTTGGTACAAGAATCATTGGAGCAAACCAAACTCTTATTCTCTTTTTTTCTCTTTTCTTTTATTTTTTTCTTTTTCTTTTTTCTTTTAAAGTATAATACAATAACTAGACATTCCCTCATAGAAAATATATAAGAATAATCACAAGAAGAATATAGCTTTTATTGACTATATCAATTACTTACTTGCAAAATTAAGTAAAGAGGAGAAATCTCATTGAATATGCAAAATTATAGGCATAATTCTCCCTACTTTACTGGATATACTTTCTAAAATGCAAAAATCCTAATTGCATAATAACCATTTCCAAGTCAAATGAGAACTAAATCTTCTAAAATACATATAAAGTTTCAACAATTGGAAGAATTAGAGCACTTAAAGTTGGAACAAATTGGCCTTTTTTAAAAACGAAGACAAAAATTGCAAAAATTTTTGGGCCATAGTGAAATATTGGAAAAAATTTTAGAAACATTTTGACAGAGTTTTCCCTTATAAATGGATGAAACTCCCTACCAACAAACCCAATTCAATAAAATTATCCACATGGCAAGTATTTCAAACACAATTCCAACATTTCTAATGCAATGAAATACACAAAATATCATCACATGGCCCTAGAATGCAGGTTCAAATATTTCCCTCCCTCACACTTAAATTTCACATTGTCCTCAATGTGAGAAAGGAAAAAATAACGAAAGTAAGAGAAAGTAGTACTCCTCTAATGAACTTGCGCTATCCAAATCCATGGTCAAATGATGAATTTCCAACTTTGTTTGAGACTACAACCAAAAGAGAGTTGAATTAATACATCACTTAGTGATGAACATGATGTGAAAACCCCCAAGAAACTTAATTCAATTTGGCCTCAATTGAGTGATTCAAGAAGGTGCAACCCTAACTAATGGTAAGCTTGAAACCACTTTAGAGTTATTTTTTGAAAGAATGTGAACTATGAAATCCACTCTAGAGGTTAAAGGGAGTGTTTTGGTGAAGTTAGTTTGAAGATTGGATGGTGAAAAGAGTGATTTTGGTGAGTAGTGTGTGTTTTAGGTGTGAGTGTGTGTAGGTTGAAGAAGAAGGGAAGGAAAAGAATGAGGATTCCTTCTTGAAGTTGAAACATCGCCAGAATCCGACCGGAAATTGGAGGGATTCGTGGAGGGATTGTCAGAGGGATTGCTGGCAGAAACTTTTTTTCTTGTCCCCTGCAAATCCGGCCATGAATCCGGCCGTAAATTGGAGGGATTCATGGCCGGATTTGCTACAGAAAAATGCATTTTTTGCAATGTTTTCCTCCAAGGTTGCTTGGCCAACTTTCTGCATTCCACCGGTATCCACTTGCTTTCATGTTCTTTGAATAAAATCCAAGTTTAACATTGGAAATGTATCTTTCTAAACCAAATACACTTGAAAATACATGATCATGCATGAATATAACTTTAACATGAAACACTTTAAATGCATGGAATGCATCAAATGAACATGAAAACTACCTTTTTGCCTCAATATAGACACTTTTGCAATTGAGATCATTTGCATGAACCCTTGTCATTGCCACCTACAAAACACACAAAAAATACTAATCAAACCACTAAAATCTACTAAAAACAAGAAATCATTGGGTTGCCTCCTAACAAGCGCTTCTTTATAGTCATTAGCTTGACTATTGAACCTCATTTTTCAAGGAGGCTTTGTTAAAGAATAATCCACCATTTTAGGATGTAGTGGATCATTAAAAGGTGGCTTAACAACTAGAGCCACGTGTTCTAACGATATGAGAGGTGGAAGTGGCTTACCTATCTCAAGTGATTCATAGGTGTTACCTTGAATGTGTATCACTTGAGAACTCACTAAAGGAACGTCCGCATGGCTTTCTTGGGGAATAATACCTTTAAAACCTATACCCTCAACACATTCCTCAAGAGGAGTGAAAAATGAGTCATTAAGGCTCACCTCTTGAGGTTCAAGATTAGCTCCAAAGGTACTATCATGTGAAATGGACATTTTCTCATTGAAACACAATTGAGATTCATCATTTTCATCAAAATGCAATCCGTTTTCACTTGTAACATGTTCACCAGTCATGCTAGGATCAACTTGCATATCATTAGAGGAAATAACTTCACAGAAAACATGTAATTGTTCTTGTATTCTACCAAAGTGAGAAGCTAATTCATCTAATCTGTCCTCAACCCTATCAAAACGGTGGGAGGTTGCATTTGCTAGCTTTTCTATAGCTAATTCCCAAAATGGCTTAGAATCGTTAGCTAATAGTTCACTTTCTAATTTTGAAGGTGAAGGTGCATTAACTAACCTTTCTATTGTCAATTTTCAAGATGATTTTGATTCATATTACACATTCGGGTGGACAATCATAAAAATACGGAGAATCACTATAAATACATTGATTATCCCAGCCATAAGCATAAGAATTGTTCCAATTAGCACCATATTGATCAAAACAAGGATTGTAATGCCCTAATTCATCATAATAATCCACATTTTGTGCTTGCATACATGTATGAGTAGCATGATAACCTCCACACAAGTCACAAATCATATGATAAGAATTAAAAGCATTAACATTCCTCCTTCGTTCAATCTCATGCATAATGGTGTCTAATTGAATTTGTAACGTTATAACAACAAGTTTAACCTTTAAGCACCTTAAACCATTTTCAAATAACATACCGTCGGTAATTTCTTGGTTACCTCTATCCATGGAGCTTAGCACATAGTAACCATTTATTGCCAAACTTTCACTTCTAATACATTGTTCTCCATATTGACCTACCCTCCTCATTACCTAAAATTACTTTTAAACAACTTAAGAGTAAAATTAGTAAGAAGAATAGGTGATAAAACACATACACACAATAAACACTAAAATAAAAGAAAATAACATTCAAGACTAACTCGACAAATATACAATAAACTAGACTCAATTAATACACAATAAAAACTATTAAAATGTCTAAACTAATAAAGTTGCTCTTCATGCCGATATTGCCAAAAATCTTCCCCGGCAACGGCGTCAAAAACTTGATGTGCTTTTGGTATAAGTACAAGTTTAATTCCGAAATATATCCATTTTGACTGCAAGTATACAGGTCAAATTAGTAGTTTAGGGCAAATATCGGGTCGATCCCACGAGGAAGATTGGACAATTACTGGTACTACTAAAGCTTCTCTATTATTTAGACGATCAATGAATTAAAAGAAATAAAACTATGCTAAACTTATGCAAGAAAATAAAAAATGAAAGCTCCTTAGGTTATGGTATTTCTAACTACTCATGCAAGTGCTATTTTTGGATCATTGAGTTCTACTATCTTGGCCAGTTATGGCGTAATTTCCTCATGCATGTGAAACCTACTCTCGTAGTGAATCAACTATACTTATAACTAATCCATACCTACTCTCGTGGTTATGAATTAGCTACAAGTTCATTTCTTCTATGAAATTACATGAAATAAATCACTAAAGCCATAAAGGTGCACTTCTACTCTCGTGAGTGTACTCCCTAGGTTTAGAACTTCTTGAACTAGTGTTAAATCTCAATTTTCATTGAAGAAACAACACTTTTAGATAATCACAATTAATGGTACCAAGTTAATCATGATTTAAAGAGCTAAAGTATTAAATAACTTGCTTAAAATAATAGTATCAAATAGCCAAATAATAAACATTAACAAGCATAGAAAGTTCAACCAAACCTAAAGCATAAACTTTAGAAACATATTATAAACATAGAATCCAAAACTTGTATATTAACTAAACTTAGAATCTAGTACAAAAGATAAAGAGTTTGGAAAGAAATGTAACCCTTGTCACATGAGTTCATCTCCTCCATCTTCATCTCTTTCTTCATCTTTGCCTAACTAATAAACAAGAAGGATGAACTACTAGTTAAACTATCATATACTATACTAACCTAATACTAAGAAAATGTAAGAACTATATTTGTGGTATTTCTTGCACTCTCCAAGCTTTCCTTAATCTTGAAAGTCTATGGCTATATATAGAGGACTCTAGTCAAGAAATGAGGCTTCAAACATCCCTTTTTACAGCTACAAAGTGGTTGTCAACGTCCATCAATAGCTGTAAATTATTGGAGAAGGAAACAAGTTGTGCAAGTGGAGAGCAGCCATTTCTGACCAGAATCCGGCCGGATTCACGGCCCGATTGCTCCCTTGCCTTTCTTTGCAATTTCTGTTCAGTCTTCAATGTTGCTCCAATTTTGCCTCAGCTTCAACTGAACCTTTCTCACTGATAAAAGCTGAATTAACTCTTGACCAAAACAGAAAACTTGTAGCCCTTTGAGTAATCTTTCCAATGCATCAAGAATCACCTCATTTGGATTTGTGTAGGCTGCGAACTGACTGAAATACCCTTGACTGCTCAATGCCTTGTTTCAGCCTCGACCATAGAAATTGGCTACTGTAATTCAGCTTTTTGACCTGGAAAACCTTCAAACTGGATTTCGATTCTTCATAAGATTTCTAGATATATCTATTATCTTCAAAATGGTTAAAGAATCATCTTAATCCGATTATTGTAGCTCAGGTTATAGCGGAAATACGAAGATGTGTCAAAACTGTCAACTTTCCTTTTCACCCAAATGAGGTATATTTCCAATTCCTATACAAATTATGGACAAAATGCAAGTAAAAAGTGACGAAAACCTCATTTAATCACTTTACACCAATTATAGCCAAAATGATCCATTTTCTTCCTATAATATTGCAAAAGTGATTAAAAATAACATAAAATATCATTCAAATATAGCATAAATTAGTCACTTATCACTTGGGTCATGCCATATTAGCCCAAAGAAAATTGTAGATTGTCTTATATAAAATAAACGGGTTTAGGTAAAAATCCAAGTAAACTACAAATAGCACATGTATTTAATTTCAATCATAAAACCCAACACCAAACCCAATAAAAAATAAACACAAGCCCAATCAACAATAAATTCCGGTCCAATTTCTTATTTTTCCTTCCTTTTTCTTTCTTTCTTTCTTTTCTTTTCTTTTTTTTTTCTTCTTCCTCTCATCCAACTAGTTGAAGCTTTTCCGCTGGTGACCGTGGTGGGCACTGGCAGTGGCACCGCTGCCGAACCACCACCGGCCACCGAATGGTCGCAAAAATTTACCAAAATACATCTCCTCACTTGATTTTTGGTCTAACATCCATTTCTGACCTTATTTTTTGCAAAACAAATGAGCCAAAAGTGATCAAGAATGGCAAAATGCAGTTAGGTATTATTTTTCAAAAATCCACTCAAATCTTCATCAAAATTCATAAAATTTATACCAAAAAACTCCTTGTGATTTCTATAATACAACTATGACCTTAAATGAACAAAAAACAACAACAATATGACATATTGAAAGCTAAACGACACCAAATAAAAAATCCATTTCATTGCCTTTTAGACTCAGGAAGAAATTAGAAAAAATTAATTAACCAACATTTCCAGGTCATGAATTAGTTATAATAATCTATTTTACCAAAGTATATACACAAAATTCACCAATTTAATTCGATTTTTCATTTTGGCATTTTTTCAAATACTTAACATGCATACACAAAAACCATTTTCCTTTCCTCAATCTTGTTTTTGACCCCTCCCAAAATTTCCACAGCATAACAACAAAAAAACCAGCAAAAGCAAGAGAAAATTAAACAAAAATATATGGATTTAATATGATTAAAAAGCTGAAAATTCCTCAATGAATGTGGTAGTCCCTTGGTTGAAGTTTTTTGATGAAATTTCCAAGCATTAACTATCCATTTGTTTCCTTTGTTTGCTTCCTTTCCTCCACTTTCTTATCCTATCTTCTTGTTGGCTTGTGTGTGTGGATGTGTGTAGTGTGTGTGTGTAAAAATTTGGGAGAGAGAGAGAGAGAGAGATTAGCATCACACACTACACACATCCACCAAATGAATATTACCTCGGCTTGTGTGTGATGAATTTTAGTTAATGAATATGGGAAGTGGCATCTTGTTTGGATTGAAACTAGCCTGGGGTGTGGCCGCATGTGCCATTCTACATCCTCCCCGTTAACGAATTTTTATTTTTATTTTTATTTTTTTCCGAAAACTAAGGGCCACATATGTCAGGGGCTCTTTTGCAAAATATGGGGACCGCATGTATTCAAAGATTTCAAAAAAATTCAAAATTAATAGAAAAAGGTGTTCATGCAGCACTCCTAGATGAAGAAATGCCCACGATTTCCCTCATTTTGCAATTTTAAAAAAAAATAATATTTAGAGAAATTAGCCCAAATTATGGTCCATGTTATATCTAATACATATTTATACTCATTAGCACTATCTATATATCATGCAAAATAACACAATTTTCAAAAGAGCGGAGGAAAGTTTGTGTAATTCTAAAAAATCAAAAGGTATGTTGCTACAATAAAGGGAATTGTGGGGGCAGGTCAGTTTGATTCCATAGTTATTGCGTGAGGTCCATCCAATGGTATATTCTAATAATCAACCAAACAATGCAATAAAGTCAAGGATCAGAAAAGTGATCCAAGTGTTGTACTGAGTTATTATCTGGTTTCTTAAATTACAAGTTTTTTGTTTGAATTTGCTGCTTAAGGTTTCTGCCAACTAGGAGGAATCTCAGGATGAGAGCTG
Organism: Coffea humblotiana; assembly: GCA_023065735.1. Taxonomy (NCBI): domain Eukaryota; kingdom Viridiplantae; phylum Streptophyta; class Magnoliopsida; order Gentianales; family Rubiaceae; genus Coffea; species Coffea humblotiana. The sequence continues at coordinate 6,969,829 of CM041208.1, read as the reverse complement.
TAGACCGAGAATTAAGGGTTAAAATAACATCAATCATCAACAGAAAGTTAAAGGCAATAATGGAGGCAGGAGAATCTAGGGTGATGACTTTCAGGGGGATAAAATGACAGGGCAACAACAAAAGTGCAATGATTCAGCACTGAAGAGATCATTGCATTGAAGAGATCCTTGGCGAGTGCAAGCTATTCTTCAATGGTAATGTCGCAATTTGTAACTTTTGACGGAAACATCTAGTGTCGTCAAACTTACAGGGAAAAAAGTGAGATTTCGGAGGAGCAAATTATCCCAATTTTCAGTGTTGTTGTAAGCTTAATAAATAGAATAACATAAGGGTCTTACTGGAACCAAATTATTATCTGGCTTGAGTTTCTCCCCAAAAGGCTGACATGTTATAGAAAAATGTCAATTCGAGCAAAGTAAGTAGGTAAGATTTTGGTAACCTCAACAGCGCTAAGCGAACCTCGATGAGATTTCTGAAATTATCCTGTGGATTGTGCAATTTTTAGATGAGGACTTTTAGTGATTTCATATTTTGTAACGAGGGGCTTTTATAGTTTTCTATCATTTTTTGCTTTTAAGTAATTTTATTTTACTTCAGCATTTTATTGCAGTTTCTTTGTTATTCTTAGGATTTATTTCCTCCATAAAAAAATTTTATACTAGAATGTAATATTGAGATTTACTTTGGAGTTTGGACTTGATATTGCTCAAGTTTTTTTCGATTTCTTGGGAAAACATCGTTTGGTTTTTCCTTTCGTCGCTTCAATGCAAGTTGGGTTCCATTTTTTCTTTACAAAATATCTTTTACTTTCATATCAATAATTGATGCACGAAGCCAAAACAAAGGATGCAGGTTTTAAAATGGTTGTGTCGGCATCAATTTAGAATCGACATGGCCACCTCCATTCATTTTTTTTTTTTTTGGGTAAGAAAGAAAGTTCATTACACTAACAAAAGATAAGAGAGAAACAGCACAAATATTCGAGTTTAAGTGCTCATGGTGCACGAGCTATGAGCAAAGGATCACTAGGTGGTCCATGAATAGTTTACGACGTCCAAAAGGCGATGTGGACATATCTGTATATATAAACAACGGTTTGTCTGCAAAAATATATTTCAGATGTTAGATTTTTTAAAATCTTCGTTTGGATTAACTGTTTTTTGGGGTGTTTTTGAAAAACTTTACTGTAGCAGAGTTTTTAGAGTATATTTTGGAAAATTTTTAGAAAATATTTTGGGATATTTAAGAGTAGAAGAGTTTCTAGAATATATTTTGAGATATTTTTTAAAATTTTTAAAAATTTAAACTAATTTTTAGATTACCTTTTAGAGTACTTTTTAAAAATTTTTATTGTATTTGAAAAACTAGTTTTTGAAAAAACACTCAAAAAACAGGAGATCCAAATAGAGCATAATTAGGAAAAATAAATAAATACAAGGGATGGTAAACAAAATTAAATAGGAAAAATATATAAATGTAAGAGAAGATACATATATTTAGATAAGTAGGGAGTATCTATATATATATATATGGTAGATTTGATGAATATTAGATATGTTAACGAGTGACATGAAGACACCCGTTAGAAAAACCGTATAGATAGACTAAGGTTTCAACCACTAATAAGAGCCACACCTTCTTTCTTTGCTTCACCACTAATAAGACAGACTGGTTACTGAGTTACCCAGTGCCATTGTATCCTTCTTTCTTTGCTTCACCAATTCCTTCACATGATTTTCTAATAATTCATGAAATAAAAAAATTTAATGAAAATTTTATAAAGAAAAAGAAAAGAAAACTATGCTCCTTTTCTTATGAATTTGTCTCTGCTCAATTCTAATGGAGTAGTCCACGTCTTCATTTTCTCTTAGCTTGTAGAACACTTAGCATTCTGTTATTATTCTCCAAGAATTCAATCGATATGTTCTTACTTTTCTTTGTTTATTGGTGTTGCTAAGGATGATACTGTCATTAACAAAGTAGGATGAGCCTTATTACGAAAATCACCTAAAATATATTGGTCGAGATTCCAATTGAGGCAAAAAAGCTAATGAGCGAGACATCTGGAGACCTGTGATGATCTTGTGAAATTGACAACAAAAGTAAGTGAGATTTTCAAAATTTCAGAGGTGCAAATCGTTCCAATTTTCAGTGTTATTGTGAGTTTCATAAATAAAATAACATAAGGGACTTATCTGGATCAAAATATTATCTCTTTTGTTTTTTCTCCCCAAGGCACTGACATATTACATAAAAAAAATAAAATCAAGCGAGGTACTTCGAGGTCCTTGTTTGAAATGTCATTTTTTCCTAAAAAGCTTTTACATTTTCTATTAATACATTTTCAAATCACTTTGTTTGGATTTTATTATCACAAAGGTGCTAAATGTCATTATGACAAATTTCAAAAGAGGTTTCTAAAATTACCCCTTAATATTGTGGATTGAGTAATGTTTAGATGAGGACTTTTAATGATTTCATATATTGTAACAAGGGGCTTTTACAATTTTCTATCATTTTTGCTATTTAGTAATTTATTTTATTTCTCTATATTATTGAAGTTTCTTTGTTACTCTTCTTAGGATTTATTTCCTTTATAAATACTTTTATACTAGAGCAGTCAATGGAATAATATTGAGACTTATTTTGGTCTTGATATTGCTCTTGTTTTTCTCGGTTTCTTTAGGGAAGATTGTTTGGTTTTTCCTTTGTTGCTTCAATGCCAGTTTCGGTTCAATTTTTACTCCCTCCCCCATTTGGGGACCCGCAATTATTATCAATAGTGCAAGGCTTTTAAATGATTTTGGTCCATAATGCCCCCACTTGACATTTAATGTATCACATGTGTTTGAATGATAAAAAGGTCACAAGATGTGATAAGATATGTTCGGATTGGATCAGGTGCAGGAATGGTTGCACCTTCCTGAAGGTTATGTACATTTTGCATAGGGCGTAACTCTATTTGTATATGGTGTAACTTACTTTCAATAACGTGTAATTTCAGAATAAAATTTTATGGATCCCGCACATGTTGTTAAAAACGAGATATAAAATAAGATTTGGACCGTATAATTTTTTTGATCAAATTTTAGCCGTGAACTACTCAAGACGATACGCGTGATGACCGTCCCTCCCCGAAATCCTGTTGGGATCCAGAAGAATGAAAGGTCTCGAAATTGCTTTTGAGAAAAGTTTCACGCACGGCTATTGTTTGCATTTCACATGGTGTCACGCACTATCAAGCGCAATGTTTGTACCTGAAAAGTGCAAATTTGGGCCCACTGAAAGGATAATAAAGGGGCTGTCATATTGAAGGGCATGGAATGAAAATGTGTAAAAGTTTTATCTTTAATCTTGGCAAGTGATTATAATTTTGGGACAAATAACAAAAAAATACAATATTGAAATGGAAAGAGTATTTATTTTTCTGAACATCATAGAATTTATTTTAGACCTATTCTTATTCTATATTAGAAGAAGAAAACCTGAAAATGTCAAAAAAAAAATTGAATAAAACTGAATCACCGTCAATCCAATACGGATGCCTACAAAGATCTTTAAAACAAAAGATGCACGTTCTAAAATGTACTGCCCCAATCATGTTACACAAGTCATGGTCAAAGGACCACCACTTGGTCCAAGAATATATACAAACAAAAGATGCACGTTCTAGAAGGCGATGTGCACATGCTTCTTTATTTTGTAGAAAGTGATGTGCATTGATTAAATAAAAGCCAGAATTTACACCGTACAAGGTATATATATATATATATAAACCGTACAAGGTAGCGGGTTGAGTTTGAACCAGTGATGCTATGATTCGCAAAGAAAAAGATTGCTGTAATAAAAGTCTTACGATATGTAACCTTGACAATAAAGTCTTACGATATGTCACCTTGACAATAAAGAGTTCGTGTCTGAACTCTTAATCCATGGTCCTCCAAAACCTTTTGCTTTTCAAACATGAACTTTGTTCAGCCATAGAAAGCAAATAAAGAATGATTTAAAGTCAAAGAATCAGTAGACCAATTACTCCAACATGACCAATTTATCATGGTCAATTATGACGGATCATACCCACTATACATAAATCTCGGAACCGACATGTGACTATTGATGCCAGAACCAAAGTAGGTGATTTACGTCAATTGCTCTTGTTTTAGGATGAATTCAATTCCTTCATACGGCCAAGATAGAAAAACTAAAAATAATAGATCTAATACAAACGTCACGGTAATAAACCACACACATAATTGCAATCTTGAAGGCAACTTCCAAAAACTACAAATTATGGATTTGCAAATCTAATGATTCAAAAAATGATATTGGTTGCTTTGATACCACTTGTAGAATTTTTCAAGATTCCAATACTACATATTTAAATACAATTGTAATATAAATGAGTACCATTCTCTAAAAATAGATCGAGAGATTGAGAGATGCGTGAAAACTTTAATGGACATGTTGTGGTCCGCGTACTTGGCATAGGTGACTCCCTATCCCTCCCCAAGTTTTGTTGGACAAGTTACCCTAGCAATACGATACTAGTGTTATCGATGGGAGTGAGAGATCTAACTTTTTATAATTGTAGTGGAACCTCCCATTAAGGTAACGGTAGGCTGAATAATAGGCTCTATACATTGCATATAACACCAAATAAATAACTGAGACAGACTTAAACCCCAACTATAGTGGATCATACTATAGTGGATTTTACCGATTTTCATTTAATCCGTTTTTTTAACAAAAAAAAATATAATCAGTAGAACCCAAGTTAGAAAATAATTCTAACACAGCTATCCCCAATAACTTATGGCCGGTATGTAGACTTCGGACAAAACTTGTTTTCTTTGATTCTTATAGGCAACGTGTATGTATACGGCGACTTCAATCCTGTAGTTTGCAAGCAAAGGTTAGTCATTTCTCCACAGAGTTTGTTGAGTTTTTCCAATGTTTTGAAAACCGGATTGGACCGCCCTATTGGATCGGTCGGACCGTGAATCGGCCAAGTCTCCAGTCTAGTTCATTACTAGTGTTGACTTTTTATAAAAATCGATCAAAATCGCAAAAAAATCGGTCGGATAGTTCAACCCGGATTGAACCGTGAACCATGGTTTTTTCATTTTTGCCATCTTTTTTTTTTTAAATTGAACCTAAAGTTTTAAACATAATAAAAATTATTAGTAGAATCTTTTGTTCCCAACCCTAATTTCTAAAAGAGTAACCAAACTCTATATTTCTCACCTTCAAACTCAAAGATCACTGTTTTCTTTTGTAGTTCTATTAGATTTTGTTTAATTTCAAAAGTTCCAATGCATTTTGTTTTATTTTAGAATATGGTTGTGGTTTGTTTGAGATTTAAGCTTTTTACCAAATAGGTACAATTGAGATGAATTTATTTGTTTGAATTTACAATTTTAAAATTTTTTTTGAGTTTAAAAATATTTAATTTTTTATTAAGTGATGTCTTAAATTAGTTCATGGGATAACAGCCTGGAACAATTGAAACAATTATTTTGTGAACAAGTGTGTGTTTATGTGTGTGTATATGTATGTATGTATGTATATATATATAATATCATCGAATCAGGGTTGAACTGGTTCGATCAGTTGAACCTCGACCTGGTCACTTCACTGGTTCAATTAATGATCTAAGTTTCAAAACATCGAGTCTTTCATTAGTAGAATCCTAATGATTTTCCCAGTAATAGCGGTAACGTTGGGTTTGAAATTTTTAAGGATTAACCTTCTTTTGTTTCCGTTGTAATAATGAGTTTGCTGAAACCTTTTCGAAAACCAACACAAAGGACAAAAAAAATAATAACTGGAAAAATTATGACTAGATGAGACTGGCTCTGCAATAGACAACCACAACCCACTGAAACAGCACCTTATTAGCATGCATAGGCTAAATAAGAGTGCAAAAACAATTTTATCAATTTGTAACCTTTGATAGAAACATGATAAGTGAGATTTTAAAAATTTCACTTGCAAATTATCCCAATTTTCAGTGTTATTATAAGATTCATAAATAGAATAACATAAGAGTCTTATTTGAACCAAAATATTATCTCTTGTTTTTTCTTCAGAGGGGTTAACATGTTACAAAAAAAATGTCAACTCAAGCAAGCACTTCGAGGTGAGCAAGATTATGGTAACCTCGAAGGTGCTAAGTGGCATTATGAAAAGTTTTAAGAGAAGTTTCTGAAATTATCCCTTAATATTGTGGATTGTGTAATTTTTAGATTAGGAATTTTAATGTTTTCATATATTGGAACGAGGGGGCTTTTACAATTTTCTATCATTTTTGCTCTTTAGTAATTTTATTTTTATTTCCGTATGATATTGTAGTTTTTTTGTTCTTCTTAGGATTTGTCTGCTCTATAAATACTTTTATACCAGAGCAATCAATGGAATAATATTGAGATTTTATTTTGGTCTTGGTATTGCTTATCTTTTTCACGGTTTCTTCAGAGAAGATTGTTTTGTTTTTCCTTTCATAGCTTCAACGCCAATTCGGTTCCATTTTTACTTTACAAAAGATCTTTATAACAAAAGATGCACGTATTAAAATGTACCACCTTCAATCATGTTGCACAAGTCATGGCATGTTATTAATCTGTACCTATGCAAAAAATGTTTTTGCGTTGATAGTGTAGAAAAATTAATTTATATATATTCAATCAAATAAATTTATATATATAGAAAAAATATTATCTCAGTTACTTGGACTTGGGTATGGGTGTTGGATTGGATATGTGTCTAAGTCTCTAATGCATCAATCATCTAAAATTAGAATACGGAAATACTTCTAAAGACTCAAACACTAGTATGTGGGTATGGCAAAATTTCTAGTAAATAAAAGAATTATACAATACAGCCAACATACAAGTCATACCTCACTAAGGGTTAGGCAGGGAGGAAGTAGAATAACATTAAAAAAAAGTAAAGAATGAAAATTAAAGAAGAGGAAAGGATTAATGCTAAATATGTTGTAAAAAGTAGAGTGCATGAATAGAGGTAAATGTCGGCCGGGTTTTTGGATGAGCAGAAAAAGATGAGAAGGTGTTTGTTCTTTTAGGGGCAATCTAGGGATTTCATTCACCAAATTGCTCCTGTTGAACTATTTGAACCAATGCAAGCTTTAATTCGAAGTTGTTTGTATTAACTATGGGTCCTGCAATATTGGTTTAGGTTCCAGAAACATCTACAAAGCAAAATCTCCAATATACAGAGGCTGAAAATGAGGAAAAAGAACTCGGTTTTAGAGAATTCTAAAGTAACCAACAAGTCATAGCTCAAAAGGATTCTAGTGCAATAAGGATTCCAATGCGACAACTCTTCTACATCTATGAATTTTCTCATCCAGGTCTTCTCCTCTTCCTTGGACATTAGACCTCACAAAAGTCAAATTGTCCAAAAATTTTTCAAAGTGTAGAGCACATATCCCAAACCAGCGCATGTCGTGTGGACATGGGTACTTTGGGATCAAATAAAATGAAGAGTCTGAATAACATAGCTAATACCGATCCTGATCGCAGGTGCACGTGAAACACGCACAACCGTGAGTTTTTCTTTTCTTTTCATTTATTTTCTTTTGGCTTTTATTTATTCCTTTCTGGGGCCAATATGTTCTTTATTTATTTTTTTGGTAAAAAGAGGAATGCATCAATAAAGTACAGAACAAAAGCAGTTTCACTAGCTATTACAAGCCATAGGAATACCACGAGGAAGACAGACTCCGTTGATATTCTCATCATAAACAAAAACCAACTTCTGAGGACATTTATCAAAAGTGGTGAAGTATCTATTCTGCTTGCTTCTTATCTTAGCTAGTTGATCTGCACATCTATTAGCCTCATGATAGACATGGGAGATTCTAACTTTCCGAAGCTGCGAGAAGAGGAATCTGCAATAGTGCAATCCATAATGGATAGATGTAAATAGTGATAAACATTTTCAGTAGATTTAATCATAGATATAATATCCATACAGTCTATTTCAACTTCAGGATGAGATATATTGAGTGAGCAGGCCAATTCCAACCCATCTCGAATACCCCAAAGTTCAGCCAGGATATTGGTAGCATTTCCAATGTTTCTGCAATAGCCTTTGATCCACATGCCTGAGGAATCTCCAATGCTCCTGTAATGCATAGGCAATTTCAATGTTCCTGTGATGCATGGGCAAATTTTTTCAGTTTAGCAATCTGCCAGATTGTGATTGGTCCCAACGTTGGCCATGTCCCAACAAATGATGCAGGTTATGAACTGGCTGTGCCGGCAATAATGATGTTGCACAAGTTACAATCAAAGGACAGCTAGCCTGTCCTTGAATAATTGGTCATATATATATATAAACAAGACAAAAGGCCAAATAAACAGATTCAAATCTTGTAACAGAGTACTGTTACAAGATTCAAATCTTCTCGTTCGTCCTCACTTGTAACAGAGTACTGAAAATCAATACAGAGAAAGAACGGTAAATAACAGCCTGATCAAGATCAATACAAAAAAGAAACAAAGTGAAGGTGTAGAAGAAACTAAGCGGAGGAGAAAGGAGATCCAGTAGACAGAGGGGATTAACAAAAGAAAAGAAAAGAGGACCCTGCCAGTCATCAGACAGATTTACGAAAACAAAATGGTAATTAACAAGTTCTAAGGGTGAGTAATAGCCATGTTAAAACTATAGAACAATATAACCAGCAAAAAGATGACAACACAAAATCATTAGTGGTAACCACAACAGTAAATATAGAAAACAGGAAAACTCTTAAATTACACTAGTTTAATGCTTTGGTTCACCATTGTCTTCTTATCAAAATGTTTGAAATCCACTTGGCATTCAATGGTGAAAGAATCTTAGATTTTTATATGCTCCCTCGGTAAGTAAATTGTTGTCTCATTTTGGGATTCGCAATTATTACCAACAGTGCAAGGGTTTTAAATGATTTCGGTTTAAGTTCCAATAATACCCGACTCCATCGCCTGTAAGGCAATCCATGCATCTTATATATAGTCGTTTCCCACCCAAGAAACAAAGCCATAGAACCTGCTACTAAACCAACGAAAATGGAAGCCATGGGGTTCAAATTAATAGCAATCTTGGGATTCGTAGGCTATGCCATTTACTGGTTTTATGGGATGCTTGATTTGTACTGGTTCAGACCAAAGAAGCTTGAGAAATGTCTGAGGGAACAAGGTTTCAAAGGGAACCCCTACAGGCTATTCCGAGGAGACCTCTATGAAAGTGCAAAATTACTCAGGGACGCTCATTCCAAGCCTATTCAGCTTGGAGACAATATCGTAAAACGCATGATGCCTGAAGTCTACAACTCTGTCCAAACTCATGGTACGTAACTTTTAATTTCTGAAGCACCAATTAATTGTGATTTTGCTCGCATTCTCTTTTGATTTCTTCTTTTTTTTTTTAATTGGAATACTAACGCAAATCGTTTTGTGCTGAACTAAATTTAGGAAAAAATTCTTTCATGTGGATTGGAAGGTTCCCCAAGGTAACCGTGACAGATCCAACACTAGCCAAAGACGCCTTGGTTAGACATGCGACATTTCACAAGAGTTTTCACGATCTTGATCCACTCATCCACATCCTTTTCGGTGGAATGGGCGCTGTAGAGGGGGAAGAATGGGCCAAGTATAGAAAGATCACCAACCCTGCGTTCACTTTGGAAAAGTTAAAGGTGTGATTTTCAACATTATTGTCTTGCATTTTCAAGTCTGCATGCACCGGTTAGTAGTTGATATGACCCCTTTAATTGTTTCCTGTTTTATAGAACATGCTGCCACTATTTCAATCGAGCTGCATCGATGCGGTTAACAAATGGGCTAGTGTGATTCCTGAGGGCGGTGCAGCAGAGGTGGATGTGTGGCCTGGAGCTGAATCGATTTCAGCAACTGCAATTTCAACATCACTATTTGGGATTGGCGGCGAAGAAGGAAAAAAGATTGTCGAGCTTCTGAAAGAACTTGCCAATCATACATGGGAAAAAGTAAAGTCAGTTTACTTTCCAGGAAAGAGGTAAAGTTTACCCTTAACCAAATTTTTTTTATTAAATATATCGTACACAAAATGCATGTCTTGTTCCTTGAGCCTCTTTTTTTAATATTTTATTTTATTTTTAAAAAATTTAATTATCAACTTCATTAAGGAAAAAAAGGGTTTTAATTAACATTATGTACCTTGTGAAGAAACTCGTTTACTATAATGGAATTTTGTGTAGATATTATCAATTTGAAAAGTATAACTAGTAAACCTGCCTTTGCTTATATAATCTTAAAAGGCATGTCAATACAAAACGGAGGTAAAGGAGAAACTGTCCAAGTCTGCCCATGTTAATCCGATATTGAAATATGGCTATGCCAATATGCACATACACGTATACAAACACATGTTCACGCATATATATATATATATATATATATATTGATGTATAAACTAGATTTGCGAACTAATTAAGTTCATTTAATCAATGTTAAGAATAAAAGTAAATGACCAAATTAAGAATAAAAGTTAAGTAAATCAGTAAATTAACATGCAATAATCAATCAAACATTGGAATAAAGTCAAGATTCAGAAAATCGATCCACATGTTGTATTGAACGATTATCTGATTCATTAGATAATTAGTTTTGTGTTTGGATTTGCTGCTGAAGGTTTCTGCCAACTAAGAACAATCTCAGGATGAGAGCATTAGACAGAGAATTAAGGGTTAAGATTACAGACATCATCAATAGAAAGTTGAAGGCAATGCAGGCAGGAGAATCTGGTGGTGCTGACTTCGTGGGGTTATTGTTGGAATCCAATCTCAATGAGATCAAGATGCAGGGCAACAAAAAAAGTGCAGGATTGAGCATTGAAGATATCTATGCTGTATGCAAACTCTTCTATTGGGCAGGGCAGGACACCAGCTCAACTTTGGTCCTCTGGACACTCGTCCTCTTGAGTAAGCACACTGAGTGGCAGGACCGTGCAAGAGAAGAAGTTCTCCAAGTTTTGGGGACAAAATGCCGGACTATGATGGTATAAACCACCTGAAAATTGTAAGTCTCCCTTCAAGTTCCTAAATCATGCAGAAGTTTTGGGCGCTAGATTGGGAAGATAATAGGCACCTATTAGAAAAACTTTATGAAATTTCTTGATTTTTATTTTCTTTCTTGATGTATAGTATTTTCTGGCCACTCAATTGTATTACTTGTACATAGGTATCGATGATCTTGAACGAGGTTCTACGGTTATATCCGCCCCTGTCTGAGCTCTCCAAAGTGGCTTCAGAAGATACACAACTTGGGAAGTATTTGATTCCAGCTGGAGTACAGGTCATGATGCCACAAATTCTGCTCCATTATGACCCTGAATTATGGGGTGATGATGTCTTGGAATTCAAACCAGGGAGATTTTCTGAAGGGATTATGAAGGCAACACAAATCCAGGGTGCTTATTTTCCCTTCAGCTTCGGGCCAAGGATGTGCATTGGGAATAACTTTGCACTGTACTCGATAAAAATGGCTATCGCAATAATTCTACGTACCCTTTCCTTAGAGCTCTCTCCATCTTATGTCCATGCCCCAATTAGACGTGTCACCTTGCAGCCTCAATATGGCGCTCATTTAATCTTGCGCAGGCTCTAGAATCATAATCAAGATGGCCATGCGGTAATATTACTATCGTAGCTTTGAACAAGCTATAGCATTAAGCTAGACTGGATAAAAGCAAGCAAACTGTTCTGTGCTTGTTAGGAAATAAATTTTATTTGCACTGTTGGACTTCGGTTTGTATGACAATAATTACATCAGTCTGTTCTGTAATATATATTTGTCTAAGTTTGAGTGAATGATTATATTTCAGTTCTAAACTTAAATGCTGTTTGTATCATTTGGTATGCTAGTTGTGAAATTAAAAAAAGAAAAAGATTAACTCCACCTTGCACCTCTTAACAGCAAATGAGTTATGAAAGTGAGGACAAGGATGTGCATGCAAGGGAAACACGTGGTCCGATAACCTCTGTGCCAACGGAACCCTCCCTAGCATTTGATGGGAATAAAAAAAATGAAAATTTGAGGACAACAACGTGGGGCAATAGAACGTGGGGCCGTAGAGTAGAAGTGTAAACTTTATAAGTGGTGAGCCCAAAAGCATTAAGGATCAGTTTGTAAATGGGAAAAATGCACTTTTTCATCCCTAATGTTTAAAGTTTCAACCAATTTTATTTCTAAAATTTAATACAAAACACATTTGATCCTTGAAATTTTATAAGTTTGACTAATTTCATCCTTAAAGTTTTACGCAAAACACATTTTATCTTCATAGTTTTATAAATTTGGTTGATTAAGGACAACTGATGGATAGTGAAGCTATTTGAATAGAATATCATCACTTGACCATGGTATGCCCATTAGGAAAAAAAAATTGGATCAACAAAAAGGTCAAAAATCTTTTCTTAATTCACTTTCTCATTTCAGTACAAAAGTAAATCTAAAACATTTTTAGCCATCATTACTCTCTTCTTGATCATAATCAAACAAAAAAATCCAAAGAAAATGAAGTCGTAGATAATAAACAACCCCCACTATAGTCAATTGGAGAAAAATGTTGATAGTGAGACAATTGTGCATTTTATTTGACGTTATTTGGTCTTAATTTTGGCCACTTATTATGCAAAGCATTGGGTTTCTGCTCATAATTGGCATTTGTGTCAATTGCAGGCAATTGGTGTCAAAAGTGGTAAAAAGGGGCGAGTTTCCAGAAGACTATTCATTCCAAAACGTGCTCACGTCAGAGACCGCAGAGTGAAGTCCGAAAAGATGGACCGCGGAACTTATCCCTAGAAGCTTGCCACTATGTTTGGGAGGTGTGTTTTGAAGTTGCGTTGGATTTAGAGACATCTGCAGAGAATTTTTTGGCAACAAATCAAGGAGGAAAAGAAGGGAAGATATCCCTTATAGTTACAAACACGTGATTGGCTAAAAAAAGGGGGGAGCGGCAGAAAATTCTAGTCGGAGGGAAATTCTGGTTTTTTTTTGGGGTTTGTGAAGAATTCCGCAAGCTGATTTTTTCATTATTGGTAGGAGAGGATTAGACTAGTAGTTTTTTTCCTTTTTCTCTTCTGAGCGTGAATTGGAGATTCTATATTGCTAGATTAGTTGCTTTACCTTTCATAAGGGATTACATTGAAGCCTCGGATTGCAGCATCATCATGAGGCAAGGCTAAGTTACTTTTATCTAGATAAGGAATAATCAAGGTCCGGTTGCACGGACAATTGTGAGATCTTTTTAATTTTTCTGCGCTATTGTAAATTCTACGTGCGTGGGTATTTAATTATTCCTTGTTTTAATAGGCTATTATTGTTTGGATCTATTGGATTAATGTGGCCAGTTGTTCAATTGTCTGAATAGTACACTACCAATCAAGACAGTGGTGCGTATCACTTGGTCATCTTAAAATTAGTAGCAAACGGCACAATTTCATTGCCTCACAAGTAGTCTAATTTGTGTCGTAGGAATAGTTAATCTAGTTTAAATGAACCCGCGTGTGTGTCTGTTAACTAGAATTGGGTCTCTCTAATTCCTAAACCTGGGAATAGATTAAATCTTACGAGCGTCTCTGGGGTTATCTATTTTACAGGGGAGTAATTTAAGAGCATCTTTGGACTGTCATATAATTAAGGAGAGATTGGTAGTTTGGTAGTTGTCAAATTGCTCGAACCAATTTATTTGCAAACGTTTGAATTATTTCAGGTATCTATGATCAGTTGCGTGAACCAGTGCCAAAATTACTTCCTTGACTAGGTTGTGTCAATTAATTGTTTATTATATTCTTTGGCTACTGTACCTTTTGCGAATTGGAAATTCAGTACCCTTATATTTTTAATTTGTTCTTTTTATCTCCATTCCTAAAATCCCCCAAATTCTCTGTGTGTAATAAATCTACCAGTTCCTTAAGGAGATGACCCTACTTACCGCTATACTCATTTAGTTTTGGGTGTAGGTATTGATATTAATTTTATTTTTGGTAGTTTGACAGCCACCAAATGTCAAACAACTCCATTACAATTAATTGGAGAAAAATATCAATGCAAAAGAAAGAATAGTTTGGATTGTCATTTATTTGCAAAATTTTGTTTTGTTGCATCATGTGAGGAGTTGAAATTTTGCTTATATTTTCTTATAACTCTCTTTTATTTTGAATAAGTTAATTTATAATTTCTTTAATCCTAATTAGTTCCCTTAATAGTTGTAATAAATAATAGAGTCGAGAGTTTTACTTTTACTTTTAAAGTTAGTGTAAATTAGGGTTTTGGTGCATTGTCATAGTGTGATCAATCAGTGGGCTGTGTGTACTAAATTTGGTGGATAAGAGCGGGTATTAAATAGGAAGAAGTATGTGATTAAAAGTGCAAAGAGTACATTAGTGAATCATAAGTTAAAACAAAAGTATAAGAGAGACAAAGAAATAGGCTTGAACCGACTCGCGCCGTTTGTACCGATTAAAGATACCACTTGACCGAGACTTTCTTTCCCTAATCATCTTATTTTTCTTTTATTTTACCTTCCCTAATTTTGCCCTAGGGTTGGGCGAAATTCTTGACCAAAAAAAGAGAGGAAAAGAAAGAAAAAGAGGAAAAATGATTGAATGCCAAGTGTTGGCAATCAAGGCCAACTTTGACCAAACCTTTCTTCCATTCTTATCTTTCTTTTCACTAAAAATTCCCTTCATTCCCACCATTTTGGCCGACCCTTATACAGAAGAAAAGAGAGGAGAAAACTTCACAAATCATCTTGATCTTGCCTTGATTTAGTAAGAAATCAACAAGAACCACAAATCTAATCCGAACAAGGTGATAAGGAAACTTGAGGTGGAGTGATTTTGCATAGGCAGCCTTGGTTTTGTATTTTTCCTTCAGGTTTGAAGGTATTAAGTTGGAAAACTTTCTTTATGGGGAAGATGACTTGCAATTTATGGGGAAGATGACTTAAAATTGGAAGTTTTATGGAAGATAACCTAGATTTGTGAAGATTGGTGAAATTTCCCGCCTAGTGTTTTTAATTTTCAGCCTTGTTTCCAAATTTTCAGCTATGGTATGATGGTAACTAGCCTTGTTATGGGCTTGTATGAAGATTTGTAGCTTTATTGTGACTTTTAAGCTTCCAAATACGAATTTCCAACTTTAGTTCTAAAATTCCAGCTTTAGTAGAGAATTTTCCAGCCTTGATATGTGATATTTATATGTTAGAGATGAGCTTAAATTAGTTGGTTTGGTGGCCTAGTATAAGAACCGCTTTTTCCTTATAACTTGTGGACTTGATTTGGATTGTTTTGCCATCGAGCTTAACCTTGGAAATTGAAGGGAAAATTAGAAAAAAACAGGGGAGATGCTGGCCATTTTTTTTTCTTGTAGTTCATGTGAGTGGAAGCGATATTGAGGTGTGAATTTAGGGCATTTTTGTCTTTCTCTTGCATATCATTTTACTTAAAACACTGTTACAAGTTGTTTCTTTGTATGTGTGTTAGTTTTGAGCCAAAACAAAGAGGTTTAAAAAAAGATAAACCTGTTGCTAGAAAATTTTCGCAGGAAGCCCTGCGCAGCTTTGGGAAATTAACTATAACTTCATATAGGAAAGTCAGAATTGAGTTCCGTTTGTTGCATTTGAAACTACACTCATAGGGCTTTCAACGATGTAAAAATCAGGAGTTGGTTTCAACGCCTATAAATATCACCAAATCTGCAAAATTTCTTGAAAAACCATGACTGTTCTGTCTTTGCACATGAGACAGCAGTGAGTTTGAATTGAAATTTGACTAACCTATGAGCTGAATTTCATGAAGATGTCCATTAAAGTCTATTAGTACTTCGAGTCTATTTTCTAACGGTATAAGATTCATGATTTTTTGACTTACGGAACCGAAGTTATACTTTTTTCAAAAAATGTCACCAAAGTTGAAAATTTTATCAAATGGATTGAATGGGACTTGAAAAACTTTGAAAAACATTTTCTAGGTTTTAAACCTTATTTTGGTGAGATTTTGGATGCTTAAATTGTTCTCCTCACATTTCGAATACATTTAGATTTTTCCTTGATTTGCACCTTCAAATTTGCCCTTGAACCCTACGTGTTTGAGAGGCCATCTTGTATAGGGTTGTGGCTCATAGTTGAGCCTAATATGCGAACTTTGTTCACTTATGCTTTGGATGGATGGACCATAATATCTTTATCTTGGTTATTCTTAGGGTTTGTTGGTGAGCACGAGCATAACCCGGGGACGAACTTTTGACATTTACTATACTGATATCGATGAGTGTTCCTTGCATGTATGTGCTTTAAATGACTATGTGAAATGTTGTGAATGTTTCCAGAATGTTAAATGCTTTCCAATGATTGCTAAATGGCTTTTCAATGGGCGAGTATGTACTTTATCGCACTCGACCCAAGTAAAAGTGTATTTTCAATGATTGAATGCTACTTGTGCATGAATGTAAGTCTTTTGGCTGAATTGGGCCCTTGCCCTTTATTGCCAGTCGACTCAAGCTAGAAGCGGATTTGGTCAGGCGGCTAGTGACCCCGGGACAATATTTGGTATACTCGAGTATTACCACGAAATCTGGTGGAGAACTGGCCAGTGAATTCAATACAATGACAAAAACACTAAAGGAGTTTTCACTTGTAAATGTTTTTTAATGTTGGAGGGATAAGGAAAATGGTTGGCGAATGAATGAATGAATGGTTCCAAGTGAGTACGTATCCTTTCAATGAATGAATGATTGATTCTTTAATGACTGCTTATTACTATGCCAAGTGTGCAAAGTGCTAAATGTAAATGTTTCCGTGTTTCGCCTACTTGAATGCTTGTTTGGGAACGTCACTGGGCTTTTAGCTCATTCCATTAATTTGTTTTCCTTACAGGAGTGGAGGCTGGAGCAAGTAAGCGTGAACTAGTATGTATAAGTTTGTTGTACTTGCAGTTTTATGGATTGAATGTATTTGGGATATTTGGCAATGTAAAGCTACGTTTCATTTTTTACTTGTAAATGAAGTTGAATTATGGTTGATTTGAGGACCTTCTAAATGAAGTTGAATTATGGTTGAAAGATTATTTCCAGAATGTAAGTGAGTGAGTCCTGACGAGAGTTGGGCAGGCGGTCTGCCAAACCCTTGGATACGCCCTAGGGAAAGGTGGGGTCGTCATAGATGATATTAGAACTACCTCGCATGGTCTCTACGCAAGGGTGAGTTTGGACCAAGTGGTGTTATGGTCCCGACCACATGAAAAGCGTTAAGGATTAGATGCTCTTCTTGTGTGTAAGCTGTGAATCATCAATGTTATAGGGATAAACCCTTTATCTTGATACTTGGGGAAAATTAGATATGTATGTCGGATAGGAATCTCAAATGTGGTTCATTTGCTCTTGGAACTGGCCGGCTCGAGTTGTGAATTATCCTGTTTTCGGATTTTTGTACCCGAGTACTAAAGAGTTGATACTTTTATGATGATCACGAATGAAATTGAGGTAAATGTGGAATATGCGATTGGGCCATGCTTATATGAATTGTTTTTGGATTGAAAGAGTAGGCTATTACTAGTGATGTATTTGAATTTGTATGTGCAATTGAAGAGTTTTGTACTTTGACAAATTTGAGATGCTTGTGGATGAGGTAGTACAAGTAAACGTAGCCAAGGGAGGTCAAGAGTATGCAAGCCCTAATGAATTTACTCTTGAGCCTAAGGTAGGGCAACCTGTGCCCGAGGGAGAAAGTAGAATTAGTTGGTTCGATAATGACTTAGGTTAGAAATTTGAGAATGTAGGACGTGGGTGTAGGTAATTGGGATGACAAGTTATTTCTTGTTCTACCACTGTATGTATGCTGCTAGTGACATGTCAATGCTAATGTGTATGGTATCTGCTTTGTTTTACATGCTTAATTTTGACCAAGTTGATATGTAAAGTATCTTTGTAATCTGATGAATGAACTTAGATTGCTATAAATGTACTAAGTGCATTTCCTTATCTTTGACTATATAATTAAAAAAAATGTCTTTCTTTTGCTGCTATAGCCGATTTATTTTGTTTATGTGCTACATAACCTTTTGAAAAATAAAAAAAAGAAAAAAAGAGAGAAGGGTATGGAGGGAAGACGAAGTCGTGGATGTGGGGTTAGCCGAGGACGTGGGGCTAGGCAATCGCAGGAACCCAAGGCATGAAAGAGAAGCAACGGCTGAGCAAGATCACGGACCAAGGACCGAAGCAGGGGACCAGGTAGCGGCAGTCATTCAATGAATGACTGATATTTTGGCGCATCTAGTGGGACAACAGAGTCAGGCACCTATTAACCAACCTAGAGACCTGAGATAGGAGAGGATAGGGTTCTAGAGCGTTTTTAAAAGTTTGCTCCCCCTAAATTCCTTGGAGAGCCTAATCCAGAGACGGCTGAGCATTGGTTGGAGGCTATGGTTAATATTTTTAACACCTTGAATTATACGGAGGAAAGACAAGTGGCATTTGCGGTCTTTCAGTTTGAGGGACCCGTTCGGGCGTGGTGGAATGTTATTAGAGCAAAATGGGACAGAGAACAGACGGTATGGATTTGGGTAAACTTTATGAGAGAGTTTAAGGAGAAATACTTTCCACCTCTAGTCCAAGAGAAGAGAGAGAATGATTTTATTAGGTTGCGCCAAGGAACCCTAAACGTGGCCGAATATTAAACACAATTCACTAAACTGTTCAAATTTGCTCCGGAATTGGTGGTTACGGAGCAGAGGAGAGTGAGACGGTTTATCCAGAGGTTGAATCTGGACATCCAAGAAGCCTTAGCAGCAGCTCAAGTTAATACTTTTACTGAAACTCTTGAGAAGGTCCAAAGGATTGAGAATGCACAGTCACAAGTAAAAGTTTTTCAAGCACGAAAAAGGAGTGCACCTAGTAGTACACCTGAGGAACTTAGGGAAAATGTAACACCTTCCAATGTAAGAAGAGCGAACCTTCCGCCTTACCCACCATGGACATTAGGAACCCTAGAAAAAGGTTCTACAAAAGGAAGTCAAATAAGACAAGAGGGAATTTCTCGAGAAATCCAAAAAATGCCTCCTCGCTTAGTTTGTGGATACTGTGGAAAGACAAATCACACTGAGCATGAATGTTGGAGGAAAGGGCGAAAGTGCTTGATTTGCGAGAATGCTGACCATCAAATTAACAACTGTCGGAGGAATCAGTAATGAGGGAATAATGCTCAACAAGTGGATAGAACCACCCCTAAACAAGTTCAAGAAAGAGGAAATAGACCAAGAATGCCAGCACGAGTATATGCCATAGACAAACAACAGGCTCCAGAGTCATCTGAGGCAATGGAAGGTAAAAATTTTGAGAACGAAATTTTCTTAAGGGGGAGAGAGTGTGAGGACTTGAAAATTTGCTTATATTTTTTTATAAGTCTCTTTTATTTTGAATAAGTTAATTTATAATTTCTTTAATACTAATCACTTCTCTTAATAGTTGTAATAAATAATAGAGTCAAGAGTTTTACTTTTACTTTTAAAGTTAATGTAAGTTAGGGTTTTGGTGCATTGTCATAGTGTGATCAATCAGTGGGCTGTGTGTACTAAATTTGGTGGATAAGAGCGGGTATTAAATAGGAAGAAGTATGTGATTAAAAGTGCAAAGAGTACATTAGTGAATCATAAGTTAAAACAAAAGTATAAGAGAGACAAAGAAATAGGCTTGAACCGACTCGCGCCGTTTGTGCCGATTAAAGATACCACTTGACCGAGACTTTCTTTCCCTAATCATCTTATTTTTCTTTTATTTTACCTTCCCTAATTTTGCCCTAGGGTTGGGCGAAATTCTTGACCAAAAAAAGAGAGGAAAAGAAAGAAAAAGAGGAAAAATGATTGAATGCCAAGTGTTGGCAATCAAGGCCAACTTTGACCAAACTTTTCTTCCATTCTTATCTTTCTTTTCACTAAAGATTCCCTTCATTCCCTACCATTTCGGCCGGACCCTTATACAGAAGAAAAGAGAGGAGAAAACTTCACAAATCATCTTGATCTTGCCTTGATTTAGTAAGAAATCAACAAGAACCACAAATCTAATCCGAACAAAGGTGCAACAAGGTGACAAGAAAGCTTGAGGTGGAGTGATTTTGCATAGACAGTCTTGGTTTTGTATTTTTTCTTGAGGTTTGAAGGTATTAAGTTGGAAAACTTTCTTTCTCTTTCTTATCTTGCAATTTATGGGGAAGATGACTTGAAATTAGAAGTTTTGTGGAAGATAACCTAGATTTGTGAAGATTAGTGAAATTTCCCGCCTAGGGTTTTAATTTTCAGCCTTGTTTCCTATTTTTCAGTTATGGTATGATGGTATCTAACCTTGTTATGGACTTGTATGAAGATTTGTAGCTTTATTGTGACTTTTAATCTTCCAAATAGGAATTTCCAACTTTAGTTCTAAAATTCCAGCTTTAGTAGAGAATTTTCCGGCCTTGATATGTGATGTTTATATGTTAGAGATGAGCTTAAATTAATTGGTTTGGTGGCCTAGTATAAGAACCCCCTTTTTCCTTATAACTTGTGGACTTGATTTGGATTGTTTTGCCATGGAGCTTAACCTTGGAAATTGAAGGGAAAATTAGGAAAAAATAGGGGAGATGCTGGCCGGTTTTTTTCTTGTAGTTCATGTGAGTGGAAGCGATATTGAGGTGTGAATTTAGGGCATTTTTGTCTTCTTCTTGCATATGATTTTACTCAAAACACTTGTTACAAGCTATTTCTTTGTATGTGTGTTAGTTTTGAGCCAAATCAAAGAGGTTTAAGAAAAGAAAAACCTAGTTTTTCAAACTAATAGTTTGCGGGAAAATTTTCACAGGAAACCATGCGCAGTTTTGGGAAATTAATTATAACTTCGTATAGAAAAGTCAGAATTGAGTTCCGATTATTGCGTTTGAAACTAGACTCATAGGGATTTCAACGGTGTAAAAAACAGGGGTTGGTTCAACTCCTATAAATACCACCAAATCTGCAAAGTTTCTTGAAAAACCATGACTGTTCTGTCTTTGCACATGAGACAGCAGTGAGTTTGAATTGAAATTTGACTAACCTATGAGTTGAATTTCATGAAGATGTCCATTAAAGTCTATTAGTGCTTCGAGTCTATTTTCTAACGGTATAAGATTCATGATTTTTTGACTTACGGAACCGAAGTTATACTTTTTCAAAAAAATGTCACCAAAGTTGAAAATTTTATCAAATGGATTGAATGGGACTTGAAAAACTTTGAAAAACATTTTCTAGGTTTTAAACCTTATTTTGGTGAGATTTTGGATGCTTAAATTGTTCTCCTCACATTTCGAATACATTTAGATTTTTCCTTGATTTGCACCTTCAAATTTGCCCTTGAACCCTACGTGTTTGAGAGGCCATCTTGTATAGGGTTGTGGCTCATAGTTGAGCCTAATATGCGAAACTTTGTTCACTTATACTTTGGATGGATGGACCATAATATCTTTATCTTGGTTGTTCTTAGGGTTTGTTGGTGAGCACAAGCATAACCCAGGGACGAACTTTTGACATTTACTCTACTGATATCGGTGAGTGTTTCTTGCATGTGTGTGCTTTAAATGACTATGTGAAATGTTGTGAATATTGCCAGAATGTTAAATGCTTTCCAATGGTTGCTAAATGTATTTTCGATGGGCGAATGTGTACTTTATCGCACTCGACCCAAGCAAAAGTAAATTTTCAATAATTAAATGCTACTTGTGCATGAATGTAAGTCTTTTGGCTGAACTAAACCCTTGCCCTTTATTGCCAGTCGACTCAAGCTAGAAGCGGATTTGGTCAGGCGGCTAGTGACCCCGGGACAATATTTGGTATACTCGAGTATTACCACGAAATCTGGTGGAAAACTGGCCAGTGAATTCAATGCAATGAAATCAATGAATGAATGACAAGAATACTGAATGAGTTTTCACTTGCAAATGTTTTCTAATGTCGAAGGGATAAAGAAAATTGTTGGCGAATGAATGAATGAATGGCTCGAGCACGTATCCTTTCAATGAATGAATGATTGATTCTTGAATGACTGCTTATTACTATGCCAAGTGTGTAAAGTGTTAAATGTAAATGTTTCCGTGTGTCGCCTGCTTGAATGCTTGTTTGGAAACGTCACTGGGCTTTTAGCTCATTCCATTAGTTTGTTTTCCTTACAGGAGTGGAGACTGGAGCAAGTAATGGTGAACTAGTGTGTATAAGTTTCTTGTACTTGCACTTTTATGGATTGTGTCGCGCCCCATTTTTAAAAATAAGGAAAATATCGAGTTTTATAAGAAAATGAATTTTTGGTTTGATTTTGATTTGAAAAAATATGTTTTTGATTTATTAGAAAATAAATAAGGAAAATGAAAAGGGTCTAAATGGGACTTTGAAAATGCGACGATTTGACCCAAAATAATAGTTTAAAAAGGGTTTTTAAATAAAAAATTGGAGTCGCCACTTGGTATCGAGTTAAGGTGTACCAAGTCACCTAAAAATGAATTTTGAATAAAATAAATAAATAAATAAAATAAAAAAACCCTTTTTAAACGACTCCAAGTCTACGTAAATCAAAGAAAAAGGTTCGGGAGTCACATTTGAAGAAAGGGAAGGCAAGGATAGAAATCCAAGGCACCCTTTCGACCTAACCAAGGCTAGTTGTGTGATTTAGTCAAAAATTTTCTTATTTTAACATAAAAATTTATCACATTTGGAAGTCGCTATATGAATGTAAACCCTAGATCTAAGGAGGGTATCGGGGGGTCAAGATATTTCTTCGAAGTTATTTGATGCAAATCGCATTAATTGCGATGCCTAAAAGTAAAACTTTCGAAGAAGTCACGAATTGTGCAAAAATATGAGATTCCAAGAAAGAAAAGGAAGAATAAAAATAATCATAATTATAAATATGCATGTTCCAAAGGAATGCATCATGTTGGGTACGGGGGACTAATGTTCGTGACTCAATTTTCCCTTTAATAGAGGGAATACGAGCGTGCTAAGGCTAACAAAGCCAAACTCGTCCATATCCCATACTCAAGGGGTTTTTCCTATCTAAACAAGCAAATGATCTAGCCTAATTTCTATTTCCCTAGATGAAATGCAAGTCTAATGTCATGTTTTCATACAAAGGGGCGAGAGATGTACTTATAAGGGAAAATATGGGATAAGGGATATACATATAAGGGAATATGGGATAAGGAATGTACATATATAAGGAAAGTGTCATACAAAATTGGTAAAAACCCTAAAAGTAAAAAACATGCATGATATGAAGTGATTTCATCACGCAATTATGATCTAACGCTCGAAGGGCTCCTAAGGGTCTAGCATTGGACTAGCCCACATCTATGAGTCCTTACTAGCATTGGACTAGTAGGAAAATCGAAACAAAAGGCCACAACTAGCGTTGGACTAGTGTGGAATCGGGAAAGGGGCCACAACTAGCGTTGGATTAGTGTGGTGACGTCATGCATTCATTTATAACCAAATAAATCATGTAAAGCACAATAAAGCAACTAAACACATAAGTTCACATAAACACATAGCAAATAAGCATGATATCTAGATGCAAAATCCTAGGAAAGCGGTAAACACGTAACACATAGGCATGCTAGGCACACAAAACAAGTAAAGCGAATAAAACCCTAACTATTACATTCGGAGAGCCCTACTACAATCTAAAGGGGGAAAGAATTAAATAAAATGATATAGCAACCTAACTATTACAATTGTGGCATTTAATTGCCTTCCCAAATAATTACAAATTAAATTAAAATTAAAACAAATAAAGCGAATAAATGAAACGAAATGAAAACATTCAAAAGGCATGCAATTGAACACATAAAGTCACATAAGTGCACATAGGGTCAAATAAAGTGAAAATAAGGGATAGAGTGTACCTCCTTTGAGTTGGGGTTCTAGTGATACGAATTTACTTATTTACCCTCCAAAATAATAAAAAGGGTCAAGGCATCACTTTAATTAACAAATAATCACAAAAATGGAGATAAACACAAAAGTAAATCAATCAAGGTATTCAAATAAAAGTAAACAACCTATATTTGACAAATTAACACAACTAAGGACCCAATTTGAAAGAATTAAAAAAAATTAAGGGATCAAAATCACTATTATTGCAAATATGAGGGATCTAAAAAGAAATCAATTAAAAATCGAAACTTAAAGTGAAACCTACCACTCAAATGCTAAAATTCACGAAAATAAGCGAAAACCAATTTACTACGATTAAACAACAAAGAATTCCAAACTTTCACTAAAAATTTAAATCAAAACTATGAATCTAGAAAAAGTTATTAAACCCTTCAAATTCATCCTAAAACTCATGCATATTCTACCCAAAAATCACATTAAATCATATCAAAGAAGAATAACATGTTAAAGGGGAAAAATTAATCAAATTTCAAAAGTTTCTGAGCCATAACAGAATTATAGGGAACTTGAGGGGTCAGATGCAATTTTAGAAAGTATTGCATGCATGCTACGAAGCACATTGCTGCAATTTTCCAGCCGCTTGTCTGTAATTGTTTTGTTCATTCTCAACCGAATACATCACCAACAAACATCAATTTTGAATCAAAACAACCACAGGACACAACCCCCAATCATCAACCAAGTCAAATACTACACTTCTATTGCGGAATTAAGGCAAAAAAAAAACTGGATTGGTGACTGCCAAAGATAAAAGAAATAACAGCAGCAGAAAGAAACAAAGTGCCGGAGGCGTTTTCTATATAACTTTGCCATCTTCTTCTGAGTTTCATGATAAAACTTTTCGCATAAAACTTCAAACCAACATCAAACTTTAATCCAAATAACAAAACATAGAATTTGGACATCCAAACAAGCAACAAAAACAAAAAAGGGAACCACGCAAAACCCTTAAGAAACTTTCGTGCAGGCCTACGAATGAAACTGTTGCAACGTTCATCCATCCTAACGCAACTAACATCCTAGCCGGCCAACATTTGGACTACACAACCAGATAACCAAGCTTTCTTTTCACTTTTTCAGCATAAAACTTTATGTTTAAGCATCAGAAAATCAGACAAAAAGATCCTGCAAGCATCGAATAAAATTCTGCAATTTTTTCAGCTACGAATCTCTACCATTGCTGTGTTCATGAAATGTAATTTTCCATCCAAACACAGCTAAAATTTCAAACCAAACATCAAGCTTCGATTCTTAAGCAAGAAAAAACAAATTCAACGTCCAAACGTACAAAATTCAATCCCAGAAATGCAATTTTTCCCTCAGAAGATCTCTTCTTCAACGACATTTCATTCTGCTGCTATAAACGATAACAGCAGTAGTTTCTTGACCAACCCAACATCAAAACGTCATTTGGATTTATATTAAACGAAGAAATGCAACCCTTTTTTCCACAAAAATCACAACCCAACACGATTCTGTGTCCCAGGTTCAAGCCTAAGGAGACAGTGATGTAATGAAAGAAGAATAATGGAAATCTTGACTTGTTGTTGCCAAGCCATTCTCATAATTTTAATCTCTTTTCCGATCATGTCAAAGGATCATCAAAAATGCATCAAGGGACTGAAGTAAAACATCGAGTGTATAGCTAAGGTAATTACCCAATCAAGACGATAGAAAGATGAACACAGTTATTGAATGTCGGTAACCAACAAAACAACCCAACACTCGCATCTAATCAGTTTGAATCTTCACGAAAGTTACACAAAACGAAGAAAAGGAGAAGCAAAAGGTTACCTCAGAACGTGAAATACTCCAGGAGAGTTACACTGATTCTTTGGATGGAATCAAGAAAATCTGTTGCGGCAGCCTCAGCAGTGACTAACTCGTTACTTTGAGGCTAGATTCAGCTGTCCTGGAGCAGTTTTCTCCCAGTGATTCGTAAATAAAATCCCTTCTAATGTCTCCTCAGAAGGTGCAGAAACCAAAAACTCCTTCAAAAAGCAAAGATCAAGGCAGAAATCTGTTCCCGAAGTGGGCTATCCCGTCAACCTGGATGGCTTTTTGGCGGAAGAAAATTCTGCACTTTTCCTTTCGTTTCTCATTTCCTCCTTCCAATCTTTCTCCCTGATTCAATCTCCTCTCTTTTTCAGTTTTCTTGCTTTTCCTCTCAACCTCAGTTGCTTTCCCGTAGCCTTGTCTCAACCCTAGCCCAAAAGGTCTCTCCTTTTCTTGTGTTTTCTTTTTCTCCTCTCTTTCCCTTCGCAGCCTCTCCCTCTCTCAGTTTCCTCTTTCTCTTGCTCACTCTCTCAGTCCTTCCTTTTCCCTTCCCCCTTTTCCTTTTCACTCTTTTCCCGAAACTCCTTTCTTGTTCCTCTTGTCCCGTAGCCCTAAACTTTCTTCTTTTTCGCCACTCCCTTTTCTTACCCAGCCGCCATTTGCTCTCTTTTCCTTTGCTATCCCATTCTCTCGGTCTCTCCCTCTCAATCTCCCTAGCTCTTTTAGATTTTTCTTTCACTGGTTTCTCCTGTCCATCCCGTAACTCTTCCTCTCTTTTCTCTCGATTCCTCTCTCAACTGAATACCCCTTTTTTTCCTTGATTTCTCTTAGTTTTCTCTCTTTTTCTTGGCTCTTGCTTTCTGTCTAACCCTTTACTCAGCCGCCAAACTCCCTATGCTCTCTACCTTTTCAGTCTCTCCCCCTCACTCTCTTCAGCCGCCCCTCTGGTTTTTCTTTTTTTTTTTCCTTCTGTTTCTCTACCGAAGCCCCCTCTTTCTTGTTTTTTCCCTTTTTACTTTTTCCCGTTTTCAGATTTCTTCCCCAATGCTCTTTTTTTTTTTTAGTCCTTCAAATCTTAGGCCTCGAAGTGTCCCAACACCTCACCTTCTAGGTGTTGTGTTGTCAAATGAATAAAGGGACATTTGCCCCTATTGCATGTGTCCCACTTGTCATTTTTCTTTGTTTTTTCTTTTCTTTTTCTTCTACTTTTTCTATTTTTCCTTTTCCCAAAATTTAGTATAAAAAATGCTTTAAAAAGAAAATAAAATGGTGAATCTTAATGTACCAAAATAAACACCAATTACTATATGCAACATTCAATCAATTAATAAAAAATAATAATAATAATAATAACAAGAATAAATAATAAAAATAAAAATAAAAGTAAACAAAAATAATAAATTAATTAAATAAACAAATAAAGCTAAAATTAAAGTTCAAAATTGAATTTAATAAAATTTTGGTGTCTACAGTTTGCCCCTCTTTGTCTGAGTTTCGAAGAAACTTGAGACAAAGACGTAGACACCAAATACTTACCTGTAGTTATTTCGCCTTGAACTAAATACTTGTAAACATAAAATGTCAGTGGGATAAAACCCGAGCCTGCCGGACGTTAGTGAAATGAACCCGATGCTAACGGAGACGAAAAATATAACACACGTTAGTGAGTCAATACTCGATGCTAACGGTAATAGAAGCCATGTTAGTGGGTTAAACCCGATACTAACGGAGATGAAAAATATAACACACGTTAGTGAGTCAATACTCGATACTAACGGTGATAAAAGGCAAAACACACGTTAGTGAGTCAATACCCAATGCTAACGGTGATAAAATCCACGTTAGTGGGTTAAACCCAATGCTAACGGATATGAAAAATATAACACACGTTAGTGAGTCAATACTCGATACTAACGGTGATAAAAGACAAAACACACGTTAGTGAATCAATACTCAATGCTAACGGTGATAAAAGACAAAACACACGTTAGTGAGTCAATACTCGATGCTAACGGTGATAGAAAATAAAACACACGTTAGTGAAATAAACTCGATGCTAATGGTGATAGAAAGACAAAACACATGTTAGTGAGTCAATACTCGATGCTAACGGTAATAGAAAAATAAAACACACGTTAGTGAGATAAACTCGATGCTAACGGTGATAAAAAATAAAACACACGTTAGTGAGATAAACTCGATGCTAACGGTGATAGAAAAATAAAACACACGTTAGTGAGTCAATACTCGATGCTAACGGTAAAAACAAAACACACGTTAGTGAGTCAATACTCAATGCTAACGGTGATAAAAGATAAAACACACGTTAGTGAGTCAATACCCAATGCTAACGGTGATAGAATCCACATTAGTGGGTTAAATCCGATGCTAACGGATATGAAAAATATAACACACGTTAGTGAATCAATATTCGATACTAACGGTGATAAAAGACAAAACACACGTTAGTGAGTCAATACTCAATGCTAACGGTGATAAAAGACAAAACACACGTTAGTGAGTCAATACTCAATGCTAACGGTGATAGAAGACAAAACACACGTTAGTGAGATAAACTCGATGCTAACGGTGATAGAAAGACAAAACACACGTTAGTGAATCAATACTCGATACTAACGGTGATAGAAAAATAAAACACACGTTAATGAGATAAACTCAATGCTAACGGTGATAAAAAACAAAACACACGTTAGTGAGATAAATTCGATACTAACGGTGATAGAAGACAAAACACACGTTAGTGAGTCAATACTCGATGCTAACGGTGATAGAAAAAACAAAACACACGTTAGTGAGCCAATACTCAATGCTAACGGTAATAGAAGACAAAACACACGTTAGTGAGTCAATACTCAATGCTAACGGTAATAAAAGACAAAACACATGTTAGTGAGTCAATACTTAATCCTAACGGTAAAAAACAAAACACACGTTAGTGAGTCAATACTCAATACTAACGGTGATAAAAGACAAACACACGTTAGTGAGTTAATACTCGATGCTAACGGTAATAAAAGATAAAATACAAGTTAGTGAGTCAATACTCAATGCTAACGGTGATAGAAAATGGTTAGCGGAATAAAATTCAGTGCTACCGAGGTTGGCGGGATGAAATCCGGTGGCTAACGGAAATCAAAACACGTTAGTATGTGGGTGGCAACAAAATCCAAGCCCAACGTGATGTAAATGACGTTGGTGGCACAAAATCCAAGCCCAATGAAATGTAAATAGTGTGGGTGGCACAAAATCTAAACCAACGAGGAGGTAAATGATGTGGTGACACAAAATCCCAAGCCCAACGTGTTGTAAAAGGATGGTTGTGGCACAAAATCCAAGCCCCAACGAGAGGTAATGATGTTGGTTGGCATAAAATCCAAGCCCAACGAGAGGTAAATGGTGTGGTGGTACAAAATCCAAACCAACGAGAGGTAAATGATATTGGTGGCATAAAATCCAAGCCCAACGAGAGGTAAATGGTGTTAAGATAACTTTTGAAATCGTAATTTTTCAAAACTTGCCCCAGTGTGGAGCCCTTTTCTTCTTTCTTCTTCTTCCCTCCTTCCTTCCTCCTTTTTTACTAGATTCTGACTTTACGCTTCTTTGTCGATTTTCAGCCATGGAATTACCTGCAACAGGAGGACTTACCAAAATACCAACATGCACTTAAATTTTCTATTTATTTTTTTTTTAAAAAAAAGATACAACTACTACTTATAAAAAAGAGCAGCGTGATTGAATTCAAATGTATTACAAAAATTTGCCCTAGTGTGGGCCTATTTGTGATATCTCACAAATCAAAATTTGCCTCAGTGTGGGCCCATTTGGTTGCAAATTTTATTTAGATGGCTCTCCATTTATTGAACAAAGTAAAAACTGCGTTTCCTAAAATTTAGGAAATAAGCACATACTAAACATACAATGTAAAGAAATTCAAACATTGTACTTATACTCATACAGAAAATTTCATGATGAATCTTTTCAAAATAATACCAAATTATAAAAAGATTTCTTCCTCACTTTAGCATCGATACTTAGGATAATGGGTCACCACTTCTTGTTAGCTCATCTTTCAGGACTAATCAAGTGGGTATTATTTCTAATTTGGAGGTAGCTCAGGAAAATGAGAGGTCAGGATCTGTCTTATTCTTGTGCCCAAATTGTATGTTATCCATTCAATACCACATCCTAGTGAAAACAAATAGCTTGTCACCCTTATTTCTTAAGAAAACTTAGTCAACATATAAGATTTATAAGCTTGTAACAAATAGGTAGAAACGATAGCTAAACAAGTGAAAACTGGTTATGGCCTTATGATCATGAGTGATTGGTAGATTCCTTAGGAATATAATCCTTACTTCGAGTTGTCATGAAGGATAAGTCAGCGATGGATTTTATGAGCTTGTAATGTGGCTTGAAAACGATAATTAAATGAATAAGATTTTTAAGGACATTGCACTGAAGATCGCATTTCTTTCCAAAAAATTGCCCAAATTTTGGACTCCAAGATCTTGTATTTTGTTGACTTTTATCATCACTCAACAGGGACTTTCAGTATTGAATCTTTTTGCGTTTTCTCTGCATTTATTTTCCTTGCCCCTTTTTCTTTTTTCTTTCTTTCTTTTTTTCTTTTAAGGCGTCCTTGCGGGTTTTCATATAATGAATAGTGTCAACCCCACACCTAATCAATTCACAAATACATTTAGAAAATTTCTTGACAGAGATATTACAAAGAACAGAAGTCAGGGACTTTCGGCTTTTGTAATGGGGTCCGGTGGAGTGTTTAGAAAGGTTAAGAATTGAAGCCGGATTTTCAAAAGTGGTTTTAAATGATCTGAGATCGTATTGTTGGGCCGACCCTATTTTTAGGGTTAAATCAAAACTTGCCCCAATTTATTCTCAACTGAGATTCTTTTCTCTTTCATTTTCTCTTCTTTTCTTTCTTCTTTTTCAGCCTTTTGTCATTTTTTGAAGTTTTCAAAATTTGCCCCGATTTATGCTTAACCGAGGTTCTCTTTTCTTTCATTTCCTTTCTTTTGGCCTTTTGTCATTCCTTTGAACTTTTTCAAAATTTGCCCCAATGTGGGGGTTTGCGATTTTCAAGGGTTGCCAAACGAAATGATCATTCTGAAGATTCAAAAGGGGTAACTAGGGATAGAATGTTTGATTGGAAAAGAAGAGCGCCTGACTTTTTTATTCCGTTCCTTACATTAACTTTGAAATGAAACTTTCATTAATGCGAAATTTCTTGCATGTAGCTGAATTAATTGACTGAGGAAGACTCCTGTTCATCCATATCTGTGAAACATAAGTGATCCACCGGACAATACTCTTTCTTTTCCTTTTCTCTTTCTTTTCCTTTTTCAAAATTGAAGCATTTTTTGCCTTTTCTCTTTTCCCTTGGAAAATTCTCCAATCTCCTTCCCCAATGTGGGGTGCGATCATAAGTGCTTTTGAAAAGAACCACCCATTTTTAGCTCAAATGAGGATGCAAGAGATAAATAGTGTTTGGATTGCAGAAACGATGGCTAAAGCATCGTTCTTACGCCTCTTGACAACCAAAGTAAAGAATAGCTTATTGAGAATCCACTCGCTTTTGATATTTGAAAATTTTCCAATGTAGGGTGGTGATCATTAAGGCTCTTGTTTGAAACGAAATTATTCTTTTAAAGGCTCAAATGGGAGAGCAAATGATAAGATCTGTGTAGATAGAAAAACGAGCACTTGAAATATCATTCCAAATTTTCAAAACAAATAAGAATAATGTACATTTTTGTTTTCACTTAGATGTGGATTGAATCTGATTAGATACAGTGGACATTTTTCAAGCAAAGATTGTCCCAATTTACAATTTATCAATCAATGTGACTGATTTTTTTTTGAAGGGTTAATAGAAGTGGGCAAAAATATGAATTGTATAGTGAAGGAGAAAAAGGTATTGCATTGTGTCTTCCGAGACAGGCCAATCAGTTTAAGTGGTTTCTTTTAATTCCGGGCACTCTTATTGTACAGTTTGGATCACCAATCTAGCGTATGCAAAGATTTATGAATTTTCAGGCAAGAGGTTGAAAGATATCAATTTAGTCTTATTTCTTAAAATTCACCATGAAATCTCCAATGAGCAAAATAAAGAATGAAATGTACATGAATATATACAAAACAATAATTGCCTAAATGAAAAACTTTATTGTTGGAAGAGTTTGAAACAAAATTTCTTATTCAATCATAATACAAATGAGAGAAGAAAAGATCTCTAAAGAACTCCACATATACACACCTTTTGTCTCCTTTTCTTTTGGAGCAAAAATGTATTAACAAATCAAATAGACAGAATTTTTCCTTTGACAAACGATTATGAGGTGTCTTAGATGCTTTAGCCTAGCACTTCCAGATAGATCCTTCATGTTTTCATCGTAGGCTCTGCCCAAGAATCAAGCAATACTTGCAATTTTCAAACTTTATTAGATCAAAATTGTTATCAGATATAGAAAAAATATTTTTTATCTTATTGAAACATCTTTTATAAATGCAGGGGAAGGGGAAGAAACAAAAGGAAAAATACCCAGAGTTAGTAAGCAAAATTGTAAAATCGGTATGCATGTCCTATTGGGGGACCCTTTTATGCCAAGGGTTGGCCTAACATGAAAATGCAATCTTTCAGAGTAGACCACTATACAATACCTGATAGATCCGATCAATTCATTGCCATTCGATTTGAAAGTGAATTTGAAAATTTTGAGCCAATTGCACAGAAATTCGTACAAATTGATTTAACTATTGCAATTTCTAGAAACCCTAATCTATCCAAATGGAATGAACACAATGGATGATTTTCTCAAAATCGACTAAGTTTCTCAATTTGCAATTTGATATTGAAACCCTAAATGGTCAAATGGGTTGAATGAAATTGATGCTTTATTTAAAAATCGACTGAGTCGCCCTAAAAAGGGGTAAACTAGTCAAATGAATTGAATGAAATTTGATAGTTTATTCAAACTTGACTGGATCACTTTAAGAATGAATGAATGGATCAAATTAATGATTTATTAAAAAATGACCAAATTGTTCTAATGAATGAATGGATTGAGTTAATGATTTATTCAAAAATGACTAAATTAATGAATGAATGAGTTAATGACTAAATTGTTCTAAACGTGGATGAATTGATCAAATAGATGAAATGGGATTAATGACTTATTCAAAGATGAGTAATTTGTTAAAAAATGACCGGATTGTCCTAAAAATGAATGAAAGAGTGGATGGGATGAAATTGATGAATAAAATGGTCGAATGGATTGAATGGTTTATTCAAAAATTGATTGAATTGAATGTCCATTAGTAATTCCAAAAGATTCATTGCAATGCATTAGTCTATGAGCCTTCTAAAATCAAGATTTGGCTTCAATATGTTTACCATCTCAACAATGAGGAATTATTTGTGAATTTCTTCAAATTAATGTCCTTTACGCAAGGGATTTTTACCAACTATGTTAAAATGGCCAAAAGATGATTGTTAGATGCTCATATTCTAATGTGCAAAGGTTGCTCTATCATCTTGAAAAAGGTCGGATCCTATCTTACCTTGTGCACTACCCCTTTGGATGGTACAAGAAATATAAACGTGCAAGTCTCATTGGATTACATATTCGAGACATAAGGCGGCTTATTCCTAACACGGGATTTCCTAAATGGCATTCCCTCTAAAGCTTATGCATGATGCCAATTTATTGAAGCAATAAAATATGCAATTTAATGAAAACATGACCTAAAGGAACCTTTGTATGCCAGGGTAGGCCTAAAATGATATGACATTATTAATTTATGAATGAAATATACCAAAATTTCTAAACATGCAATAACCTATCTATAAGGGTAGGTTCTATAAGAGGATCATGCCAAGCCTCTTGTTTCCTAGCATTAGTGAATGCAAAAGATAAGAAACAAAGAAAGTTAGACAACAGATAACACATAACACGTTAGGCAATTAGATGATACAAAAAGTAAAAAGAAAATTAAGAAAGAGGGGTGGGATCCCTCCCTTCTTACCTAGTGTTCCTAATTGGATAGATTGACTCTAACCTAGGCAATTTCTATCATGGATGCATGAGGTTGGGGCTCACTAATGTACCTAGACTTTGACGAGGTTTTAAGGCTCCCAAACCTTCAGACCAAAGGCAAAAGGTCATCAATCCCAATGCCCAAGAGTCGGTGGTTCGGGTGATCCCTCGAACATTGCTACGTGCACGTCGTGCCACCGCCACATGTCCAAGTGAATCGATCTAATCCTAATAAAGGAAGAGTGGTATGACAACCACTAAAAGTAAAAAAGAAATGAGGGATATAAAATAAAGCGTATGCACGTATGAAGTGCACCTAACGAAGGAAAGGATCAAATACCATCAAATGCGGGCGAAGGTTCTAGGGTGACCATTTCCCCCCACCCAAAATGCAAGCACGATATACAATCACAAATGAGAAATAAACACATAAACGATCGCATACGTGGATATTTGACACGATTGTGTGTTTGATGCAAGAAAATCCTAAAAACGGAAAAATGCAACCCTAAACCCCCAAATGTGATATATAAAAAGGTTAAAAGAAGAAAAAGATTGACTAAATCAAATTTGCTCGGACTCTCTAAATCCCCAGTGAAGTCGCCAGCCGTCGCGCCCCATTTTTAAAAATAAGGAAAATAACGAGTTTTATAAGAAAATGGATTTTTTGGTTTGATTTTGATTTGAAAAAATATGTTTTTGATTTATTAAAAAATAAATAAGGAAAATGAAAAGGGTCTAAATGAGACTTTGAAAATGCGACGATTTGACCCAAAATAATAGTTTAAAAAGGGTTTTTAAATAAAAAAATTGGAGTCGCCACTTGGTATTGAGTTAAGGTGTACCAAGTCACCTAAAAATGTATTTTGAATAAAATAAATAAATAAATAAAATAGAAAAACCCTTTTTAAACGACTCCAAGTCTACGTAAATCAAAGAAAAAGGTTCGGAAGTCACATTTGAAGAAAGGGAAGGCAAGGATAGAAATCCCAAGACACCCTTTCGACCTAGCCAAGGCTAGTTGCGTGATTTAGTCAAAAGTTTTCTTATTTTAACCTAAAAATTTATCACATTTGGAAGTCGCTATATGAATGCAAACCCTAGACCTAAGGAGGGTATCGGGGGGTTAAGATATTTCTTCGAAGTTATTTGATGCAAATCACATTAATTGCTATGCCTAAAAGTAAAACTTTCGAAGAAGTCACGAATTGTGCAAAAATATGAGATTCCAAGAAAGAAAAGGAAGAATAAAAATAATCATAATTATAAATATGCATGTTCCAAAGGAATGCATCATGTTGGGTACGGGGGACTAATGTTCGTGACTCAATTTTCCCTTTAATAGAGGGAATACGAGCGTGCTAAGGCTAACAAAGCCAAACTCGTCCATATCCCATACTCAAGGGGTTTTTCCTATCTAAACAAGCAAATGATCTAGCCTAATTTCTATATCCCTAGATGAAATGCAAGTCTAATGTCATGTTTTCATACAAAGGGGCGAGAGATGTACTTATAAGGGAAAATATGGGATAAGGGATATACATATAAGGGAATATGGGATAAGGAATGTACATATATAAGGAAAGTGTCATACAAAATTGGTAAAAACCCTAAAAGTAAAAAACATGCATGATATGAAGTGATTTCATCACGCAATTATGATCTAACGCTCGAAGGGCTCCTAAGGGTCTAGCATTGGACTAGCCCACATCTATGAGTCCTTACTAGCATTGGACTAGTAGGAAAATCGAAACAAAAGGCCACAACTAGCGTTGGACTAGTGTGGAATCGGGAAAGGGGCCACAACTAGCGTTGGATTAGTGTGGTGACGTCATGCATTCATTTATAACCAAATAAATCATGTAAAGCACAATAAAGCAACTAAACACATAAGTTCACATAAACACATAGCAAATAAGCATGATATCTAGATGCAAAATCCTAGGAAAGCGGTAAACACGTAACACATAGGCATGCTAGGCACACAAAACAAGTAAAGCGAATAAAACCCTAACTATTACATTCGGAGAGCCCTACTACAATCTAAAGGGGGAAAGAATTAAATAAAATGATATAGCAACCTAACTATTACAATTGTGGCATTTAATTGCCTTCCCAAATAATTACAAATTAAATTAAAATTAAAACAAATAAAGCGAATAAATGAAACGAAATGAAAACATTCAAAAGGCATGCAATTGAACACATAAAGTCACATAAGTGCACATAGGGTCAAATAAAGTGAAAATAAGGGATAGAGTGTACCTCCTTTGAGTTGGGGTCCTAGTGATACGAATTTACTTATTTACCCTCCAAAATAATAAAAAGGGTCAAGACATCACTTTAATTAACAAATAATCACAAAAATGGAGATAAACACAAAAGTAAATCAATCAAGGTATTCAAATAAAAGTAAACAACCTATATTTGACAAATTAACACAACTAAGGACCCAATTTGAAAGAATTAAAAAAAATTAAGGGATCAAAATCACTATTATTGCAAATATGAGGGATCTAAAAAGAAATCAATTAAAAATCGAAACTTAAAGTGAAACCTACCACTCAAATGCTAAAATTCACGAAAATAAGCGAAAACCAATTTACTACGATTAAACAACAAAGAATTCCAAACTTTCACTAAAAATTTAAATCAAAACTATGAATCTAGAAAAAGTTATTAAACCTTCAAATTCATCCTAAAACTCGTGCATATTCTACCCAAAAATCACATTAAATCATATCAAAGAAGAATAACATGTTAAAGGGGAAAAATTAATCAAATTTCAAAAGTTTCTGGGCCATAACAGAATTATAGGGAACTTGAGGGGTCAGGATGCAATTTTAGAAAGTATTGCATGCATGCTACGAAACACATTGCTGCAATTTTCCAGCCGCTTGTCTGCAATTGTTTTGTTCATTCTCAACCGAATACATTACCAACAAACATCAATTTTGAATCAAAACAATCACAGGACACAACCCCCAATCATCAACCAAGTCAAATACTACACTTCTATTGCAGAATTAAGGCAAAAAAAAACTGGATTGGTGACTGCCAAAGATAAAAGAAATAACAGCAGCAGAAAGAAACAAAGTGCCGCAGATGTTTTCTATATAACTTTGCCATCTTCTTCTGAGTTTCATGATAAAACTTTTCGCATAAAACTTCAAACCAACATCAAACTTTAATCCAAATAACAAAAGATAGAATTTGGACATCCAAACAAGCAACAAAAACATAGAAGGGAACCATGCAAAACTCTTAAGAAACTTTCGTGCAGGCCTACGAATGAAACTGTTGCAACGTTCATCCATCCTAACGCAACTAACATCCTAGCCGGCCAACATTTGGACTACACAACCAGATAACCAAGCTTTCTTTTCACTTTTTCAGCATAAAACTTTATGTTTAAGCATCAGAAAATCAGACAAAAAGATCCTGCAAGCATTGAATAAAATTCTGCAATTTTTTCAGCTACGAATCTCTACCATTGCTATGTTCATCAAATGTAATTTTCCATCCAAACACAGCTAAAATTTCAACCAAACATCAAGCTTCGATCTTAAGCAAGAAAAAACAAAATTCAACGTCCAAACGTACAAAATTCAATCGCAGAAATGCAATTTTTCCCTCAGAAGCTCTCTTCTTCAACGACATTTCATTCTGCTGCTATAAACGATAACAGCAGCAGTTTCTTGACCAACCCAACATCCAAATGTCATTTGGATTTATATTAAACGAAGAAATGCAACCCTTTTTCCACAAAAATCACAACCCAACACAATTCTGCGTCCCAGGTTCAAGTCTAAGGAGACAGTGATGTAATGAAAGAAGAATAATGGAAATCTTGACTTGTTGTTGCCAAGCCATTCTCATAATTTTAATCTCTTTTCCGATCATGTCAAAGGATCATCAAAAATGCATCAAGGGACTGAAGTAAAACATCGAGTGTATAGCTAAGGTAATTACCCAATCAAGACGATAGAAAGATGAACACAGTTATTGAATGTCGGTAACCAACAAAACAACCCAACACTCGCATCTAATCAGTTTGAATCTTCACGAAAG
Organism: Coffea humblotiana; assembly: GCA_023065735.1. Lineage (NCBI taxonomy): Eukaryota > Viridiplantae > Streptophyta > Magnoliopsida > Gentianales > Rubiaceae > Coffea > Coffea humblotiana. The sequence goes on along the minus strand of CM041208.1, from coordinate 6,931,914 downwards.
TTACACAAAACGAAGAAAAGGAGAAGCAAAAGGTTACCTCAGAACGTGAAATACTCCAGGAGAGTTACACTGATTCTTGGGATGGAATCAAGAAAATCTGTTGCGGCAGCCTCAGCAGTGACTAACTCGTTACTTTGAGGCTAGATTCAGCTGTCCTGGAGCAGTTTTCTCCCAGTGATTCGTAAATAAAATCCCTTCTAATGTCTCCTCAGAAGGTGCAGAAACCAAAAACTCCTTCAAAAAGCAAAGATCAAGGCAGAAATCTGTTCCCGAAGTGGGCTATCCCGTCAGCCTGGATGGGTTTTTGGCGGAAGAAAATTTTGCACTTTTCCTTTTCGTTTCTCATTTCCTCCTTCCAATCTTTCTCCCTGATTCAATCTCCTCTCTTTTTCAGTTTTCTTGCTTTTCCTCTCAACCTCAGTTGCTTTCCCGTAGCCTCGTCTCAACCATAGCCCAAAAGGTCTCTCCTTTTCTTGTGTTTTCTTTTTCTCCTCAGTTTCCCTTCCCAACCTCTCCCTTTCTCAGTTTCCTCTTTCTCTTGCTCACTCTCTCAGTCCTTCCTTTTCCCTTCTCCCCTTTTCCTTTTCACTCTTTTCCCGCAGCTCTTTTCTTGTTCCTCTTGTCCCGTAGCCCTAAACTTTCTTCTTTTTCGCCACTCCCTTTTCTTACCCAGCCGCCATTTGCTCTCTTTTCCTTTGCTATCCCATTCTCTCGGTCTCTCCCTCTCAATCTCCCTAGCTCTTTTAGATTTTTCTTTCACTGGTTTCTCCTGTCCATCCCGTAACTCTTCCTCTCTTTTCTCTCGATTCCTCTCTCAACCGAAGACCCCTTTTTTTCCTTGATTTCTCTTAGTTTTCTCTCTTTTTCTTGGCTCTTACTTTCTGTCTAACCCTTTACTCAGCCGCCAAACTCCCTATGCTCTCTACCTTTTCAGTCTCTCCCCCTCACTCTCTTCAGCCGCCCCTCTGGTTTTTCTTTTTTTTTCCTTCTGTTTCTCTACCGAAGCCCCATCTTTCTTGTTTTTTCCCTTTTTGCTTTTTCCCGTTTTTCAGATTTCTTCCCCAATGCTTTTTTTTTTTTTTAGTCCTTCAAATCTTAAGCCTCCAAGTGTCCCAACACCTCACCTTCTAGGTGTTGTGTTGTTAAATGAATAAAGGGACATTTGCCCCTATTGCATGTGTCCCACTTGTCATTTTTCTTTGTTTTTTCTTTTTTTTTCTTCTACTTTTTCTATTTTTCCTTTTCCCAAAATTTAGTCTAAAAAATGCTTTAAAAAGAAAAGAAAATGGTGAATCTTAATGTACCAAAATAAACACCAATTACTATATGCAACCTTGAATCAATTAATAAAAAATAATAATAATAATAATAACAAGAATAAATAATAAAAATAAAAATAAAAGTAAACAAAAATAATAAATTAATTAAATAAACAAATAAAGCTAAAATTAAAGTTCAAAATTGAATTTAATAAAATTTTGGTGTCTACAGATTGAATATATTTGGGATATTTGGCAATGTAAAGCTACATTTCATTTTTGGTTTGTAAATGAAGTTGAATTATGGTTGATTTAAGGACCTTCTATGTTAATCTAGAGGCGTGAAAGACTATTTCCAAAATGTAAGTGAGTGAGTTCTGACGAGAGTTAGGCAGGCGGTCTGCCAAACCTTTGGATACACCCTAAGGAAAGGTGGGGTCGTCACACATCATATACAAGTTTTCAATCATCTATTTATCTTTCAATTTATTTGTTTTATCTCAAATGTATCATATCACAATTTAAAAAAAAAAGATTGTTTCCTATCCAAAAATGCTTGTTGTTATTTCTATAATTTAATCAATAACTGAATTAAGTATTAATCATACAATTACTAATGGAACATGTAATGATATTATGTTCAAATTGATTAACAATCATTTAATTGTCCTCAATTGGTACAAATTATGAGACTATGAGGATGAAATGTATTCTACCTTTTTTTTTTTTTTTGGAAAACCCCATGCACGGGGGAGGGACGCCACCCCTAACTTTTATTAACTTCAAATGGGAAAAATAGAGGGGGACATGGACCTTACCTCCAAATAGTGCAAGGAAACAATGAAAATGCCAGAAAAGAAATAAGGAATACTATTTCTTTTACATTATTTGCACTTATATTTCCTAATTAAAGGTGATGAGGACTATACCTGCGCTCTAAATTTTAACCTAATCCCTCGTTAACCGCAAGTGTATGGGTCATGAATTGTAATATATAAGGAAATTAGGATCAATCCCACAAGGAATTCAGTTATGAATTACTAAGACTTTCGGCTCACTCCAATATCTAAACTTATCAGGAAATTTAACTAGGTTAATCATCTAAATGCTAAAGTAATACAATGCAAGTTAATAACTTGAAATAACTCAACTAAACACTAATGTTCTAGGGTACAGAATCCACCACAAGTACCTAATCAGGGATGAACTAGCTAACTATTACTCATACTTTTGTCTTGCTAAGGGTGCATTTCATTTAAACCATCAGAACTTGCTTTTGCCAATGAACCGAACTTAGTCTACACTAGGGTTTCCCTACTTTCGTGGTAAAATCTCAAGTATAAACCAAATCTAGCACTAGAAATGTAATAAACATCAACCTAAGTGCACCACTACTTTCGTGAGTCTACTCCTTAGGATCTATTCATTCAATTTCCATTATTGTCAACTATTTTCATAGATTAACAACAACTAAAATGACTTGTAAATAATGATCAAGCATTCACAAGTGTTAAAGCATGAATAAATGAACTAGCAAGTACAAGATGTAGCAATAATCAACTCCATTCATCCATATTCAAGGCACCAACAGCTTCATCTAACCCTAGAACAAGAAGATTTAGCTAGACATGGTAGATTTAAAAACAAAACTCATATCTCTAATGTAACAAAGCATTAGTGAGACAAATAAAGAGGGTAAAGAGGAAGAAATGCTCGTTCATGTGAAGAAACATGATTTTCAAGCTCCATCATCCTCATTTCCATCAAAAATCCTTTAATACATCAAGAGTTCTTCAATAGAAAGAAAAAAACTAGATCTTCAACTATATCTAAGCTAAGTTAGAGAGAAAAGAAAGAAGAGTCTCTCCTTTTATCCTCCCTTCTCTCTTTAATAATGTGCCTTTTTTTTAACTTGTTTCTTCATTTCTTGTTCCAAAATGCCCTTCATTAGAATCTCCAATATTCCTTCTTCAAGTGTATAAGATGCTTTTTCCAGCTTCTAGCCGAAAATTGTTGTGAAATAAGAGTCAAAAAGTAAGTGTGAAATGTACACAAGTTTCTCTGCAAGTTGCAGAGGAAAGAGAAAGATCCGAGGCCTATGATCCAGGGGTTTCCACACGGATCCGAGCTCGGATCTGCTTCCCTATTTTCTTTCACTTTTCTTGTAGCAAGATCCGAGAACTATTCAATATGGATCCGAGCTTGGATCCTCTGCTCTCGGATCAACTTCTCCAGAATCACAGACGAGGGGTCGGATGTGTGGCCTTTGGGAATGGATCCGAGCTCGGATCCTCTCCTCTATTTGTAGCTTCAATCCTCTTCCTTTTTAGCGCAACTTCCTCTTCTTGTTCCACGTACAAGTTAGTATCCATGAATTGCATTGCATCTGCTTCAACTAGAAAGAGTGTTTCATGCACTAATTACCTACAAAATACCATATGTTTCTACATTAATCCGCTCATTTTGCACATTTAGTTAACTAAGTAACACTTAAGAAAATTTACACTAAAAGGGCTTAAACATGGCTATCAATCCCTAAAAACACAACAAAACTTGCACTTTATCAAATGAAATCAATGTAAAATATTCACTTATCAAAAGGTAGGCCTACTTTATCTAAACGAAAAGTCCCTCGAGCTCTGAGAGGGAGATTCGAAAGCTGAAGATATGTTGTATCCAAACCTTCATCGCACCCCACATTTGATAAGCAATCAGCAACTTGGTTACTTTCCCGGAAGCAATGAGAAATTTCAACAAAATTAGATGAAAACTTTAGAAGATATTGAACCTCTGTATAAATCCTCCAAGGACAACTAGATCCTTGCTTTAGAATTTGAGCAAGTACCAAAGAATCCATTTCGATATGCAAGTTAACATAACCATGAGAGATGCACAATTTAACCCCAAAGAGAAGAGCATGCGCCTCAGCTTGAATGCTAGTTACATTCCCAAAAAATGAGAAGAAAGTGAGTAGGAAATTTCTCCCATCATCACGCAAAACTCCACCACCTCCTGCCCTCCCTAGGTTACCTCTTGAACAGCCATCAGTATTAAGTTTAACCACTCCTAAAGTTGGCCGAAACCACCTTACAATCTTAAACGAAACCTTCTTATGAATAGAAGAGAACGAAGCATAAAACTCCATCCATATTGAAGAAATAAACGGATGCCCAGGAAATTGTAACTTGAAGAGGTTCTTCAATCCTAAAAAACAAACTCACAAATAACAGCAGGAGAAAAATTTTTTCCTTCAAAACAGGCTAAATTTCTGGGCTTCCAAATATTCTAGCAAATCAGAGAAGGTATAATCAAATGTACAAACTCAGTGAAACCATTCCTTCCATACCACCAACTAGCAAAATATGCCTGAACCGAACCACCTAAATTCAGCACACCTATAGTAGAACCAAAGAAGTTCCAAACCGAGACAGCTACTTGTCCACTACAAAAAACATGGTCCAAAGACTCAATATCTGCTTGGACACAGCAAAAATACTTTGATGGTCCCGAAATATCAATTTTGTGTACCGTAGAGTCAAGGGCTAAGTGATTTCGCAGCAAGCGAAAAAGAAAAACGTATACTTTCAAAGGAATTCATGGATGCCAGATTTTGGAAAACATAAATGACCTTTGCATATATGGTTGTACCAAGTTAAAAGCTGAGCTCAACATGACAATTCCAGATTGAGAAGGAGACCAAATTGTTAAATCATCATCCACACCATTCTTCATCTGAGGGAAAGAGAGCTGTCGGATCTCATTGATAATAAATGAAGGTACCCACAAACCCAGCAAACAAAAATTGGTCAAAATTATAAATCTATGAGGATGAAATGTGTTTTGTATGAAACTTTAGAGATGAAATTAATTAACAACTTAAACGTTGGAATGAAAAGTGCATTTTTCCTGTTTGTAAATTATTAGCTCGGGGATGGGAAAAGGCAAAAACAAGAGTAATTTCCCAATTAGTGCTACTTTTTCAAAAGAATAAAAAATCCAAAATAGTGTCACTTGCCGAACTTCTTCCCAAAGGGTGAAAAACGTATTCGCAAAATGCAATGCTTCTGGAAAACTTGTATTTCGCAAGTGCAATGTTTCCATTGTAGAATAAAACAAATAAAGTGGAGCAAAAAGAAAAAAAGTCCACGAAAAGTTGCATTTCCTAAATGCAGCTTTTGGAAAGTATGCATTTCACAAATGCAACTTTTGAAAAATTCTTTATATTATGGAAAAACAAGCAAAATAAATCAATGCATGAAGACTAGGAGGGGAAAAACAAGCAAAAAACACTTTACAAGAATTTGGATTTTAAATAGATATTCATAAGTTATAGTTTGTTATTTCATGTTTTATAGCGCACGTGCTAACCTTAATCACTTTGGTTATTCCTTTATGGCCTATTTTTACGCTGCAGATGATAAAAAAAGTAATCTTTCTTTTCAAATTTTGTAAATGATAAAATAAAAAATTTGCGTAATAAAGGTGAAACAAATAAAAGGTAGCTAAAGATAGAAAAGTTGAAATGTGGCTTTAATATTCTTTTTTCCTTGAATGTGTTCTCATACATGTCTTAACAAATCTATTGGTAACGTATTAAATTAGTACTGATGTTAAAAGACACAGCTTAACAAGAGTTACAATAAAATTATTTAATTACTAAAAACAATTTTATTGTAACTCTTGTTAAGCTATGTCTTATTGAGTTTGTCTTTGTATTTTAAATTGGAAATTTTACAAAAAGATCTCTTCTTTGGGTGGTTATAAATATAGTGGGTTTATTTGAGTTCAAATGTGTCAAAGGCATCAATTCAAGAGAGATTTTGGGAACTCTAGTTCCCAATTTAAAAGAGGTTTTTGAATTAAACATCAAAATAAAAGATTGAGTTAGTAGGCCATTTGAGCCTTTGGGTCTTTGAGTCCTTTTCTTTCGGACTATCTTGCATTTTCAGCATTTAGTACTTTTAGGCATAGGAACACTTTTCTAAATTTTTGTACTCTTTTTTCAGTATTTAGTGCTTTTGGCTTTTGGACGTAAAACACTTCCCTAGATTTTTTGTGCTCTTAGTCCTTTTAAATGTAGGTCGTTTGACTGAACCACTTAAATTCCGGTATCTCTCTGTTTGATTTATTCGCTTTGTTATTATTTTTGTTACATACTAATTTAATAAGGTATCAATGAATTTGTTAAAGATATGCATAATAATAATTTTTTTAACAATAAGTATTATTAGACCAGACAGTTTATCTCATTTATTTTTAGCTACTTTATTTAGTAGTGAAAACAATCACTGAGGCATTAGTCTAAAAAGAAAAATGTGTGATATAGATTCTGTAGCACCAGCTGAAATTGAAAAAGACTAGATGTAATGGATTGATATAGAGATTGGAAAGCGTTTAAGGAGTCTATGGATCGCTTGTATTAGTTGTGCTGTTGTCAGAATAGAAATGAGAAGCAACACATAATGGACCCTAAAATAAATTATACTGTATTTGGATAATAGATTATTTAAAATAATTTTTAAAAAAATATTGTAGCATTTTTTTGTATGATGCATGTCAAATAAAAATGTGGTTGCAAAATATGTTGATGATGTAAGTAAATAATTTTTGACAAATAATTTACCATTTTTTTGCTTTGGTAAACAATCCTATGTTGAACTGGAGGCTAGAAATTGGTAAAAAAAATGTGCAGCAATCATTATTGCAATAAATTTCATTCCCTTCCTTATTTAATTTTCAGTCCCCCGCATTAAACATTATTTATTACGTTTCAAGTTCCTCACACCGGACAAAAGAATTACAATTAATAGGCAAAATGTTCGGTAGATTTGACATATTTTCCCACTTATAGACCGGGTGGCGCAGAATCCTCCACATCATTAAAGTGAATTTTTTTTTTAGCTTCAAAATACTCCCTCTCACACTTCGTTCACTTTCCCAACAGATCAGTATGTTTCCCGAGACTTCTCGACTCCACTTCTCAATCCCCAGTTGAACTGCTTCCCACCCTCCACCGCCCAGCCAATTCATCGCCACAGCCACTGCCACCGCCACCGCCACCACTGTCAACCAATGTTTTAAAACCCGGACCGTCAATTGAATCGGTGAAGTGAAAGGGTCGAGGTTCAACCGATCGGACCGGTTCAACCTCGGTTCAATGAATTTTTTTAAAAATAATTTATATAAATATATATATGCACAAAATAAGACATGCAATAGACTAATTTAAAACTTTATATGATGAAAAGTTTACTATTTTTGAATAACTTAGATTTTCAAAAATAATTTTTTTAAATTATAAGTTAAAACAAATAAATTTTATTTTAATTTCAATTATATCTACCTCAATAATCTTAAATCCAACCCAAAAATATCACAATATTTTGAAATTATACAAAATTCAAGTCTATGAGAATTTGATATTGTGAACTTAAATTTTAATTTACGTCTTTGGGATTTAGAGATTGCAATTTAAAAAAGAAAGTTTGGAGTTCGAAGGAAGTCAAGAGAATCGAAAATAGAAACGCAAACTTGATAAGAAACAAAAAAAAGAGATAAAAGTGAGTGGTTGTAACATTAAATAATTTGGGTTAAAGAAAAATAATTATTTTTTAATTTTTTTCAATTTAATGGACAAAAACAAAATTAAAAAGATGGAAGAAAACATCAATAAATTAAAACTAAAGAAGTTTGATTAAAAAGGGATTGACAAAAAAAGAGGGGAGAAAGTGTGTGTGTGTGTGTGTGTGTGTGTTGAAGATTAAAAAGAAAGAGTAATGAAAGAATGAGATTTTGTAAGAAAATGGAAAAAAGAAATATGGATGTTTATTATATATATATTTAAGTTATCAAAAAAGAACAAATAAGATGTGATGGTGTAATGGTTACTACATTGGTCTTGTAATACAAAGGTCTTGAGTTCGAATTTTAATAGAAACATTTTGCAAAAACTTAAAAAAAAAAAAAAAAAAGAGGGGAAACTTGAAAACCGGTTTGATCCGGTTCACCGGTTTTCACGGTTTTTACCGGGTTTGACCAGTTTTCTGATAAAGTCAACACCCACATAGAATCGGACCGGTGCCATGGCCGGTTCGCGGTTCAACCGGTCGAACCGGCCGGTCCGATCCGGTCCGATTTTCAAAACACTGCTGTCAACACTTACTTTTAAGGAATCATATAGATGAAAACAACAAAAAAATTTTATTTCTTAGAGGACCTTTAGTCTTAATAAAATATATGCAACTAAATGGGTGTTCAAGTGTATTACTTCAATAAATGAAGAGAACACACAAATAATAGGAGCGTTTGATGCAGAGGGAGGCGAGAGATCCACGCAAGTAATCAAACATTTGGCCTCTAACGGTGATCCAGACGAATCCTTTAGCCAAAAGCTCCAAAGCCGAATTAGTTTAAATTAGATTAGTGAAACCTCCCACAAAATGATTGAGAAAAACCTTAGTTTTTCACCATAAAAAACTTGCTCTAATAAGAGAAATAAGAGATGTGATTTTTCTCTTATTTTTATATAGAAGTTTAGGTATTTTCTTTCAAGATTTTTCTCAAAAATCTCACAAGACAATTTGTATATCAATTAGTCTTGTTAGCAAAAGTTTGGTGAGTATTTATAGACAAATAAGTTGTCCATATCCTTATGAAAACCTGAAACCAATTTTCAGTAGGATTCAAATTCCTTATTCTAATCCAACACTTGTATTTGAGACTTGTACTATAAGTCCCTCAAATTTAATTTGTCTCACAAATTAAACTATAAGTTGTAATACTTATCTTTCAAGTCCCACTAGAAATTCATTTAATCTAACTAAAGAAGTTCTTAATGTATGTAACCCATTAGGTTCCCAAATACGGTGACAATAAGAACGAGTAAATTAAAATTCATTTAATTTAACAAGAACTAGATAAATTAAAATTCTTTTAATTTATCATTGATTCAACAAATCAATCAACTCATTCTTATAGATCAAAATTAGTATTTAGGAATGGATCATGACCACCCAAATAATGAGAAAAGTTAAGTGGATGACTTCACCTTTTAATGAACATTTACCATGTAATTAATATCCTTTTTATCACACTTCTTTTTCTTGTATCAAAATATAACTCCCAAAAGAACAAGTATTTAGAAACACCTTTCTAACATTCATTCACTTAGTACTAAGATTTCTTGAGTTACATTTCTACAAGTCACCATAAATGAGATAACCCTTCCCTCACAAGAGGTGGTAAATCTTTAAAAATTATTCACTACCCTTTTAGTACTTCAAGTATATACCTATATGTTAACACTTTGAGCATTCCCTTTTACGGGAGCAAATAAATAACACAGGGTATAACTATCCGTATTCAAGGTACCATGATAATCATAAGTCAATGATTACTTACATAAAACGTTATTTAGAGATTAATTCTTTTGGCACAAAAGAAATGTCTATGCAGATCAATCTAGTAAATTTGATCATACTATCAAGCACCCATATACCAGTTTAGGTGTTTTACACACCATAGTAGATAATGTCTACTACTTCTCTAATGAAAGTGGCATAGTATATATTAGTCTAACTATATTAACAATGTTCCAATCTTTTTAATACTTTGACTAAAGATACTTAAGAATAAGCTTTACATTTAATAAAATGAATCTCACCACCATAACATTTATGATTTCATTAATCAAGTTTATTCTAGGGACTTCATACAAGTATAAATATACAAGTAATCAATATGATAAAGATGCCATTTATTAATGCATAAATAGTTCAAACACATATAAAATCCCTAAAGTGATTGTCTTTAAGGCATGCATACTGTCAATATCCTACTTGCATTAAAGTCAATCACTTAGATGTCTAAAATCATATGAGGTCACATGACTATCATGTTATTTTTGAGACAATGACTTAGTTAACGGATTTGTTATATCCTTATCCATATAGGCTCATTCTATCTTTACATCTCCTCTACCAATGATCTCTCTAATCAGGTGAAAACACCTTAATACATGTTTTGAGCGTTCATGAGACCTTCGTTCCTTTGTTTGAGTAATAACTCCATTATTATCATAATACAAAGGTATTGGATCTCTAATGGGTGGAACCACTCCAAAGTGATGAATTTCTTCATTCAAACGGCCTCTTTAACAGCCTCAACTGCTGCAATGTATTTGGCTTTAGTTGTAGAATTTGCTGTGATCTTTTGTTTGGAACTTTTCCAAGTCACTGCACCACTATTTAAAGTAAACATGTATTCAACTGAAATAATCATTTGTAACAGAACCCATGAAAATGTCAAAATTACCCTTATTTAAAAACTAAAACGGTTGAAGTAACCAAAATATATAAACATAATATGCATGGCACTCTATCCTATATGGTTTTATATTTTATCATATAACCCCTTTATGGTTTTCAAAATATATACATAACTCTCCTGTAGTTAATAAATAATTTTTAACTTTACATAAGGGTACTTTTGTTATTTTAGTTGACTCTGTTATGAAATGCAAATTTCATCATTTTGGCACTTTAATCCTAATTATGAGAGGATTATATATAGTTTTTTAAAAACCATATTGGAGTTGTGTGACAAAACGATAAACCACACGAGAGTAAAGTATATTTTGCCCAATTTCATATTTTCTTTTTGCACATGTTCCTAATACTATAGATGCAGCATGCATCTAGACTTGCTTATGAAATGAAATCTTTAATCAAATATTGTTGATTTTTTTCCTCGAGCGATAACATCTATAACTTATTCTTACTCTAAGGGGATAGGGAACCAACTGGGTCAGATGAGGTGCATTACTACATCTTCTCTGTATGTTTTTAGCTACAGGTATATGGATTTGAACATCCAATCTGGCATTGAAAGGGAGATTTTAAATCCCTTTTTGGTTACCAACTTATCAAACGCAAGTTGGTTCTTTAATTAAATATTGGAAAAAGCAAAAATGGAAACAAGTCGTAGAAAAGCATGGTCAATCACGGGTGTATTAGAGTTTTGGTACTCATCTAGTGCTACGTCAAGTGGTTCCCAAAAATTTCAAAGAAAATATATCTTGTCCATGATGTTTGTAATTTTGACCAAAATTCATCTTTGAAATTAAAAAAAAAAACAAATCTAATCATTGATTTTTATTTTTGACCTAAAATGGATGCTTGATAAATTTGGACAATCCTTTTTTATGTTAGACAAATCTATAAAATAAATAATTCATATTAACCACGGCAAACAAAATCGAAACTTTTCAGGAATCTGCAAACTAAACCTGCAATTGACACTAGCAAGGACGAGAGGACATGTAAAGGATGGATTTGTAATTGATTTTACAGTTACAAACTTCATTCTATTAATTGAACTAACATATGCTTGACATCTAACTACTCTCATTTTATGCCATTATCTATATTTGTTAGTGATGCTTTCTTAGTAAAATAAAATAAAATAGAAGCATTAGGCATCAAATTTGCTGTCATTATAATTTGAGAAACACTTTGGTGCAGTATTAAACCTTGGGAACTGAAATTCTAAGTAACTAATATTTAATTAAAAAAATGATTACTAATTCAAAAAAGGATTTATCTAATTTCTAATTGCTGTCCAAGCAAATTGATTAATATAATCAATTTACCACATAAATGAGCATATTCACACTTCATTGTCCCATTTACATTGAGACACAGTTCAAGTTGGACCCTACGTTAACGAGGCAAAAAGGAAAACTATTAGAATAACATATTATATAAATGTAATAGCTTATATACGATAAATTAGCTCTATTGAAAGCATCAAATAAGCAGTATTTGGATGCAAGCTTGGTGAGTTTAGGGTCTTTCAACTCTAAGAATTAGAGGTATTGGTTCAAATCTTTCTATCTTCTCTTCACTTTTTAAATCTCACCTCTTTCCAGCTAGAAACAAATTAAACAAATAAAGGGTCTTTCATTATTTTGGATTGAATTTTTCTAACTAGTCTAAAGCCTTGCATGGAAATGTAAAACACAAGTTTACTAAAACAGGATTGACGTATCAGTAAGTGTCACAAATGATTCTTCGAATAAGAAAAATAGGCAAGTATCATATTTCAACAAACACTTGCAGCTCGGGCTTCCTCTTTTAGAAATTTTAGGGTTTCAGCATCTTGGCGGCATGGCAGTCGTGGCTGCCCCTCCACCTCCGGGTGGAGGGCACCCGACTTCCTCTTCCCCCACGTTTCGAAAAAAGGCTTTTTTCTGAGTTGTTCGCGCACCAATCGCTGGCGGAGGTTGTGAAAGTTCAGGCATCAATTACTACCAATCGAGGAGAGCTGGCGGTGGTCTTCAAGGCAGATGACATAGTAGCGGTGGCGACTCCTTTTCGTTATACTCTAGTTGGGAAGTTCTCCAAAGGTCGTCCCTTGCTGCTAGATCTGCGCAAATTTTTTTCTACGCTTGACTTGAAGGACACGGTCTCTGTGGGATTATTGGATGCCAGGCATGTGTTGCTGAGATTCCAGGGTGAAGCGGGTTTTCTTTGGGTCTGGTCTAAAAGCCTGTGGTATGTGTATGGGTGCCCCATGAGGGTGTTCAAATGGACATCTAATTCCATATGAATAGAGAATCATCTCTTGTTCCTGTATGGTTTCGTTTGCCCAAGTTGCCGATTCACTTATTTTGCTAAACCTTGTCTTTTTCTCATCGTTTCCTGCTTGGGTAATCCTCTGTTTGTGGACACGGCAACATCTTCCTTTTCTCATCCAAACGTAGCGCGGGTTTGTGTCGAAGTAGATTTGTTAAAGCCACTTCCGTCGAGGGTTTGGGTTGATATGGGAGATAGGGATGGTTTTTGGCAGGCTTTGATCCCTGAGAGTCTCCCCAAGTATTGCAGCCATTGTTACCGCCAAGGCTATGACGACGATCACTGCCATGTCAAGCATCCGGACCTGCGTGTGACCAAGGTTCAGTCTCGGCAAGCTGTGGAGCTAGTTGCAGAGACGATGGGCGAGATGGGTTCTGGAGGGCGTGGGGACTTGTTTGGGACGACTGTTGGTCTGGTACAGTTTGGTGCGGCACAAGCCGCGGGGGAGGGGCAGCCAGAGCTGCAGGTGGCTATCGCCACGGGGGAGCAACCCCACTCACCACAGCAGTCTGAATGGGCTGCTGCTATGCTCGTGGAGGCTGGACCCGACAGATCAACTCCGATGTGAGCTTCATCATGCTCGGGTGCGGTTGAGACACGCACTAACAGTCGAGGAGGGCTTCTAGAGGCAAAAGGTGCGAGTGAAGTGGCTTACGGATGGGGACAGGAACTCAAAATTTTTCCATTCGTTGGTCACAGAACGAAAGCGGTGGGCGGTGCTACATCGGGTGAGGAGGGCTGATGGCACGTGGATCGAGGAGGAGCCACATAATGGCGCCGTTACCGTGGACTTCTTTCAGGAGCTTTTCACGGCAGAGGGTGGATCAGAGTCCACTGGAATAATGGAGGTCATACCAGCTCTAGTCACTGCTCAGGACAACACGCTCTTGACAGAGATTCCGTCCCTGGATGAAGTTAAAAAAATGATTTTTGCTCTAGTTCACTGGGGAATTTTTTACCTTTGCTTGGGACGTGATAGCCATGGATGTGCACAAGGCAGTAGTCAATTTCTTCTGCGGAGCAGAGGTCCCTAGGAGTATTACGGCTACCTCAATTATACTGATACCAAAAGTGGATAATCCTCAGGACTTCACTCAGTTCCGACCCATCAGTCTGTGCACGTTTGCTAACAAGATCATCTCCAAATTGTTAGCGGAGAGATTGGCTAAGGTCCTGCCCCGACTCATATCTCCATAGCAGAGTACGTTTGTGAAAGGGAGGCAGATCTCAGATAATTTTTTACTGGCACAAGAGTTGTTGGCAGGTATTAAAAAGCCAAATCAGGGTGGAAATATGGTCATTAAGTTAGACATGATGAAGGTTTATGATAGGGTTTTGTGGCCGTTTCTTATGCAAGTATTTCGGCGCTTCGGGTTCAGTGAGGTCTGGATAGACATGATATGGTGCCTAGTGTCTAATGTCTGGTTTTCGGTATTGGTGAACGGCGCCCCGCATGACTTTTTCAAGTCGTCACGGGGTCTACGGCAAGGGGACCCTATATCACCGACCTTATTTGTTATTGAGGCAGAGGTTTTATCTCGGGCGTTGAATGCGTTGGCCACTAAGCGGGGGTTCACCCCTTTCAAGGTACTACCGCACTGTCCTCCGGTAACGCATTTGGCGTATGCAGATGATGTGATCATATTCTCTAGTGGAAGGAAATCCTCTCTCAATTTATTAAAGCATGTGCTGGAACAGTATACTTATGCGTCCGGGCAGAGGATAAACTCCCATAAGAGTTGCTTCTTGACTCACCCCCGGTTCCCGTCACAGAAGGCTGTGGTAATTGGCCAAACTCTTGGATTTCAGAGGCGAGCATTTCCAGTATGATATCTCGGTTGCCTTTTGTATGTTGGAAGGCGGAAGATGGTTTTCTTTGCAGATACAGTGACTGCGGTGGCGACTCGTATTCTATCTTGGCAAAATCGACTTTTATCAGCGGGAGGTAGACTGGTGTTGGTCAAGAGTGTTTTAGCTTCCATGCCGGTTCATTTGCTAACAGCAGCATCCCCTCCAAAAGGGGTCTTCGGGGCCTTGGAGAAGTTATTTGCGAGTTTCTTCTGGGGGTCGTCTGATTCTGGGGCCCTTCGTCACTGGATTCGGTGGGAGGATTTATGCAGACCACGGGAGGAGAGAGGGACTGGTTTGTGAAAAATGAAGGATGGCTATGACGCCTTCTCTATCAAGTTCTGGTGGAAGTTTTGACAACAGCAGTCGCTTTGGGCAGAGTTCATGTCAAGGAAATACTGTGCGGGTTTGCACCCGTGCTTGGCTGAGGCGAAGCGGTGGGATTCATACACGTGGAGGAGAATGGTAGCTGTGCAGCAGGTAGGGGAGGATAACATCAGTTGGGTTATGCGGTAGGGGCCAATGGATTTTGGCATGATAACTGGATGGGCACAGGAGCACTATGCAATAAGGTGGAGATTTTCCACAACCATGTGGTAGCCGACTTTGTCGCTAGGGGGGGGTCTGGAATGTTGCCATGCTTAATCAGGTTTTGGAGTCAAGGCTGGTTGGCAGGTTCTGGCAGTGGTACCTCCAACCTTGCGGGGAACGAATAGGATGGTCTGGTCTTTAGCAACCTCCGGCAGTTTCTCCACTACCTCGGCATATTCGTTAGTTCGACGAGGTGCCAATAGATCTTGGTTTCATACTGCGGTCTGGCAGCCAGGTCTCCCTCTCAAAATCTCTTTCTTTATGCTGCGCTTACTACAGGGTAGACTTCCGCTTATGGACCGACTCAGACGATTTTGGGTTAGTGGTCCCTCTAGATGCTAGTACTGCCGGGCCCCCCAAGAAGAATCCATCATCCATGTGTTCTGCTTAGGGGAAGGGGCAAGAGAAGTTTGGCGCCATTTTGAGATTCTCGCTAGAGAATTGGAGGGGGTGCACACGGTGCGTCATATAGTGGGGTTTTGGTGGTTGCGAGGAGGGAACAACATGTGCTTGAGGTTTTTAATCAGGGTACTTCCGTCGGTGATTTGCTGGGGGTTATGGAAGGCCAGGAATAGGGGGTGTTTGAGGGCCAAGGGATGAGGGTCGGGGAGACGGTAAATCGGGTTGTTCAACTGATTAGTGAACTTTTCCAGGCTCGCTTCCATAGGATGGGGTGGTTGGAATCATCGTGGGATGGGTTGATTTGTAGGGTGGTTAATTGGCGTCAGAGAATGACCATCCAACCAATTACCTGGATATCGCTGCAGCGAGTTTGGAAATTAAACTCTGATGGGTGTTCCCGGGGGAACCCAAGAGTGAGTGGAGGGGGTGGGCTGGTACGGGACCGACACGGACAATTTGTATTTGGGTATGCAGAGTACTTTGGCATGTTGACAAGCTTGCATGCAGAGCTGCAAGCTCTCTTGGTAGGGGTGCGGTATTGTGTTGCTCGCGAGTACCAGGAGCTACATTTGGAGGCAGATTAACTTTCACTCGTTCGAATCATTCAGGGCGTTTGTGCCAATGTTTTCAGAACTGGACCGGACCGACCGGTTCAATCGGTTGGACCGCGAACCGGACGTGCCACCGGTCCGGTCTGGAGTTAAAGCCGGAGATTAATGAAAAACCGTTAAAAATCGGTTGACCCGGATGAACCGTGAAAAACCGCTTAGACCGTTAAACCGGCGGTTTTTGAAACTTTTGTGAACATTGCAAAAATAGTTTCAGAATTGTGGCTACTAAGAATCGAACATCGGCCCTTAAGATTGCAAGGAAGGTTCTTTACCATTAAGCCACAGGCAAGCTTGTTATGTTTGGACATCTACTTAACTTATTAAGTGAAAAACTAAAAATACCCTAGCACTAAAACACGTCAGCTTCTTATTTCTTTGTTTGCTTCAATTCCTTAGTGTCGGCGGCCCATTGAGTCATTCTCCTCTGTTCTATTTCTTTTTCCTCTTCTCATTTTGGCATTTCAGCCGTTGAATTGAATATTGATCTAGTTTGCACTATTTTTGCATGATTTCTTCGGCTCAGTTGCAGAGTTGAGATTCGCAGGTAAATTTTGAAGGAAATCCAAAGAAGCACTAATCTAGTAATCAACTTTTTCTTTTTTTTACATGAATTTTTCCTTTTTTTGTCTACTTTTTGTCCTGTAAAGATACACTCAAATGCAGTACTAAACTACATATATCTTTGATTTTTGGAGAATTTATGGTTGTTCTTTGTTTTAATTGGGCTAAAATTAGTTGCATGTAATTCCCTTTTTTCTATTTTTGATTCATTTTGAATTTAGCAAATTGATTCTGAATTTAGCAAAACAAAATATAAAAAAGACACCTACGCTATGGGCAATTTCATTTTATAACTGTTATTGTTTTCTTCATTAGTTTTTTTTAATTTTAGTTTGTACCCATCTTGCTTTGTTGGGGGAATACAAGGAAAAAGACAGTCCCATGGGTTGTTTTTTTTGTTTTTTTAACTGATGCAAATTGCAAACAGTCCAACTTGGTTTTTTGTTTTGGACTGATGTTGAAGAGAAATTTAAATAAATGAATGCATAAGAGATTGGGTAAGAAATGCTCCCAGAAATATTGTTGCAAATAGAAATAAAGACAAAATATAAATAGAAAAATATAAATTGAATATGGGAAATATTTCATAGACCGATTGTGCTCTATTTCATGTCCAATTTTCATCGAGTTTTTTTAGTACATTATTTATAGGGAAAGTATAAAGAAAACTTGCGGTAAATTACAATATTTTGGTTATGTTTATTATTCCATTTCATGAATAAATTTTAGGAATTTTATTATTAACTCAACTTAAATTTAATTTTAAGTTATTTTAGTGATTGCATTTTAAGGATTTAAGTTATCAATAACTATGCTTTTAAATTTAGTTTTAGCACTGAAGTTGAATACCCCCAAAAAAAAAAAAAGTAGTGAACCGGTGAACCGGGCGATCGGACCGGTTGGACCGGTTGAACCTCGAACCGATCCCTTCTCCGGTTCACTAGCCGGTCCGAGTTTAAAAACATTGGTTTGTGCTTGTCCATGGCGGTTGCAGAGGGAGCTGGAGGAGCTGCTTACATTTAGGCGTCACTTTATTACGGTCTCACATTGCTTCAGGGAAGCCAATTCACCGGCTGATCGACTGGCAAATAATGGGGCTGACTCCAATGTAGGACACGTCTTCAATGGCTTTGCCGAGCTCCCCCGGCTTGTTAGGGGATATTAGAATGGATAGGCTGGGTTTCCCAAAGTTTCGGAGACGGGTAGTAGGGCATTGATTGTAGTCTCAGCTAGTGTACGCATGAAGTTTCCCTAATAAAAAAAGTAGTTGAGATTAAAAAAAAAAACAATTGACGGACTAAAAGGTGACGGATAACTACCTCAACTTTTCTATGTAATTGAAAATAATTTTTGGTTACCAAATCGCAATCTTTTTTTTTTATATTACGAACTTAAACACTCTAAGTCTTCAAGAATGTCATAAAAACTTTTTGAAACTTTGGGTAACTATACTCAAGCTAGTATGGCTCACAATCAGTTTCCACAGTAACCAATCAAATGATAGTGAGTTATATACTGATGATGTTATATGCTTTGCCAAAAGGATTATCATGACTATGCAAATTTATGCTTTGAGAGATTTGGTGATCGAGTGAAATGTTGGATCACCTTTAATGAACCTTTTACCTTTAGTGTAAATGGTTATGATACTGGACTCTTTGCCCCTGGTCGGTGTTCTTCTTGGATGAATATCAACTGCACAGGTGGAAATTCAGCGATTGAACCTTATTTGGTGTCTCATCACCAACACCAACTTCTGGCTCATGCTGATGCGGCTAAGCTGTAAGAAACAAAGTATTAGTTTTCTAATCATCGACAATCAACAACTTAATTCCTAAATGATTAGTAACCAATTAAGAGTTCCTTGTGCTTCTTATTAATCAAATCATATTTGTCTTTTTGGCACACCAAAAGGGAAAAATTGGGATTACACTCATCGCAACATGGATGGTGCCCTTTTCCAACTCGACTGCAGATGGACGTGCATCCATTCGTGTGCAGGATTTCTCTTTTGGGTGGTAGGTTTGATTATATCTTTAAGTGGAAAAAGGCCTGAGTACACGGAAGGGGAAGTGGATTCCTTAAAACCATTTTCTGGCTTATTGTAACCATGTTTTAGAAGGTGCAAACCATTGTTGCTCTAACCTTGGAATTGAGGTATATGTGGACCAGAGGGTTCATTAACGTTTTCACAACAACTATAGTGTTTCATATTCTTAATTTATTCTAATCATTACGATATTTCAAATGGTAAAACAAAAGATTTCTTAGTCAATTTCATCCATGGATCAGAAAGGAAAACGCAAGGGATGAGATCATTTTTCACAATAAAAGAAGTCAAATTGGTCAATCTCTGAATTACCTGAAATCTTCAATATACTCCAATTCTTCATAAATCCAAACCTCACAAGAAATTAATAAGGGCAAATTACACTTTATCCCCCTATGGTTTATTTAATTTTCACATAACCCCTTATAGCTTTGAAAGGTATATATAACTCCCTCATAGTTTGGATTGAAATGTCAAAGTGACGGATGATCATTCGTAACGGAACCAATGAAAATATCGAAATTACCCTTGTTTAAAAACTAAAATGGTTGAAGTGAAAATTAAGAATATATCGAAATTCTTATGGCTTAGTACTTTACCATATAACTCTCTTATAATTTTCAAAATATATACATAATCCCTTGTGATTAATAAATAATTTTCAAGTTTATATAGGGGCATTTTTGATATTTTAGTTGACTCTATTATGGATTGCAAATTCCGTCACTTTGATACTTTAATTTAATCCAAATTATGAAGGAGTTATGTATAACTTTTAAAACCATAGGGAGTTTATGTAGAAAGCACTAAATTACAGGGGGTAAAATGTAATTTGCCCTATTAATAATCACTCATTTCTAATATCTTTTTTTTTCGTACCTTTTAGGTTTATGAACCCTTTGGTGTATGGCGATTATCCCCCAGTGATGAGAGCTACAGTTGGCAAACGTCTCCCAAAATTTACAACGCAGCAATCTAAGCTGCTAAAGGATCATTTGATTTTCTTGGCTTGAATCATTATACTGCAGTTTATGTTTCAAATCCGACCACTCCTCCAAATAAAGTGAACTTAAGCTAAAATTCGGACTTGCATGGCAGTCTCTCCAGTGAGTCACTTCAAAACTCAATGTCTATAGAGGATTATTTTGTTACCTTTCAGGATCCTTTTCCTATTTAATTACCAGTGTCTTTAGTACAACATGGTCTATTCATCATCATTATCCTTTTTCTTTGGCAATAGCAGTCGCACGCAATGGAAAGTTTATTGGGGAGCAGGTGCATGGCTAAAGAGCATATGAATATTATCTTCCTTCCTTTCTATTCAAGAACAATTAGTTAATTTTGAAGCTATCCCAAATTATTTATTCACTATCTTACTCATTAGATAATGGAAATGCAGGCTGCTTTATCTTGGCTTCATATCTATCCGAAAGGGCTGTGGGATATTCTTGTCTACATAAAGAACAAGTACAAAATGTTGGATTCTTAATCTAACGCTGGACTTATATGTAAATAATTATGTATTGCAAACTGTCAAATAAGGTTAATTAGAGTGATCAAATATGATTTGGGTTTATTGTATCTAATAGGGTGCGGGTCTTTAATGTGTAGAGACTTAAGGGTATTTCCTATTTCTATGATACGTTGAAATAGGAATCCAAAAGGTAACAGAAATATTATCTATAAATACGGTTATTGTTTTCAGGTCGCACGTATTAATATTGTCGTATTTTCTAGTACCCACAAAAAATAGCTCTTCCTTGATATCCCATCATCAGGAAAGATACCAGAGAGAAATCTTCAAGGATTCAAGGATCAGTTTGTCAACATGAATCCAGGTACGTTTCTACAATTTTACGGTTGATTTATTTCTTAATAATCACCATATATATTTTAGATTTAATAGGTGATGGTTTTCACCAAAATTTAAATATAAGCAAACTACCCTAACAAGTGGTATCAGAACTAGATATGGTTGATTATTAGGAAATAATTTGGATTCAATAATTTATATATATAGAGATATGTATATATATATATATTTTATGTCTCACGAATTGGATTTTGGTTATATGGTTGTCGGCTCTTAAACAAGAAAACTCTTGGTAATGGCCAATTGTTCACTAATTGGATTCTTGTTTGTGTCATGATTGTTCACTTTTCGTACACAAAATATGGCTTCATGTTTTGGCTTTACGCTTCATGTGTTTTTTTTTTTTTTGGAAGTCACGGTTGTGGCTCTTTTGTTATGTGTTTATGAATTGTGATAGCAAGAATGGTGATTCAAGCTGTCTTATTTTATTCATTATTTGTTGATATCCTATGAATAATGAATGTTCTCATTTATTCAAGATCCAGTAAAAGGCCGAATTTTGTTAGACTATTAATGGGGCATTAACTCTTGATTAAGGGCACCATTCATGATTACTTAAGGACCTATGGATTATCTTGTTTACCGTGGATTCCATTTTAAAGAACTTGTTTATATAACTTTCGTGACTAGCTTTTTATGTGTAAGAGCCAATATGCATATATTTATGTTACGGAAATTAAGTTTGTGAGGACTCGTAATTTTTATTTATTTATTTTATCGATTTATTCACTTATTTATTGGTTTATTCTGAAATGGTTATTTTTATGATTAAATACTCAAGTATTAGTTAGTTATATTATCGTTATAAGAATTTTTTAGAAATTTCGCTTTATCGCGCACAAGTTGGAAGTTCGCGTTTTCGTGCGCGCGACTAATTGGAGGATTTTAGAAATTATTGTTAGACTACTAAGAGTAAATAATAATAGTGTTAAAAGAAGTGCATTAGAGGTTTAGTGCACAAGTGAAACAAACTCGAGAGGAAACGGGCACAAAACGCGCGCGTACGCGAACTATTAAAGAGTTGACTTTTGCACACTTGAACCTCCACCTAACAAGCTTCTCCAAGAAGCTTTACATCAGCCATTTCTCTCTCTTTTCTCTCCAAGCCAGCCGAAACCATCAAGGAAAAAGGAGAACAAGATTTCTTCTTCATCTCACTCAAATCATCCATCCATTTCACTTCAAACTTGCTACTCAAACTCAAAACCACTTGGAGCTTCACTTAGGCAAGGAGAAGAGCACCATTTCCACGGTTTCTTGGAGCTTTCTAGTGGCCAAAAATCTGATCTTCAACATCTAAGAAGGTATCAAAGCATCTAACCTTTGAAACTTGATTTTTGAGAGTTATATTGGACTTGGAAGCTTGTAGCTTCATGTGGGTAACTTTGTTTGGTTGAAAATCATGTGAGTGGGCTCTATGAAATCCCACATTGGACTTGATGGACTAATATGATGATTTTAGATGTTATTTATGTTGAATAAGTGCTAAACTAGTGGATATAGGTTGAAAAAGTGGAAAGAAAATCAAAAGAAACTTGAAAGAGAAAAGGGCCGAATCTGCCCTGTTTGTCCAGAGGCTTTGGTTCCAAATTTTTGTGGTTAAATTGCCTTGATTTTGATGTAGATATGTTGTATAGGTTGTGTGGAAAGTTAATCACTTGATTTGGTTGGGTAAAAGTTGCATTTTCGAATCATGTTTAAATCTGGAAAACGTGTACAGAGGTACTCTAGCAGCAAACTTTAAATGACCATAACTCTTTGCTCCGATATCGAAATCGAGTGCCATTTGTGGCATTTGAAACTAGATACTTTCCATTTCCTAAAGGTATAAATTCATCCCCTGATTCGACCTGAGTGAACCGTACCAAATCTTCAAAGTTATCTGTCCTGTTTCGTTGCTCTACTAGAGAGTCAATGAGGTGCTGGACATTGTTGCTTGAATTTGAGCTAGCTATGGACAGAATTTCAAAACTGTTTCTTCTGATGAATTGTAGCCCTATGAATGTAGTTTCCAACGCCACTAACCATGCTTAATTCCAAGTTGAATTGAGTGAGTTATGGCCTAATTACAGACCTGCACCAGAGAAAGAAAACCCTAGTTTTGGGCTAGTCAATGGCTTATTTCGAATTGGGACTTGTTATTTTGAAACTTTTGGTGTTAATCACCTACCAAATGTATGTTGAATGTTTCTTGGACCTTTGCTTCATAAATGAACCATGTTTGAGATGATTTCTTTGGCCGAAGGTTCGAAAAAAAAGGAAAAATGGAAGCCTAAGGCAGAATTGCCTTGGAAATTTTTGGAACTTTAGTGATCTTGTTAATTGGCTTCCCGTACGAATTTTTGAGTGAAATTTGGCAGAGGAATATCCCTTATATGGTAGTATAATCATACCAAATTTGGTTCCATTCCAAGTCTATTTCGATGCTCAACTAGAATCCAAAATTTGTGTTTCGAATCTGAAAAATTGCCCAATGGACTTCATTTTGAACCAACTTTGACCTGCTATATCTTGGCGCTCAAAACTCTGATTCTTGTTCCATTTATTTTTTTTTAAACTTTGATTGTAACTCTAATTGAGTTTCAAATTTGAGAGGCTAGTTCGCAATCTGTGAATTTTGCCGAATTTCCAAAGTTCGCCAAAAACCAACCCCGAATCTGTCTTTGGAGTTCAAATCAGCAACTTGAAACCAAAATTTGAGTGTCTTCCGTTTTGAATCATGGAAAAGTTCCTCGAAGGAACTTTTAGTATTTTGGAAGTAGTTTCCAAATGGTACCAAAATTTTCAATTTTGGACCTACGAAGAGTGAGATAAGATTTTTCTATAAATGTACCGCACCTGAAAATTTTCAAACTTGACGGGAATTGAGTTTTTGAGACTTTTCCCTATCCTTCAATACTACTTGACTATTTTGGATTTGTTTTCACGAAAGAAACCAGTTTTTTTTTGTGTTATTAAACACTACTTTCGAACCTTGAATTTTGAGCAGTTAAGGCTCATTTTCATGATATTTTCTTAGATTGTACAAGTGTGCAATCTTCCTTGATAAATAGAGAATTCTAAGTGATAGTGTGTAATAGATACCTATTGTTTGTTCAAGCATTCAAGAGGACCTCACAACGGACGCCTAAGCACTCGAATTGTGCTACATACACTCCTTTTGTGTAGGTGAGTGTCAAGTGCATGTTTAGTTGAAATTATGTGAATTTACAAGTTATGTATAGCATGACTATAACCATTGAGTCGAGTGTGTATTTTATCGCACTCGTTCTCATTTAAATGAATCATGATTGAATTGATTGAAATGTATTGAATGATTGAATGAAATGAAATAATATGCTATGACTGCATACGTCGTTGGAGTGAATCTTCTCGACTCATAATTGAACTGAACTGAACTGAACTGGGGACGCCCAAACTCATCGGCCGATCTTGGACTCGAACTGGCATGGGTTTGGTCGGGAACCTTGGTGAGTCATGAGACCAATTGAATAAGTATGATCTATTGGAGAGATCTTGCTTGACCTACTCGTGCAGTAACGTCTTTATAGCAGTTCGGGTCCAGTGGGGGGTTGTATGGTGGAAGGAACTGTGAAGAAAAGTAGAGATCTACGGATTTAATATAACAAAATACCGACTCGATTGATAGAGTGTCATTGTGGGAAGTTAATTGATCGAGTAATGGCAAAGCAAGTGGAACTTAACTCCTGAGAACTCTTATATCCTTGAATTGTTTCTATTTACTTTTCTTGTTCGAATTATTATTTACTTGAATATAATTGTTTACTCACTACATGGGATTGTTACTTGAACAATGTGCTTGCATAGGTGTTTTTTGGTCTCACGAGCAATTGCTCACCCCGTAAATTTGTTTTCCTTAACAGGAATGGAACTGAGATGAAACTTGGAGGAATTCATTGGGATGAACTTTTGTAATAGGGATTCGATTGTAATCGAATGGACACCTTTTGGGCAGTTGTATGTCTTTTGAAAAATTGATGTATTTTGTACTCGTGGTGTAATATTGGTTATTTGGTTATGGAAGCGATTTTTCTTTATTATACTTGTATTATTGGTTATTATCGTTAAGTTTGAATCGATTTGTCTTGAGTCCTGGCGAGGGTAGGCGTCCCGCGGATACCTTTTGGTTTGCCTTAGGGAGAAGTGGGAGTGTCACAGTTGGTATCAAAGTGTTAGGTTAGAGATCTATCTGAGAGATATAATAGAGACCTTACCCTTAAGATTTGAAATAAGATGACTTAGTCTTACCTTAAGTGCTATTTGAGCGAGCTAGTGACTAAGTTTTTAATCCGAAAATTGTGGTTGTTTTGCGGGGATGGAGAATGGGAACGGGAACCCTACTGCTAATGGGAATGGTCATGCTAATAGCCATGTAGAGCCTCCTAGATCTATTTACTACCGAACTTTTAGTGGAGGAGCTCATGTGCGCTACTCGCCCGCTACTAGGTACCCTCGATGTTCGTGTAGATTGACCTATGTCTACCCGAACTACCTAGTTCTAATTCTGGACGACGAGCATCGTTAGTTGGTGAACACCAACCGAGACCTACTCCAGAAGGTGGAGGAGTTGAGCCAGATGGTGAGTGCTCAGGGTGAGAGGATTGCTGAGCTTGAGGAGGTGATAGCTGGCGAGATGGCTACTGCTGAGGTCACTCGCGAGGAGCTTCAGAGGACTAGGGCTCGACTTACTAGGTTAGGTGAGACAGTTTGAGATCGGGTTTCTGGGACCTATCAGATACTAGTATGCTAGTCAATGAGGTGATGGACATTCTCCAGAGTCCAGCTCAGGAGGAGGATCCTGAGAAGGAGATTCCACCTGGTAGCCCTACTGTGGACTAGATCCGGAGTAGTAGACCCTTTTGACTAATATAGTTAGGATTAGGTGGGGTGATATTAGTGCTAAGGCCATTGTATTTTTGTATGACTGTGTGGCTTACTTTTGAGGCACTTGAGTTTACTTTAGTCGTATGTGACTAAAAATACTTTTGTGGCACCTATGTGTTATATTTTTGTAATTCCCTCATAACTTGCTAATTGTATGAATTTTGAAGTGTTAATGAATGTAAATTATTGTTATTTCCAATGTTTCTTGATTGGCTCTTGTTTTGAGTATTTTCTCACGTAATCACTTTTATTTTTAGACTAGACACCATTAGAATTATGGAAGGACGAAAGAGTGGTCGAGGTCGTGGGCGAGAGACTAAACAAGCCCAATCTCAAGGGGATGACCAGGGATCGGCAACTGGACCGACCTAGGGACAAGGACACTTAGAGGATAATCAAGTGGCTACTACCATTAATAGGATGACCTATATCCTTGAGCGGTTAGTTGAGAGATAAGGACCAGGACCACTTAACCAATCTGGGGGACAAGATAGAGGGGAAGATAGAGTTTTGGAGAGGTTTCTAAAGTTTAACCCGCCTAAGTTCGTGGGAGAGCCCAACCCTGAGGTAACGGTGAATTGGTTGGAGAGAATGACCAACATATTCGCCGCCTTAAACTATACTGAAAATAGGCAAGTGAATTTTGCTGCCTTTCAATTTGAGAAAATAGCACGTGTCTGGTGGGATTTGATAAAAGGGAAGTGGAAGAGAGGCCAAACCCCTTGGATTTGGGAGAATTTCACGAGAGAATTTAGTGAAAAGTTTCTTCCGCGTTTAATCCAAGAGAAGAGGAATGATGAATTCATCAAATTGAAACAAGAAACTCTTAGTGTAGCGGAGTATGAAGGGAAGTTTACTAAACTTTCTAAATATGCTCCTGAATTGGTGACTAATGAGCGGAAAAGGATAAGACGTTTTGTACAGGGGTTTAATGTAGAAGTCCAGGAGGGTTTGACTACAACCCAAATCTCTACATTTACTGAAACTCTAGAGAAAGCGCAAAGAATTGAGAGTGCAAGAATGCAAGTTAGAGACTTCCACAATAAGAAAAGAAACTTTTCCAGTCACACTTTTGGACAGGCTAGTAAGAGTGTACACCCTTCCAAGATGGGAAGAGGAATGGGAGGAGTGAAAACTACTGGAGGTTCAAGGAGAGTTTTATCCAGAGGAGGTCGTAGAAGGCCGGTTCAAGAGAGAGAAGTGCCTTCTAGTGGTTCGGCAGTGACACCTCAAGTTAATTGTAGTTATTGTGGTAAATCAAACCATTCGGAGAATAAGTATTGGAGGAAGTATGGGAAGTGTTTGTTTTGTGGTAGTGCCGGGCACTAACTTGCGACTTGTCCAAGTAAACTGAAGGTAAGAGGTAGCACTCAAAGGTTAGAGAAGTCAATCTCTAAGCAGACTAGTACTAGAAAGAGTCGACCTAAGGTACCTGTTAGGGTTTATGCACTGGATCATCAACAGATACCCAATGCAACTGAGGTGGTCGAAAGTACGATCCCTATTTTTCACCGTTTAACTAAGATTTTAATTGATCCGAGTGCAACGCATTCTTTTGTAAACCCTAATTTCATGGGTGGAATAGACTTGAATCCAATTAAATTACCTTCTGATTTGGATGTTAGGACACCTATTGGGAATCAAAGTTTAATCGCTAACTTGGTATATCAGCATTGTGAGATTTGGGTTGGAGAACGGAAATTACTGATCGATTTGATAGATTTAGCGATTAAGGAATACGATATGATCTTAGGAATGGACTGGTTAGCTCATTACAATGCCCAGTTGAACTGTAAGGCGAAAATAGTAGAATTGCGCATTCCGAGAGAGGCAACCCTGAAACTGGATGTAAGGGGTAGATTAGTTTCATCTGCACTTATTTCAGAGATCCGAATTAGGAAAATACTAAGTAAGGGAGTTCAGGGACATTTGGTTTTTCTTATTAATACTCCTAGTGATAAAGTGAGATTGGAATATATGCCTATAGTGAAGGAGTACCCAAACGTCTTTTTTGAAGAGTTAGAGTCTTTACCCCCGGAAAGGGAAATAACTTTTAAAATTGATGTGATTCCGGGAGTGTCACCTATCTCTAAGGCATCATATAGAATGGTTCCAACTGAATTGAAAGAATTGAAATTATAATTGTAAGACTTGTTAGAACGGGATTTTATAAAGGAAAGTGATTCACCATGGGGAGCCCCGATATTATTTGTTAAAAAGAAATATGGGAGTTTAAGGTTGTGCATAGATTACCGAGATTTGAATGATATCACTATTAAGAATAAGTACCCATTGCCCCACATCGATGAGTTGTTTGACCAATTGTAAGGAGCGGTAGTATTCTCAAAATTGGATTTGAAACAGGGTTACTACCAATTGAGAATTTTGAAAAAGGACATACCCAAAACTACTTTTAACTCGAAATATGGACACTTTGAATTTGCAGTAATGCCATTTGGATTGACCAACGCGCTTGCAGTTTTTATGAATTTAATGCACAGGGTCTTTAATCCTTATTTGGATCAATTTGTGGTGGTATTCATTGATGGTATACTAGTGTACTCTAAAACTGTGGAGGATCACGAGAAACACCTGAGACTTGTTTTACAAACTCTGAGAGAACATCAATTGTATGTTAAATTTAGCAAGTGTGAATTTTGATTGAAAAAAATAACATTCTTGGGACACATAATTTCTAAGGACGGGATTAAAGTGGATCCAGCCAAAATTGAAGTAGTCTCTAAATGGAAACAACTAGAAAATCCTACTGAAACTCGAAATTTTATAGGGTTAGCAGGGTATTATCGGAAATTCATCAAGGATTTTTCTAGAATTCCTGGACCTATGACTAAGGGCCCGTTTGGAACCTGAGTTTTTTGGAAGTTTGTCTAAAACTTTACTGTAGATCACTGTAGAAGTTGTAAAAAAACTTACTGTAGAAGTTTTTTAAAACTTTACTGTAGCAATTTTTGAAATTTTTTTTTATAACTTAAAAAAAATTCTATTAGAAATTTTTTTTTCCTGTAGCCAAAAATTGTGCTCCATATAAACACAATGGGGGAGTTTATTATGACTTTTTCAACTAGCTTGCATCTAAATAGGTAAACATGGAGATTTTCGTATATTTCACAGTAATATGGAATCTCAAAACCTATATGCAAATAATTTGTTAAAACAAAAAAATTTGGAAAAATTGTGAAAATTAGTGGCATTCATGCAAGTGGAAAAGAATCCGGTAAACAAATACATAACCAGAAGGCTTCAATTGCTACATGCCCAAATATTCATCCCAAATATTTAAAAAAAGTCATATTATACAACTGAAATTAGTTTGGACTACGTGGGAATCAAGTAGACAGCGTGAAAAAACTAGGACCTGGCAACCATATACTACTCATTTCGGTGAAGGTACATGTGATCAGCCATTGCATTTCGTAATTCCTTCCAATCACGGAGTGCTTCTGGAGTGATGTTGAATTGTGGCATTTGAACTCCCTCGGTACTTCCGCCATCTATATTAACTTCATCTGGTAAGTAGATGTCATATGGCTGCATCTCCCTAATGAAATTGTGTAGTACACAGCACGCTACAACAATGTTTCTCTGTGCCTCAATAGGATAGTTTTTCATAGGACCATCCAAAATTTTGAACCTCATTTTTCATACCCCAAACGTCCTCTCTATTATATTCCGAACCGAAGAATGGCGGCGATTAAATAATCCTTTCTGTGCAGTCTGTGATCTTCCTCCTGGACCACTCTTGAAAGGGGCCATGAATCCAGGCATGTGCTTGTACGCTGCATCAACTGCGTAATATTTTCCAGCCGGTGGTACTGGAAATGAAGCATCCGGATTGGAAATAGCATCCAATAAGACACGACTATCATGGGCACTACCTTCCCAACCAACTCTGACATATACGAACCTCATATCGTGGTCACATGCGGCTAAAACATTTTGTGAAATCGTGCCCTTTCTGTTACGAAAGGCATCCTGTTCCTCTCTTGGCACGCTTGCCGAGACATGTGTTCCATCAATAGCTCCAATGCAATCCTACATATTGAATCTATGGTAAATTAAACTTGCACTTCGAAACTTATTAGTTTTAAGATGCGGGCACGTACCTTAAACCAGGGATAAAATCGTCTATTATTCCGAATCCGAGGATGAGTAGTATCTGTGTTCCTATGTCGGAGTGCAATAGGTGCTAATCGGACTAAGGACTGGCACAGGCGGCGCACGTGTCGATGAATTGTCTCAGTGGAATGCTGAAATCGTTCACCTAGCACTCTTTGTGTCAAATCATGGCTCACGCCATACAAAGCAATTGCTACTCCTTCCTCTAGAGTCACTTTATCACAGGGGCCCTCAGTAATGTATCCACCTTCACGCATAATCCGGCATAATTGAACAAATGTGGGCACATTCATGCGCATGTTGTTAAGCATCCTAATGCACTTTCCCCCCAACAGGTCATCAACCCAACCCTGACCTGTGAATGGGCATGTATGGACTAACTGCCTTGTTCTTGGAATCTGATGTGTGTTGAAAGTGCCACGATAGTATTAACACAGCAGTTGCGGCTTGTCTTGCATCATTTGGGTCATCTAAATTCACTCCAAAATTTGGCGGCGGCCTAGCCATTTATGCTCTGTTTGGGCAAAACACCTATACCTTGAATAAAAGGAATACATAAGCACCAAATGAGTAAGAAGCTAGAAATATGTGATTTAGTGAAGCAACTCATATAGTAAAGTTGAACTCCTATTTATTATTCGCCAACTCGAAAAGTCAAATACTTGAAATGGAGAAACATTATAATAAGTCTTAAAATGATCCGCACTACGTAATGAAACAACCAAAGTGCAAATTTGTTTCCCAAAGGGGAAAACTAGCATCCATCAATCACAAATACAAATCTGGAGTCATTAAAACACGGAAACAAAGCCTTCCAATTGGTCCTTAACCACCCTAGGCACATGCAGGTCTCAATCATCTAGTTCGCCCCTCAGATCGTTAGTGCATATAAACGCTTCCTAGCCTCACTCTTCTGACTCAAAAACATCCTCCGATGGTCAACGGAATCAGCCAACTTAACAGCTGCTTTGACAGCTACTTTATCTGGCAAGCCTTCTATTGTGTTTAAGACTGCATCTGCCTTTGCCACCGAGTACTGGTCATCATCCTCGTAAATCGGATGAGGAGGAACTAGAGTAGCAGCAGGTGGGGGAGGTGGGGCATCTACGCTCTGGGAAGCGCTCCGATCGGAAGCAAACGTCGCATCCATCCAAGATATTGCATTATTGTATGAGGTGCGACTTAGACCAGGCGGGAGGTCGCCGTCTTTGGCGGATGAAGATTCCGGAGTCTTTCTTTTCCCTTTGCCTTTGCCTTTGGAATGCT
This sequence comes from Coffea humblotiana, assembly GCA_023065735.1. Classification (NCBI taxonomy): domain Eukaryota; kingdom Viridiplantae; phylum Streptophyta; class Magnoliopsida; order Gentianales; family Rubiaceae; genus Coffea; species Coffea humblotiana. The sequence continues at coordinate 6,900,778 of CM041208.1, read as the reverse complement.
TGCCATCCGATTTCCCAATTGACTGCATAGGAGGCGGCATATCATCAGTCAGGTCCACGTGCTCCGTACCCTGGCCACCCATATTGTCATATGCTTGACTTTGCCTCGCTCTTATCTCGTCATTGATGTCAATTGTGGTTGGTTTGAGTCCCTGGCATATCGGCCTTGGACATCCATTTTGTCAAACACCTCCGACAATAAGTAGAAGACACGGCAATCTTTGTTGTGGTAAGTTTCAAAAGATGGATTCTCCTACACATTTAATACCAAAATTAACATAAAGAATGTTAAAAAATAGTTTTTACACTTTATAAGCTTATGTAATGCAAAAGAAAAAATTAATTGGAGTACCTTAATCACAGCTTGCCATTTGCTTTCGTCCATGGTTACAGTTTGGAAGAGGGGATCCCATCCGGCTCCAGTCACCCTCAATCGCATGCGATTGTATTCTTGAGTTAGATGATGTAATGCATAATACTTCGCCTTGATTTGAGTTGGATCAAAGTGGCATCCTTTTTTGGCAAATTTATCAACAATTGTCGGGAACACCTCACTCTTTAAGTTGCCCTTGTTTATTCTATTAGCCCGTTTAAATTCAACCAAGTACTCTGCAAATTCAAGCTCTTGCTCCATTGGAAATTGGGCTCGACCTTGCCTTGATGAACCAACCTTACCAGCCATTGGTTTTTTACGCTTTATGTAGGACAAATAAGATTAGCGAAAATTGACTATTAAAGATGCAAAACAGAAATTGAATGGCAGATGCTTTGCCCCACTGCACATATAGCAATATTGAACTAATACAGTGAATCACGTGCAAATAATACCAATGAGGAAGGAGGGTAGCCATGAACATGGGACATACAAAATAGTTAATTCAATATATTAGTGATGGGATTGGAAAAAGAGACGAATTCAATAATACCTTGAAGTAATTGGTGATGCAAAGCTGTAAGTCGTTCTCTCCACACTCGGACCAGGCAGTGGTAACAGAACCAGGAAGTATGAGTTTTCCGACTATGAGCAAAAGTGAAAATTAGCCCTTACAGTTCTTAACAGTCCGACATGCAAGGAAAAAAAAATCTACCCCCAAAACAAACCTCTAGAAATGGATCTAGTGCGCGGCGGCATAAACCTGTTAACAAAAAAATGTATGCCTATATCTCAAATTTTGGAATTCAGCAAAATTACCTACCTCTATAATAGAACAGAAAAATAGGTGCAAGAAAGAAAATAAATTTGAACTAATTCAAAATATTAAAAAGCAGGAAATAGAATTTGAACTAATTCCGCTAACCCCCCTATTTCACCTAAATCAAATGAAGGCATGAAAAATATTACTACTACTCATGGATTAATTAAACCAAAGCCTCAATAAGTACACAATTTAAATGAAAATTTTTTTGTGTGCTCATCCGAATGACTCCCTCATAACCAGATAGCTATTTGCAGTCAAAAGAATACATGAATTTAGAATTTTAACACCTTCTTAAACCATTAAGGCAATCAGGAATGAAATGAGAACCTCTCATGCCACAAATTAGCATAAGAGCATTAAACTGCTCCAAACAGGTGTAAAAAAAGTTTCCAACACACCTCCGACAAGTTACATTGCCTTGCAAACACTCTACTCATTTCCCAACATTTTTCCCAACTTATACTTTGGCATTAAATTCAATAGCTATGATCCACATCGGCAGTTTTTCAATGAGGAAGGGCAATGTTCAAATTCTAACTTAAAATCTATAGAAATTATTTTTTTATGTGAATTTGAATGCCAATCATCATGACATCTATTACACAAGATAACAAATAGCACTAATTCAATTGGTTTTCCTCTTCCTACCAAGAACCGAAAGCTTTCCTCAATCATCTTGGCCCAAAGCAACACAGAGCAACACATGCACATTACACAGCAACACATAGCAATCCTTTTATGAAAAACCTTTAATCAACTCAGGACCCCAAATCAATTCTTACACAGCAATCTTAAAGAATTAATTAACACAGAGCCAAATTAATCAACACAGAGCTTTCAACTTTGACGAAATTGACACCGAGCCAAATTAATCAACACACAGCAATTAACTCAGCAGTCTTTCTCAAAAAACCCAGCAAATTTAATACCAAAACTGTAAAGAATCCAAGAGACAAGCATCGCCATATTACAGGGAGTAATCAACAAAAGCATCCAAAAAAATTGAACTGGAATGCTGCGGGCAACAAAAATTCAAGCGTGCCGACCTCAATTCAAAGCTACTGGGTGAAGGGAATGCACCTAAATGGAAGCACAGCAGCCTTCCCTAAACGGACTGGCACAGCCGTTTCTTGGAAGAGGAGGAGCGTGGGGGAGGGGATGAATCAGCAAGTTTATCTGGAGGGCCAAAGATGAATCGCTCCTTCCAAGCTTCGCCGAACCTTCGTCCAGCACAAATCAAGGTTGCCGACTGTGTTTGACCAAGCTGCAGTTGTTTCCCCGCAGCTTCTCTGACAGCTCCGACCAGCTTGCTACTTCGCCGTGAGTTGGTGGGTTGCCTTCGTCCAGCACAAATCAAGGTCACCGACTATGTTTGACCAAGCTGCAGTTGTTTCCCGCCGCTTCTTTTTTGCTCCGACCAGCTTGCTACTTCACCGTGAGTTGGTGGGTTGAGTCGGGAAATGCTGCAGTTGCTCCGAGCTTGCTCAGCTTGCTACTTCGCCGAGTTGCTGTCTGGAGTCGCCGAATTGCTGCAGTTGTTTCCCCTGATTTTCTTTTTGCTCCGAGCAGCTTGCTGCTTCACCGAAGTACTGTATAGGGCAAGCCTTCTGTCAGTGGAACCAAAAGGAAGAACAGCAACTACCGTGCGCTGGGAGAGCCGTGAGTTGTTGGAAGTTTTTTGGGATTTTTGGGTTCAAAAGAAAAGTGCCAAAACTACGTCGTTTTGGTAAAAGTTTAACAAGGGAAGCCTGAGTTTTTGGGAGTTTTTTGGGATTCCTGTAGCAAAGTTGTTAAAAAACTAGTAGCAAACAAACTTGCTCAAAAACTCAGGTTCCAAACACACCCTAAGTTAACCAAAAAAAAATGGGAAGTTTTTATGGAATTCTAAATGTGAGGAGAGTTTCCGAGAGCTAAAGAGACGTTTGACAAGAGCACCTGTATTAGCGCTACCAAATGGAAAAGATAGTTTTGTGGTATATACTGATACTTCAAAGGAAGATTTGGGGTGTGTATTAATGTAAAACGATAAAGTGATAGCGTATGCCTCTAGGAAGTTGAAACCACATGAAGGAAATTACCCGACTCATGATTTGGAATTAACGACTGCAGTGTTGGTTTTAAAGAAATGGAGACATTATCTTTATGGAGTAACATTTGAGATTTTTACTGATCACAAGAATCTTAAGTATTTATTTTCTCAAAAGGAGTTGAATTTGAGGCAACTTAGGTGGATGAAATTTTTGGAAGACTATGATTGCACGATAAAGTACCATCCAGGGAAGGCCAATGTAGTGGCCGATACTATGACTGAATATTCAGACACTGCATACGACGGTTGGAGTGAATCTTTTCGACTCATAACTGAACTGAACTGGAGACGTCCAAACTCATCGGCCGACCTTAGACTCGAGTCGGCATGGGTTTGGTCAGGAACTTTAGTGAACCATGAGACCAACTGAATAAGCATAATTTATTGGAGAGATCTTACTTGACCTACTCGTGCAGTTGCACCTTTATAGCAGTTCGGACTCAATGGGGGATTGTATGGTGGAAGGAACTGTGAAGAAAAGTGGAGATCTACGGACTTAATATAACAAAATACCGACCCGATTGACGAAGTGTCATCGCGAGAAGGTAATCGATCGAGCAATGGCAAAGCAAATGGAACTTAACTCTTGAGAGCTCTTATATCCTTGAATTGTTTTTGTTTATTTTTCTTGTACGAATTGTTATTTACTTGAATATAATTGTTTACTCGCTATATGAGATTGTTATTTGAACAACGTGCCTGCATGGGTGTTTCTTGGTCTCACGAGCAATTGCTCACCCCGTAGATTTGTTTTCCTTAACTGGAATGGAACTGACATGAAACTCGGAGGAATTCATTGGGATGAACTTTTGTAATAGGGATTCGATTGTAATCGAATGGATACCTTTTGAGCAGTTGTATGTCTTTTGAAAAATTGATATATTTTGTACTCGTGGTGTAATACTAGTTATTTGGTTATGGAATATACTTTTCTTTATTATACTTGTATTATTGGTTATTATCGTTAAACTTGAATCGATTTGTCTTGAATCCTGACGAGAGTTGGACAAGCGTCCCACGAATACCCTTTGGTTCGCCTTACAGAGAAGTGGGAGCGTCACAAAGTTTTCTTTAATTTGAATGAACCCTAATATAGTTAAATAAGACATTCAAATCTTATAAAGTCCATAAGATTAGCCCACTAAATATATAGTGTTATAAGGTATTTATGGGTTTCAAGAAAATTTTAGGATTGAATGATAAATTTGGGTCAAATTATGGATATGGATCTTTGGTCCAATAAATCTTGATCCAATTAACTGGTTTAACCAAATTTGATCATGCTTTGATCAAAGTTGACTAAAGTTGACTTTGATCACATTTTTGTGTAATTTTAAATTTAAATATTGGTATGATTATATATATTTTGGAATAAATTAATTGAAACAATATGCCACCAAAGTGACCTCTATTGTGAAAGTTAATTTATTTTAGAATATAACTAGTTGGGCACTATTAATTTTGTGATTATTGATCGGCCCAAAGGAATGTCAATATTTAATAAGATTACATGTGCACTTATGGTAATAAATACGTGATAATTATTCAGATTTTTACAAGTGAATTATAAATTAGCTCAAAAAAATTTTATTTTTTGACATATTATTATCAGTGTTTATTACTGTGCCAAAATATCACTTAAAAATTAATATTTTTGTTCAAAAATAAAATATTAATGAAACATCGATATCTTGAGATGGGGTTACCTTTATTTGAATTTATTATTATTTTGGTCCGTATGAGTTAGTTTTAATTATATTATGTTTCTGTTCAGTTGTGAGTGATCTTACAAATATTACTACCAATATCAATAATATTTCTATGTTGAATGGCACAAATTTCAAGTTGTGAAAAGAAAATTTCTTGATAGTACTTGGAATAATGGATCTCGATTTTACGTTAAGGGATGATTCTCCTCTCACCTCTTACAGATCAGAGTACTTCTGATGAAAAGAGGGATAAGGAAAGGTGGGAGAGATGAAATCGCTTGTGTCTGATGATCATTAAAAAGACTATTCCAGAAGCATTCAGAGAAACAATATCAGAAACGATAGTAACCACTCAAAAGTTCCTTTAGGACATTGAAAAAAGGTTTGTCAAGAACGAAAAGACTAAAATTAGTACGCTCTTGACACTCCTAGTTTCAATGAAATATAGTAGTAAAGATAATATCAAAGAGTATATCATGGAGATATCTTATCTTGTTTCAAAATTAAATACACTTAAATTAGTACTATCTGAAGAGTTACTAGTGCATTTGATTTTAATATCTCTTCCTGCATAGTTTAGGCAGTTTAAGGTGAGTTACAACTATCAAAAAAAAAACTTGGTTTCTAAATGAGCTCATATCACACTGCGTAGAAGAAGAGAAAAGGTTGAAACAAGATCAGACAGAGATTGCTCATCTGGTCTCAACCACTAATAATAAAAGTAAGGAATTTAAGAGAAAAAAAGATAAAGAAACTACAGGTACAGCACCACAAAAGAAATAACAAAAATCAGTTGATCAAGGAAAGAATAGTTGTTTCTTCTGTGGAACTGAAGGACATAAAAAGAAGCATTGCATCAATTATCACGCTTAACGTGCTAAGAAAGATATATTATTAATTTGATTTGTTTTGAAGTTAATTTAACTTCGATATCTAGACACACATGGTGGTTAGATTTTGGTGCAACAACTCATATCAGTGTGTCTATGCAGGGTTGCCTGAATTGCCGAAAGTCTAATGATAATGAAAGATATATCTACGTGGACGATAGCAAAACAGTTCAAATTGAGACAATAGCAGTTTTTACATTATTATTAAAGACCGAATTTTATTTGAATCTTAATGAAACATTTGTTGTACCTCTTTTCAACGGAATTTAATTTCTATTTGTGTTTTGGATAAATTTGGTTATTTTTATTCATTTGAAAATCAAAAGTTTAAATTATTTCATGATTCAAAATTGGTTAGTTCTGATTCTTTAATGCACTATGATAATCTATATTTGATTGATTCAATTATCTCATTTAATGAATCTCTGCATTTGAGTACTAGAAAAGTAAAAAGAAAATTAACCAATGAGAATTCAACTGCATTATGGCACAAGAGATTGGGACATATCTTCAAACGTAGAATAGAAAGACTTGTGTCAAATGAAATTCTGACTCTTTGAATTTTACAAATTTTGATGATTGTGTTAACTGTATAAAGGGAAAACAAACCAATAAAAGGAGATTTGTGGCCAATATGTCCTTAAACGTCTTAGAACTTATACATACAGATATTTGTGGGTCATTTCCTATATCTGTTTGGAATGGTTAATAATATTTTATAACGTTAATAGACGAGTTTTCAAGATATAGTTACATATATCTCATTTCTAAAAAATCACAATCACTAGAGGTGTTCAAAAATTTTAAATCTAAAATTGAGAACCAACTCTATAAAAGGATTAAAAATATCAAATCTGACCGTGTTCACAATCACGATGATGAGTACTATGGTAGATATGACGATTCAGGTGAACAACATCTAGAACCATTTGTTAAATATTTAGAGGAATGCGATATCATCCCACAGTATACTATACCAAGTTCACCCACTATGAATAGTATAGTTGAAATATGTAATAGAACGCTTAAAGATATGATAAGAAATATAATATACCATTCTACCTTACTAGAATCACTTTAGGGAGAAATACTTAAGATTGTAGAATATATACTTGATAGAGTTTCAACTAAAACAACTATCAAAATCTCTTATGAGTTTTGGATAGGAAAAAAGTCTAATTTAAAACATTTACATATTTGGGAATGTTTAATTGAGGTAAGACCTTATACGCCAAATGAAAAGAAACTGGAGTCAAGAACGGTTAGTTGTTATTTTATTAGATATTCTGAAAGATTTAGAGATTACAAGTTTGTGATCCCATGATTAAAATCGATTTTCAAGATAGAAAATGTCCAGTTCTTTGAGGATGTCTAGTTTGCGGGAGAAAATACAGTAAGGAATTTTGTCTCTTGACATATTTTAAGAAAACTATGTCAATATTCTTACAGGTGTTATTGAACTTGTTCAGGATTTCATTCCTGATCTTGATCATGATATAACGAATCAAAACAATGTCAAAAATAAACTGTTATACAAGAACAAACTCTTCTTTTCTAAGAACCAGTGCCATTAAAAAGATTCACTAGAGAAAGGAGAAGTGCAATACCAAATGATTACATTGCCTTTCTCCAAAAATATGAGGATGACACTGGATTGATAGAAAATGATCCAATCAACTTCCGTCAAACCATGAAAAGTTCAAATTCTCAAAAGTGGATCGATACCATAAATGAGGAGATTAATCCATGAAAGACAATAATATTTGGGATATTGTCACATTGCCAAAATGTGCTAAATCTATTAGTTGTAAATAGATATTTAAAATCAAGAGAGATTTGAAAGACAATGTGAAAAGATACAAAAGTCGTCTTGTCGCTAAGGGATTTACATAAAAAGAAGGTATTGACTATAAAAAAACTTTCTCTCTGATCTTTTAGAATTATCATAATATTAGTAGCACATTTCAATCTTTAATTACACCAGATGGATGTAAAGACAGCGTTTTTTAATGGTGACATTGATGAAACGACTTATATGGTACAATCAGAAAACTTTGTATCAGGAGATCCAAAAAATATGATTTATAAAATTAAAAAATTCATCTATGGGTTCAAACAAGTGTCTCAACAATGGTATTTCAAATTTCATCAAATGATCATCTCATTTAGTTTTGAGATGAATTTAGTAGATGATTGTATATACCATAAGTTTTGTGGGAATAAGTATATTTTTTTGGTATTATATGTTGATAACATTTTGCTGACCAACAATGATATGGGTCTATTGCATGAAACCAAGAGATTTCTAACTAAAAATTTGAGATGAAAGATCTTGGTAATGCATCTTTTGTATTAAGCATACAGATACACCGGAATCACTCTCGAAGTATTTTAGAACTATCACAAAGGGTTATATTGAAAAGGTTCTTAAAAGATAGGGCATGCAAAATTATAAATCAGGTGATATCCTTGTAACTAAAGATGATAAGTTAGTTTTGAACATAGTCCTAAGAATGCTTTTGAGGAAAAAGAGGTGCAAAAGATTCCTTATGCGTCAGCAGTAGGAAATTTTGATGTATGCTCAAATTTGTACGCGTCCGGATATTGTGTATATTATTAGGATGTTGGATAGATATTTAAATAATCCTAAAGTAGATCATTGGAAAGCAACCAAATAGGTTTTACGGTATTTACAAAAAACAAAAGACTATATGCTCACGTATCGAAAACCAGATAAGTTTGAAATCATTGGATATACTGATTCCGATTATACTGGATGCCAAAATATTATGAAGTCAACATCAGATTATATCTACTTGTTAACTGGAGGTGTCATATCCTAGAAAAGTGCTAAACAGTGTCTTATTGCATCTTCTACTATGGTCGTAGAATTTATAGTTTGTTATGAGACGTCCAATCATGAAATTTGGTTGTAAAATTTTGTCACAAAATTACGTATAGTGGATAGTATTAAAAAATCACTCAAATTATTTTTTGACAATAAGTCAGCAGTCCTATATTCCAATAATAACAGGAATTCGACAAAATCTAAACATATAAATATCAAATTCATGGCTGTTAAAGAAAGGGTACAGAGTGGACACTTATTGATAGAGCATATTAGAATAAACTCCATGATTGCGAATCCGCTAACTAAGAAATTGTAACCTAAAATATTTCATGAGCATACTGCTCATATGGGTGTCATGATATTAAATGATGTACAATTTTAGTGAAAATTTATTATTCTAAATGCTCTTACGATAATTTTTGTTATTAATGTTTTGAGAATATTTTATGCATAAATAAAGTTTGGATTTATTTACATTGTGATTTTGATATGATTTGATTTCATGAAAATTTAAAGTGGACCAATTGAAAATAGACATGTTATGATTATATTATATGAAATTTTCATACTACATATCCACATCATGATTCATGTCATTCAATTATATCAATATATGTGACTGTTGATGGGTCGAGTTACGAAATTATAACAAAGGTCGTTTTGATCCTATGTTGATTTAATTGATGGATCGAATTGGCTACAGATACATTTTGGTAATGACAGTAAAGTTGATCTCATACGGTTAATTGCAAAATATAATTATAAGGTTACACATATAGTCCAAATGAGAGACTGTTGGATTCTTAATCCAACATTGGACTTATATGTGAATAATTATGTATTGCAAATTGTCAAATAAGATTAAATTCAATTAAAATAATCAAATATGGTTTGGAAGGGTTAATGTATCTAATAGGGTGTGACCTTTTACTGTGTAGAAATTTAAGGGTATTTTTTATTTTTATGATGGGTTGAAATAGGAATTTAAAAGGTAACAGGAATGTTATTTATAAATAGAATTATGGTCCCCAACTCACACGTATTATTATTGTCGTATTTTGTAGTATCACAAAATAACTCTTCCCTGATATTCCAGTGTCAGGAAAGATACCAAAGAGAAGTAAAAGGACTCTCTCGAGAATTAGCAAATACGTATTGACCTGGAAGGGCACCCCAAAATCTTCAAGGATTCAAGTGCCAGTTTGTCAACATGAATCCAGATACGCTTCCGTAATTTTACGGTTGATTTATTTCTTAATAATCACCATATAGATTTTGGGTTTAATAGGTGATAGTTTTCAACAAAGGTTAAATATAAACAAACCACCCTAACACAAAAACCCCATTATCTACATTACTGAAAATGGTATGGTCTTTTTCTCTTCTTTCTTTGTTTTTTTTTATTGGTGTTCTTTCTTTATCAAGCTTAACAATAGTGTTTCCAAAGTTAAAAACTGCAGGTGTTTATTTTGAGTATTAAAAAATGATTACAAGCATACTTTTAACAAATTTTAATAGTTGAACTCATTTTCGGATTTTAAGAAATGCTTCGTAAAATCCTTTTTTTGTATTCTGCTCTAGTGAAACCTACTAAAGAAAGCTGTTAATTTTGTAATCTCAGATGAAAAATCTATTTATTTCTATAAAAAAAATACCAGATGCTGATGGTGTATCAATATGCACTTACAATATTTTCTCAGGGATTGATGAAGTGAACAATTCAACATTAACCCCTAAGCAAGCTCTTCAGGATAGCTTTAGAATCAGCTAATACTATCGCCATCTTCACTTCAACCGGAAAGCAATTCTATAAGTATCTAAAAGAGATTTGCTACATATTTTGAATATATTCTATATGAGTTTTGTCTATTAGAAGCCTATTGCATACTATCAAGAGCGTTTTCAAAATATAGCATATTGGAGAATTGTAGTTAGACCAAGAAAGTATTTCAATGCACTGGAGATTAATATAGCTAGTAAATGTGAATATCTTCTTTTATATGGTAAATTAGATATATATTTTACTTACTATTTTCTTTTTTGGGTTCTTTTGCACAATAATGGCGTTCGAGTCAAGGGATACTATGGTTGGGCAATTATTGACAATTTCAAATAGGCCTCTGGATGTACAGTCCGTTTTAATATCAATTACGTGAATTACAAGACTTTAGAAAGATTTCACAAACTCTCATCTTTTTGGTTAGAGAGATTCCTTCGAAAGTAAAATGTCAAAAAAATTGTAATGTGTTAGAGGGAAACATCTTGAGAGAGTCCACCAAAAAATCCAATATGTAAGTTAAGAACCCAACTCTGATCCAAAACCTTAAAGCATTAGATCTTGGGTCCTTACTTACATATTAACCGCTCTTTCTCTATCTCTCAAACCAATGTGACCCTTTTTCGAGCTCACTTTAATGCTCAACGCACGTAAGATAACTTCTTCTCCCAATCATGGACCTACTTTTCTTCGACATCCAAACTAAATTCTGGGCCCCCTGCCAATCTTTGACTCCTTGGTCTAACACCAAACGGACCCCCTGTCAAATCCATGACACATCTGGTCCAACACTAACCAAATTCCTTGGTACTTCGATCCACCATTAAGAAGATAATTTTCATCGGTCTAACTCCAAGAAGAATCCACTTGCTCATTAGTACTCCAGTCTTGCAACCTGAAACTCTGATACCACTTTGTTAGGAGAGAAACACCTCAAGAGAGTGCGACGTCCCCACCTCTCCTTAGGGCGAATCCTAGGATATCAGTGGGACGCCTACCTAACTCTCGTCAGGACTCACACACTCGTTCAAACTTAATATAGAGCCACAGAACCACCATCGACTTAAATAAAAGTACTTCGAATATACAAACCATAACTTCTAGGGTTAACAATTATAATTACAATCCACCAACCAAGAGTGATAAAATTTACACTTTAAGAGTCACCAAATTCATACAAAAATATACTAGCTTCCAGCAAAGCTAGTCCAGATCCTCCAATCCACCTCCAAAACCTGTTAAGAAAAACAAACTTAAAGGGATGAGTGAAAGCTCAGTGAGGCCAAAAAAACTTAAACAAGTAAGCAAGTAGTACCAATCAATCAAATAACATACTTTAAAACAACTTTGAACATGAAGTTTCATTTTCGTGCACAAATAGGAAATAACACACATGAAAGGATACGGGAGCTCTCATGAGCTAATTTCACGTCTCGACCAATTCCAGCCATTTGGGGTTGACTCTCTGTCAACTCAAGTAGTAATAGGACTGTAACTCTCCACTTACTACCTCCAACCAACAACTAACCAAACATTCATGTAGAGGCGATACTATTCGAGTATGCCTAACGAGATCTCAAAAGATCAAACTATATCATTTCCCAAGTTTCACCAAGCATCTCAACTAAGCCCTTGTAGGCTCGAGTTACAAGGTTAGTCAATGGGTTAGCGCGTCCTCACAAGCATGATTGGTCGATGAGACAACGCTCCAATCGACGTAAAATCATTTATAGTATTGAGTCGGGATGAACGGTACATCTCACCCGAATAGGGCGTTATACATCTAGCCGCTCAGTGCTCACGACTTAAAACATTTCGAGTACAAGTGCAAGTCATATACATTCATTCAACAAATATCATTCAATCACAAAAGAGAGAGAACGAGGGTGATAAAACACCCTCGTCTCGACAAGGTCACGAATCATATAGCACTTGTACAAATAATATTCAATCATATTAGCATTGAACATGCACTTGACACTCACTACAAGTCAAGGGCAAAACAAAAGCAAAGCGAGAAGTCAGACGAGCTCTTCGGCGTCCTCGTGACCACCTGAGACATGCACAATCACAATTACCTAAATGTTCGACCAAGGTTAATAAGAAAAATATTTTCTTGCTACCCACTCTCAAGGTCACAAGTTCGAGTCAAGTTAAAGAAGCTTTTCTCGCTAAATCATAGAAGTAATGCTCAAAGAGATCTCAAAGGTCATTTGATTCAAGTCTTGGTAAATAATTTCAATTCCAAAAAAAAGTACCACTTTCACTTTCGGCATGAAAATCGAGGAAAAAGGGTAGATGGTTTCCATCTCTCAAACTTCAAATCTCATGTTCAAACTTTGGAATATAAAGAGCATTTACGTTTTCCAAACTAATGGAATCAAAACTCATTCGAAACTCCACTCATTTTCAAAGTAAATGTCAAGGTTAAAGGTTCCAAGATTCGAGTACAAAACTAGTAAAATTTTTCAAGGATTATTCTAGTTAAAACGATCCCTTTTTAGAATTCAAACTCATGAAAATCGAGAGTATAAGGCTAGGATTTGAAGTCCATTTCTCAAGTATGAAAATGGGTGCCATTAACTAAGAAAGTTAAACAACCAAGAAACGCATCAAGAGGGGTTTAATTCTTTGAAAACCAAGATTCAAAATGAAAGTTTAAAGTTCCAAAGGAACGTTGTGTCCAACCATGAAATTATACTTAAAACGGACTAACAATCTCAAAGGAAGGTTGGAAGTGCTTAAAAGGAGTATTTGTTTGAAACCAGAAAATTTCCAGCTTAGTGTGACACTATTTAGAAAAATCGTATCTTGAGTTCCGTAAGTCCAAAAATTAGAAAATTTATACCGTTAGAAACTAGATTCAATGTACTAAAACTCTCTAGAATGCATTTTTCTCAGACTCCAATCTGAAATCATTCAAATTTTAGCTCAAAGTTACTGTTCCAGACAGGACAAAGCAAAACAGGCTTGCAATTTCAGCAATGTTTGGAAATTCGGAAAAATTCATAGAAATGGAATCAGCCCTTGAAATTTATACCACTGATAGAAATCCAAATCTAGTTTCAAATGCAACAAAGGAAACTCAATTCGGACCTTTCTACACCAAGATATAATAGTTTTAAGAAAACTGATTTTTGGAACCTGTTTACGAAATTTTCAGTTCTGAAGTACTTGACAGAGTTTCAAAGTCTGATCATAACTAAAGCTACACATCTCAAAATTTAGCGTGGTTTGTGGCGTTGAAAACTAGATTCAAAATTCTACAAATCACTAGAAGAAACTATCTTAAAATTTGTTTTACAAGATAGGCAAAATTGAGCTACAAACTGCAGTTAGGACTGTTTCTCGGATGAAAGCAGTAAGGAAATTCAGTTATTTTTGCCGGTTCACTACGGCTTATAGAAAACGAATTAGGACGTACATTTTATACCGATGGAAAGCCCTTGGAATATAGTTTCGAATGCCAAAAACTACACTCAATTTCAACTCTCAGAAAAAAAGTTATGACCCAAAATGTGAATACTGGTCGGGTCTCCTGGTCAGAGAATTTCCAGATTTCTTCCTCACTTTAACCCTACTTTAACTCAACCAATTGTAAAGTTTTTTGGGAGATATTTAACACACATAAACACCATCATATAACAAACATTATAGCACCAAAACAACAACAAAATTCGAAATTAACATGAGGGATTCACCAAGCCAAAATTCGGACAGCAAGCATCCTTCATCTTCTAGTTTCCAACTTTCCAACTAAAATTAAGCCATATCTTCTCAAAATAAACATCTAACAAGCAAGTAAACAAACAAAATCCTCAAGGCCGCTACCTATAAAGTCACTTCAAGTTCTCTACCTAATGTTAAGGTTCTTGTGAACCCATCAACAACCCAACAACTAACTAGATAGCCAACTCACTAATGAGATTTGAGAGGAAAAGATGAGGGTTTTTGGATGATTACCTTGCTTCCAAGAATGAAGACCAAGCACTAGTATATAAGCTCTTAAACCCCCAAAGTTCCTCCCTTCTTCAAGTCACCCTTCAAGCTTATGTGATGAACCAAGAAAAGAAGCAAGTTTGGAGTGTCTTCTTGGAGCAACAATGGAAGAAAGCTAGCTGAAATTTTTGTGGGGAAATGGTGGAGGGGGAGTCGGCCAAGGAGAGGAGAAGAAGAGAAAGGTTGTGGGTGGTAGTTGGTGATTTGATTGAGTGTAAGGAAGAATTATATAAAGGTGTCTTGATACCCCAAAAGTCAACAATTGAATAGTGAGCAATTAGTGCTCCTAATTGAGTTTAATTTAACTCACTCACCTCTAATCCTTCCATTAACTTTTCTTAGTCCACTATTGATTTGTCTTAATTCTCCAAGATTATTGCACTCTCGAACCAAATTTACCTCGAAAAACGTGTAGCCACTATTTCTTACCTAACGAGCCGGAGAAAAATTAATTTTACTAGCGAAATGCTTTAAAACATAAAATGAGACATTGTTCCATGCAAATGAAATTAAAATGAGTGAAATAAATTAATCGGAGTAAATGAGTAAATAATTAATTAAATAAGCCAGTAAAATAAAATAAAAGTAAATAAAAATAAAAATTCGGGTCCTCATAGAGAGCCCACCAAAGAACCC
Organism: Coffea humblotiana; assembly: GCA_023065735.1. Taxonomy (NCBI): domain Eukaryota; kingdom Viridiplantae; phylum Streptophyta; class Magnoliopsida; order Gentianales; family Rubiaceae; genus Coffea; species Coffea humblotiana. The sequence goes on along the minus strand of CM041208.1, from coordinate 6,885,629 downwards.
AATATGTAAGTCAGGAACCCAATTCTGACCCAAAAGTTTAAAACATTAGGTCTCGAGCCATTACTTACATATTAACCGCTCTTTTTCTATTTCTCAAACCAATGTAGGACATAATCCTTTACTCATGAACTTAATATAATGTAAACCTGCCATAAGAGTGCAGAGTGAAGAGTGATTCCTTCATATACACATTGAAATTAAAGCCAATAAGAATGTGAAGAGTGTTTCTATCCTTCTATCTTGAGTGACCCTCATCTATTGCTTTGAATTATGGGATTTTATTTATTTTTGTCCAATTTCAAAAGCATTATGCTTTATGTATTGTCTCTAAATTTGTTTTGTGATTTGACTGTGGTTATGCCTACGCCAATGGTGAATAACATCAAAGCTTTCCTTGTTCTTTCTAAAGAAATATTTATTACTGGGGCAGGAAAAATTGCCGCCACATATCAAAATCTACAAAGTAATATTTTATAGTAGAGAATTTGCACCCATGAAAATGTACAAACATTACACGTTGTGAATTGAACAACAAATTCTCGAAGACACAAAGAATTTTGCTTTAATTATAACCATGAAATCTCCATAGAATTTTAAGTTTCAAAGCTTACTATCTAGTGACAATAAAAAGTCTACATGTGGAAGCTCAAGAAACTTTGTCTAAAAATAAGGTTTTATGTAACTGCTCTTTGCATCGTTACTAAGGTCAATTGCTCATACTAATATAATAATGGTTAACCTTTTATACACAGACAGTAAATATACATATTGATTGGATAAATGGTAACTAATTTAAATTTGAATTTAAAAATTCAACACTACTAGAAAAATGACCTTTATTTACACACTTATTATGAGACTTCTTGAAAAACATCACAATACAAGCTTAATGTAACATGCAGCAGAGAATGTCATGAAAATACAAAGGAGACAACGAAAACAAGGTCATATCCCTTTCATTTGTTCGAATAGAAGGGAAAAGAATAAAATCCTTTTTTAATGAATTTTATTTTGTTAACTCATTAAAATTAAACATACAAGGATTTTGAGAGGGCCAAACTTGACCTCAAGAGCTCTCAAAAAGTACCTTAAAAAATCTTCTTCATGATCTATTCTTCAATCCTACTTGAAAGAGCCTAGAACGCTTTTTTTTTCCTGCCACCTGGTGACTTATTTTTCACTTTTGCTTTGCTTCTAATATTATAATGTGATTTCTCAGTAGCTTGAGCTATTGAAGAAGGAAAAATACACATTTGATCAAGTGTAAAGTTGTGTTGTCTTACATTATTCATCATTTCCATACTAGATGCAGCGAAATGACGATTCAAAGACTTGCCAAAAGAAATCAATTGATCTTTAGATGCTAGAGGAAATAGAAGATCAGACGAATGTGTCCAAACATGTTTTCTTGGCTTCACCCCATCTTCCAATAGATCATCCTCTTCTGATATAGCAATATTGCTCATCAATGGTGTCTAGTTGTGAATAGCTTGCGAACTTTGCTAATAATCTTCACTTTGCATAGCTAGATCAAGCGCACTTTGTCCATGTGCATTATCACCCTCGACTTCAATCCAAATCTTTTCTATAAATTGTTGTTTAAATCCTAGTTCATTGTTGTTTAAATCCTGGTTCTTTCGACATTAACTGGCCCTCCTCACCGGACAGATTTTGTAATGCAACAAATGTATTAGAAACAATAGCAACATCCTCACCATTAGATTCTGGATCCATGAAATTGCCTTCAACCAACGGTATGTTGAATGTCCAGTGCTGAAACTTTCTTATCTTGATTCAGCTCCTGAGAGGATTACAGTGCCTCACGAAAAAGAGTATTATACATGTCTATTTCATGAATCTCCTTGGCATTAGAACACCTAGCAACATGCAACACAATGTTTCCTGACAAAAAACAGTTGTAAGCTTGAAGAAGGAAGAGATGACTGTGAGAACCCGAGAAAATTATGTGTATACCCCTAAATTATTTATTTTATTTACTTTGATATTAGAAAATTATATATAATGAATAAACGGTTACCTTAAAGGCCTAATTGAATCTCTATAAATTGAGAATTTACAAAATAAATTCAATAAGTACATGTCTAGAAGTGTAGAAAAATTTTACGAATTAAATAAATATATGATGTGTATATCGTAAATTGTGTTAATTGCAAATACTACTAAGACACATAACATACACTAAAAGTGTAACAAGTACATGTCTAATAAGTTTTTCTTAAAGCTAAATGTGTCAAAATCAATGTAAGAAATTTTTCCACGAAAATACAATGAAGTTAGGAGTTCATGCATGAGAAAGTGAGCATGAAATGGAGAGAATTGAGCACGAAAGAAATCTGATGCATACTGCTATGCATCAGATTTTGCGGCTAAGCGCAGACATGAGATTTAATTCAGTTTTTCTCTTGAATTTTGGTCATAAACTTCCATGTTTTGCTTAGAATAATTTGTAGTTGAATCAATACCCTCTGCACGTTTAGTTGGAATATAAAACTGAAGAGAAACTAAGAGGAAATATCAGCTGCTAAGCTACTACCCTGTTGGAATCTGTTGGCTTCGACCGAGAAGAAAAGATAGGAAATTCTAGATGTCCCCTGCAAACCCTTAGCTTTTAAACTGACTTGCAGAGTTGAAACCTGTCCTAATGTCTTTAAACTTTAACCAGAAAAATAGGAATGAGTAGGAACTAAACTGAGTGATGAAGGGGGGAACAAGTTCACTGATTGCAGGTTGTTGGCCGAGGGAAGGAAGCTAAAGGTGCTTCTGAACCGGCCATTTTTGACCTTGAAATTGCAAGAACTGGGTATCGATGCCTTCATAAGAAATGTAGGTCTATGTCTTAGCTTCGAAACGCTATAAAATTTGCCTCAATCCGATAAGCGTAGATTTAGTTATGATCAAAACACCAGAGGATGGCAAAGCTGCCATCTTCCTTGTTCCTCATTTGCTTTCTTTTATTTCCCGAATGAATTTTGCTATAATGCTAGCTGTGAGGAAACCTATTTTTGAACAGCATTTCATCTAATTTCCAACTTTGTAAGCTTTCATAGATGATAGCTAAGGCTACTTTGTAGCTTAATGAATATGAGTTGCCTATCTAGTAAGAGCATGGGATTGAAAGGAAGGAATGAAAGGTCTATTTATTCTAACCTTAAAATTTTGAGTGGAAAATAGTTTAATACTAGTCCAAACATTTTACAAAGCTATAAACCTGAAAATATATATCTTTCTTGATTTGAACGAAAAGTTAATAAGTTCAAGAGAAAATGTGGGATAGGTTGTTAGATTTGTTATATCTTGTTTTATAAGCCAAACTTGACTTTAGTGGTTTAAATTATAAAGTAACAAATGATAAGTGATAATATATAAATTGTACATTATTTTAGAACTTAGAGAACTAGTGTAAAGAAATAACATTTAAGTTACGAACGACTTAAAGTTAATTAGTTAAAACGGGGACCAATGGAGTGTTCCTAAACTTTAATCTCGGAATCTTAAATGAAAAATAGTCTACTCTTAATTTAGACATTTTATAAATTATAAACTTGAAAAAAATCAGTATATTCCTTGGTTTAAAATGATAAAGTCAATAAGTCGAAATGACATATAGAATAAATATTGACTATATTATATTTTATATTTTAAAGTCAAACTTGATTTTAATAACGTCAATAATAGGACAATAAAGTAACTTAAAGGTAGTTATTTCTAAAATTCACCTTATTAAAGGTTAATGTTAAGTTCAGTTGATTTAAAAAGCTGTAATTAATGAATATTGAATTGAGAAAGATATATTCCTGATGTAAATATTAGACAAGGATACAAACCTGGGAAAAATGTATAATTCTTAGTTCAAAATAATAAAGTTAATAAATTTTGAAATATAATGTAAAATAAATATTAAATACTATATTTTGTATTTTAAAGTCAAACTTCACTTTAATCGATCAAATAATAGGATAATAAATAATAAGTGAACATCTACAAATTATATATTCACTTTGGGATTATGAACTTGTCTCAGGAAGTAGCTGTGAGCCAGAAAACGAACCCGTGGCTCGAGAATAATTTATTTGGGTATTTGGTGAGTGTTTTTTCGAATTTATATGTTTAACCGTTTATGTGTATCTAAGTGCAATTATGTGACAAATGTGCTTATTATGAATTATTATTAAGTGATTTATTGCAAAGTGTATCACAATTGTCCCTCGCCTTCTAAGTCGATGGTGTACTTCATCACACTCGACTTAGTTGAGGTTCAAGGTCGATAATTGATTGAATGTTACTGTAAGTGTGCATGAATGTAAGCCGTATGTGTGTCTCACCGCATCGACTGAACTAGGCCCCAAAATCCTCTGTTCAACGGACTATTCGAGCCAGCAAAGGGTTTGGTCGGGTAGGACGGTAGCTTTGGATAAATGTTTAGGTATACTCGAGTATTACCATGAGATTGGGAGATTATTGAACTGATTATTAAATGAAGGGGACTGTTATTGTTTTGGAGGACATAAGGAGGTGAATTGGCGGAATGTACAATGATATTAAAATGAATGTACAATGACAGTGAAATGAGTGTCTCTTGACACTGAAATGAATGCTCAATGACATTGAAGTGGCTCTAATGGGAGCACCGTATCCTTTTAAAAGTGATTGTTTAGTGAAGTATTTTCCCCAATTACTTAATGAAAGTGATTGTACAGTGAAATGTGCACTACTTGCTTAATTGTACTGATTTAAGTGTTTATTAAATGTTATTTGCTCGGCAAACCTCGCTGAGCATTAGCTCAGCCCTTTTAGCTTTATTTTCCTTACAGGAGTTTGGAGGTCGGGGATCAAACGTGGGAACTTAGGGATTATTGCGAAGACTTTAGCATTGTGATTAGTATCTGAATAAGGTAGGAATTTTGTATCGATCGAGGTATTGTAAAAGAATGTGAACGGTTGGTTTTGGCTTATCGAAATGTTATTTCTGGAGTTAATGTATGGTAAATGGAAATTATCAAACGGTTATCTCTGAAATTAATGTGAAATCAATGAGTCCTGACGAGAGCCAGGCAGACGGTCCACTAACTTCTGGGGTACGCCCTAGGAGAAGGTGGGGTTGTCACAGGTGGTGTTCAGAGCTCTTAACAAGCTCAAGCCGGGAGAGGGTTCTCGGACTGTGGGGAATGGCCTATTAAGTGTTGAACTAATTACTATTGCTAAGGGAATTAGATATGTATGTTAGGAAGGAATCTCAAATGGAGGTGATTTAGGCTTGGGGCTGGCCAGCTTGAATTGTGAATTATCTTATTGTCAGATTCTTGTACCCGAGTACCAGATATTTCATTCAATGGTGTATTGCGAATTGGGAAGAATTTAGTATGTTGTATTATGATGTGAACTAGAAATCAGGATTAAATTTGGAAAAGGTAGAATCGAAAGGACCAAGTTTAACTTTTGAAAGTTAAAAGTGAAAAGTCAGTAGTGAGATCTTAAAGATTAGTGCAAATTTCGCTTTCAAGATGAATAATTTTACAATGGATTATATGCCATCTCTTACCCAAAAATGTGGGTTTAAACTTGAACTTTGAGTGAAATAGTAGTTTAAGTAAGGACTAGGTGCGTCCTTTCGGCAGTGTGGTTCTAGGGTATCGGATGACTAGTTACTGCGATTGTTCAAGAACTTACTTCTAACTAGATCGAGTGATACTAGTTTAAATGGGTAAAAGACAGAGGCTAGTATTAACAAATGAGAGAGCTCATATTAGAATGTAAGCAATGAGGAAATTCATAAGGATGTGACGTGACAGGATTCTAGAGTTAGAAACTAATATGATAGAGGAACCTATGGAAGCGAAATTGGAAGACGGAGTGGGGTCTAGTGCGATTGTCCAGGAGTAGACCAATGGAGTTTAAGTTAAACTTAAAACTAAGGGTTGAGCAATGAGCTATGCTTGTTATGATAATTTCACTGTATTGCTGAATTGTTTCCTTTTATGTTTATAAAGACCAAAGTTTTAGGTCATGTTTGATGAATATCGAATGTATTTGTGATTGTTTGGTTTTTTTCTTTTATATATTTGAAATTGCATGTATTGTAACTTGCATTGTTGTGCTATGTAACCTAATGACCGTGTGTTTGTTTAGTTATAAAATTATGTGATTTGTTAGCTCTTGGATTGAGATTGCTTGTTAACCTAAGTATATGTAGTTAATTGTCAATTATTTACATAAATTGGTAGTGAGATATAGAAGTCGGATCACGACGACGAAGCCGTAAACCTAGGCAAACCCAAGAGCAAGGGGAAGAGCAGGAATCTACAGTTAACCAGAACCAGGAGCAAGGAACCCATATAAGTGATCTGGTAGTTACTGCTTTAAATCGGATGGCTGACCTTTTTGAGTGCATAATACCCCGACAGGATCAAGGGGTTGGGATTGTAAATCAACCTAGGAAACGGGAGGTAAAATTATCCATTACGAATTATACAAGGGTTGCATTTAAGAGATTGGAGGAAGCAACCTGGGAACAAGAAGATAAGATGCGAAATGAATACCGAGAACTCTTTATAATGGAAGGTATGAATTTCGAGGGCGAAATTTCTTTAAGGGGGGAAGGATGTGAGAACCCGAGAAAATTATGTGTATACCCTAAAATTATTTTATTTTAGTTACTTTGCTATTAGAAAATTATATATAATGAATAAACGGTTACCTTAAATGCCTAATTGAATCTCTATAAATTGAGAATTTAGAAAATAAATTCAATAAGTACATGTCTAGAAGTGTAGAAAAATTTTACGAATTAAATAAATATATGATGTGTATATCCTAAATTGTGTTAATTGCAAATACTACTAAGACACATAACATACACTAAAAGTGTAACAAGTACATGTCTAATAAGTTTTTCTAAAAGCTAAATGTGTCAAAATCAATGTAAGAAATTTTTCCACAAAAATACAAATGAAGTTAGGAGTTCATGCATGAGAAAGTGAGCATGAAATGGAGAGAATTGAGCACGAAAGAAATCTGATGCATACTGCTATGCATCAGATTTTGCAGCTAAGCGCAGACATGAGATTTAATTCAGTTTTTCTCTTGAATTCTGGTCATAAACTTCCATGTTTTGTTCAGAATAATTTGTAGTTGAATCAATACCCACTACACGTTTAGTTGGAATATAAAACTGAAGAGAAACTAAGAGGAAATATCAGCTGCTAAGCTACTACCCTGTTGGAATCTGTTGGCTTCGACCGAGAAGAAAAGATAGGAAATTCTAGATGTCCCCTGCAAACCCTTAGCTTTTAAACTGACTTGCAGAGTTGAAACCTGTCCTAATGTCTTTAAACTTTAACCAGAAAAATAGGAATGAGTAGGAACTAAACTGAGTGATGAAGGGGGGAACAAGTTCACTGATTGCAGGTTGTTGGCCGAGGGAAGGAAGCTAAAGGTGCTTCTGACCGGCCATTTTTGACCTTGAAATTGCAAGAACTGGGTATCGATGCCTTCATAAGAAATGTAGGTCTATGTCTTAGCTTCGAAACGCTATAAAATTTGCCTCAATCCGATAAGCGTAGATTTAGTTATGATCAAAACACCAGAGGATGGCAAAGCTGCCATCTTCCTTGTTCCTCATTTGCTTTCTTTTATTTCCCGAATGAATTTTGCTATAATGCTAGCTGTGAGGAAACCTATTTTTGAACAGCATTTCATCTAATTTCCAACTTTGTAAGCTTTCATAGATGATAGCTAAGGCTACTTTGTAGCTTAATGAATATGAGTTGCCTATCTAGTAAGAGCATGGGATTGAAAGGAAGGAATGAAAGGTCTATTTATTCTAACCTTAAAATTTTGAGTGGAAAATAGTTTAATACTAGTCCAAACATTTTACAAAGCTATAAACCTGAAAATATATATCTTTCTTGATTTGAACGAAAAGTTAATAAGTTCAAGAGAAAATGTGGGATAGGTTGTTAGATTTGTTATATCTTGTTTTATAAGCCAAACTTGACTTTAGTGGTTTAAATTATAAAGTAACAAATGATAAGTGATAATATATAAATTGTACATTATTTTAGAACTTAGAGAACTAGTGTAAAGAAATAACATTTAAGTTACGAACGACTTAAAGTTAATTAGTTAAAACGGGGACCAATGGAGTGTTCCTAAACTTTAATCTCGGAATCTTAAATGAAAAATAGTCTACTCTTAATTTAGACATTTTATAAATTATAAACTTGAAAAAAATCAGTATATTCCTTGGTTTAAAATGATAAAGTCAATAAGTCGAAATGACATATAGAATAAATATTGACTATATTATATTTTATATTTTAAAGTCAAACTTGATTTTAATAACGTCAATAATAGGACAATAAAGTAACTTAAAGGTAGTTATTTCTAAAATTCACCTTATTAAAGGTTAATGTTAAGTTCAGTTGATTTAAAAAGCTGTAATTAATGAATATTGAATTGAGAAAGATATATTCCTGATGTAAATATTAGACAAGGATACAAACCTGGGAAAAATGTATAATTCTTAGTTCAAAATAATAAAGTTAATAAATTTTGAAATATAATGTAAAATAAATATTAAATACTATATTTTGTATTTTAAAGTCAAACTTCACTTTAATCGATCAAATAATAGGATAATAAATAATAAGTGAACATCTACAAATTATATATTCACTTTGGGATTATGAACTTGTCTCAGGAAGTAGCTGTGAGCCAGAAAACGAACCCGTGGCTCGAGAATAATTTATTTGGGTATTTGGTGAGTGTTTTTCGAATTTATATGTTTAACCGTTTATGTGTATCTAAGTGCAATTATGTGACAAATGTGCTTATTATGAATTATTATTAAGTGATTTATTGCAAAGTGTATCACAATTGTCCCTCGCCTTCTAAGTCGATGGTGTACTTCATCACACTCGACTTAGTTGAGGTTCAAGGTCGATAATTGATTGAATGTTACTGTAAGTGTGCATGAATGTAAGCCGTATGTGTGTCTCACCGCATCGACTGAACTAGGCCCCAAAATCCTCTGTTCAACGGACTATTCGAGCCAGCAAAGGGTTTGGTCGGGTAGGACGGTAGCTTTGGATAAATGTTTAGGTATACTCGAGTATTACCATGAGATTGGGAGATTATTGAACTGATTATTAAATGAAGGGGACTGTTATTGTTTTGGAGGACATAAGGAGGTGAATTGGCGGAATGTACAATGATATTAAAATGAATGTACAATGACAGTGAAATGAGTGTCTCTTGACACTGAAATGAATGCTCAATGACATTGAAGTGGCTCTAATGGGAGCACCGTATCCTTTTAAAAGTGATTGTTTAGTGAAGTATTTTCCCCAATTACTTAATGAAAGTGATTGTACAGTGAAATGTGCACTACTTGCTTAATTGTACTGATTTAAGTGTTTATTAAATGTTATTTGCTCGGCAAACCTCGCTGAGCATTAGCTCAGCCCTTTTAGCTTTATTTTCCTTACAGGAGTTGGAGGTCGGGGATCAAACGTGGGAACTTAGGGATTTATTGCGAAGACTTTAGCATTGTGATTAGTATCTGAATAAGGTAGGAATTTTGTATCGATCGAGGTATTGTAAAAGAATGTGAACGGTTGGTTTTGGCTTATCGAAATGTTATTTCTGGAGTTAATGTATGGTAAATGGAAATTATCAAACGGTTATCTCTGAAATTAATGTGAAATCAATGAGTCCTGACGAGAGCCAGGCAGACGGTCCACTAACTTCTGGGGTACGCCCTAGGAGAAGGTGGGGTTGTCACAGGTGGTGTCAGAGCTCTTAACAAGCTCAAGCCGGGAGAGGGTTCTCGGACTGTGGGGAATGGCCTATTAAGTGTTGAACTAATTACTATTGCTAAGGGAATTAGATATGTATGTTAGGAAGGAATCTCAAATGGAGGTGATTTAGGCTTGGGGCTGGCCAGCTTGAATTGTGAATTATCTTATTGTCAGATTCTTGTACCCGAGTACCAGATATTTCATTCAATGGTGTATTTGCGAATTGGGAAGAATTTAGTATGTTGTATTATGATGTGACTAGAAATCAGGATTAAATTTGGAAAAGGTAGAATCGAAAGGACCAAGTTTAACTTTTGAAAGTTAAAAGTGAAAAGTCAGTAGTGAGATCTTAAAGATTAGTGCAAATTTCGCTTTCAAGATGAATAATTTTACAATGGATTATATGCCATCTCTTACCCAAAAATGTGGGTTTAAACTTGAACTTTGAGTGAAATAGTAGTTTAAGTAAGGACTAGGTGCGTCCTTTCGGCAGTGTGTTCTAGGGTATCGGATGACTAGTTACTGCGATTGTTCAAGAACTTACTTCTAACTAGATCGAGTGATACTAGTTTAAATGGGTAAAAGACAGAGGCTAGTATTAACAAATGAGAGAGCTCATATTAGAATGTAAGCAATGAGGAAATTCATAAGGATGTGACGTGACAGGATTCTAGAGTTAGAAACTAATATGATAGAGGAACCTATGGAAGCGAAATTGGAAGACGGAGTGGGGTCTAGTGCGATTGTCCAGGAGTAGACCAATGGAGTTTAAGTTAAACTTAAAACTAAGGGTTGAGCAATGAGCTATGCTTGTTATGATAATTTCACTGTATTGCTGAATTGTTTCCTTTTATGTTTATAAAGACCAAAGTTTAGGTCATGTTTGATGAATATCGAATGTATTTGTGATTGTTTGGTTTTTTTCTTTTATATATTTGAAATTGGCATGTATTGTAACTTGCATTGTTGTGCTATGTAACCTAATGACCGTGTGTTTGTTTAGTTATAAAATTATGTGATTTGTTAGCTCTTGGATTGAGATTGCTTGTTAACCTAAGTATATGTAGTTAATTGTCAATTATTTACATAAATTGGTAGTGAGATATAGAAGTCGGATCACGACGACGAAGCCGTAAACCTAGGCAAACCCAAGAGCAAGGGGAAGAGCAGGAATCTACAGTTAACCAGAACCAGGAGCAAGGAACCCATATAAGTGATCTGGTAGTTACTGCTTTAAATCGGATGGCTGACCTTTTTGAGTGCATAATACCCCGACAGGATCAAGGGGTTGGGATTGTAAATCAACCTAGGAAACGGGAGGTAAAATTATCCATTACGAATTATACAAGGGTTGCATTTAAGAGATTGGGAGGAAGCAACCTGGGAACAAGAAGATAAGATGCGAAATGAATACCGAGAACTCTTTATAATGGAAGGTATGAATTTCGAGGGCGAAATTTCTTTAAGGGGGGAAGGATGTGAGAACCCGAGAAAATTATGTGTATACCCTAAAATTATTTTATTTTAGTTACTTTGCTATTAGAAAATTATATATAATGAATAAACGGTTACCTTAAATGCCTAATTGAATCTCTATAAATTGAGAATTTAGAAAATAAATTCAATAAGTACATGTCTAGAAGTGTAGAAAAATTTTACGAATTAAATAAATATATGATGTGTATATCCTAAATTGTGTTAATTGCAAATACTACTAAGACACATAACATACACTAAAAGTGTAACAAGTACATGTCTAATAAGTTTTTCTAAAAGCTAAATGTGTCAAAATCAATGTAAGAAATTTTTCCACAAAAATACAAATGAAGTTAGGAGTTCATGCATGAGAAAGTGAGCATGAAATGGAGAGAATTGAGCACGAAAGAAATCTGATGCATACTGCTATGCATCAGATTTTGCAGCTAAGCGCAGACATGAGATTTAATTCAGTTTTTCTCTTGAATTCTGGTCATAAACTTCCATGTTTTGTTCAGAATAATTTGTAGTTGAATCAATACCCACTACACGTTTAGTTGGAATATAAAACTGAAGAGAAACTAAGAGGAAATATCAGCTGCTAAGCTACTACCCTGTTGGAATCTGTTGGCTTCGACCGAGAAGAAAAGATAGGAAATTCTAGATGTCCCCTGCAAACCCTTAGCTTTTAAACTGACTTGCAGAGTTGAAACCTGTCCTAATGTCTTTAAACTTTAACCAGAAAAATAGGAATGAGTAGGAACTAAACTGAGTGATGAAGGGGGGAACAAGTTCACTGATTGCAGGTTGTTGGCCGAGGGAAGGAAGCTAAAGGTGCTTCTGACCGGCCATTTTTGACCTTGAAATTGCAAGAACTGGGTATCGATGCCTTCATAAGAAATGTAGGTCTATGTCTTAGCTTCGAAACGCTATAAAATTTGCCTCAATCCGATAAGCGTAGATTTAGTTATGATCAAAACACCAGAGGATGGCAAAGCTGCCATCTTCCTTGTTCCTCATTTGCTTTCTTTTATTTCCCGAATGAATTTTGCTATAATGCTAGCTGTGAGGAAACCTATTTTTGAACAGCATTTCATCTAATTTCCAACTTTGTAAGCTTTCATAGATGATAGCTAAGGCTACTTTGTAGCTTAATGAATATGAGTTGCCTATCTAGTAAGAGCATGGGATTGAAAGGAAGGAATGAAAGGTCTATTTATTCTAACCTTAAAATTTTGAGTGGAAAATAGTTTAATACTAGTCCAAACATTTTACAAAGCTATAAACCTGAAAATATATATCTTTCTTGATTTGAACGAAAAGTTAATAAGTTCAAGAGAAAATGTGGGATAGGTTGTTAGATTTGTTATATCTTGTTTTATAAGCCAAACTTGACTTTAGTGGTTTAAATTATAAAGTAACAAATGATAAGTGATAATATATAAATTGTACATTATTTTAGAACTTAGAGAACTAGTGTAAAGAAATAACATTTAAGTTACGAACGACTTAAAGTTAATTAGTTAAAACGGGGACCAATGGAGTGTTCCTAAACTTTAATCTCGGAATCTTAAATGAAAAATAGTCTACTCTTAATTTAGACATTTTATAAATTATAAACTTGAAAAAAATCAGTATATTCCTTGGTTTAAAATGATAAAGTCAATAAGTCGAAATGACATATAGAATAAATATTGACTATATTATATTTTATATTTTAAAGTCAAACTTGATTTTAATAACGTCAATAATAGGACAATAAAGTAACTTAAAGGTAGTTATTTCTAAAATTCACCTTATTAAAGGTTAATGTTAAGTTCAGTTGATTTAAAAAGCTGTAATTAATGAATATTGAATTGAGAAAGATATATTCCTGATGTAAATATTAGACAAGGATACAAACCTGGGAAAAATGTATAATTCTTAGTTCAAAATAATAAAGTTAATAAATTTTGAAATATAATGTAAAATAAATATTAAATACTATATTTTGTATTTTAAAGTCAAACTTCACTTTAATCGATCAAATAATAGGATAATAAATAATAAGTGAACATCTACAAATTATATATTCACTTTGGGATTATGAACTTGTCTCAGGAAGTAGCTGTGAGCCAGAAAACGAACCCGTGGCTCGAGAATAATTTATTTGGGTATTTGGTGAGTGTTTTTCGAATTTATATGTTTAACCGTTTATGTGTATCTAAGTGCAATTATGTGACAAATGTGCTTATTATGAATTATTATTAAGTGATTTATTGCAAAGTGTATCACAATTGTCCCTCGCCTTCTAAGTCGATGGTGTACTTCATCACACTCGACTTAGTTGAGGTTCAAGGTCGATAATTGATTGAATGTTACTGTAAGTGTGCATGAATGTAAGCCGTATGTGTGTCTCACCGCATCGACTGAACTAGCCCAAAATCCTCCTGTTCAACGGACTATTCGAGCCAGCAAAGGGTTTGGTCGGGTATGGACGGTAGCTTTGGATAAATGTTTAGGTATACTCGAGTATTACCATGAGATTGGGAGATTATTGAACTGATTATTAAAATGAAGGGGACTGTTATTGTTTTGGAGGACATAAAGGAGGTGAATTGGCGGAATGTACAATGATATTAAAATGATGTACAATGACAGTGAAATGAGTGTCTCTTGACACTGAAATGAATGCTCAATGACATTGAGTGGGCTCTAATGGGAGCACCGTATCCTTTTAAAAGTGATTGTTTAGTGAAGTATTTTCCCCAATTTACTTAATGAAAGTGATTGTCAGTGAAATGTGCACACTTGCTTAATTGTACTGATTTAAGTGTTTATTAAATGTTATTTGCTCGGGCAACCTCGCTGAGCATTAGCTCAGCCCTTTTAGCTTTATTTTCCTTACAGGAGTTGGAGGTCGGGGATCAAACGTGGGAACTTAGGGATTTATTGCGAAGACTTTAGCATTGTGATTAGTATCTGAATAAGGTAGGAATTTTGTATCGATCGAGGTATTGTAAAAGAATGTGAACGGTTGGTTTTGGCTTATCGAAATGTTATTTCTGGAGTTAATGTATGGTAAATGGAAATTATCAAACGGTTATCTCTGAAATTAATGTGAAATCAATGAGTCCTGACGAGAGCCAGGCAGACGGTCCACTAACTTCTGGGGTACGCCCTAGGAGAAGGTGGGGTTGTCACAGGTGGTGTCAGAGCTCTTAACAAGCTCAAGCCGGGAGAGGGTTCTCGGACTGTGGGGAATGGCCTATTAAGTGTTGAACTAATTACTATTGCTAAGGGAATTAGATATGTATGTTAGGAAGGAATCTCAAATGGAGGTGATTTAGGCTTGGGGCTGGCCAGCTTGAATTGTGAATTATCTTATTGTCAGATTCTTGTACCCGAGTACCAGATAATTTCATTCAATGGTGTATTTGCGAATTGGGAAGAATTTAGTATGTTGTATTATGATGTGACTAGAAATCAGGATTAAATTTTGAAAAGGTAGAATCGAAAGGACCAAGTTTAACTTTTTGAAAGTTAAAAGTGAAAAGTCAGTAGTGAGATCTTAAAGATTAGTGCGCAAATTTCGCTTTCAAGATGAATAATTTTACAATGGATTATATGCCATCTCTTACGCCAAAATGTGAGGTTTAAACTTGAACTTTGAGTGAAATAGTAGTTTAAGTAAGGACTAGTGCGTCCTTTCGGCAGTGTGTTCAGGGTATCGGATGACTAGTTACTGCGATTGTTCAAGAACTTACTTCTAACTAGATCGAGTGATACAGTTTAAATGGGTAAAAGGACAGAGGCTAGTATTAACAAATGAGAGAGCTCATATTAGAATGTAAGCAATGGAGGAATCATAAGGAATAGTGACGTGACAGGATTCTAGAGTTAGAAACTAATATGATAGAGGAACCTATGGAAGCGAAATTGGAAGAGACGGAGTGGGGTCTAGTGCGATTGTCCAGGAGTAGACCAATGGAGTTTAAGTTAACTTAAAACTAAGGGTTGAGCAATGAGCTATGCTTGTTATGATATTTCACTGTATTGCTGAATTCGTTTCCTTTTATGTTATAAAGACCAAGTTTAGGTCATGTTTGATGAATATCGAATGTATCTGTGATTGTTTGGTTTTTTTCTTTTATATATTTGAAATTGGCATGTATTGTAACTGCATTGTTGTGCTATGTAACCTAATGACCGTGTGTTTGTTTAGTTATATAAAATTATGTGATTTGTTAGCTCTTGGATTGGAGATTGCTTGTTAACCTAAGTATATGTAGTTAATTGTCAATATTTACATAAATTGGTAGTGAGATATAGAAGTCGGGATCACGACGACGAACCGTAAACCTAGGCAAACCCAAAGAGCAAGGGAAGAGCAGGAATCTACAGTTAACCAGAACCAGGAGCAAGGAACCCATATAGTGATCTGGTAGTTACTGCTTTAAATCGGATGGCTGACCTTTTTGAGTGCATAATACCCCGACAGGATCAAGGGGTTGGGATTGTAAATCAACCTAGGAAAACGGGAGGTAAAATTATCCATTACGAATTATACAAGGGTTTGCATTTAAGAGATTGGAGGAAGCAACCTGGGAACAAGAAGATAAGATGCGAAATGAATACCGAGAACTCTTTATAATGGAAGGTATGAATTTTCGAGGGCGAAATTTCTTTAAGGGGGGAAGGATGTGAGAACCGAGAAAATTATGTGTATACCCTAAAATTATTTTATTTTAGGTTACTTTGCTATTAGAAAATTATATATATGAATAACGGTTACCTTAAATGCCTAATTGAATCTCTATAAATTGAGAATTTAAAAATAATTCAATAAGTACATGTCTAGAAGTGTAGAAAAATTTTACGAATTAAATAAATATATGATGTGTATATCCTAAATGTGTTAATTGCAAATACTACTAAGACACATAACATACACTAAAAGTGTAACAAGTACATGTCTAATAAGTTTTTCTAAAAGCTAAATGTGTCAAAATCAATGTAAGAAAATTTTTCCACCAAAAATACAAAATGAAGTTAGGAGTTCATGCATGAGAAAGTGAGCATGAAATGGAGAGAATTGAGCAGCGAAAGAAATCTGATGCATACTGCTATGCATCAGATTTTGCAGCTAAGCCGCAGACATGAGATTTAATTCAGTTTTTCTCTTTGAATTCTGGTCATAAACTTCCATGTTTTGTTTCAGAATAATTTGTAGTTGAATCAATACCCACTACACGTTTAGTTGGAATATAAAACTGAAGAGAAACTAAGAGGAAATATCAGCTGCTAAGCTACTACCCTGTTGGAAATCTGTTGGCTTCGACCGAGAAGAAAAGATAGGAAATTCTAGATGTCCCCTGCAAACCCTTAGCTTTTAAACTGACTTGCAGAGTTGAAACCTGTCCTAATGTCTTTAAACTTTAACCAGAAAAATAGGAATGAGTAGGAACTAAACTGAGTGATGAGGGGGGAACAAGTTCACTGATTGCAGGTTGTTGGCCGAGGGAAGGAAGCTAAAGGTGCTTCTGACCGGCCATTTTTGACCTTGAAATTGCAAGAACTGGGTATCGATGCCTTCATAAGAAATGTAGGTCTATGTCTTAGCTTCGAAACGCTATAAAATTTGCCTCAATCCGATAAGCGTAGATTTAGTTATGATCAAACACCAGAGGATGGCAAAGCTGCCATCTTCCTTGTTCCTCATTTGCTTTCTTTTATTTCCCGAATGAATTTTGCTATAATGCTAGCTGTGAGGAAACCTATTTTTGAACAGCATTTCATCTAATTTCCAACTTTGTAAGCTTCATAGATGATAGCTAAGGCTACTTTGTAGCTTAATGAATATGAGTTGCCTATCTAGTAAGAGCATGGGATTGAAAGGAAGGAATGAAAGGTCTATTTATTCTAACCTTAAAATTTTGAGTGGAAAATAGTTTAATACTAGTCCAAACATTTTACAAAGCCTATAAACCTGAAAATATAATATCTTTCTTGATTTGAACGAAAAGTTAATAAGTTCAAGAGAAAATGTGGGATAGGTTGTTAGATTTGTTATATCTTGTTTTATAAGCCAAACTTGACTTTAGTGGTTTAAATTATAAAGTAACAAATGATAAGTGATAATATATAAATTGTACATTATTTTAGAACTTAGAGAACTAGTGTAAAGAAATAACATTTAAGTTACGAACGACTTAAAGTTAATTAGTTAAAACGGGGACCAATGGAGTGTTCCTAAACTTTAATCTCGGAATCTTAAATGAAAAATAGTCTACTCTTAATTTAGACATTTTATAAATTATAAACTTGAAAAAAATCAGTATAGTTCCTCTGGTTTAAAATGAAAAGTCAATAAGTCGAAATGACATATAGAATAAATATTGACTAATTAATATTTTATATTTTAAAGTCAAACTTGATTTTAATAACGTCAATAATAGGACAATAAAGTAACTTAAAGGTAGTTATTTCTAAAATTCACCTTATTAAAGGTTAATGTTAAGTTCAGTTGATTTAAAAAGCTGTAATTAATGAATATTGAATTGAGAAAGATATATTCCTGATGTAAATATTAGACAAGGATACAAACCTGGGAAAAATGTATAATTCTTAGTTCAAAATAATAAAGTTAATAAATTTTGAAATATAATGTAAAATAAATATTAAATACTATATTTTGTATTTTAAAGTCAAACTTCACTTTAATCGATCAAATAATAGGATAATAAATATATTCACATTGGAATTATGAACTTGTCTCAGGAAGTAGCTATGAGCCAGAAAACGAACCCGTGGCTCGAGAATAATTTATTTGGGTATTTGGTGAGTGTTTTTCGAATTTATGTGTTTAACCGTTTATGTGTATCTAAGTGCAATTATGTGACAAATGTGCTTATTATGAATTATTACTAAGTGATTTATTGCAAAGTGTATCACAATTGTCCCTCGCCTTCTAAGTCGAGGGTGTATTTCATCGCACTCGACTTAGTTGTGGTTTGTGATGACTGAAAAATTCGGTCATATTTTTCTTCAAATTCCCTTTAATTTGGATTTATTACTTACAGTAGCTTTACTATACATTCACTTCCCCAAGAGCTACAATAATCATAGAACCAAGGGTTTTCTTTTTACTTTCATCGTTAAGATAAACTAGGATTTTTACGTCTTTTCGTAGTGTGAGTAATCGGTACGGAGTGTGTACCCAATTTAGTGATTAAGAGTGAGTTTTAGATGATATTAAATGTGTTATTAGAAGTTATAATAATAAGTTAGTGATGGTAAGTCAAAACCCTAGTACGTGCGAGTTAAGAAAAAAACTGTGTGAACCGACGTGTACCGTTCAACTACCGATTGAACACACAACTTGACTACCACTTCATTAACTTAATCTCATTGTTATTAGTGCATAAATATCAGCCCTTCATCAGCTCAAGATGGCCAAAATTTTTGACTAAGAAAAACCAAGGAAAAGAAAAATTTTGTGAGATGATCTTGAGAGGACACTTGAAAGCCATCCAACCCTCTTTGACCCAAACTAAGACCAAGCTTCTTAACCTTTCTTGGAGATCCATTTCTGCCTCCTAAGCTTCATTGTGGCCGAGACTTGAGGGAGGAAAAATGAGAGAAAGAAACCACTTCATTCAATCTTGATTTCTACCTTAGTTGAGTGGAAACCGAAAATCTAAACCGAATAACCTCTTATTTGGGAACTTGGGGAGCTTGGTGTACTAAAAGTTTGGAAGGAAAGGTTGAGGTTTCTCTTGAAAGCATCTTTGGCAAGATATTGAGGCTGTTTTTTCCATTTTCTTACCCTTAATCTTGTTTAAGTTTGTATAGCAACTCATATTCTTAGCTAATGATAGTTATTTAAGTAGTTTTGATGGTTATGGTGGATTTTTGAGCTAGGGTTTGAGTTGTTTAGGTTGTGTTCCTTGTTGATTATATAGAATATGATGTGAATAAGCTTAGATAGGGAGTTGGAGTAGTGGTTCTATACATGAATGAGAAGTGCATACCTTGAATGCATTAAATTCCAGTTTTAAGCTTTGAACTGCCCTGCTTCTGACCAGCATCATTCGTCCATGTTAGAGGCCGAACCAGGATTAGGTAAAAACATGAAAGTTGTAGGAAACTGATGTTATATAGCTTCCTGTAAAATTTCAGCTCAATTTGAGTACTGTAGCATGTGAAATAACCGAAATACCCCTGACTGCCAAATGTACGTTTCAGCAGGCAGTTTTGAGATTCACATGTTTGGCTTCATTTTTCACTTTGATCCGTATCAAATCAGTATTTGGTCAAAACATGAAAGTTTTAACCCTATGTTTTATCTTTCCAACTCATCTGAAAAACGCCTCAATCGAAATTATGTAGCTTGAGTTATTGCCGTTTGAATTCAGTACTGACAACCAGACTGACCATGAACTTCTGGTTCTGTAATTTGTAAATTCGACCTAGATAAACTATGAACTGGATTGAGTTGTCTTCATGAAAGTTGTAACCCTTTGTCTTAGCTTTCGAAACAGTATAAAGTGCACCCCAATCCGATAAGTATATCTTTGGTTGTGACCGAAACGCTAAGGGACGTCAAACCTGTGATTTTGTTAATTGTCTTAAACATTAGTTCCGGTCCATTTACTAGCATTGTTTTGTACTTGAATGACATTGACCCTATTGAAAGGCTATTGTGGTTAGATTATTTGTGTATGAATTTGAGGCTGAATTGAGAAAAATAAGGAAGCCATAAATGGCTGGAAACTAGGTAAATACAAAGGGCGTGCTGCCCAAATTTGCACTCGAGGGTTAGGTAGATGTACGCGCGACTTGAGTACAGATTTGAGAACGAATATCACTTGAATCGTCTAGGATATTCACGTCTTCTTTTATAGAGGTATATAAGTTAGAATTCGGCCAAAATTTGTACCCTTGGAAAAAATGAAAGTAACGACTAATAGAAATATGTTTCCTCGTCACTGTCGACTCAAATGGGGATTTCAAAGTTTAAATCGCTTCAAAGTTTCAAAGTTTTAAGAGCGAGCATGAGTTTTACGAATATTTCCCAAATGAGTTTTAATTACTTGATTATCGTTAAACGAAACGTTTAAGTTTTGAATCTTAGTTGATTTTCAAAGCTCTTAAACGATGTTTTATCACAGATTTGGACTCCAAACAAGGAGTAATACCTGAACATGATCCGTAAAGGCACTACATCTTTGGTGAGTGCTTCCAAATACCTAATTGAACTTGATACTTGTTTTCAATACTTGACCAATGTAATCGAATGAAATGTGATTGGTAATGGTTGGGTAAGAGTGTACTTTATCACACTTGCCCTAAATGTAATATGTACTTGTTTATTGTTGCAATCGACTTGATATACTTGCGCTTGACTTGTAATAGCGGAGCGGCAGTATGTACGACACTCGATCCGAGTGGGAGGTACCTCTCATTCCGTCTCCGTACTTTTATCTTGATTCAATCGATTGGAGATGTTATCTCATCGACTTCTTAGGAACCCAAACCCCACCGGCTAGTTAATCGAGTCGAGTCGGCAAGGGTTTGGTCGATTAGATAACGAACCATAGGTATCTAGTGTTGTCGAGTGGAGTGTTATCTCCTAGACTAATCAGTATACTCGAGTATTACCACCAGTGTTTAGTTGGTGTTCGGGGCCCGGTAAGGGGGTTGAATGGTGGACGGATTGGTGTGAAGCGAAACACTACTAGATTGGTTATTTTACTTGAAAGTTGACGGAGTGTCAACTAATACTTGATCAAACTCTGGTGAAGCAACGGGAATTTGGCTCCCGAGAGCCATCTGTATTCTTATACTTTGATTGTTATTCATAGTGTTATTGTTTCTTTTAGAAAAGAATTTTACACTCGCTCATTTTGATATTTGCTACTTGAAGTGTTATTGCTCACTTTATGAATGTATTATGCTCGCTATTTTGCGACAGTGAATATTGTACTTTTAAATAATGGTCAACTTGCTATTTGGAACCTCACTGGGCTTTTAGCTCATTCCACTCCATTTGTTTTCCTTATAGGGGGTACGAGCGAGGCGTGAGACTGGTACAGACTAGCATCGTCTAGTTTTTGGATTTTGTAATTGTACTCGCACTAGTCGCTCGATTAGGGTTGAATGTATTTAGAACTCCAATCTTTTGATGTATTTGGGGTTGCATGGATGTTTGAGACAGAAATGAATGTATTTGTACTTTCCAAACTTGGTAACTTATTTCCTTTATTCTTGAGGTTGTACCCTATTTTGTTTGAAGTGAGTGAATGAGTCCTGGCGAGAGTTAGGCAAGCGGTCCGCTAAACCCTGGGGTACGCCTTAGGGGAGGTGGGGTCGTCACAAGGTTGAAGGTCGATAATTGGCTGAATGTTACTGTAAGTGTGCATGAATGTAAGCCGTATGTGTGCCTCGCCGCATCGACTGAACTGGGCCCCAAAACCCTCTGTTCAACGGACTATTCGAGCCAGCAAAGGGTTTGGTCGGATAGGACGGTAGCTTTGGATAAATGTTTAGGTATACTCGAGTATTACCATGAGGTTGGGAGATTATTAAACTGATTATTGAATATAGGGGATTGTTATTGTTTTAGAGGACATAAGGAGGTGAATTGGCGGAATGTACAATGATATTGAAATGAATGTACAATAACAGTGAAATGAGTGTCTCTTGACACTGAAATGAATGCTCAATGACATTGAAGTGGCTCTAATGCGAGTACCGTATCCTTTTAAAAGTGATTGTTTAGTGAAGTGTTTTCCCCAATTGCTTAATGAAAGTGATTGTACAGTGAAATGTGCACTACTTGCTTAATTGTACTGATTTAAGTGTTTATTAAATGTTATTTGCTCGGCAAACCTCACTGAGCATTAGCTCAGCCCTTTTAGCTTTGTTTTCCTTACAGGAGTTGGAGGTCGGGGATCAAACGTGGGAACTTAGGGATTTATTGTGAAGACTTTAGCATTGTGATTAGTATCTTAATAAGGTAGAAATTTTGTATCGATCGAGGTATTGTAAAAGAATGTGAACGGTTGGTTTTGGTTTATCAAAATGTTATCTCTGGAGTTAATGTATGGTTAATGGAAATTATCAAACGGTTATCTCTGAAGTTAATGTGAAATCAATGAGTTTTGACGAGAGTCAGGCAGACGGTCCACTAACTTCTGGGATACGCCCTAGGAGAAAGTGGGGTCGTCACAATCACACTATTGTTTGAATATTGTCCACACCCATATGTGATGAACATGATCAAAACCACGTACAACATCTTAAGTAGCACACGGTTTAGAAATAATAGAATCCGAAATAGAATTAGACCCGATAGGAGCAACTACTGATGTAGAAATAGATGTGGAATTAACAATACCATAGATAACCAAAGGAGCCAAGGTAGCAATCTCTCCTTACCCTTATCTAACAAACTCTTTGGAATGTAAACTTGCTATAGAATTTTCTGATTTAATCTTGCATCCTTAGGAGGATGCAAGGAAGTATTCTTCTTAAAACAATTGTTCTCACCATGGCCAATTCTTTCGCAATACAAACAAGTACAACGGCCAATTTTTGTATTCTATTCGCTGCCAGTACCCAAAATCTTCATCACCAAGACAAATTCTTTTAATTAGATTCTTCGTAACATCCAATTCAATCAAAACCTTGCACCCAAAGGGTGCCTCAATCACATATTGCAGCATCTACCTAAAGAGGAAGCCCCAAAATTGAAGCCATCTTGTCAAGGTACTTTTGATTTAAAAAAAAAAGGAATAGGAAGCTCTGGGAAAGTTACCCACACAGCCGTAATAGATGATTCCTGTGAAGCCCTAAAATCAACTGTCCATTTAGATATATCCATCAGAGAACTCTGAACATACCTTGTTCGATAGACAAAGAGTCTAATATAGTCCTTTTCCAAGACATGTCGAATCAAAATGTGATTTGCATCTAGCAAACCAACCGAGCAATCCCTCTTCAAACCTATCAATAGAAAGAATTTTTGAATCACATCCATGGGAGCTCTACTAAAAGCAAAATCTTCCAACCAAGGAACTCTAAAGGTTCAAGGATTGATACAATGTAAATTATAGGGATTTTAGGTGTATATTTTATTAGTTATTTATGCTCTATGTATTTAAATTGGATGGAAAGATACTCATTTGATGTTATATTGGTGTCGAAGGGAGTGAGTTCAGCAATTGAAAGAATTGGGTGGAAAAGATGCGAAGAATTTAAAATTCAAGGGCTGATTGGAGAATTTCAAGAAATTGCACCAATGATTAGCGCCGGTCATTAGACCGATCATCGCGCCGGTCATTGTCGGATATGTTTCACGTGCGATTTTCTTCAGCCTATTCTAGAGAAGGATTTGATTGTAACTTAAACAACTATAAGTAGGAGTTATTGAGGACATTTATAGGGGAGAAAAACATCAGTTTAGCTTAGGGCAACATATTGATTAACATTTATTTTAACCTATTTTTAGTTAGGTTTTAGGATAAATTTTTGGTGTGTTTTAAGTTAAACTGAAAGAATTAAATTCCTTTATAAGTTAGTATTCACACAAGTAGTGTTTCTTAACCAAAACATGTAAAAGTGTGGGTTAATGTGCAAAGTTTATTGATTTTGTAGGCTTTGGTATCTTATGAATTGATTCAAATCAAGAAGCATTTGACACCTTTGACATACCTTGGTATTTTGGCTATATCTTGAGTTAAAAGTATTGGATTGAAATGATTTTTAAGCCATTTTGAAGCCTAAGACTCAGCTCTACAATTTTATGAAATTGAAATCCGAAATATAGTCAGCAAAATTTTTTGGTCAAAAGCTAAAATAGGGCATTGACAAGTCAAGGGTTTTTTTTGATAATTGATTAACCTACAGAGATCCAAATGGGATGATTCTTGATGCATTGGAAATTAACTCAAAGAGTTACAACTTTTGTGCTTTGTGCAAGAGCTAATTTGGCTTTCATCATCAAGAAAATTGCAACTAAATTTGGTCAAAAATAAAGTAAAGTTGAATTTTGAGCAAAAAGTGCAAAACTATATAAAATGAAGAACCACAAGGTAGATCCATGAGGTATACCTCATAGATCCCTGAGTGACTACTACAAGTTGATTCTGCAACTTGCACTCATTTCACATTATTTCGTGGACAAATTTTGCTCATGAATCCGGTTGGATCCAGTTAAACTTGAATTGGCAAAGTGAAGAACATCTTTATGACTACATGATGAGCACATTTTCTTCTTCAAAATATCTATAAATACCCCTTGTATGTCATTGATTTGATCATCTTGTAGCATCTTATAGTATAAAGTAGAATAGAGTAGAAGTAGAGGCAGAAGTAGTTTTAATTCAGGTGTCATATTGAGAGTTTCTTTCTTAGTTTGAAAGCTTTGAGAAGAAAGTGAAGAGCACTCTTGTACCAAACTTATTTGAGAGATCAACTTGTGAAGAAATTCAAGAATTCAATTTTCAAAACATCGAATAAGAATTTTCTTCCTAAATTTTGTCTCTTATTCTTATTTGTCATGTTTTGTTACAAGTTTGTTTCGTATTTAGATATTCTTAATATAATGTCTAGCTAAATTTTTTCGTATCCTAGGGGAAGATGAAACTTCTTGTAGTTTTGATTTGAAATAATTAGGGAATGATTATGCTTTCATGATTCGTCGATTTGAGAATTTGTGCTTATATTTTATAGTTGTTTGGCCATCAACTATGAATGATTTGATAATTATTGAGTAATGAAAGTTGCCTTCAAATAGATCTAAATTCTTAAACATTAGCCTTATTCTCACGAAAGTAGTGAATAATATAGTAATTTTATTGAGTTTATTTAACTTGTGTCTTACCTTTTCTCTATGCACATAAGTAAAAGAATGATTCAAGAAGTTAAAAAAATTGGTGAAAGCAATTTATAGAGGAATTAGTCAAAGTCAGGGTGATTTCTCTTAAGAACATCCATGAGCAAAAGCAAGGCCATACATTTGAAAGTTATTCCTTGACAATTCATGGAAGCATAAGCATAATCATTTTAACTAACTTCTAATCTTGACATAACAAGGGATTCTAATCCCTAGAACTCTCTCACTTAATCTCTAGGCAATTCTAATTCTAATTTGTTCTTTACTTTTATTTATTTTCTTACAACATACTGCCTAAATGGTTGATTTTACCACCTAATGGCCAGTTTTACATTTATTATTTATATCATATGATTGGTTGTACTGCTTAAACTAACATTTTTTATGGCCGATTTTACCGCCTAGTTAACTTTCTTGATTTTTAGTTTAAACTTTTATTATCTAGATAATAAAGCAAATAATTAAATTCAAGTGATTGTCATATGCTAAGTCGCTGTGGGATTGATACCCATTATCCCTATACTCAATAATGATTTGTGTGCTTGCGAAAGTAGGGTGATAAGATTTTAAAATTTGTGGTGAGTAAAACAATCCTATCAGTTTTTGCCACCGTTGTCGGGAATTAGGTGCAACACTAGAGTTAAAACAAACTTTATTACTTTGTACTTTATTGCTTTCTCTTTATTTTGCTAATTTTGATAGTTTTTATCTTTTAGTTGTAGTTTTGGTTATTCTTTGGTACTAAATTCTTCACTAAGAAGAAATTTGCATTCAAAAATTAAATGCAACAAGGACAAAGTGCTATATCGAGTCGTGTAGCATATTTTTGATTGGTTATGGAGCAAAGTGCTAACTGTCAAGAATGGAACAAAGAATTCAGCAACTAGAATCAATGCAACAAGGACAACAAGGACAAAATTCTCCATTTCAGCAATGGTCTACTTCATAATCATCAAACACCATTCTTCGGCCAATAAAGGTAATGAACAGTTCATGGCTAATTGCTAGTTTCTTTACCTGTTATTGATTGCTTTATGGGATTGTAAGCAAATCTTTTCTAAAAGTACAGCAAACTTGTGTACTTTGCAATTTTTTTTGATTGGAAGTTGACAAATTTGTGAAACAGTGTGGTTGGTAATGCATGGTTGTCTGGTTGGAGTGACAACAAATGGACATTGAAAGTCTAAAAATAATTTCATTTTAAATGAATCTAATTGTTATGTCATCTAGAATAGCAAATTGGCTTGCTGGAAGTATTTTTCTTGCACATATGTTACTTAATGGTTAAGTTTCATTGTGTGGTTTTTATTATTAATTGAGATAGAGTATTCATATTTGTAGTACTTGCTGCGGCTGCCATTTATGCTAAGACACCCAATGAAATTTGGGTTGGTTCTGTAGTACCATCTCGTGAATTTCTACTCAAGAGATGCTCTATTATGTATGGTTTTAAAAGCAACATTGTAAAAGTGATATTTTCATCGTTCAGGGTAAAGTTACAATAAGGAGAATGCATGAATCAAACAAGATTTTTGACTGTTGGAATGGTTCAAATTTTGGATCCAACTGCTGTAGTTAGGGACACAATTTTGGAATCATATTGGTGTGAAATCAATGTGAACGTGCCTATTGAAAGTGATAAGGAGTTGATGAGGCCATACCATAATTTCAAAAAGATTGGGAGATGCCAATTGGTGCATCCATTGCTTGGCCAATAAACCTAGTATTCTAAGGGGTGGCAATGGGGCGGGGGACACCTCACCCAACCCCCGCCCCGTTGCATTTTAATTTCCCTGCCCCCGCCCCGCTTCCCCGTGGGGTTAAAAAAATTTTATTATATAATTTCATTATAATTAAATTTGAGCAAATAATCAAGTTACTAAATATCAACACATCACCAAATTATTATTCATTGTAACTTACAATTGAAACTCAAAAAAATAATTAAAAAAGGTTATTTGAATACAATCTAATATGATAAAACAAATATAACTAAAATAATCAAGTTTTCACTTTTGATACAAATACAATCATTAAATTATTATTGTGCTGTTTTAGAAAAAAGTGTTATTGTATTAAGTGTAGTTAGGAATTTAACATAAATATATCAATAAATTTAATATAAATAATTAATAATTTTTATTAATAGACATGTATAATTAGTAGTATAATTGATACTATCATTATATATATATATATAATTATGTACATATATATAAATATATTTTCAAACGGGTGGCGGGGCGGGGGAGTATACCCCGCCCCCCGCCCAGTTTTCTAAATGGGGGGAAAAAATTCCCCCTCGCCCCCGCCCCAATGACCCCCAACGGGTGCCCACCCCCGTTGTCATCCTTAAGTATTATTTTTATTCTATTTTTATCATTTGTCGAACTTACTTTTTATTTGTTTTCTAAGATTAAAACTGTTATCGTTAGAGTTGTATGAATTGAATTAGTAATTCTTAGTTTATGACACTTGTAGGTGAATCTTGAAGAAAACTAAAGGATCCTTGGGAAAATGACTCATATAAAGGAAGATGTTGTCAATTCTTTTTTGACTGAAGTTCTTGCCAAAAGCACCACTTCCTTTTTAGTCATTATCTGCTACAACAATTCTGTCACGCCCTTTCTTTAAATAAATAAATTTTAGGGCGTTAAAATAGATTAGTTTTTGATTTTAGAGAATATTGGCATAAAAATGTGTTTTTGATTTTAGAAAATAAAGTGCCAAAAATGGAACTTAAAATATTCGACGGTTTGGACCCAAAATTTAGTCTAAAAAGGGTTTTTTTAAGAAAAATAGGAGTCACCATTTGGTATTGAGTTTAAATGTACCAAATCACTCAAAAAATATAAAAAAATAGAAAAACCCTGTTTAGACGACTCCAGATCTTTGAAAACAAGAGAAAAGGGTTTGGGAGTCACGGTTGAAGAAAGGAAAGGCAAAGATTTGACAGATTCAAACCTAAGGCACCCTTTCAACCTAACCAAGATTAGTTGTGAGATTTAGTCGAAAATTTTTCTAATCAAACGTATTGAAACTTATTACATTAGAATATTTCTATATAGATGTGAATCTAGACCTAGGAAGTATCGGGAGGGTCGGAATATCTTCTTCAAAATTTAATTGGAACAAATCACATTAATTGCGACGCTCAAGAGTGATTCCTTGAAGAGGTCACAAATATCCAAGAGATGAGACGCGAAGAAAAAAATATAAATATATATGATCTAAAAGAAAGGAATGCAATATAATGGGTACGGGAGACTAAAATTTGGTACTCAATTTTCTTTTTTATAGAGAGGATGAAAGCGTGCTAAAGTTAAAAAGTCACACTCGTTCATTTTTCATATTTAAAGGGCGACTCTCCTAACTTAATCAAGTAAAATGGACTATCCTACTTCTAATTTTCTAAATAGAATGCAAGTCTAAATGTCATGTTTCGCACACACAAGGATAAAGGAGATAATATATAGAGAAAAGATCATACAAGGTGAGAAAAAGACCCTAAAAATAAAAATATTCATGAAATGTAATAAATGTCATACAAACATGTAATTCTAGCGCGTAGGCGGCCCTAAGGGTCTAGCATTGGACTAGCCCATATCTATAAGTTTCCACTAGTATTGACTAGTGAGAAAATCGGAATAAAGACCACAACTAGCATTGGACTAGTATGGTGGCGTCATATATTTATTATAAATAAATAAATCACATAAAACATCATTAAAGCAAATAAACACATAGAGCACGTAACACATAAGTATAATAGCTAGATACAAAGATTCTAAAGAAAGTAAATAAACACATAAGCTTGCAAGCACACAAGCAAAAACGTATCTACAAACCTAACTATTACATTTGGGGCTCTAACTACAATCTAAGGGGAAAATTTGAAAAATAATAACCTAGCTATTACATAACTTGGCATCTAACTAATTACATTTTTGACAAAATTAAAATCTATCTATTACATAACTTAGTTAAATATATGTCTTGAGCAATCATCTATTATAACTTGGCATTTAAATGCCCCCCAAATAATCATAAAAAATTAAATATAATAAATGAAAATTTAAAATAAATAAAATGAATAAATAAAAGAAAAAGCACTCAAAACATGCAATCACACATAAAAAATATATATAGGAGCACATAAAAGAATTTAAAATACTAATAGAAGGTACTTCCCTTGAAGTTGTGGGTTAAATGGGGTGGAATTTGTTCTATTTATACTCCAAAATCAACAAAATAGTCAAGACACTAATTTAATTAACAATTAAAAAGAAAATGTAAACATGTAGCAAATTCATCTTATTATTATATAAAAATGAAAATAACCATGAAATCTACCAATTAGAAGCATTCAAATGAAATATAATTAACAATTAAAGAAGATAGACAAATTATACTTAAGAAATCAAAACTGTCAGGAACCTAATTGCAAAAAAAGAAAATTTTTAAGGTTAAATTATAATTATTACAAAGATTAGGGGTCAATATCAAAGAAAAATAAAGTTTAGGGACCTAAATAAAAGAAGTCCAAAGTTTTCAGGGTCACAATAAAATTACTAAAAAGATCATAGGATAAACTGCAATTTTCATTTCTAGTCTCTTAAGAAGCCAGGCTACTAGGTCCTTTTATTTATTTTCGTGGGCCAAAGCGAAAAATCCAAAGAAAAAGCACAAGCCAACCAAGTCTTTTGACCAAACAAATCCAACCAAAAATGTTTGGGTTTTAGCCTCCAAGCCTATATCATAACCCAAAGAACATAAACCAACAACCCATTTGGCAAACCCAACCCAAATAACATTACCCATTTCACAAGCCATTTTCCTAAACCCAGAAAAAGAAAAGAACAAGCCCATTTTAGGAGATTAAATCCAACAAAAATATTAAGCTCTGATTATGTCTTGAAATCCGGAAATAATTCACTCAAAAACATGTATAAAATATACAAAAGAGGATCAAAACTTGAAGAGGACAGATTTGATTCATTTTCACAAACATTTGGGCCTTAGTAGAATTATGCAAAAGTTAGGGGCCAAATCGCAAATGTTCAGCATCCTTCATGCAAACCAGCGGGAAGCTTTGAACATTTGTAGTTTCATCAGGCGGAGGAAAACACAAGAACAAATACATAGCTTCGGCTCTAGATACACTTGGGATTATACCAACATCAAACCTTATTAACTAAATGCAAGATTGAACATAAAATCATGTGATATAGATCCAAACTAATGGTTGCAACAAAAGGAAGAAAACCGCAAAAAAAAAAAGAGAGGACAAATAAGTGCAGCAAACTTTGATAGATCTAGTAAGGATCTAGGCTTATATGGAGAGGAAAGAAATGAAATAAATTACCTTTTATGCTTTATGGAGTCGAATAAGCATGACAAATCTCAAGAAAAAACGGATCCAAACGTTGGAAGATGAACCAAAACTCCTGTTGTAGAAACATTCAAGTGTTGGCAAGCTAGTGATTTTGAGCTGAAATTGGAGAAATCTGGAGATGCTTTTTCGATAATTGTTCTAAACAAAAATTGTTCTTTGGTGAATTTATATGGTGCATAAACAAAAAAAATCACCTAAAGAACTAAAATCGAGATAAGATTTTGAGCCGAAAGGGGGCTGGATGATTAGCCCTGGCTCAAGAATTTTTTGCAGAAAAATTTTTGTTTTTTTTTCTTCTTTTCTCTCCCTTGTTCTCTCCTTTTTCTCTCCTTTTTTGTTTTTCCGCCACCCCCTCTCCTTCTTACCCTAATGGCTGCGTTTTTTACCCTTTTAAACAAAAATCCAACCCCCAAACCTTAAGAACAAGATGGAGCTGGGTTTTTGTGGCTCATTTGGAGCCATTGGATCAACTTCCAGCTGTTTTTTGATTGATTTTTGAGGGTGGTGAGGTGTTTAGATACGAATCTGACTTGGTGGGAACGAAAATGGGAAGCCAAATCAAATCCAAAATGCAAAAAAAAAAAAAAGATCCAGCTATATGTACTAGTCATGGTTTTTGTTGGAAACTTGGTGAGACTTGGTGAGGAAGACGCGCGCGTGCGACAGCTTCAGCCAATTTTTTTTTTTTTAACAAAATCAGATTTTTTTCATTCCCATTTTCTTTCTTTTCCTTTCTTCACTTTTCCTAAAAACAACCAAACAAAAAATGATTTTGTTTAAATAACTTCTTCTTCTTTTCCTTTTTTTCTTTTTCTCTTTTTCTCTTCTCTTCTTTTTTCCTCTTTTTTTTTAAATAAAAGATAGCAATAATAATGAAAATAAAATAAAAATAAAAATGAATGAATTGGCAAAATTTTTGGTGAGATAAAACTCAAACCCAACAAAATAACGATTTGTAGGATAAAATCCAAACCCAACGAAATAAACGATTGGTGGGATAAAACTCAAACCCAACAAAATAACTGTTGGTGGGATAAAATCTAAACCCAACGAAATAATGGTTGGTGGGATAAAACCCAAACCCAGCAAAATAACAGTTAATACTTGAAGGCAGATCATATAATGGGTTTTGAAATAACTTTTGAAATCGTATTTTTCAAAAAATTGCCCTAGTTTAGGGATGTTAAAAACTAAATAAAAAAAATTGCCCCAATTTAATTCTAAATGGACTTCTCTTTCTTTTTCCTCCTTTTTCTCTTTTTTTTTCTCCTCTTTTCTTATGTACTATGTACTCCTTCTGAATGAACCAATCCATCATTTTGCCCTGTAGCAATATTGCCCTTTTTTATTCATGTTTAACTTTCAAATTTGCAAGATTTTGATTTGCTTTTCTTTATCAATTTCAGTCATAAACCTGCATCAAGGGGATTTTTCAAAGTATAATATGTACTTGAATTTTTCATGAAAATTTTTTTATTTTATTTTATTTTTTTATCTTGGAGCAATGATGTAGCAATTATGGTTCATGGAAATTGTTGACTTATCAAAATTTGAGCAATAGATTTGAAGCATACTTGATCTTAGGCATACCCTACAAATGTATTATAAAATTTGCCTCAATTTAGGCCATTTTATTGTAAAAGTTTTGTTTGAATAACTTTTCTTTTATTTGGACAAAAAACTAGAAAATTGTGCTCTCTAGAATTTAGAAAACGGTCACATGCTAACATGCAATGTGCATGGATGTATCGATGCAAAACAATACAAGTTAAAAAAATATGATATTTGAACTCATGTAAGAGACTTCATGACAAATTTGTCAAAATAGACCAAATTGCAGTAGATTTCTTCCTCACTTAGGATCAGTGTTTAAGGAAAATGATCATTCTTGCTTGTCAACTCATCCTTTAGGACTAATCAAGTGAGTGTTATTCCTGATTTTCAGATAGCTAAGAGAAATGATAGTTAAAGATGGTATGTCAGAATCTGTCTTGCTTTTGTGCTCAGATTGCATCTAATGCATTCAACATCACATCTTGGTGAGAGCAAATAGTTTTCCACCCTTATTTCTTATGAAAACTCAGTTAACATATAAGCACTATAAGCTTGTAATATATGGATTGAAACGATAGCTAAATATATGGAAATCAGGTTATGGCCTTATAATCACGAGGGATTGGTAGATTCCTTAGCGGCATGATTCTTACTTCAAGTTGTCATGAAAGATAAGTCAGCAATGGATTTCATGAGCTTGTAATGCGGCTTGAAGATGATAGTTAAAGAAATAAGTTTTTCAAGGACATTGCACTTAAGATTACATTCCTTCCCAAAATTGCCCTAGTTTGGACTCAAAGATCTTGGATTCCATTTTGACTTTTATCACCAATCACTGGAGGGATTTTAGCATCGAATCTCTTTGCATTTTTCTTTTCATTTTCTTTTATTTTTTCTTTTGTTCACAATTTTCCTTTTTTCTTTGCTTTCCCTTTTTTTTTTTTTGCTGATACCGAAGTTCCAAATATCAATGGTGGAACCGAAACCCCCTAACTTCTAGAATATAAATGCCCCTCTTTCTTCTTTTTTTTTTTGAAGACTTCATGCCCCTTTCAAAAACAAAATTTTAGCATCTTTGCTATTATTGAAAATTTTCTAATCTCCTTCCCTAGTATGGAGTGCGATCATGAGTACTTTTAAAACGAACCACCAATTTAATCTCAAACGACGATGCATAGGATAAACAGTGTTTAGATAGTAGAAACGATGGTCAAAGCATCATTCTTACTTCGCATGACAACCAAAATAAAGAATAGCCCATTGGGAGAATCCATTCCCTTTTGAAATTTGAAAATTTTTTCAATGTAGAGTTATGATCACTAAGGCTCTTATTTGAACCAAAATTGTACTTTTAAAGGTTCAAATTCG
This sequence comes from Coffea humblotiana, assembly GCA_023065735.1. Lineage (NCBI taxonomy): Eukaryota > Viridiplantae > Streptophyta > Magnoliopsida > Gentianales > Rubiaceae > Coffea > Coffea humblotiana. Next base: position 6,852,139 of record CM041208.1, on the reverse strand, counting down.
GTTCAAATGGGAGAACAAATAATAAAATCTATATAGATAAAGAAACGAACGCCTAAAGTATCATTCCAAATTCTCAAAACAAATAAGAGTAATGTACATTTTTGCTTTCACTTAAACGTGGATTAAATCTGGTTAGACACATTGGGCTTTTCCAAAATAAAAATTGTCCCACTTTGAAACTTGTTAACCAATGTGACTGATTTTGGAGGCTTGATAAAAGTGGACAAAATGTGAATAGCAAAAATGAAAGAGAAATATTATCGTAGTTGGTCTTTTGAGACAAACTAACAAGTTTGAATGACCTCTTTTGATTTTGAGCGCTCTCATTGAATAGTCTGGACCACAAATTTAGTGCGTACAAAGATTTTAGAAAGTTAAACACACACTTGTGAATTTTCATGCAAGGGGTTGGAAATCTCAACTTAGTTTTATTTCTTAAAGTCCATCATGAAATCTCCTAATGAGTAAATAAAGAATGAAATGTACATGAATATATACAAAATAATAATTGTTTAAATGAAAAACTTTATTATTACAAATGTTTGAAATGATTTTTTTTTTTTTTTGCACAACTATAATACAAATGAGAAAAGAAAAATCTCTAAAGAACATGCTTTCATACATACACACACACCTTCTCTCTCCTTTCTTTTAAGATAAAATGTGTTAGGAACAACGAATCAAGAGATTTTTTTTTTTACGAACAACTATATCATGAAATCACTTAGATGTTTTAGACTAGCGTTTCCAGATGGATTCTTTATATTTTCACATTGTAGAATCTGCCCAAGAATCAAGTAATACTTGTAATTTTTAAAATTTATTAGACCAAAATTGTTCTCAAATGTAAGAAAAATATTTTTACCTTATTGAAACATCTTTTATAAATGCAAGGGAGGGAAAAAATGAAAGAAAAATACCCAGAGTTAGTAAGCAAAACTGTAAAATCGGTATGCATGTCCTATGGAGGAGGCCTTTTATACCAATGGTTGGCCAAAAATGAAAAATGCAATCATCTGGGGTAGGCACCATACAATACCTGATAGATCCAATCAATTTATTGACATTTGACTAAAAAAAATAATTTAAAAAATTTGGCCAATTGAAATGGTAGGGGATATCTGATTTAAGAGGATAAGGACAGAGTCCGAATGGATTGACTGCTTTGGTTGATACATGGAGAGATATTAAAAGCCAATTTAGTATAAAAGAGACTACTTTTGAAAAAATTGCAATGTCTCGACTAGTTTCTTCAGCGAACCATAGATCAAAATTCTAAAAGAGAATAAACTGGTCAAATAGATCGGATGAAATTGATGGTTTATTCAAAACTTGATTGGATTGCCCTAAAAGTGAATAAACTGGTCTAATGGATTGGGTGGAATTGATGGTTACTTCAAAATCGACTGGATTGCCTGCCCATTTGTAGTTTCAAATTTCATAAATTTCGTTACAATGCATTAGTCTACAAGCCTTCTAAAATCAAGATTTTGCCTCGATATATTTATTATCTTAACAATGAGGAATCGTTTGTGAATTTCTTCAACTTAATGTCCTTTACGCAAGGGATTTTACCAACTTTGACAAAATGACTAAAGAGTGAATATTAGAGGCTCATATTCTAATGTGCAAAATTGCTCTATCATATTCAATGCTGTCATTGTGGAAGGGATTGGATCCTACCTTACCTTGTGCAATGTCCCTTTGGATGGTACAAAAAATATAAACGTGCAAGTATCATTGGATTACATATCTGAGACACAAGGTGGTTTATTCCTAACATGGAATTCCCTATGCGGCATTCCCTCTATTGTTTATGCATGATGACAGTTTATTAAAGCGAAAAGTGCCCCATTTAGATGTCGGGGTAAACCTAAAATGACATGTAATATATATATATATATATATATATATATATAGCATTAATGCAATAACTAAATTTTAAATTTGCTATTTACAAAAGGCAGTCTATCCTAAATGCGTACCATACCAAAACTCTTATTTGTAAGATTTGTGAATGTAAGAGAAGAGAAAAACGAAGAGAGGTTAGTTCAATTAATAAAGAACACATAACACGTTGGAATGATGTAAAGATGCAAAGTAAAGAAAGAGGGGCATAATTCCTCCCCTCGTGTCTAGTGTTCCTAAATAGGGTAAGGTTGACTCTATCCTATACGATTTCTAATATGGATGCATGAGGTTGAGTTCATTAATGCATCTAGACTCGATAAGGTTTCAGGCTCCCAAACCTTCAGACCAAAGGGCAAAGGGTCATCAATTCCAAAGCCTTCAGTCGTTGGTTCGAGTGATCGCACAGACATTACTATGCGCACATCATGTCATGGCCACATGTCCAAGTGGATCGATCTTAATCCTAATAGGGAGGAGTGATATGGCAACCACTAAAAGAAAATAAAATTAGGGGTTAAAAGAAATAGTGTATGCATGTATGAAATGCTCCTTTGAGGGGAGAGAATATTATTAAGCATGCATTAAGGCTCTCGGGTGACACTCCCCCACCCCAAATGCAAAAACACGATAAATGAAAGTAAACAAATTATTCATCACATGTACGGAAAGCGGGAGGCGATTACGTGTGTGAAATATAGAAAATTTTAAAAAAGAAAAGAAAAAAAATTCAATCTAAACATCCCAATGTGATATGTAAAAAGGTTAGAAAAAGAAAAGGATCGACTAAACCAAGTGCTTGGACTCTCTTGCGGAATCCCCAGTTGAGTTGCCAGCCGTCGTGCTCCCTTTTTTTTTGTAATAAATAAATTTTAGGCGTTAAAATAGATGAGTTTTTGATTTTAGAGAATATTGGCGTAAAAAATGTGTTTTTGATTTTAGAAAATACAGAAAAAGGGCCTAAAATGAGACTTAAAATGTGCGACGGTTTGGACCCAAAATTTAGTCTAAAAGAATTTTTTAAAAAAAATAGGAGTCATCACTTGGTATTGAGTTTAGTTGTACCAAATCACCCAAAAAATATGAAAAAATAGGCAAAACCCTTTTTAGACGACTCCAAATTTTAAAAAACAAGAGAAAAGGGTTCGAGAGTCATGGTTGAAGAAAGGGAGGGCAAAGATTTGATAGACTCAAATCTAAGGCACCTTTTCAACCTAACCAAGGCTAGTTACGAGATTTAGTCAAAAATTTTCTTAATCTAACCTATAAAACTTAATACATTATGATGCTTCTATATGGATACAAATCTAGATCTATGAAGTATCAAAAGGGTCGAAATATCTCTTCAAAATTTAATTGGGACAAATCATATTATTTGCGACGCCCAAGAGTGATTCCTTAAAGAGGTCACGAATATACAAGAGTTGAGACTCGAAAAAAAGAAAAACTATAATATATAAATATACATGGCCTAAAAGAAAGGAATGCAATATAATGAGTACGGAAGACTAAAATTCATGATTCAATTTTCCTTGTTATAGAGAGGATGAGAGTGTGCTAAGGTTAAGAAACCACACTAGTTCATTTTCTATATTTGAAGGGTGACTCTCCTAATCTAGTCAAGCAAAATGGACTATCCTACTTCTAATTTCCTAAATTGAATGCAAATATAAATGTCATGCTTCACGCACATAGGGATAAGGGAGATAATATATAGAGAAAAGATCATGCAAGGTGAGAAAAAGACTCTAAAAATAAAAATATGCATAAAATGCAATAAATATCATATAAACATATAATTCTAGCACATAGGTGGCTCTAAAGGTCTAACATTGGACTAGTGAGAAAATCGGAAAAAAATGGCACAATTAGTATTGGACTAGTGTGGTGACGTCATGCATATATTATAAATAAATAAATCATATAAAACATCATTAAAGCAAATAAACATATAAAGCACATAGAGCACGTAATACATAAGTATAATATATAGATGCAAAGATTCTAAAGAAAAGCAAATAAAAACATAAGCATACAAGCATGCAAGCACACAAGCAAAGAAATGCATATAAAGATCTAACTATTACATTTGGGGTTCTAACTACAATCTAAGGGGAAATTTTGAAGATTAATAACCTAACTATTACAAAAATCTAGCTAAATACATGTTTTGATCATTTATCTATTACAATTTGGCATTTAAATGCCCTTCAAATAATCATAAAAAATTAAATATAATAAATGAAAATTTAAAATGAATAAATAAAAGAAAAAGCACTCAAAACATACAATCACACATAAAAAAACATATGAGCACATAAAAGAATTTAAAATAATAATAGAAGGTATCTCCCTTGAAATTGTGATTAAATGGGGTGGAATTTGTCCTATTTATACTCCAAAATCAACAAAATAGTCAAGACACCAATTTAATTAACAATTAAAAAGAGAAATGTAAACATGTAGCAAATTCATCTTATTATTATAAAAAAATGGAAATAACCATGAAATCTACCAATTAGACACATTTAAATGAAGTATAATTAACAATTAAAGAAGATAGGCAAATTATACTTAAGAAATCAAAGCTGTCAGGGCTTAATTGCAAAAATTTAAAAAGCTTTTGGGGTCAAGTTATAATTATTATAAAGATTAGGGGCCCAAATCAAAGAAAAATAAAGTTTACGGACCAAATTGTAATTAAATTAGGAACCTAATTTAAAGAAATCCAAAATTTTTAGGGTCACAATAAAATTACCCAAAAGATCAGGGGCTAAACTGTAATTTTCATTTCTAGTCTCTTAAGAGCCTTTTTATTTATTTTCGTGGGCTAAAGATCCCTTGGCTCAGTGAAAAATCCAAAGAAAAAGCACGAGACAGTCCAGTCTTTTGACCAAACAAATCCAACAAAAAATATTAGGACTTTAACCTCCAAGCCTATACCATATTCCAAAGAAAACAAACCAACAACCCATTTGCCAAACCCAACCCAAATAACATTTTCACAAGCCATTTTCCTAAACCCAGAAAAAAGAAAAGAACAAGCCCATTTTAGGAGATTAAATCGAAAAAAAAATATTAAGCTCTGATTATGTCCTGAAATCCGGAAATAATTCATTCAAAAACATGTATAAAATATACAAAAGTGGATCAAAACTTGAAGAGGGCAGCCTTGATTCATTTTCACAAACGTTTGGGCCTTAGTGGAATTATGCAAAAGCTGGGGGACCAAATCACAAATATCCAGCATCCTTCATGCAAACCAGTGGGAAGCTTTGAACGTTTGTAGTTTCATCAGGCCCAAGAAAACGCAAGATCAAATACAAAGCTTCGGCTCTAGATAAACTTGGGGTTTTACCAACATCAAAACTTATTAACTAAATGCAAGATTGAACATAAAATCATGTGATATAGATCCAAATTAATGGCAGCAACAAAAGGAAGAAAACTGCAAAAAAAAAAAAAAAGAGGACAAACAAGTGCAGCAATTTTTGATGGATCTAGTGAGGATCTAGGTTTATATGGAGAGGAAAGAAATGAAATAAATTACCTTTTTTGCTTTATGGAGTCGAATAAGCGTGACAAATCTCAAGAAAAAACGGATCCAAACGTTGGAAGATGAACCAAACTCCCGCTGCAGAAACGTTCAAGTGTTGGCGAGCTGGTGATTTTGAGCTGAAATTGGAGAGATCTAGAGACGTTTTTTGAGAATTGTTTTGAACAAAAATTGTTCTTTGGTGAATGTATATGGTGCAGAAACAAAAAAAATCACCTAAAGAACTAAAATCGATATAAGATTTTGAGCCAAAATTGAGCTGGATGATCAGCCCTAGCTCAAGAATTTTTTGTAGAAAATTTCTTTTTTTTTTCCTTCTTTTCTCTCCCCCGTTCTCTCCTTCTCTCCTTTTTTTGTTTTTCTGCCGCCTCCCTCTCTTTCTTACCCTAAGGTGGAGATGGAGCTAGGTTTTTGTGGCTCATTTGGAGCTATTGGATCAACTTCCAGCTATTTTTTAATAGATTTTTGAGGTGGTGAGGTGTTTGCGTACGAATCTAACTTGGTGGGAACGAAAATGGGAAGCCAAATCGAATCCAAAATGCAAAAAAAAAAAAGATCCAGCTGTATGTACTAGTCTTGGTTTTTGCTGGAAACTTGGTGAGACTTGGCGAGGAAGACGTGCGTGTGCGACAACTTCAGCCAATTATATTTTTTTTTTTATAAAATCTGATTTTTTTTCATTCCCATTTTCTTTTCTTTCCTTTCTTCACTATTCTAAAAACAATCAAATAAAAAATGATTTTGTTTAAATAACTTCTTTTTCTTTTCCCTTTTTTTCTTTTTTCTCTTTTTCTCTTCTTTTTTTCTCTTTTTTTAATAAAAGAGAGCAATAATAATGAAAATAAAAAAAATAAAAATGAATGAATTGGAAAAATTTTTGGTGTCTACAATTCTCATTATATCTATAGAATCTATTAATTAGCATGTAATACTTTGACATATTTTTAATTTGGGTTGCTTGGATGATATACTTTTGAACCAATTGGATGATTGTATTGCACCAATTACTATTAAGACATGATATACTTTTGGATAATGTACCTTTCCTTTGATGTATTCTTAATTAGTATGTAATGATTTTCCTTTCTATCATGGTGCTAGGTACTTTGTCATTCTAAAAATTAGAATCCTGAATGTGTAAGATAAAATGTGATTTCAGATATGACTATAAAGCCTGGTATGTAGCAAGACTAATGCAAAATGTTGTACTGACACTTAAAAGTGTCACAACTTCATTTTTTATTGCCCTATACAACTGTCATAATATTCACAAAATTTCATGTTAAGAAGTGTCATAACAACATAATCTACTTACATTGCAAAAGTGTCCTAATATTTCATTTACTTACATTGCAAATATGTCATAATATCTTATTGTACTTGCATTGCAAAAGTGTCAAGATAGCTTCGAAATATGACACTTATAACTATATCTACCAAATTTGTGTCAATTGAAAGTATCATAATAGCCCTAAATAATGATGCTTTTAAGTGCCAAAAGAACTGCAAATTAAGATGCATAGAATTGTCATAATACCTATAGTGACGTCATAATGGATGACACTTCTATTAGAGTGTTATTATAGTTAAAATGTCATTACTTCGAGCTTTAATGATGCTTTCAACTATCATAAAAATATATTTTTCTAATAGTGCAACTTTTACAAATGTATAATGCATTCAGTCGTAATAGTATATACATTATTAGCATATATGAGGAGAATTTTAATTATACTTAGACTCTTGCTACTACAATTATACAGGTCATACACGAGTATAGTGAGTATTTGAGTGTCGATTTCACAGGAAAGATTAATTAATGATCGATGCTATTTAAATTCCTTTATTATTTAGATGATCACAAGTGCAAGAAAATAAATCTAAACTACAAACATGTAATAAAAGGAACTAGAAATAACAGTAATTGGCTCTTATGGTTGGTTTTCCCTCTACCCTTGCTAGTTAAATGATCTATGTATCATGTTTTATCTTTTTGGCTAAATTATGGCATAATTTCTTAATGTATGTGAAACTCGCTTTCATTGGTAAATTAACTATACCTATAACTACTTCATGCCTACTTTTGTTGTTATAAAACTAGTCATAAATTTATTAAATCTAAGAAATTAATTGGTAGAAAGCCACTAAGGTGCCCTTCTACTTTCGTGAGTGAACTCCCTTAGTTTCATACTTTTATGAACTAACATTGAACAATAACTTTAGGTTCATTATCCAGCACCTTGGATGGTTTACAATTAGTGGCTAATTAATTGCAAACATGAAAATCAAAAGCATGAAATAGCTTGTTCAAAGGATAAACACGACTAAGTTCATATCAACAAAAAAAGAAGAGATTAAACTAAACCATAGGCATGAGAATTTATACAACATAATAGAAATTAAAGAAAACTTTGAACTTGCATTATAACTAACAATCAAATCAAATGCAAGAGAGAAAATATTAGAAGAGATATCACCGTGTGACATGAGCTCGAACCCTCCAACTTCTGCCTCAATCTTTATTCAAGTTAGCTAAATACAAAAATTAGATGAACTAACTAACTACTCCTACATTAATCTAACCTAACTAACCTGACTTACTAGGAATTTCTAGCTCAATCTACATTGTTGGTATGTTTTTCTCTTCTTTTCTCCTCTACATTGTTGCACAACTTTTACTAACACAAATCCGGCCTTAGAATCTATAAACAGATTGTTTGCTCTATTTTTGGTCTCTGAGGCAAAGTTTCTACTTTCAATCTGTGGATAAAATCTACCCATGAACAATTGAATCCGTGGACGGATTGCCCTGCTCTACATTGGATCTAGTTTGGCTTCTGATACTGATTTGATTTGAAAATATCACAATGAAGATGGCAAACTAACTCTTGTGCAAAAATATAAAAGTTGTAGCCAATTGAGTAACTTTTCTGACGAGATTTTACCATGCATCAAATTTTAATAATTTAAATACTTCGTTTTCTGCAAGTATACAGATAATTTATTGAGCATAGGGAATATTAGATGTCGATCCCATAAGGAAGATTGTTAATTATCGATGATTTTTGAACTCCTTTGTTATTTAGAGAATCACAAGTGCAATAAATTAAATCTACACCCAAACATGAAATAAAAGTAATAAATATAACAATACAAAGCTCCTAGGGTCATAGAATTGCTTACTACTCTTGCAAGTAAAATTATCAGTTCATTAAATATTATTATCTTAACTAGTTATGATATAATTTTCTAATACATGTAAAACCTACTCTCGTAATGAATTAACTATACTTGTAACTAACCAATACCTACTCTTGTGGTTATGAAATTAACTACAAGTTCATTTCTTCTATGAAATTACATGGAACAAGCCACTAAAGTCACAAAGGCGCACCTCTACTTTCATGAGTATACTTCCTAAGTTTACCACTTTCTTAAACTAGTGTAAAATTTCAATTTTCATTGCAAATTTAACACCTTAAGATTATCACAATTAATAGCTAGTTGATCATGATTAGAAAAGCAAAAGTACTAAATAACGTGCTCAAAATAATATCATCGAGTAACCAAGTAAATATCACAAACAGGATATAGAAAATTCATCCATAACTTAAGGCATAAACTTAAAAAAACATGAAGAAAATGAAAGAAAAGACCATACTTGTATTATAGCTAAACATGAAATCAAATACAAAAGAGAAAGTGATAGAAGAGATGTCACCCTTATCACATGAGTTCCAACTCTCCATCTTTGTTCCTCAAATCTTCATCCAAGTCTAACCATATGTACAAGATGGGTTGAAATAAACTATACTACCTATTCTACTTCTAAACTAAACTAACTACTAGGAGCTTGTAGTTTAAGAGTTATATTTTTTTTATGTTTCTCTTCTCTCCAAGCTCTCTTCCTAAGCTCCTCTAAAATGAAAGCTAGAAGCCCTATTTATAGAGAAATATTCAAGGCTTTAACCTATATCTTCCAATGTGAACATAGCTTTCATAAGTTAACATTTGTGACTTACATAGAATCAAGAAGATTTGAGGTGACCAAAAAGTGTTTCTTGTTGATGCTTAAGCTTTCTTTCCAGCCCACAAAATGTCTAGTCAAAGAAGCAAGTTGAAGCACATGGAGAAAGAACTCTTCAAGAAGCAAGTTGATCAAGTTGAATTTTCTTCTAGTCAAACTTCTCGGCTGGCAAAACCCTTGGAGGAAGCTCAGCTGGTTACAAGGCCAGTTATGAGAGTGAAAATTTCGTAGCAAAAATTGATGCATTCTGCTTAGCAACAGGCTCAGAAATTGGTTGAGAAACCATGGCCAATTTCTCCTCCCTTGTTTTGTAACAATTTCTTGCTTCTTCACTTGACTTGATGACTAAGTTCTTTCGAATCTTATGTCCTTTACCCTATAAAAACAACCAAACCAAACAAATAAAAGGGATAAAAATTTTATCATTAATGAACAATACTCAAACATCAACTTTTAAGCAAATATCAATTTCAACTCTTGATTTCAAGTCAAAAAAGCTTAAAAATCCTTAAAATAGCCACAAAATATACTGTAAATTAGGCACTTATCATTTCTAATGGATCAAGAATCAAGTCATTTGAAAGTTTAGGCACTGTGTTATACCTAATATACCCCTAGCTAGTTAAGACAAAATAAGTTGGTTCTAAGAATCCTTTTTCTTTCTTCATTACACTTCATTTATTCACCATTTACATTTCATGCACACTTGAAAATCGTTTTAACTCATCAAGAATCATCTGAATATCTTCTCAATATATTCTAATTGATGGTTGAATCATTAAAATCTACAAAACATGAATTTTTTTACTACCTTAGCTCCATAGAAATATAATTTTCCTCACTTTAACCAAAAAATATAAAATTCAACTAAAAACCTAGTTATTCGACTCAAACTTGAAAAAAAGACACACTAAAACAATATAATAAACCGTTGAAAAACATGCAAAATAAGCAATCATCAACATACTAGGATAGGAGCATGTGCATTGCACGTGGTAAGCGTTATGTTTTTCAGTACTTGTCATATAATTCTTAATTGTAGATGCATATATAAAACTAACTTTTAACTATTTAAAGTATAGATTAACTTTTTATACACTAACAGTGTAGTGATTTTTTTTATACTAGTAACTTTGGATGTATGTCACATGTTCATTACTTGAATTTTAAATTTGAATTCATGTTTTATGACAATGATATAAACCTACTAGTGTAAAAATTTTATACACGAACAGCCTACAAAAGAAGTTATTCTTAAAGTATTGTATTACCATTAACCTTCTTCCACTATAAAACTTATAAAATAGTATTGTAATGTGTTAATAAAATTTGGTTAATTGTGAATCTTAACAGAAGTTTAGAAAGTTATTAGTCGGATAAATGAAGATAAAGAAGAATAACTAGTTACATTTAAATTATTATCATATACAACAAAACTTTTTGGGAGTTAACAACTACTTTTTTCAAGCCAAGTAGTTTGTAATACTTCAAGAGAAAAAATAAGAATAAGAAATTTATTTAGGAAAAAAGGGAAAAAGTCCTCATTCCTTGACTAACTATTGTGAAATTAAACTGATTAATATGTTTGTTGAGTCTATTGGACTTTAGCCATACAATGTGATAGCTTGTCACCAAAAAATTTGGTTAGTGAATTTGTTTGTTGAATACTTAGATTGATCAATCTTTAGTTTTGATGATAACAAAATAAAATGATGATTTGGACTAACGGTTTTATTTGACAATTGATTAAGGACATGTACCTTGCAAAATGGAAAAAGGAGGATAGCATATCAAGAAAGATTAAAAAGGAAATATGCCTCTCGGACATCTGACAAATAGGGAGTATTCATCGGACACTTCGATCGGACACTCATTCCTTCTATCGGCCGTCCGACACAAAAAGGTTAAAACTTGAACATTCTATTCTCTATCGAACACAGGTTATCGGATGCAGAACAATTGGATCGGACGTCCTACAGAGTATCGGACGTCTGACATGACTGTTTCAGACGTCCGACAAGTCCAACGGCTAGTTTTCTAGGGGCCAATTTTTTGACCGTTGGAGGAGCTTTTGGGGCATAATTTCATCATCTATAAATACCCCCAAGTATGAGAAGAAGACAAAACTTTAGCCTACATAAGATACAAGTTTTCAAGAGTGATTTTTGGGTAGAAAAATACTTTAAATAATGTATAGGTATGGGGAAAATTCCTGGGTTTGTGAGGTTTCTCATTGATAAGAAGTAAGACCTTGTGCAGGTGAGCCTCATTTATACAATAGCTCTTAGTTAATTGGTTAGTTGGTAATCAATTGTAGCATAGTGAGGGTTAACTAGGAGTGTTGTAAAACTCTTTGACTCAACTAAAGAGTATTTAGGGTGACCAAGGAGTGATCCTTCTTATGTACAAGGTGGTTTGCAACACCATCAATTGAAGAGACTATTGGATTGGAGTAAATTCAATTTTGGAAGAGATTTGAAAGTTTTGGTTTGGATTTTTATCTCATTCTTTTCATTTTTGTTACTTAATTGTGCAATCTTTATTGCTCTATACTTGCTTTATATTTGTGAATTTGTGCAATTAGTTTTAGTGCGGTTATTGGGTGAAAACTTGTTTTATTTGTTTGATTTTATGGATAACCTAATTCACCCCCTCTCTTAGGTTGTCTTTGGGCCTCATATTTGTTAAGGGGATCAACTACATATTGTGGTCCAGGCCATTGTGATTCTTAGGCATGGCTAAAAATATTTTGATCCTAAATTACACACAAAGTTCACATCATACTCTTCTTTATCCTCGAATCAAATGAAAAATTGAACCTAAAGTTCAAATCAAACTAAGATACACATTAAAGAGCTAAGTTGATTTCTTTTCCTTCTAAAACCAATATTGTACAACTTTCTTCTCTATCACCTCAATTAACTACTTTTGTTTAATGTAAAAATAATAATAATTTGACCAGGAAATGATAATGAAGCATCAAATATATGTTATGTTTCATGTACATACTTTAAAAATGCAAATCTCACACCTCTCTACTATAATCAATGTAAACCTTGTATTATAAAGCATAGCACGTATTGCATAGAGCAAAGAAGACCATAACCTTTTTTGCAATCTCAAATATTTGAATAAAAGTATTATGGAGTTGAGTATATTGATTTATTTGAGATCTTAATGAAACCTTTCAAGGATATAATACTAGATGCTTGTAATTCTTGCATTCATATTGCTAAAGTTATCAAGTCAGACCTATTCTATGTTATCACACATGCATCCTATTACTAGAATTTATTACTATTGGATATACTCTTACTGCTACAATTAATATTGAAGTAACTTTATCCCAACAGACCTCTATTTCCTAAGGAAGTTTAGTGTCATAAAATTCTTTTCTTTAAATAAGATTGCACTACTCATTAATGTTAGAAAGAGTAATCGATATGCAAACTGTAACATATTATAATCTTTTATAGTATGCGTGATAAGTGCTTGTTTTGCTTGTTTTTATGTAGTTATTTTTGTATATATTAGCGCATTTTTATTTAAATTTGAGTCAAATAACTAGTTTTTTAGTTGAGTTTGCCCTTTATGATTAAAGTGAAGAAAATTGCATTTCTATGGAATTAAGTGATTCAACTTCATGTTTTGTAGGTTTTAATAATTCAATCATCAATTAGAGTGAAACAGGCAAATGTTTGGATGATTCTTGATGATTTGAAATGTATTTGAAATGATCATAAAGTGTACAAGTGAGGCAATGCAATGCGTGCGAGGAAAGAAGAACAAAGAACAAAGGTTAGGCTTAATCTATCGATTCATGGATAGATTTTAACATCTCAAAACCGGATTCAAGCATGGATTGATGGCAGAAAGCAATAGCCTCGCAATGAACAAAAGTAGGAAAGCGATCTATAGCTAGATCCACTTGTGAGCTTGATTTTCATGTGAATTTGTGGTAGAATAGAGCAAGCAATCCGACCATGAATAGTACACTATCCGTTTGTGGACTGTGGGCCGACAAAAGCTATACAACTTACGCAACTTGTACAAGATTTTTCCTCTTTCTTCTTCCTATAAAAATGAGACTTCAAGGACAATTTTGCAGCTAAAAAAGGAGACAAAAATAGCCACAAAAATGTAAATCTTAGCTAGAACTTTGTTTTTTAGGTTAGGTTAGGATAGTGTAGGATTAGATTAGTTCACCCACTCTTATATTAAGCTCAATAAGGATGAAGATGGAGGATGAAAAATGAGAGATTGGAAGCTCAAGTAACAAGAGTTTCTTCTTTTCAACTCTGTTCTTGTATTTGACTCCTATATTTAGTTAATATACAAATTTGGATCTTGATTTTCATTTGCTTATGATTTGCTAAAGTTTCATGCTTTAGGTTTTGGATGAACTATCTATGGATTGTTTGTTATCTTTCTTTGGTTATTTGATACTATTATCTTAAGTAATGGGCACTATTGAAAGGAAATCTAATTTACTAAATCAAACTCCCATAAAGTTTTCCAACAACAAATATTTTATCATAGAATCATTTTTATATAAAATTTTTTACTAATTAACTTCGATTAACATAACCTAATCTTTACTATAGAGTCCAAAATGGTCAAATATGAAAGATCTTTGTCCAAATAACTACTTTTTTCACGTACTCTTTTCAACCAAATTCTTTTTCTTGAACACAATATCAAGGTCTGAATTACAAAAATAACCCGAATAGTACATATTCATTTTTGGGAACATAAGAAAGTTATTATATTTCTTGTTCAATTGGTTTATACATGTCACTAAATGATACCTAGTTACATTTTATTCCATAAGGAAATTGTCTACAAAAAGATTATTCCTAAATAATAATCTAAAAGTTAACATTTCTTAATACTATGCCTAGAAATTATAAAATATTCACTCAAAATTTTAGAAATATTATGCTGGAATATTCACAGGCTGTGATCTTATTGTTTTTTTAATACAACATCAAAGAAATGAAGAGATTTTTTTTTTAAAAAAAATCTTACATTTTTATTTGTTTCACACATAATTTTGCTTTGATTAATAGCCAGGAAGTTTTGCATAAGAGGTAAGAAGCCACAGTCAAAGCCTAATGGCTAACTAAAAGATTTGTTGAGGGAAATCCCATCACAAACTCATCTCTTGATTTTCCTTGGTATTTGGAATATTTCTTCCAAAAAGCACATAAAATAACTACTCCCTCCATCCCATTGTTAATATCATGTTTTCAATTTATTGACGTCCCAAAATAGAAGTCATCATTCCAAATTTAACACATGCTTTCCAATCTTGTCATTTGAAAAAGCAACTTTTAAAATCCCAGTGCACATTTAACAAGGAACTATTTTCAATTTAAATGATACATATGTAAATTCACTAATATCACATCATCTAGTTATAATGATTACAATATCTCCATAAAAGGTTAAATTCTTTAAAAAAAAGGCTCTAATATTAGGGTGGAGGGAGTATTAATTTCAAGTTATTTATTTAAATTTTATTTAACAATGATTTTTAACATTTTCTTAATAAGCTTAATAGTATTAGGTTAATGATGGTGTAAATGTTGCATAGTGTTAGTCATGATGTTAGTTGTTTTAATAGCTAACCACAACAATTTGTTTTCTTTCTTAGTTGTAGGTTGAAGCATATTTTGTAATTAATTAGACAATGGATAGCAAAATTGATTAGTCATTACATGATACTTAGTTGAAGCAATTGATTAATCATCATTAGTAAGTTTAGATCATTGTTTTTATTTAGGAATAAAGCCTTCGTTGAAGTTTCACAAAATATCACTTAGTTCCTTTGGCATTTTAAAAATCTCTTATAACTCTCTTGAAATGATGGTAGGACCATATATCACTATTGGAGGGGATTAATTGTCAACAATACCCTATTTCTATAGCAATTACTGAGCTGCTAAAAATGAAAAAAAATAGAGAAAAATGTTGGCATTAAATAGAAAAAGCCCGAGAATAGGATTGGCACCACTCTTGCAATGTACATGTCGTAAAGGTGCGAAATTATTTGATAGAATACCAAGGTGTGAACTTCTTAGTCAGAAGAAATACTACCTACAAAAGGACTCTTGTTTCTATGCCAACACAAGTTGGCTCATTTGGCAAAGACCGGCTACTTCCTCACAAAAAATCGTGTATTTGAATTTCACTATTGATGTGAGGGTGTTGTTGGTAGGTGATCTATAAGAACCCCTACATGCGATCTATGGTCCCATAAGCATTGCCCTAGTCCCTGGTGGTGATAAAAGCCGAATCCACCCAAATCTTTTTCTTATAAAAAGAAAAACTCTTATTTCTATGTGGTAGAAACCATCCTTTTATTTCTTTTTTCTATAAAGAACAATATGAGGGCTTGGAGCAGAGGAGGAGAAAATTGCAACTTCAGTAGAAGGATCCACTAATGTTTGGAATAAAGACGTGATTCTGAGAACTTCCTACACAACGATTAAAAATATTGAGTTGGTGCTTTAAATGATCATGTAATAAGTAATAGGAGATGATCTAGGTTTCATGATAGAAAATAGTAACATAAAACTAATAAAAAGATGTAATTTTATGTCCTGATGAAGGTTGATGATTTTGAGAAATTTTTGATGATCAGGGCATAATAGCTATCTTTTTCTTTTCTTTTTTTTTTGGTTGGACTTGATAACCAATTTTATAGTTTAAGCAGAGTTTTATTTAGTGTTTGCAATGTCGAATGCTAAATAATATGTGATTTGATGATAAATGCTTGATGATTATGTTATTTTATGTCAGTGATTCATTAACTATTTAATGATATTGAAAGCTATAATACATAAGTATGGAGTAGGTTTGTTGTTGATAAAGAATCTAATTGGGATCACAAGGCTAGTGTTCTTCCTTTATGAAGCCCATGGAGTAAGTCTCGTTTGTAACTTGAACTTCATATATATGGACTTACAATGCGTGCAGTTTAAGGTGTAAGTGGACAGATGAAAAATTATCATTATGATGAAGTAAAAGTGTGATACATGATTATAACCCTTTCATTGTGCAGATGAATAATTATACATGTGGTGTACTACTTGTTGTGATTCTTATAATAGTTGATAGAAACTTTTCTTGAAAGCACATTGAAATGTAAGATAGGAAGAATTATTGCACATGATAACATAGTCCATTACATGGGAAACAAAGTCAGAATTTCTAATGTATATCCAAAAAGTTACCAATTTATTGATCTTCTCAGTGATATTACTGGCAAGGCAATGAATGACTTGCCTGGAAATTGGAATCTTCTTTTGCACATGAAGTGTGGGATCTCTAGGACAACAAGCTTTATGGACATTATTGATGACAAATCAATCCTTGATATGTTCAAACTCTATGATAAAGATCTTGTTAGAAACTTGCATGTACTTCACCTAGACATTATTCCTATAACAAAGGAGAATATCTCATAGAACAACTATAATTTTTGGCCATGCACTAGAGGAATATTGATTCTTGATGCTGTAGACACCAAATCTTTTTTTAAAAAATAATTTTTATTGTATTTTTATTTTATATTATTTATTAACTAATCATTTCTATTTTTGTGTTATTTTGTAGGAAAAAAAAAGTAGAGATTTTCTTTTGTTTTAAACCCAATTAAATTCCGACCAAAAAACCCAACCAAAATCTAGCCAAATTCCAAACAAATGCCCAAGGCTAAACCCCAAAAAAAATATGGAAAAGAAGAAAACAAGACAAGGCCCATCAGCCCCTTTCAATTTTCTTCACAAAAAAAAAAATTGCTGCAGGCGCACACGCGCGTTTCTTCCTCATCAATCTTCCAATAGCGAAGCCAGCAAACGGTACATAGGCCAATTGGAATTTGTTTCAACAATTTCGATCCATTTTTGCTTCTTGTTTTCTTTCCCTCCAAGTTTAGCAAGTACTTTGGACACATCAACATCACAAATCTAGGAAGCAACAACTATCAAAAGATCAAATGAACAGAAAATAACCACCTAAGCCCACACTCCATCTAAGCCTTTTTTCTTAGGGTTTAATCAGTTTTTGTTTCATTTAATAGGATAAGAGAGAGTCTTAGGGTCAGAGAGGGAGTTAGGAAAGCGGCAAAAAAAAAAGCAACGAAAGAGAGAAAAAAGAGAAAAAAAATACAGGGAGGGAGGAAAAACTTTTTGGAAAAATCAGTAAACAGGCCTGACGAACCAGCCCTATGTCTCACCGAAATTCGACTCCGATTGTAGCCCTCTAAATGAGATCTTTGTTTATGCACCATCTAAAGTCATCAGTGAACAACTCTCGTTTTGAAAATTTCTTGAAAAACGTCCCTAAATTCCTTGAATTCAAGCTCGAAGTTGCCGATTCGTCAGTGCTTCAACTTCTACGGCGGAATCTTTTTGCTTCGTTCCAGCATTTGGGAGTGTTTTCTAGATATCTCTCACATTTGTTCGAATCCATAAACACCCGTAGGTAACTATAGCTCTCTCTTGGTTGATTTAATGCCTTGCATGAAGTTTTGAGCCATTACCTGAGTTTTTCATGAATTTAGTCCTTAGATTTTTCCCGACTTATGATGCTTGAGAAACTGGTTTGATTATTTGAACTAGCCCAAAAGTTTTAATGATGGTTTGATGGTTTGACGATTTGATGGTTCGTAATTCTTGCTTTTATATTTTTTTTTGTCTTTCTCTGTTTGATTCTTAATGTGTTGGCGATTGTTATTGGTTTTTGTTAAGGAAAATGGGTTGATGTTTTGTGCTGGGTTCTAGTTAATAAATTGTGTTGGCGATTTTTTTTTTTTTTATAGTAGGCTAGTGCTTATTTTCTTTGGGTTTGTGGCATAAGATTGGAGACTCAAACCAGGCATTTTTGTTGGTTTGAAAATAGTGGAATGTTGTGAGTTAGTTTTTTTTTTTTTTATGGGGTGATTTACTTTATCTTTCGTTGGGCCGAAGTGGTTTGGCCCAAACCAAAACAAATAAAGCAAAAAAAAAAAGAAAAGGCCCATGTAGTTTTCTTACATAATCCTCACAAATTAGAAATGATTTTTTGCAATTTGGTCCCTGATATTTAGAGTAATTTTACTATGGCCCTAAATTTTGGATTTGTTTCATTTAGATCCTTAATTTAATTGTATTTTGATCCCTAAACTTTACTTTTTATTCAATTTTGACCCCTTAATTTTTTTAGAATTATAATTTGACCCAAAAACCTCTTTATCTTTACAATTAGGTCCCTAATCTTTATTATTTCTTTATTATAATTGTTTATCTTCTTTAAATTGTAAATCATGCTTCATTTAAATGCACATAATTTATAATTTTTAGGGATTTTATGTTTATTCACATTTCTTTAAAATAATAAGGTGAAGTTGTTACATGTTTACATTTTCTGTTAAAGTGTTATTAATCAAATTGGTGCCTTGATCATTTTATTGATTTTGGAGTATAAATAGGGCAAACTCTACCTCATTTAGCCACTACTTCAAAGGAGGTACCCTTTGTTATTTTTTAATTTTTTTATGTGCTCCTATATGTTTTTATGTGTGATTGCATGTTTTAATTTTTTCTTTTATTTACTCATTTTATTCATTTTAACCTTTCATTTATTTAATTTTGATGTTTATTTGGGAGGCATTTAAATATCAAGTTGTAATAGATAGGTCTTCCCTTTTTGCCCAAGAAAATGTATTTAGATAGACAAATGTAATAGATAGATTTATTATTTCCAAAGATTCCCATCTTAGATTGTAGTTAGGACCCCAATGTAATAGTTAGGTTTTATTTGCTTGCATGCTTGTATACTTATGTGTTTTATTCACTTTCTCTAGGATTTTTGCATCTAGATATTATGCATATGTGTTATGTGTTCTACATGCTTTATGTGTTTTATGTGTTTATTTACTTTAATTATACTCTATATGCTTTATTTATTTATAATGAATATATGACCTCACCACACTAGTTCAATATTAGTTGTGACTTTTCTCCCCGATTTTTTACTATTCCAATACTAGTGAGAACTTATAAAAATGGATTAGTCCAATGTTAGACCTGTTAGGCCATTTTCGCGCTAGATTCATGCTTTGGTGTGACATTTATGGCATCTCATGTATTTTTTCCTATTTTTAGGTTATTTTCATTTGTATGATATTCTCCCTACTATTATTTCCTTACCCTTTATATGTTTGGACCATATCATTTAAAATTGAATCTCAATTTAGGAAATTAGAAGTAAGCTAGTTCATTTACTTGACTAGGTTAGAAGTGTCACCCTTCAAAAATGGGAAAGGAACGAGTATGGTTTCTTAGTTTTAGCATGCTCTTACCCGCTCTATAAGAAGGTAAATTGTGTCATGAATTTTAGTTTTCCGTATTCGTTATGTTGCATTTCCCCTCTTCTAGTACATGTATATTTATCTATATAACATAATTTTTCTTTTCTTCGAGTCTCATCTTTTGCATATTTGTGATCTCTTCAAAGGATCATTTTTGGACTTCATAATTAATGTGATTTGCACCAATTAAATTTCGAAGAGACATTTCATCCCTCTTAATACCCCCCTTAGGTCTAAGTTTGTATCCATAAAGAAGCATCCAAATGTGATAAGTTTTATAGGTTAGATTAGAAAAATTTTTGACTAAATCTCGCAACTAACTTTGGCTAAATTGAAAGACTGTTTTAGATTTAATCTTTGCCTTCCCTTTTTTCAACCGTGACTCCCAAACTCATTTATCTTGTTTTCGAAGACCTGGAGTCGTCTAAAAAGGTTTTATTTATTTTTTCATTTAAAATATATATTGGTGACTTGGTACATCTAAACTTGATATCAAATGGCAACTCTCTTTCTAAAAACCTTTTTAGACTAATATTTTGGAACCAAACCGTCGCATTATTTAAAGTCCAATTTAAGGCCATTTTTCTTTATTTTCTAAAACCAAAAACGCATTTTTAAAACACCCTTTTCTCTTTTATTTTTTAAAATGGGACGCGATAGATGCTCAATGATAATGGTGATTTGTATATCTTCCATCAAACAATGAACTAGCCATTTTCTCCTACCAATTTGCTCCCAATTTACCCATATTTTGAAGTTATTTCTGCCTTTAATTGTTGCTACAACATCCCGAAGTAGCTGTAGGAATATTAAACCAAGCATCAATAATTAATGGCCATGTGTCTTTGTTTTATTGGTTAACTAGATAGTTGCATTGTGAGTTGGTAAAGTTGGCCAAATTGGATTAGGCCCATAGTATTAATACTAGAAGTCAGCTAGCGAGGGATATAGTACTATATAGCCTCTCATCCGTCCCCTTTAAGTAGTGGCTTCGTTGCTTTGTATTCCGGCCAGAGTTTCATTTGATTAATAGAAAATTTCCTTTGCCTCAATATCGTTCTTTATTTGATTATTCCTGTGGGTTTATGATTCATTATTTGTTTGGGTCCTACAAAGTGGTACTAGAGGTACGGTAGATTGAAGTATGGCAAACCCTAACCCCAATATTATTTGTTCTATCCAAAAACTCAAAACAAAGGTGGAGTTTAATTTTTGGTAGAAACAGATGATAACTTATCTCCAAAGATGTAAATTACATCGATATATTGAATCGGCATTTGCTCTGGATGCTAGTAAGGATGATAAGGCAAAAGATAGTTTGACTTTCTCACAAATTTATCAAGCAATTGACATATCAATTTTTGAAAAAATTGCTACACTTGATATGGCAAAGGAGTTTTGGGATATAGTCGAGAAAACATACAAAGGGATTGACAAGATCCAACAAAATAATTTGATGATGTTAAAGAGGAAATTTGAACTTGTGACGATGGAGAAGTCTGAGTCTATCGTGTGATGCCCCCACTTCTCCCTAAGGCGAACCAAAGGGTATCCGCGGGACGCCTGCCCAACTCTCGCCAGGACTCGAAACAAATCCAATTCAAATCTAGTCTAATACTAACAACGAAATTGGAATAAAGGTACGAAATCATTTCCATACATAAATATCCAGTCTTACATCATAATTTCAAATTTACAATCATTTTCCCCCAAGATATACAACATCCAAGAGTGTCTAGTCGATTACAATCAAAACACTAATACAAAAGTGCCTCAAGTTGGCATTTGCTTAACTCCTTCCAATCGGGTTCCTGTTAAGAAAAACAAACTAATGGGATGAGCCAATACTCAGTGAGGCCAAGAAACACACATGCAAACACGCAATCCAAATAGCCACAAATTACATAGTAAGTAAAGCTATAAGTTCGAATAATTCACATTTCGAATAAATAAAAAAATAAACAGAAACAATTCAAGGATACTGTAGCTCTCAGGAGCTAAATTCCACGTAGTCGAGTCGGAGTCTTGATCACATCTCATGTTGACACTCCGTCAACCACATGAGTATCAAATCCGTAGTTACACCACTTTTCTTCAAATCCCGTCACCATTACACCCCTTACCGGACCCGCTCATCAAAGTTTTTGATAATACTTGAGTATATCATGGCAATACTACGCGAGTATGCCAAGTAAGATCTCTCTAATAGATCGTGCTTTACGAATATCTCATGGTTTGCTAAGCTTGTCGGCCAAGCCCACGCTGGCTCGATTCGCAAAGTTAGCCAATGAGTTTGGGCGCCCCCGAATACGAATATGAATACGAATATGAATATAAGTCGATGAGCAGCGCTCAAATCGACGATTCCAAATACGAATCACATATACGAATCACAAATACGAATCACATCCACATTACTTCGCACAAGTCGAATATGGATTCACATAATAAAATTCGAATATAATTTCATTTGAAAGAGAACGAGTGCGGTAAAGTACATACTCATCTCTAAAATTTCAAATTCACATGATGGATACGAAGCAAGTCAAGCACTTAGCAACAAATTCATGCACTTTACACTCACCAATCAAAATAAGAGAGTGAGTGCGTAAACAAGCCTTTAGGTGTTCCCCTCGAGATCCTCGTGAAGGTCTCCTTGAGCACCTGAGCAAACAATAGTTATCCATTACACACTATCACTTAAAATCCTTTCTTATCAAGAGAGGGATTGTACACTTGTACAATCTAGAAAATACCATGGAATGAGGCTTTACTTGCTCAAAATTCAAGGTTCAAAAGTAGTGTTTATTAACACAAGGAAAAACTGATTTACTTCATGAAGACAAGTCCAAAATGGTCAATTAGTATTGAAGGATAGGGAAGAGTCTCAAAAACTCAATTCCCGTCAAGTTTGAAAATTTCAGATTTGAGGTTCGATCTTTGAAAAATCGTATCTCACTCTCCGTATGTCCAAAATTGGAAAACTTGGTACCGTTGGAAACTGCTTCCAAAGTACTAAAAGTTCCTAGAAGACACTTTTCCATGATTCTAATTGGAAGATGTTCAAAATTTGGCCCAACGTTGCTGTTTTGGAAAGTCAAGACAGATTTGGGTTGATTTTCGACAAAGTTTGGAAATTCGGCAAAATTCACACAATGCGAACTAGCATCTGACATTTGGAACTCAATTAGAGTTGTAATCAAAGTTTAAAAAAAAACAAGCATAACAAGAATCGGAGTTTTGAGCACCAAGATATAGTAGCTCAAAGTTGCTGAAAAATTGAAACGGTTAGGCAAATTTCCAGGTTTAAATTACAAATTTTGGGACTTTGTTTGAGCATCGAAATGAACTCAGAATGTCACCAAATTTGGCAGTATTATACTACCATATGAGGGCTATCCCTCTATCAATTTTCATGGAAAAATACGCACGGAAAGTTGGTTAACCAGATCACCAATGTTTCCAAATTTCCAAGGCAAATCTGCCTTGTACATGAGTTTTCCGTTTTCAAAACGTTTGGCCAACAAAAATGTCTCAAACACGGTCCCTTTGTGTAGGTAATGTCTAAGAAACATCCAAGATGCATTTAATAGGTGATTAACACCAAGAATTTCGAAACAACGAGTCCCAATCAAGATTTAGACATTTACTAGCCAAAAAGAGGGTTTCAAATCATTGAGTCAGTTTCAGATTTTGGCCACAACTCACTCAATTCAACTTGGAATTGAGCTTGATCAGTGGCATTAAAAACTAGATTCAAAAAGCTACAATTTCTTAGAAGAAATCATTTTCAAAATCTGTCCACAGTTAGCTCATATTTGAGCATCAATTCGCTGCTCAAAACAGAGCTCCCAGTGTAGATGCGAAACAGGACAGTCATGTTCAAACAATTGGTATGGACTACTCAGGTGGAATCAGAACTTACATTTTATACCGTTGGAAAGCTGAGAATGTCTAGTTTCCAGTGCCGCAAACGGCACTCAATTTTGACATCGGAGCAAAACGTTATAGCCAAAACAAAAACACTGCCAGAGTAGTTATGGGAAAATTTCCAGTTTTTGCTGATTTCCGAAAACTCAACATCTACCCATCCAAACTCCCGAAATTTTTTGATGAAACTTTCTACACAACCCATACAACATGTATACATCATAAACAACTGATTAGAACCACAAAAATTTGCTCTAAGGGCCACGGCATGTACAGGGGCAGAAATGGAAAAATTCCCTCATCACTTCCGTTGAGTTTTCCTTCAACAAGACAACCTATTTTCACTAGATTAAACACTAATCCAACATTAATAACATCAAAACACAACAAATCAGTCCATCAAGCCATAGTGGGAGTTCATAGAGCCCACACACCAACTTTCCAACATAAATAAAGCGACCCACATGATTATATAAGCTTATAAGTGCAAGATAGTCTTCACAAACTAAGATTCTTGTAGTTGATCGTGGTTTACCTCTCTTGATGAACAAAGCAGAAATTTTGGGCCTCTTGAAACTCAACAAAACCGTGGAAAGCAAGCTCTCTTCCTAGCTTGAGATGGTCTCCAAGTGGTTAGCAAAGCTTAGGTGAAATTTGAGGTGATTTGGTGAAGATTTGATGAAGGAAAAATGAAGAACTTTGGTGGTTTTCTCCCCTTGGATGGCTGGCTGTCTTGGAGCTAAAGAGAGAGAGAGTTTGATGCAAATGAAGCTTCCAAAAGAAACTAAAATGTGTGGCTCTAATTTGTTCAAAAGTCAACTCTTCAATAGTGCGCGTTCGCGCGCTTTTCGCGCCCGATTCCTTTCGAGTTTGTTTCACTTGTGCACTAAACCTCTAATGCACTTTCATTCATACTATTATTATTCACTCTCAATGATCTAAAAATAATGGTCTTAAGTCCCTCAATTAATCGCGCGTGTAAAAACGCATACTTTCGATTTGTGCGCGATAAAGTGAAATTTTCAAGAAATTCTTATAACGATAGTATCACAAACTAATAATTGAACACTTAAACATAAAAATACCTATTTCAAGACTAATGTACAAGTCTCCCATTTTTCAAGCTTATTGTATCCTCGAATCGATTATTGTTTCCAAACGCGTATTCACTATTCTCACTTAACGGGCTTTCAAAAATTAAATATTGAAACGAGTCATTTTAAAAATATAAGTAAGTCTTAGTTCTATGTAATTGGGTCTAAAAAGGTTGAAATAAAATAGTCGGGGCAAACGGGCAATTAAATATTTAAATAAGCTAGTAATAGGAGTTTAAAATAGATAAATTTGCGAGTCCTCACATATTGAGTCATATTTTTCTTGTTTGTCAAATATTAAAAATGAGATGAAACTCAATCAGTATAACCTTCCTGACAGAACATTTGTTGAGAAAGTTCCCAATACCCTACCCGTGAAATTTGATCATGTGGTCGCTATAATCCAGGAAACAAAAGATTTGGAGGATTTGAGTATTGAATATTTGCATGAGTCATTAATTCTTCATGAACAAAGAATTAATGGGAAATTGGAGGATACCCTTGAGAAGGATACAGAAGAGAAGGCGTTGCAGGCGTAGTTGAATTTGAGAGGCAATAATGATGTCAGGGAGCAAGGCGAATCCAATCAAAGGAGCAGAGGTGGTTACCATAACAGAAATGGTTGTGAAAATAATAATAGAGGTCGAGGAGGTACATCAAATCCTGGATGCAGTTGTCGTAATAATTTTAATTTTAGAGGTGATCCTGATAGAGATAGAGGTGGAAATTTTGGCAGAGGAAATAATTTTGATCAGAATAATTTTCAGAATAAATTTGGACAGGGAGTTCAATATTATAATTGTGGAAAATTAGGTCATATACAAATTGAAGATAGATTTGGAGAAAATGTAGACAAAAATTTTTAGACTAATGTTGCTGACAATCAAGTGCAGGATAATAATAAAAAATCTGAAACTTTATTATTAGCTTATAATGCTATTGATGTGGTTGATAAAAATAAGTGGTATTTGGACACGAGTTGTAGTAACCATATGTCTGGCAAGAAAGAATTATTTGTTGAGTTTGATGAATCTATCCGTGGTGAAGTTAAATTTCGGAATAACACTGTTTTACCAGTGCTTGGTAAGAAAAAAATTCCTATTAGCCTGAAAAATGGGTTTACTGATTTTATCTTTGATGTTTTCTATGTTCCTAAGTTGTATCAAAATTCGTTTAGTATAAGCTAGTTGTCTGAGAAAAAATATGATATTCGTATCAGGAATGGTATTTGTACTACTTTTGATAAAAATATTGGAATCATTGCCAGTGTACCAATATCTTCAAATCGCTTATTTCTACTAAATTTGAGCAGTGCCAATTTTTCCTGTTTAAGTACAGTGATAGATGACAGTAATTGGTTGTGGTATATGCGATTTGATCATTTGAATTTTGACAGTTTGAAATTTTTTACCAATAAAGGAATGGTTGGTGGATTGCCTAGTATTAGAAATCCTTGTAGAGTCTGTGATATGTGCATTTTGGGAAAGCAACATAGGGATGCTTTTCAGACTGGCAAATCATGGAGGGCCAAAAGACCATTAGAAATTATTCATTTAGATTTATGCACTGTAGAGGTTCCTTCTAATTGTGGTTGCAGGTATTTTATTACCTTTATTGATGATTTTAGTAGAAAAGCCTGGGTGTATTTTTTTGAAATAAAAATCTGATGCTTGTGATACTTTTAAAATTTTTAAGACTTTTGTTGAGAGGCAAAGTGGGTGTTAGATTAAAATTTTGAGAACAGATAGGGGTCAAGAATATTTGGTGTGTGATGATTTTCTTGAGAAAAATGGGATACAACATCAGTTGACTACCGGGTACATTCCTCAAAAAAATGGAGTTGCAAAGAGGAAAAATAGTACAGTTATGGATATGGTGACGTATTTATTGAAGGTGAAAAATATGCCAAAATCATTTTGGGCAGAGATAGTTTCTTGTGCAATTTATCTGTTAAACAGGTGTCCTACTAGGAGTGTTCCTGAAAAAACTCCTGAAGAAGTTTGGAGTGGTAGAAAACCATTTGTTGGTCATCTTAGAGTTTTTGAGTGTATTGCCTATTTCCATGTCCCTGATCAATTAAGAAAAAAACTTGATGATTAGGGGGAGAAGTGTGTATTTATTTGTTATAGTGAAGTTTCTCAATCTTACAGGTTGTATAATCTTGTGACAGAAATGGTGATAGTGAGTAGAGATGTGACTTTTGACGAAAGAGGTGTTTGGGATTGGTCTATTGGAGATCTTGAGACAGCAGAGGTGACTCTAAATTATCAGCAAGAGAAGGATAATTATGATATTCAGCCATCACCAGTTGCTCAAGGTCTACAAACTGAGTTAACTGGACATTCTCAGCGTTAGCGACAAATGCCAACTTGTCTACAGAATTATGTTATTACACCAGATGATGTTTCTTCTGCTAAAGATATTGTTAATTTTGCTTTGTTTGCGGATTATGACCTAGTTGTGTATGACGAAGCAACCAGTGATAATCACTGGGTGAAAGCAATGGAGGAAGAAACTCATGCAATAGAGAACAAAGACACCTGGGAACTTACTTCTTTTCCAATTGGTAAAAAAGCCATTGGAGTGGAGTGGGTGTACAAGACAAAATTTAAACCCAATGGAGAAGTTGATAGATACAAGGCGAGACTAGTGGTGAAGGGATACAAGCAGAAACCCAGAATTGATTATTTTGAAGTGTTTGCACCCATCGTCAGGCTTGACATAGTCCATATGATAATTTCTCTAGCTGTCCAAAATAATTGGAAATTTTATCAAATTGATGTCAAGTCAGTTTTCCTGAATAATGTTCTTAATGAAGAAGTGTATGTGGAGCAGCCAACGGGATTTGTCAGAAAAGGTCAGGAAAATAAGGTATATAGATTAAAGAAAGCTTTATATGGACTGAAACAAGCCCCAAGAGCGTGGTATACAAGAATTGATTCCTATTTTCTGACTCGTGGTTTTTAGAGGTGTCTATATGAGCACACTTATATATTAAATCTTCTGCTTGTGGTGATATTTTTATTGTGTGTTTGTACATAGATGATTTAATTTTTACAGGAAATAATCTAGAGATGGTTGCAGAGTTCAGGGAAGCTATGATTAAATAGTTTGAGATGATAGATATGGGACTCATGTCATATTTCTTGAGAATTGAAGTCTTTTAGTCTGACAGAGGAATTTTTATATCTCAAAAAAAAAAATATGCAGCCAACATTTTCAAGAAGTTCAAGATGGATATAGCAAAGCCAACTATGACACCAATTGAAGAAAAATTGAAGTTGACTAAGGAGGGTACCGGTGGATATATGAATCCCACCGATTTTAAAAGTTTGGTAGGAAGTTTGAGATATTTGACGTCTACAAGACCAGATATCAATTTTGCTGTTTGTCTGATTAGCAGGTTCCTGGAAAAACCACATCAGTTACACTTCCGGTAGCTAAGAGGATTTTGAGGCATATTGGAGGTACTCGCAGTGATGGCATTTTTTATTCAGGAAATGATCTAATTGAATTGTTTGGCTACACAAATAGTGATTGGGCAGGTGATACAGTAAAGAGGAAGAGTACTTCAGATCATGCATTTTTTTATTGGTTCTGGTGTGTTTTCTTGGAGTTCGAAGAGGCAACAAGTGATTGCATTGTCTACAGCGGAAGCGGAGTATATTGCAACGGCTAATACTGCTACTCAAACTTTGTGGTTACGTCGCATACTTGGTGTTCTACAACACAAGTAGGTTGATCCTATGAAGATTTATTGTGATAGTAAGTGAGCAATTGAATTGTCCAAGAATCCAGTACTTCATGGGCATAGCAAGCATATTGACATCAAATATCACTTCATACGTGAGTTGGTTCGAGAAAGGGAGAATGAAGTTGATTATTGTAAAACTGAAGAAAGTTGAATATTGTAAAACTGAAGAACAAGTGGCTGATATTTTCACCAAGGCATTGAAGACGGAGTCTTTTGTGAAGTTGAAGAAAATGTTGGGTATGTTAAGATTAGAGGAGCTTGGTTTAAGGGAGACAATGTAGGAATATTAAACCAAGCATCAATAATTAATGGCCACGTGTCTTTATTTTATTGGTTAAGAAGTCAGCTAGCGAGGGATGCAGTACTATATAGCCTCTCACCCGTCCCCTTTAAGCAGTGGCTTCGTTGCTTTGTATTCCAGCCAAAGTTTCATTTGATTAATAGAAAGTTTCCTTTGCCTCAATATCGTTCTTTATTTGATTATTTCTGTGGGTTTATGATTCATTATTTGTTTAGGTCCTACAAAGTGGTACTAGAGCTACGGTAGATTGAAGTATGACAAACCCTAACCCCAATATTATTTGTTCTATCCAAAAACTCAAAACAAAGGCAGAGTTTAATTTTTGGTAGAAACAGATGATGACTTATCTCAAAACATGTAAATTACATCGATATATTGAATCGGCACTTGCTCAGGATGCTAGTAAGGATGATAAGGCAAAAGATAGTTTGATTTTCTCACAAATTTATCAAGCAATTGACATCTCAATTTTTGAAAAAATTGCTACACTTGATATGGCAAAGGAGTTTTGGGATATAGTGGAGAAAACATACAAAGGAATTGACAAGATCAAACAAAATAATTTGATGATGTTAAAGAGGAAATTTGAACTTGTGACGATGGAGAAGTCGGAGTCTATTGAGTCATATTTTTCTTGTTTGTCAGATATTAAAAATGAGATGAAACTCAATCGGTATAACCTTCCTGACAGAACATTTGTTGAGAAGTGCTCAATACCCTATCCGTGAAATTTGATCATGTGGTCGCTGTAATCCAGGAAACAAAAGATTTGGAGGATTTGAGTATTGAAGATTTGCATGAGTCATTAATTCTGCATGAACAAAGAATTAATGGGAAATTGGAGGATACCCTTGAGAAGGATACAGAAGAGAAGGTGTTGCAGGCGTAGTTGAATTTGAGAGGCAATAATGATGTCAAGGAGCAAGGCGAATCCAGTCAGAGGAGCAGAGGTGGTTACTATAACAGAAGTGGTTGTGAAAATAATAATAGAGGTCGAGGAGGTACATCAAATCCTGGACGCGGTAGTCGTAATAATTTTAATTTTAGAGGTGGTCCTGATAGAGGTAGAGGTGGTAATTTTGGCAGAGGAAATAATTTTGATCAGAATAATTTTCAGAATAAATTTGGACAGAGAGTTCAATAGTATAATTGTGGAAAATTAGGTCATAGACAAATTGAAGATAGATTTGGAGAAAATGTAGACAGAAATTTTCAGACTAATGTTGCTGACAATCAAGTGTAGGATAATAATAAAAAATCTGAAACTTTATTATTAGCTTGTAATGCTATTGATGTGATTGATAAAAATAAATGGTATTTGGACACGAGTTGTAGTAACCATATGTCTGGCAAGAAAGAATTATTTGTTGAGTTTGATGAATTTATCCGTGGTGAAGTTAAATTTGGGAATAATACTGTTTTACCAGTGCTTGGTAAGAAAAAAATTCCTATTAGCCTGAAAAATGGGTTTACTTCTGGATATTTATCTTCTGGATATTAAAATCATAATCGTAATTGATTTTTTTATGGTCTAAAAAGTTATCTGACCTGACCAACTCAAGATCTGAAGCACAGAGATGTTGAAGTTGTGACTGCAAAAGGGAGTGTTAGACCCTAGGCAAGTGTTCCTTCCAAAAAAAAAAAAAGACCTAGGCAAGTGGTGTTGTGGCAATAATTATAAATATTACGTCGATCTCAGGATGAAAGCAACTTTTAAAACACATGTCAGTCGCTTTCAGAGTTTTGTATAATTAAGTCAACAATTTGAATCGCCCTCGAAATTCTATGAGGATGCAAAGGCCCTAAAGGAGGTTGAATATAATAAATACCTCCCAACATTTTTTTTTTAAAGGAAAATACCTCCCAACTTCAATCCACATCAAAAGTGAGAATTGAATGTCATAGGTACTCCTTAAAAAAAAAAAAAAAAAAAAGTCATAGGTACATATTTCCTAGGCTATAGGCTGATAACAATTTAGTTTAAATATTTTGAACTAATGAGTTAGGTCTGAAAGTTATTAAGTTTGAAGCGTTAGGTCCAAGATGGTTTAGCTTCAAGCAACTGTATGATATCCCCAAAACAAGCAAGCAACTGAATAGCAGCCACGGCATTTGCTCATCTTCATGTGAATAAGGGAACAGAGTTGAATAAATATAAGAAGGATTTTAAAAGTATGGTGAGAATAGCCGCCATGGCATGTGCTCAAGTTCACGTCGATAAGGGAACAGAGTTGAATAAATGTAAGAAGGATTTTAAAAGTATGGTGAGAATCTGATCTATTTTATCGAACTTTCACTGAAACCATAGGGCTTTGTTCAATGGCCAGGAGAATCCCTTTAAGGCTATTCCATGCACTAGCTTGAGGGTTCAAATTCCATTTAATACATCGCACAAGAAATGTAGTTTTATTGTTCTTAAAAAAATTCAAACAGTGCAATACTGCACTTGTCTAAGCTATCTAGTGGTTCATTTTCAATCCTCATACAAGTCTCTTTAGATTTTCCCACAAATTATGAGTAGAAATAGGTTAGATAGTTACCGCTGCTGCAGGGAAAAAATACTTATCTAATTTGGTGGTTCAATTCCAACCGTCATACAAGCCTCTTTGGGCTTTTTCATAGATAGTTATCGCTGTAGGAAAAAAAAATACTTATTTGATTTGGTGGTTCACTTCCAACCCTCATACAAGTCTCTTTAGTCTTTCTCATAGAGTAGGAGTAGGTTGCTCTTGTTAATATACCGAATTGTCATTGGGCTGTCATCAGTTCTTACATTTAGACATTTTCCTAATCTAACTTCTTTTTTTAAAAGAAAAATTACTTGAAACCTATCTTAACAACTGTACATTGGGTACCAGCTAAGGTAATCCTTCATCTTAATAATTTGGTTTATGATTTAATTAAATGTCATCGGTAATAATCTATCTAAATTTGGATGGAGATCTAATACTAATTGATTAAATTGTCCTATGTTGGGATAAATTGGAAGTTCTCAGAAATTTAGTAAACGTGAAATTGGTTCAAGTAAGGTGAATTGGAAAAGTTAGCTCACATGAAACATGGTTAATTAGAATACAAAACCTTCAAACTTTTATGAAATTTCATTTTAGCCCCTATCATTAAATTTTTAAAATTAGTCTTTGATATGGATTCCAACAAAATTAAATAAACACCATTGCCAAAGCTATAATAACGTCCTTTCTCCTTTTTGTTTTTTCCTCTCCGCTATAATAACACCATTGCCTTCTTTTATCCTTCGATTTCTCTAAGACTAGATTAGCCACTTGTTAATGAGGCTTTAATATTTGAGGTGGCTCACAAATATGGCTTTCGAGAAACTACGTTACACCGACATATTCAAAACCACGTTATCTTTTTTGATTACTATTCGTGCATTGACCTCATCATCAACGTGCCCTCATAATATTCAAGAAATCAGATGCCAATCTCGACTATTTACTAGGTGACATGTATCATTAAATCGAAATCTTGAATGGAATTTGGCACTAAACTTAGTCTACCTATTTGTGTTTAATTACTTTAAAATGTCATCTAAAATTAATTTGAAATAGGTCCAACACTCTTGTGGAAGCTAATTATTTTGAAATCTTAATTGTTTAGGGGGGCAAATGGGATTATTACAAACATTAGGGTGGCAAGTAAGATGCAATTTAAAAGGTTTTTAAAATTTCTAAACTTATCATGGCATTTTTGCCACAGTTGAGGCTGCTGGGGCAATTACGTACTCACCTTCAACCTTCAACTACATGCGGCACACAACATTGGCTTATTTAAGCAGATTTTGCATCAACAAAACCTCTGTGTATTCGACATGGAGAATGGAAATCATGCAAGTCTTGCATGCAAGGCACTTGTGGAGAGCAGTAAATGCATGCAGAATGGAAATCATGCAAGTCTTGTGACGACACTTGTGAAGGGCAGCAAAGATATGGAGAATGGGAACCATTGCACGGAAACTAAAGAAAAGCCTGAATCACACCCCATGAATGGTGGAGATGATTCTAAAAGCTATGCTCAAAATTCCAGATATCAGGTACTATTAATGTCACCCATATCACCTACGAAACTTTTTTTTTCTTGCTCCAACTTACTACTCCATCACGTGCCATTCAATTGACATTGTGCATGTGAATTTTTGTGTCATACTTCTTGTAGAAAGGGGTGATTGAAGCTGCAAAACGTGAAATTGTACAAGCAATTAAGGAGAAGCTAGACACCGAAAAAGTCTGGCCAAGGAGATTTGTGATTGCTGATTTTGGCTGTTCCACTGGACCCAATACATTCCTTGCAATGCAGAACATTGTTGAAGCAGTGGAGCTAAAGAACAAATCTCTGCAACAGAGTCCAACCATCGACTTCCATGTTTTCTTCAATGATCTTGTAGACAATGACTTCAATACTCTCTTCAAATCCCTCCCTTCACACCGAAGATATTTTGCTGCAGCTGCACCTGGCTCCTTCTACGAGCGTCTATTCCCTAAAGCTAGCCTTGATTTGGCTAATTCTTCTTATGCACTCCATTGGCTTTCCAAGGTTCCAAAAGAAGTTGGAGACCAGAACTCATTGGCATGGAACAAAAGCAAGACATATTGTTCGGGCTCCAACAAAGAAGTCACAGAGGTATATTTTGTTCAGTTCAGGGAAGATCTCAACAGGTTTCTGGATGCTAGAGCAGAAGAACTTGTCGGAGGCGGCCTTTTGGTGATTCAATTACCCGGTGTTCCGAGCGGCGCCCTTCCCTTTAATACTGGTGCAGGCTTCATCCAAGAGCTGTTAGGACCATGTCTTTTTGAGATGGCCGACTTGGTATTATCTGACAATTTACATCTTTTACTTTCTTCATTTGAATAGTTTAATCAATAATCCAGTTTACTAATTTGATCTCTGTAATGCAAGTATTGGGGTCACACTCATCAGTTAAACTGATTTCTTCTGACTTTGAGGCCGCTCATTCGTGGATGCTGCAGGGATTTATCAGTCATGAAAAAGTGCATTCATTCAACTTGCCAATGTACTTTCCATCAATGGAAGAATTGGACCAGGTTATAGAAGCGAATGGCCATTTTACGGCAGAAAGAATAAAGATATTGAATCACCCAATGCAGCACTTGCCATTTGATGCAAAAATGACTTGCTTGCAGACCAGATCCATCTTTGAGGGCTTCATCAAAGACCATTTCGAAATAGACATTGTGGATCAGCTTTTCGATCTATTTGCAAGGAAACTTGAAGAGAGCTGCTCAATTTTTGATCAGGAAATTCGCAAAGATGTTGACCTGTTTGTTCTGCTAAAACGCGTCTGTTTAAGGATTGTTGTTTTGGTCAATTTACTATCTGAACTGATTGAAGATGCACTTATTTTTTTCTCATAAAGTAGCACCAAAGCTATTGTGGCATTTCTTTTTCCTCTATGGTTGATTGTCTACATATTTAATAATATTCATGAGATTCCCTCATGCCTAGAGCTGAGATTTTCTCAATTCTTATTTTTTTGCTGAATTCAAGTTCTCATTCTACTTGGCCATTATGCTTTGATATGAGAAGAATTAGAATATTGTTTTCACAAATAAATGGTTCCTCGACTCATGTTTACTAAAACATTACTATAGTTGAAACTTCTAAATTAAAGAATAGCAAACAACAACTAATGCCTTCCTCAAACCAGCCTTACCACGAACACAAGTTGACACCATCACTTGTAAAAAATTTTGTGTTCGACTCCATCACTAGTAAAAAAATTTTAGTACAATTATTGCGCATTTTTCAATTCTTTGTTCATCAATGTAGTGGCCCAATTTTGTCTAATGTTTAAGTACTCTAGTTCTTCAAGAAAAACCTGTCAGCATCACTCTGTGGCTCTAATTTTGACTAACACCCAAAGATCAAATGAAGAACTGAATAGCGTACGATGCCTTAAATCACCATAGATTGTGGTCACGGTAAAATCAATCATTAATAGTAGTGCAAAAGTACATAATATACAAACAATGAGTGCAAATTGTATACCAATGTTGTGCTTATTACCTCAAATGATATAGAATCCCAAAATGTTTGGGCCAAATATTAAAAGGTACCTATAATTAAAAGTATGCTTGCGGATAAGAAAAGTTCCCATCAATTAAAAAGGTACCATATATTAAAGGGTACTTTTACTAAATACATGCTAATTGATTAAAGAATGTATCAATGTCACGGATATAAGGTATCAGACATTGTTGAACTACTTTTCAGTCTTCTTTCATAAAATCAAAACAAAACTCTCCGAAATCATTTTAGAGAGAATTTCTTTATATTGTCACAGGGAAAATTTTGTTTTGGCTTTCTTAACCTTGAATAAAAATGCCATTAACCTGGCAACAATATAGTAGGGGCACAATTTCCTTAAAGACAGTGTATTCACATTAAAGCCTAGTTGTCTTTTTTTTTTTTTTAGGTATAACCCGCAGGTGTCCGCATTCATTTTACGGTCTGTGACTAATCCTATTCGATTCGGGTCGGGCCTCTTGCAAGGAGAAGTTCTCCCAACATTATTTTTTCCATTTCCATGGATTTCCAACCCGAGACCTCATGGTTAAGGGATGCAAGCCCCTTCCACTTGCACCAACATCCATTGGTATTAAAGCCTAGTTGTGTGTCATGTTGTTTATAGCTTTTCTAACAAAATAAGGGGTTTAGAACCAAAAAATAGAAATAAAAGATAGAGGAGAAAGCTGCTAGCTAATGTCGTAAGCCGGAATCATTTTCGTCCGGGAGTGTGGTTGCCGGTATATTGGAGTATAATAAGGAATTGAATTTAATTTGATACAAGAGGCTGGACAAGAAGAAGATGATCTTAAATTGGAAATGAAGTAGAATGAGTTCTACTATTATTATCTACAAAAAACATCATCAGATTTATTGTCCAGGCTATATTCAAGAGTCTTTTGGATAACCAGCATAGCCTCCACAGATGTTACAGTGATGAGAAGCCTAATGCATTTTCTGTAATGTAATGATGAGAAAGATGGGGGCTAAAATTGGAAGGGAAGTTGCACCTGGGTTTAAAACCCAAAAGTCCATGTTCCCTGACTCCTTGACAAGTTGATGTTCTCTACTTGTGGTGCTGGGATACCTTTATGGTAGGAAGTCTTTGACCATTCCTACCGTAGGCAGCCCCTGAGAGCATGACACGTGTTGGAATTGGATGGAATGCAAACGGAGAGGTTATCTGTGGAAGAGCTCGTGAAGAGCAAACATTAAATTTTAGTCTGCGGTTACAAGCAAAAAAGCACACGTTCGGACTTCCGTTTTCCAATGTAGTAGGTTGGGCCAGGGAAGGGTAATTGCAGGTTAGAACCACCGGCATTTATACATTTGCAAATGTACCCGTTAGTAACAGAAAAATACTGCAAATGCCTTCGACAAAAAAATATGCGTAAAGAAGGTACTAAAGTTTTAACAAATAATAAATGTAAATGTCACACGTGTCAAGGATAATAACTTGAAAGAGGGAAAAGTGGAGCAGAGGTAAACGTAGTAGTTCCACGGCAACACGAAACACAAAGAGATTGAAGCCTTCATTATATTTATATACATATATAAATTTAGTACCCAAGTGTTCAGCTTAAGCATCCGGGAAAATGGTCCCATAACTATCGTTACGGTAAACAAAACAGTTTAGACATGATATAATAGGTTCTAAAAATTTTAGCGACCATTTGATTACCC
The DNA here is from genome assembly GCA_023065735.1 of Coffea humblotiana. Taxonomy (NCBI): domain Eukaryota; kingdom Viridiplantae; phylum Streptophyta; class Magnoliopsida; order Gentianales; family Rubiaceae; genus Coffea; species Coffea humblotiana. The sequence goes on along the minus strand of CM041208.1, from coordinate 6,815,484 downwards.
GTTAGACCTATCTACTTGAATAGGATTATGGGTAAAAATAAGGAAGTAAATTTTTCATCTAAAATAGTAAATTAACGTAATAAATTAATAACTTTTGCAGTCCAAAAGGTAAATTGTAAGTAATGTGAAACATACTTTTTAAAAAGATAAATTACAATAGTATATCCCAAATGTACTTTTGAGGGAGTAAGTTTATTTGAAATAAAAGTATATTTTTATACATAAATAGTGATTTTTACTTATAACATAGTAAATTTGATTAATGATAAAAAAATGCTAATTTATGGCCAAAATATTGTATTATGCTTAAAAAACTTATACGAAACCCATATTTTAGTGTTATTTGAAATAACACTAAAATGTATTATTAATGATTAAAACTGAGTACGTTACTTAGCAAGTACTGTTAATATACTTGTATACATACTTGATCGTATGTGAATAAATAAGTATTTTTGAAATTTATAGGGAAATTAATTTTTTCTTTTGCAGTTTAAAAAAAAAGTAAGCGAAAATCTTTTTTCTCAGAGCACAAAAATCCACAAGTCAAAGTAGTTGGTCTAAAAGGGAAAGAAACAGTCTGAATATCATTGTTTATAGTACTAAATAAATTAGATGTAAAATGCTCGTTAAAAGCGGTACGTTGACATATAATAAAGGAAAGCCATAAAGAGTAGGCCATTTACGGGAAAAGTTATCATTCATAAAAATAGCAACGTTTCACAGTTTTCTTATCAGTCTGGCAACGTATAAGCAAAGTGGCAATAATTAAAATAGTATTTTTTTTATTTATACATATTTCATTAATTTTTTTGCATTTAAAAAAAATGAATGAAAATGTTTTATGAGAAAGCACATAAGTCAAAAGGAATGTTCTAAAAGGGAAAAGAATAGCAGATACGTACAGTACTTGTAGTTCATGTTCGAAAGACTATAGTGCTGTTTTTGAAAAATATCCCGAAAAATATCTAATCCAAACGGAACCGATTCTTCACTATTTAAAATGTCAAATCTGTGATTGTGTTTTAACTTTTATCCATTTGTATCCTAAAGTATCATTTTCCCATCAAATACCACATCTTTAATACCAATTTTCCCATAAATAAATTTATTTACCGGATAAAATATATAAAAATCCGTTTTTCAATAAAACACTAGTTCTTTATGACTCTCCTCCATTATAAGAACAGAGTACCCATTTTTTATAAACAAATTTATTTATCGGATGAAATAAAAATAAATCCATTTTTCAGTAAAACACTAACTCTTTATGGCTTTCCTCCATTATAAAAACAGAGTACCCATTTTAGCCCCTCTAGAAAAAAAATCTTGGCTTTATCACTGACTGAAATGTTTGTAACTGAGATTTATCCATGGTGAATGTATGATACATAATTTTTTCACTATATTGAATTTATATGATGACAAATGAAATGGATCAATTGGATTAGTGAGCATCAGTTTTGTGAATGATTATGAGAGTAAACTATATTATGACAATAAAATACGTTGAATTGTGAAAATTATAATTTAAACATACTCCTAAATTTTAGATATGTGACTTTCGTAGTTGCGAATTTCTTAAATTAACAGTTAGTTATTACTATAAGTAATGTGGTAAGTGTGAGATGTGAATGTCAGTAATAACTGTTAGTTATTACTATCAGTAAAGTCAGCTGCAAATGTGAGACATTAATTGAAATTTGTAGATATCATTTTACATGGTTGGTTATTATCTGTTAGTTAAAATTTAGGAGTTTTAATTTTATGGGTTAGTGGGGAAAACGTGAGGGAAATGTGGGAAAAAGATGAGCATGATTATAGGATTTGTACGAGCAGTTATAAGATTAGTTGTGAGATAAACATTTCTTAATTTTAGAAATGTAAAATTCTAATAAAATAGTATTCAGACAACATGACAATTTGGAAAACTCCTTATCCAAAATTCCCTCTGCAATACATATAGATAGATATAGATGTCTTTTTTTTTTAGTGGTTCAATCTCATATTCGTGAACTATCTGCACAAAAAAATAAAACTCTAGACTATACTAATTTTGTTATACCAACTCTGTTATTCTTATTATTGTATTAATTGTTACGCTATTTCTCTCATTTTGTAAGGTCAACATTAATACAAGTTTAATTCTTATTATGCCTCGTGTCCCAGAAAATACATATTATCCTATTCAGGTGGATATGTCCAACAGATAATCGAATTGATGCTAAAAATTTAGAATGAATAAGTTGCTGTTGCATAACGGTTGTAAAGGTTTCTTGAAACTTTATAAATTAGGTGTCTTGCGATTGCAAAAAGAATTTCTAGCATACTTTTGTATTGGAAATGGAGTTAAAACTTGCTATAGGTTACTTTCCTGTATTTCAATTTTATCCTAAAGGGTAATTTGCTGTTCAACCCAATTTTATTATGATTTTATCCAACTAATAAATTAACTTATGAAAAAAATGGAAAACTAGATAATTTATGGAGGAAAGCCATAAGTAACTGGTACTTTATTGAAAAACGGGTTTATTTTTATTTTATCCAATAAACAAAATTTTTTTTATGAAAAATGGGTACTCTATTCTTATAATGGAGGAAAGTCATAAAGAACTAGTGTTTTATTGTAAAACGGATTTATTTTTATTTTATCCAATAAATAAATTTTTTTATGAAAAAATGGGTACTCTGTTCTTATAATGGAGGAAAGCCATAAACATCTAGTATTTTATTGAAAAATGGGTTTATTTTTATTTTATCCCATAAATAATTTTTTATCAGAAAATAGGTACTTTATTCTTATAATGGAGAAAAGTCATAAAGAGGTAGTGATTTATTGAAAAACAGGTTTATTTTTATTTTATTCGATAAATAAATTTTTTTATGAGAAAATGGGTACTTTGTTCTTATAATGGAGAAAAGTCATGAAGAGTTAGTGTTTTATTGAAAAACGGATTTATTTTTATTTTATCTGATAAACAAAATTTTTTATGACAAAATAGATACTCTGTTCTTACAATGGAGAAAAGTCATAAAGAGCTAGTGTTTTATTGAAAAATGGGTTTATTTTTATTTTATTTTATCCATAAAATTTTTTATGGGAAAATGGGTACTCTGTTCTTATAATTGAGGAAAGTCATAAAGAGGTAGTGTTTTATTGAAAAACGGGTTTATTTTTATTTTATCCGATAAATAAATTTTTCTATGAAAAAATGGATACTCTATTCTTATAATGGAGGAAAGACATAAAGAGCTAGTGTTTTATTGAAAAACGGGTTTATTTTTATTTAATCCGACAAATAAATTTTTTTATTAAAAAATGGGTACTCTGTTCTTATAATGGAGGAAAGTTATAAAGAGCTAGTGTTTTATTGTAAAATCGGTTTATTTTTATTTTATCCAATCAATAAATTTTTTAAGGGAAAATGGGTGTTAAAGAGGTGGTATTTGATGAAAAAATGATACTTTAAGATATCAATGGATAACAGTTAAAAGAGGAAATCACAGATTTGGTATTTTAAATAATGAAGAATAGGTTCCGTTTAGATTACATATTTTTCGGGTTATTTTTAAAAAATAGCACTGTAGTCCTTCGAACGTGAAATACAAGTACTGTACATATCTGCTATTCCTTTCCCTTTTACACCAATCCTTTTGACTCATGTGCTTTCTGATAAAAAAATTTTCATTTTTTTAAAAATGCACAAAACAAAGTAATTCTGTATAAATTGAAAAAATTACTATTTTAAGTATTGGCACTTTACTCATACTTTGGAGAATTGGTAAGAAAGCCGTGAAGAGTTGGTATTTTTATTAATGAAAACGTTTTCCATAAATGGCCTGCTTTTTATGACTTTCCTTTATTATATGTCAAAATACTAGTTTTTAACCAGCATTTTACATCTATTTATTTAGTATTTTAAACAATAATCTTTAGCTGTATCTTTCCCTTTCAGACCAAATATTTTGATATGTGGATTTTGTGTCGTGCGCCAAAAAAATTTCGCTTACTTTATTTTTAAAACTACCACAGAAAAAAATTAATTTTGTATAAATTTCAAAAATACTAATTTATTCACATACGATCAAGTATTTATACAAGTATATTAACAGTACTTACTAAGTAACGTACTCAGTTTTAATCATTAATAAAATATTTTACTGTTATTTCAAATAACAATAAAATATGGGCTTGACATAAGTTTTTAGGCATAATAGAATATTTTTACCATAAATTAGCATGTTTTTGTCATTAATCAAATTTACTATGTTATAAGTAAAAATGATTATTTATGTATAAAAACATACTATTATTTCGAATAAACTTACTCCCTCGAAAGTATATTGAGGATAAAAATTGTAATTTATCTCTTTAAAAAGTATGTTTCAGGATACTTTCAATTCACCTTTTGGGCTGCAAAAGTTACTAATTTATTACGTTAACTTACTATTTTAGATGAAAAACTTACTTCCTTATTTTTACGCATAATCCTATTCAAGTGGATAAATCCAACAGGTAATCAAATGGTTGCTAAAATTATTATAACCTATTATATCATGTCTAAAACTGTTTTTTTACCATAACGATAGTTACTACTCCATTTTCCCACATGCTTAAACTCAACACTTGGTACTAAATTTATATATGTATATAAATATAATGAAGGGTTGAATCCTTTCGTTTACCTCCACTTTTCCTTCTTCCAAATGATTATTCCCCACGCATGTGCGATAATCATTTATTATTTCTTCAAATTTCGGTACCTTCTTTATGCACATTTTTTGTCCAAGGCATTTGCAGCATTTTTCCATTGGTAATGGGTACATTTGCAAATACATAAATGCCTCTGGTTCTAACCTGCAATAACACTTCCTCTCTCAACCTACGACATAGTACGGAAGTCAGTATGCTATTTGCTTCCATCCGCACACGGTTCTGCTTGATTTCCTCTCCACGCGCTCTCCAACACTTTAACGTCTCCGTTTGGACTGTTTGCAACTCAACACGTGTCGCTCTCTGCCAGCATTCCTACCATAGACAGGTTCCTACCATAAAGGTATCCTGTGGTCCTGTCTGCTGTGGATACCTTTATGGTAGGCACCCCTTTGACCGTGCCTACCATAGGCACACGGTTCCTGCTCGACACGTGTCCGAAAACTTATCAATGTGGGTTATGCAAGGCAAAATGCACATGAAAAGTCCCACGCACATGGAATCCATTTTATCACGCATCGAATCCATTCTACCACTTCTTTTTTTTTTGCCTTTCATTTGAATAAAATTTGGATTTCACTAAATCACTCATTCCAGTACAATTTATGACAAAGTTTTTGTTTCTTTAATTTATTTCAAGTATAAATGTTAGTATTATAATATTATTCATTATTTTTAGGACATGAAAATAAAAACGTTCATCATGTTGCTAAAACTTGAAAAATTAGTACAACTCCATCGCACAAATTTTATTCAACTTATAATTGTTGTTATTGCAAATGTTAAAACCTATGAATAATTATATTATCCCGTTGACCCGACCCAATGTTAGCAGGTGCCCGTCCCACCCTACTTATCATTTAATTTTTTTTGAAAAAATGATTTATAATAATTTAATTTTATATTGTACACATTCATCTAAGATTTAATAAAGATTTTTTCTCAAAAAAAGTCTCCCACCAAAAAATAAACATGTGACGAGAATACATGATAAATGAAAAAAAATTAAAAGAAGAGTAGGGGAGTGATTTTATCCATTTATCCATTTTATCCGTTTTGTTAAATGGATAAAAAAAAGATCCATTAGAAGAGCAGGGGAGTGATTTTAGTAGAAGTAGCTAATATTTGTAGAAAGGGATAATTGCAGAAATCTCCCCTGAAGTTTCTGACACTACCACTCACCTCTTCTGTGGTTTAAGAAATAGCATTGACCTCTCCTAGGAGGAAATTGACGCCTATTGCTAACAAAAGATTGTGAAAATTTACCTTTATACCCTAATTATTTGGAAAAATCTAATGAACAAATTTTGCAAAAGAAACCTTGTTTCTTGTCAACAAATTAAGTAACTAATTAAATCACCTGTAATGTTGCTTTCACATATTTAATTTATGTTGAATACAAAATCTACCAGTTTCTCTTTTGTAAAAATATTAGTGTAACATTTCTTGAATTTTACTTACAAATATTTAAGTATTTAATATAAATTCAAAGTAAAATGCCCATAAATAGCTAGTACTTTGTTCATGTAATGGAGAAAACCGGTATGTATTTTACATAAATTAAATGATTCAGAGTAAAATGTCCATAAATAGCTAGTACTTTGTTCATGTAATGCAAAAAACCCATAAAGAGCTGGTATTTATGGGCAATATCTTTTTTTTCTTTCACATATTTAATTAAATAATTCAGAGTAAAATACCCATAAATAGCTAGTATTTTGTTCATATAATGCAAAAAACCCATAAAGAGCTGGTATGTTATGGGCAATATCTTTTTTTACTTTCACATATTTAATTTATGTTAAATACAAATTGATTTTGAAGTATTTATTTTCCTATAAAACAAAGTTATGGAAAGATCACTTTTTTTTAATAGTAATTGTATTAAATTTAAAAAATGAACACATTAATAGTGTGAACATGAAATTAAGGAAACTGTGACTGTGATTTCGAAAAATTTTTAATTCACAGTCACAATATGTAAATTCGTGATAAATACAACAAAATCGGTAGCATAATATTTTTCCCCGAAATCATATCATTTACAATTTCCTTAATTTCATGTTCACACTATTAATGTGTTCATTTTTTAAATTTAATACAATTACTATTACAAAAAAGTGATCTTTCCATAACTTTGTTTTATAGGAAATAAATACTTCAAAATCAATTTGTATTCAACATAAATTAAATATGTGAAAGTAAAAAAAGATATTGCCCATAACATACCAGCTCTTTATGGGTTTTTTGCATTACATGAACAAAATACTAGCTATTTATGGGTATTTTACTCTGAATCATTTAATTTATGTAAAATACATAAATGTTTGCAACTAAAATTGAAAAAGTGTTACACTAATATTTTTACGAAAGGGGAACTAGTAGATGTTGTTTAAAATAAATTAAATATATGAAAGTAAAACAAAGAAATTGCCCATAGCATACCGGCTCTTTACTGGTTTTCTCCATTACATGAACAAAGTACTAGCTATTTATGGGCATTTTACTTTGAATCATTTAATTTATATTAAATACATGAATATTTGTAAGTAAAATTCAAGAAATGTTACACTAATATTTTTACAAAAGAGAAACTAGTAGATTTTGTATTCAACATAAATTAAATATGTGAAAGAAACATTACAGGTGGTTTAATTAGTTACTTAATTTGTTGACAAGAAACAAGGTTTCTTTTGCAAAATTTGTTCATTAGATTTTTCCAAATAATTAGGGTATAAAGGTAAATTTTTACAATCTTTTGTTAGCAATAGGCCCCAATTTCCTCCTAGGAGAGGTCAATGCTATTTCTTAAACCACAGGAGAGGTGAGTGGTAGTGTCAGAAACCTCAGGGGAGATTTCTGCAATTATCCCTTTCTACAAATATTAGCTACTTCTACTAAAATCACTCCCCTGCTCTTCTAATGGATCTTTTTTTATCCATTTAACAAAACGGATAAATGGATAAAATCACTCCCCTGCTCTTCTTTTAATTTTTTTTCATTTATCATGTATTCTCGTCGCATGCTTGTTTTTTGGTAGAAGACTTTTTTTGAGAAAAAATCTTTATTAAATCTTAGATGAATGTGTAAAATATAAAATTAAATTATTATAAATCATTTTTTCAAAAAAATTAAATGATAAGTAGGGTGGGACGGGTACCTGCTGACATTGGGTCGGGTCAATGGGATAATATAATTATTCATAGGTTTTAACATTTGCAATAACAACAATTATAAGTTGAATAAAAATTGTGTGATGGAGTTGTACAAATTTTTCAAGTTTTGGCAGCATGATGAACGTTTTTATTTTCGTGTCCTAAAAATAATGAATAATATTATAATACTAACATTTATACTTGAAATAAATTAAAGAAACAAAAACTTTGTCATAAATTGTACCGGAAGGAGTGATTTAGTGAAATTCAAATTTTATTCAAATGAATGGCAAAAAAAAAGAAGCGGTAGAATGGATTTGATGCGCGATAAAATGGATTCCATGCGCGTGGGACTTTTCATGTGCATTTTGCCTCGCATGACCCACATTGATAAGTTTCCGGACACATGTCGAATGGGAACCGTGTACCTATGGTAGGCACGGTCAAAGGGGTGCCTACCATAAAGGTATTTGTCTGCTGTCCGGAGTCTTTAGTATAAATCTGTACGGCTCCGTACCATGTTGTTGTCTTTAATTAGTAGCACTAGGATCTGTTACATACTTGAAATAAATGGAGATTAGTGTGATGCATTAACGCACACTTGGTCAATCATTGTGGATGTGACGGGAGAGGGCGGTGGGCATTTGCAACGGGCAAAAGGCTGTAACTGGGAGTATAAAGTAATCTTTTTGTGCCATTTATTTAGTCATATTTAAAGAATTCAATTTTTAAAAAATAGTGATTTGATTGTGATGTTTATATTTTTTTTAATTTTATTTTCATAAATTCAAAATTTAAATTTGAATAGTAATATGTATATAATTAGAAAGAAGAGTTATATTAGAAAGGTGTTTTGACTTTTCTAATATGACAATTATTTTGATACATCGCAAAATGAAATAAATGACAGTTTCAATGAGACGGAGGACCAGTAAATATTTAAAAGGTAAGTTAAGTTATGGGAAAAAACCAATGTTTTAAAACCCGGACCGTTAATTGAACCGGTGAAGTGAAAGGGTCGAGGTTCAACCGGTCGGATCGGTTCAATCCCGGTTCAATAAATAAATAAATAAATAAATAAATATATATATATATATACCTGTGCACAGAAGATAATCCTAGTCTTGTAATAATTGCCAAAACTAAAATATACACCTAGTGTTAATAATGGTTAACATTTTCTTTCTTCTCAAACTTCTACCTAAAATCCGAGACCAGAAATTCCCTTCATGTTGAATCATAAGTAAATTACAGGTAAGTACCAAGAACTATGAGCAAAATTCAAGGTAGAGTTAATACCCAAAGAAACAAGAACAAAAACAAACAGCCAGGTAGACAGCAGCTTAGTACATGGAGGCCTAATGGCTAATTAAGAATTATGTAAATTGCTCAATCATAGGTAAGTCAGATATTTCTTTGTCCATGCATGTTAAAACTAGGTGAGATGCGGTGGCATGTGGAGGATTATGCTATTGCATCATTCTGCTTTTGCATCCAAGTGGAAATATTCTTAATGAAACAAATGATTGCGAAAGGTCAAACATAGCCAACTAGCATCTGCTTGGTTCTTTCTTGAAGAGTGCCTTTCATAGTTTCAATTAAAGAAGTCAATCATATGAGATTGGCAGCTCTTAGTTCTGTTCTTTCTTATTCCAAATTCTTTTACTGTCTCATTCAATTGAATCCCTCTGCAATCTCCTAATGGACCAAAAGAACAAAAATGCTACTACCAATTTTTAGACAACAAAGAGAGAAACACTGCAACAGCCAACGAGCTCATCACTGCAACATGCAACAAAGCCAACTAACGAGTCTTCAAGCCAGCAATAAGATAAAAAAAAACCCACTGATTAACCCACTGATTCAGTCTCCACAATAAGATAATAGATTAACCCACTGATTCACCTTTGCTAAAATCTTCAAGCCAGACAACAAAGCCAACTAACGAGTAAAAAAAAATTGCAGGACAAACAGAATGATCAGCTTATCTAATTTGAGGACAAACCAAAAAAATACCTTATCTAATTTGAGGACAAACCAGATCTTTTGTGAAGACTTCAGTGAAGACTTCCCTCCCTTCCGCCCTACCTCTCCACAACGAAACTGCCGCCGTCGCGGCCCCTGCCGCGAATGAAGCTGCCCGCGCAACCGACGAAAATCTCCAGCAACACCTTCGAATCGGCTGTGAAGTTGGGGGATTTGGAGGGAGCCCGGAGCTGTGGAGCAAATGCGGCGCATGAGAAAATGTGGAATAAAGCCTAATGGGTTTGTTTAACAGTCCCGGGGCTCAATCTAGGCTGCCAGCCAAGATGAAAGCTATGGAAATGGAATGGCTTTTCTTTTGATTTTGTGAACGGGCAAATTACCCTCTTCCCTAGCCGTCAATGTCCGAGGACTCGAGCTCCTGAGAGGGCTTTAAGACGAAATGAGAACTCATAGATCGGAAGCTTTCCCAAAGGCTCTTTCCCTTGCTCGGCAGTTCGCGACGAAAGCAACTTCTCAATCGGTAGGCTAGTCAAAGTTCGGCTGTAGATTTTTTCTTGAGTCTTTTCTCATCAGAAAGGGAGGGACGAAGAGAACTGGATTTGCCATTTTCTTGTGAAGACTAGGTTTAGTCATTAATTTCGGTCAAAATTCAGTTAATTTTGTGAAAAATTAAAAAACCGCGGTTCGCGGTTCGATCCGAGTTTAACGATTTTAACGGTTTTTTACGGGTTTGACCGGTTCTAGAACCAAGTCAACACCAGCTATGAACCGGACCGGACACATGGCCGGTTCGCGGTTCGACCGGTCGAACCGACCGGTCCGGTCCGGGTTTGAAAACATTGGAAAAAACACGTCTTATGGGAACTATAAGGGCAGAAAAAAAGTGTGGACGGTTGCTTGCTGGTGTGCGTTAAATTTCAAATGAAAATCAGAAATTTTGGAGCTTAAGCTGGCGGGACATCCTGGAGGCAAATGGTGGAAAACTTTGCCTTCCGAATTTGACGGCCAATGGATACGGTTGATAACACATTACATATGTTTTGAAACTCCGAGAGTGACTCGGCCAAACTCAGGGATCAGGAGTCAATAAATACAATCGAGGTTGGGTCTATTTAAGAATCGAGTCATAAATGTATTAATTAAAAATTAAATAGATCATACCCAAAAACATGTATAAGCGTATTATTAATATGAATAAAATATTCCATTTATCTTTCTATTTGTATTCTTATACATCCTAACTTTTAGCATCCTCGAATCCTAACTATAATTGAATGTTTTTAAGCTTTAAATGCAAATTGAGGTGTCTAAAACTAATTTATGAGAATTATTTGAACAAATAAAGAAATTTATGGAAGCATTTACAGTTGTTCAAAAACTTTAGAGGTCGAAACAGAGTGATAGAAAAGTTGCAAACCAATGTCTAATTATTTGCTTCTTTCTTAGTCTTACAGTGCATTTGACAAAACTGAAATCTAAAAATTGAACTATGAAATCGAAATTTATTAAGTTGTTAAATATTAAATCTGATACATTTGAGATATTTGAATGTATATCACATTAAATAATAAGTGAATAATTCATCATTTATTTTTGCGAGCAAATTTTGTTTAAAAAATTCAGTACCACTTAATTAATTTAAATGTTAATTTTTATTTATCAAACATATCTGAACATGTTAAAATATAAATCCACTAAGTTTAACAACTAAATTGGATTATCAAACTGAGCCTTAATTTTATAAAGAAGAGCATGTGCCGGCGTCGTCTTTATCATTTCTTCTTCTCTAGGTTGCAACATCCATCTTTCTTATTATGCTCTTTTCTTCCTTTTGTTTTTTTCAAACTTCTAAAATCTTTTGTCTTCTTTGCTTTCTTCACCAAAAGAAAACGTCAATTTCTGTTCTTTACACTCATTTTGTCTTAATTCTCTTCTCGTTTTCTCACAATTCCTTTATTTTAGCTTTAGATTTTACAAAATTTGAATGTTAGAAGAATTGTAAGTGGCTGCTCCACTACCATATCTATTGCTTTGAGAATTTTCAAACAAAGATCATATTTTAGAAATTGAAGAAAAAATCAGGGTTTTTTGGGTTTTCCCGGATTTTTGACCGGATTTGATCGAGTATCAAACACACGGTTTTTATAACAAACTCAAACCGGATGCTTTGCCGGTTCCCAGTTTGCCCTATCAAATCGGCCGGCCCAGTCCGAGCTTGAAAACAATGCACTTTACCCCCCTCCCCAAACTTAAATATATACATTTTATCCTCATAAAGACTAGTTAAAGCTAGAAATACAATGAAAAAGTTATTGCAATAACACTAAAATTCTCCCAAATTAAAATAGTAAAATTATTGTTGTTGAGGAATAATTTATTTGAAAAGAAAAGGCTCTCTATGAAGTTGTGTTATTTTAAATGTAAGTAGAGAACAAAAAATTTCCAGTTGTGGAAGGTATGAAATGACGCGCTCATCAACTTGAAAAATTCTAAAATTTTCTAAAATGATTATCTTGCACTTGCTCATCAAAATTTGTTCCATCCAAAAAAAATTTCATTTATTTCGTTACATTGCATCCTAAGAATTTAGTGTATTCTCAAACTACTTATGATTCTACGAATACTAAAAAAATCAAATTTTTGCTATGGTATTAGATAACATTTTGTTAAAATAACTACCTTTTAAAAAAAGTAAAGCAAACATCAAAAATAAATAAAAAACACCCAAACAAGATATCAAAATATATTACAAAGGTCCAAAGGATATACCAAAATACATCATCACCTTCCTATATATTACAAAAGGTCCAAAGGATACACCGAACATATACATCATTAATGAGCGCGGGGTATATATATAATAATTAACATATCCACAGTCAAATTTTATATTTATAAAAGGGATAATATCAGAAACCTCTCCTGAGATTTCTCTTAATATCACCTAGCACCCCTAAGGTTTTAAAAATATCGCTTGCCTCCCTTCATTTTGTTATTTGTGTAACAAAATTTTCAAAAACCCTAAACTACCCTTTTACTTGCTAAATGAAAATATTCCAAAGCCACTTTGTTTACTTGAAGAAAACTATCACTTAAAAAATAATCTCTAGTAGTACTACCAAAACGTCACAATACTATAGTCCAAAAATATATATATTAAAAAAATAAAAAGATAGTTACAAAGAAAAATACTATCACCAATTTAACTCTATATGCTCAAAATAAATTTCTTATGAACTTTATATTTTTTTTCCAACTTCTTCTCAACCTATGCTCAAACCTTTAAATTGTACTGATCATTATAAAAGTTAACTCAAAATAAACAATGAAATTATAGCTCACTTTATCACAATCATAAAAAGTAAAAGACACATAAAATTCAATGTACTATAATTTACAAATATAAAATCACATATTCATCCGAAAAAATGGGACGCGACAGATGCTCAATGATAATGGTGATTTGTATATCTTCCATCAAACAATGAACTAGCCATTTTCTCCTACCAATTTTCTCCCAATTTACCCATATTTTGAAGTTATTTCTGCCTTTTATTATTACTACAACATCCCAAAGTAGCTGTAGGAATATTAAACCAAGCATCAATAATTAATGGCCGCGTGTCTTTGTTTTATTGGTTAACTAGATAGTTGCATTGTGAGTTAGTAAAGTTGGCTACATTGGATTAGGCCCATAGTATTAGTACTAGAAGTCAGCTAGCGAGGGATGCAGTACTATATAGCCTCTCATCCGTCCCCTTTAAGCAGTGGCTTCGTTGCTTTGTATTCCGGCCAGAGTTTCATTGGATTAATAGAAAATTTCCTTTGCCTCAATATCATTCTTTATTTGATTATTCCTGTGGGTTTATGATTCATTATTTGTTTGGGTCCCACTTTGTACTAGAAGTATTGTAGATTGAAGTATGGCAAACCCTAACCCCAATATTATTTGTTCTATCCAAAAACTCAAAACAAAGGCGGAGTTTAATTTTTGGTAGAAACAGATGATAAGTTATCTCAAAACATGTAAATTACATCGATATATTGAATCAGCACTTGCTCAGGATGCTAGTAAGGATGATAAGGCAAATGATAGTTTGACTTTGTCACAAATTTATCAGGCAATTGACATATCAATTTTTGAAAAAAATTGCTACACTTGATATGGCAAAGGAGTTTTGGGATATAGTGGAGAAAACATACAAAGGGGATTGACAGGATCCAACAAAATAATTTGATGATGTTAAAGAGGAAATTTGAACTTGTCATGATGGAGAAGTCGGAGTCTATTGAGTCATATTTTTCTTGTTTGTCAGATATTAAAAATGAGATGAAACTCAATCAGTATAACCTTCCTGACAGAACATTTGTTGAGCAAGTTCTCAATACCCTACCCGTGAAATTTGATCATGTGGTAGCTGTAATACAGGAAACAAAAGATTTGGAGGATTTGAGTATTGAAGATTTGCATGAGTCATTAATTCTGCATGAACAAAGAATTAATGGGAAATTGGAGGATACCCTTGAGAAGGATACAGAAGAGAAGGCATTGCAGGCGTAGTTGAATTTGAGAGGCAATAATGATGTCAGGGAGCAAGGCGAATCCAATCAAAGGAGCAGAGGTGGTTACCATAACAGAAATGGTTGTGAAAATAATAATAGAGGTCGAGGAGGTACATCAAATCCTAGACGCGTTAGTCGTAATAATTTTAATTTTAGAGGTGGTCCTGATAGACGTAGAGGTGGTAATTTTGGCAGAGGAAATAATTTTGATCAGAATAATTTTGGATAGAGAGTTCAATATTATAATTGTGGAAAATTAGGTCATAGACAAATTGAAGATAGATTTGGAGAAAATGTAGACAGAAATTTTCAGACTAATGTTGCTGACAATTAAGTGTAGGATAATAATAAAAAATCTGAAACTTTATTATTAGCTTGTAATGCTATTGATGTGGTTGATAAAAATAAATGATATTTGGACACGAGTTGTAGTAACCATATGTCTGGCAAGAAAGAATTATTTGTTGAGTTTGATGAATCTATCCATGGTGAAGTTAAATTTGGGAATAACATTGTTTTACCAGTGCTTGGTAAGAAAAAAATTCCTATTAGCCTGAAAAATGGGTTTACTGATTTTATCTCTAATGTTTTCTATGTTCCTAAGTTGTATCAAAATTCGTTGAGTATGGGCCAGTTGTCTGAGAAAAAATATGATATTCGTATCAGGAATGGTATTTGTACTACTTTTGATAAAATTATTGGAATCATTGCCAGTGTACCAATATCTTCAAATCGCTTATTTCTACTAAATTTGAGCAGTGCCAATTTTTCCTGTTTAAGTACAGTGATAGATGACAGTAATTGGTTGTGGTATATGCGATTTGATCATTTGAATTTTGACAGTTTGAAATTTTTTACCAGTAAAGGAATGGTTGGTGGATTGCCTAGTATTAGAAATCCTTGTAGAGTCTGTGATATGTGCATTTTGGGAAAGCAACATAGGGATGCTTTTCAGACTGGCAAATCATGGAGGGCCAAAAGACCATTAGAAATTATTCATTTAGATTTATGCACTGTAGAGGTTCCTTCTAATTGTGGTTGCAGGTATTTTATTACCTTTATTGATGATTTTAGTAGAAAAGCCTGGGTGTATTTTTTGAAATAAAAATTTGATGCTTGTGATACTTTTAAAATTTTTAAGACTTTTGTTGAGAGGCAAAGTGGGTGTTAGATTAAAATTTTGAGAACAGATAGGGGTCAAGAATATTTGGTGTGTGATGATTTTCTTGAGAAAAATGGGATACAACATCAGTTGACTACCGGGTACATTCCTCAACAAAATGGAGTGGCAAAGAGGAAAAATAGGACAATTATGGATATGGTGAGATATATATTGAAGGTGAAAAATATGCCAAAATCATTTTGGGCAGAGATAGTTTTTTGTGCAATTTATCTGTTAAACAGGTGTCCTACCAGGAGTGTTCTCGAAAAAACTCCTGAAGAAGTTTGGAGTGGTAGAAAACCATTTGTTGGTCATCTTAGAGTTTTTGGGTGTATTGCCTTTTTCCATGTCCCTGATCAATTAAGAAAAAACTTGATGATTAGGGGGAGAAGTGTGTATTTATTTGTTATAGTGAAGTTTCTCAATCTTACAGGTTGTATAATCTTGTGACAAAAAAGGTGATAGTGAGTGGAGATGTGACTTTTGATGAAAGAGGTGTTTGGGATTGGTCTATTGGAGATCTTGAGAAGGTAGAAGTGACTCTAAATTATCAGCAAGAGAAGGATAATTATGATATTCAGCCATCACCAGTTGCTCATGGTCTACAAACTAAGTTAACTGGACATCCTCAGCGTTACCGACAAATGCCAACTTGTCTGCAGGATTATGTTATTACACCAGATGATGTTCCTTCTGCTAAAGATATTGTTAATTTTGCTTTGTTTGCGGATTATGACCTAGTTGTGTATGAGGAAGCAACCAGTGATAATCACTGGGTGAAAGCAATGGAGGAAGAAATTCATGCAATAGAGAACAAAGACACCTGGGAACTTACTTTCTCTTCCAATTGGTAAAAAAAGCCATTGGAGTGGAGTTGGTGTACAAGACAAAATTTAAAACCCAATGGAGAAGTTGATAGATACAAGGCAAGACTAGTGGTGAAGGGATACAAGCATAAACCCAGAATTGATTATTTTGAAGTGTTTGCACCCATCATCAGGCTTGACACAGTCCGTATGATAATTTCTCTAGCTGCCCAAAATAATTGGAAATTTTATCAAATTGATGTCAAGTCAGTTTTCCTGAATAGAGTTCTTAATAAGAAGTGTATGTGGAGTAGCCAACAGGATTTGTCAGAAAAGGTCAGGAAAATAAGGTATATAGATTGAAGAGAGCTTTATATGGATTGAAACAAGCCCCGAGAGCGTGGTATACAAGAATTGATTCCTATTTTCTGACTCGTGGTTTTCAGAGGTGTCTATATGAGCACACTTTATATATTAAATCTTCTGCTTGTGGTGATATTTTTATTGTGTGTTTGTACGTAGATGATTTAATTTTTACAGGAAATAATCTAGAGATGGTTGCAGAGTTCAGGGAGGCTATGATTAAACAGTTTGAGATGAGAGATATGGGACTCATGTCATATTTCTTGGGAATTGAAGTCTTTCAGTCTGACAGGGGAATTTTTATATCTCAAAAAAATATGCAGGCGACATTTTCAAGAAGTTCAAGATGGATATAGCAAAGCCAATTATGACACCAATTGAAGAAAAATTGAGATTGACTAAGAAGGGTGCTGGTGGATATATGAATCCCACCTATTTTAAAAGTTTGGTAGGAAGTTTGAGATATTTGACGTCTACAAGACCAGATATCAATTTTGCTGTTTGTTTGATCAGCAGGTTCCTGGAAAATCCACGTCAGTTACACTTCCGGTAGCTAAGAGGATTTTGAGGTATATTGGAGGTACTCGCAGTGATGGCATTTTTTATTCAGGAAATGATCTAATTGAATTGTTTGGCTACACAGATAGTGATTGGGCAGGTGATACAGTAAAGAGGAAGAGTACTTCAGATCATGCATTTTTTATTGGTTTTGGTGTGTTTTCTTGGAGTTCGAAGAAGCAACACGTGATTGCATTGTCTACAGCGGAAGCGGAGTATATTGCAACGGCTAATAGTGCTACTCAAACATTGTGGTTACGTCGCATACTTGGTGTTCTACAACACAAGTAGGTTGATGCTATGAAGATTTATTGTGATAGTAAGTGAGCAATTGAATTTTCCATGAATCCAATACTTCATGGGCATAGCAAGCATATTGACATCAAATATCACTTTATACATGAGTTGGTTCGAGAAAGGGAGAATGAAGTTGATTATTGTAAAACTGAAGAACAAGTGGCTGATAGTTTCACCAAGGCATTGAAGACGGAGTCTTTTGTGATGTTGAAGAAAATGTTGGGTATGTCAAGATTAGAGGAATTTAGTTTAAGGGAGACAATGTAGGAATATTAAACCAAGCATCAATAATTAATGGCCACGTGTCTTTGTTTTATTGGTTAACTAGATAGTTGCATTGTGAGTTGGTAAAGTTGGTCACATTGGATTAGGCCCATACTATTAGTACTAGAAGTCAGCCAGCAAGGGATCTAGTACTATATAGCCTCTTGCCCGTCCCCTTTAAGTAGTGGCTTCGTTGCTTTGTATTCCAACCAGAGTTTCATTTGATTAATAGAAAACTTCCTTTGCCTCAATATCATTTTTTATTTGATTGTTCCTATGGGTTTATGATTCATTATTTGTTTGGGTCCTACAGTAGCCGTGGCCTTTCAATGGTCTATTAGTTGCTCATAGCTGTAAAATTTTTTCCTTATCACACTTTGACCTCCTCACTTCCAAAATGTTTTCAATTGTATACTTTTTCCCCGTTTGGTTTCTGAAATGTTTCTTTTTTTAGACAGCATAAGGGAATTAAGGGCACCAAAATACTCTTTTTCCTCCAACATGCATTTTCTAATATTACTTTTGATGAAAGGGGCTAACATTGTAACGGACTATCAATTCAAAGGGTGCTAAGCAAGATTATTAGGGGACCTAAGTGATATTTGACAAAGTTTAGGGGAGATTTTTGAAATTACCACTTTTATTTATCATGTAAATATTTTGTTTCCCTCGTTACTTTATTTTTTAGTGAGTTTTTCTTACCATTCTTTTTATTCATCGTGTAAATAGTTGGTGTCCCTTTTACTTTAATAATGAAATGGTTTGGCAAACAAGGGTCCATTGAGCACCCACTAAGAGGGAATTCAGGTTTTAGTTTTTTTTTTCTAAAAAATTGTAGTTAATTTGGGAAGTACCTAAATGCAAGGGGTGTATTAACTGTGACCATGCTATCAACATGGCAAATTTAGTGTAATTTAGGTGTTAGATTTTTTGCATATCTTGTCGCTTTGATTTGTAAAATTATGTATTGTTGCTTTCATTTGTAAAAGGGATAATTTCAAAACCTCCCTTGAGGTTTCTGACAATTTCACCAACCTACTCTGAAGTTTGTAAAATTACACAAACCTCCCCTGACATTAAGGTTTTGATAACAGAGTTAGTCCAATTAGAAAAAAGTAATATTAAAAAAGTACTTTAAGGAGAGAGATAAAATTTTTATTTCATAAATTGCCCTTATGCATGTATATAAGTCGTATTAGTAAAGAATAAAAATAATTAAAAGTTAGAAATAATTAATACACACATTTAACCACTCAAAAAATTCACATTTAATAAATTAAACAATACAAATAAGCAACAAAACTATACTAATGATTACAAAATTCAATAAAACAGACTAGTCATCTCTTTTAACTTGATGTTTGCTATGGTTCTTGTGATTTTGAATAGAAAATTTTCCAAATTTTGTTTTTTTTCCTTCTTTCTCCCTTATTTTTATGAAATTACTTTACAATTGTCCCCTTTATTTCCATAAATTACTTTACAATTGTCACAAGTTTAAGAGTTTCAAAGAAAATTGAAAGAAGGAAAAGAAAGGCAAATTTTGAAATTATTTTTGTTTAAAATTACAAGAATTATATTATTTTATTCTTTTACTAATACAACTTATGTACATGTATAAGAGCTTTTTATGAAATAAAAGTTTCATCTTTCTCTTTAAAATACTTTTTTAATATTACTTTTTCTAATTGGACTAACTTTGTTATCAAAACCTTAACCTCAGAGGAGGTTGGTGTAATTTTATAAACTTTAGAGGAGGCTGGTGAAATTGTCAGAAACCTCAAGGGAGGTTTCTAAAATTAAGTCACTTTGTCCTCTATCTAACATTATTGTATTGTATTTCGAATAACTTTGTTTTATAAACAACTTTAGTTCCATAAAATTCTTTTCCTAATACAAAATGTTATCATCAATATTACTCAAATAGCCATAGTGATGTTAGAAAGTGTGTCAAACTTAAATACATACCCAATCCTAGGTATTATTGAAAAGTAAAAGCTAAATCACTACACTAAATCATATTGGTGCTTTTAATATAGCATAGATATAGATATAACACTAACTTGTAAAACAACTACTAGTTAGGAATTTCTTGATAGTGCCTCTTCTTGTCCTTGATTTCAACTCTTTCATACATATACACACACATATATGAATTTCATCGTATATACCTTAAACAACTAGAAAACTTTATGGAATCCGAAATGTAATGGTATGACCTGTCTTGGTCTTTTTAGTTATTATTGGCCCAAAGCTCCAGCAATCGGTTACTTAGTCAGTGGACTTGTTCAAAGTTTTTTTTTTTTTTGATATGGGATTTTTCAAGGCTGCTTGTCCTAGTGATTAAATTTGCAATATTTAGCAATTGAAAACCAAGTTGGGTGATTTAAAACATTGATCAATACAGATATACCGACAGAAACACACAATCAGATAGAGATATCTATCTTGGAGCGACATACACGCTACCACTTGAAAGGGATGTATTTGGGCAGGCTGTGGAACAAGCAACCGCCATGACTAAACAAATGCGGCGTTGTTGATCATGCTAAAATATTATACACCTTTGAAGGCAATTGCCTTACATGCTTAACAGAATTACGCTGAATCCGGTTTTATGAATTAGAACAATTTTAAAAGTACAATTGGTAGTATTATTTAGTCGTATATTATTAAAAAGTGCATGAAGTGGAAGAAAACAAATATGTTCATTTTTGGTTTTACATTTGCTAGGTCAAGTGTGAAACTATTTTCGGGTTGAAGAACAATCAATCAGTTGTTAGGTCGTCGATTATAATACCTCTAAAGGAGAAGAAGAACAAGCGAAGTATATACTGGCTAATTGTTCATTGGAATTGAAATCAATCAGTTGTGGAAAAGGGGAGTCTATAATTGCTAAATAAGCAATATAAAATAATTGACATTTGAATTTTTTTTGTTCTAAATTCAGATTGCTGATATCAATGTGCGTACGTGGTGGTTAGTAGTATATATTCAAATGTAAATTTCAGATTAATGGTTTAAAATCTTTACCTTATTGTGTTTTTTAAAACCAATGAACGACCATTATCCCAAACTGATTTAATTGATAAGAATGGATTAGTTTTTCACAAAAAATTGTGCTTTTAAATTTCACTATCGATATGAACGCTGTATTGTTAAATGATTTATAAAAATTCTTATAAATGACTTATGATCGTGAAAATATATCTTGACCCGTAATAATGATCAAAATCCAATTCACCCAAACTTTATTTTTATCAAAAGATATCTCGATAAAAAAATGTTATTGTATAAAATGATAATTCTAGAATTGATTTCAACTCTTTGCTTCTCATCTGGACCATCATATTCATTCCTATTCTTGTGTTGTCTACGAGATATGTGATCAATCATTGAGCAAGCGATAAACTGTGATTTAAACTTGGACCGGACTGGTCGGTCCAACTTATTGAATCGGGAACCGGCTAGGCATCCGGTTTGAGCCTCCAAAAACCCACCTAACAAAAACTCGGTCAAATCTGATCAAAACCTGTGTTCAACCAAAAACCCATTAAACCGGTGAAAATTGGGTTTTTCTTTCTTTTTTTTTCTTTTTTTAGTTGAACCTTTTTGCTGACTTTCTGTTTACTTTTTTATTTTCATGAATTATATTGAAGAAAAAAAATATAAATCAAGCTTAATTGATCTATCAAGCAAGATCTACTATAGATCTAATATCAAAATTCGAAAATCAAAAGAAAAAAGTAAGTAAGAGAGATGGAGAATAGAAGCAAAAAAAATGTTGAATTACGTTTTGAATCGAAAACTTGTAAAACATGAGAGGAAAGAATGTAAATAATAAGATAATATGATATTTTCTTCTGGTAATAGAAGAAAAAAAGACAAAAATTAAAAGCAAAAAAGAGATTGATAAAAAAAAAGAGATCCAGAAGAGAAATGAAAAGATGGAGAAAGATGGATAGTCGTCGAAAAGACAGCAACTCTTTAATGTTTTTGGAGGAAACCTACTCCTAAGGCTCATCCAAACCAACCTTTGCCGGCTTCACTACTTGGTATGCCATCTTCTCAATGATCCTTTTACTGCTGCTTACCCAAGGATGAGGAGGCCGCAAGATGGTATTGCAGCGACCTGGGGCTCTGTTTCTTTCTTTTGTGGAAAACAATACTAGGGTTAATGAAGTGAATGTTTAATAAACTTTTCTATTATTCTGTTTTGACCCCTAAATATTTTAAACAACATATAATTACTCCTATAAGTTTTTCTAGATTTTCAATTGTAGTTTCAATTTCTTTACTTCTACAAATAGGTCTTACAAATTTAGTTCTAACCTTATCAATTTATATTTACAGCTTCTAAACATTAAATTTGAGTTAGGTTCAAAGGGTATTGTATTGTAGAATGTTTGGAAATAGAGCTTAATATATATTATATAAAATTATTATATATTTATGACATCATGATGATATCACCCAGTTCTTAGATGAGTTTAATTCTAGTCGAACTCATTGACCCTGACCCTTGAGCTCCGTCGAGTCACTGTTTGGTCCGAATTTCAAAACATAGGCAATAAATCACTCAGCAACTGCTTTTGACAATCCTTTTTGAATCACGTTACTTTACTATATATACTTTTTAGAATATGCATACATATTGACATATATACATACATACATTACAAATTTCATCTTATCAACCATAAACAACTAGAAAACTTTGCGGAATCGAAAGTCTAGTTTGACCTATTTAGGTCTTTTACACGAAAGGATGTGATTGGACAAGTTATGGAAGCACAACCACCATGACTAAACAATTGTGGCGTTGTTCATCGTGCTAAAGTATTATACACCATTGAAAGCTATTGCTTTAAATTCTTAACAGAATAGCGCTGAATCTGGTTTTATGACGTGTAACAATTCTCAGTCGTATATCATTAAAAAGTGCATAAAGTGGAAGTGAGAAAATTAGCATGCTCACATTTGGCCACTTCTTCACAAAAAAAAAAAAAAAGTGCTTTTGAACTTCACTATTGATCTGAAGATTGTATTAGCGGACAATTTACAAAAATTCTTGCAAGTTACTTATGGTGCCGAAAATATGCCTTGACCCGTAATTGTGATCGAAATCAAATCCGTCCAAATTTTTATTTTTATCCAAAAAACAGTCTCAATAAAAAATGCTATTGTATAAAATGATATTTCTAGAATTGATTTCAACTCTTTGCTTCTCATCTGGACTATCATATCCATTCCTATTATTACGTTGTCGACAAAATATGTGATCAATCATTGAGCAAGCGATAAATCGCTAAACAACTACTTTTGGTAATCTTTTTTGAACCACGTTAATTTACTACATATACCTTTTAGAATATACATACATACATACATTACATGTTTCATCCTATGAACCTTAAACAGCTAGAAAACTTTATGGAATAGAAAACATAGTTTGACCTATCTGGGTTTTTTTTAGTTATTATTAGTCCCAAAACTTGAGCGATTGGATACTTCTTGTTCAAAGTTTTTTTTATGGGATTAGTTCAAACCTGCTTGTCCTAATGATTGGACTTGCAATATCTAGCCAGTGAAAACCAAGAGGGGTGAATTTAAAACATTCACCAATACATATATACAGACAGAAACACACAATCAGCTACTACGCGAAAGGGATGTGTTTGCACAAGTTGTGGAAGCAAGCAACCACCATGACAAAACAATTGTGACGTTGTTCATCATGCTAAAGTATCATACACATTTGAAATCTATTGCTTTAAATTCTTAACAAAATTAAGCTGATCAGGTTTTATGACTTGGAACAATTTTTAAAGTACCATTAGTGGCATTATTTAGTCGAATATCATTAAAAAGTGCATGAAGTGGAAGTGAGAAAATTAACATGTTCACATTTGACATTTTTGGGTTCAACTGGTCGTCGATTATAATACCGCTAAAGATGAAGAAGAACAAGCAAAGTATATGGTGGCTAATTGTTCAATATATTGAAATCATTGAGTTGTGGAGAAAGAGCGTCAATTATTCTTAAATAGCCAATAGAAAATAATTCATATTTGACATTTTCTTGTTCCAAATTCAGATTGCTGATATCAATGTGCGCTTATCGTGATTAGTAGTATATTTTGAAGTAGATTTTTGGATCAATATTTTAAAATTTTTACCGTATTGTGTTTTTTACAACAAATGGATGACTAGAATTTCAAACTAACTTAATTGATAAAAAAGAACTACTTTTCACAAAAATCACTTGTTTGAATCCCGCGATAATCTGTAAGAATTCTTACAATCAACTTATAATCTCAAAAACATGTTTTGATTCGCGGTGATAACCAAAATCAAACTCACTGAAACTTTTATTCCTACCCAAAAAAAAAAGTCTCAATCAGAAATCTTGCACTGTTGTAGCATCCTTTCCGGAAATAGTCGTATGTAGCACACTTAAAAATATAACTTCCATTGCTTTTCCCGTTGCTCCCATACACAAGTTATATTAGGTATCTCCTACCCAATATTTGTTCGATGCTCAACCATAAGATTGTGCAACTATTTATGAACAAAAGATGGTACAAATCCTTGTCCTGTGCCTTCCTCCAGAACTAGATTTCAAAGTCAAACTGTAACGTTTTGCAGTAGAGTTATATGATTTTACTTGAAATATAAAATCCATATTTGGTAAGCAAAGACAGGATATCACTATCTTTGTTCGGTGCCCAATTACAAGATAGTGGAATTTTTTACAAAATAAAAATGATACAAATACTTGTCTCGTTCTTTCTTCCGCAACAAGATTTCAAAGTTCAAAGAGTAGAATTCATACAAGAGTTAAATGATCCTACTTGAAATATAAAATCCATGTATTGTAATGCAACTTGGAATAATATTATCATTAGTTGCTGCCTGAAAATTTAAAGGTAGCTAGCATGATTATCTAAAAATTACTTATAGAGATAGAACGCTTAATGCTTCTAGGCTAGAGTTTTTTTTTTTTTTTGGGTGGGGGGGGGGGGGACTTCAAAGACGGAGATGGGATACTTAGTCTAAATTTTATTTATGATGAAAATCAAGAATGCATGGAGGAGGACAAAAACCTGACCTCCGATACAATACTTGGAATGGGAAAATACAATAATAAAAAACGAAGTACTACTGTCGTACAATTATACAATAATTAAATCTGCACAATCTGAAGCAATTTTTGCTCGAAGTCATTCCCTCACGGATAAGGATAGCTGTTGTTGAGGATGAGATTGTAAACATGCCAAAGCATTAGCTGACGAGTAGGTATCCGCGAAAACATGACTCGAGGAACCAATTATTTGGGACAACAATAATCCAATCCTCTTCATATCAAAGTATAATGGCCAAGAAGAAAGACTGAATGAGAACCCGAATTCAGCAAAGAAAGTAAGACTCGAGAAAATCTCAGCTCTAGGGGAGAGTTGAATCTCATGAACATGATCAAATTGTGGTGCTACAATCAACCGTTGAGAAAAAGGAAATATCACAATAATTTCGGTGCTACATTATGAGCAAAAAAAAAGTACGTGTCAGTTTTTGCAGACGCGTTTTAGCAGAACAAATAGGTCAGCATCTTTGCGAATTTCTTGATCAAAGATTGAGCAATTCTCTTCAGGTTTCTTAGCAAATAGATCAAACACCTGATCCACAATGTCTATTTCGAAATGATCTTTGATGAAGCCCTCAAAGATAGATCTGGTCTGCAAGCAAGTCATTTTTGCATCAAAAGGCAAGTACTGCATTGGGTGATCCAATATCTTTATTCTTTCAGCTCTAAATTGGCCATTCCCTTTTATAACCTGGTCCAATTCTTCAATTGATGGAAAGTACATTGGCAAGTTGAATGAATGCATTTTTTCTTGACTGATAAATCCCTGCAGCATACACAAACGAGCAGCCACAAAGTCAGAAGAAATCATTTGAACTAATGACAGTGACCCCAATACTTGCATTACAGATCAAATTACTAAACTAGATTATTAATTAAACTATTTAAAATGAAGAAAAAGAATATGAAAATTGTCAGATCCTACCAAGTCGCCATCTCAAAAAGACATAATCCTAGCAGCTCTTGGAGGAAGCCTGCACCAGTATTAAAGGGAAGGGTACCGCTCGGAACACCGGGTAATTGAATCACCAAAAGGCCGCCAATGACAAGTTCTTCTGCTCTTGCATTCAGAAACCTGTTGAGATCTTTCCTGAACTGAGCAAAATATGCCTCTGTGACTTCTTTGTTGGTGCCCGAACAATATGTCTTGCTTTTGTTCCATGCCATTGAGTTCTGGTCTCCAACTTCTTTTGGAACCTTGGAAAGCCAATGGAGTGCATAAGAAGAATTTGCCAAATGAAGGCTAGCTTTGGGGAATAAACGTGACGGGATTTTTCTATACATACAAGTTAAAATAAATCCGAAATACACCCGTTTCACTGCAAGTATACAGGTCAACTAGTAGTTTAGGGTATATATCGGGTCGATCCCACGAGGAAGAGTGAACAATTACTGGTACTACTAAAGCTTCTCTATTATTTAGACTATCAATGAATTATAAGCAATGAAATCTACTGAACTTATGCAAAATAATAAATGAAACCTCCTTAGGTTGTGGTATTCCTAACTACTCATGCAAATGCCATTTTTGGATCATTGAAAACTACTATCTAGGTTAGTTATGGTGTAATTTCCTTATGCATATGAATTCTACTTTCGTAGAGAATCAATTATACTCATAACTAATCCATACCTATTCTCACGGTTATGAAATTAGTTACAGGTTCATTTCTTCAATGAAATTACATGAAATGAATCACCAAAACCACATAGGTGCACCTCTACTCTCGTGAGT
Source organism: Coffea humblotiana (assembly GCA_023065735.1). NCBI lineage: Eukaryota > Viridiplantae > Streptophyta > Magnoliopsida > Gentianales > Rubiaceae > Coffea > Coffea humblotiana. Next base: position 6,788,737 of record CM041208.1, on the reverse strand, counting down.
GTACTCCCTATGTTTAGCACTTCTTGAACTAGTGTTAAATCTCAATTTTTATTGCAGAAACAACACCTTAGATAATCACAATTAATGGTACCAAATTAATCATGATTTGAAGAGCTTAAAGTGCTAAATAACTTGCTCAAATAATGGCATCAAATAACCAAATAATAAACACTAACAATTATAGGAAGTTCAACCAAACCCAGGGCATAAACTTTAAAGATACATATTAAACACAAAATCCAGAACTTGTATATTAACTATACTTGAAATCAAATACAAAAGATAAAGAGTTGGAGAAGAGATAACCCATGTCACTTGAGCTTCAACTCCTCCTTCTTCATCTCCATCTTCATCCTAATCTAGCCAATATACAAGAGTGGATGAACTATTAACTAAACTATCCTACACTAAGAACAATGGAAGAGCTACATTTTTGCAGTCCAAAGCTCTCTCCCGTATGTCTCCTGACCTTCCAAATGTCTTTGCATATAAACTAATAAAAAACTCCTTTTCCTTGGTCAATTTTTCCATCCTTTGATTCCCAAATCTGAAATTTGTTAGGATAGTCAATAACCAACATTTTTGACTTGAAAATAAGCCACCTTTGTTGCCCTTTGGTATTCTGAAGCATGTGCACCGAATTCCCTTACAACTTATAGCTGGAAAGTAGTCTGAACACAAGAGAATTGGCTGAGCAAATTGCAGCTTTTCGGCTACAAAACGCGCCTACACAACACGCGACTTTAACTCGCGTTTTGTCTTCTCGCGTTTTCAACTTTGCCTCACTTCAACTATGGTTTTCTCTGTGATGAAGGCCGAACTAGCTTTTGTGCAAAACACAAAAGTTGTATCCCTTTGAGTTAGCTTTCCAATGCTTCAAGAATCACCTAATTTGGAGATCGGTGGACAGAGATATGTTCGAAATACCATAGCCTGGTCAATTCTGGGCTTCAGCTTCCGACCATCCAGAAAAGCTTCTATGTTTTGTCTTTTTGACCAGGAAAACGGCTGAATTGGGATTTGCTTTCTTCATACCAAATGTAGATATATCTCTTAGATTCAAAATGGTACAAAATGCACCTCAATCCGATATGTGTAGCTCCAGATATGGTCAAAATACGAAAACATGTCAGAAGTGTCAAAGCTGACTTTTCTTGATTCTTTTATCCACAAATTTCATTTCTTCTTTAACACTTCATATTTTATTTTCACTACTTTAATCCATCATCAATCATCCAAATATCTTCTCAATGGTCTTCATTTGATAATTGAATCATTAAACCTGTAAAATATGAAATTTTTACCATTAAAAGCACTAGAAATGCAATGTTTGCCGCTTTAACATAAAATGTAGATTTTTACCAAAACCTTAGTTATTTTAGTTATAAAACTAAATAATCAAACCAAAATTAACTAATAAAATGCACTTAAAAATACGTAAAATAAACACTTGTCAAATACCCCCACACTTGAAACCATTGCTTGTCCTCAAGCAATAAGAAATACCAACCAACAATGATCCAATATTTTGAAAATAAACAAATGTGCACAATCAACTTCATTTTCTCAAAATAAGGTAAACAACCATTTATGCAATCCTTCAATTAAGCTCAAGTACTCATAATATCAAGTAAAGGAGAGCCAATTATACCACCATTATAACAAATTCGAATCAATTTTCATCCTTACCCCAATTTTACAAGCAAGTAACTCATATGGTCAATAAAATGCTTCCTAAACTCATGATTATCTTTTATTTTTGCTTAAAAAGATATTTATTCATATAACATATCTAAATATTACTTGAGATGTGAGAGTGCCTTTTGACGCGAGGATCGACATTTTTAGATGAAGATCACCGGTTACTCAACACTTCATATACTAAAGTTGCCTTGCATACTCTTAATTCAAGTACCGTTTTACGCGAAAGTCGACATTTTTAGATGAAAACTCCCGGTTACTAAGTACAAGAACTATTGGAGTAGAACAACTCTTATTCACTTCTTGACTTTTTCTTTTCTCTTTTTTTTATACCTTTTTTTTTGTACTTTTTTTTTTCAAAGCAGAAATAATAACATTCCTCCAAAAGAATAATCATGAGAAGAGTATTGTAACTATTGACCATACTTATTACTTAACTTATAAAATCAAAAAAAAAGAGAAATTTCATCAAATATGCAAAAAAATATAGGTATAATTTTCTCCACTTTAAAAGATATACTTTCCTACAAATACAAAATTATAATCACATAATAGTCATTTCCAAATTAAATGAGAAAAGAAGTTTCCAAATCATATATATTTATTTCAAATGTAGTAGGAATTTGAACTACTAATGGTAAGGAACTTGTTACCCCTTTGGATAAAATTGAAAAAATTTGATTTTTTTTTATTTTTTATTTTTTTGGAGCAACTTTGCAATCTTGGACAAAAAAAAATTTTGAATTTTAACACAAATCCAATATTTGCAACTTATAATTCAATCACATACAATGTATGTAATCTCAATTCTCCCCCCCACACTTAACATGCACATTGTCCTCAATGTGTAAAAAGGAAAATCAAGATAAAGAAAGTGATACTCCCCTATTGTTTGTGATCGAAATGTCAAAGCATGAAGTTCACGAACCATTGTCTCCTTATCTCCAATGCTTCATGCGTTCCATTTGATAACCATTAGTAATATTAACCTAAAGATGGAAAATGAGAAACAAAGGTGATAACAAAGACATTAATAAACATATAACGGCGATCCGTAAATCGTAAGCCTTTGTGCTGGTGATGTACCTATAGAAAATACACAATCAACTACTTAAGGTACAAAGAAATATATGAGGAAAAGAAGAAAAAGAAAATCAAGGAACCTGCATTTTTCTTAAAAAATTCTCAGAAAACGCAACTCAAAACGCGCTTTCAGCTCACGTTTTTGAAGTCACGTTTTTGAAGTCGCATTTCTTGACGGGATTTTTCTATACGTACAAGTTAAAATAAATCCGAAATACACCCGTTTCACTGCAAGTATACAGGTCAACTAGTAGTTTAGGGTATATATCGGGTCGATCCCACGAGGAAGAGTGAACAATTACCGGTACTACTAAAGCTTCTCTATTATTTAGACTATCAATGAATTATAAGCAATGAAATCTACTGAACTTATGCAAAATAATAAATGAAACCTCCTTAGGTTGTGGTATTCCTAACTACTCATGCAAATGCCATTTTTGGATCATTGAAAACTACTATCTAGGTTAGTTATGGTGTAATTTCCTTATGCATATGAATTCTACTTTCGTAGAGAATCAATTATACTCATAACTAATCCATACCTATTCTCACGGTTATGAAATTAGTTACAGGTTCATTTCTTCAATGAAATTACATGAAATGAATCACCAAAACCACATAGGTGCACCTCTACTCTCGTGAGTGTACTCCCTATGTTTAGCACTTCTTGAACTAGTGTTAAATCTCAATTTTTATTGCAGAAACAACACCTTAGATAATCACAATTAATGGTACCAAATTAATCATGATTTGAAGAGCTTAAAGTGCTAAATAACTTGCTCAAATAATGGCATCAAATAACCAAATAATAAACACTAACAATTATAGGAAGTTCAACCAAACCCAGGGCATAAACTTTAAAGATACATATTAAACACAAAATCCAGAACTTGTATATTAACTATACTTGAAATCAAATACAAAAGATAAAGAGTTGGAGAAGAGATAACCCATGTCACTTGAGCTTCAACTCCTCCTTCTTCATCTCCATCTTCATCCTAATCTAGCCAATATACAAGAGTGGATGAACTATTAACTAAACTATCCTACACTAAGAACAATGGAAGAGCTACATTTTTGCAGTCCAAAGCTCTCTCCCGTATGTCTCCTGACCTTCCAAATGTCTTTGCATATAAACTAATAAAAAACTCCTTTTCCTTGGTCAATTTTTCCATCCTTTGATTCCCAAATCTGAAATTTGTTAGGATAGTCAATAACCAACATTTTTGACTTGAAAATAAGCCACCTTTGTTGCCCTTTGGTATTCTGAAGCATGTGCACCGAATTCCCTTACAACTTATAGCTGGAAAGTAGTCTGAACACAAGAGAATTGGCTGAGCAAATTGCAGCTTTTCGGCTACAAAACGCGCCTACACAACACGCGACTTTAACTCGCGTTTTGTCTTCTCGCGTTTTCAACTTTGCCTCACTTCAACTATGGTTTTCTCTGTGATGAAGGCCGAACTAGCTTTTGTGCAAAACACAAAAGTTGTATCCCTTTGAGTTAGCTTTCCAATGCTTCAAGAATCACCTAATTTGGAGATCGGTGGACAGAGATATGTTCGAAATACCATAGCCTGGTCAATTCTGGGCTTCAGCTTCCGACCATCCAGAAAAGCTTCTATGTTTTGTCTTTTTGACCAGGAAAACGGCTGAATTGGGATTTGCTTTCTTCATACCAAATGTAGATATATCTCTTAGATTCAAAATGGTACAAAATGCACCTCAATCCGATATGTGTAGCTCCAGATATGGTCAAAATACGAAAACATGTCAGAAGTGTCAAAGCTGACTTTTCTTGATTCTTTTATCCACAAATTTCATTTCTTCTTTAACACTTCATATTTTATTTTCACTACTTTAATCCATCATCAATCATCCAAATATCTTCTCAATGGTCTTCATTTGATAATTGAATCATTAAACCTGTAAAATATGAAATTTTTACCATTAAAAGCACTAGAAATGCAATGTTTGCCGCTTTAACATAAAATGTAGATTTTTACCAAAACCTTAGTTATTTTAGTTATAAAACTAAATAATCAAACCAAAATTAACTAATAAAATGCACTTAAAAATACGTAAAATAAACACTTGTCAAATACCCCCACACTTGAACCATTGCTTGTCCTCAAGCAATAAGAAATACCAACCAACAATGATCCAATATTTTGAAAATAAACAAATGTGCACAATCAACTTCATTTTCTCAAAATAAGGTAAACAACCATTATGCAATCCTTCAATTAAGCTCAAGTACTCATAATATCAAGTAAAGGAGAGCCAATTATACCACCATTATAACAAATTCGAATCAATTTTTCATCCTTACCCAATTTTACAAGCAAGTAACTCATATGGTCAATAAAATGCTTCCTAAACTCATGATTATCTTTTTATTTTTGCTTAAAAAGATATTTATTCATATAACATATCTAAATATTACTTGAGATGTGAGAGTGCCTTTTGACGCGAGGATCGACATTTTTAGATGAAGATCACCGGTTACTCAACACTTCATATACTAAAGTTGCCTTGCATACTCTTAATTCAAGTACCGTTTTACGCGAAAGTCGACATTTTTAGATGAAAACTCCCGGTTACTAAGTACAAGAACTATTGGAGTAGAACAACTCTTATTCACTTCTTGACTTTTTCTTTTCTCTTTTTTTTATACCTTTTTTTTTGTACTTTTTTTTTTCAAAGCAGAAATAATAACATTCCTCCAAAAGAATAATCATGAGAAGAGTATTGTAACTATTGACCATACTTATTACTTAACTTATAAAATCAAAAAAAAAGAGAAATTTCATCAAATATGCAAAAAAATATAGGTATAATTTTCTCCACTTTAAAAGATATACTTTCCTACAAATACAAAATTATAATCACATAATAGTCATTTCCAAATTAAATGAGAAAAGAAGTTTCCAAATCATATATATTTATTTCAAATGTAGTAGGAATTTGAACTACTAATGGTAAGGAACTTGTTACCCCTTTGGATAAAATTGAAAAAATTTGATTTTTTTTTATTTTTTATTTTTTTGGAGCAACTTTGCAATCTTGGACAAAAAAAAATTTTGAATTTTAACACAAATCCAATATTTGCAACTTATAATTCAATCACATACAATGTATGTAATCTCAATTCTCCCCCCCACACTTAACATGCACATTGTCCTCAATGTGTAAAAAGGAAAATCAAGATAAAGAAAGTGATACTCCCCTATTGTTGTGATCGAAATGTCAAAGCATGAAGTTCACGAACCATTGTCTCCTTATCTCCAATGCTTCATGCGTTCCATTTGATAACCATTAGTAATTTAACCTAAAGATGGAAAATGAGAAACAAAGGTGATAACAAAGACATTAATAAACATATAACGGCGATCCGTAAAATCGTAAGCCTTTGTTGCTGGTGATGTACCTATAGAAAATACACAATCAACTACTTAAGGTACAAAGAAATATATGAGGAAAAGAAAGAAAAAGAAAATCAAGGAACCTGCATTTTTCTTAAAAAATTCTCAGAAAACGCAACTCAAAACGCGCTTTCAGCTCACGTTTTTGAAGTCACGTTTTTGAAGTCGCATTTCTTGACGGGATTTTTCTATACGTACAAGTTAAAATAAATCCGAATACACCCGTTTCACTGCAAGTATACAGGTCAACTAGTAGTTTAGGGTATATATCGGGTCGATCCCACGAGGAAGAGTGGAACAATTACCGGTACTACTAAAGCTTCTCTATTATTTAGACTATCAATGAATTATAAGCAATGAAATCTACTGAACTTATGCAAAATAATAAATGAAAACCTCCTTAGGTTGTGGTATTCCTAACTACTCATGCAAATGGCCATTTTTGGATCATTGAAAACTACTATCTAGGTTAGTTATGGTGTAATTTCCTTATGCCATATGAATTCTACTTTCGTAGAGAATCAATTATACTCATAAACTAATCCATACCTATTCTCACGGTTATGAAATTAGTTACAGGTTCATTTCTTCAATGAAATTACATGAAATGAATCACCAAAACCACATAGGTGCACCTCTACTCTCGTGAGTGTACTCCCTATGTTTAGCACTTCTTGAACTAGTGTTAAATCTCAATTTTTATTGCAGAAACAACACCTTAGATAATCACAATTAATGGTACCAAATTAATCATGATTTGAAGAGCTTAAAGTGCCTAAATAACTTGCTCAAATAATGGCATCAAATAACCAAATAATAAACACTAACAATTATAGGAAGTTCAACCAAACCCAGGGCATAAACTTTAAAGATACATATTAAACACAAAATCCAGAACTTGTATATTAAACTATACTTGAAATCAAATACAAAAGATAAAGAGTTGGAGAAGAGATAACCCATGTCAACTTGAGCTTCAACTCCTCCTTCTTCATCTCCATCTTCATCCTAATCTAGCCAATATACAAGAGTGGATGAACTATTAACTAAACTATCCTACACTAAGAACAATGGAAGAGCTACATTTTTGCAGTCCAAAGCTCTCTCCCGTATGTCTCCTGACCTTCCAAATGTCTTTGCATATAAACTAATAAAAAACTCCTTTTCCTTGGTCAATTTTTCCATCCTTTGATTCCCAAATCTGAAATTTGTTAGGATAGTCAATAACCAACATTTTTGACTTGAAAATAAGCCACCTTTGTTTGCCTTTGGTATTCTGAAGCATGTGGCACCGAATTTCCTTGCAACTTATAGCTGGAAAGTAGTCTGAACACAAGAGAATTGGCTGAGCAAATTGCAGCTTTTCGGCTACAAAACGCGCCTACACAACACGCGACTTTAACTCGCGTTTGTCTTCTCGCGTTTTTCAACTTTGCCTCACTTCAACTATGGTTTTCTCTGTGATGAGGCCGAAACTAGCTTTTGTACAAAAACACAAAAGTTGTAGCCCTTTGAGTTAGCTTTCCCAATGCTTCAAGAATCACCTAATTTTGGAGATCGGTGGACAGAGATATGTTTCGAAATACCATAGCCTGGTCAATTCTGGGCTTCAGCTTCCGACCATCCAGGAAAAGCTTCTATGTTTGTCTTTTTGACCAGGAAAACGGCCTGAATTGGGATTTGCTTTCTTCATACCCAAATGTAGATATATCTCTTAGATTCAAAATGGTACAAAATGCACCTCAATCCGATATGTGTAGCTCCAGATATGGTCAAAATACGAAAACATGTCAGAAGTGTCAAAGCTGACTTTTCTTGATTCTTTTATCCACAAATTTCATTTCTTCTTTAACACTTCATATTTTATTTTCACTACTTTAATCCATCATCAATCATCCAAAATATCTTCTCAATGGTCTTCATTTGATAATTGAATCATTAAACCTGTAAAATATGAAATTTTTACCATTAAAAGCACTAGAAATGCAATGTTTGCCGCTTTAACATAAAATGTAGATTTTTACCAAAACCTTAGTTATTTTAGTTATAAAACTAAATAATCAAACCAAAATTAAACTAATAAAATGCACTTAAAAATACGTAAAATAACCACTTGTCAAATACCCCCACACTTGAACCATTGCTTGTCCTCAAGCAATAAGAAATACCAACCAACAATGATCCAATATTTTGAAAATAAACAAATGTGCACAATCAACTTCATTTTCTCAAATAAGGTAAACAACCATTATGCAATCCTTCAATTAAGCTCAAGTACTCATAATATCAAGTAAAGGAGAGCCAATTATACTACCATTATAACAAATTCGAATCAATTTTTCATCCTTACCCAATTTTACAAGCAAGTAACTCATATGGTCAATAAAATGCTTCCTAAACTCATGATTATCTTTTATTTTTGCTTAAAAAGATATTTATTCATATAACATAATCTAAATATTACTTGAGATGTGAGAGTGCCTTTTGACGCGAGGATCGACATTTTTAGATGAGATCACCGGTTTACTCAACACTTCATATACTAAAGTTGCCTTGCATACTCTTAATTCAAGTACCGTTTTACGGCGAAAGTCGACATTTTTAGATGAAAACTCCCGGTTACTAAGTACAAGAACTATTGGAGTAGAACAACTCTTATTCACTTCTTGACTTTTTCTTTTCTCTTTTTTTTATATTTTTTTTTTGTACTTTTTTTTTTCAAAGCAGAAATAATAACATTCCTCCAAAAAGAATAATCATGAAAAGAGTATTGTAACTATTGACCATACTTATTACTTAACTTATAAAATAAAAAAAAAGAGAAATTTCATCAAATATGCAGAATAATATAGGTATAATTTTCTCCACTTTAAAAGATATACTTTCCTACAAATACAAAAATTATAATCACATAATAGTCATTTCCAAATTAAATGAGAAAAGAAGTTTCCAAATCATATATATTTATTTCAAATGTAGAAGGAATTTGAACTACTAATGGTATGTAACTTGTTACCCCTTTGGATAAGATTGAAAAAATTTGAAACCTTGTTTTTTTTTTTTTTTTGAGTAACTTTGGCAATCTTGGACAAGAAAAAATTTTGAATTTTAACACAAGTCCAATATTTCCAACTAATAATTCAATCACATACAATGTATGTAATCTCAATTCTCCCCCCCACACTTACATGCACATTGTCCCTCAATGTGTAAAAAGGAAAATCAAGATAAAGAAAGTGATACTCCCCCTATTGTTGTGATTGAACATGAAACTTCAAGATCCGTTGTCCATCTATCTCCCATGCTTCATGAATTCCATTTGATAACCATTAGTAATATTAACCTAAAGATGGAAAGTGAGAAACAAAAGTGATAACAAAGGTTTCCTAAACAAAATGGTGATCTATAATTTCAAGCCTTTGCTTTGGTGATGTACCGATATAAAATACACAATAAGCAACTCAAAGTACAAGAAAATATACGAGGAAAAGAAGAAAAAAGGAATCAAGGAACCTGCATTTTTCTTTAAAAAAAAGTGCTCAGAAACGTGACTCAAAACGCGCCATCAAGCTGCGTTTTGTAAAGTCGCGTTTCTTCACAAAAGTTGCAGCAATATAAACGCGACTTTATGGTAAAACGCGACTTCTAGTCGCGTATTGTAAGTCGCGTTTTTGGTTTCTCATACAGGCTATAAAACGCGACTATGAAAACGCGACTTTCTTTCGCGTTTTGGAAGGCGCGTTTTCTTCAGTATAAGTGCAGAATTGAAAACGCGCCTTTGGGAAACGCGACTCCAAGGCGTGTTTTTCAAACTAGGCGCGTTTTCTTCTACGAATTTTTTGCAGAAAGCCAACTTTGAAACATTACCATTGGTACCCCAATCACTCAAAACTGTATCATAGATCATTCGTTTTGCAAATTCTTTATCAATGCAACGCACATGTAAAATGATTTAAATATGTATTTTAACCCCTTCTAACGAATCAAAACAACAATTACTCAAATCGAGGGTTGAGTTCCTTGATCAAATTTCGACTTTTTCACCTTATTTGGTCACTTTTGCTTCCATTTCCAATACCTACCAAATGAAAAATAACAAAATAACTCAAACTCATACTTTAAATATAAAATCACACCAGATTAACATAAAGTACTAAAACATTGGGTTGCCTCCCAACAAGCGCTTTTGTTTATAGTCGTTGGCTCGACTATCGAACCTCATTTTTCAAGAAGGTTTGGTTAAAGAATAATCCACCATTTTAGGTCATGGTGGATCATTAAAAGGTGACTTTATAGTAAAAGTCACATGTTCAAATGATATGAGAGATGGAAGTGACTACCTATTCCAAGTGTTTCATAAATATTACCTTGAATATGCACCACTTGAGAATTCACCAAAGAAAATGCCATGAGAGTATCTTGGCAGGAATACCCTTAGAACCTATACCTTCAATGCACTCCTCAAGAGGGGTGAAACATGAGTCATTAAAACTCACCTCTTGAGGTTCAATGTTAGTTTCAAAGATATTATAATGTGAAATGAATTTTGGCTCATTGAAACACAATTGAGATTCATCATTTTCATCAAAATGCAATCCATTTTCACATATAACATCTCCCACATTCATGCTAGGTCATTTTGCTATCATTTTAGAAGAATAACTTCACACATACATTCCAATTGCTCATGTATTCTATCAAAGGTGAGAAGTAATTCATCTATTCTTTCCTCAATCCTATTCAAAACGGTTCAAAAGTCACAATAGCTAATTTTCTATAGCTACTCGCAAGATTGCTTGGAATCATTAGCTAACTTCTATTGCCAACTCCCAAGATGGTTTTTGATTCATTTGGACACATTCAGGTTGGTAATCGGAAAAATATAAAGAATTACTATAAGTACATTGATTATCCCAACCATAAGCAGAAATTTTCCAATTAACACATATTGATCAAAACAAAGATTGTAATGATTTAATTCATTATAGTAATCCACATTTTGTGCTTGTCTACATGTATTAGTAGCATGATAACCTCCACACAAGTCACAAATCACATGATAAGAATTAAAATCATTAACATTCCTCCTCTTGTTCAATTTCATGCATAATTGTGTCCATTTGAACTTGTAGCATCATAACATCAAATTTAGCCTTTAAGCACCTTAAACCATCTTCAAAAGACATACCTTTAGTAATTTCTTGGTTACCTCTGTTGAAGGAGTTTTGCACTTGATAACCATTCATTGCCAATTTTCCACTTCTCAAGCATTGTCCTCCAAATTGACCTATCCTCCTCATTACCTAAAATTGTTTTTAAACAACTTAAGAGCAAGATTAGTAAGAAGAATAGGTTAAAAACCATACACACATAAAACACAAAAATAACAGAAAATAACATTCACTCTATAACTAATAAAATGTCTAAACTAATAAAGTTGCTCTTCACACCGATATTGCCAAATCTTCCCCGGCAACGGCGCCAAAAACTTGACGGGATTTTTCTATACGTACAAGTTAAAATAAATCCGAAATACACCCGTTTCACTGCAAGTATACAGGTCAACTAGTAGTTTAGGGTATATATCGGGTCGATCCCACGAGGAAGAGTGAACAATTACCGTGTTACTAAAGCTTCTCTATTATTTAGACTATCAATGAATTATAAGAAATGAAATCTACTGAACTTATGCAAAATAACAAATGTAAGCTCCTTAGGTTATGGTATTCCTAACTACTCATGCAAATGCTATTTTTGGATCATTGAATACTACCATCTAAGCTAATTATGGTGTAATTTCCTCATGCATATGAAACCTACTTTCGTAGTGAATCAATTATATTCATAACTAATCCATACCTATTCTCATGGTTATGGAATTAGCTACAAGTTCATTTTTTCAATGAAATTACATGAAATTAATCACCAAAACCACATAGGTGCACCTCTACTTCGTGAGTGTACTCCCTATGTTTAGCACTTCTTGAACTAGTGTTAAATCTCAATTTTTCATTGCAGAAATAACACCTTAGATAATCACAATTAATGGTACCAGATTAATCATGATTTGAAGAGCTTAAAGTGCTAAATAACTTGCTCAAATAATGGCATCAAATAACCAAATAATAAACACTAACAATTATAGAAAGTTCAACCAAACCCAAGGCATAAACTTTAAAGACACATAATAAACACAAAATCCAGAACTTGCATATTAACCATGCTTAAAATCCAATACAAAAGATAAAGAGTTGGAGAAGAGATAACCCATGTCACTTGAGCTTCAACTCTCCTTCTTCATCTCCATCTTCATCCTAATCTAGCTAATGTACAAGAATGGATGAACTACTACTCTATACTAGACTAACCTACACTAAGAGAATGGAAAAGCTACATTTCTGCAGACTCCAAGCTTCTCCCGTATCATCTCTCTGACCTCCGTGTCTCTGCATAAATTGGTTAAAAACTCTTTTTTCTTGGTCAATTTTTCCATCCTTTGATTCCCAAATCTGAAATTTGTTAGGATAGTCAATAACCAACATTTTTGACTTGAAAATAAGCCACCTTTGTTGCCCTTTTGTATTCTGAAGCATGTGCACCGAATTCCCTTGCAACTTATAGCTGGAAAGTAGTCTGAACACAAGAGAATTGGCTGAGCAAATTGCAGCTTTTCGGCTACAAAACGCGCCTACACAAAACGCGACTTTAACTCGCGTTTTGTCTTCTCGCGTTTTCAACTTGGCCTCACTTCAACTATGATTTTCTCTGTGATGAAGGCCGAACTAACTTTTGTGCAAAACACAAAAGTTGTAGCCCTTTGAGTTAGATTTCCAATGCTTCAAGAATCACCTAATTTGGAGATCGGTGGACAGAGATATGGTCGAAATACCATAGACTGGTCAATTCTGGGTTTCAGCTTCCGACCATCCAGAAAAGCTTCTGTGTTTCGTCTTTTTGACCAGGAAAACGGCTGAATTGGGATTTGCTTTCTTCATACCAAATGTAGATATATCTCTTAGCTTCAAAATGTACAAAATTAACCTCAATCCGATGTGTGTAGCTCCAGATATGGTCAAAATACGAAAACATGTCAGAGTTGTCAAAAGCTGACTTTTCTTGATTCTTTTATCCTCAAATTGCATTTCTTCTTTAACACTTCATATTTTATTTTCACCACTTTAATCCATCATCAATCATCCAAATATCTTCTCAATGGTCTTCATTTGATAATTGAATCATTAAACCTGTAAAATATGAAATTTTTACCATTAAAAGCACTAGAAATGCAATGTTAGCCGCTTTAACATAAAATGTAGATTTTTACCAAAACCTTAGTTATTTTAGTTATAAAAGTAAATAATCAAACCAAAATTAACTAATAAAATGCACTTAAAAATACGTAAAATAAACACTTGTCATTTCTTCACAAAATTTACAGCATTGAAAACGCAACTATGTTTGAAAACGCGACTTTATGTCGCGTTTTTTCACAAATTTTACAGCAATGAATACGCGACTATGTTTGAAAACGCTACTTTATGTCGCGTTTTTAAAGGCGCATTTTTGGTTTGTGATCCAGGCGGCAAAACGCGAGTATGCTGAAAACGCGACTTTCTCGCGCGTTTCAAAGCGCGTTTTCTTCAGTGTGGGCGCAGAATTGGAAACGCGCCTACCAAAAACGCGACTCTAAGGCGCGTTTCAGCCCAAGCGTTTTTTTCTGCGAAATTTTTGCAGAAAGCCAATTTTGAAAAATTACCATTGGTACCCTAATCTCTCGAAATGCATCATAGATCATTCGTTTGCAAATTTTATCAATTGCACGCACATGTAAAATGATCTAAACATATATTTTAACCCCTTCTAACGAATCAAAAACAACAATTACTCAAATCGAGGGGTGGAGTTCCTTAATCAAATTTCGCCTTTTTCACCTCATTTGGTCACTTTTGCTTCCATGTCCAATACCTGCAAATGAAAAAAAAAAAAAAACTCAAACTCATACTTTAAACATAAAATCACACCAGATTAATATAAAGTACTAAAACATTGGGTTGCCTCCCAACAAGCGCTTTTGTTTATAGTCGTTGGCTCGACTTTCTCACCTCATTTCTCAAGGAGGTTTGGTTAAAGAATAATCCACCATTTTAGGTCGTGGTGAATCATTAAAAGGTGATTTTATAGTAAAAGTCACATGTTCAAATGATATGAGAGGTGGAAGAAGCATACCTATCTCAAGTGAGTCATAGATATTACCTTGAATATGCACCACTTGAGAATTCACCAAAGGAACATCTACATAGCTTTCTTGGGCTATAATACCTTTAGAACCTATACAATCAACACATTCCTCAAGAGAAGTGAAAAATGAGTCGTTAAGGCTCACCTCTTGAGGTTCAATGTTAGCTCCAAAAGTACTATCTTGTGAAATGGACCTTTCCTCATTGAAACACAAGTTAGAATCATCATTTGGATCAAAATGCAACCCATTTTCACATACAACATTCCCACCATTCATGCTAGGATCATTTTGCAAATTATCAGAAGAAATAACTTCACACAACGCATTCAATTGCTCATGAATTCTACCAAAGTGAGAAGTTAATTCATCTATTCTTTTCTCAATCCTATCAAAACGGTCGGAAGTCACATTAGCTAATTTTTCTATAGCTAACTCCCAAGATGACTTAGAATCATTAGCTAACCTTTCTATTGCCAACTCCCAAGATGGTTTAGATTCATTTTGGACACATTCAGGTTGGTAATCGGAAAAATATGAATAATCACTATAAGTACATTGATTATCCCAACCAGTAGCACAAGAATTGCTCCAATTAACACCATATTGATCAAAACAAAGATTGTAATGATTTAATTTATTATAGTAATCCACATTTTGTGCTTGTCTACATGTATTAGTAGCATGATAACCTCCACACAAGTCACAAATCACATGATAAGAATTAAAATCATTAACATTCCTCTCTTATTCAATTTCATGCATAATTGTGTCCATTTGAACTTGTAACATGAGAACATCAAATTTTGCCTTTAAGGACTTCAAACCATCTTCAAAAGACATACCTTCAGTAATTTCTTGGTTACCTCTGTTGAAGGAGTTTTGCACTTGATAACCATTCATTGCCAATTTTTCACTTCTCAAGCATTGTCCTCCAAATTGACCTATCCTCCTCATTACCTAAAATTGCTTTTAAACAACTTAAGAGCAAAATTAGTAAGAATAATAGGTGATAAAACACATACACATATAAAACACTAAAATAACAGAAAATACATTCACACTATAACTAATAAAATGTCTAAACTAATAAAGTTGCTCTTCACACCGATATTGCCAAATCTTCCCCGGCAACGGCGCCAAAAACTTGACGGGATTTTTCTATACGTACAAGTTAAAATAAATCCGAAATACACCCGTTTCACTGCAAGTATACAGGTCAACTAGTAGTTTAGGGTATATATCGGGTCGATCCCACGAGGAAGAGTGAACAATTACCGGTACTACTAAAGTTTCTCTATTATTTAGACTATCAATGAATTATAAGCAATGAAATCTACTGAACTTATGCAAAATAATAAATGAAACCTCCTTAGATTGTGGTATTCCTAACTACTCATGCAAATGCCATTTTTGGATCATTGAAAACTACTATTTAGGCTAGTTATGGTGTAATTTCCTTATGCATATGAATCCTACTTTCGTAGAGAATCAATTATACTCATAACAAATCCATACCTATTCTCATGGTTATGAAATTAGTTACAAGTTCATTTCTTCAATGAAATTACATGAAATGAATCACCAAAACCACATAGGTGCACCTCTACTCTTGTGAGTGTATTCCCTATGTTTAGCACTTCTTGAACTAGTGTTAAATCTCAATTTTTATTGCAGAAACAACACCTTAGATAATCACAATTAATGGTACCAGATTAATCATGATTTGAAGAGCTTAAAGTGCTAAATAACTTGCTCAAATAATGGCATCAAATAACCAAATAATAAACACTAACAATTATAGGAAGTTCAACCAAACCCAAGGCATAAACTTTAAAGATACATATTAAACACAAAATCCAGAACTTGTATATTAACTATACTTGGAATCAAATACAAAAGATAAAGAGTTGGAGAAGAGATAACCCATGTCACTTGAGATTCAACTCCTCCTTCTTCATCTCCAACATCAACCTAATCTAGCCAATATACAAGAGTGGATGAACTATTAACTAAATTATCCTACACTAAGAACAATGGAAGAGCTACATTTTTGCAGTCCAAAGCTCTCTCCCGTATGTCTCCTGACCTTCCAAATGTCTTTGCATATAAACTAATGAAAAACTCCTTTTCCTTGGTCAATTTTTCCATCATTTGATTCCCAAATCTGAAATTTGTTAGGATAGTCAATAACCAACATTTTTGACTTGAAAATAAGCCACCTTTGTTGCCCTTTTGTATTCTGAAGCATGTGCACCGAATTCCCTTGCAACTTATAGCTGGAAAGTAGTCTGAACACAAGAGAATTGGCTGAGCAAATTGCAGCTTTTCGGCTACAAAACGCGCCTACATAAAACGCGACTTTAACTCGCGTTTTGTCTTCTCGCGTTTTCAACTTGGCCTCACTTCAACTATGATTTTCTCTGTGATGAAGGCCGAACTAACTTTTGTGCAAAACACAAAAGGTGTAGCCCTTTGAGTTAGCTTTCCAATTCTTCAAGAATCACCTAATTTGGAGATCGGTGGACAGAGATATGGTCGAAATACCATAGACTGGTCAATTCTGGGTTTCAGCTTCCAACCATCCAGAAAAGCTTCTGTGTTTCGTCTTTTTGACCAGGAAAACGGCTGAATTGGGATTTGCTTTCTTCATACCAAATGTAGATATATCTCTTAGATTCAAAATGGTACAAAATGCACCTCAATCCGATATGTGTAGCTCCAGATATGGTCAAAATACGAAAATATGTCAGAAGTGTCAAAGCTGACTTTTCTTGATTCTTTTATCCACAAATTTCATTTCTTCTTTAACACTTCATATTTTATTTTCACTACTTTAATCCATCATCAATCATCCAAATATCTTCTCAATGGTCTTCATTTGATAATTGAATCATTAAACCTGTAAAATATGAAATTTTTACCATTAAAAGCACTAGAAATGCAATGTTAGCCGCTTTAACATAAAATGTAGATTTTTACCAAAACCTTAGTTATTTTAGTTATAAAACTAAATAATCAAACCGAAATTAACTAATAAAATGCACTTAAAAATACGTAAAATAAACACTTGTCAAAACGCTCGTAGAAAGAGCCAGGTACAGCTGCAGCAAAGTATCTTCGGTTTGAAGGAAGGGATTTGAATAGAGTATTGAAATCATTGTCAACAAGATCATTGAAGAAAACATGGAAGTCGAGGTTTGCATTCTGTTGCAGAGATTTGTTCTTGAGCTCCACTGCTTCAACAATGTTCTGCATTGCAAGGAATGTATTGGGTCCGGTGGAACAGCCAAAATCAGCAATCACAAATGTCCTTGGCCAGACTTTTTCGATGCTTATCTTCTCCTTAATTGCTTGTACAATTTCACCTTTTGCAGCTTCAATCACCCCTTTCTACAGGATGTGTGGTACAAAAATTCACATGCACAATGTCAATTGAAATAGTAAATTAGAGGAAAAAATAAAGTTTTGTGGGTGATATGAGTGAAATTAAGAGTACCTGATAGCTGGAATTTTGAGCATAGCTCTTAGAATCATCTCCACCATTCATGGGGTGTGATTCAGGCTTTTCTTTAGCTTTGTTGCAGTGATTCCCATTCACTATGCATTTACTGCTCTCCGTAAGTGTTTTGCATGCAAGACTAGGATGATTTCCGTTCTCCATGTGGAATCCAGAGTCCAGCAATCTTCGTTGATGCAAGAACAGGTTCAATATGCCTTTGTTGATGCAAAAACTGTTTAAATAAGCGAATGTGTAGTTGCTCAACCCCTCAACTCTGGTACAATCACAAAGTAGGCTTAGAAAGTTCAAAAAAATATTTTATATTGCAAGTCAGCCACATCTTATTTACATGTTAATTTACTGTGATTTCCATTCTCCAAGTGTTTTGCATACAAGGCTTGCATGAATTCTATTCTCCAGGTGGAATGCAGACTAATTTTATTGATGTAAAAACCGCTTAAATAAGTCAACGGGATGAGCCACACGTAGTTGAAGATGAGTAATTTCCCCAACCCCTTAACCTTGGCAAAACCTTTTAAATTGCATCTTATTTGCCTGCCTAATGTTTATAATAATTGGCATTCACAAGAGCATTTAACCTATTTCAAATTAATTTAACATGACGTTTTGAGAAGATAACTTTTAGAAGTTCCTAAACAAAATTTTGTAGAATAATAAACGTTATCTCCGAAAAATTTGTGCCTGATAACAAGCATGTATGAGTACACATTGATGAGGTCAAACGCCGAAGCAAATCAACACAAGAAAACATGGTTTCCCTAAAGAACGTATTTAAGCCTTGTTAAAAAAATGTCTATTCTAGTCCAAGCCGAAGAATGGGGTGGATAATAGAAGTCATGAAAAATTGTCATTCCAAGAAAGAAATAACAGAGCAAAAAAGAAGAAGAAATAAGAGAAATGAATTGAGTGTGTTTGGATAGTAAATTATTTGAGATAATATTGTAAAAAAATATTGTAACACTTTTTTGATATGATGTATGTAAGATAAAAAGGTGATTAAAAAATATGTTGATGGTGCAAACAAGTTAGTGTGTGTAAATAAGGTGTAATAATTTACAATCCAAACACACTCATTGCCTCGGAAATGGTGTTCATCTAATTTTATCGTAATCCATATCAAAGACTATTTTTAAAACTTTACAAATTTAATTATAGAGAGCAAATTGAACTTTCATAAAAGTTTGAAGGACTTGTAATCTAATTAGCCTTATTTCATGTCAGCCAAATTTTCCAATTCACCTTACTTGAACCAATTTTTCGTGTTTACTAAAATTCTAAGAACTTCCAATATATCCCAACACAGGCAATTTAATCAAGTAGTACTACATCTGCATCTAAATTTAGGTAGATTATTACCAATGGCAAATTTAATTAGATTACAAACCAAATCAGTTTTAAAATAAAGGATTTCCTTAACTGTTGCCTGGAGTGTAAATATTAAGATAGATTTCAGGTATTAATTTTTTGAAAAATTAAAATTAAATCAAGAAAATGTCTTAAATATAAGCACCGATGGCAGTAAATATGAGTGTGTTGCCTAGTGACCATCCGGCTCGACTACTCGTTAGAATAACATTGTACACGAAAGCTTGATATAAAGATAGATCAGATTCTCACCACTCTTAAAACCCTTCTTGTACATCTTGTCAACTCTATTCCTTTATTTAGGTGAACATGAGCATATCCCATAGAGAGAACTCAATACTCTACAGCCATTTATTGCCTGCTGAACATGCTTTATATATCACGTTCTGGAGTGATATATAGGTCCAATTTATTGGGATTCATGCGCAGAACAAATAATTATTGAGACATCAAGTATATAATAATTTAATGACAAATAATCCACAAGCATAAAAAATAAACGACACACAAGATTTAACGTAGTTTGACTTTATCATTAAGCCTATGTCGATGGAGTGAAAACCTGTTCTTTATTATGAGAGGAAAACTCTATACAAGAATACAACTTGAATCCAAATCTAACTTTTAAATACCATCTATCATCACTCAAAAACCCTCTTTGACCCCATATATAAAGTTATATGTTGCCTCTCGTATATCACTTTGTAGTATGCCAACCTCTATCTATTTATAAGATACATTACTTGGCCAAGACTCAAGTAATAACAGAAAATAATTGCTAATTCCTAAATTGATACATAACAGAAAATAACTTCTAATTTTGAAATTGATTTTTTTTAACTTTTTGGTCTCTCTTCTCTTTTTTTTTATCCGAAATTAGTTGTCTTTTATTTAATTTATCCCTTTCAATCAATTACCCATTTTGACAATCTTGTATTCCTTCTTTTTGCAAACTAGAGGGCGATACTTATCCATTATAAATAAGGGTAAAATACACGGAACCCCCCTATTATTTCACGAAAAAACACATTACCCCCTTATCGTTTAGAAACATATACATAAACAACCTAAACTTCATAACTAAAGTGGAAATTGACTTCTTAACCGGCTGCAAGTCGAATACCCAAAATACCCTAATTTATAATAGAGAGGGAGAGAGGATCAAGAACTGACTCTCTCTCGTTCATACTGTGTAAGAAAAAAAACCCCTAAAACAAGGGATTTGTATGCTAAATTGTTGTTGAAATATCGTGAATCTGAGTTGAAAACGGCGTGGCTGCCTTTCGGACATGAATTGGTTGATCCTAAAGGGTTCCTGAGAAGCTGGAACGACAGTGGTATTGGAGCTTGTTCGGGTGGCTGGGTCGGGATTAAATGTGCTCGGCGACTAGTAATTGTAATTCAGCTTCCCTAGAAAGGTCTAGGTGGTCGAGTAACTGAAAAAATTGGGCAGCTTCAAGCTCTCAGAAAGCTTAGCCTCCACGATAATGCAATTGGTGGTGCAATTCCGTCCTCGTTGGGGCTTCTGCCTAACCTCAGAGGTGTTCAATTATTCAATAATCGGTTTTCTGGTTCAATCCCATTTACACTTGGTTTGAGTCCCCTTCTTCAATCACTAGATTTCTGTAACAACTCCCTCTCTGGAACTATTCCAGCTACTCTTGCCAATTCAACCAGGCTCTTTAGGCTTAATTTTAGCTACAACTCTTTGTCTGGTTCAATTCCCACCAGCCTTACTCAATCGCAATCGCTGATTTTTCTTGCTCTAGAGCACAACAATCTCTCTGGTTCCATTCCTGACTCTTGGGGTGGAAATGTGAAGGCCCTCTATCAACTTCAGTCCCTGACACTTGGTCACAATTCATTTTCTGGGACAATTCCAGCTTCTCTTGGCAACTTAAGTGAGCTCCAAGAGATTTCACTCAGTCATAACAACATGGCTGGATTGATACCCAATGAAATTGGAAGACTATCTAGGCTTAGAACACTTGATTTCTCATATAATGCACTCAATGGGAGCTTACCTGCCGCTCTTTCCAATTTATCAAACCTTGTAGTTTTGAACTTGGAAAGCAACCATCTTGACCACCAAATTCCTGCAGCTGTAAACAAACTACAGAAACTATCTGTTCTCAACTTGAGAAATAACCCGGTCCTATTCCAGCAACAGTTGGGAACATTTCTTTCCTGACACAAGTTGATTTATCTCAAAACAAGTTTAGTGGAGAGATTCCAGCATCTATAGGTGATTTACCTAATCTTAGTTCCTTTAATGTGTCTTACAACAATCTATCCGGTCCTGTTCCAACTAAGCTTGCTCAAAAGTTCAATGCAAGCGCCTTCGTGGGACAATCTTGAGCTATGCGGATACAGTGCATTAACCCAATGTCCAATACCACCCTCTCCGGGCCCATCAACTCCACCAGAATCTCCAGCAAAGAAACATCATAGACTGAGCACCAAAGACATTATTCTCATCGCACCTGGGGCTCTCCTCATCTCCGGAGAAAAAAGCACTCCTCCAACTGCAGGTGAAGTTGAAGCAGCTGGAGAAGCAGGAGGAAAGCTTGTCCACTTTGATGGACCCATGGTTTTACTGTTGACTTTTGTGGCAGTAATTTAAGCCACAATTGTTGACAAATATTTCATCCCACAATCCCACAATTGTTGACAATTTTGGACAAACAATTCTAATCCCACATCGGTGGGATTAGAGGTAGAAGCATAGCTTGAGAGTTATAAATAGCTCTCAAGTCTTCCCAATTTAGTGTACCAAAAACAAGAGAATTACATCAATAAGCATTTTTGTGATTCTCTTGTAATCCTTTCTTCTCCTAAAATTATAAGAGCAGGCTGCTTGAGTGGTGCTCGAAGAGTAGGCAAAATTGGCCGAACTCCGTTATCAATTTTTCGGGTGCGTTCTTTCCTTATCTCTTTTATTTATTCCGCATTTATTTAGTAATTTCTTTTCTATTGTAGTATGGTATTCAATATATTTGTCGGGTTTATTTGTAGTGTTTTATACGATTCATTTGGGTGTATTTTATTATTCGTGTTTACATATTATTTATGTATACACGGGTCTAGTTGTGATAATACACCGTGCACGTAAATTCTGTTTAGGAGACTGGATTTTAAGTGGGACCGCTTGTGACCCTCCAGTCTTTCTTGGGAATTTACTTGGAATGGTAATTCTGTCTAAGAAAATTGATTTGACGATCTTTCCTGAGAATTACTGAATCGGTTTAATCACTAGTTGAATTTTGAGTGGGAAATTACCCGATTTCCCCAACAAGTGGTACAGAGCAGAAGGTTCGTCCTTTGGCCCTATTTGTATTTTTTATATATTGAATACTATTATTTGAGTCTGTAATGGCATCAAACGATTCCACGTCAAGAATTATATCTGGGGCATCGGCTTCCTCGTCTACATGGTCGAGGATTCCAATGTCAAGTTTGAAGGTGGCGGTGGAGACATTTGACGGTACTGGTCATTTCGGCATGTGGCAAGGCGAGGTCATGGATTCCCTTTTCCAACAGGGTCTTGACATTGCCATTGAAGAAAAGAAACCAGATGACATAGAAGAGAAGGAGTGGAGTATCATAAATCGGTTAGCATGCGGAACTATTCGATCGTATTTGTCTAGAGAGCAAAAGTATGCTTTCAAGAACGAGACTTCTGCATGGAAATTGTGGAGGGCATTGGAGGAAAAATTTCTGAAAAAGAGTGGTCAGAATAAATTCCTTATGAAGAAGAGATTGTTCCGATTCGATTACCAACCAGGTACTACTATGAATGAACACATCACTATGTTTAATCAAGTAGTAGAAGACCTGTTTAATTTAGATGTAAAATTTGAAAATGAAGATTTGGCTTTGATGTTGTTATCATCCCTTCCTGATGAATTTGAACATTTGAAAACTACGTTACTTCATGGGAAGGAAAATGTGTCTTTAGATGCTGTATGTTCTGCTTTGTATAGTCGTGAATTGAGAAAGCAGGATAAAATGAAGAAGAAAGTAGCTACAGCAGATGAAGCATTAGTGGCAAGAGGTCGTCAACAAAGCCAATCAAAGGGGAGAAGAGGAAGGTCCAAATCGAAAAGTAGAATTGCCAAAGATGAGTGTGCTTTCTGCCGTGAGAAAGGACACTGGAAGAAAGACTGTCCAAAGTTGAAGAAGAAAGGAAAAACTCTACAAGACGCAAATGTTGCAGAGTGCAAAAGTGATGCGGAATCAGATTTCTCTTTGGCTATATCACCTTTAACATCCCATTCAGATGAGTGGATTTTGGATTCAAGTGTACCTATCAATATGTCTCCCTTGCGAGATTGGTTCTTCGAATTTGAAGAACTTGATGGTGGAGTTGTTTACATGGGAAATGACATTCCATGTAAAACAGTTGGGATAGGTTCAATCAAGCTGCGTAATCATGATGGATCCACCAGAATCTTGAAGGATGTTCGATACGTGCCGAATTTGAAAAGGAATCTCATCTCTTGGGACTCTTGGAGTCAAAAGGTCTGGAAGTGAAGATGCGAGATGGAATTCTTAAAATAACTTCGAGAGCACTTGTGATGTTGAAAGGTGTAAGAAAAAATAATCTGTATTACTACCAAGGTAATACAATTATTGGGACAGTAGCAGCAGTAACGTCTCCAGTAGCAAGAAGGATGCGGAGGCAACAAAATTGTGGCACATGCGATGGGAACATGCTGGTGAAAAATCCTTGGTAAAATCCTTGCAAACAAGGATGTTGAAAGGTACAAAAGCTTTGCCAAATTAGAATTCCTTGTGAGCATTGCGTTCTGGGAAAACAAAAGAAGAGTGGGATTTGGCACAAGTATCCATAATACCACGGGTATTTTGGATTATGTGCACTCAAGATGTGTGGGGACCCTGCCAAGACTCCATCCCTTCGTGGCAGGTATTCTATTTTGGTCACTTTTATTGATGATTTTTCCAGAAGAGTTTGGGTGTTTACTATGAAGAGCAAAGAATGAGGTGCTAGGGATTTTTCTTAAATGGAAAACCCAGGTTGAAAATCAGACGGGAAGAAAGATCAAGATTCTCCGAACAGACAACGGTGGAGAATACAAGAGTGATCCCTTCTAGAAGATATGTCAAGAGTGTGGCATAGTTCGGTACTTCACAGTTAAAAGAACACCGCAGCAGAATGGAGTGTCAGAGCGTATGAACAAGACACTAGTGGAGAAAGTACGTTGCATGCTGTCTAATGCTGGGTTAAGTAGAAAGTTTTGGGCCGAGACTGTGACATACGCTCAACATCTCGTCAATCGTTTACCATCGTCTGCAATAGGTGGCAAGACTCCATTAGAGGTATGGTCTGAAAAACCTGTAACAGATTATGATTATTTACGTATTTTTGGTTCTACTGCTTATTATCATGTAAATGAATCAAAATTGGATCCACGTGCAAAGAAGGCTCTTTTTATGGACTTTAATGCTAGGGTTAAGGGATATCGTTTGTGGTGTCTAGAAGCAAAGAAGACCATTATTAGTAGAGATGTTACTTTTGATGAATCTGCCATGTTGAAAAATGTAATATAAAAAGGGACCAGTGGTACTCCGCAACAGGTGGAGTGTACGGCGAAACAGGTGGAATTTGAGCAAATAATGGTGAGCCCAACAAACAGCACCATCAGTTACTCTCCCATAGCAGAAGAGGAGTCAGATGAGGAAGAGGTTTCTACCCAAGAACCTCCACAGCAGCAAGAGTCAATTGCCGTAAATAGGCCAAGACGAGAAATTCAAAAACCTGCTCGTTTTGCTGATATGGTGGCCTATGCACTTTCAGTTGTTGATGATGTTCCATCCACATTTTTCGAAGCAGTTCGAAGTACAGAAAATGATAGATGGAAAGATACTATGGAAGAAGAGATGCAATCGCTTCAGAAGAACGAGACGTGGAAATTGACACAACTACCGAAGAGTAAGAAGGCAATTGAATGCAAATGGATATTTGCAAAGAAAGAAGGATTTCCTGACAAGAATAATGTTCGCTACAAAGCAAGATTGGTGGTTAAAGGCTACGCTCAGAAGGAGGGAGTTGATTATAATGAGGTATTTTCTCCAGTTGTTAAACATTCCTCTATTAGAATTTTATTGGCTTTGGTAGCGCAGTTGAATTTGGAGCTAGTTCAACTTGATGTGAAGACCGCGTTCCTTCACGGTGACTTGAAGGAGGAAATCTATATGTCTCAACCAGATGGATTCAAAGTTGCTGGTAAAGAGAATTGGGTTTGTAAACTGAGCAAATCGTTGTACAGATTAAAACAATCACCGAGACAATGGTACAAACGATTTGACCAGTTCATGATGGGTCAGAAGTACATAAGAAGCAAATACGATCATTGTGTATATTTGCGCAAGTTACGAGATGATTCCTACATCTATTTACTCTTGTACGTTGATGATATGCTGATAGCGTCAAAGAGCCAAGTTGAAATTGACAAATTGAAAGCTCAGTTGAGCAAAGAGTTTGAAATAAGGATTTGGGAGAAGTCAAGAAGATTCTCGGCATGGAGATAAGCAGGGATAGAACGAGAGGCAAGTTTTGTCTGACACAGAAGCAGTATTTAAACAAAGTACTACAACGTTTTGGTATGAATGGAGATTCAAAACCTGTAAGTACTCCACTTGCTCCTCATTTTGAAACTTAGTAGTCTATTATCTCCAAAGACGGATGAAGAATGAGCATACATGACGAAAGTCCCGTATGCTAATGTAGTTGGTAGTTTGATGTATGCAATGGTGTGTACGAGACCTGACATTTCACAGGCAGTTAGTGTGGTGAGCAGGTTTATGCATGATCCGGCCAAGGGTCATTGGCAAGCTGTGAAATGGATTCTACGGTATATCCAAAATACGGTAGATGTTGGATTAGTTTTTGAGCAGGATGAATCACTTGGTCAATGTGTAGTTGGATATTGTGATTCTGACTATGCAGGTGATTTGGATAAGCGACGTTCTACAACTGGCTACTTATTCACGTTTGCCAAGGCACCAGTTAGTTGGAAGTCTACTTTGCAGTCAACAGTGGCTTTGTCTACAGCAGAGGCAGAGTATATGGCGATTACTGAAGCTGTGAAGGAAACAATTTGGCTTCAAGGATTGTTTGAAGATTTGGGAGTTGGTCAAAAACACATTAACGTGTTTTGTGACAGTCAGAGTGCTATTCACTTAGCAAAGAACCAGATCTTGCATGCAAGAACGAAGCACATTGATGTTCGCTATCACTTTGTGCGGAAAATTCTCGAAGAAGAGGAGATTCTTCTCCAGAAGATTCGAACTGCGGAGAATCCTGCAGATATGCTGACCAAGGTGGTTACAAGGTCCAAGTTTGAACATTGTTTAGACTTGGTCAACATCTTGCACATTTGAGTTGGCGTCTGAGGGCGCAAATTTGAAAGTACCGCAAGAACCGTTTGTTAATTTTTGAAGGAGAAGATATGTATTTTTTGGTGGGACTTGAAATTATGCCAAGGTGGAGATTTGTTGACTTTTGTGGCAGTAATTTAAGCCACAATTGTTGACAAATATTTCATCCCACAATCCCACAATTGTTGACAATTTTGGACAAACAATTCTAATCCCACATCGGTGGGATTAGAGGTAGAAGCATAGCTTGAGAGCTATAAATAGCTCTCAAGTCTTCCCAATTTAGTGTACCAAAAACAAGAGAATTACACCAATAAGAATTTTTGTGATTCTCTTGTAATTCTTTCTTCTCCTAAAATTATAAGAGCACGCTGCTTGAGTGGTGCTCGGAGAGTAGGCAAAATTGGCCGAACTCCGTTATCAATTTTTCGGGTGCGTTCTTTCCTTATCTCTTTTATTTATTCCGCATTTATTTAGTAGTGTCTTTTCTATTGTAGTATAGTATTCAATATATTTGTCGGGTTTATTTGTAGTGTTTTATACGATTCATTTGGGTGTATTTTATTATTCGTGTTTACATATTATTTATGTATACACGGGTCTAGTTGTGATAATACACCGTGCACGTAAATTCTGTCTAGAAGACTGGATTTTAAGTGGGACCGCTTGTGACCCCTCCAGCCTTTCCTGAGAATTTATTTGGAATGGTACTTCTGTTTAAGGAAATTGATTTGACGATCTTTCCTGGGAATTACTGAATCGGTTTAATCACTAGTTGAATTTTGAGTGGGAAATTACCCGGTTTCCCGAACATTTACAGCAGACGATCTGTTGTGTGCCACAGCAGAGATTATGGGTAAGAGCACTTATGAAACAATATATAAGGCAACATTGGAGGATGGCAGTGTTGCTGCAGTGAAAAGATTGAGAGAGAAGATTACTAAAGGACAAAGGAAATTTGAAACTGAGGTTAATATACTGGGGAAAATCAGGCATCCAAACCTTTTACCGATGAGGGCATATTATTTAGGTCCGAAAGATGAAAGCTTCTCCTTAGACCTACTCCCTTTTTCCTTTCACTCTTTGATAGCTTCAAATCTCTTCTCCCCTGATATGTCACTTCAATATAGCAACTGAAGGGTAGTTTGGGAATGAAACTCAAAATCTTTTCAAAAGAACCTCGCATACCCATCATCAGTAGGTCGCTCAGTCGGTTATAGGTCTATGTCCACTTTAGTTATGAAGTTTAGGGTGTTTATGTGTATGTTTCTAAACGATAGGGGGGTAATGTGTCTTTTCGCGAAACTATAGGAGGGTTCTGTGTATTTTACCCTATAAATAATGTTTTTCTTAAGTATCACTTAAGTCTATCTAATAGTGAAGTTTAATTATATCAATCCAAGTAATTTTGGGTAAAAATTTGGAGACCGGTAGTTGGCAACTTTAGTTGACTTCCACAATTTCACCCCCTCCTCCCTTACTCCTTGCTGAATCTTGAAATTTTTAATTTCCATTTACCGCTATTATTCGGAGAATTGTAGTTGGCGGCTTCATCGGTAGGGATTTCCAGATTCCATCCAACCACAAAGGCCTTGTATTTGCTGTTCACTGCCTCAGACTAAGCAGCAATTTTTCTTTTAGTTTTGGTCGTAGGTAGCTTGTGCCGGTTACCCTATCTGAAATGGGCCCCAAACACAAAATGAAAGATGGCCATGCTGAATTGTCTTGCAAACATTCTTTCTTTTTCTTTTTTTTACTGAAACAATAAACCTATTCTATCCTACACTAGGGGAAGGGGGCGGATTTGAAGAGATTCAAAGATAATCCGAAGGCAACTGAACCACCACTGAATCAGACTGGAGCACTACGCACCCGTCTGAATTTTTTAAACAAAACCACTTAATATGACAATTAGTGGGAGGCAAATGTTCAATACTTTGGTGGTAGCTACCAGATTAAAGGCTGGTGATTTGCTAACATTCTTTCTGCCTAGGGTGGAAAGCGACCGAGCATGAATCTTGTCATTAACGGAAAAGTTGACTCTTTCAGAAGCATAATGTAGAATATGAATCTTGTCATTAATGGAAAAGATGACCTTTACAAAATAAACTTTCGCGTCTGAGTTCAAGTATGAAGGTTACGTCTACGGTGGAAAGTTCACTTTTCTGCCCATAGTAAGCAGAAGCAATGCAAGGAGGCCACCTGTGCTACGTGGGGACGCCATCTGCTAACCACAGTGGGCAGAAGCAATGCAAGGAGGCCAATTGTGTTCTGTGGGGACACGCACAAAGATGGACAGAGAAATAATGTACCGGGCACTGGAGAAAGTCGATTGTGCTAGACTGAAATAATGCAATATGACAAGTAGTTATTTTACGTATTTTTAGTGTGCTTTATTGGTTAGTTTTGGTGTGTTTTATTTAGTTTTATAAATAATTAACTAGGATTCTAGTGAAAATATACATTTTATGGTAAAAAGTGTAAAAATTGCATTTTATGGATTTTTATGGTAAAATCTTCATATTTTTGTAAGTTTAATGATTCAATCATCAAATGGAGTGCATTGAGAAGATAATTGGATGATTGATGATGGTTTAAAGTGATAAAAATAAAATATGAAGTGTAAAAGAGAAAATGCAATTAAGAACAAAAGAATGCAATAAAAGTCAGCTTTGGCAATTTGTGGTATTTCGGCTATATCTTGAGTTACACACATTGGATTGAGATGATTCTTGAACCATTTTGAAGCTAAGAGACAGATCTACATTTGGTATGAAGACATCGAAGTCCAGTTCAGCCGTATTCCTAGTCAAAAAGTCCAAATACAGAAGTCAAAGTCTGCTGTCGAAAGCTGACAATAGAGCTCTGACCAGTCAGTGGTATTTTGAGCATATCTTAGTCCTCAGAGCTCCAAATTGGATGATTCTTAATGTTTTGGAAAGCTAAGTCAAATATATACAACTTTTGTGTTTTACACAAGAGCTATTTCGGCTTCCAACATCAAGAACATATCAGTTGAAAACGTGCATGATAGCTGCAATTTGCTGGCCAACTTGCCTTGGTTTCACACAACCCTTCCAACTCAATTTCAGCCATCAATTTCGGTTGTATCTGACCAAAAACAAGTTGGAAAGTTGAAAAGACAATTCAAGAGAGTTTCAAGAGTCAATTTTTCCAACTAAAAATAACTCCTCTTGAATTCTCTATAAAGGGCAGCCTTTGGAATCCATTTTGATAACTTTGGAAGGCTAGAAAGAACTCCACAAAAATGTAGTCTTCACTAGTTTTTCTTGGTTAATTAATATAGTATAGGTAGAGTAGTTTTTCCTTCTTGTATTTGTATTTAGATTTGGATGAAAATTGGAGGAGCAAAGATGGAGAGTTAGAGCTCATGTGACAAGGGTGACATCTCTCCTATCACTTTCTCTTTTGTATTTGATTTCATGTTTAGCTATAATACAAGTTTGGCTTTGTTTTTCTTCATGTTTTTCTAAAGTTTATGCCTAGAGTTATGGTTGAACTTGCTATATTTTGTTTGTGATGTCTACTTGGTTATTTGGTGATATTATTTTGAACAAGTTATTTATCACTTTTGCTTATCTAATCATAATTAACTGGCCATTAATTGTGATTATCTAAGGTGTTAGATTTGCAATGAGAATTGGAATTTAACACTAGTTCAAGGAAGTGATAAACTTAGGGAGTACACTCACGAGAGTAGAGATGCACCTATGTGGCTTTAATGACTTGTTTCATATAATTTCATAGAAGAAATGAGCTTGTAATTAATTCATAACCACGAGAGTAGGTATGACTTAATTACAAGTATAGTTGATTCACTACGAGAGTAGTTTTCACATGCATTAGGAAATTACGCCATAACTAGTCAAGATAATAGCATTCACTTAATCGGTAATCTCATTTGCAAGAGTAGTGAGGAATTCCATACCTCTAGGAGCTTTCTAGTATTAATTTTATTACTTTTACTTCATGGTTATAGTCTAAATAATAAAGGAGTTCGAAAAATACCGGTAATTGCAATCTTCCCTGTGGGATCGACCCTTAATACCCTATACTTGCTCACGATTCGTATACTTGCGATAAATCGCGTGTGGGGTATTTTGGAATTTATAAATGTAAAAGTTGATTGGGATGAGCTTAATGTTATATGTATACCCCTCCACGTCAAGTTTTTGGCGCCGTTGTCGGGGAAGATTTGTCAATATCGGTGCTAAGAGTAACTTTATTAATTTAGACAATTTTACTTGTTTTGTTGTTATTGTTGTGTCTAAGTGTCTTAAGTATTGTTTTTAGTGTCTTTGTGAGTCTTTGTTTATGTTTTTTGTTTGTTTAGAGTCACCTATTCTTCTTGACTAAACGTGTTTTTGAGTTATTTTGAAAACATGTTTAGGGAATCAAGGAGAGTAGAATATATGGGGGAGCAATGCATGAGAAGTGGAAGATCGGCAATGGATGGTTACTACGCTCAAAGCTCCTTGAATAGAGGTAACCAAGAAATTACCCAAGGTATGTCATTTGAAGATGGTTTGAGGTGCTTAAGGGCTAAATTTGATGTTATAAAGTTAAAAATTCAAATGGACACCATTATGAATATGCTTGAGCAAAAGAGGAATGTTAATGCTTTTAATTCTTATCATATGATTTGTGACTTGTGTGGAGGTTATCATGCTACTTATACATGTAGGCAAGCACAAAATGTGGATTATTATAATGAATTTAGGCATTGCAATCCTTATCTTGATCAATATGGTGTTAATTGGAGCAATTCTTGTGCTTCTGGTTGGGATAATCAATGTACTTACAGTGATTCTTCATATTTTTCCGATTACCAACCTGAATGTGTCCAACATGAATCAAAACCATCTTGGGAGTTGGCAATAGAATGGTTAGCTAATGATTCTAAGCCATCTTGGGAGTTAGCTATAGAAAAATTAGCTAATATGACTTTTGACCGTTTTGATAGGATTGAGGAAAGAATAGATGAATTAACTTCTCACTTTGATAGAATACATGAGCAATTGAATGTATTGTATGAAGTTATTTCTTCTAATGATATGCAAAATGACCCTAGCATGAATGGTGAGAATGTTATATGTGAAAATGGATTGCATTTTGATGAAAATGATGAATCTCAATTGTGTTTCAATGAGCAAAATTCATTTCACATTATAATATCTTTGGAACTAACATTGAACCTCAAGAGGTGAGTTTTAATGACTCATGTTTCACCCCTCTTGAGGAGTGCATTGAAGGTATAGGTTCTAAGGGTATTGCTGCCCAAGATACTTTCATGGCATTCCCTTTGGTAAGTGTTCAAGCGGTGCATTTTCAAGATAATATTTATGAAACACTTGAAATAGGTAAGTCACTTCCATTTCTCATATCATTAGAACTTGTGACTTTTGCTATAAAGTCACCTTTTAATGATCCACCACGACCTAAAATGGTGGATTATTCTTTAACCAAACCTCCTTGAAAAATGAGGTTCGATAGTCGAGCCAACGACTATAAACAAAAGCGCTTGTTGGGAGGCAACCCAATGTTTTGGTTATTGACGTGTGCGGGGTATACATATAACATTAAGCTCATCCCAATCAACTTTTACATTTATAAATTTCAAAATACCCCACACGCTATTTATCGCAAGTATACGAATCGTGAGCGAGTATAAGGTATTAAGGGTCGATCCCACAAGGAAGATTGCAATTACCGGTGTTTTTCGAACTCCTTTATTATTTAGACTATAAGCATGAAGTAAAAGTAATAAAATTAACACTAGAAAGCTCCTAGAGATATGGAATTCCTTACTACTCTTGCAAATGAAGTTACCGGTTAAGTGAATGCTATTATCTTGACTAGTTATGGCGTAATTTCCTAATGCATGTGAAACCTACTCTCGTAGTGAATCAACTATACTTGTAATTAAGTCATACCTACTCTCGTGGTTATGAATTAATTACAAGCTCATTTCTTCTATGAAATTACATGAAACAAGTCACTAAAACCACATAGGTGCACCTCTACTCTCGTGAGTGTACTCCCTAAGTTTATCACTTCCTTGAACTAGTGTTAAATTTCAATTCTCATTGCAAATCTAACACCTTAGATAATCACAATTAATGGCCAGTTAATTATGATTAGATAAGCAAAAGTGATAAATAACTTGTTCAAAATAATATCACCAAATAACCAAGTAGACATCACAAACAAAATATAGCAAGTTCAACCATAACTCTAGGCATAAACTTTAGAAAAACATGAAGAAAAACAAAGCCAAACTTGTATTATAGCTAAACATGAAATCAAATACAAAAGAGAAAGTGATAGGAGAGATGTCACCCTTGTCACATGAGCTCTAACTCTCCATCTTTGCTCCTCCAATCTTCATCCAAATCTAGATACAAATACAAGAAGGAAAAACTAGTCTACCTATACTATATTAATTAACTAAGAAAAACCAGTGAAAACTACATTTTTGTGGAGTTCTTTCTAGCCTTCCAAAGTTATCAAAATGGATTCCAAAAGCTGCTTTTTATAGAGAAATTTCTTGCAAGAACAAGGTGTTAAATCATGTCTTGATCCCATAAACAAGTTAGAATGAGTTGTAAAGCTTCTTTTGTAGCTGTTTTGGGCTGTTTCCATCGATATTCTTGCAAGAAAAATGGACCAAAAAGTTTGTGTGAATAAAACACAATTTTCTGAGCAAGTTGCAGCCGCAATTGAGGAATACGCGATTTGAGAAAACGCGGCTTCATGCCACGTTTTCACTGAGCCACGTTTTCGCTTCTGTGCATTTGACATTATTTCAACTGCTATTTGTTCAATGATGGAGGCCGAACTAACTCTTATATAAAACATAGAAGTTGTAGCCCTTTGAGATGGCTTTCCAATGCCTTAAGAATCATCCCATTTGGAGCTCTCTAGACCGAGATATGACCAAAATACCAAAGACTGGTTAGAGCTTTGTTTTCAACTTTGGACAGCTGAGTTGAATTTCGGTATTTCAACTTTTGGACTATGAAAACGGCTGAATTGGATTTTTATGTCTTCATATCAAATGTAGATACGTCTCTTAGCTTCAAAATGGTACAAAGATCATCTCAATCCAATGTATGTAGCCCAAGTTATAGCCAAAATACCAACAGCTGCCAAAACTGACTTTTGTTTGATTCTTTTGTACTCAAATTGTATTTCTCCTTTTACACTTCATAATATTATTTTCTTCACTCTAAATCATCATCAACTATCCAAATATCTTTTCAATGGTATCCATTTGATGATTGAATCATCAAACCTGTAAAATATGAATTTTTATCATAAAATCCATAGAAATACAATTTTCACACTTTAACCACAAAATACATATTTTCACTAGAATCTTAGTTAATTATTTATAAAACTAAATAAAACACATCAAAACTAACCAATAAAGCACACTAAAAATACGTAAAATAACTAATTGTCAGTTATTTATGTTATTTTGGTGTAATTTTATGTTTAAATTATATGTTTGAGTTATTTTTTTTTTTTCATTTGCAGGTATTGGACATGGAAGCAAAAGTGACCAAATGAGGTGAAAAAGTCGAAATTTGATCAAGGAACTCCACCCCTCGATTTGAGTAATTGTTGTTTTTGATTCGTTAGAAGGGGTTAAAATGCATGTTTAGATCATTTTACATGTGCGTGCATTGATAAAATTTGCAAACGAATGATCTATGATACATTTCGAGAGATTGGGGTACCAATGGTAATTTTTTAAAATTGGCTTTCTGCAAAAATATCGCAGAAGAAAACGCACTTGGGCTGAAACGCGCCTTAGAGTCGCGTTTTCGGTAGGCGCGTTTCCAATTCTTCGCCCACACTGAAGAAAACGCACTTTGAAACGCGCAAGAAAGTCGCGTTTTCAGCATACTCGCATTTTTCCGCCTTGATCAGAAACCAAAAACGCGCCTTTAAAAACGCGACATAAAGTCGCGTTTTCAAACATAGTCGCGTTTTCAATGCTGTAAAATTTGTGACGAAACGCGACTTAAAAAACGTGAGCTAAAGGCGCGTTTTGAGTCACGTTTTCTGAGCACTTTTTTTTAAAGAAAAATGCAGGTTCCTTGATTCTCTTTTTCTTCTTTTCCTCGTATATTTTCTTGTACCTTGAGTTGCTTATTGTGTATTTTATATCGGTACATCACCAAAACAAAGGTTTGAAGTTATAGATCACCATTTTGTTTAGGAAACCTTTGTTATCACTTTTGTTTCTCATTTTCCATTCTTAGGTTTATATCACTAATGGACACCAATGGAACTCATGAAGCATTGAAGATACATGGACAAAGGATGGTTAAACTTCATATTCACGCATTTCAATCGCAACAATAGGGGAGTATCACTTTCTTTATCTTGATTTTCCTTTTTTACACATTGAGGACAATGTGCATGTTAAGTGTGGGGGGAGAATTGAGATTATATACATTGTATGTGATTGAATTATTAGTTGCAAATATTGGACTTGTGTTTAAATATTGTGGGGGTATTTGACAAGTGTTTATTTTATGTATTTTTAAGTGCATTTTATTAGTTAATTTTGGTTTGATTATTTACTTTTATAACTAAAATAACTAAGGTTTTGGTTAAAATCTACATTTTATGTTAAAATGGCTAACATTGCATTTCTATTGATTTTAATGGTAAAAACTTCATTTTCATGCAGGATTAATGATTCAATCACTAGAGGATGTCAAATGAGGTGAAAATTAGATGATTGGTGATGAATTCAAGTGGTTAGAAAAGAAATGAAGTTAAAAAAACGTTTAAGTGAGAAATGCAGTTCAAGACAGTTTTGGCACTCTTCAGTATTTCGACCATATCTCAGGCTACAAAACTCCGATTTGGGTGATTCGTGAAGCATTTGAAATCTAACTCAAAGGGCTACAACTTTTGTGTTTTGTACAAAAGCTAGTTCGGCCTTCATCTTAGAGAAAATCGCAGTTGAAATAAGGTCAGGTTGAAAACGCGAGAATGCAAAAACGCGTGTTGAAGCCGCGTTTTGTGTAGTCGCGTTTTGTAGCCGAAAAGCTGCAATTTGCTCAGCCATTTCTCTTGTGTTCAGACTACTTTCCAACTATAAGTTGCAAGGGAATTCGGTGCACATGCTTCAGAAGACAAAAGGGCAAGAAAGGTGGCTTATTTTCAAGTCAAAAAGCCATTGTTTTTTACTATCTTAACACAAGGACATTTGAAGAATCATAGCAGAAAATCTTGACCAGTGGAAAAGGAGTTTTTCATCAAATTTATATGCAGAGACATTGAGGTCAGAGGGAGACATACGGGAGAAACTTGGATTCTGCAGAAATGTAGCTTTTCCATTTTCTTTGTGTAGGTTAGTTTAGCTAGTAGTTCATCCTTCTTGTTTATTAGATAGGCAAAGATGAAGAAGGAGATGAAGAAGGCAAGGAAAGAGCTCATGTGACAAGGGTTATTTTTCCTTTCCAACTCTTTATCTTTTGTATTTGATTCCAAGTTTAGTTAATTTACAAGTTTTGGATTTTATGTTATTTATGTGTTTCTAAAGTTTATGCCTTGGGTTTGGTTGAACTTTCTATAATTGTTAGTGTTTATTATTTGGTTATTTGATGCCATTATTTGAGCAAGTTATTTAGCACTTTAAGCTCTTCAAATCATTATTAATCTGGTACCATTAATTGTGATTATCTAAGGTGTTATTTCTGCAATGAAAAATTGAGATTTAACACTAGTTCAAGAAGTGCTAAACATAGGGAGTACACTCACGAGACTAGAGGTGCACCTATGTGGTTTTGGTGATTAATTTCATGTAATTTCATTGAAAAAATGAACTTGTAGCTAATTCCATAACCATGAGAATAGGTATGGATTAGTTATGAATATAATTGATTCACTACGAAAGTAGGTTTCATATGTATAAGGAAATTACACCATAACTAGGTTAGATGGTAGTATTCAATGATCCAAAAATAGCATTTGCATGAGTAGTTAGGAATACCATAACTTAAGGAGTTTACATTTGTTATTTTGCATAAGTTCAGTAGATTTCATTGCTTATAATTCATTGATAGTCTAAATAATAGAGAAGCTTTAGTAGTACCGGTAATTGTTCACTCTTTCTCGTGGGATCGACTCGATATATACCCTAAACTACTAGTTGACCTGTATACTTGCAGTGAAACGGGTGTAAATCGGATTTATTTTAACTTGTACGTATATCAAAACCCCGTCAAAAGTCAATTTTATCCAAAGGGGTAACAAGTTCCTTACCATTAGTAGTTCAAATTCCTTCTACTTTTAAGATAAATATATGTGATTTGAAAACTTCTTTTCTCATTTAACATGGAAATGACTATTATGTGATTATAATTTTTGTATTTGTAGGAAAGTATATCTTTTAAAGTGGAGAAAATTATACCTATACTTTTTTTGCATATTTGATGAAATTTCTCTTCTTTATTTGATTTTATAAGTTAAGTAATAAGTATGGTCAATAGTTGCAATACTCTTCTCATGATTATTCTTTTGGAGGAATGTTATTATTTCTGCTTTGAAAAGAAAAAAAAAGAGTACAAAAAAAAAGTAAAAAAAAGAAAAGAAAAGAAAAAGTTAGAAAAGTGAATAAGATTTGTTCTACTCCAATGATTCTTATACTTAGTAACCGGGAGTCTTCATCTACAAATGTCGACTTTCGCGTAAAATGGTATTCAAATTAAGAGTATGCAAAGCAATTTGAGTATGTCAAGTGTTGAGTAACCGGTGATTTTCATCTAAAAATGTCGATTCTCGCGTAAAAAGACATTTCACAACTTAAGTATATATTTAGCTAAATTATATGAATAAATACCTCTAAGTAAAATAAGAAGATGATCATGGGTTTAGGATGTATTTTATTGACCATATGAGTTATTTGCTTGTGAAATTGGGTAAAAATGAGAAATTGACTTGAATTTGTTATAATGGCGGTATAATTGGGTCTCCTTTACTTGATATTATGAGTACTTGAACATAATGGAGTAATTACATAATGGTTGATTACCTTGTTTTTGAGGAAATGAAGTTGATAGTGCACATATAGTTATTTTCAATCTTTGGATCATTGTTGGTTGGTATTTCTAACTGCTTGAGGACAACCAATGGTTCAAGTGTGGGGGTATTTGACAAGTAGTTATTTTACGTATTTTTAGTGTGCTTTATTGGTTAGTTTTGGTGTGTTTTATTTAGTTTTATAAATAATTAACTAGGATTCTAGTGAAAATATACATTTTATGGTAAAAAGTGTAAAAATTGCATTTTATGGATTTTTATGGTAAAATCTTCATATTTTTGTAAGTTTAATGATTCAATCATCAAATGGAGTGCATTGAGAAGATAATTGGATGATTGATGATGGTTTAAAGTGATAAAAATAAAATATGAAGTGTAAAAGAGAAAATGCAATTAAGAACAAAAGAATGCAATAAAAGTCAGATTTGGAAATCTGTGGTATTTCGGCTATATCTTGAGCTACACACATTGGATTGAGATGATTCTTGAACCATTTTGAAGCTAAGAGACAGATCTACATTTGGTATGAAGACATCGAAGTCCAGTTCAGCCGTATTCCTAGTCAAAAAGTCCAAATACAGAAGTCAAAGTCTGCTGTCGAAAGCTGACAATAGAGCTCTGACCAGTCAGTGGTATTTTGAGCATATCTTAGTCCTCAGAGCTCCAAATTGGATGATTCTTAATGTTTTAGAAAGCTAAGTCAAATATATACAACTTTTGTGTTTTACACAAGAGCTATTTCGGCTTCCAACATCAAGAAAATATCAGTTGAAAACGTGCATGATAGCTGCAATTTGCTGGCCAACTTGCCTTGGTTTCACACAACCCTTCCAACTCAATTCCAGCCATCAATTTCGGTTGTATCTGACCAAAAACAAGTTGGAAAGTTGAAAAGACAATTCAAGAGAGTTTCAAGAGTCAATTTTTCCAACTAAAAATAACTCCTCTTGAATTCTCTATAAAGGGCAGCCTTTGGAATCCATTTTGATAACTTTGGAAGGCTAGAAAGAACTCCACAAAAATGTAGTCTTCACTAGTTTTTCTTGGTTAATTAATATAGTATAGGTAGAGTAGTTTTTCCTTCTTGTATTTGTATCTAGATTTGGATGAAGATTGGAGGAGCAAAGATGGAGAGTTAGAGCTCATGTGACAAGGGTGACATCTCTCCTATCACTTTCTCTTTTGTATTTGATTTCATGTTTAGCTATAATACAAGTTTGGCTTTGTTTTTCTTCATGTTTTTCTAAAGTTTATGCCTAAAGTTATGGTTGAACTTGCTATATTTTGTTTGTGATGTCTACTTGGTTATTTGGTGATATTATTTTGAACAAGTTATTTATCACTTTTGCTTATCTAATCATAATTAACTGGCCATTAATTGTGATTATCTAAGGTGTTAGATTTGCAATGAGAATTGGAATTTAACACTAGTTCAAGGAAGTGATAAACTTAGGGAGTACACTCACGAGAGTAGAGATGCACCTATGTGGCTTTAATGACTTGTTTCATGTAATTTCATAGAAAAAATGAGCTTGTAATTAATTCATAACCACGAGAGTAGGTATGACTTAATTACAAGTATAGTTGATTCACTACGAGAGTAGTTTTCACATGCATTAGGAAATTACGCCATAACTAGTCAAGATAATAGCATTCACTTAATCGGTAATCTCATTTGCAAGAGTAGTGAGGAATTCCATACCTCTAGGAGATTTCTAATGTTAATTTTATTACTTTTACTTCATGCTTATAGTCTAAATAATAAAGGAGTTCGAAAAATACCGGTAATTGCAATCTTCCCTGTGGGATCGACCCTTAATACCCTATACTCGCTCACGATTCGTATACTTGCGATAAATCGCGTGTGGGGTATTTTGGAATTTATAAATGTGAAACTTGATTGGGATGAGTTTAATGTTATATGTATACCCCTCCACATCACAATACATTTTAAAATTACAATAAAAGCCCTCTTAAAAATATGTTCATCATTTAATGCCCATTACTTAGAAAATATTTTGTGAACACTCCAATTGAAATGCGGGTCCCAATGAAAAGTGAAGAGGGAAAAAGTGAATATCAAAGAAACGTGGAAAATAAAAGTACGGAAAGGTAGACAAAATTATTGTAACGGAAAATAGGTGAAAATTTTAAAATTATTTAGTGAATTTTGTACATGTCAAAACAAATATTGTGGTAGTTTTTATTTTTTAATTTAGTTTGATATTTGAAATAATTGAAGCGTAAATATAGAATGAAGAGTTGGGATATCAAACAGGATTAAAATAAAGTAAGATGTGCAATTTTGGTCCCCCATGGTTTGGTCTATGAGTTAAACTAGTCTTTAATATTTTGACCAAAATAAATATGTTCCAAATTTTTTATTTTAGGCAAATTTAGGACAACTAATAGAAAACTGCAATATCTAATGGTCAAAATCAAGTTAGAATTAGTCAAAAGTTTGACTTTATATTTTTTGGTTCCTAATACTTGAAAATTTAATCAATATGGCCCCTTATGTTTTAAATAATTATATTTCAAATGAAATAAAATGTAAATTAGATTAAATGCATAAAAAATGTGTTCTAAATCTCATTAAAATCCTTAAAAGTAATCCACATTATCAAAACATATCATTTAGCCTAAAGAGCATCTTTTCATTAAATTAATTACAAATAAATGATAACACATAAATCATGTATAAAAGAAAATTTAGTGAAAAAAAGAGAATTTTAATTTGAGTATATAGTAAATTTAATTGTAAACAGTATAACACAAATCGTTGTATGACTTGTGGATATGAGTTTCAATCGATTATGGTTAGGCATTGCGATTACAATAACAAATAAACACAATTACCAATACAAAGGACTCACATGAATTTTTAAAAAATATCTTAGTATTTCTTCTTGTCTTTCCTTTATATTAAATCAAATATTTCAATAATACAATTTAATGTATTTATATTTATGTTCATCTTAAATTGATAATTTTATTGAATAATTTAAATAATTATAAAATTTTTATTTCAATTGAAACGTAATTGACAACTAGTTGAAATGGCAAAAACAGAAAAAGAAAATATTATTCAATCAACTCAATGACATATAGTTGTTTATATTATAATAGAATATTTAATTAACTATTTTAATTTATCAAATATAAGTATTGGGCATTAGGTGATGAACAAATTTTTAAAAGGACTTTTATTGTAATTTTAAACTATATTACATTTTTTATCCACGCACAACCGGCTTTCTCCGGTGGTGCTCAGATGGCGTCCCCACATAGCACAGTTGGCCTCCTTGCATTGGTTCTGCCTACTATAGGGAGAAAAGTGAACTTTCCATCGTAGACGTAACCCAAGTATGAATGCATGCAGCAGATAAATGCTGTTCTTTTTTAAGATGAAAAATTCTTTTGGACCACTTATAGGTCTCTTTTTCTTAAAAACATGTAAACTGTCACATGTGAGGTCAAGTATGCATGCAGCAGATTATGCTGTCGCTTTTCTAAGATAAGCAATTCTTTTGGAGCTCGTATAGGTGTCCCTTTTTCCTAAAAGATATAAAAACAAGATGTAGTAAACCTTGGCCAACATCAAAGACTTTTAAGTCTTTGTAGGGTGGAAAATCAATGGTTCAAATTTTACCTTCCATCACTTGTCCCAATAAATGGTTTCCTCGAATTTATACGAGTGCGTAGTGCACCCATCTGATCCAAGTTCAGTCCCCATCGATTTTCCTGTTAGCCCAGTTGGACATTCCCTCTACATTAGGTTAGGAGTATGATAAATAAGTGACGAATGACAAAAAAAAAACAAGTAGTAGATCTTTTTCCCCAAAAATAAATTTCATATCCCTTCTTATGGTATAGGAATAGGTGGCTTCATCATTCTAATCATTGAGACTTTTTACTATTGAACTATTGTATTTCAAACTCTATTCCATCCAAAAAAAATTCCATTACAACACAATTAGTATTTTTTAGTTAATTATTTTACTTAAATTCGTGAATAAGTTACCACCCGACGTGCAACGTATGGTCTGGCAAACTAGCGAGAAGAAAAGAGCTTCCTTGTACATTGATGTTTGCATTCCTTGTTTAGGCATATTATGGAAAGTCCACTCGAAAAAAACAAAAGGCTTATTATGGAAAGCTGGGAAGACAAGTTCACTTACCTGATGGCTATTATTATTATTAGGGATAATTTCAGAAACCTCCCTTGAGATTTTTAACAATTTCATTCAGCTTTCTCGAAGTTTTAAAAATTACGCATACCTCCCTTGTTATTTGAAATGACAATACTGCCCTTAAATATTTTAATGAAATTCTTGTTTTGTATGCTTATATTTTAATGAAATTCTTGTTTTAAAATTATTTTTTATTCTTTTTCCTTCTTATTCCTTTTTTTTGCCAATAAAATTATAAAACGACCACTATTACCGCTAGTTTCTATTGTAACCAAATTTCGAACTATTGATTTTGTATGAGTTAACTTTATATGCAATCCAGTGTTTTTGCTGATTTTGTTTTATATTTTTGCTATTAAAATTAACGATAAATAAAAAAGAAGTGGCCCAAAGCCACCACTAAATTATGATAAACGCACTACTCAAAAAATTCATAAATACTAAATGAATTATTTAACATTTTCTTTTCTATCTT
The DNA here is from genome assembly GCA_023065735.1 of Coffea humblotiana. NCBI lineage: Eukaryota > Viridiplantae > Streptophyta > Magnoliopsida > Gentianales > Rubiaceae > Coffea > Coffea humblotiana. Next base: position 6,746,250 of record CM041208.1, on the reverse strand, counting down.
ATAAATCTAAATCTATAATAAAATACCATCAAAAGTATCCTATCATAATGATAAAATTATTATTATAGTTGTTTATCAAATAATAGGTATAGACATGAAAAATTTGGCACATTTTCCTTATAATTATACTAAGTAATCTTATAATTGTATAGGGAAGTAACTTAAAACTCATTATACAAGGGCATTTTTTTGTATTCATTTAAAAATTTGATCAAGTTAATATTATTTTAAGGTTTTGTTACTAAAGCTATTAAATCAAGAGAGAAAGGTGTAATTTTTCAAATCTTAGGAGAGTTCAATGAAATTGTCAGAAACCTCAGGCAGGTTTCTAAAATTATCCCTTATTATTAAAAGCCTCCTTGACCTTCGATGCGTTTTTCGAGGTCCGCTGTACAAGCCACAAATCACTCCCTATACAAGTTTTGAATACTATTATGTTATGGGCTCACATGGACCTGGCGTATGGTCTTTATACACACCTCTCGAAATGTATATTCTTACTCTGTATTCAAGATGGTGATTCATTTATTGGGTATGCACTCTACGAGTTTTTTTGCCAAAATAACACTCTTTCTAAAAAATATTTCCAATATGATTCACTTTCAAATTTTATTTCCAAATCGATGTTATTGTTACCCCCTAATTACCCTGATTGCCATGTAGGATAACAATAAAGGAAAGCTTTAATCTAGTCTATACTTTCCAACAAAAACTAAAAATTTAAACTTTTTTTATTATAGAGGCACAAGAAGATTGCATAACTTTAATAATTTCCTTATAATTATTTAAAATAAATTCTACCATTATTGACCTTGCTATTATTGCTCTCTGTAATTTTTTTAAATGTATCAAACTTATTGCATATATTTTTCAAAAATAAATTTGCAAAATACAAAAGTTGCAATGAAAATTGTAAGCAATAACAAGAAAAAGTTACAAAAACGTCAAGGCTATCATATTTGTTTTATGTTATGCTTCCGACTCCTTGAAAAGAACTTTTACAAAAAGTAATCAAACTATTGCAATTGAGATAATGCTAAAGTTTCTTGAAAGTAACACAAGCCATTAATTGATGTTGAATAAATGTGCAAAAATACTTCAAATATACGAAATTATTTGATCATGTGATAGAGAGGCGCTACAAATGAACATGCTTATACATGTGGCGGAAATCAAACATATTGAGTATGAATATATATGTTGTTACGTAGTTTTCCTATTAACATTTTATCAAACACACGGTGTGAGAAATCATTTGTTAAAACAATTAGTATTCAAAATTTTTGAAGGCCATAGGAATGTTCCAAAAAATGCACAATAGAAAAGATAAGAGAATAATCTTCGTTTACCTTGAGATTATCAAATTGAGGAGAATATTTTCATCCATAGATATAATATCAGGAATGATAATGAAGTTTTAGATGTTGTTAATATAAATATTGGCTTCTGGCAATTACATTTGACAAGGAAAAATAATGAAAGAATGAAAAATAACGAACCGAAAAAAAAAGGTGGGAAGGTTCAAAGAGAGGATCGGGGAAAATATTAGTTGGGAAAGAGAGATGGAATGTGTCTCTATCTTTATCCTGCCACATATGCAACCTATGTGATAAAAAAAGAATTATAAAGGTAATAAATTTTAAAACTAGGTTACTTTGGGTATATGTTTCAAAAGAAGAGTTATTTTGGCAATTAACTCTGCACTCTACAGATAGGCAATAAGGTATGTTTTGAATTTAGAAACTAATCCAAGATTCCCAACTCAACACAAATGCTAAATAAGACAAGTTCACCGACCTTGAATATATTTTTCAAGGTCCGTTCTACAAGCCATCATATCAACAACAAGATTCGAACACTCGATCTCTTGTGAGAAAGTGATTTGTTCTTACTAATTGGGCCAACTTATACAGTTACATATATAAGACAAATGCTTAATAAGACAAGTTCACCCACCTTGAATATATTTTTCAAGGTCCGTTCTACAAGCCGCGAATATTTGTTTATACAGTTACATGTTTTTGACCGCCAAAAACCTACCTGGCACATGGTATCGTCTACGGAACTCTTGAAATTTATCTTCTGGATATTAAAATCATAATCGTAATTGATTTTTTTATGGTCTAAAAAGTTATCTGACCTGACCAACTCAAGATCTGAAGCAGAGAGGTGTTGAAGTTGTGACTGCAAAAGGGAGTGTTAGACCCTAGGCAAGTGTTCCTTCCAAAAAAAAAAGACCTAGGCAAGTGGTGTTGTGGCAATAATTATAAATATTACGTCGATCTTAGGATGAAAGCAACTTTTAAAACACATATCAGTCGCTTTCAGAATTTTGTATAATTAAGTCAACAATTTGAATCGCCCTCGAAATTCTATGAGGATGCAAGGCCCTATAGGAGGTTGAATATAATAAATACCTCCCAACATTTTTTTTTAAAGGAAAATACCTCCCAACTTCAATCCACACCAAAAGTGAGAATTGAATGTCATAGGTACTCCTTCAAAAAAAAAAAAAAAGTCATAGGTACATATTTCCTAGGCTATAGGCTGCTAACAATTTAGTTTAAATATTTTGAACTGGTGAGTTAGGGCTGAAAGTTATTAAGTTTGAAGCGTTAGGTCCAAGATGGTTTAGCTTCAAGCAACTGTATGATATCCCCAAAACAAGCAACTGAATAGCAGCCACGGCATTTGCTCATTTTCATGTGAATAAGGGAACAGAGTTGAATAAATATAAGAAGGATTTTAAAAGTATGGTGAGAATAGCCGCCATGGCATGTGCTCAAGTTCACGTGGATAAGGGAACAGAGTTGAATAAATGTAAGAAGGATTTTAAAAGTATGGTGAGAATCTGATCTATTTTATCGAACTTTCACTGAAACCATAGGGCCTTGTTCAATGGCCAGGAGAGAGTTGAATAAATGTAAGAAGGATTTTAAAAGTATGGTGAGAATCTGATCTATTTTATCGAACTTTCACTGAAACCATAGGGCCTTGTTCAATGGCCAGGAGAATCCCTTTAAGGCTCTTCCATGCACTAGCTTGAGGGTCAAATTCCATTTAATACATCGCACAAGAAATGTAGTTTTATTGTTCTTAAAAAAATTCAAAGAGTGCAATACTGCACTTGTCTAAGCTATCTAGTGGTTCATTTCCAATCCTCATACAAGCCTCTTTAGATTTTTCCACAAATTATGAGTAGAAATAGGTTAGATAGTTACCGCTGCAGGAAAAAAAATACTTATCTAATTTGGTGATTCACTTCCAACCGTCATACAAGCCTCTTTGGGCTTTTTCATAGATAGTTATCGCTGTAGGAAAAAAAAATACTTGTTTGATTTGGTGGTTCACTTCCAACCCTCATACAAGTCTCTTTAGCCTTCCTGATAGAGTAGGAGTAGGTTGCTCTTGTTAATATACCGAATTGTCATTGGGCTGTCATCAGTTCTTACATTTAGATATTTTCCTAATCTAACTTCTTTTTTTAAAAGAAAAAATACTTGAAACCTATCTTAAGAACTGTGCATTGGGTACCAGCTAACGTAATCCTTCATCTTAATAATTTGGTTTATGATTTAATTAAATGTCATCGGTAATAATCTATCTAAATTTGGATGGAGATCTAATACTACTTGATTAAATTGTCCTATGTTGGGATAAATTGGAAGTTCTCAGAAATTTAGTAAACGTGAAATTGGTTCAAGTAAGGTGAATTGGAAAAGTTAGCTCACATGAAACATGGTTAATTAGAATACAAGACCTTCAAACTTTTATGAAATTTCATTTTAGCCCCTATCATTAAAGTTTTAAAATTAGTCTTTGATATGGATTCCAACAAAATTAAATAAACACCATTTCCAAACCTATAATAACGTCCTTTCTCCTTTTTGTTTTTTCCTCTCCGCTATTTCTTTCTATGAAGGGCCATTTTTCATGCCTTCTTTTATCCTTCGATTTCTCTAAGACTAGATTAGCCACTTGTTTATGAGGCTTTAATATTTGAGGTGGCTCACAAATATGGCTTTCGAGAAACTACGTTCCACCCACATATTCAAAACCACGTTATCTTTTTTTATTACTATTCGTGCATTGACCTCATCATCAACGTGCCCTCATAATATTCAAGAAATCAGATGCCAATCTCGACTATTTACTAGGTGACATGTATCATTAAATCGAAATCTTGAATGGAATTTGGCACTAAACTTAGTCTAACTATTTGTGTTTAATTACTTTAAAAATGTCATCTAAAATTAATTTGAAATAGGTCCAACACTCTTGTGGAAGCTAATTATTTTGAAATCTTAATTGTTTAGGGGGGCAAATGGGATTATTACAAACATTAGGGTGGCAAGTAAGATGCAATTTAAAAGGTTTTTAAACTTTCTAAACTTATCATGTTATTTTTGCCACAGTTGAGGCTGCTGGGGCAATTACGTACTCGCCTTCAACCTTCAACTACATGTGGCACACAACATTGGCTTATTTAAGCAGATTTTGCATCAACAAAACCTGTGTGTATTCGACATGGAGAATGGAAATCATGCAAGTCTTGCATGCAAGGCACTTGTGGAGAGCAGTAAATGCATGCAGAATGGAAATCATGCAAGTCTTGTGACGACACTTGTGAAGGGCAGCAAAGATATGGAGAATGGGAACCACTGCACCGAAACTAAAGAAAAGCCTGAATCACACCCCATGAATGGTGGAGATGATTCTAAAAGCTATGCTCAAAATTCCAGCTATCAGGTACTATTAATGTCACCCATATCACCTACAAAACTTTTTTTTTCTTGCTCCAACTTACTATTCCATCACGTGCCGTTCAATTGACATTGTGCATGTGAATTTTTGTGTCATACTTCTTGTAGAAAGGGGTGATTGAAGCTGCAAAACGTGAAATTGTACAAGCAATTAAGGAGAAGCTAGACATCGAAAAAGTCTGGCCAAGGAGATTTGTGATTGCTGATTTGGCTGTTCCACTGGACCCAATACATTCCTTGCAATGCAGAACATTGTTGAAGCAGTGGAGCTAAAGAACAAATCTCTGCAACAGAGTCCAACCATCGACTTCCATGTTTTCTTCAATGATCTTGTAGACAATGACTTCAATACTCTCTTCAAATCCCTCCCTTCACACCGAAGATATTTTGCTGCAGCTGCACCTGGCTCCTTCTACGAGCGTCTATTCCCTAAAGCTAGCCTTGATTTGGCTAATTCTTCTTATGCACTCCATTGGCTTTCCAAGGTTCCAAAAGAAGTTGGAGACCAGAACTCATTGGCATGGAACAAAAGCAAGACATATTGTTCGGGCTCCAACAAAGAAGTCACAGAGGCATATTTTGTTCAGTTCAGGGGAGATCTCAACAGGTTTCTGGATGCTAGAGCAGAAGAACTTGTCGGAGGCGGCCTTTTGGTGATTCAATTGCCCGGTGTTCCGAGCGGCGCCCTTCCCTTTAATACTGGTGCAGGCTTCATCCAAGAGCTGTTAGGACCATGTCTTTTTGAGATGGCCGACTTGGTATTATCTGACAATTTACATCTTTTACTTTCTTCATTTGAATAGTTTAATCAATAATCCAGTATACTAATTTGATCTCTGTAATGCAAGTATTGGGGTCACACTCATCAGTTAAACTGATTTCTTCTGACTTTGAGGCCGCTCATTCGCGGATGCTGCAGGGATTTATCAGTCATGAAAAAGTGCATTCATTCAACTTGCCAATGTACTTTCCATCAATTGAAGAATTGGACCAGGTTATAGAAGCGAATGGCCATTTTACGGCAGAAAGAATAAAGATATTGAATCACCCAATGCAGCACTTGCCATTTGATGCAAAAATGACTTGCTTGCAGACCAGATCCATCTTCGAGGGCTTCATCAAAGACCATTTCGAAATAGACATTGTGGATCAGCTTTTTCGATCTATTTGCAAGGAAACTTGAAGAGAGCTGCTCAATTTTTGATCAGGAAATTCGCAAAGATGTTGACCTGTTTGTTCTGCTAAAACGCGTCTGTTTGAAGGATTGTTGTTTTGGTCAATTTACTATCTGAACTGATTGAAGATGCACTTATTTTTTTTCTCATAAAGTAGCACCAAAGCTATTGTGGCATTTCTGTTTCCTCTATGGTTGATTGTCTACATATTTAATAATATTCATGATATTCACCTCATGCCTAGAGCTGAGATTTTCTCAATTCTTACTTTTTTGGCTGAATTCAGGTTTCTCATTCTACTTGGCCATTATGCTTTGATATGAGAAGAATTAGAATATTGTTTTCACAAATAAATGGTTCCTCGACTCATGTTTACTAAAACATTACTATAGTTGAAACTTCTAAATTAAGAATAGCAAACAACAACTAATGCCTTCCTCAAACCAGCCTTACCAAGAACACAAGTTGCGCATTTTTCAATTCTTTGTTCATCAATGTAGTGGCCAATTTTGTCTAATGTTTAAGTACTCTAGTTGTTCAAGAAAAACCTGTCAGCATCACTCTGTGGCTCTAATTTTGACTAACACCCAAAGATCAAATGAAGAACTAAATAGCGTACGATGCCTTAAATCACCATAGATTGTGGTCACGGTAAAATCAATCATTAATAGTCGTGCAAAAGTACATAATATACAAACAATGAGTGCAAATTGTATACCAATGTTGTGCTTATTACCTCAAATGATATAGAATCCCAAAATGTTTGGGCCAATATTAAAAGGTACCTATAATTAAAAGTATGCTTGCGGATAAGAAAAGTTCCCATCAATTAAAAAGGTACCATATATTAAAGGGTACTTTTACTAAATACATGCTAATTGATTAAAGAATGTATCAATGTCACGATATAAGGTATCAGACATTGTTGAACTACTTTTCAGTCTTCTTTCATAAAATCAAAACAAACTCTCCGAAATCATTTTAGAGAGAATTTCTTTATATTGTCACAGGGAAATTTTTGTTTTGGCTTTCTTAACCTTGAATAAAAATGCCATTAACCTGGCAACAATATAGTAGGGCACAATTTCCTTAAAGACAGTGTATTCACATTAAAGCCTAGTTGTTTTTTTTTTTTAGGTATAACCCACAGGTGTCTGCATTCGTTTTACGGTTGCGACTAATTCTGTTCGATCCGGGTCGGGGCCTTGCAGGGAGAAGTTCTCCCAATGTTGTTTTTTCCATTTCCATGGATTTCGAACCCGAGATCTACGGTTAAGGGATGCAAGGCCCTTCCACTTGCACCAACATCCGTTGGTATTAAAGCCTAAGCTGTGTGTCATGTTGTTTATAGCTTTTCTAACAAAATAAGGGGTTTAGAACCAAAAAATAGAAATAAAAGATAGAGGAGAAAGCTGCTAGCTAATGTCGTAAGCCGGAATCATTTCGTCCGGGAGTGTGGTTGCCGGTATATTGAGTATTAATAAGGAATTGAATTTAATTTGATACAAGAGGCTGGACAAGAAGAAGATGATCTTAATTGGAAATGAAGTAGAATGAGTTCTACTATTATTATCCACAAAAACATCATCAGATTTATTGTCCAGGCTATATTCAAGAGTCTTTTGGATAACCAGCATAGCCTCCACAGATGTTACAATGATGAGAAGCCTAATGCATTTCTGTAATGTAATGATGAGAAAGATGGGGGCTAAAATTGGAAGGGAAGTTGCACCTGGGTTTTAAAACCCAAAAGTCCATGTTCCCTCACTCCTTGACAACTTGGGTTCCGTTTGGATTAGATGTTTTTGGAGTTGTTTTTTCAAAAATAGCCATTGTAGCATTTCGAATATGAAATACAAGTACTGTACATATCTGCTATTCCTTTCCCTTTTAGACCAATCATTTGACTTTTGTGCTTTCTGATAAAAAATTTTCATTTGTTTTTTGTGGAAATGCAAAAAAAAAATTTAATTATGTATAAATCGAAAAAATTACTAATTTAATTATTGGCACTTTGCTCATATGTTGGAGGACTGGTAAGAAAGCCGTGAAGAGTTGGTATTTTTATTAATGAAAACTTTTCCCGTAAATGGACTACTCTTTATGGCTTTCTTTCATTATATGATCAAAATACCATACTTTTTTATATTATCACAAATTCACATTTTGTGACTGTGAATTAAAAATTTTTTGAGATCGTGTTTTCATTAATTAGTCTTTTTTTTTCGTACTATCGTTAGTTTGAATGAAAAATTTAGTTGTACGATGTTTGGGAGCAACTTCTAAAGTAACTATATAATCCTAATAATTTTTATAATTGTTTAGTATATTTATGTCATGGGTATATATTGTTGGTATATTTTTATTAATTTTATTAAATTGTTTGGAATATTAGGTGCAGAAAATTATAGTTTCACAATTTTTTAAATGTAATAAAGCAATGGGGGAAACAATGCACAGTGAACGGAGGAATTGGAGGGGAAAAAAGGTTGTGTCCGGACATGTCTTGTTTGGTTTATCTCCACGCGTGTTACCACTGTAACATAATGGTCCGTGAGCTCCTCATTTTACAAATACACATGTCGCTCTCTGCAAGCCTTTCTACTATAGGCACATTCCTACCATAAAGGTATCTGTCTGCTGTCCGGAGTCTTTAGTATAAATTTGTACGGCTCCGTACCATGTTGTTGTCTTTAATTAGTAGCACTAGGATCTGTTACATACTTGAAATAAATGGAGATTAGTGTGATGCGTTAACGCACACCTAGTCAATCATTGTGGATGTGACGGGAGAGAGCGGTGGGCATTTGCAACGGGCAAAAGGCTGTAATTGGGAGTATAAAGTAATCTTTTCATCTCATTTATTTAGTCATATTCAAAGAATTCAATTTTTAAAAAATAGTGATTTGATTGTGATGTTTATATATATATTTTTAATTTTATTTTCATAAATTCAAAATTTAAATTTGAATAGTAATATGCATATAATTAGAAAGAAAAGTTATATTAGAAAGGTGTTCTGACTTTTCTAAAATGACAATTATTTTGGTACATCGCAAAATAAAATATATAACAGTTTCAATGAAACGAAGGACCAGTAAATATTTAAAAGGTAAGTTAAGTTATGGGAAAAACACGTCTTTATGGGAACTATAACTATAAGTGCAGAAAAAAAGTGTGGACGGTTGCTTGCTGGTGTGCGTTAAATTTCGAACGAAAATCAGAAATTTTGGAGCTTAAGCTGGCGGGACATCCTGGAGGCAAATGGTGGAAAACTTTGCCTTCCGAATTTGACGGCCAATGGATACGGTAGATAACACATTACATATGTTTTGAAACTCCGAGAGTGACTCGGCCAAACTCAGGGGTCGGGAGTCAATGAATGCAATCGAGGTTGGGTCTATTTAAGAATCGAGTCATAAATGTATTAATTAAAAATTAAATAGATCATACCCAAAAATATGTATAAGTGTATTATTAATATGAATGAAAATATTCCATTTATCTTCTATTTGTATTCTTATACATCCTAACTTTTAGCATCCTCGAATCCTAACTATAATTCAATGTTTTTAAGCTTTAAATGCAAATTGAGATGCCAAAAACTAATGTATGAGAATTATTTGAACAAATAAAGACATTTATGGAAGCATTTACAGTTGTTCAAAAACTTTAGAGGTCGAAACAGAGTGATAGAAAAGTTGCAAACCAATGTCTAATTATTTGCTTCTTTCTTAGTCTTACAGTGCATTTGACAAAACTGAAATCTAAAAATTGAACTATGAAATCGAAATTTATTAAGTTGTTAAATATTAAATCTGATATATTTGAGATATTCAATGTAGATCACATTAAATAATAAGTGAATAATTCATCATTTATTTTTTAGAGCAAATTTTGTTTAAAAAATTCAGTACCATATAATTAATTTAGATGTTAATTTTTATTTGTCAAACATATCTGAACATGTTAAAATATAAATCCACTAAATTTAACAACTAAATTGGATTATCAAACCGAGCCTTAATTTTATAAAGAAGTGCATGTGCTGGCATCGTCTTTATCATTTCTTCTTCTCTAGGTTGCAACATCCATCTTTCTTATTATGCTCTTTTCTTCCTTTTGTTTTTTTCAAACTTCTAAAATCTTTTGTCTTCTTTGCTTTCTTCACCAAAAGAAAACATCCAATTTCTGTTCTTTACACTCATTTTGTCTTAATTCTTTCTCGTTTTCTCACAATTCCTTTATTTTAGTTTTAGATTTTACAAATTTTGAATGTTAGAAGAGTTGTAAGTGGCTGCTCCACTACCATATCTATGCTTTTTAATCAAGATCTGCTTTGAGAATTTTCAAACAAAGATCATATTTTAGAAATTGAAGAAAAAATCGGGTTTTTTGGTTTTTCCTGGATTTTTGACCGGATTTGATCGAGTATCAAAACACACGGTTTTTATAACAAACTCAAACCGGATGCTTTGTCGGTTCCCAGTTTGCCCTATCAAATCGGCCGGGCCCAGTCCGAGCTTAAAAACAATGCGTTTTTACCCTCCCTCCCAAACTTAAATATATACATTTTATCCTCATAAAGACTAGTTAAAGCTAGAAATACAATGAAAAAGTTATTGTAATAACACTAAAATTCTCTCAAATTAAAATAGTAAAATTATTGTTGTTGAGGAATAATTTATTTGAAAAGAAAAGGCTCTCTATGAAATTGTGTTATTTTAAACGAAAGTAGAGAACAAAAAATTTCCAGTTGTGGAAGGTATGAAATGACACGCTCATCAACTTGAAAAATTCTAAAAATTTCTAAAATGATTATGTTGCACTTGCTCATCAAAATTTGTTCCATCCAAAAAAAAATTCATTTATTTTGTTACATTGCATCCTAAGAATTTAGTGTATTCTCAAACTACTTATGATTCTACGAATACTAAAAAAATCAAATTTTTGCTATGGTATTAGATAACATTTTGTTAAAATAACTACCTTTTAAAAAAAGGAAAGCAAACATCAAAAATAAATAAAAAACACCCAAACAAGATATCAAAATATATTACAAAGGTCCAAAGGATATACCAAAATACATCATCACCTTCCTATATATTACAAAAGGTCCAAAGGATACACTGAACATATACATCATTAATGAGCGTGGGGTATACATATAACAATTAACATATCCACAGTCAAATTTTACATTTATAAAAGGGATAATATCATAAACCTCTCTTGAGATTTCTCTTAGTATCACCTAGCACCCCTAAGGTTTTAAAAATATCGCTTACCTCCCTTCATTTTGTTATTTGTGTAATAAAATTTTCAAAAACCCTAAACTACCCTTTTACTTGCTAAATGAAAATATTCCAAAGCCACTTTGTTTACTTGAAGAAAACTATCACTTAAAAAATAATCTCTAGTAGTACTACCAAAATGTCACAATACTATAGTCCAAAAATATATATATTAAAAAAAATAAAAAGATAGTTACAAAGAAATACACTATCACCAATTTAACTCTATATGTTCAAAATAAATTTCTTATGAACTTTATATTTTTTTTTCCAACTTCTTCATAACCTATGCTCAAACCTTTAAATTGTACTGATCATTATAAAAGTTAACTCAAAATAAACAATGAAATTATACCTCACTTTATCACAATCATAAAAAGTAAAAGACACATAAAATTCAATGTACTATAATTTACAAATATAAAATCACATAGTCATCCGAAAAAATGGGACGCGACAGATGCTCAATGATAATGGTGATTTGTATATCTTCCATCAAACAATGAACTAGCCATTTTCTCCTACCAATTTTCTCCCAATTTACCCATATTTTGAAGTTATTTCTGCCTTTTATTGTTGCTACAACATCCCAAAGTAGCTGTAGGAATATGAAACCAAGCATCAATAATTAATGGCCACGTGTCTTTGTTTTATTGGTTAACTAGATAGTTGCATTGTGAGTTGGTAAAGTTGGCCACATTGGATTAGGCCCATAGTATTAGTACTAGAAGTCAGCTAGCGAGGGATGCAGTACTTTGTAGCCTCTCATCCGTCCTCTTTAAGTAGTGGCTTCGTTGCTTTGTATTCCGGCTAGAGTTTCATTGGATTAATAGAAAATTTCCTTTGCCTCAATATCGTTCTTTATTTGATTATTCCTGTGGTTTCATGATTCATTATTTGTTTGGGTCCTACAAAGTGGTACTAGAGGTACGATAGATTGAAGTATGGCAAACCCTAACCCTAATATTATTTGTTCTATCAAAAAACTCAAAACAAAGGTGGAGTTTAATTTTTGGTAGAAACAGATGATAATTTATCTCAAAACATGTAAATTACATCGATATATTGAATCGGCACTTGCTCAAGATGCTAGTAAGGATGATAAGGCAAATGATAGTTTGACTTTGTCACAAATTTATCAGGCAATTGACATATCAATTTTTGAAAAATTGCTACACTTGATATGGCAAAGGAGTTTTGGGATATAGTGGAGAAAACATACAAAGGGATTGACAAGATCCAACAAAATAATTTGATGATGTTAAAGAGGAAATTTGAACTTGTGACGATGGAGAAGTCGAAGTCTATTGAGTCATATTTTTCTTGTTTGTCAGATATTAAAAATGAGATGAAACTCAATCAGTATAACCTTCCTGACAGAACATTTGTTGAGAAAGTTCTCAATACCCTACCCATGAAATTTGATCATGTGGTCGCTGTAATCCAGGAAACAAAAGATTTGGAGGATTTGAATATTGAAGATTTGCATGAGTCATTAATTCTGCATGAACAAAGAATTAATGGGAAATTGGAGGATACCCTTGAGAAGGATACAGAAGAGAAGGCGTTGCAGGCATAGTTGAATTTGAGAGGCAATAATGATGTCAGGGAGTAAGGTGAATCTAGTCAGAGGAGCAGAGGTGGTTACTATAACAGAAGTGGTTGTGAAAATAATAATAGAGGTCGAGGAGGTACATCAAATCCTAGACGCGGTAGTCGTAATAATTTTAATTTTAGAGGTGGTCCTGATAGAGGTAGAGATGGTAATTTCGGCAGAGGAAATAATTTTGATCAGAATAATTTTCAGAATAAATTTGGACAGAGAGTTCAATATTATAATTGTGGAAAATTAGGTCATAGACAAATTGAAGATAGATTTGGAGAAAATGTAGACAGAAATTTTCAGACTAATGTTGCTGACAATCAAGTGCAGGATAATAATAAAAATTTTGAAATTTTATTATTAGCTTGTAATGCTATTGACGTGGTTGATAAAAACAAATGGTATTTGGACACGAGTTGTAGTAACCATATGTCTGGCAAGAAAGAATTATTTGTTGAGTTTGATGAATCTATCCGTGGTGAAGTTAAATTTGGGAATAACACTGTTTTACCAGTGCTTGGTAAGAAAAAAATTCCTATTAGCCTGAAAAATGGGTTTACTGATTTTATCTCTAATGTTTTCTACGTTCCTAAGTTGTATCAAAATTCGTTGAGTATGGGCCAGTTGTCTGAGAAAAGATATGATATTCGTATCAGGAATGATATTTGTACTACTTTTGATAAAATTATTGGAATCATTGCCAGTGTACCAATATCTTCAAATCGCTTATTTCTACTAAATTTGAGCAGTACCAATTTTTCTTGTTTAAGTACAGTGATAGATGACAGTAATTGGTTGTGGTATATGCGATTTGATCATTTGAATTTTGACATTTTGAAATTTTTTACCAATAAAGGAATGGTTGGTGGATTGCCTAGTATTAGAAATCCTTGTAGAGTCTGTGATATGTGCGTTTTGGGAAAGCAACATAGGGATGCTTTTCAGACTGGCAAATCAAGGAGGGCGAAAAGACCATTAGAAATTATTCATTTAGATTTATGCACTCTAGAGGTTCCTTCTAATTGTGGTTGCAGGTATTTTATTACCTTTATTGATGATTTTAGTAGAAAAGCCTGGGTGTATTTTTTTGAAATAAAAATCTGATGCTTGTGATACTTTTAAAATTTTTAAGACTTTTGTTGAGAGGCAAAGTGGGTGTTAGATTAAAATTTTGAGAACAGATAGGGGTCAAGAATATTTGGTGTGTGATGATTTTCTTGAGAAAAATGGGATACAACATCAGTTGACTACCGGGTACATTCCTCAACAAAATGGAGTGGCAAAGAGGAAAAATAGGACAATTATGGATATGGTGAGGTAAATATTGAAGGTGAAAAATATGCCAAAATCATTTTGGGCAGAGATAGTTTCTTGTGCAATTTATCTGTTAAACAGGTGTCCTACCAGGAATGTTCCTGAAAAAACTCGTGAAGAAGTTTGGAGTGGTAGAAAACCATTTGTTGGTCATCTTAGAGTTTTTGGGTGTATTGCCTATTTCCATGTCCCTGATCAATTAAGAAAAAACTTGATGATTAGGGGGAGAAGTGTGTATTTATTTGTTATAGTGAAGTTTCTCAATCTTACAGGTTGTATAATCTTGTGACAAAAAAGGTGATAGTGAGTAGAGATGTGACTTTTGACGAAAGAGGTGTTTGGGATTGGTTTATCGGAGATCTTGAGACGGCAGAGGTGACTCTAAATTATCAGCAAGAGAAGGATAATTATGATATTCAGCCATCACCAGTTGCTCAAGGTCTACAAACTGAGTTAATTGGACATCCTTAGCGTTAGCGACAAATGCCAACTTGTCTGCAGGATTATGTTATTACACCAGATGATGTTCCTTCTACTAAAGATATTGTTAAGTTTGCTTTGTTTGCGGATTATGACCTAGTTGTGTATGAGGAAGCCACCAGTGATAATCACTGGTTGAAAGCAATGGAGGAAGAAATTCATGCAATAGAGAACAAAGACACCTGGGAACTTACTTCTCTTCCAATTGGTAAAAAAGCCATTGGGGTGGAGTTGGTGTACAAGACAAAATTTAAACCCAATGGAGAAGTTGATAGATACAAGGCGAGACTAGTGGTGAAGGGATACAAGCAGAAACCCAGAATTGATTATTTTGAAGTTTTTGCACCCATCGTCAGGCTTGACACAGTCCGTATGATAATTTCTCTAGCTGTCCAAAATAATTGGAAATTTTATCAAATTTATGTCAAGTCAGTTTTCCTGAATAGAGTTCTTAATGAAGAAGTGTATGTGGAGCAGCCAACGGGATTTGTCAGAAAAGGTCAAGAAAATAAGGTATATAGATTGAAGAGAACTTTATATGGATTGAAACAAAACCCCAAGAGCGTGGTATACAAGAATTGATTCCTATTTTTTGACTCGTGGTTTTCAGAGGTGTCTATATGAGTACACTTTATATATTAAATCTTCTGCTTGTGGTGATATTTTTATTGTGTGTTTTTACGTAGATGATTTAATTTTTATAGGAAATAATCTAGAGATGGTTGCAGAGTTCAGGAAGGCTATGATTAAACAGTTTGAGATGAGAGATATGGGACTCATGTCATATTTCTTGGGAATTGAAGTCTTTCAGTCTGACAGGGGAATTTTATATCTCAAAAAAAATATAAAGGCGACATTTTCAAGAAGTTCAAGATGGATATAGCAAAGCCAATTATGACACCAATTGAAGAAAAATTGAGATTGACTAAGGAGGGTGCTGGTGGATATATGAATCCCACCTATTTTAAAAGTTTGATAGGAAGTTTGAGATATTTGACGTCTACAAGACTAGATATCAATTTTGCTGTTTGTCTGATTAGCAGGTTCCTGGAAAATCCACGTCAATTACACTTTCGGTAGCTAAGAGGATTTTGAGGTATATTGGAGGTACTCGCAGTGATGGCATTTTTTATTCAGGAAATGATCTAATTGAATTGTTTGGCTATACAGATAGTGATTGGGCAGGTGATGCAGTAAAGAGGAAGAGTACTTCAAATCATGCATTTTTTTATTGGTTCTGGTGTGTTTTCTTGGAGTTCGAAGAAGCAACAAGTGATTGCATTGTCTACAGCAGAAGCGGAGTATATTGCAACGGCTAATAGTACTACTCAAACATTGTGGTTACGTCGCATACTTGGTGTTCTACAACACAAGTAAGTTGATCCTGTAAAGATTTATTGTGATAGTAAATGAGCAATTGAATTGTCCATGAATCCAGTACTTCATGGGCATAGCAAGCATATTGATATCAAATATCACTTCATACGTGACTTGGTTCGAGAAAGGGAGAACGAAGTTGATTATTGTAAAACTGAAGAAAGTTGAATATTGTAAAACTGAAGAATAAGTGGCTGATATTTTCACCAAGCCATTGAAGACGGAGTCTTTCGTGAAGTTGAAGAAAATGTTGGGTATGTCAAGATTAGAGGAGTTTGGTTTAAGGGAGACAAAGTAGGAATATTAAACCAAAAATCAATAATTAATGGCCACGTGTCTTTGTTTTATTGGTTAACTAGATAGTTGCATTGTGAGTTGGTAAAGTTGGTCACATTGGATTAGGCCCATACTATTAGTACTAGAAGTCAGCCAGCAAGGGATGTGGTACTATTTAGCCTCTCGCCCGTCCCCTTTAAGCAGTGGCTTCGTTGCTTTGTATTCCAGCCAAGTTTCATTTGATCAATAGAAAACTTCCTTTGCCTCAATATCATTTTTTATTTGATTGTTCCTGTGGGTTTATGATTCATTATTTGTTTGGGTCCTACAGTAGCCGTGGCCTTTCAATGGTCTATTAGTTGCTCATAGCTGTAAAATTTTTTCCTTATCACACTTTGACCTCCTCACTTCCAAAATGTTTTCAATTGTATACTTTTTTCCCCTTTGGTTTCTGAAATGTTTATTTTTTTGGACAGCATAAGGGAATTAATGGCACCAAAATACTCTTTTTCCTCCAACATGCATTTTCTAATATTACTTTTGATGAAAGGGGCTAACATTGTAACGGACTATCAATTCAAAGGGTGCTAAGCAAGATTATTAGGGGACCTAAGTGATATTTCACAAAGTTTAGGGGAGATTTTTGAAATTACCCCTTTTATTTATCATGTAAATATTTTGTTTCCCTCTTTACTTTATTTTTTAGTGAGTTTTTCTTACCATTCTTTTTATTCATCGTGTAAATAGTTGGTGTCCCTATTACTTTAATAATGAAATGGTTTGGCAAACAAGGGTCCATTGAGCACCCACTAAGAGGGAATTCAGGTTTTAGTTTTTTTTTTTCTAAAAAATTGTAGTTAATTTGGGAAGTGCCTAAATGCAAGGGGTGTATTAACTGTGACCATGCTATCAACATGGTAAATTTAGTGTAATTTAGGTGTTAGATTTTTTGCATATCTTGTCGCTTTGATTTGTAAAATTATGTATTGTTGCTTTCATTTGTAAAAGGGATAATTTCAAAACCTCTCTTGAGGTTTCTGACAATTTCACCAACCTCCCATGAAGTTTGTAAAATTACACAAACTTCCCTTGAGATTAAGGTTTTGATAACAAAGTTAGTCCAATTAGAAAAAGTAATATTAAAAAATTACTTTAAGGAGAGAGATAAAATTTTTATTTCATAAATAGCCCTTATGCATGTATATAAGTCGTATTAGTAAAAGAATAAAAATAATTGAAAGTTAGAAACAATTAATACACACATTTAACCACTCAACAAATTCACATTTAATAAATTAAACAATACAAATAAGCAACAAAACTATACTAATGATTACAAAATTCAATAAAACAAACTAGTCATCTCTTTTAACTTGATGTTTGCTATGGTTCTTGCGATTTTGAATAAAAAAATTTTCAAATTTTGTTTTTTTCCTCCTTTCTCCCTTATTTTTATGAAATTACTTTACAATTGTCCCCTTTATTTCCATAAAAT
This sequence comes from Coffea humblotiana, assembly GCA_023065735.1. NCBI lineage: Eukaryota > Viridiplantae > Streptophyta > Magnoliopsida > Gentianales > Rubiaceae > Coffea > Coffea humblotiana. The sequence goes on along the minus strand of CM041208.1, from coordinate 6,728,473 downwards.
TACTTTACAATTGTCACAACTTTAAGAGTTTCCAAGAAAATTGAAAGAAGGAACAGAAAGGCAAAATTCGAAATTATTTTTGTTTAAAATTAAAAGAATTATAGCAAATATAATGTTAAAAGAGATGCTTAGTCTGTTTTATTGAATCTTGTAATTATTAGTGTAGTTTTGTTACTTATCTGTGTTATCTGATTTATTAAATGTGAACTTTTTGAGTGGTTAAATTTGAGTATTAATTGTTTTTAATTTTTAATTATTTTTATTCTTTTACTAATACAACTTATGTACATGTATAAGAGTTATTTATGAAATAAAAGTTTCATCTCCCTCTTTAAAATACTTTTTTAATGTTACTTTTTTCTAATTGGACTAACTTTGTTATCAAAACCTTAACCTCAGAGGAGATTGGTGTAATTTTATAAACTTTAGGGGAGGCTGGTGAAATTGTCAGAAACCTCAAGGGAGGTTTCTAAAATTAAGTCAAGGAGATTGGTCCATAAAATTCTTTTCCTAATACAAAATGTTATCATCAATATTACTCAAATAGCCATAGTGATGTTAGAAAGTGTGTCAAACTTAAATACATACCCAATCCTAGGTATTATTGAAAAGTAAAAGCTAAACCACTACACTAAATCATATTGGTGATTTTAATATAACATAGATATAGATATAACACTAACTTATAAAACAACTACTAGTTAGGAATTTCTTGATAGTGCCTCTTCTTGTCCTTGGTTTCAACTCTTTCATACATATACACACACATATATGAATTTCATCGTATAAACCTTAAACAACTAGGATTTATGGAATCCGAAATGTAATAGTATGACCTGTCTTGGTCTTTTTAGTTATTATTGGCCCAAAGCTCCAGCAATCGGTTACTTAGTCAGTGGACTTGTTCAAAGTTTTTTTTTTTTTTTTGATATGGGATTTTTCAAGGCTGCTTGTCCTAGTGATTAAATTTGCAATATTTAGCAATTGAAAACCAAGTCGGGTGATTTAAAACATTGATCAATACAGATATACCGACAGAAACACACAATCAGATAGAGATATCTATATTGGAGCGACATACACGCTACCACTTGAAAGGGATGTATTTGGGCAGGCTGTGGAACAAGCAACCGCCATGACTAAACAAATGCGGCGTTGTTGATCATGCTAAAATATTATACACCTTTGAAGGCAATTGCCTTACATTCTTAACAGAATTACGCTGAATCCGGTTTTATGACTTAGAACAATTTTAAAAGTACAATTGGTAGTATTATTTAGTCGTATATTATTAAAAAGTGCATGAAGTGGAAGAAAACAAATATGTCCATTTTTGGTTTTACATTTGCTAGGTCAAGTGTGAAACTATTTTCGGGTTGAAGAACAATCAATCAGTTGTTAGGTCGTCGATTATAATACCGCTAAAGGAGAAGAAGAACAAGCGAAGTATATACTGGCTAATTTTTCATTGGAATTGAAATCAATCAGTTGTGGAAAAGGGGAGTCTATAATTGTTAAATAACCAATATAAAATAATTGACATTTGAATTTTTTTTGTTCTAAATCCAGATTGCTGATATCAATGTGCGTACGTGGTGGTTAGTAGTATATATTCAAATGTAAATTTCAGATTAATGGTTTAAAATCTTTACCTTATTGTGTTTTTTAAAACCAATGAATGACCATTATCTCAAACTAATTTAATTGGTAAGAACGGACTAATTTTTCACAAAAAATTGTGCTTTTAAATTTCACTATCAATATGAACGCTGTATTGTTAAATGATTTATAAAATTCTTATAAGTAACTTATGATCGCGAAAATATATCTTGACCCATAATAATGATCAAAATCGAATTCACCTAAACTTTTATTTTTATCAAAGGATATCTCGATAAAAAAAATGTTATTGTATAAAATGATAATTCTAGAATTGATTTCAACTCTTTGCTTCTCATCTGGACCATCATATTCATTCCTATTCTTGTGTTGTCTACGAGATATGTGATCAATCATTGAGCAAGCGATAAACTATGATTTAAACTTGGACCGGACCGGTCGGTCCAACTGATTGAATCGGGAACCGGCTAGGCATCCGGTTTGAGCCTCCAAAAATCCACCTAACAAAAACTCGGTCAAATTTGATCAAAACCTGTGTTCAACCAAAAACCCATTAAACCGGTGAAAACTAGGTTTTTCATTTTTTTTCTTTTTTTAGTTGAACCTTTTTTGCTGACTTTCTGTTTACTTTTTTATTTGCATGAATTATATTGAAGAAAAAAAATATAAATCAAGCTTAATTGATCTATCAAGCAAGATCTACTATAGATCTAATATCAAAATTCGAAAATCAAAAGAAAAAAGTAAGAGAGATGGAGAATAGAACAAAAAAAATGTTGATTTACGTTTTGAATCGAAAACTTGTAAAACATGAGAGGAAAGAATGTAAATAATAAGATAATATGATATTTTCTTTTGGTAATAGAAGAAAAAAAGACAAAAATTAAAAGCAAAAAAGAGATTGATAAAAAAAAAAAGAGATCCAGAAGAGAAATGAAAAGATGGAGAAAGATGGATAGTCGTAGAAAAGACAGCAACTCTTTAATGTTTTTGGAGGAAACCTACTCCTAAGGCTCATCCAAACCAACCTTTGCCGGCTTCACTACTTGGTATGCCATCTTCTCAATGATCCTTTTACTGCTGCTTACCCAAGGATGAGGAGGCCGCAAGATGGTATTGCAGCGACCTGGGGCTCTGTTTCTTTCTTTTGTGGAAAACAATACTAGGGTTAATGAAGTGAATGTTTAATAAACTTTTCTATTATTCTGTTTTGACCCCTAAATATTTTAAACAACATATAATTACTCCTATAAGTTTTTCTAGATTTTCAATTGTAGTTTCAATTTCTTTACTTCTACAAATAGGTCTTACAAATTTAGTTCTAACCTTATCAATTTATATTTACAGCTTCTAAACATTAAATTTGAGTTAGGTTCAAAGGGTATTGTATTGTAGAATGTTTGGAAATAGAGCTTAATATATATTATATAAAATTATTATATATTTATGACATCATGATGATATTACCCAATTTTTAGATGAGTTTAATTCTGGTCGAATTCATTGACCCCTGACCCTTGAGTTCCGTCGAGTCACTGTCTGGTCCGAGTTTCAAAACATAGGCAATAAATCACTCAGCAACTGCTTTTGACAATTCTTTTTGAATCACGTTACTTTACTATCTATACTTTTTAGAATATGCACACATATTGACATATATACATACATACATTACAAATTTCATCTTATCAACCATAAACAACTAGAAAACTTTGCGGAATCGAAAGTCTAGTTTGACCTATTTAGGTCTTTTACACGAAAGGATGTGATTGGACACGTTATGGAAGCAAGCAACCACCATGACTAAACAATTGTGGCGTTGTTCATTGTGCTAAAGTATTATACACCATTGAAAGCTATTGCTTTAAATTCTTAACAGAATAGCGCTGAATCTGGTTTTATGACGTAGAACAATTCTCAAAGTACCATTAGTTAGCATTATTTAGTCGTATATCATTAAAAAGTGCATAAAGTGGAAGTGAGAAAATTAGCATGCTCACATTTGGCCACTTCTTCACAAAAAAAAAAAAGGTGCTTTTGAACTTCACTATTGATGTGAAGATTGTATTAGTGGACAATTTACAAAAATTCCTGCAAGTTACTTATGGTGCCGAAAATATGCCTTGACCCATAATCGTGATCGAAATTAAATCCGTCCAAATTTTTATTTTTATCCAAAAAAAAGTCTCAATAAAAAATGTTATTGTATAAAATGATATTTCTAGAATTGATTTCAACTCTTTGCTTCTCATCTGGACTATCATATCCATTCTTATTATTACGTTGTCGACAAAATATGTGATCAATCATTGAGCAAGCGATAAATCGCTAAACAACTACTTCTGGTAATCTTTTTTGAACCACGTTAATTTACTAGATATACCTTTTAGAATATACATACATACTTTACATGTTTCATCCTATGAACCTTAAACAGCTAGAAAACTTTATGGAATAGAAAACATAGTTTGACCTATCTGGGTTTTTTAAGTTATTATTAGTCCCAAAACTTGAGCGATTGGATACTTCTTGTTCAAAGTTTTTTTTGTGGGATTAGTTCAAACCTGCTTGTCCTAATGATTGGACTTGCAATATCTACCCAGTGAAAACCAAGAGGGGTGAATTTAAAACATTCACCAATACATATATACAGACAGAAACACACAATCAGCTACTACGCGAAAGGGATGTGTTTGCACAAGTTGTGGAAGCAAGCAACCACCATGACAAAACAATTGTGACGTTGTTCAACATGCTAAAATATCATACACCTTTGACATCTATTGCTTTAAATTCTTAACAAAATTACGCTGATCAGGTTCTATGACTTGGAACAATTTTTAAAGTACCATTAGTGGCATTATTTAGTCGTATCTCATTAAAAAGTGCATGAAGTGGAAGTGAGAAAATTAACATGTTCACATTTGACATTTTTGGGTTCAACTGGTCGTCGATTATAATACCGCTAAAGGTGAAGAAGAACAAGCAAAGTATATGGTGGCTAATTGTTCAATGATATTGAAATCAATCAGTTGTGGAGAAAGAGCGTCAATTATTCTTAAATAGCCAATATAAAATAATTCACATTTAACATTTTCTTGTTCCAAATTCAGATTGCTGATATCAATGTGCGCTTATCGTGATTAGTAGTATATTTTGAAGTAGATTTTTGGATCAATATTTTAAAATTTTTATCGTATTGTGTTTTTTACAACTAATGGATGACTAGAATTTCAAACTAATTTAATTGATAAAAAAGAACTACTTTTTCACAAAAAATCACTTGTTTGAATCCCGCGACAATCTGTAAGAATTCTTACAATCGACTTATAATCTTGAAAATATGTTTTGATTCGCGGTGGTGACCGAAATCGAACTCACCGAAACTTTTATTCCTACCTGAAACAAAAAAGCCTCAATCAGAAATCTTGCACTGTTGTAGCATCCATTCCGGAAATAGTCGTATGTAGCACACTTAAAAATATAACTTCCATTGCTTTTCCCGTTGCTCCCATACACAAGTTATATTAGGTATCTCCTACCCAATATTTGTTCGATGCTCAACCATAAGATTGTGCAACTATTTATGAACAAAAGATGGTACAAATCCTTGTCCTGTGCCTTCCTCCAGAACTAGATTTCAAAGTCATAATGTAACGTTTTGCAGTAGAGTTATATGATTTTACTTGAAATATAAAATCCATATTTGGTAAGCAAAGACGGGATATCACTATCTTTCGTTCGGTGCCCAATTACAAGCTAGTGGAATTTTTTACAAAATAAAAATGATACAAATACTCGTCTCGTTCTTTCTTCCGCAACAAGATTTCAAAGTTCAAAGAGTAGAATTTCATACAAGAGTTAAATGATCCTACTTGAAATATAAAATCCATGTATTGTAATGCAACTTGGAATAATATTATCATTAGTTGTTGCCTGAAAATTTAAAGGTAGCTAGCATGATTATCTAAAAATTACTCATAGAGATACAACGCTTAATGCTTCTAGGCTAGAGTTTTTTTTTTTTTGGGGGGGGGACTTCAAAGACGGAGAAGGGATACTTAGTCTAAATTTTATTTATGATGAAAATCAAGAATGCATGGAGGAGGACAAAAACCTGACCTCCGATACAATACTTGGAATGGGAAAATACAATAATAAAAAGCGAAGTACTACTGTCGTACAATTATACAATAATTAAATCTGCACAATCTGAAGCAATTTTTGCTCGAATGTCATTCCCTCACGGATAAGGATAGCTGTTGTTGAGGATGAGATTGTAAACATGCCAAAGCATTAGCTGACGAGTGGGTATCCTCGAAAACATGACTCGAGGAACCAATTATTTGGGACAACAATAATCCAATCCTCTTCAGATCAAAGTATAATGGCCAAGAAGAAAGACTGAATGAGAACCCGAATTCAGCAAAGAAAGTAAGACTCGAGAAAATCTCAGCTCTAGGGGAGAGTTGAATCTCATGAACATGATCAAATTGTGGTGCTACAATCAACCGTTGAGAAAAAGGAAATATCACAATAATTTCGGTGCTACATTATGAGCAAAAAAAAAGTGCGTATCAGTTTTTGCAGACGCGTTTTAGCAGAACAAATAGGTCAGCATCTTTGCGAATTTCTTGATCAAAGATTGAGCAATTCTCTTCAAGTTTCTTAGCAAATAGATCAAACACCTGATCCACAATGTCTATTTCGAAATGATCTTTGAATGGTTCAAAGTCGCGGTCGCGGCTCGGAACGTTTCACATCGATCTCGGTATATCGGTCGCGGTCTCGATGAGACGCAAATTTTAAAGCATTTAATATTTTAAAAACTGTTAATAATATAAAAAAAGTATGCTAAACAAAAATAATAAAAAAATAGAAAAAGAAAATTTGTAAAATGTACTATTTTTATACATATTAAACACGATAAGTACTTTTAATTATTTAAGACAATGGCATCACAAATAAAATCAAAATAGCATAGACCACAATTTTAAAACTAATAATTGCAAAAGTATTATCAACCATTAACAATACAAACTAAAGATTTATTTATAGCATAAAGTTGGAATATTTTGATCAATCTCCTGCCAAAAATAAAAAGAAATCATATTAGATAAAAGGCAAATATGTAAAAAGATATACTAGTACTTTATATTTTCATACCTGTTAATACCAAGTAGAATGACGATGTGGTTCAAAATCATCCTCATTTCTCGATGAATGGTAAAACAAATGTGGAAGTGGCATAGGACCTTGAGTAGGTAGTGTATACGAGTTATCTGGTGTATTTACTGGATGTGAGGATTGACTAGATGTTCCATAATCATTGGACGGAAGAACTTCTGAATTCGAGATGATTTGCTGATGGTAGTATCCAAACCCTCGATAGTTAACACTATCGCTGGTACCATATGATGCAGTAGAATCATGACCATAAAATCCAATGTTATTGGAATCAAAAGAAGAACCATCAGGAGACTTATCTATTTCTTTTTCATAGTATCCACTACCATGAATGCTAGTAGACCTTTCAACCTGTCCAAATCTGTCAAATGGCCGATATCCACTGTAATAGTCAGGAGTGATTCCATATGATTGGTCATAGCCATATCCCAATTGACTAGTACTACGGTTTTGACTAGATTCATGCTCATAAGTTGGGTGTATACCCAAATTTTGCATCTGATCATTGACTCCTCTATATCTTTGTGACCCTGAATGGTGAGAGAAAGTATCCTCACTTGAAAATTGAGTTAAATCATTGAGGAATTGACGTTGTGCTTCTATACCAGGACGATAGCCATGATCAGTATCTTGAGTGGCATAATAATTATCTTGTCCTTGAACCCATGACATACCTCCTGTTTGTTGGCTATCGTGATTGTAACCACTATGCCTGAAAGAATTGTTCCCTCCATCTCCATTGTCACCATTGTCATCATCATCATCATTACTGCTGTCACTTTTATTTGAAGATGACGGAACAGTCTGCTTACTGGTTTGTTTAGTCTTACTTTTTTGTTTCCTACTTGAGGATTCAGCAAGACCTTTCTTATTTCTTTTGGTAATATATTGGGACAATGTATCACCAAAACCATTGTTGTCATGTTCTTGATATTCACTACTTTCTGATTCAGTTTGATGAATGCCCTTATCCAACCAATCCAGATTATCTTCAGGCAATGTGGGTTGTTCATTTTCTCTTATCCAATCATCCAATATATCATCTTGGTGAAAAATGTGATTCAAGTCAATTGGGTTGTAGAAATCATCAGTATCTCTTTGATGCATCAAATTTTTCACCTTCAATCGCATATTGTAATGCACAAAAACTAATTTATGCAATTTTTTAACTGCCAAACGGTTACGTAGTTTTGTATGAATTAATGACCATGTACTCCAATTTCGCTCGCAACCAGAGGATGTGCAGGTTTGACTCAATATTTTCACTGCAATATTCCTTAAATTTGGCGCATCTTCACGGTAGTTAAGCCACCATTCAGCTAAACAAACAAAGTAATAATAATATTCATTTATTATTATTATTTTAATATTATAAAAATATTAACTTCATTTATATGATTTACATGTTTATGTAAGTATGAATTAAGTTGAAACCTGGTAAAGATTTTGGTAATGCTCTTGCTGCAATAGCACTTCCAAAGCCTTCTTTTTTGTCTGCAAAAATTTTGATCTACAAAAATAATGTATACACAAGTGTTAAAATTTTAAAATTTGTTGATTAATATAAATAAATAAAATAATCAAAAGAATACCTCATTTATTGAATCAACTTGTGCATCTAAATTTGGCTCCAACTTTGCAATGACTTTCTTTAACCCTTCTCGAACTTCATCCAGATTAAACTCACAAGTTCCAGAATATTGAAGGATCGGGTTAAAAAATATGCTAAATACAATAAAATAACAAAATTAGAAAATAAATAAATACATATATATTACATATTTAAATTGGATGTAATATTTTAAATTACCTGCCGCATGTAAATCCCGATGAAGTTGATTGTACCATCTATTATCAATCACTTCCCAAATTGTTTTCCAAGATTTCACCGACTTTTGAATAGCCATTTTTGCTCTATCCATTGCCTCATAAATAATAGGCAATGTTGGCTTATTATCTTGATCAATAGTTTTTAAAACTTTGACCAGAGGCTCCATTATTGCACACACATTTCTAACTTTTTTCCAAAACTTCTCTGACAATATCAACTCAGCTACTTTAATAGCTTCTGCTTTTCTCTTGGTACTGTTATTAAACTCTGCCCATTCATCTGAGGTGCACATTTTTTTAGTTCTGTAGAATGCCGAAGAAGACTTTCCATAGAAATGAATTCAGTTGCAAATCTAGTGATACCTAGACGTAGCAGTTCCCTTTTTTTGGTATATGTCTTCATCAGATTCACTACTTTGTCACTGTTTTATATGAAACTTGTTATCTTCTTCCCCTGAGCAATAGTTTCTTTTACATTATCTATTTTGCCAATATCCTCCAACATCAAATCTATACAATGCGCGGCGCAAGGTGACCAGAAAAGATTTTTTCTTTTTTTCATCAACAACTGTCCAGCTGCTTTCATACTAGATTCACTATCTGTCACAACTTGCACAACATTTTTTTCTCCCACAACCTCTACTACCTCATCCATTAACTTGAAAATATATTCAGCAGTTTTCTTGACATTGGTACAATCAACTGAACTATGGTATATCATGTGCCTATCACAATATACCATAAAATTTATTATTGGATGTTTTGTACGAGTGCTCCACCCATCACACATAAGTGTACAATCAAAAGTTGAAAATTTATCATAAATATCTCCAAGATATTTCTCAAGCTCTTCAAATTCTTCATCTAAATATTCATTTCCAATTTGATAAGCTGAAGGGCCTTTAATACCAGAACCAGCTTTGGCAATTTCATCAATCATCGATTGATAATAAGGATTGTCAGCTGCATGAAATGGTATAGCATTGAAATGAAAAAACTTTGAAACTGCCTTACCAACTCTTTTTATATTTTCCGTCGCAAACATTGATTTGACTGATTTTTGTTTCGAAGGAAACATATGTGAGTCAATTCCTCTGCTTGTCATTTCATCTGCTTGTCTGACACTGAAATTACATGACAATCCTCTTTTATTTTCAGAAGTCGTTGGTATTGAAGTGCCAACACCCATATTCCCTAAAATTCACAATGTTTAACAAATAAAAAATGGATGACTAAATTACAACTTTATTTAATTATATTTAATAAAATGATATCAAATTTGTTATAATATTTTAGTTTAAAAATCATACCTGACATAAACATAGAAGGTCGACTCCCAGATACCGAATGCCTTCGTTGGTCGTCTAAAAATTGTAAGTATTGGCTCTCTCTAATTGCTTGCTTCATCTGTTTTTTTTCCAACGCCATCCGACTTTCTTCATCAATTTCAAAAAAGACTTCGTCCTCCTCGTCGCCAACCATGTTGAAATTACCATACATATTTTCTTGTTGGAGAGAGTTCAATATTTCTTCTTTTTTCTGTTTTATTGTAGCTCTTTGAATCTTACCAACCTTTAGATGCATTTTCATTACATCTCTAACTTCACTTGAGGCCCTTGGACAAGGTTCAACTTGTCCCGTGACATGACCGACATGTTCTTTCAACCTTGTAATGCCACCATGCATTATTTTTCCACAATAATTGCATTTCACAATTTTTCTATTCCCACCCACGGGTTTACCATGTTCCCAACCAATATCCTTGCTCGTCATTGTAACTATTACACACATCAATATAAATAGTTAATACATCACAAAATAATTAAAGATATATGAAAAAAATACAACAAGCAGTTTCTGACATTTTATAATTGTAACAATTTATTTCTATTATATTAATAAGTTAAACATCTAATCTATAATGTAAACCTGCAACAATGATCATTTTTTTCATTTATTAAAAGAACTTCGGCATTTTGTTTGTTGATGGGTGATTAACTTAAACATATAATTTAGCTCTCCATCTTCCTATAGTTTTTAGTTCACGATCATGATCACCAGGATGATTATGTATTATAATAAGTTGGAAGATAATACAAAATGTCCCTCTCTATTAGCACAAAAATATACACATACAGTGGAAGCAATTCTCATATCTCTAATTTCTTTGTTAACCATTGTCATTATATATATATAGACTAGTAACAATACATACCAAGCCAATTTAATACTAGAAAGACGTCATGGGTTCAAGACCTCCTACTTAATAAAAAAAAAAAACCTTTGAGTGATAGTGCATGCCTATAAGCCTATGTGGACTAAATGACCGAATCCACTGTGAAACTAATTCCTATTCCACAAATAACACTAAACCCCTATTTAATTAAAACACTTAATTAACCACATCAAATGCTAATTAGTTTGGTTTAATATTGTCAACACTCTCTTATATGACAAATAGCACATGACTTGAAACTAATGTACACGATTGTGTTATGTATATATGCCGCCCAACAATGAAGATGGTATGACAATAGATAGCGTTATCATTATATTTTTTTAGCCACACAACTCTATGCATTGTCCCTATCAATAATAGCTAATATGATACCAACCTCCCACTTTGCCAAATGGTTGTTTATGCCATATTCTGATAATGACCTGATTAAGAGTTATATGTGGAACTTCTGCAATTTTATTGATTCTTTTTTCTTGTTTGCAAATCTGGACTTGTTGGCATTAAAATTTTAGAAAATTTTATGTTAAAAGATCTAACAGTTATTTTAATATTTTCACTAAATATCAAATGAATTTGAACTAATTTATTATTTTTACTTTGAATTATATGTGAGATAAGTGTTAAACATATGTTTGGCCCAAAATAAATTTCAACAACACAAATTAGCTAGATAAATCTAAATTTCTAAATTTTATTTTGGACACAATCATAATTAATCCAACCTTGGCCTATTACATAAGGGCTATAATTAATCCAAATATGTTTCTAATTCATACCTACAAATAAGTATAGAAAACTTAAAGAAATAAATTCCATCATTTGGGCATGCTGCTATATCGGATACACATATGCCAGTATATCAATGTTTTGCAGAAAGTCTGGAATCTTTGGAAGTATCCATTTATTATAGTGCAGCTAATTAAAGAGTAGGATCCAAATCACAGATATGAATGCAACTTTGCAAATTTCTCCCTCAAAAGATAGAGCGAAACTTGACCAAAAAAAGATGTTAAAGTTAACAAATTGCAGCAGATCTGATGAACACAAATCAACAGGAAAATGAACAAAACCAACAATAAAGACAAATGTCATATACATTCGTGAACATGTACCTTTCGGAGTGGAATCAACACAAAAAGACCAATGAAACTAATTGCACAGAGATAACTGGTCATCCAACCAATCCCAGGTTCCTTGTAGCTGCCCGGAGGATTTCCCGCAGTGCTTACTTCTGCCTACTCATATGTCTTCTTATTTAGAGCTAACAAAAAAGAACCAAATCCGCCTGAAAGTTCGAAAACAAAGCAAAAGAGCTTAGAGAATCAGACAATACTAAGAAAAGAAAAGTAAAGTGAAGGTAGTATGTTTAACGTGGCAAATTCAAGGTAGTACCTTCAAAGTAAAGTGAAGGTAGTACCTTCAAGGTGGAAAAGAAAACGCATCTTTTCATGTGATAGTACTGTGGCAAATTTGTTTATATTTCCCAATGAATGATTTCAACCTTTGACTTCTCCTTCTCGTGTGTTAGGATCTAGCTGTAGTTTTTACTCTAAGGGTCGATGTAATTGAGCTGCGGTCCCAGTGCTTCTCCCAATTATGTCCGGTGTTTCAGATGAGCTTGTCCCAATTATGTCTGGAAATAGAATAGGGAACCACTATGGTTAATCTAAAGAAGGCCCCATGAAGTCTTTTATAACTTGTCCATCACTCGCATTTCTTTCCCCGTATGAAGGATCATCAGTACTAGCCATGGTTCGATACAGGCGGTAGAGAGGTCCCCGGATTTCCCCTTTTTAATCCTTTTTTTCCTTTTTTTCTAAATTTTTTTTATTGAATTCAACTTGACTCGGGGTGACTCGGTGTGACTCGACCATGACAACCCGTCGCGGTAACATCTCAACCGATTTCTCGGCGAGATGAGTATCTCCGGTCTCGAATCGTTGCGGTATCGTCAAGGCCTAGGCCGAGACGGTGCCGACTCGGCCGAGTCTTCGAACCATGGTCTTTGATGAAGCCCTCAAAGATAGATCTGGTCTGCAAGCAAGTCATTTTTGCATCAAAAGGCAAGTACTGCATTGGGTTATCCAATATCTTTATTCTTTCAGCTCTAAAATGGCCATTCCCTTTTATAACCTGGTCCAATTCTTCAATTGATGGAAAGTACATTGGCAAGTTGAATGAATGCATTTTTTCTTGACTGATAAATCCCTGCAGCATACACAAACGAGCAGCCACAAAGTCAGAAGAAATCATTTGAACTGATGACAGTGACCCCAATACTTGCATTACAGATCAAATTACTAAACTAGATTATTAATTAAACTATTTAAAATGAAGAAAAAGGATATGAAAATTGTCAGATCCTACCAAGTCGGCCATCTCAAAAAGACATAATCCTAGCAGCTCCTGGAGGAAGCCTGCACCAGTATTAAAGGGAAGGGTACCGCTAGGAACACCGGGTAATTGAATCACCAAAAGGCCGCCAATGACAAGTTCTTCTGCTCTTGCATTCAGAAACCTGTTGAGATCTTTCCTGAACTGAGCAAAATATGCCTCTGTGACTTCTTTGTTGGTGCCCGAACAATATGTCTTGCTTTTGTTCCGTGCCAATGAGTTCTGGTCTCCAACTTCTTTTGGAACCTTGGAAAGCCAATGGAGTGCATAAGAAGAATTTGCCAAATGAAGGCTAGCTTTGGGGAATAAACGCTCGTAGAAAGAGCCAGGTGCAGCTGCAGCAAAGTATCTTCTGGTTGAAGGAAGGGATTTGAAGAGAGTATTGAAATCATTGTCTACAAGATCATTGAAGAAAACATGGAAGTCGAGGTTTGCATTCTGTTGCAGAGATTTGTTCTTGAGCTCCACTGCTTCAACAATGTTCTGCATTGCAAGGAATGTGTTGGGTCCGGTGGAACAGCCAAAATCAGCAATCACAAATGTCCTTGGCCAGACTTTTTCGATGCTTATCTTCTCCTTAATTGCTTTTACAATTTCACCTTTTGCAGCTTCAATCACCCCCTTCTACAGGATGTGTGGTACAAAAATTCACATGCACAATGTCAATTGAAATAGTAAATTAGAGGAAAAAAAAATAAAGTTTTGTGGGTGATATGAGTGAAATTAAGAGTACCTGATAGCTGGAATTTTGAGCATAGCTCTTAGAATCATCTCCACCATTCATGGGGTGTGATTCAGGCTTTTCTTTAGCTTTCTTGCAGTGATTCCCATTCACTATACATTTACTTCTCTCCGTAAGTGTTTTGCATGCAAGACTAGGATGATTTCCGTTCTCCATGTGGAATCCAGAGTCCAGCAATTTTCGTTGATGCAAGAACAGGTTCAATATGCCTTTGTTGATGCAAAAACTGCTTAAATAGGCGAATGTGTAGTTGCTCAACCCCTCAACTCTGGTAAAATCACAAAGTAGGCTTAGAAAGTTCAAAAAAATATTTTATATTGCAAGTCAGCCACATCTTATTTACATGTTAATTTACTGTGATTTCCATTCTCCAAGTGTTTTGCATACAAGACTTGCATGAATTCTATTCTCCAGGTGGAATGCAGACTAATTTTATTGATGCAATAACCGCTTAAATAAGTCAACGGGATGAGCCACACGTAGTTGAAGATGAGTAATTTCTCCAACCCCTTAACCTTGGCAAAACCTTTTAAATTGCATCTTATTTGCCTGCCTAATGTTTATAATAATTGGCATTCACAAGAGCATTTAACCTATTTCAAATTAATTTAACATGACGTTTTTGAGAAGATAACTTTTAGAAGTTCCTAAACAAAATTTTGTAGAATAATAAACGTTATCTCCGAAAAATTTGTGCCTGATAACAAGCATGTATGAGCACACATGGATGAGGTCAAACGCCGAAGCAAATCAACACAAGAAAACGTGGTTTCCCTAAAGAACGTATTTAAGCCTTGTTAAAAAAAAATGTCTATTCTAGTCCAAGCCGAAGAATGGGGAGGATAATAGAAGTCATGAAAAATTGTCATTCCAAGAAAGAAATAACAGAGCAAAAAAAGAAGAAGAAATAAGAGAAATGAATCGAGTGTGTTTGGATAGTAAATTATTTGAGATAATATTGTAAAAAAATATTGTAATACTTTTTTGATATAATGTATATAAGATAAAAAGGTGATTAAAAAATATGTCGATGATGCAAACAAGTTAGTGTGTGTAAATAAGGTGTAATAATTTACAATCTAAACACACTCATTGCCTCAGAAAGGGTGTTCATCTAATTTTATCGGAATCCATATCAAAGACTATTTTTAAAACTTTACAAATTTAATTATAGGGAGCAAATTGAACTTTCATAAAAGTTTGAAGGACTTGTAATCTAATTAACCTTATTTCATGTCAGCCCAATTTTCCAATTCACCTTACTTGAACCAATTTTTCGTGTTTACTAAAATTCTAAGAACTTCCAATATATCCCAACACAGGCAATTTAATCAAGTAGCACTACATCTGCATCTAAATTTAGGTAGATTATTACCAATGGCAAATTTAATTAGATTACAAACCAAATCAGTTTTTAAAATAAAGGATTTCCTTAACTGTTGCCTGGAGTATAAATATTAAGATAGATTTCAGGTATTAATTTTTTGAAAAATAAAAATTAAATCAAGAAAATGTCTTAAATATAAGCACCGATGGCAGTAAATATGAGTGTGTTGCCTAGTCACCATCCGGCTCGACTACTCGTTAGAATAACATTGTACACGAAAGCTTGATATAAAGATAGATCAGATTCTCACCACTCTTAAAATCCTTCTCGTACATCTTGTCAACTCTATTCCTTTATTTAGGTGAACATGAGCATATCCCATAGAGAGAACTCAATACCCTACAGCCATTTATTGCCTGCTGAACATGCTTTATATATCACGTTCTGGAGTGATATATAGGTCCAATTTATTGGGATTCATGTGCAGAACAAATAATTATTGAGACATCAAATATATAATAATTTAATAACAAATAATCTACAAGCATAAAAGATAAATGACACACAAGATTTAACGTAGTTTGACTTTATCATTAAGCCTATGTCGACGGAGTGAAAACCTGTTCTTTATTATGAGAGGAAAACTCTATACAAGAATACAATTTGAATCCAAATCTAACTTTTAAATACCATCTATCATCACTCAAAAACCCTCTTTCACCCCATATATAAAGTTACATGTTGCCTCTCGTATATCACTTTGTAGTATGCCAACCTCTATCTATTTATAAGATACATTACTTGGCCAACACTCAAGTAATAACAGAAAATAATTGCTAATTCCTAAATTGATACATAACAGAAAATAACTTCTAATTTTGAAATTGAATTTTTTTAACTTTTTGGTCTCTCTTCTCTTTTTTTTTATCCGAAATTAGTTGTCTTTTATTTAATTTATCCCTTTCAATCAATTACCCATTTTGACAATCTTGTACTCCTTCTTTTAGCAAACTAGAGGGCGATACTTATCCATTATAAATAAGGGTAAAATACACGAAACCCCCCTATCGTTTCGCGAAAAGACACATTACCCCCCTATCGTTTAGAAACATACACATAAACACCTTAAACTTCATAATTAAAGTGGAAATTGACTTCTTAACCGGTTGAGTTACCGGCTGCAGGTCGAATACCCAAAATACCCTCATTTATAATAGAGAGGGAGAGAGAATCAAGAACTGACTCTCTTTCGTTCACTCTCTCTCGTTCATCCTGTGTAAGAAAAAAAACCCTAAAACAAGGGATTTGTATACTAAATTGTTGCTGAAATATCGTGAATCTGAGTTGAAAATGCCGTGGCTGCCTTTCGGACATGAATTGGTTGATCCTAAAGGGTTCCTGAGAAGCTGGAACGGCAGTGGTATTGGAGCTTGTTCGGGTGGCTGGGCCGGGATTAAATGTGCTCAGCGACTAGTAATTGTAATCCAGCTTCCCTGGAAAGGTCTAGGTGGTCGAGTAACTGAAAAAATTGGGCAGCTTCAAGCTCTCAGAAAGCTTAGCCTCCACAATAATGCAATTGGTGGTGCAATTCCTTCCTCGTTGGGGCTTCTGCCTAACCTCAGAGGTGTTCAATTATTCAATAATCGGTTTTCTGGTTCAATCCCACCTACACTTGGTTTGAGTCCCCTTCTTCAATCACTAGATTTCTGTAACAACTCCCTCTCTGGAACTATTCCAGCTACTCTTGCCAATTCAACCAGGCTCTTTAGGCTTAATTTTAACTACAATTCTTTGTCTGGTTCAATTCCCACCAGCCTTACTCAATCGCAATCGCTGATTTTTCTTGTTCTAGAGCACAACAATCTCTCTGGTTCCATTCCTGACTCTTGGGGTGGAAATGTGAAGGCCCTCTATCAACTTCAGTCCCTGACACTTGGTCACAATTCATTTTCTGGGACAATTCCAGCTTCTCTTGGCAACTTAAGTGAGCTCCAATAGATTTCACTCAGTCATAACAACATCGCTGGATTGATACCCAATGAAATTGGAAGACTATCTAGGCTTAGAACATTTGATTTCTCATATAATGCACTCAATGGGAGCTTACTTGCCGCTCTTTCCAATTTATCAAACCTTGTGGTTTTGAACTTGGAAAGCAACCATCTTGACCACCAAATTCCTGCAGCTGTAAACAAACTACAGAAACTATCTGTTCTCAACTTGAGAAATAACCAATTTGGAGAAATTTCTAAAATTATGATGAATTTTAAAAAAATTCTACAAAGGGGGCATTTTGAGTATGAGATTCCGTCAAAGGGGTCTTCGCATTTAGCAAATGCGAGCTCATGGAACTCGCATTTGCTGAATGCGAAGTCTCCTTGAATTTTCGACCAACGAAATCCAAAAAAAAAAACAAAAAGAAAACAAGACCTCGCATTTATGAAATGCGAGGTCAGTTACCTCGCATTTCTTAAATGCGAGGTCACTGAGATGCGAGATCACTGGTACCTATCGTTTTATCCTTTGGTTGCAGTGAATATATGGTGGTTACTATAATGTGTTATCTGGTTTTTGTAATCCCCTTTTATGTGTTAAATAACTTCTCTTGGTGCTTTTTTCTATCCAGCACGAACTCCTAAAGAAACAGCTGGAGAGAACAAGGAACCAGAAGGAAAAACTCGAGGCTTTATGCAGGTCACTTCAAGCAGAGAGAAAAGCGAATTCCATTGGGAGCAGCAGCTCAGACGCAGTTGCAGTTTAGTTCAATTGCGAAGGCAGTTTAAACCTGTTGAGCTGCTATGAGAATCACATAGGGATGCGTAAAGGAAAGCAAAATCATATGGGAGGAGCTGCTTGGCTGCTGTTGCTGTTTCTATTCGTGGGAGGACCAGAAGCTCTGTCTTTCAGATTGAGTACCTCGCATTTCTCGAATGCGAGGTTCCTCAGCTCGCATTTGATGAATGCGAGCTTAGTAAGTTCGCATTTGCCAAATGCGAGTTTCGTGTTGTTTTTTTAACTTTTTTCCCAAAATCTTTCTCTTTTTTTTCTGAAACACTGACCTCGCATTTGCGAAATGCGAAGTCTTTGAACTCGCATTTCACAAATGCGAAGATCATAATCCTAGAACTAGCTTCAAAAATTACCCTCCTTGTAGAATAACTTTTTTTTTCCATCACAATTTAAGAATTTACTCACCAATTTGTTGGTCCTATTCCAGCAACAGTTGGGAACACTCGTTCCTGACACAAGTTGATTTATCTCAAAACAAGTTTAGTGGAGAGATTCCAGCATCTATAGGTGATTTACCTAATCTTAGTTCCTTTATGTGTCTTACAACAATCTATCCGGTCCTGTTCCAACTAAGCTTGCTCAAAAGTTCAATGCAAGTGCCTTCGTGGGCTTGAGCTATGCGGATACAATGCATTAACCCAATGTCCAATGCCACCCTCTTCAGGCCCATCAACTCCACCAGAATCTCCAGCAAAGAAACATCATAGACTGAGCACCAAAGACATTATTCTCATCGCAGCTGGGGTTCTCCTCATCTCCGGAGAAAAAGGCACTCCTCCAACTGCCGGTGAAGTTGAAGCAGCTGGAGAAGCAGGAGGAAAGCTTGTCCACTTTGATGGACCCATGGTTTTTACAGCAAACGATCTGTTGTGTGCCACAGCAGAGATCATGGGTAAGAGCACTTATGGAACAGTATATAAGGCAACATTGGAGGATGGCAGTGTTGCTGCAGTGAAGAGATTGAGAGATAAGATTACTAAAGGACAAAGGGAATTTGAAACTGAGGTTAATAGACTGGGGAAGATCAGGCATCCAAACCTTTTAGCGATGAGGGCTTATTATTTAGGTCCGAAAGGTGAAAGCTTCTCTTTAGATCTTCTCCCTTTTTCCTTTCACTCTTTGATAGCTTCAAATCTCTTCTCCCCTGATATGTCACTTCAATATAGCAACTGAATAGTAGCTTGGGAATGAAACTCAAGATCTTTTCAAAAGAACCTCGCATACCCATCAGCAGTAGGTCGCTCAGCCGATTATAGGTCTATTTCCACTTTAGTTATGAAGTTTAGGATGTTTATGTGTATGGTTCTAAACGATAGGGGGGGTAATGTGTCTTTTCGCGAAACCATAGGGGGGTTCCATATATTTAACCCTATAAATAATGTTTTTCTTAATTATCACTTAAGTCTATCTAATAGTGAAGTTTAATTATATCAATCCAAGTAATTTTGGGTAAAAATTTGGAGACTGGTAGTTGGTGACTTTAGTTGACTTCCACAATTTCACCCTCCTCCCTTACTCCTTACTGAATCTTGAAATTTTTAATTTCCATTTACCGCTATTATTCGGAGAATTGTAGTTGGCGGCTTCATCGGTGGGGATTTCCAGATTCCATCCAACCACAAAGGCCTTGTATTTGCTGTTCACTCCCTCAGACTAAGCAGCAATTTTTCTTTTAGTTTTGGTCGTGGGTAGCTTGTGCCGGTTACCCTATCTGAAATGGGCCCCAAACACAAAATTAAAGATGGCCATGCTGAATTGTCTTGCAAAACATTCTTTCTTTATCTTTTTTTTTTTTACGGAAACAATAAACCTATTCTATCCTACACTAGGAGAAGGGGGCGAATCTGAAGAGATCCAAGGATAATTCGAAGGGAACTGAACCACCACCGAATCAGACTGGAGCACTACGCACCCGTTTGAATTTTTTAAACAAAGCCACTTAATATGGCAATTAGTGGGAGGCAAGAGTTCAATACTTTGGTGGTGGCTACCAGGTTAAAGGCTGGTGATTTGCTAACATTCTTTCTGCCAATGGTGGAAAGCGACCGAGTATGAATCTTGTCATTAACGGAAAAGTTGACTCTTTCAGAAGCATAATGTAGGATATGAATCTTGTCATTAATGGAAAAGATGACCTTTTCAAAATAAACTTTCGCATCTGAGTTCAAGTATGAATGCATGCAGCAGATAATGCTGTTCTTTTTTAAGATGAAAAATTCGTTTGGACCACTTATAGGTCTCTTTTTCTTAAAAACATGTAAACTGTCACATGTGAGGTCAAGTTTGCATGCAGCAGATTATGCTGTCGCTTTTCTAAGATAACCAATTCTTTTGGAGCTCGTATAGGTGTCCCTTTTTCCTAAAAGATATAAAAACAAGAAGTAGTAAACCTTGGCCAACACCAAAGACTATTAAGTCTTTGTAGGGTGAAAAATCAATGGTTCAAATTTTACCTTCCATCACTTACCATAATATATGGTTTCCTCAAATCTATACGAGTGCGTAATGCACCCATCTGATTCAATAATGGTTCAATTCCCATCGATTTTCCTATTAGCCCAGTTGGACCTTCCCTCTACATTAGGTTAGGAGTATGATAAATAAGTGACAAATGACAAAAAAAAAAAAAACAAGTAGTAGGCCTTTTTCCCCAAAAATAAATTTCATATCCCTTCTTATGGTATAGTAATAGGTGGCTTCATCATTCTAATCATTGAGACTTTTTACTATTGAACTATTGTATTTCAAACTCTATTCCATCCAAAAAAAAATTCCATTACAATACAATTAGTATTTTTTAGTTAATTATTTTACTTCAATTCGTTAATAAGTTACCACCCGACGTGCAACGTATGGTCTAGTAAACTAGCGAGAAGAAAAGAGCTTCCTTGTACATTGATGTTTGCATTCCTTGTTTAGGCATATTATGGAAAGTCCACTCAAAAAAAAGAAAAGGCTTATTATGGAAAGCTGGGAAGACAAAGTTCACTTACCTGATGGCTATTATTATTATTAGGGATAATTTCAGAAACCTCCTTGAGATTTTTAACAATTTCATTCAGCTTTCTTGAAGTTTTAAAAATTACACATACCTCCCTTGTTATTTGAAATGACAATACTGCCCTTAAATATTTTAATGAAATTCTTGTTTTGTATGCTTATATTTTAATGAAATTCTTGTTTTAAATTTTTTTTTATTTTTTTCCTTCTTATTCCTTTTTTTTGCCAATAAAATTATAAAACGACCACTATTACCGCTAGTTTCTATTGTAACCAAATTTCGAACTATTGATTTTGTATAAGTTAACTTTATATGCAATCCAGTGTTTTTGCTGATCTTTGTTTTATATTTTTGCTATTAAAATTAACGATAAATAAAAAAGAAGTGGCCCAAAGCCACCACTAAATTATGATAAACGCACTACTCAAAAAATTCATAAACACTAAATGAATTATTTAACATTTTTTTTCTATCTTATAAATCTAAATCTATAATAAAATACCATCAAAAGTATCCTATCATAATGGTAAAATTATTATTATAGTTGTTTATCAAATAATAGGTATAGACATGAAAAATTTGGCACTTTTTCCTTATAATTATACTAGGTAATCTTATAATTGTATAGGGAAGTAACTTAAAACTCATTATACAAGGGCATTTTTTTGTATTCATTTAAAAATTTGATCAAGTTAATATTATTTTAAGGTTTTGTTATTAAAGCTATCAAATCAAGGGAGAAAGATGTAATTTTTTAAATTTTAGAAAAGTTCAACGAAATTGTCAGAAACCTCTGGAGGTTTCTAAAATTATCCCTTATTATTAAAAGCCTCCTTGACCTTCGATGCGTTTTTCGAGGTCCGCTGTACAAGCCACAAATCACTCCCTATACAAGTTTTGAATACTATTATGTTATGGGCTCACATGGACCTGGCGTATGGTCTTTATACACACCTGTCGAAATGTATATTCTTACTTTGTATTCAAGTTGGTGATTCATTTATTGGGGTATGCACTCTACGAGTTTTTTGCCAAAATAACATTCTTTCTAAAAAATATTTCCAATATGATTCACTTTCAAATTTTATTCCCAAATCGATGTTATTGTTGCCACCTAATTACCCTGATTGCCATGTAGGATAACAATAAAGGAAAGCTTTAATCTAGTCTGTACTTTCCAACAAAAACTAAAAATTTAAACTTTTTTATTATAGAGGCACAACAAGATTGCATAACTTTAATAATTTCCTTATAATTATTTAAAATAAATTCTACCATTATTGACCTTGCTATTATTGCTCTTTGTAATTTTTTTAAATGTATCAAACTTATTGCATATATTTTTCAAAAATAAATTTGCAAAATACAAAAGTTGCAATGAAACTTGTAAGCAATAACAAGAAAAAGTTACAAAAACTTCAAGGCTATCATATTTGTTTTATGTTATGCTTCCGACTCCTTGAAAAGAACTTTTACAAAAAGTAATCAAACTATTGCAATTGAGATAATGCTAAAGTTTCTTGAAAGTAACACAAGCCATTAATTGATATTGAATAAATGTGCAAAAATACTTCAAGTATACGAGATTATTTGATCATGTGATAGAGAGGCGCTACAAATGAACATGCTTATACATGTGGCGGAAATCAAACATATTGAGTATGAATCTATATGTTGTTACGTAGTTTTCCTATTAACATTTTATCAAACACATGGTGTGAGAAATCATTTGTTAAAACAATTAGTATTCAAAATTTTTGAAGGCCATAGGAATATTCCAAAAGTTGCACAATAGAAAAGATAAGAGAATAATCTTCGTTTACCTTGAGATTATCAAATTGAGAAGAATATTTTCATCCACAGATATAATATCAGGAATGATAATGAAGTTTTAGATGTTGTTAATATAAATATTGGCTTCTGGGACAAGGAAAAATAATGAAAGAATGAAAAATAACGAACCGAAAAAAAAGGTGGGAAGGTTCAGAGAGAGAATCGGGGAAAATATTAGTTGGGAAAGAGAGATAGAATGTGTTTCTATCTCTATCCTGCCACATATGCAATCTATGTGACAAAAATAGAATTATAAAGGTAATAAATTTTAAAACTATGTTACTTTGGGTAGATGTTCTAAAAGAAGAGTTATTTTGGCAATAAACTCTGCACTCTACAGATAGGCAATCAGGTATGTTTTGAATTTAGAAACTGATCCAAGATTCCCAACTCAAGACAAATGCTAAATAAGACAAGTTCACCGACCTTGAATATATTTTTCAAGGTCCGTTCTACAAGCCGTCATATCAACAACAGGATTCGAGCACTCAATCTTTTGTGAGAAAGTTGACGGGATTTTTCTATACGTACAAGTTAAAATAAATCCGATTTACACCCGTTTCACTGCAAGTATACAGGTCAACTAGTAGTTTAGGGTATATATCGGGTCGATCCCACGAGGAAGAGTGAACAATTACCGGTACTACTAAAGCTTCTCTATTATTTAGACTATCAATGAATTATAAGAAATGAAACCTACTGAATTTATGCAAAATAACAAATGAAAGCTCCTTAGGTTGTGGTATTCCTAACTACTCATGCAAGTGCTATTTTTAGATCATTGAAAACTACTATCTAGCCTAGTTATGGTGTAATTTCCTTATGCATATGAAACCTACTTTCGTAGTGAATCAATTATACTCATAACTAATCCATACCTATTCTCATGGTTATGAAATTAGCTACAAGTTCATTTCTTCAATGAAATTACATGAAATGAATCACCAAAACCACATAGGTGCACCTCTACTCTCGTGAGTGTACTCCCTATGTTTAGCACTTCTTGAACTAGTGTTAAATCTCAATTTTTATTGCAGAAACAACACCTTAGATAATCACAATTAATGGTACCAGATTAATCATGATTTAAAGAGCCAAGGTGCTAAATAACTTGCTCAAATCATAGCAATCAAATAGCCAAATAATAAACACCAACAATTATAGAAAGTTCAACTAAACCCAAGGCAAAAACTTTAAAGATACATATTAAACACAAAATCTAGAACTTGTATATTAACTAAACTTGGAATCAAGTACAAAAGATCAAGAGTTTGGAGAAGAGATAACCCATGTCACTTGAGATTCAACTCCTCCTTCTTCATCTCCATCTTTATCCTAATCTAGCCAATCTACAAGAATGGATGAACTAACTAGCTAAACTATCCTACACTAAGGAAATAGAAGAACTACATTTCTGCACTCCCCAAACTTCCTCCGTATGATCCTCTCTTCTTTTGCAATGGTTTTTGGCTATTTTATGATGAAAGGTGGTCAAGGAATGAGGCCTACACGTTTTCCCTTACAGCTGGTAATGTTTCTCACATGTCTAGCATTACATGTGACTTAGTGGAGGTGAAATTGAGTTTTCCACGTAAAAAGCAGCCTTCTCTGACCACAATCCGGCCATAAATCCGGCCAAATTCCGGCCGGATTGCTACAGTGACATTTTGGTGCAATTTCTGCTCAACTTCCAGCTAGCTCCGTTTTTACCTCAACTTCAACTGAACTTTTCGTGATGATAAAAGCTGATTTAGCTCTTGATCAAAACATGAAACTTGTAGCTCTTTGAGTTAGCTTTCCAATGCATCAAGAATCACCTCATTTGGATCTGTGTGGGCTGCGAAATGACCGAAATACCCTTTACTGCTCATTGCCCTGTTTCAGCTTCGACTAATAGAAATTTGCTACTGTAATTCGGCTTTTTGACTTGGAAAACCTTAGAACTGGATTTCGATGTCTTCACCAAAGTTGTAGATCTATCTCTTATCTTCAAATTGGTTCAAGAATCATCTCAATCCGATCACTGTAGCTCAAGTTATAGCCGAAATACAAAAATGTTTCAAAACTGTCAAAATGCACAAAATCCAAGTAAAAAGTGATAAAAACCTCATTTAATTAGTTAAAAGCATTTTTCACCAATTATAGCCAAAATGATTCATTTTCTTCCAATAATATAACCAAAGTGACTAAAAATAATATAAAATATCATACAATTATTACGTAAATTAGTCATTTGTCAAAAGTGATTCGTTCTTACCAATTGGGCCAACTTATACAGTTACACGTATAAGACAAATGCTTAATAAGACAAGTTCACCCACCTTGAATATATTTTTCAAGGTCCGTTCTACAAGCCGCGAATATTTGTTTATACAGTTGCATGTGTTTGACCGCCAAAAACCTACCTGGCACATGGTATCGTCTACGGAACTCTTGAAATTTATCTTCTGGATATTAAAATCATAATCGTAATTGAATTTTTTATGGTCTAAAAAGTTATCTGACCTGACCAACTCAAGATCTGAAGCAGAGAGATGTTGAAGTTGTGACTGCAAAAGGGAGTGTTAGACCCCAGGCAAGTGTTCCTTCCAAAAAAAAAAAAGACCTAGGCAAGTGGTGTTGTGGCAATAATTATAAATATTACGTCGATCTCAGGATGAAAGCAACTTTTAAAACACATATCAGTCGCTTTCAGAGTTTTGTATAATTAAGTCAACATTTTGAATCGCCCTCGAAATTCTATGAGGATGCAAGGCCCTATAGGAGGTTGAATATAATAAATACCTCCCAACATTTTTTTTAAAGGAAAATACCTCCCAACTTCAATCCACACCAAAAGTGAGAATTGAATGTCATAGGTACTCCTTCAAAAAAAAAAAAAAAAAGTTCATAGGTACATATTTCCTAGGCTATAGGCTGCTAACAATTTAGTTTAAATATTTTGAACTAGTGAGTTAGGTCTGAAAGTTATTAAGTTTGAAGCGTTAGGTCCAAGATGGTTTAGCTTCAAGCAACTGTATGATATCCCCAAAACAAGCAACTGAATAGCAGCCACGGCATTTGCTCATTTTCATGTGAATAAGGGAACAGAGTTGAATAAATATAAGAAGGATTTTAAAAGTATGGTGAGAATAGCCGCCATGGCATGTGCTCAAGTTCACGTGGATAAGGGAACAGAGTTGAATAAATGTAAGAAGGATTTTAAAAGTATGGTGAGAATCTGATCTATTTTATCGAACTTTCACTGAAACCATAGGGCCTTGTTCAATGGCCAGGAGAATCCCTTTAAGGCTCTTCCATGCACTAGCTTGAGGGTCAAATTCCATTTAATACATCGCACAAGAAATGTAGTTTTATTGTTCTTAAAAAAATTCAAAGAGTGCAATACTGCACTTGTCTAAGCTATCTAGTGGTTCATTTCCAATCCTCATACAAGTCTCTTTAGATTTTCCCACAAATTATGAGTAGAAATAGGTTAGATAGTTACCGCTGCAAGAAAAAAAATACTTATCTAATTTGGTGGTTCACTTCCAACTGTCATACAAGCCTCTTTGGGCTTTTTCATAGATAGTTATCGCTGTAGGAAAAAAAAAATACTTGTTTGATTTGGTGGTTCACTTCCAACCCTCATACAAGTCTCTTTAGCCTTCCTAATAGAGTAGGAGTAGGTTGCTCTTGTTAATATACCGAATTGTCATTGGGCTGTCATCAGTTCTTACATTTAGACATTTTCCTAATCTAACTTCTTTTTTTAAAAGAAAAAATACTTGAAACCTATCTTAAGAACTGTGCATTGGGTACCAGCTAACGTAATCCTTCATCTTAATAATTTGGTTTATGATTTAATTAAATGTCATCGGTAATAATCTATCTAAATTTGGATGGAGATCTAATACTACTTGATTAAATTGCCCTATGTTGGGATAAATTGGAAGTTCTCAGAAATTTAGTAAACGTGAAATTGGTTCAAGTAAGGTGAATTGGAAAAGTTAGCTCACATGAAACATGGTTAATTAGAATACAAAACCTTCAAACTTTTATGAAATTTCATTTTAGCCCCTATCATTAAAGTTTTAAAATTAGTCTTTGATATGGATTCCAACAAAATTAAATAAACACCATTTCCAAACCTATAATAACGTCCTTTCTCCTTTTTGTTTTTTCCTCTCCGCTATTTCTTTCTATGAAGGGCCATTTTTCATGCCTTCTTTTATCCTTCGATTTCTCTAAGACTAGATTAGCCACTTGTTTATGAGGCTTTAATATTTGAGGTGGCTCACAAATATGGCTTTCGAGAAACTACGTTCCACCCACATATTCAAAACCACGTTATCTTTTTTTATTACTATTCGTGCATTGACCTCATCATCAACGTGCCCTCATAATATTCAAGAAATCAGATGCCAATCTCGACTATTTACTAGGTGACATGTATCATTAAATCGAAATCTTGAATGGAATTTGGCACTAAACTTAGTCTAACTATTTGGGTTTAATTACTTTAAAATGTCATCTAAAATTAATTTGAAATAGGTCCAACACTCTTGTGGAAGCTAATTATTTTGAAATCTTAATTGTTTAGGGGGGCAAATGGGATTATTACAAACATTAGGGTGGCAAGTAAGATGCAATTTAAAAGGTTTTTAAACTTTCTAAACTTATCATGTTATTTTTGCCACAGTTGAGGCTGCTGGGGCAATTACGTACTCACCTTCAACCTTCAACTACATGTGGCACACAACATTGGCTTATTTAAGCAGATTTTGCATCAACAAAACCTGTGTATATTCGACATGGAGAATGGAAATCATGCAAGTCTTGCATGCAAGGCACTTGTGGAGAGCAGTAAATGCATGCAGAATGGAAATCATGCAAGTCTTGTGACGACACTTGTGAAGGGCAGCAAAGTTATGGAGAATGGGAACCACTGCACGGAAACTAAAGAAAAGCCTGAATCACACCCCATGAATGGTGGAGATGATTCTAAAAGCTATGCTCAAAATTCCAGCTATCAGGTACTATTAATGTCACCCATATCACCTACAAAACTTTTTTTTTCTTGCTCCAACTTACTATTCCATCACGTGCCGTTCAATTGACATTGTGCATGTGAATTTTTGTGTCATACTTCTTGTAGAAAGGGGTGATTGAAGCTGCAAAACGTGAAATTGTACAAGCAATTAAGGAGAAGCTAGACATCGAAAAAGTCTGGCCAAGGAGATTTGTGATTGCTGATTTTGGCTGTTCCACTGGACCCAATACATTCCTTGCAATGCAGAACATTGTTGAAGCAGTGGAGCTAAAGAACAAATCTCTGCAACAGAGTCCAACCATCGACTTCCATGTTTTCTTCAATGATCTTGTAGACAATGACTTCAATACTCTCTTCAAATCCCTCCCTTCACACCGAAGATATTTTGCTGCAGCTGCACCTGGCTCCTTCTACGAGCGTCTATTCCCTAAAGCTAGCCTTGATTTGGCTAATTCTTCTTATGCACTCCATTGGCTTTCCAAGGTTCCAAAAGAAGTTGGAGACCAGAACTCATTGGCATGGAACAAAAGCAAGACATATTGTTCGGGCTCCAACAAAGAAGTCACAGAGGCATATTTTGTTCAGTTCAGGGGAGATCTCAACAGGTTTCTGGATGCTAGAGCAGAAGAACTTGTCGGAGGCGGCCTTTTGGTGATTCAATTACCCGGTGTTCCGAGCGGCGCCCTTCCCTTTAATACTGGTGCAGGCTTCATCCAAGAGCTGTTAGGACCATGTCTTTTTGAGATGGCCGACTTGGTATTATCTGACAATTTACATCTTTTACTTTCTTCATTTGAATAGTTTAATCAATAATCCAGTTTACTAATTTGATCTCTGTAATGCAAGTATTGGGGTCACACTCATCAGTTAAACTGATTTCTTCTGACTTTGAGGCCGCTCATTCGTGGATGCTGCAGGGATTTATCAGTCATGAAAAAGTGCATTCATTCAACTTGCCAATGTACTTTCCATCAATTGAAGAATTGGACCAGGTTATAGAAGCGAATGGCCATTTTACGGCAGAAAGAATAAAGATATTGAATCACCCAATGCAGCACTTGCCATTTGATGCAAAAATGACTTGCTTGCAGACCCGATCCATCTTTGAGGGCTTCATCAAAGACCATTTCGAAATAGACATTGTGGATCAGCTTTTCGATCTATTTGCAAGGAAACTTGAAGAGAGCTGCTCAATTTTTGATCAGGAAATTCGCAAAGATGTTGACCTGTTTGTTCTGCTAAAACGCGTCTGTTGAAGGATTGTTGTTTTGGTCAATTTACTATCTGAACTGATTGAAGATGCACTTATTTTTTTCTCATAAAGTAGCACCAAAGCTATTGTGGCATTTCTTTTTCCTCTATGGTTGATTGTCTACATATTTAATAATATTCATGAGATTCCCCTCATGCCTAGAGCTGAGATTTTCTCAATTCTTATTTTTTTGCTGAATTCAAGTTCTCATTCTACTTGGCCATTATGCTTTGATATGAGAAGAATTAGAATATTGTTTTCACAAATAAATGGTTCCTCGACTCATGTTTACTAAAACATTACTATAGTTGAAACTTCTAAATTAAAGAATAGCAAACAACAACTAATGCCTTCCTCAAACCAGCCTTACCACGAACACAAGTTGACACCATCACTTGTAAAAAATTTTGTGTTCGACTCCATCACTAGTAAAAAAAATTTTAGTACAATTATTGCGCATTTTTCAATTCTTTGTTCATCAATGTAGTGGCCCAATTTTGTCTAATGTTTAAGTACTCTAGTTCTTCAAGAAAAACCTGTCAGCATCACTCTGTGGCTCTAATTTTGACTAACACCCAAAGATCAAATGAAGAACTGAATAGCGTACGATGCCTTAAATCACCATAGATTGTGGTCACGGTAAAATCAATCATTAATAGTAGTGCAAAAGTACATAATATACAAACAATGAGTGCAAATTGTATACCAATGTTGTGCTTATTACCTCAAATGATATAGAATCCCAAAATGTTTGGGCCAAATATTAAAAGGTACCTATAATTAAAAGTATGCTTGCGGATAAGAAAAGTTCCCATCAATTAAAAAGGTACCATATATTAAAGGGTACTTTTACTAAATACAAGGTAATTGATTAAAGAATGTATCTATGTCACGGATAGAAGGTATCAGGCATTGTTGAACTACTTTTCAGTCTTCTTTCATAAAATCAAAACAAAACTCTCCGAAATCATTTTAGAGAGAATTTCTTTATATTGTCACAGGGAAATTTTTGTTTTGGCTTTCTTAACCTTGAATAAAAATGCCATTAACCTGGCAACAATATAGTAGGGGCACAATTTCCTTAAAGACAGTGTATTCACATTAAAGCCTAGTTGTTTTTTTTTTTTTAAAGGTATAATCCACAGGTGTCCGCATTCATTTTACGGTCTGCGACTAATCCTATTCGACCCGAATCGGGCCCTTGCAGGGAGAAGTTCTCCCAACGTTGTTTTTTTCATTCTCATGGATTTCGAATCCGAGACCTCATGGTTAAGGGATGCAAGCCCCTTCCACTTGCACCAACATCCGTTGGTATTAAAGCCTAGTCGTGTGTCATGTTGTTTATAGCTTTTCTAACAAAATAAGGGGTTTAGAACCAAAAAATAGAAATAAAAGATAGAGGAGAAAGCTGCTAGCTAATGTCGTAAGCCGGAATCATTTTCGTCCGGGAGTGTGGTTGCCGGTATATTGGAGTATAATAAGGAATCGAATTTAATTTGATACAAGAGGCTGGACAAGAAGAAGATGTGAAGTAGAATGAGTTCTACTATTATTATCCACAAAAAACATCATCAGATTTATTGTCCAGGCTGTATTCAAGAGTCTTTTGGATAACCAGCATAGCCACCACAGATGTTACAGTGATGAGAAGCCTAATGCATTTTCTGTAATGTAATGATGAGAAAGATGGGGGCTAAAATTGGAAGGGAAGTTGCACCTGGGTTTAAAACCCAAAAGTCCATGTTCCCTGACTCCTTGACAACTTGATGTTCTCTACTTGTGGTCCTGTCTGCTGTCTGGAGTCTTTAGTATAAGTCTGTACGGCTCCGTACCGTGTTGTTGTCTTTAATTAGTAGCACTAGGATCTGTTACATACTTGAAATAAATGGAGATTAGTGTGATGCGTTAACGCACACCTGGTCAATCATTGTGGATGTGACGGGAGAGGGCGGTGGGCATTTGCAACGGACAAAAGGCTGTAATTGGGAATATAAAGTAATTTGTTCGTCCCATTTATTTAGTCATGTATAGAGAATTGAATTTTTAAAATTGAAAAAATTTGAAACCTTTGTTATCCTTTGAATAAAATTGAAAAAATTTGAAAACTTTGCGGGGCATTTTGCAATTTTTGACAAGATTTTGAAATAATTTTGGCAGAGTTTCCTCTTATAACTGGACAAATCTCCTTGCCAACAAACCAAGTTTGAACAAATTAAAGCACAAAAAATATTTCCAAGACAAGTCCAAATCATTTCCATCACAATTCAATCACAACCAACATATATAATCTCAATTCTCTTCCGCCCCCAAACTTAACATGCACATTGTCCTCAATGTGTAACAAGGAAAAACCAAAATAAAGAAAATAATACTTCTCTATTGTTGCGATTGAAGTGTCAAAACATGAAGTTCACGAGTCATTGATCTAAAATGTACTAAATCCAACCCATGAACTTCATGAGTTCCATAGATAACCATTAGTAAAAAACCTAAGAATTAAAAATGAGAAACAAAGGTGATAACAAAGGTATTAATAAAAATATAACGGTGATTCGTAACTCTAAGCCTTTGGGATGGTTATGTACTTATAGAAAATACACAAAAATTTACTCAAGGTACAAGGAAATACATGAGAAAAGAAGCAGAAGAGAATGAACAAGGAACCTACATTTTTCTTTAAAAAGAACCCTAAAAACGCAACTACAGAAAATGAGAGCTTGAAGTCGCGTTTTTGGAATTCACATTTTCAGTTAAAAATTGCAGGATCAAATACGCGGCTCTTGAAAATGCGACTTAGAGTCATGTTTTTGTAACTGCGTTTTCTGTTGAAAAATTGCAGATGACGTGCGCGGGGTATACATATACAATTAACTCATCCACAATCAAGTTTTATATTTATAATCTCCTAAATACCCCACACGCGATTTATCGCAAGTATACGAATCGTGAGCGAGTATAGGGTATTAAGGGTCGATCCCACAGTGAAGATTGCAATTACCGGTGTTTTCCGAACTCCTTTATTATCTAAACTACCATAAATATAAAATTAATGAAAATAACACTAGAAAGCTCCTAGAGATATGGAATTCCTTACTACTCTTGCAAATGAAGTTACCGGTTAAGTGAATGTTATTATCTTGGCTAGTTATGGCATAATTTTCTAATGTATGTGAAACCTACTCTCGTAGTGAATCAACTATACTTATAACTAAGCCATACCTACTCTCGTGGTTATGAAATTAACTACAAGGTCATTTCTTCTATGAAATTATATGAAACAAGTCACTTAAACCACATAGGTACACCTCTACTTTCGTGAGTGAACTCCCTATGTTTATCACTTCCTTGAACTAGTGCTAAATTCCAATTCTTATTGCAAATCTATACCTTAGATAATCACAGGAGGTGGCGCGCGAGAACGCTTGCGACTGGGCTCACGTGCGGCGCTCGGTGGAGGAGTGGCGAGCTGGTGGAGCTGGTTGTGGAGGGAGCAGGCGATGCGAGGTGGAAGGAGAGAGCTGAGCGAGGTGAGGGCTGCGGTGGTGGAGGCTTGCACAAGGAGGAAGGCGCTGGAGCTTGGAGCGGCGGCAGACAGCTCCCCGCTCCTCCACAGTCGCGGCATCACGCGCGCCACAGCCAACCACCTCGCGCGATTCCAGCCGCGCTTGCCTCCATCATCCTCAAGCAGCGACCTCATTGCAGCTCTTCCTCTTCCACCGCCGCCGCGAGCTTTCATCGCGAGAGAACAACCCGCCCGCGTCCGCCGCCATCAACCTCCTTGCTCGCGCGCCACAGCCAACCACCTCGCGCGATTCCAGCCGCGTTTGCCTCCATCGTCCTCAAGCAGCGACCTCACTGCAGCTCTTCCTCTTCCACCGCCGCCGCGAGCTTTCATCGCGAGAGAACAACCCGCCCGCGTCCGATGCCATCAACCTCCTTGCTCGCGCCCCACCAGCCGCAAGCGACCTCCGCTCCACTTCACCACGGACCACCAGCTCTCATTCGTACGCTATCCGCCATTCCCTTGCCGCACTTCACCACCTGTCAGTTTTGGCAGGTAGAGGTATTGTAACCTCTCCCTCACTTAGTATTTGTCTAGTTCTTCCATCACTGGAATTTGCGCCTCTTTCTTGCTGGATAAAAGCAGGAGTTAATTTGGGCATTTTTCTGGGGTTGATTTTGGGTGGAGTTTAGTTTGCTTGCTGCTCTACTTGGGGGTGTTTTCTGATAGTCCTTCCCTTGTTGGATATTGAATACTTGCGATTTATATTGCATATGGGGGATAAAATTTGACGACTCTTGCTTGGGCATTTTTGCTATTCTTTGCTACTGATTGGTGTGGTTGGCTTTATCAAGAGCTTTAGTTAGCCAATTGATTTAATTTTTCTCTGTGTGTACACCAGTGGTACTGGTGAGAGTGGTTTACATAATATTTGTTGCTCCTGTGTTATTGGTTGCCTAATTGACTATTGGAAATTTGCAATTGAGTTGTTTCTGTGCCACACCTAAACTGCTATTGTTGGAGTTGCCGAATTCTAGGGTCATTTGATATTTTTAGCAGGTTGAATTGTGTAATTGACTGTCCAATTGGAGACAGTTGGTGCGATTTTGGTTCCAGTTGTGTCTAATTTGCTGCTTTTGGTGTCTCATTGGGGGTCTCCCTCTGCATTTGTTTGTTACATAGGGGTTTCTTGGGACTACTGGTGCTTATTGTTTGCTATTGGGTGCCTGCATTGTGCATTTTCTTGTTGGAGTTGCCTGCCAGTTCTCATGGTAAAGCCACGGTCCTCTTCTAGGTCTAGGCCACCAAGACCCTCTCAGTCATCCCCACCCCAGCCCACCATTCCCGCCTCTGACCCCTCGCACGAACCTTCCTCTTCTAGGAGGAGGGCTCGTCTTGGGAGGCAACGAGGCGTTTATATTTCTGACCCTTCTCACTTCGGGGGTAATTTGACCTTCACTAGAGCCGCCGACAAGCAGCGATATGCTGTTTGTTGTGAGCGGTGGATTACTCCTTGCCGATATCTAGATGCCACCACATGGGCCTTCTAGATATCCGGGTTCCCTTTGACCGTTTGATTGCTGGCATTGGGTGGCGTTCATATTCTCGTATTGTTGACTGCCTAGCCTTTGTTGAGTTGGTTAGGGAGTTTTATGCCACATTTGAGTTCACCATTCCTACTAGTTATACTGTGTCCACCCCAAATGTCATCCGTTTCCGCTTAATGGGTCACGAATTCCACCACTCCATTACTGATTTCAATCTAGTCTTTGGCTTTATTGATCATGCCTATGCCACCTCTCGTGAGTATGCCGATAGTGCCTGTGACTACATCGATCCCTTTTTCTCTCGTTATCGAGATATGTGGGAGGCGCTGTCCGTCGACCCTGCCCCTTATGATCCTCGCCTGTCCAAGAGCTCTTATATCAAAGACCCGGCTTCTCGCTACATCCAGCGTTTCTTAGCGTATAGTTTCTCGTGTAGGCGAGATAGCTCGGGTGTTTTGTCTAAGCCGGAGTTTTTCTTTATTTGGTGCATGTATAATAATATTAAAGTTAACTTAGGGTGCTGGCTCGCTTCTCAATTTAAGTCTGTTTTGACTAAAAAGAAGCGGCCCTTGATTCTTGGGTCGTATATTACACATTTGGCCGTTAACTTGAATTTGCTTGATCTTTCTAACCATGACTTGCATGTGGCCTGCCAAATGGAGCCTTTGGACATCTCGTGCTTAGAGAGAATGGGTCTGGTGAGGGAAGGTGACGACGGGTGGGAAATGGTTCCTCCGGGACCACCTCGTGTTCCCCCTCGCTCCTCTTTTGCCCATTCTTCCACTCCTGGCGGCGACCCTGGCCCATCTACCTCCGTTCCACCCCCAGGGGCTGATGACTGGAACGACCTCCGAGCCAAGATCGACATTGTGGATGCTCGAGTGAAGAATATCGACACCAATATGGCTAATATGGCGCAAAATCTAGCGGCGTTTATGCAGCAAGTCGGATTTCCTCCTCAGTTTCTGCCTAACCCTCCACTGTTTTGATGCCTTCAGGGAAGTACCGTTGCCCTTCTCTTTATTTGGTTTGCACGTTCAGTAGTCACATTGAGGGCAATGTGTCATTTAGGTGTGGGGGGGATCAGTTGAGGTACTAGCTATTTCAGTTTTTTAGTTTCTAGATGTTTTTCCTTTATTTTAAGCTTGTTTTCACCTATCTTTCATTCATTTTCATTTCTTTCTTTTTCTAGTGATCGGTTCTTATATGAATACCAAGTTTTGATGTTGGGTTGTTGTCTCTAATTCTGCTATTGTCGAGTTTGGTAATAAAAAGTATATCTAGCTGATGTGTTCGAGTTCAGGGACATCTCTTTGGTGAATATCAGCAATTGCTTAACTCTTCTACTTTTTGGTTAACTTGTCTAGGCTTAGGGAATGATTGTTGGCATTTCTCATGTGAATTGGTCCAGTTCTTAATTTTAGTTCTCCATGTTTGGAAAGTTGAGGCAGGCTGCTGTTATTTTCGTGTTGTTTGTTTTTGTTATTGTGCTATATGGTTGGAAATAAGAGTTGGCTGTACTCCACTAGTTTTTTTGCTACTGAGTAACCGGAGATTTTCACCTAAAGTGTCGATTCTCGCGTAAAAAGGTAGTAGTAACTATGAGTGCGTGGTCGCGTAGTGATTGGAGTTGAGTAACCGGGCTCCTTCATCTGGCAAATGTTGGAGTTCGCGTCAAAAGACTCTAATGGCTAGAGACTAAGTCTTTTGTTATTTAAAAAAAAAGAAAAAAAGAGAGAAAAAAGAGAAAAATAGAAAACGAAAAAAAAAGTGGTAACGATTGTGTTAGAATGTGAAAGAGTTAGCGTGCCGAGTTGTGAATTTAATGTTGAGATTTTGGTTAATGATTGGACCATTTGCTGATAAATGTGAGCAACCATTCCTTTTTCTTAGACTAGGTTGCTCTAAATTAAAGGAGTTGGCTGTTGGGAAACTAATCGGGGTGATTTCTCTTTGATCTTGACCTGTGATGCTTGATATATGATTTTCTTGGTATCTTGGCAATACGATAGTTGGAGCAATAACCGATGTCAAATTTTGGTGTTCAATTACTGTTTTCATGCTTGAGGGCAAGCATGGTTCAGGTGTGGGGGGAATTGATAGGGTGTTATTTGTTAGTATTTTTATTGTTAATTTTCCCCTTTGTCCTTGCCAAATATTGTTTTAATTATTAATATTTACTTATATTTGGTATTTGGACTCAATTTTAGGGAATGGAACCGAAAAATGCTAAAAAGGGGAAACTATCTTTGAGAAAATGGCTCCATGCGTTAGAGACTCCAAAAGGTTTCACAAACCTGGCCCACATCAAGCTACAGACGGCCTTCTTGCTAACTGGGAGTCTTTGATGAGCAGTAGGAAACAAAAAGAGAAAAATTCGGCAAGCACTTTTTCGTACTTCTCTTAGCCCAATTTGGTGGGGACCACGGCAGAGGGCTTCTAGTCACTTTTGGCTCTCAAAAGGAAACGGACGTACAGAGCCCTTGAAGATAGCTTTTAGAGATAGCTTTAGGGGGAGTTTTAGGAATAGCTTTACTTTTGAGTTCCTTTGGCCTTTTTCCATTCATGCACGCCGACTGTTTGACAAGATTCCAAGCAGAGATACATCTTTGACTTCTTGATCAATTAGTGAAAAATAATTTGACGTTCATGGATTCAATTGATTTGCGTGGAGATTTATTTATGCGGCGTGGCTAAGCTTTTCATCTAGTCAGGGATCAACGCGACGACGCAGTCCCAAGTACCTGTGAGATCGAATTAATTTTCATGTGTTTCTTAATTTTATTAATATTTGCACATTGCCTGTTTGAACTTCTATGGAATTATTTTGTTAATTGACTGTCAAGGGCCCGATGTTCAGTGCGATTTATTAATCTCTTGCCAAATTAGTCAATTAAATCCATAATTGTTTGATTGATTAATATTAGTGGCAACTGGCGTGTTTACACACTAGGGGAACGTGCAATCCAATTTAAATAACCCTTGTAGCGTGTTATTGATTGGGGTTAGGTTTTTCTAGTCCTTAATGCAATTGGGAAATTAATTCCTACGGTCGTACCTAGGAGTATTTTGTGGTTAGGAGTAATCAATGGTCGTACCTTGGTTATCAATAAATTAAGGAAAAATTGGTCGTTGGAGTTCATCGGCGGCTATAACTAGCCTATTAATGAATTAAGTGAACCTCCCTTGCATCAATGATCGGGTAAGTGGACTGTGTCTGAGTAGTTGTATCCTTGGCTAGAATTTATCTATTCTTGATTTAATTCCTGCTATTATTCATACTAGTTAATTATTTATTTTTAGTTGAATTGCTTAATTGTTTTTGGTTTCATTCTAATAAAATCCCCCCTTACCAATTGGAATCTTAAAGAAATAAATATTCCCAGTCCCTGAGGAGACGACCCTATTTGGCCACTGTCTACTATTTAGTAATTTTGTCAACTAATTAATTCTGGTATATCGGATTAAGCAAATTCTTCAGGAACAGGGTGAATCGAGTAACCCATTGCACACCTAGAGTCCCTGCTCCAGTACCTAGGATTAATTATTGACTGCTTTTAGTGGTGGTTAGGTTCTATATTTTTATTATTGCACAGGTTCGGCACCTGTCAATTTTTTATCAGGTTCGCCACCTATCAATTATTGCACAGGTTCGGCACATATAATCCAAAACTTGTATGTTAACTAAATTTAGAATCAAGTACAAAAGATAAAGAGTTGGAAAGGAAAAGTAACCCTTGTCACATGAGCTCTTTCCTTGCCTTCTTCATCTCCTTCGTCATCTTTGCCTCGCTAATAAACAAGAAGGATGAACTACTACTCTATACTAAACTAATCTAATACTAAGGAAATGGAAGAACTACATTTCTGCACTCCAAACTTCTCCCGTATGATAATCTTTAGAGAATATGACCAGCCTCAGTTTTTATCCTCAAATTTTGATATCCTCCATTTACCTACCGTATTTTTCTTCTTCCCTTTGATTATCTAAATTTGGTGTTAACCAAGTCAACAAAACAAAGTTCCAGCCTATTGACCCTACCGTATATTTTTGACTTGACAATAAGCTATTTTTCTTCCTTTGTGCATCAGAAACATGTGCAGCCTATGTTTTCTCTCCAACTATTGTTGGAAAGTAGTGTGAAGATGAGAAAAAATGGCTGAGCAAATTGCAGAAATTTGGCTGCTATACGCGTTTTCACTTTTAACCTCACTTCAACTGCAATTTTCTCTATGATAGCCACTGAACTGGCTGTTGTGTAAAACACAAAAGTTGTAGCCTTTTGAATTAGCGTTCCAATGCTTCATGAATCATCTAATTTGGAGATTGATGGACGGAGATATGGTCGAAATACCAAAGACTGGTCAATTCTGGGCTTCAGCTTTCGACCATCCAGATAAGCTTCTGTGTTTTGACTTTTTGACCAGGAAAATGGTTGAATTAGACTTTGATGTCTTCATACCAAATGTAGATATATCTTTTAGCTTGAAAATGGTATAAATATCATCTCAATCCGATATGTGTAACTCTAGATATAGTCGAAATACGAAAATGTATCAAAGTTGTTTTCACTTGCATTTCTTCAATTCACTTCATTTCTTCTTTATTATTTAAATTCATCACCAATTACCCACTTGTCTCCTCAATTGACATCCTTTGGTGATTGAATCATTAATTCTGCATGAAAATGAAGTTTTTACCATATAAATCAATAGAAATGCAATGTTAACCACTTTAACATAAAATGTAGATTTTTACCAAAACCTTAGTTATTTTAGTTATAAAACTAAATGATCAAACCAAAATTAACTAATAAAATGCATTTAAAATTACGTAAAATAAACCCTTATCAGTAGAATTCAAAATGCGACTTGGAAAATACGACATGAAGTCGTGTTTTGATACTCGCGTTTTCTTTATTCTATAATTTTTCTGCAGAAATTTCATAATGTTTCCAAAATTATGCTTTTACCCCAATTACTCAAAATGCATCGTAGATCATTCTTTTGCCAAAATAACCAACGCACACACATGTAAAATGATCAAAACATGCATTTGACCCCTTTCTAATGAATCAAAAACAACAATTACTCAAATTGATAGGTTTAGTTCTTTGATCAAATTTCGCCTTTTTCTCCTCATTTGATCACTTTTGCTTCTATTTCCAAAACCTACAAATGAAAAACAACAAAACAACTTAAACATATAATTTAGACATAAAATCACATAAAATTAACATAAATAACAAAAACATTGAGTTGACTCCCAACAAGTGCTTCTTTATAGTCATTAGCTTGACTATTTCACCTCACTTTTCAAAGAGACTTTGTTAAAGAATAATCCACCATTAGAGGACGTAGTGGATCATTAAAAGGTGACTTAATAGCAAAAGCCACATGTTCAAATGATAAGAGAGATGGAAGAATCTTACCTATCTCAAGTAATTCATAGATTTACCTTGAATGTATATCACTTGAGAACTCACCAAAGGAATGTCCTCTTGGCTTTCTTGGGGAATAATATCTTTAAAACCTATATTCTCAATACATTCCTCAAGAGGGGTGAAAAATGAATCGTTAAGACTCACCTCTTGAGATTCAAGGTGAGTTCCAAAGGTACTATCATGTGAAATGGACATTTTCTCATTGAAACACAATTGAGATTCATCATTTTCATCAAAATGCAATCCATTTTCACTTGCAACATGCTCACCATTCATGCTAGGGTCAACTTGCATATCATTAGAGGAAATAATTTCACACAAAACATGTAATTGTTCTTATATTCTACCAAAGTGAGAAGCTAATTCTTCTAATCTTTCCTCAACCCTATCAAAATGGTCGGAGGATGCATTTGCTAGCTTTTCTATAGCTAATTCCCAAGATGACTTAGAATCATTAGCTAATGGTTCACTTTCTAATTCCAAAGGTGAATGTGCATTAACTAACCTTTCTATTGCCAATTCCCAAGATGGTTTTGATTTATATTGGATACATTCGGATTGGTAATTTTGAAAACATGGAAAAGCATTATATGTACATTGATTATCTCAACCATAAGCATAAGAATTATCCCAATAAGCACCATATTGATCAAAACAAGGATTGTAATGCCCTAATTCATCATAATTATCCACATTTTGTACTTGCTTACATGTATGAGTAACATGATAACCTCCACACCAGTCACAAATCATATGATTAGAATTAAAAGCATTAACATTCTTCTTTTGCTCAATCTCATGTATAAAAGTGTCCATTTGAACTTTTAACATTATAGCATCAAATTTAGTTTTCAAGTACCTTAAACCATCTTCAAATGACATACCTTCAATAATTTCATGGTAATCTCTATCCAAGGAGCTTTGCACATGATAACCATCGATTGCCGATCTTTCCACTTCTCAAGTAGTGTCCCCTCATGTTTTCTACTCTCCTTGAATCCCTAAACATGCTTTTAAAATAGCTTAAAAATAAGTTTAGTCAAAGAGAATAGATGACTCGAAATATATAAAAATACACAAATAAAGACTCAACAAGACACTAAATACAACAATTAAGACACTAGACACAACAAAAACAAGTAAAAATGTCTAAACTAATAAAGTTGTTCTTAGCACTGATATTGACAAATCTTCCCAGCAACGACGCCAAAAACTTGACGAGCACGGAATATACATATACAATTAACTCATCCACAGTCAAGTTTTAACATCCTAAATACCCCACACGTGATTTTTTCTATAAGTATACAGGTCGTGAGTGAGTACAA
The DNA here is from genome assembly GCA_023065735.1 of Coffea humblotiana. Taxonomy (NCBI): domain Eukaryota; kingdom Viridiplantae; phylum Streptophyta; class Magnoliopsida; order Gentianales; family Rubiaceae; genus Coffea; species Coffea humblotiana. Next base: position 6,687,405 of record CM041208.1, on the reverse strand, counting down.
GGTATTAAAGGTCGGATACTACAAAGAAGATTTTCAATTACCGCGTGGTTTTTCAAACTCCTTTTATTATTTAGACTATGAACATGAAGTAAAAATAATAAAATTAACACTAGAAATCTCCTAGAGGTATGGAATTCCTTACTACTTTCCCTAATGAGATTACCGGTTAAGTGAATGCTATTATTCTTGACTAGTTATGGCCGTAATTTCCTAATATATTGTGAAACCTACTCTCGTAGTGAATCAACTATACTCTATAGCCTAAACCATACCTACTCTCCGGTGGTTATGAATTAACTACAAAGTTCATTTCTTCAATGAAATTATATGAAACAAGTCACTTAAGTCACAAAGGTGCACCTCTACTCTCGTGAGTGAACTTCTTAGATTTATCACTTCCTTGAACTAAGTGTTAAATTTCCAATTCTCCATTGCAAACTTAACACCTTAAGATTATCACAATTAATGGCCCGATTAATCATGATTAGAAAAGTAAAAGTGATAAATAACTTGCTCAAAATAATATCATCAAATAACCAAGTAAATATCACTAACAAGATATAGCAAGTTTATCCATACTCTAGGCATAAACTTTAGTAAAACATGAAAATAAGATCCAAATTTGTATTATAGTTAAACATGAATTCAAATACAAAAAAGAAAGTGATAGGAGAGAAGTCACCCTTGTCACATGAGTTTCAAACTCTCCATCTGGGCTCCTCAATTTTCATCCAAATCTAACTACAATACAAGATGGATAAACTACACTACCTATACTATACTACCCTAACTAATGAACTAAGGAAATTCTAGTGAAGACTACATTTTTGGTGAGTTTCTCTAGCCTTACAAAGTTGTGAAATTGGTCTCCCAAAGGCTGCTATTTATAGAGAGATTCAAGCTCATGATAAGTTGTTTCTTGGTTGGCAAAGTTGGCTTTTGAACTCATCAAGAGTTTTTTCCCAAGTTTCCATTACTCTTCTTGGTCAGATATAGCCGAAATTTTGAGTTTCCTTACAAGTTGGCTTGTTGCATAAACGCCGCTAGATTTTGCGCCATATTAGCCACATTGGTGTCGATATTCTTCACTCGAGCATCCAAAATGTCGACCTTGGCTCGAAGGTCGTTCCAGTCATCAGCCCCTGGGGGTGGAGCGGAGGTAGATTGGGCCAGGGTCGCCGCCAGGAGTGGAAGAATGGGCAAAAGAGGAGCGAGGGGGAACACGACGGTGGTCCCGGAGAATCATTTCCCACCCGTCGTCACCTTCCCTCACCAAACCCATTCTCTCTAAGCACGGGATGTCCAAAGGCTCCATTTGGCAGGCCACATGCAAGTCAATGGTTAGAAAGATCAAGCAAAATTCAAGTTAACGGCCCAAATGTGTAATATACGACCCAAGAATCAAGGGCCACTTCTTTTTTAGTCAAAACAGACTTAAATTGAGAAGCGAGCCAGCACCCCAAGTTAACTTTAAAAATTATTATGCATGCACCAAATAAAGAAAAACTCCGACTTAGACAAAAACACCCGAGCTATCCCGCCTTACCCGAGAAATTATACGCTAAGAAATGCTGGATGTAGCCGAGAAGCCGGGTCTTTGATATAAAGGCTCTTGGACAGGCGAGGATCATAAGGGGCAGGGTCGACGGACAAGCACCTCCCACATATCTCGATAACGAGAGAAAAGGGCTCGATGTAGTCACAGTTCACTATCGGCATACTTCACGAGAGGTGGCATAGGCCTGATCAATAAAGCCAAAGGCTCGATTGAAATCAGTAATGGAGTGGTGGAATTCGTGACCCATTAAGCAGAAACGGATGACATTTGGGATGGATTACAGTATAACTAGTAGGAATGGTGAACTCAAATGTGGCATAAAAACTCCCTAACCAAACTCAACAAAGGCTGGGCAGTCAACAATACGAGAATATGGACGCCACCCAATGCCAGCAATCAAACGGTCAAAGGGAACCCGGATATCTAGGAGGCCCATAGTGGTGGCATCTAGATATCGGCAATGAGTAATCCGCCGCTTACAACAAACAGCATATCGCTGCTTGTCGGCGGTTCTAGTGAAGGTCAAATTACCCCCGAAGTGAGAAGGGTCAGAAATATGAACGTCTCGTTTGCCTCCCAACGGCAAGCCCTCCTCCTAGAAGAGGAAGGTTCGTTGCAAGGGGTCAGAGGCGGGAATGGTGGGCTGGGGTGGGATGACTGAGAGGGTTTTGGTGGCCTAGACCTAGAGAGGACTGTGGCTTCACCATGAGAACTGGCAAGACACCTCCAACAAAGAAATGCACAATGTAGGCACCCAAGAGCAAACAATAAGCACCAGTAGTCCCAAGAAACCCCTATGTAACAAACAAATGCAGAGGGAGACCCCCAATGAGACACCAAAAGCAGCAAATTAGACACAACTGGAACCAAAATCGCACCAACTGTCTCCAATTTGGACAGTCAATTACACAATTCAACCTGCCTAAAAATATCAAATGACCCTAGAATTCGGCAACTCCAACAATAGCAGTTTAGGTGTGGCACAGAAAAACTCAATTGCAAATTCCAATAGTCAATTAGGCAACCAATAACACAGGAGCAACAAAATATGTAAACCACTCTCAACCAGTACCACTGTGTACACACAGAGAAAAATTAAATCAATTGGCCTAACTAAAGCTCTTGATAAAGCCAACCACACCAATCAGTAGCAAAGAATAGCAAAAATGCCCAAGCAAGAGTCGTCAAATTTATCCCCCATATGCAATATAAATCGCAAGTATTCAATATCCAACAGGGAAGGACTATCAGAAAACACCCCCAAGTAGAGCAGCAAGCAAACTTAAACTCCACCCAAAATCAACCCCAGAAAAATGCCCAAATTAACTCCTGCTTTATCCAGCAAGAAAGAGGCGCAAATTCCGAGTGATGGAAGAACTAGACAAATACTAAGTGAGGGAGAGGTTACAATACCTCTACCTGCCAAAACTGACAGGTGGTGAAGTGCGGCAGGGAATGGCGGATAGCGTACGAATGAGAGCTGGTGGTCTGCGGTGAAGTGGAGCGGAGGTCGCTTGCGGCTGGTGGGGCGCGAGCAAGGAGGTTGATGGCGGCGGACGCGGGCGGGTTGTTCTCTCGCGATGAAAGCTCGCGGCGGCGGTGGAAGAGAAAGAGCTGCAATGAGGTCGCTGCTTGAGGACGATGGAGGCAAGCGCGGCTGGAATCGCACGAGGTAGTTGGCTGTGGCGCGCATGATGCCGCGACTGTGGAGGAGCGGGGAGCTGCTGGCGGCGCGAGGCTGCTCCAGTGGCGGACGAACGACGTGGGCTGAGCAAGAGGTGGCGCGTGAGAACGCTTGCGACTGGGCTCACGTGCGACGCTCGGTGGAGGAGTGGCGAGCTGGTGGAACTGGTTGTGGAGGGAGCAGGCGGTGCGAGGTGGAAGGAGAGAGCTGAGCGAGGTGAGGGCTGCGGTGGTGGAGGCTCGCACGAGGAAGAAAGTGCTGGAGCTGGGAGCGGCGGCGGACACGAGGAAGAGAGGAGATCTGGGGTAGCGGCGGTGTGCGAAAGAAAAGAAGGAAAAGGGGAAGCAAGGCAGCGGGGAAGAAGGAAGAAAAGGGAAAGAAGAAAGAAAGGAAAGAAAGAAAGAAAAGGAAAGGAAGAAGAAAAAGAAAAGAAGAAAGAAAAGAGAAAAAAGAAAAGAAAAAGAAAAATAGTTTTTTTAATATTTTTGAAATTAAATTCCAAAAATTTGAATTGCTGAAATAATTTTATTTGTTGATTTTTTTTCCAAAAATAATAAAATAAAATAAATAAATAATAAATTATTATTTATTTATTTTTTTTAAATATTAAAAATACTTCCTGTGTGTTTGGATCGTCAAACATGACGTGGGCACGCCAAGATTAGAAAACATCCTCTGATCTCGGGAGTCACTTTTTGCAAGTTAACGCGTGCCCTCCTCGCGTGGGCACGCCAAGATTTACAAACGTCCTCTGACCATGAGGTTGAGATTTAGATGGTTAACGCGTGTCCTCCTCGCGTGGGCACGCCAAGATTACCTGTCCTGATCACAGTGAGAAAAACATAAAAATGACTAGCACCCAAGTGAGAAACGACACCTTTAAGGATTTGAACAACAAAAACAACAAACTCAATAATTGGGTTGCCTCCCAAAAGCGCCTTTCTTTAACGTCTTTGGCTAGACGGAGTCCAAAATTGCTTAAACTAAGTAGTCGGGTCTTCTAGTTGCACCATCTCCACCCGTTCAACTGGCAACCCTTCATAATACGGCTTGAGACGGTGGCCATTCACCACAAATTTCTTCTCCTTTCTTCAAACTTTGGATCTCCACTGCACCATAATGAAAGACATTAGTCACAACAAAAGGACCAATCCAACGAGAACGTAATTTACCTGGAAATAACTTCAATTTGGAGTGGTACAGTAGAACTTTTTGCCCACATTCGAATGTCTTCCTAGATATCTGCTGGTCATGAAACACCCTATTCTTCTCCTTATAGATCATAGCATTCTCGTAAGCCTCATTCCGAATCTCCTCCAATTCTTGCAACTGCAACTTTCTTTGAAGACCGCCCTCCTCAATATCCATATTGCATTGCTTTACCGCCCAAAACGCTTTATGCTCAAACTCAACGGGATATGACATGGTTTCCCAAATACTAACCGGTAAGGGGACATGCCAATGGGTGTCTTGTACGCTGTCCTATACGCCCATAATGCATCCTCAAGCCGCGTACTCCAATCCTTCCTATCAGGTCGGACCATCTTCTCTAAAATCGATTTGATCTCCCGGTTCGACGCTTCCGCTTGACCATTTGTCTGAGGGTGGTAGACCGTACCTCCTAAAAAGTGCAGCAATCGTTTTGTTGCAGAAATGAGTGCCCCGATCGCTTACAATTGCTCGCGGCATCCCAAAGCGGACAAAAATATTAGACTTAACAAATTCTGCAACCACTTTGGAATCATTAGTACGGGTGGCCTTTGCTTCCACCCATTTGGAGACATAATCCACAGCAAGTAATATACACAAAAAACCATAAGACGAAGGAAAAGGACCCATAAAGTCAATACCCCAAACGTCAAAAATTTCAACAAAAATCATTGGGGTTTGGGTCATTTGATCCCTACGAGAAATGTTACCTACTCGTGACACTTATCACAGACTTACAAAATGAGTAGGCATCTTGAAGAGGGTCGGCCAATAGAATCCGCTCTCCAGCACCTTAAGCCGTCCTCTTCGGTCCGAAGTGACCTCCACACGCAAAAGAGTGACAATAGGTTAATATAGATTGGAATTCAGCCACCTACACACTTCGAATAATTTGGTCGGCACCACGCTTCCAGAGGTAGATCATCCCAAATGTAGGATTTTGCGTCACTCCTCAATTTGTCCCTCTTTGCCTTAGGCCATCCTGCAGGAAACTTGTCAGTGACAAGAAAATTAACGATATCCGCATACCAAGGCAAAGACAAATTAGCAGAAAATAAATGCTCCTCTGGGAAAGTTTCTCTCAACGGGAGGTCATCTTCGGTGACTTGCACTCGACTCAAGTGATCAGCTACCAGATTTTCTGCCCCTTTCTTATCTCTGATCTCCAGGTCAAACTCTTGTAACAATAATATCCACCTTATAAGTCGCGGTTTTGCCTCTTTCTTTGTCAACAGATACCGCAAATGCATGATCAGAGAAAACAATCACTTTAGCACCTAGTAAATAAGACCTGAATTTTTCTAAAGCAAAGACAACCCAAAAGCTCCTTTTCAGTGGTTGAATAGTTCAATTGAGCTCCGTTCAAGGCTCTAGATGCGTAGTAGATAGCGTGGCTTGCCTTCCTACTCTCTGACCCAGCACTGCGCCTACCGCATAGTCGCTGGCGTCGCACATAATCTCAAACGGTAGGTTCCAGTCAGGGGGCTGGATGATAGGTGAGGAAGTCAATAGCTCCTTCAGTCTATCAAACGCCCTCTTGCATGCTTCATCGAACTCGAAGGGCACCTCTTTTTGTAACAGTTGGAACAATGGTGCTCCAATTTTCGAGAAATCTTTAATGAACCTCCGGTAAAAACCTGCATGACCCAAGAAAGAACGCACTTCCCGCACACTCGCGGGGTAAGATAAGTAGAAATAATATCTATTTTCGCCTTGTCAACCTCTATACCCTTAGACGATACTACATGATCCAAAACTATCCCGTGTTCACCATAAAGTGACACTTTTCCCAATTAAGCACGAGATTAGTTCTATACACCTTACCAGAATTAATTTCAGGTTATCTAGACAGTTATCAAAACTCTCACCATACACACTGAAATCATCCATAAAAACTTCAATAATCTTTTCAACATATTCTGAAAAGATGCTTACCATGCAGCGTTGGAAGGTCGCGGGTGCATTGCACAATCCAAACGGCATCCTTCGGTATGCGAATGTTCCAAACGGGCACGTGAAGGTGGTCTTCTCCTGGTCCTCGGGGCGATAGCAATCTGGAAATAACCTGAAAATCCATCCAAAAAATAATAGTAAGCTCGACAGGCTAATCGCTCTACCATTTGATCAATGAAAGGAAGAGGGAAGTGATCCTTTTTCGTGACGGCGTTGAGTTTCCTATAGTCGATACACTGCCGCCATCCGGTGGGCTTTCGAACGGGTACGAGTTCACCCTCTTGGTTAGACTCCACCGTCACCCCTGCCTTCTTCGGGACCACCTGTACTGGACTCACCCAAGGCTGTCTGATATGGCAAATATATTCCGACGTCCAGTAGTTTCAGGATCTCTTTCTTCACTACCTCCATCATGAGAGGATTTAGTCTCCTCTGAGCTGCCGCACGGGTTTAGCACCCTCCTCGAGTCGAATGCGGTGCATACATACTGCGGGCTGATTCCCTTGATATCGGCGATGGTCCATCCTATCGCCTGCTTATGTTCCTCAAAACTCGAATCAATTTGTCTTCTTGGACCTCCGATAAATTGCAGAAATGATCACTGGGAGTGTCTCCCCCTCACCCAAGTATGCGTACTTGAGGTGTTTCGCAGGGTTTCAACTCCAGGACAGGCGCCTGCACCACAGATGGAAGTAACTTTGGTGAGATTCGGGTGTAAAAACGGGTGCGAGACCATACCTTATTCGTGGTCGACAATGACTGCAATGCTCCAATCACACATTTGAGCTCCTCACTCAACTCTATCTCAGAGGTCGTCTTGACTCGAAGTGCCTGGTCAAGGCGACTTCTAGCTCATCCCTGCCTTCAATTTCAAAAACTTCCTGTACCGCAGGGTCAATAACATTTACAGAGAAAACAGAGCTAACATTTGAATCTGAAGGATATTTCATGGTTTCAAAAATATTAAAGTGAACAATCTCGCCATCAAATTCCATAGATAAGGTACCCTTACTAACATCAATTTTGGTTCGGCTGTGCTCAAGAAGGGTCTACCTAACAATAAAGGTGAAGGGTCATGGGAGTGTTCATCATCCATATCAAGCACATAAAAATCAGCAGGAAAACCAATTCATTAATTTTTACTAAAACATCTCAATCAACCCGTCAGGGTATGCATTGGTTCGGTCAGCCAGTTGGATTATTATCCAGTCTCTTTCAGAGGACCTAAGTTCAAGGAAGCATATATGGATTTGGGCATGACATTAATCGAAACTCCTAGGTCTAACATGGCCTTCCTAATCAATGTATTACCTATCCTAGGGAATAGTAAACATACCTGGGTCCCGCATTTTGGTGGAAGTTTCGCTGCAGAATTGCTGACACATTCTCCCCACTACAACTCGTTCATCTCCTTTCAACCGCCTCCGGTTGACACACAAGTCTCTCAAAAATTTTGCGTATCTGGCACTTGCTTAATCGCGTCCAGTAGGGGAATGTTGATCTCCACCTTGCGAAAGATCTCCAGGACCTCTTTCTCCTTGTCCTGCTTCTTTGGTTTCTCCAACCTGCTAGGAAAGGGAGGTGGATTAGTTCTAACTGTAATGATTGGGCCGGGTTACCTTTGGATCCTTGGCGTCTCTGCCCTCATCTTCCAATTCTTTCTCAATTTGTTCTTCGTCCTTGTCTTTAGGAATCACCGGTTCGGGTCCTTGGACTTCCTTGCCACTTCTCAGGGTCATTGCGCTTACATTTTTCGGATTCAACTCGGGTTGAGATGGCAACTTTCCTTGAATTTGGATTCCAACCGGTTGATCGTGACGGCCATTTGATTCATCTGAGTTTGCATGGAATGCATTTGGCTCATTTGATTCTCATATCCTGCTGATTAGCAAGTAGTTGCTTCATCATCTCCTCCATGGACGGACTTGGATTTGACGTGGGTGGTGGTGGGCGAGGCTGGTACTGCTGTTGATGCCCTTGCTGTCTGTTTGATGCAAAATTGGGTGCCTATTTCCTCCATAACTGAAGTTAGGGTGATCTCTCCAACCCGGATTATACGTATTCGAGTACGGGTCATAGGGCTTTCTTGGCGCGGGCGCGTGACCAGCCATGTTCACCTGTCTGCGCTTTTTCTTGAATCATTGGGCACATCTCTGTAGAATGACCCATACCAGTGCAGATCCCACACACCTTGGCTTGTGATGCATTTCCCACAGCCAGTTGTCGCACGAAGGACGTCAATTCAGGAGGATTTGTTGTTGGATGGAGGAGGTGTCTACCTCATTCACCCTACGCGTCGGGACGTCCTCCTTGAACCGAACTGCTGTGAGTTTTCAGCCATCCCTTCAATCAACTCCCACGCTGCTCGAGGGGTCTTATTCACCAACGCCCCTCCACTCGCAGCATCAATTATGCTTCTGTCTCTGAAGAGCAGCCCCTCGTAGAAGTATTGAATGAGCAGTTGCTCACTTATCTGGTGTTGGGGGCATTTTATACATAGTTTTTGAATCTTTCCCAGTACTCATAGAGGGACTCGCCTGGGTGCTGCTTAATACCGCATATCTCCTTCCTTAACTTGCAGCTCGAGATGCCGGAAAATATTTGTCTAAAAATTTTTTCTTCAACTGGTCCCACGTGGTGATACTACCTGGTGGTAGGTAGTACAGCCAGTCTTTCGCGGAGTCCTTCAAGGAGAAGGGGAATGCCCTCATTTTTATCTGCTCTTCTGTGATGCCCGGGGGCTTCATGCTGTTGCAAACGACGTCGAACTCCTGCAAGTGCTTGTAGGGGCTTCTCACCTGGTAGACCATGAAGATGGCAGAGGTGATTAAACCAGATTTGAGTTCAAAGTTAGTGTTATCATTCAAATTTGGGAAAGTAATGCATAGAAGGTTGTTGGGTTTAAATTAGGGGCAGCCAACTCCCTTAGTGTTTGCGCATTCGCCATAGTAGCTTCTTCTGGTCCGAGTCACTTTGAAGTGTCACCAAATGAATCAGTTTGGTTCAACTTTCTAGTTCAGGTCTCTGAGATGCAGCACTAGAGTGCTCTTCTCTGAGTTGTCTTGGTCTCTTTTCTTGTCCTGTGCGCAGTCTTCTCTACCTCGGGGTCGAAAAATTAATTCACCTGTACGAGAAGAACGAGGCATACACTCGAAAAGTAACCAGAAAATTAGAACAAAAAAATGAAGTTAAAAAGAAACAAATAATTAACGGCCAGTCCCCGGCAGACGGCGCCAAAAATTGACAGGTGCCGAACCTGTGCAATAATAAAAAATATAGAACCTAACCACCACTAAAAGCAGTCAATAATTAATCCTAGTATTGGAGGCAGGGACTCTAGGTGTGCAATGGGTTACTCCGATTCACCCTGTTCCCGAAGAGTTGCTTAATCCGATATATAAGAATTAATTAGTTGACAAAATTTACTAAAATAAGTAACAGTGGCAAATAGGGGTCTCTTCTCAGGGATTGGGAAATATTTGTCTCTTTTAAGATTCCAATTGGTAAGGGGGGATTTTATTAGAATGAAACAAAATACAGTTAAGGCATTCAACTAAAAATAAATAATTAACTAGTACGAATAATAGCAGAAATTAAAGTCAAGAATAGATAAATTCTAGTCAAGGATACAACTACTCAGACAGACCAGTCCACTTACCCGGAGTCATTGATGCAAGGGAAGGTTCACTTAATTCATGTAATAGGCCTAAGGTTATAGTGCCAATGAACTCTAACGACCAATTTGTCCTTAAGCTTATTGGATAAGCCAAGGTACGATCCATCTGATTACTCCTAACGCAGAGATATTACTCCTAGGTACGACCCGTAGAAATTAATTTTGCCGCAATGCATTAAGGACTTGAGAAAAACCTAACCCGCAAATCAATAACACGCTACCGGAAGTTATTTTAAATTGGATTGCAGACGTTCCGCTAGTGTGTTAAACGACGCCAGTTGCCACTAATATTTAATCAAGTCAAGCACAATTACGGATCTTAATTGACCTAATTTGGCAGGAGAGTTAAATAAGTCGCACTGAAGCACGTGGCCCCTTAACAGTCAATTAAACAAAATAATCCCATAGAAGTTCAAACAGGCAACGTGCAAATATTAATAAATTAAGAAACGCATAAAAGTATTAATTCGATCTCACAGGTACTTGGGACTGCGTCGTCGCGTTGATCCTTGACTAGATGAAAAGTTTAGCCACGCAAATCAATTGAATCCATGAACGTCAAATTATTTTTCACTAATTGATCAAGAAGTCAAAGATGTTTCTCTGCTTGGAATCTTGTCAAACAGTCGGCGTGCATGAATGGAAAAAGGCCAAAGGAACTCAAAAGTAAAGCTATTCCTAAAACTCCCCTAAAACTATCTCTAAAAGCTATCTTCAAGGGCTCTGTACGTCCGTTTCCTTTTGAGAGCCAAAAGTGACTAGAAGCCCTCTGCCGTGGTCCCCACCGAATTGGGCTAAGAGAAGTACGAAAAAGTGCCTGCCAAATTTTTCTCTTTTGTTTCCTATTGCTCATCAAAGACTCCCAGTCAGCAAGAAGGCCGTCTGTAGCTTGATGTGGGCCAGGTTTGTGAAGCCTTCTGGAGTCTCTCACACATGGAGCCATTTTCTCAAGATAGTTTCCCCTTTTTAGCATTTTTCGGTTCCATTCCCTGAAATTGAGTCCAAATACCAAATATAAGTAAATATTAATAATTAAAACAATATTTGGCAAGGACAAAGGAGAAAATTAACAATAAAAATACTAACAAATAACACCCTATCAGTTGTGTGAACAAAAAACAAGCTGTAGAGCAAGTTGCAGGCAGAAAATGAAGAATACGCGACTTGAAAACGTGACTATAGGTCGCATATTGTCTACTCATGTATTGCTTTTGCAGGTTTGCACTTTCTGGGCAGAATTCATCCTTGCTGCCGTTTTTGGTCCAAGTTCAATTGCTATTTTCTCGATGTTAGAGGCTGAACTAACCCTTGTGTAAAACATAAAAGTTGTAGCCCTTTGAGTTTTCCAATAATGAAGAAGCATCCAATTTGGAGCTCTGTGAACCAATAAATGACCAAAATACCCTTTACTGGTCAGAACTCTGTTTTAGCTTTCGACCATGAATATGCACTTCTGTATTTTGACTTTTTGACAAGGAAAACGACTAAACTGGACTTCAATATCTTCATACCAAATGTAGATCTATCTCTTAGCTTCAAATGGTATAATAATCACCTCAATCCGATACTTGTAACTCAAGATATTGTCAAAATACCACAAAGTGTCAAAGCTGTCTTCACTTGCATTTCTTCTTTTTGAAAGTTTTGCACCTCATGTCTTCTTCAAACCACTTCAAATCATCAAGAATCATCCAAAAATATTCTCAATTCACTCCATTTGATGATTGATTTATTAAACCTACAAAACATGAAGTTTTTACCATAAAAATCCATATAAATGCAATTTTCACACTTCCAACTACAAAATGCACATTTTCACTAGAATCCTAGTTAATTAGCTATAAAAGTAAATAAAACACACCAGAACTAACTAATAAAACACACTAAAAACACGTAAAATATACACTTATCAAGAATTGTTGGATGCAAACAGTACCTACCAATTATGCATATGTGTTATATATCTAATTACGATAATGTATACACTATTAATATATATAAGATTAATTCTTATTATCATTTCTTATCGATTTCAATTTTTTATTTTCCAAATTTTTTTGCACAAATTATTATTAAAATATCGAGGGTAACATAAAACAACAAAAAAATAAGGAGGAGGGTAATTTTTTCTTAATGTAGCGTACTGTAATTAACAGTTTTAGAAAAAAAACCGACACATTTTTTAATAGTCAAAGGAATAAAAAAATTAAAGTTATTATTCATTAATTATGATTGCTGCTATAATGGTTAATATTTGATAATAAAAAAAAAAGTAGGCGAGTGCACTCCAAATTTTATCAAAGTAACTTTGGACTAAACTCCAAAGAGTACACAAATGAACACTACTCATTTGTATTGTAATTTGAGGGGGAAAATATCGAAAGAAGAGAGCAATATGAAGGGAATAGATTACTGGGAATTTCACAAGGAGTAAAGATTTTGGAAAGAGTTGATGGGGGGCCCTACAGACGATAGGCGTGCGCCTCATGCAGTGTTTTTAAAACCGGACTAGTGATTGACCCAGTTAAGTGACCGGTTCCGATTTTTTCCAGTTCAACCGTTCGGGTCACCAGTTCTTTGATTTTTTATTTTTTTAATATTTATATATACAAGCCCACCATAGCATGCATTGGGCCAACCCAAGTTTCCTTTAGTACTTCCACATACTGATTGTTTACCCCCGGGACTTAGTTGCCTTGTCAATTGTGTCCCATCCAAATTAAAAAACTTGGGCCCAATTCATAGAGTGTTTTAAATCTCCATGACCAATTTAGCTAATGTATCATTTACTACAAGAAAATAAGCGAGGAATTTGATAAATAAGGAATGAATTAGCAAAGATTCCAAACAACATTAAATCCATTAGATATTTGGATAGTTAAAAAAATTCATAAACACCAAAAAGATCTAAAAATTCCAAGGATTTTTAGAGAAATTCAAAAAAAGTGAATACATCCAATAGAGAGAAAAAATGTCAACAGAATTCCTAAACAACACATGAAATGTAGAAAAATTAGAAAAAAATTTTGCCCAAATTTGTCAAACAAAAACAATCAAAAGTGATTACCCAATTTTCACTTCTCAACTTAACAGAACAATAAAAGGGACTAAATGTAACTCCAAAAGAAGTATTTTTTTTTTTGAATCATTATTAAAATGGTACAACCATTCCCAAAAGAAAAAAATTCGCACCACAAAAGAAATGAAGAACTGTCAAATAAATAGAAAAAAACTCACCCCGGCCTTTTACACATAAAAATTAAACTTTAGGATCCATCTGACTTCTTATATGGGTAAGTTATGGAGTTTGAGCTTTGATTGAAAAAGATAATAGACTAAAAAGAAGAGAAAGGAGTGGACATTAGAGAGTTTTTGACAAACTCACAAAAGAGGACAGTTTTAGAACTTTAGAGAAGAGGAATAAGAGTGGTGGCTGTCTTGTTTTCTTTAGAGTTTGATAGTTTGTTGCCTTTAATATGAATTTCAGTAAGTTTGGTGAGTCAAGTGAATAAGAATACTCAAAACCGGATTCAAACCGGTTCATCTGGATTTTTCCGGTTTTACCGGTTTCTAATGGTTTTTATTCTATTCCGGCTTCAGCTTCTAACCGGACGGTGTCATGACCGGTTTGGTGGTTCAACAGATCGGTCCAGGTCCGTTTTAAAAACACTGGCCTCATGTTTTCACGCAAATGGCTATGAAGAATCTAATCATTCAGCATAAACTGGGTAAGTTTTGCTAGCAACCTTGGGCAGTCCCATCACTATTCTCTCTATATATTGATCAGCTTTTTGTTTGTGTATTCAAACCTCAAAACCCTAACCCTAAACAAATGGCTGGGAAAATGCAGGCATACAGCAAGCATTGTCTTGTTCTGCCGTATCCCACAAGGCCACATTAATCCAATGCTTCAATTTTCAAGACTGTTGGAGTGTAAAGGCATCAAAGCCACTGTTGTTGTCACGCTCGGAGATTTTAGATGCACTCAAGAAATCCTCCAAACGTGATTCAGTCAAATCCAATGTTGCAATTGACACCTTACCCATTTGAAAAAGAAGTTGGCATCGAGGATCTCGAAGTGTTAGCCTCAAGAGCCCTGACAAGTTTGTAGAAAAATATCGCAGCTCAGATTTCCGGTAGATGGCATTATTTACGATTCATTCATGTTTTGGGCTTTCGAAGTTGCCAAGAATTTGCAGTTATTTGCAGCTGTTTTCTTCACTCAATCTTGTGCAGTTAGCAACATATATAACTGCGTGTATGAGGGAAAATTGAAACTCCCTCTCCAAGACGATTCCAATCGTATTGCTATTCCTGGATTTCCAATCCTTGAACCTGCAGATTTGCCATCATTTGTTCAAGATTCCAACAAATACCCCGGCGTCCTTGAAAAGTTAGCGAGTCAATTTTCCAATGTTGACAAAGCAGGTTGTGTCCTCATGAACACATTCGACAAATTAGAGGAAAAGCTAAGTGCATTGGTATTTGTATCTTAAGCATTCTGGGGCACAAGGCTGGAATTCATTTATGAATATGTGTTCTATGAATTCAGAAGAAGTAACTATCTTCATTTGTTCATATTTAGGATATCAAGCAACTGGAAAATTTGTGGCCAGTTAAGGCTATTGGACCAACTGTACCTTCCATTTACACAGATGAGCAACTTCACGGGGACAAAAACTATGGTATGAATGTGTACACCATAGACAATGATGACTGCATAAAATGGTTAAATGAGAAGAATCCAGGTTCACTAGTGTATGTATCCTTCGGAAGTTTAGTGATCTTACAACAGAACAAATGGAAGAGCTTGCTTGGAGTCTACAACATAGTGAAAAATACTTCCTTTGGGTGGTAAGGACTTCAGAAAAAGGTAAACTTGCAAAAACTTTTCTGATGAAACATCTAAGAAAGGGTTGGTGGTTTCTTGGTGTTCCCAGCTAGAGGTGTTGGCACACAAGGCAATAGGCTGTTTTGTTACACATTGTGGATGGAATTCGACTTTGGAGGGAATAAGCTTGGGAGTTCAATGGTGGCAGGGCCACAATGGACAGACCAAAGCACCAATGCAAAGTATATACTGGATGTTTGGAGAATGGTGTAAGGGCAAAAGCTGATGTAAATGGAATCGTTGGAAGAGAGGAATTTGAGCATTGCATAAGAGAAGTCATGGAAGGGGAGAAAGGGAAGAAGCTCAAAAGCAATGCTGAAAAATGGATGGAGGTAGCTCTTCAAGCTGTTGACAAACATGGGAGTTTCTGATGAAAACATCAATTATTTAGTCAACCAACTTCATGGTCATGGAAAACTTGATCGCCAAAAATTAATTGCAGATTTTCGTTTTCATACATAACAACTGAATTTTGGTGTTGTAAAATATTGCAAGCATGTAGCAAATTAATAGTATATATACACACACACATACTAGAGGAACCAGGCTGTGCCCCTCCTTGAAGTGCCCCTCCTTGAAGTTTAACTATACATGAGACAAGATTTTTATTTTTGCAGTATTGTGGATAGAAACGTGTGACTAAAAATAGTGACAATGAAATAAACTCGAAATCTCTTTACTATAATATATTTGATCAGTTAAGCAAGTAGCTAATTCTAGTGATGGTAGAAGCATTTTGAGACCTTTTTTTTGAAGTAAATGAAACTAACATACTAAGACAAATACAATATCAATCTAAAGAACTCTAAAAACAACAGTAATCTTGCATACATAGATGTTAAGTAATTACACAAATATTTACAGTCTTTTGAGTATTATATTTTCATCGATTAACATAAAATAGCATGTCGATTATTTAGTGGGAAGTACAATCATAAGTTATACTTGCATTACATCATATGCTAAGATCCATTAAATTGTATAGTAGGATAGTAGGATAGAACCTTAGCGGATCCTAATATCATGCCAAAAGAAAGAGCAATTTGCTTACCACGGGAGGTTTCAAGTCATGATACTAATTTCATAGTTTTGACAGATTTTGG
Organism: Coffea humblotiana; assembly: GCA_023065735.1. Lineage (NCBI taxonomy): Eukaryota > Viridiplantae > Streptophyta > Magnoliopsida > Gentianales > Rubiaceae > Coffea > Coffea humblotiana. The sequence goes on along the minus strand of CM041208.1, from coordinate 6,671,331 downwards.
GTAATTAATTAATATATGCCGTACGCCACAACCTTCACTGCCCAAGATTTTTTGTCCATTCTTTGGTCCAAACTGTTTTGACCTATTATGATCAAGTTTTAGTACCTAGATCTTTTTAGGAGGTACAAATTGCAAGCCACTTGTCAAAACTGAGATACTGACATTTTTAAAAATGTTGGATGCATTCCCAGCGGTTATGATATCAACCTCTTTTAAAAAACAGGCAGCAGCTTGGCTTCACCTATATAAGCCATTTCTTGAATCAATTGTGCAACCTCTTGTTTATTGGCATTATACTTGTTAAAAAGAAAATGTAGCAAATCAATTTACTTGAATTATGGAAAATGAAGAACTTTGTAATATTGGTGTTGACTCAACTTACCATCCTTTCATCAAATTAACAACTTCTGATATTAGAGGATTAATTTTAGCATTGAAGGATTAAGACGTTAACAGTGCTTGAGATTTTTAAGCTATGAGGCTGCATAATTTTAAACAATAATATCCTTTTTCATCTAAGAATGGCCTCTCTCCATTAACTTTTTTCTCTCACAATTTAAGCAAATTCAGTCACAGAGTCCATAACAATGAAAGAATGTTGGTTTAATTTGTCTATATATAAATTATTCACCCTTATAGTCAGTATATCAGGGTGAATATTATTTGATTGAAACTATAAGGTGCATGATTACATGGCTCGTTCATTGTTCCATCAGCCAGGTCACTGTCTTATATTTTATGCCTCGTTTTCTCCCCCTTTTCATCATGCTAAAATTAAGGTCCGCATTAAATGATGTGTCTAGAATGAAACATTGAAATCAAAACCAATAAGCAAAAGCAAAAATAACTAATTATCTAACAAAAACTATCTAAAACACTAGAACTTTGAAATATCTTCACATAACACGAGCTATTCAATGCATGCGAACTATAAATTTTCTTAGCAGAAATCAGAATATGTCACATTAAATACATGCTACATTAGGTAACAACTCACATAACAAAGGAAGAAAATATGAGAATCACAAAAAGCAAATCTTTACTTTATTTAATTTTGTAGTAATCTTTTAAGAAGTATAGAAATTTCTCAAGCACACTCTAATACTTCATAGGTAAAAATGACAAACAAAAGTCAGCTAACAACTAATGGCTTCCTAAAGATAGATATAGTGTTCTCATTTATTTTGTCATTCCATTTGTCACATGACAAATAAATATCTCTAATTTTCCATATTCAACAGTTCAGGTATGGGAAATGTCACCTTGATAGGCAATAGGAATTGAAGTTTTGAATGGTTCCAAGGTCTCTCACGGACTTCTACATTAGCTACAAATATGAAGTTAATAGTTGATAAATGATTTCTCAAGCACACTCTAATACTTCATAGGTAAAAATGACAAACAAAAGTCAGCTAACAACTAATGGCTTCCTAAAGATAGATATAGTGTTCTCATTTATTTTGGCATTCCATTTGTCACATGACAAATAAATATCTCTAATTTTCCATATTCAACAGTTCAGGTATGGGAAATGTCACCTTGATAGGCAATAGGAATTGAAGTTTTGAATGGTTCCAAGGTCTCTCACGGACTTCTACATTAGCTACAAATATGAAGTTAATAGTTGATAAATGATTTCTTTGCACATTAATTTGGATAAAAATTTCTCAAAATATGATTAGAAGAAAAACAATACTTACACCTGATGTATTCATGTTTGAGCTTCTCATACTTTACAACTATGAAGTCCCAAGTGTTTAAAAAATCTAAGATGTTGTAGTAGACCCTCCAAACATTTAGAAATTAAGAAGTTGTTCCTGGAATATAAGTTTACAAATCAATTTCATTAGTTATTAAAAGGCTAGGATTTGTTAGAAATGAGGCAATTGCATTGAGGTAGTTGCCCCTCCAAGATTTTATCTAGTTGCTATTAACTTTAAACCTAAAATAAATTATATGTATCGTCACAACCTGAACCCAAATGAAATCAAATTTTGTGATCTCAATCTGCTGCAAGACCCTAACAACAAAGATGGACTTTTGATTAATGAAATTTACATCTAGTGCAAAATTCTTACAATTAAAATTCTTACAATTAAGAAAACAAAAACAAAACAAAGCAAAATTATCAATGTAAAAAGAAACAAATGTAAATATGCAATCATATGAAAAATAAAAGGATAAAGGATGTGATAACTTACCAAACCACATAACCAACACCAATTTGCAAGCAGAAGGAAGAGTTAAGTTATGAGAAAAGAGGTGTTGAAAGTTAGACAAATATTTAGTTTTCCCAGTGCAATAACAACAAACTAATATCTTAAAGACATCGAAAAAAAAATGAAAACTCATTCAGATGATCCAACAAACAACAGATTAAAAACTTACTATCAGAGTTTAGAAAAAAGAACTTATTTTTTGTTTCTTATTGGTCAAGTGAGAGAACGCTGAATTCCAAATGATAAATTTTTTTCCCTTTGATGAGTACCTTTTGAAGGCCAAGAACAGAGATTCATACCTAAAAGAAAATGAGTGATTGATAAAGCTGTCTATTTGCTCAATGACTAATCACCTGAAAAAAAAAAAAGGCAAGCAGCAATCGTTGTTAGTGCATTAGTTATGAAAAAAAAAAAGAAAAAAGAGAATAAGTGAGGAAGGCCATATTGGTGAGAGAGGAAAGAGGCTTAGTGCCATTAGTTATGAAAAAAGGAGAAAAAAAAGAGATAGAAAGCAAAATAGTAGGGGCAAGAGGAAAGAGGAGATGAAATGGGATTTGTGTGTTGTGAGAAAAAAGATGTTTTAGCCTTTTAGGTCCAAATGGCCAAACAAAGGAAGAAAAGCGAAGAAAAAATTTGCTAAAATGAAGAAAAAGTGCCATGTGTTAAAAGAAGGGGAAGTTACGTGTCAACCATTGAAGTTACTATAGTAACCACCACTCTCTTTTTACTATACTTGAGGGATATATGTATGTACTAGTTGAGGCCGGCTATGCTATGCACAGTTAGTGCCCACCCAAAAGCATTTAATTGCAATCATATTTTTGGAAAAATATAGCGAAGTGTTTATGTCTCTTTATAGTTACATTTAACATATGCATGTTTTTAGAATTTTGGAGCTGACAATGAAATTTGTTGTTAATAGTAAAAAGAACAATGCGTATGTTTTTTCCATCAATATTTATTTTTTTTGTTAGCTTTTCGCAATCAAAAGGAAAATGTGTGTGGTTGTTTAAAAAATATAACAACTTTGTTAATTTTTGAAGAAATACTTATTGATTGATATGCCGTGAACTTTTACAACATAGAAAAAAATTAGCCGGTGTCCGCAACATGGACAGTCCTTTTGTTTTGGCAGAATATCGGGAGTATCAACTATGAAATCCAACAGCCTTCACTTCTTGCAAATTCTTCCTAAAACCATATAATAAAAAATAATTGAAAGCATTAAAATTTTATGGGAATCATCATAGTATTCAACATAGCTTTTCAGAAGGAATCAAATCTAACCTAAATGCTTTCTCCTCATCAGAGCAAGCACTTTTGATTTACCGTGTCCTATACAGGCTGATTACCCGAGACTAAAGCCGATGTGTAGAAGTTAAAATATAGTTATCACTTAACATATTCAAAGTTGAAACACAACTTAGTTGATGTAAATCACGGTACCAGAATCTTGATGCATAAGAATAGAGCTACTGTCACAGGAAGCATAAGGCTGGATCAAAGGTTTATCTATAATTTGATTCTTAATAGAATGAGGATGTGTCGAACAAATTTTGTTTCACTCAATTGTCCTAGCCTGCATCTCAAACGCAATTGCTGTCTAAATTCATTAGCTATAAAATTGTGTTCTCTGTCAACTGCAGGTTGCAGGACATTGGCTGCCAAATTGTGCAGCTGAAATGCTTATTGACACAACATTTTCTTGCCTCACTCTATGGATAATATATGACAGAATTCTTTTTGATTTCCATCTAAGATAGGCTTGTAGCCCATAGTTTTCTTTGTCCAGATAATAATTGGCAGGTTCATTTGAAAATGAAATCAGGTGTGCTAATATAGACATGAAGGTATTGCTCATGATGTCTAAGGGAGGCTGTTGATCATGATTAAAAGAGCTAACATCAGTTACTCTCATTAGATGATTAGATAAATATGGTCCTAAAGATTGACAAGTCTGGCTGGTCGATTCTAAAACCGGAGGATCAATACTAAAACATGTTTTGGTATTGAAACTCCAGCACCCTGTTTATTAGCTTTCATAGTCAAATTAGTTGGTGGCACTTCAGATAATAATCTTTCATTATGTGGCTCATTAACTAATTTATCATATGCATTAACTTTATCAACTCACTCTCTCTTTCTTTTCATCTCCAAAGTTCAGCCACTAAGGAAATGTATACAGATTAGATGATTATATATACAACAAACAAAAACTAAAGACAACTTTAGTATTTCCACTTAACAACCACGAGAGCTAACCAACTTCCAAGCAAGATTAAGTAATAAGGAAAACCAGCATCGAAACAATAGCTTAAACAGGCTGCCAGGAATCCCACCAGTTTAACCATCAAAATTAACAGGCGGAATTGCAGGAAATACATACACTAATACTTTTTAAAGTTGATACACTAATTTTCAGTTATAAGCCAGCTGTTTTGAATTATAATTATCAAAATACAGTTCACTGATGACCAATTGCAATGAAAACAACAGCCTAAATAACATTTAAACAAGCAATATAGAGGCAAGTTTCCAGTGGCACAACTAACCTGGCAAACAGTAGTTAGCAAACTCAACGTGGCTACTAAATTCTACGAAGCTGTAACAGCAAACATTTCACGGAACAAATCTGTTAGCATATAACAAATGGCTGAATAACTACAGCAGCGAAGCAACAGTGTAAATAAAGTCTTGTCAAGCAAGAAAAAGATACGAACTTGAGAGCTAATCGTCTCCTTCTATGGAAATGAGAAGCAAAGTCAATGAAAAGCTGGGTCAAATCTAGTTCATTTGCTTCGTGTTGTAAAGATCCGCATCTAAACACAAAGTCAATGGTGAGTAAACAAACCCATTCCTTTATGTTTTAATCTAATGGTGGAGATATGATGAAAGTACAAACAGCAATTGATCAATAGCTAGTCTTCATACAAAGTATAATCTAACTTCAATTAAAAAAAAAAAAAAAGCAAACATCCAATCACATTAGGTAATTGAAGGCAGTGAAATAGTATAGGATGATTTGTATCTCCGGGCTATGTAAAAAGAAAGAGAAAAATCTGCCATAATGTCTGCAAAGCAATTGGTCAAAGTTTATAAACTTCGGCAAAATTCACCACAAACTTGTCTAACTGGTCATAAATGAATATCCAAGAGGTAAAAAGTGACAATGACGGAAAATTAATTTAGAAAGCAAAAGAAAAATAAAATTGTTCTGTTTCTTTTGTTCATTTTTTCCCAACACTAAAATGAAACTTTGGTTGCACATTTTGTTGGACACATGATAAATGTTTACATTTACACTCAGAGTTTAATGGTTTTTTCTTTTGTTGGAATACTATGAACTAAATTATCTTTTATGCCTTTTTGGTGTGCTCTATCCCAAAAATATAATTTTTGGGTATTTTTTCCCTTAAATAAATAACCTTCTATTGACTCCAAAAGTGACTATGCTCTATCCTTAATTTCAATTTAATGCTATACACAAATTCTAAAAGAACCTGCATTCACGTTAATACTTGCTAATTTTTTACTCAGATCATAAAAGCATAAAATAAATTTTGACTTATATGCCTTTTTCTTGCATCGCATAAATATAAAGTTTCGCTATTTCTTTAATGCTATGTTTATAGTCACCTTAATGTAGAATCTCTTGTGTGATTAAAAGATATAATATCTCGGTGGCTTTTCTTTCTATAAATGCCAAACGGCAGGAAAATCTAAAAAAAAAAATTGATGCTTTTTCCTTTGGTTCTAGTACAATGAAACAGTCTATGCTCTATGTGTTATCCTTAATTTTAAATTAATAATATACGCAAATTATAGGATGACTTTTATTTTTCCTACCACAAAAATATAAATTTTAGATATTTTTTAATGCTAAATTTATAGTCACAATTTTTAGCCTTTTTCTTGAATTCAATTATATAACACTCAGTGAAAAAATTAGGGGTGAAAAACTAAAGTATGAATTCTCACAATGATACACTCATATTTCTTTTTAAACAGACAACCTTCCATTTATATTAACAGCTACTAAGCTCTCTATTTAATTTTTACATGCACAAACCAGCGTACAGATCGATAGCAAAAATAAATAAATTAGCCTACAATAAGCAATTCCATTTTCCTTCGTAGCATCTAATTGGGTTGCCTTTTCTCTCGGGATACTTCAGATGGCAAAATCATTCCATAGTCCAAACCTTCCAACCCAATCAAATTCCTACAATAGGAGAACCAAGGTCAAGCGAGCAATGGAATGCAAACTTGAGCTCTCAAGGTGTCATGTGGCAGCAAGTGGAAGTGCTACAATAAGAACCAACTGGTTCTTATATTGTAGATATGACACTTCATCCCATTGACGTCATCTATTCCTACTAGTGATGTACGAAATCGTCATGCGTGTACTTTGAATTTCTTAACTAGACTATTTAGTGAAAACAGAAATTACAAGTTGGTGCAAATTTTATAGTGAGTGAATAGGTTGGATAGGCTACAATGGTAGAACAGATCCACTGAAGTTTCTTCTGTATTTCTTAAAAGTGTCGTATATGAGACTATTACTTGCTTATTAATAGAAGTCAACAGTTTGCCTAAAAAACGTTAATTGACGTCATTATATTAGGCAACAGTAGCATTATGTATGCAGCATATATTAGGCAAACAACTATTAAGTATACTATCTAGAGCTTCAAATCTACTTTATTCTCAAACAATACCAATAATAACAGCTTGTGTGTTCATATGAAAATAGACATTGTTTCACTTCCTTTCAGTTCAGAGATGGCAATTACCAATTGTTTCACTTCCTTTTTAGATCAGAGAGGGCAATTGCCAAATGGGTGACAATAAGCTTTGAACAAAATCCTGCAACTGGGAGTTTGCTATCGATCCATGGCCAACACAATTGTTCCATTTGGGTGGTTTTCACTTGCCAGATTTTGTTCCATTATTATGCTTTGATGCTATTGGTTTGTTGCTCTCGTAGACTCACTCTAATTGTTGTGACTCGGAATAACATAAAATATGGTAAGATATATCAATGATTAATCAAAAGATTCATTACTCGTAGTAGTGAAAGTACGAACTTGGCCTCACATCTGTTAGAGAAAAGGATGTATATTGGTAAAAACACGTCGGTTAATGGAAATCTAAATTCTCGGTCAAACATATGAACTCCGTACATAGGGTTGTTAATGAATAGAGCATTAACAAATTCAGACTAGACTGGAATATATAGAAGTTGAACCACTGAGTTTAGCTCAGTGGTCACCACCAAAACCTTAAGACTTGGTAGTGTGAGAGGTCAGGGTTCGAACCCCGTCTCCCACCATTTGCCACTAATGTGGCAGGCCACTTTGAGTGGCTATCGGATGAGTGTGTAATGCACTCGTTTGGATCGGTAGGTGGTTTAATCTCCTTCAGTTCTCTCTGACCTCCTTAGGTCCCCCCATAGTATAGAATAGAATAAAATGTAGGATCTATCGTTTCAGGCTAAAAAAAAAAAAGGAATATATAGAAGTTGACCTTTGACAAAAAAAAATAACAAATTCAGACTGAATTTGAATTCAAATAAGTAATCGACTGAGGTCAAACTTAGAAATATTGAAAATAAAAACTTTGAGCTTTAAAATTTCAAAACAATGGAAATATTTGGCTTGCTAAAGCTCAACGAAATAATATTATAAATTAAAAATAAAAAACTTTGAGCTTTTAAATTTCAAAACAAGACTGACAATTTTGAAAATAGTTTTGAAGTTCGATTTGATATGATTAAGATTATATCTGTTGACATATTTTAAACCAAACTATTTAGAAGTTTAGTAGTTTTAGAATTATATTTTTTATTCAGTAACTAGTTTAGAATTGGTATTAAAATTGATTTAGGAAATAAAGTTGAGTAATGTTTTGGTATTGTAATTAGAATAGAATTTGTGGTTATGTTTTTCTATTTAAGAAGTTGAAGTCCGACGTTTATTGTTGAGGAAAATTAATTTGTCATTGAAATACTACAAATCCTCCCGTGCCTATTGCCTTTGTGATTAATCAATCAGTGGCTTTATTCTTATAACAGAGCCGATTCCTTCCCTATTCTTGCCGTGAGACTTTGTTCATTATTTGATTGATTATTTTGAGAACTTGAGCTTTGAGATATTTTGATTTCTTCATCAAATTTATAGATTTTATATTTACTTCTGCTACATGTTTTTTTTTTTTTTGGTGCTAACAAGTGGTATTAGAGTCCTAAGTTCAAGAGTTTGATCTTGGAATGTCTATGATGCTTGAAGGGTGTGCAAAGTTTTTTATAGAAGAGCTTGTTTTGATAGAGGAGCTTGTACCATAAAAAGGTACAAAAATTGTGGTAGAATACTCGTATATAAAAAATTGGATTGTGAGAGTTGGTTGTGGAGTACTCATTCATTGATTGAAATTCGCGAAAATGACTCTAATTGAATAGAGGTCTAAAAAGAGAGACTGTCAAAATTGTTGATATTGTACAGTGATTAGGGAAAAGATTCTACCAGATTGTTGATTGTCACAGTGGAGTTTGATCAAACCTGAAACCAGGATGCCCAAAAAATTCAAGCAGGGAAGGAAAAAATTTGTCAAGGTACGAAAATTATTTTGAGTTGCCATGGAGAAAGAATTTATTAACTGTGAAAAATTTAAAATGTTACACACACTTAGTGATGATGAAGAAAGATCTGAATGGTCAAGAATAATGAACAAATATCTTAAAAGATGTGGTTTGGGTGAATTTCTTGAGATCAATTTAAGTAGTGGTCCATCAAGAAGGCCAGATTATTTTTCAAAATAATGCGAAAATCAATGGTTGAGAGTATTACAAAAGGCTTATCATCTCTTCATCATATCTCTTTTATATTTTGGTGATAGAATTTTCGTATGGATCTAATCATAAGTCAAAATTTAGTTTGACATGGGAAGTTAATTTGGAAGAATATGTGTTTGATGATGATGAAAAAGGTACTTCTGAAATTTTTGATATGGTTGAAAATTATGATTTGAATACTTTATTTGGGGTGATTGATGAAGAAGAATTTGTTAGTGAATGCATTACTTTGATTGTGGAAGAAGATGAAAAAGAAATTGTTAGTGATAGTTTTGATTTGAATGAAGACATGCATGACAATATTTTTGAGGTGGTTGAATCTACTGGGAATTTTTTAGTGAAAATTATTGCCAAAAATAAGATTATGAAAGGCCTGATTTATTAGTTGAAAGTTTTTTGGATTATTATTATTCAAGAAAATATGATGGCTCTAATTGCGAGTCGATCAATATAGATGACTTTATTGATCGAGAAGAATTAGCAATAAAATTGTATGCAAAATATAAATTTCGTCCACCTAAACATGTGAAGAAGAAATTAAAGATTTATTACAAATTGGAGTTGCATATCAGCTACACTGCGACAGAGATTTGTATGGAAATTATTGCTCACAACGGAGTTGGACTTGAAAGCTTGGAGAGATTGGTTTAAAGGAGACATTGTTGACATATTTTAAACCAAGCTATTTAGAAGTTTAGTAGTTTTAGAATCATATTTTTTATTGGGTAACTAAATTAGAATTGATGTCAAAATTGATTTAAAAAATAGAGTTGAGTCATATTTTGGTATTATAATTAGAATAGGATTTGTAATTATATTTGTCTATTTAGGGACTTAAAGTGCCACGTTTGTAGTAGAGGAAAATTAATTTATCATTGAAATACTACTTCAATTCCTCCCGTGCCTGTTGCCTTTGTGGTTAATCTTAATCAATCAGTGGCTTTATTCTGGTAACCGAGCCGATTCGTTCCCTATTCTTGCCGTGAGACTTAGTTCATTATTTGATTGATTATTCTATATTTTGATTTCTTCATCAAATTTATAGATTTTATATTTACTTCTGTGAGAACTCGAGAATTTATAGATATATCTTGAATTTATTTTATTTATTTTGTTATTAGAAATAATACATATATTATACAATTGATTAAATTAAGTATTTAATTGATTTCTTATAAATTGAAAATAAAGAAATATCCTAGAATGGTGTAGAAAAAAAATTCTTATAGGGGTATGTAAATTGGAATAAACTAAAGTTTGGGGCAATATTTGAAGTTGATAGAATAACAAATCCTTAACCAGTAAATAAACCAAAGTTAAAAGACCATTTTAACCTCAACACCTAAACAATTAACCATGCAACCAAACTAAACATTCTTGACTAAGCATAGGACCGAACAGAGGAATAGGTTCGGTGGATATCATTTAGCAGCAATCTTCTAAGAGCAGAGGAAGGAAACCGAGAGAAACTAGCCTTATTTGTTCTTGTCTGCCACTAGCCACCGAAAAGAAACAATTTGTCATTCTTAATCAATAAGACCCGAGATCAAACAAGGAAGAAAAGGGAACCAACTACCTATTCCTCTGCTTGTTAACACCGAGAGATAAACAACAGAAAGCTTTCTTCCCTTCTCCAACCGTAAAACTGTGAGTGAAAGTAAGACTGAGGGAGAGAAAAATGAGAGTGAAGGAGCATCTCTGATTCCATTCTTTCCTTCCAGCTCCAACCAAGAGGGTGAGAAAGCAAGGTAGAAGAAAAGGAAAGCTGGTGCAATTTGAATTGAGGAATCGAAGCAGAGGTTCTGAGCAGTCTGCAATTAGCGGACTTTGGGGGAAAAAGAGGTAAGATTTTGCAGTAACTCTTTGCTTATTTAGTGAAATTGGATATATATGATCTGCATTTTAAGTTTTAGCATGGAAATGAATTTTTGACCGAGGGAAAAATCTGGTTTGAGACTGAGAAGTTGCTGAGCTGAAATTTTGTGGGAATCGAGGGTCATTTGTTGAATTGCAGCTTGCTAACAGTAAAGGATGGAAACTAATGATAGGAAATGCATGTATTATGTCTACTTTAAGTATTAAAAGAAGGTTAGCTGTAGAAACTTGTGAAAAGTTGGAACTATGAGCTGGAATTATTGAAAGAAACCTGCTGGAAATCTGTTAGCTCCAACCGAGAGCAAGGAAGTTAGGAAACTCTAGCTGTCTTCGGCAAATTTTGGCTTTTAAACTTTCGTATTAAGCTGTAATGTGTCATAAAGCATCTTAACTTCATCACGCAAAGCGGAAATGAGTATAAACTGAAGTGAACATTGAAGGAAAGATAAGTTCAATCTAGTTGCAGATAGGTTCGGCTGAGACAAATGAACTTTTGATCAGTCTTTCCTTCGAATTTTAGTTGTGAACTTTTATATGTTCTGTTTAAGGCTACTCTGTAGCTTGATAATCATGTTTTGCATGTCAAGTTGGAGGTAACATGGAAGAAATTAAGGAAGTGGCTGTCTATTAAATTGCCATTTTGGACTACTGCATTTAGCTGATGACAGATTAGTATATATGGCTTCTTGGCTGAACCATTTGCTGGAATTAAGTATTACTTGCCTTGGCTTATGCTGGACCGAAAGCACATTAAAGTACTTAAAGATGTAAGCAAGTAAACGAATGAAGTTTGTTGAAAATCTGAGGTAATATTGCTGGAAATTTAGCCATGCTGGCCGAGAGAGTGAGGGGTTGAAACTCTCATGTTATTTTCGAAATTTCTAGGATAATTGATTGTAATCTTATATAAAACATATTATAATATCTTAATCTCACCTCTCATGTACCTTTTCTTGATTTTAAAAACTTGGAGGGCTGATGAAATTGAGCCAAATTAAACCATAAGTGAAATAGAATCTGATTTAGCCGAGAGAGAAGAAATGAAAAGTTTAACCAGCTTTACTCTTTAAGCTGGATTGAAAATGATTTAATCTTAGTTTAAATATCTCACAAGTGGTGTGTGTGTGTGTGTATCTTCATTGTTTTGAGCCAATAAACTTGATAAATTTTAAGGAGAAATGTGAGAGACATTTCTGGAATTTTGTATCTTGTTTAATAAGTCAAGAAACCTAGTTTCTAGTAATCTATACTCCAAATTTGGTGAGTGATTGGTGGCTGGAAATAAAATCTAAATAGTTAAAATGGAAGGGAAAGGTTGCTATATCAACTATAGGAATCAATTGAGCCTTGTAACTTATATAAGAAGATATCCAACTATTACTTGGTTTAATAGGCTCTATATAAATTGTATACACATCTTAAGGTAATAAACTAGTTATGCATGTGGTCTTGGTTAATAAAAGATGGAATTATGGGATAAGAAAGTACTTTAAGGTTAACTACTTCTAAACGTACCTTGTTAAAAGTTAATATTGAGTTTTAGTACGATAAATCTAACAGTATAAAAGTACTAAAGTGACATTACTAGAATTGCTACTTAAACTTCCTTTCTTTTGGAAATTAAAAGTCGAAATGACAACTGAGTGTGAGAAAATGCACTAGTCGCTTCATTTAAGCATAGCAATGACTTAGAATTCGGGTGGAATGGTGACTTGATGGTAGAATATAACACGTATGTTGATTATACTTTAGAACTTCACCAAATGAGTAGTTAAATAATTATGACAATTATAACTTGTCTCAGGAGACAGCGGTGTGCAAAAAAGTAATTCCAAAATCGAAGTGTAACTTTTGATTAGGGTGAGTGTTTTCCGAATTTATGTGTTAAATTGCTTATATGTACCTAAGTGGAATTACGTGACAAATGTGCTTATTATGAATTATTACTAAATGATTCAGTATAAAGTGTATCTCAATTGTCTCTCGCCTTCTAAGTCAAGAGTGTACTTTATCGTACTCGATTTAGTTGAGTTTGAAGGTCGATAATTGACTGAATGTTACTTTAAGTGTGCATGAATGTAAGCCGTATGTGTGCCTCACCACATCGGCTGAATTGGGCCACAAAACCCTCTGTTCAACGAACTATTCAAGCCAGCAAAGGGCTTGGTCGGGTAGGACGGTAGTTTTGGGTAAATGTTTCGGTATACTTGAGTATTACCACGAGGTTGGGAAATCATTGCACTGATTACTGAATGGAGGGGGTTGTTTATTATTTTGGAGGACATAAGGAGGTGAATTGGGAGAAAAAACAGTGATATTGAAATGAATGTGCAATGATATTGAAATGAATATACAATGACAGTGAAATGAGTGTCTCTTGACACTGAAATGAATACTCAATGACAGCACTGTATCCTTTTAAAAGTGATTGTATAACGAAGTGTTTCCTCAATTGTTTAATGAAAGTGATTGTACAGTGAAATGTATACTACTTGCTTAATTGTACTGATTAAGTGCTTATTGATTGTTACTTGCATGGAAACCTCACGGGCAAAAACTCACCCTTTTAGCTTTGTTGTCCTTACAGGAGTTGGAGATTGAAGAGTGATTGGATTGAATTAGAAAGTGATTTTGGGAAGATCCATCACTATGTGTATATATTGTAGTCAGGGTTTCTTTTGTATCTTGAGATAGTTGAATCTTTTACCTTGAGTTTAGTGTAATATTAAGAATGGATGTTTAGAACGTGTATTTTGTTTCTTTTAGTGGACAAATCTATGTTTCAAACTGATTGGAGTTGTGCTTAAGAGTAAATGTTCAGTTGTTCAATGATAATGTTATCTCTGAAGTTAATGTAAGTGAGTGAGTCCTGACAAGAGTCAAGCAGGCGATCCGCTAACTTCTAAAGTATGTTCTAGGAGGAGGAGGGGTCGTCACTAGGGGTGGGCAAAAAAACCCACTAATCCGAAAACCCGATGAACCCGATCTGATCCGATCCAAAAAATAGGATATCCTATCCGATTTTCTTAGCGGGGCAGATGAGGATCGGGTACCCGATAAGTCGGGTACGGATACGGATCAAAAAATAAAAACCCGCGGGTACCCGACCCGCAGGGTATATTTGATAAATATTTAAAAATTAGGGATCATTTTATAACTTTGTAATTTTTAATTCTAAGTGCAAGTGAAGTGGCTCGCAACCTCATATTCTAATCCTATATGATCTACTCTTCTCATCTTGTTTGAAGAAAGCGAATATTCTCGGTGAAACATGAACAAAATGAAAAAAATTTGTGAAACTCTGTTATAAAAATTGTTCATCCCTTTCATCCTTTTTATTTTTATTCTACCTCCATCAATCTTTCCTGCAAATCTTGCATCAATTCAATCAAAGATTTGTGTTTAGAGTTTCAATTTTCTGTTAGCTAGATAATTAAAATATTTGTGTCTTTCATTTATTTATTTATTTTATTTATTTTATTGCAATTATGTCTCTTAAATTTGTCTCTTTTATTTAGTGTAAGAAATTTATTTTTCCTTTTCATCACCTTTAATACCATAAGGTTTATTCCAAAGATGTAAAGAAGTTGGGGAAGATTTTTTAACGTTATTTTGGTTATACTTTTTCCAAAAATAATTAGTTCTATTCAATTCTTTTCCGAACTTGATTTCACAATCGACTTATTTGGGATGCAGTCTTGTACCATAATATCCTTAAGAAAGTTGGGGAAGTTACCAAATACTTATAATCCTTGTGTTTGTTGTGTTGTAGAAGAATGAAATGTGTGAGAATGGTGATGTACTCAAAATTATTATGAAATTTCGTTTTGTCCATTAGATATTATAACTCTAATATGTACTAAATTTATGAGATCGATTTGATTATTGGATGAAATGTGCAAGAATGGTGATGTATGGACTTTAATTACAATATCTCTACCAATATTAATTGGAAAAGCATTTTTTTTAATTGGAAAACATGTTGATATTAAGTAGAAAATAAAATTTTTTTATTGAAAAATAGTTTTTTTTAGGGGCGGGTGCCCTATGACTAGAGGTGCAAACGAATCGAGCCGCTCGCGAGCGGCTCGATTCAAGCTCGAGTCGAGCTCGACATTTTTCGAGCTCGAGTCGAGCTCGAGCTGATCGAGTCAAAGTCGAGCTCGAACTCGAGCTCAAAATATTAAGCTCGTTAGCTCGCGAGCCGGCTCGCGAGCTCGAGTATATATATATATATATATTTTTTTTTTTTATTTTAATAGTAAAATTACATAAATATCCTTAATATTTTATTATTTATTAATAAAAATATTATTTTATTTATTTTTTAAAAAAATAAAATAATTATTTTTATTTTTTCGAGCTCGAACTCGAGCTCGAGCTTCAAAATTGTCAGCTCGTCGAGCTCGAGCTCGAGTTCGAGTTCGATGAAATTAAGTCAAGGCTCGACTCGATAAGGCCAAAGCTCGGCTCGGCTCGGCTCGTTTGCAGCCCTACCTATGACCCGCCCCTTTTTTTCGAGTACCTGAATAGCGGGTATCCGAAAACATTAGGAGCGGGTTAGGGTCGCAAAATGGCTGATTTGATATATTAGGGTCGGGTCAGCCAAATCATGTTAGGGGCGGGTACCCAATCCGTGCCCACCCCTAGTCGTCACAACTTCCGCTTTGTTTTTTTTTTATGCTAACAATATCAATACTGTCGTGCCCCATTTTTTTTGAAAAAATAATAAAATTATGTGTTTATAAAAATGAATTTTTGATTAATTTTTGAATGAAAAATGACTTTTTGATTTTTTAGAAAATAAATAAAGAAAATGGGTCTAAATGGGACTTTAAAAGTGTGACGGTTTTGACCCAAAATAATAGTTTAAAAAAGATTTTTAATAAAAAAAGGAGTCACCACTTGGTGTTGAGTTAAGATGTACCAAATCACCTAAAATGAATTTTTAAACAAAAAGTAGAAAAAACCCTTTTTAAACCACTCCAAGTTTTTGAAAATCAGAGAAAAGTGTTCGGTAGTCACATTTGAAGAAAGGGAAGGCAAGGATAAAATCCAAGGCACCCTTTCAATCTAACCTAGAGTTAGTTGCGTGATTTAGTCAAAAAAATTTCTTATTTTAACCTAAAAATTTATCACATTTGGATGTCGCTAAATGGATGCAAAACCTAAACCTAGTGGTGCATCGAGTGGAACAAAATATTTCTTTGAGATTTGATCAGCATCGAGCACATTGATTGTGACGGCCAAAATTGATTCCTCGAAGAGATCACAACAAATGCAAGTGATGAGACTCGGAGGGAAAAAGAGTAAAATTAAGATTTTAAAAGATGTAATTGATTGAAATTTACAGGCAAAAGAGTTTAGTGTTTTGGAAAATAAATTTTTAAAGGGAAAGGGAAATTAGGGTTCAAAAGATGTATTTTAGAAGAAAAGAGAAAATCATGCATGTATGCCCTAAAAGGATCAATGCGACATAACGGATGTGGTGGACTAGATTCGTGACTTTAATTTTTCCTTTAATAGAGGGAAAAAGAGCGTGCTAAGGTTAGAAAGCCATACCCATCCATATCCCATATTCGAGGGATATTTCTCCTATCTAATCAAGCAAATGATTTAACCTGGTCCTAATTTTCTTAAATGGAATGCAATTCTATATGTCATGCTTTGCACATAGGGATAAGGGATATATATAGAGCAAATATTGGATAAGAGATATACAAATAAGGAAAATGTCATGCAAAAATGAAAAAATTCCTAGAAAGTAGAAAATATGCATGAAAATGTAGTGATTATCACACAAACATGATCTAACGCGTGGATGGTCCCTAAGGGTCTAGTGTTGGACTATCC
Source organism: Coffea humblotiana (assembly GCA_023065735.1). NCBI lineage: Eukaryota > Viridiplantae > Streptophyta > Magnoliopsida > Gentianales > Rubiaceae > Coffea > Coffea humblotiana. The sequence goes on along the minus strand of CM041208.1, from coordinate 6,654,534 downwards.
CATGTCTATAAGTTATCACTAGCATTGAACTAGTGAAAAATCGAAAAAGGGGCCACAACTAGCGTTGGACTAGTGTAGTGACGTCATACATTTATTATAATCAAATAAATCATATAAACATAATAAAAGCGAGTAAACACATAACATCACAGAAAACACATAGTACATAAGCATGATATCTAGATGCAAAGCCCTAAGAAAGCGAATAACACGTAAACACACAAGCATGCAAAACACACAAAGCAAATAAAGTGAATAAAAACCTAACTATTACATTTGAGGGGGCCTAACTACAATCTAAAAGGGGAAAGAATGAAACGAAATGAAATAATAACCTAATTATTACAATTTGGCATTTAAATGCTTCTAAAATAATCAATAATTAAATTAAAATAAATATACAAAACTAAAAACAAATAAAGTGAATAAATAAATGAAAATAAAAAACATTCAAAGATCCTACAATTATACACATAAAATCATATAGGAGCACATAGAAGGATTTAAAGATAACACAAGAGGATACCTCCTTTTGAAGTAGTAGCTAATGGGGGATTGGATTGTCCAATTTAACTCCAAAATTAACAAAAATCATCAAGCCACCAGTTTAATTTACAAATAAAAGCAATAACATGTAGAGAAATGAAATTGATTAATTAAAACATTTAAATGAAAGTAAACAACCTATATTCAAGAAAATTAAAACAAGTAGGGACCTAATTGAAAATTTTAAGAACGTTTTGGGGTTAAATTATAATTATTACAAAATTTAGAGGTCAAAATGAAAAATATAAAATTCAGAGACCTATTTGCAATTAAATTAAGGACCTATTTGGAAGAAGTTATGGTGAAAATACTCAAAAGTACAGGGACCCATTTGCAATTTCATTTTCTGATTTCTTAAGAATATCAGGTCATTGGGCCATTTTTTTTCTTTAGGCCGAAGGCTCCCTAAGCCGGGTCAAAAACCCGGGAAAATGGGCGGGCTAGCCTTCATTTTTCAACAAAATAAACCCAACCCAATGAAGGGGCTTTAATCTGCCAAACCGATGCTCAAGCCCATAAAAAATAAGCCAAAGCCCACTTCTAAAACCCAAGCAAAATAGACCAAATTTTTATACCAACCCAACCAAACAAATTCAATCTAACCCTCCAACTATTTTTACTAAACCCAACTAGATAAAAATCTACTAAAATTTATTAAAGACTGATTATACTCTAAATCCCAGAAATAACTTACTTAAAAACGCATTTAAACATGAAAAATAGGATTAGAACTCAGTAGGGGTAGAAATGGTTCGATTGCAAAAGTTTTTGGGCCATATCAGCATTATGTAAAACTTGAGAGGCTAAAGTGAAATTTTCGAAAATGCTCGTGCATCTTCTTCGTAGCTTCTGCGACACCAAAGGCTTATGCAAACCCAGAAAGATTTTTTTTACCCAGAAAAGCCAAACCCATTGATTTATTCAACAAAATTCAACACCAAGACTTCAAACTCGTTTCTTAACAAAAACCAATTACAAAACACTCCATCAGCAAGATAAAAGCAATGGAGACAAACAAAAAAAAACACCTAAAAACAGCCAGCAAATGCAAGCAACAGCAGCGATAAAAACAACAAAAAAAGCGTAAGAGCACAGCTCAGCAACGAATGAAAATGGAAGGGAGTAAAACATCGGTTTAAGAAGACACCTGAGGAAGCTTTTTGGATCAAAATCAGGTCAGGAAAAGACGTGAAAGAGCTGCTGGAGTTAATCCGTTGCGGCTTCGAACTCGCACCAGTGAAACGAGGTAGCGGATTTGGGGCTGAATTTGAAGGACTTCCAGTCGTTTTCTCCACCAAGTTTCTGAACGAAAGTCACTCCCCTCACTTCGCAGATTCAGTAGAAATCGAAAGTTTCTTAAACGGAGCTAAAATAGAGGAGATATTTGAACCGAAAATTTTTCTGCAAATTTTTCTTCCTTTCTCTCGTTTTTTCTCTCTTTTTTTTTTGGCTTCCCTTTTTTCTCTCTTTTCTCTCCGCCGCCTCCCCTTCTGTTCTCTCTCTAATGGATGCGTTTTCATCCATTTTATATGGCACAAAAACCCCCAAAACCCTTGGAGCAACGATGGGGATGGGTTAGATTTTAGGGATTGATTTTGAACCCTGATGGATTTTGGATAAATTGGTAGTTGATCTGGCTTGAAAAAAAAAGAAAATGGAGCGGGATTCAAGTGGAAATTGGACCCAAAATGGTAGCTGCAAATTTCTGTACTGATGCTTGTTTTCTGGGTCTGTACGATTGAAGAAGCAGCGCGCGTGCACGCGCGTGAACCTGCCATCTTTTTTTTTTTTTTTTGAAAATTGATCTTTTCTTTCTTCTTTTTTTTTTGTTTTTCTTTCTTTCTTTTTTTTCTTTTCGATTTTTTTAAAATGATTTTCTCTCAAGAAATATAAAATGAAACAAAATAAATTAAAAATAAATAAAATAAAAAAAAATATGAATAAAATAAAATAGTAAAAATTTGATATCTACAAATACCAGTACCATATTCATTAGAAGAAAGGATATGTATTGTTGTAGAATACACTGGGTAATGGACTAACTTGGTTTAAGAAATTTGAGTCCGTGACTTACGATCCAAGCATTATTGAACCAGCGCAGGACCTAATGTTAAAGAAAAAATTGATATTCCGTCCCATATCAACAGCAAGAAAGAACATGTATTGGCATGTAATGTCTCGTATCCTTTCTTACTAATAATCTGGATTAGATATTTTGAGCAAGTATAGTTTAGGTTGAAAAGTTATTTGGTCAAACCAACACATTAGCTATGGTTTCTACTTTCTAGACTAGGTTAAATTGGGCAAATAGTATTGCATCACAATGATGCAAAAGAAGTGCAGGACAAAATCCATGCAAGCCATTTCTAGAATCTTATATCATTGAATAGACTTTTAGAATAATGAATTATGGATTGAGTTTTGCAAGGACACAAAATTCTAAAAAGGAGTGAATGTGATGCCACATCCTACATCGATAGCAAGAAAAAACATGTATTAGTGCATATAACATCTTGAATCATGAACTGCTAATAACTTGATTTAAACATTTTATGCTAGTAATTTAGGTCCAAAAGGTATTCCGTTAACCCATGACTCGGAAAGTTACTAGATACTTCATTGCCACTTGTAGGAAGTATTATCTCGGAAAGTTACAAGGGAATATATCCTTCATTGCCACTTGTAGGAAGTATTATCTCAAGTAATCATGTGCAAATCAGCTCTTTTGAATTCTCTTCTGATTCTGTAAGTTGCAGAGAAACAGGGTCCTCCTGTTTTAAATTTGCACGTTGAAATCCAAACTTTGCCTGCTCATAAGGGGAAAGAAAATACAAAGTATGGTCCAACTCCCATAGATTTTACTTCCAAACTTTGCCTGCTCATAAGGGGAAAGAAAATACAAAGTATGGTCCAACCTCCCCCATAGATTTTACTCCCTCCGTCCCACTTTGATAGTCCTGTTTTCCTTTTTCGTTTGTCCCAAATTGTAGTCCACTTTCCAATTGAAGAATATAGTTGTATTTTAATTTTCTTAAAATACCCTTATTCAATGTAAATTGTTGTTACTATAAACCTACCACATTAATGAGAGTTGATTCTTTTTTTACCATTAATTCAAGTTCCCATAAAGTTGTACTCTAATTAATGTGAGGGTATTTTAGGAAAATAACTACCTAAATTGATTGTTCTAACAAAGTTAACTACGTTTTATTAAACTGTGTGAAAAAAGAATCAGTACTATCAAAGTGGGATGGAGGGCATACTTCACATATCGTCTCGGAAAGCACAAACTGTACACCACTTGTAGTGGCGACAAATAAACAAACAAATAGACAGGGACATGATCTGACAAATGAGACCTAGGAAATTGGGCACAAAAAAAAGAACATAAAAAATATAACTTCCCTTAAAAAACGAGTCAGAGCACAATATTTGAGAGAAAACAGCGCAGAGGGGAACATTGGCTTATTGGAAGCCCGTAAATAAATGGATAAGCTGTACCTTGTATCTTTTTAACCTGTATTTGACATTCACTTTGCAGCTTGAAATCGAAATTTAAATTCATCACACCTAAACTCTTCATCTTATTTAAAATCCAGCCATGAATAAATACTTCATTGCCAGTTGTAGGAAGTATTATCTCAGAAAGTTACAGAGGAATATATCCTTCATTGCCACTTGTAGGAAGTATTATCTCAAGAAATCATGTGCAAATCAGCTCTTTTGAATTCTCTTCTGATTCTGTAAGTTGCAGAGAAACAGGGTCCTCCTGTTTTAAATTTGTACGTTGAAATCCAAACTTTGCCTGCTCATAAGGGGAAAGAAAATACAAAGTATGGTCCAACTCTCGGATACTTTTATGGTAGAAAGTCCTTTGACCGTTCCTACCATAGGAAGGCATGCATAGGTCGACACGTGTCTTTGAAAAATGAGGACCAAATGGATCCGTTATATTGCAATGCTAACGCGCGTGAAGAAGAAGCAAACGAAATACAACTGAAGAATAGAAACGCATTTACATACAATTGAAGTACAAATGAAGTACAACTGAAGTATTATTACATAAACATATATATTATAATAACATGAACATCTAATATACATTTATAAATATATTTATAAATAATATAAATATATTACTATATAAATTTAATCAATTTATAACACACACGTTTCATTATTATACGGTCCTCTATTAATTAAATGATTATACTTTATATTTATACAATATATTATGCATGTGTATATAGTAATTATAAATACAAATATAACTATATTTGTCATTATAAAAATATTATAATGATTATAAATATATTATATAACTATAGTAATATCGTAATAAAAATATAATTAGTCCTTAAATATTTAATTAATATATACATCACTATCATAATTATTCCAATTATTCATTCCCAAACTCTGTTCAAAAACGCCACATTAGATTGTCATGCTCACTTTTCGATAGATTAGTACAACAGTAACTGAATTCATACGCGGTTTCGTGAGCATCACTCCATAAAATGTGCTTGCTACTTTATGGACGGTGATGTTAGTATCAAATACAATTTTTTATACTTTTTGGGAAAATGGAAAAATGGGCACTTTATGCAGCATACCTGTAAATGGGTAGTAATTTATGAATAAACGGGTATAACATATTAAACCCACTTATTTGCCATTTACTCTGATTTTATCCAATAAATAAATTAGTAATCCATCGGTGCCCTACAATTATGAAAAGGAGACTGGTGGTTATGCATCCAACAAAGTTACATTTGTGTTGCTTTGTTTTGAAAGTTTAAAGTAAGGGGGGCAAGTGAGTTTCAGACCCCCAAAAAAAAAGAGAGATAAGTTGAGATTTTTCAATATTTGTGAGTGCCAAGTAAAATTGTTAGAAACCTCTGGGGAGGTTTATGAAATTATCCCAAACAAAAATTTAGAATGAATAAGTTGCTTTTTATAACAGTTCTAAAGGTTCCTTGAGATTTTATAAATTAGGTGTCTTGAGTTTGCAAAAACAATTTCTTGCATATGTTTGTAGTGGAAACGGAGTTTAAACTTGCTATAGGTTAGTTTCTACTGTTCCATTGTATCCTAAAGGGTAATTTGCCATTCAACCTAATTTTATTTTGATTTTATCCAACTAATAAATTAGCTTATGGAAAAATAGGAAAATGGATAATTTATGGAGGAAAGCCATAAAGAACTGGTGTTTTATTGGAGAATGGGTTTATTGTTATTTTATCCGATTACATAAATTTGTTTATGGAAAAATGGGTACTCTGTTCTTATAATGGATAAAAGCCATAAAGAGTTGGTGTTTTATTGGAGAACGGGTACTCTGTTCTTATAATGGAGGAAAGCCATAAAAAGTTGGTGTTTATTGGAAAACAGATTTATTTTTTTTATCCGATAAATAAATTTGTTCATGAAAAAATGAGTATTCTGTTCTTATAATGGAGAAAAGTCATAAAGAGCTGGTGTTTTATTGGAGAACGGATTTATTGTTATTTTATCCGATAAATAAATTTGTTTATGAGAAAATGGCACTCTATTCTTATAATGGAGGAAAGCCATAAAGAACTAGTGTTTTATTGGAAAACGGGTTTATTTTTATTTTATCCGATAAATAAATTTGTTCATGGGAAAATGGGTATTCTGTTTTTATAATGGAGGAAAGACATAAATAGCTGGTGTTTTATTGGACAACGGGTTTATTTTTTTTATCCGATAAATAAATTTGTTCATGGGAAAATAGGTACTCTGTTCTTATAATGAAGGAAAACCATAAAGAGCTGTGTTTTATTGGAAAACGGGTTTATTTCTATTTTATCCCATAAATAAATGCGTTTACGGGTACTCTGTTTTTATAATGGAGGAAAGCCATACAAAACTGGTCTTTTATGGGAAATTGATACTTTACAGAAAGTGATCGCGATTTGGTTTATGAAATTATCCCAAAAAAAAAATTTATAACGTGTCATGCTCTGCGGGCCTATATTAATATAATATTTGTGTATAGTATATTAATATTACAAAATTTTTATAATTTTCTTTTGTCATATATAATATTTAATTTGATTAGTTACAAACTTCGAATAATAATATTATTAGCTATGTGTAATATATAATGTGCAGGGGTGTAGATAATTTAATTGATAATATGAATTGTAGTATTAAGTGTACATGCTTATTAATAAAAATTATGAATTAGTTATACTAAATTTAGTAATACATTTGTACTAATACGTTTAGTAATACAGTTATACTAATATAGTATACACATATTTACTTTATGTAAATACAAAACCTACTAGTTTTTCTTTCGTAAAAACATTACTATATCACTTTTTAAATTTTACTTACAAACATTTATGTATTTAACATAAATTATATGATTCAGAGTAAAATGCCTATAAATAGCTAGTATTTTATTCATCTAATAGAAGAAACCCGTAAAGAATTAGTAAAAAGTGGGTAATTTCTTTTTTTACTTTCACATATTTAATTTATGTTAAATACAAAACTTACTAGTTTCCCTTTCGTAATAATATTAGTGTAACACTTTTTGAATTTCACTTATAAACATTTATGTATTTAATATAAATTAATTGATTCAAAGTAAAATGCTCATAAATAACTAGTAGTTTATTCATATAATGGAAGAAACTCGTAAAGAATTGGTATGTTATGGACAATTTTTTTTTTACTTTCAAATACTTCATTTATATTAAATACAAAACATGCTAGTTTTCCTTTCGTAAAAATATTTGTGTAACGGCTTTTGAATTTTATTTGCAAATATTTATGTATTTAACATAAATTAAATGATTCAGAATAAAATACCTATAAAAACTTGGTACTTGGTTCATGTAATAGAAAAAACTATAAAGAGTTGGTACTTTATGGGATATTTCTTTTTTAAAAAAATATTTAATTTATGTTAAATAGATAACCTACTAGTTTTTTTTTTGTAAGAAATTACTGTAACACTTTTTGAATTTTACTTAAAAACATTCATATATTTATTATAAATGGAATGTTTGAGAGTAAAATGTCCACAAAAAGCTAGTATTTTGAATAAGTAATACTCATTTGCCCATATGAAATTTATTAATTGTTAATTGATTTGTAATGTTTTGTCATTCCTTTGCTAATACTACTTTGGTAATACAAAGGACAAATTTGGTACAAATCTTTTTTCACACGCATTACCACTGCCACATGATTGCTCCATTTGGTGCTTTTGGACCAAATACACGTGTCCAACTCTGCATGGCTTCCTACGATGGCGGTGATCAAAGGTCTTCCTACCATAAAGATTTCCTCCAAATCCCATAGATTTTGCTACTTCACAAATCGTCTCGGAAAGCACAAACTGTACACCACTTGGAAGTGGCGACAAATAAACAAACAAATAGACAGGGACATGATCTGACAAATGAGACCTAGGAAATTGGGCACAAAAAAAAGAACATAAAAAATATAACTTCCTTTAAAAACGAATCAAAGCACAATATTTGAGAGAAACAGCGCAGAGGGGAACATGCTTCTATGGTGGAAAGTGGGATGAACTTCCCACCGTGGGCAGAGCCACTACAGTCACAACAACTCAATGCGGAACTATTGTCCAAGCCTTGTGGGTCCAACTAAGTTAAGGCAACCGGCTGTAGTAAGTGACTTGTGTAGCAGAAAAATAAAAAATGTGGGACTTTCTAAGGGACAACAATAAATGTAGATATACATTAGACTCAATTGATAAATTAATCATCATCGATTGTTGAACCATGCAAATTAAATTAACCTTTTGTGATCATTATTACTATCATTATTATTTATTAGTTAATAGTAATGGATTTTTTTTTGTTGAAACCCATAGTGTTTTAAAACTAAAAATATAGGTCCTGTTTGCAAAGAGTTTTTTGAGTGTTTATTTAAAACTTTACTATACCTTACTGTAGAAGTTGTAGAAAATTTTTTTTAAGTGTGTACATTTTTTAATATTTTGAAATATATAGTTTAAAAACTTAGAAGCTGTATATAGTTTGGCAAATGAGTTTTTTTTATGTTTGTTTAAAACTTTACTGTACCTTATGTAGAAGTTGTAGGAAAAATTTTTGATGTGTATAAATTTTTGGATATTTTGAAATATATAGTTTAAAAATTTAGAAGTTTTTTGAGGTTATTATAGCAAAAGTTTTTAAAAAACTTGTAGCAGACAAACTTGGCTAAAAACTTGTTTGCCAAACAGGCTCATAGATATAGGCCTCGTTTGACAAGTGAGTTTTTTTGGTATTTGTCTAAAACTTTACTGTAACTTACTGTAGAAGTTTTTTTAAAAATTTTTGAAGTGTGTTTTTTTGAATATTTTGAAATGTATAGTTTAAAAATTTTGAGAAATTTTTTGATATTATTGTAGATAAAGTTATTAAAAAACTTGTAGTAGACAAACTTGGCAAAAAACTCAAGTGCCAAACAGGGCCATAGGTTTGTATATTTTTTGCTACTCTTTTTTCTAAATTTCTTTCCACTCTTTTAATTTCTTATAGTATTTTTTAATTTTTTATTTTAAATTAAAAATATCAATTACATTGGTGAGTAATTATTGATTCCCTATTAAAATAATGGTCAATCACAAAATCAGCCCATGTTATTTGCATTCTCACTTTTCCATTTTCATGTTGATGAAATCATATAACTCCTGTCCTAATTTGTTTTCCTATTCTATTTTGTGTTCACATGCAAGGAAGTTGGCCACAATTGTCGTACATGTCCAAAAGATTAAAAAAAAAGGTTAACTTTTGCTTCTGCTTTTCTAAATTTACATGATATCCATCAACTCATTTTGATTAAGTGTTAACCTTAATCAAACAATAAGTATCACTATGAATAATTTCGAAACTCATTCCTTGAGGAACCAACTTACAAATGCCTTCTAAGTACATGAAACAAATTGACTTATGCTGGCACAATTTGTGTAGAGAAATTTTTTTTGTGAAAATTCATGACATATGTGATGCAATCCCCAAACCATGATCAATTGTAAGTAATGCAAAAGAAAAGTTAATGAATGATTGGTACTTAATATTATTAGTGCATATGACATGTTCTAGGTGTGTGCAAGTAATCAAAATTAGTTTTTGTAAAGGATATATATGATATGGTGATTAGTTATTTGATAATTAATTTCAATTGGCTAATTACTAACATAATTTAAGTTCATAGTTGTCATTAGATTTCAAATTTAAAATTTGCATAGTTGTCATTCATCCAAAACTAATAATACATACACTGTCAATATATAAAATATTAATCCTTAAGTGAATCCGTTAACTTTCTTTTACTTTTTTGTCTCTCTCTTTCTTTCTCCTTATTTCAAAAATTCAAGCAAACTTTTTAATTGTTGCCTAACCGATTCTCATGTTAATACCTAACTCTTTTTTTTAATCTAGTAATATTTCATTAGCTGACACTTGTCACAATCATCATTTGTATCATGGTACAAATTTCCTTTGGTTCTTTTTTTCTTTTTATTCGGATAAAAATTTATTTACTAATGTAATAGGTTTTAATTTTTATTACAATGAAACATTATTACTTATGTTTAAATAATATGGGGGACTTCAACTCCTACATGCGCATATCCAAAAATTTAATTTTCATCCAATTTCTAATCACATTTTTGTTCATAATACTAACATTTACCGCTTTCGTTAATTGCCATATAATGTAATCATATCTAAATTTCTAATTCTTCCATTTATCTTTACACTCCACTTAATTAACTTATCTTTCTACAATACTTATGAGTCATTATTTTTCTCCAATTATTGGGCCGTTTTATGATGACCAAATTTGTAAAAGGCTTTCTATAATATCAAAAGTTTTTTATTTTTTACCCAACACATGAATTGCGTTCTTATTATTTGGTCCCACAAGCAACTGGCCTTTCCTGTTCATAGCACAGCTTTAGGCTGTCTTCCTCTACCCGGCCCTACCAAGCAGTATTGGCCTTCTTATATTGGTTCTGCCCACAGTCAGCAGAACTGTTCACTTTCCACCGTAGCCAAAACCGGGGAACATTGGCTTATTGGAAGCCCGTAAATAAATGGATTAGCTGTACCTTGTATCTTTTTAACCTGTATTTGACATTCACTTTGCAGCTTGAAATCGAAATTTAAATTCATCACACCTAAACTCTTCATCTTATTTAAAATCCAGCCATTAATAAAGTCAACTAAAACTAATGAAAGCAAAGAATACGCACATCAAATGTGAGTGTTGCAATTGCACAATCGTGAAAATACCTAATTCCATTTACATCCTACAACTCGTGTATAATTCTTACTTCGCATCTTAAACTTCGATGTAGCAAACCTACTTCTTAAACTTCGATGCAGCTAATCTCTCGAATATCACTTAAATCCAATTGGTAACACTCAAACACTCAAAGCAGCACTAATGAAGCTACGAGATCTCCATATTTCGTTTCTCAGAGGTGCCCCTATTTTTCATCATATGCCTTTGTCAGAAAAAATCATCAAATGACGGATACAGAAATGAACCAAACTATTGCAGTCAATTCCAGTTTTTTCACCTGGAGATAATTGTTCTTCAACTTTAATTTAGCTAGTTCATCAGTCTTCTTCCCTTTGGAGTTTGGTAACACATTCACCAGATCCCTGTATCTATGACATAGTTCTAAAGTCAAGCCATGAAAAAGACTTGAAATTTCCATGTCTCAAAAACCGAAAATGTGCGCCAACAATGAGCATTCATCCAAGAGAAATCAGTGATGCTAATCCTCCAATTACAACTGAATGCTTCACTAACTAGGTGTTTGGTACAACTCAAGAACCTTGTTCTCGGATTAATTTTGGATTCATTCGTATTAAAAGAGTTCCACCTAATGTCATAGATTTTCCAAATTTTTGTTGTCGACTCTATATTGCTTTCGTCAGGCAAATGGATTTCTTTTTCACTCTAAGATCTGATATATGAGACTAATTTGTCGATAAAGGAGGAGAAGGTTGCCTTCTCTTTTTTTTTTTTTTTAATTTGATACGCAATGTCTACACTTAGACATTGTGTACATGCTCCTTACTTTCTATTGTTTTACTTAGATTTGAGTGTCTGGCCTGTAATATATTTAATATTGAAGTTTGTGGAGCAAAGAAAGTATTGGATGCAAATTTTAGATACAAAATGAAATTAGTCCTTTTACTGATATGTAATTGTTATTTTCTTGCTTTGTATGCAATTCGTTAGTGTTGCTTATGGGGTTAATAATCGAATTCAAATATGACAGATCCTAGAGCACTGGATGTAATCCGTTCAAATTTGAAATTTAAGATATAAAGTGAAAATCAAATACAATTTAAAATGTAAAATGAAATTAGTCCAAGATAATTGCATGGAATAGTCAAGCCTGCACGGGTAATATGATCCGACTGGCCTCGGAAGTTAGAATCCTCCGGAAAATAGGGGAAACTGGACACGAAAAACAGTGTACAATTATTAAAAAAATAAAATGCAATGTAGAAATAGTCCAAGACTTGCTCAAATAAAATAAATAGCAGCTGCAAGAGTGAGAGGCGTCCAGAGAGTTAAACCTAGGATTCAGGAATTGTATATGATCACTATCTGAAGTATTAAGTTGCTCTTCCAAGACAAGAGATGGGAAAAAATGTTATGCCAAGGCCAATGCAGAAGTTGCATCTGCTTTCCAGGCATTCTTTCAACTTGTCCTTGCTGCTGCTACTCGTACAAGTATGCTCACAGCTTGCTATGGCTGGTTCGTTTGTTAAGTTTCTTCCAGGTTTTGAAGGACCTCTCCCTTTTGAACTTGAAACCGGGTGAGTAACTGATGTTAACATAATACTGCTAGTATTATAGTAATGTTGATCAAAGTTTTGTATTCAACAAAGGAATAAAAGAGAAATAAAACAGGTTGATATATTTTCTGATTATAAGCAGGTATATTGGAGTTGATGAATCGGAGGATGTGCAGCTCTTCTACTATTTTGTCAAATCAGAATCTAATCCTCAAAGGGACCCTCTTGTGCTTTGGTTATCTGGAGGCCCAGGTTGCAGTTCATTTTCTGGGCTTGTCTATGAGATAGGTAAAAGTTAATCTCTATTGCCTTAGCCTCTGTATTAAGTGTAACCCCCTCATTTCATCAAAAAAAGCAGTAGGCATCAGTATTTCATCATCCACCATATTTGATGTTGCTTTGTATAATCATAAAACTGTTAAAACAAAAAGTCCTTCCCAATTCCTTGGTCTCCAGGTTTGAACAATTATCATAACTAGTTTAGTTAAGTGCTATTGACGCTTAGTTATTATTGAACCAAGTTGACCAAATTTCTCAAGATTCCAGAAATTTGTCGTAATAAGTGCAAAACACTTTTTTCTTTTTGATAATGATAAGTGCAAAACACTTGACCAATATTAGTTAACTATATGTTGATTATTGAAGCTTTCAATATGGCATAGGAGGAAGGACAAGAGACTGGCTAAACGAAAAATTCATATGTCTAACATGTTGTACCACAGTTTACACCAAATGCTGTCATATTTTTCTTCTTGATGCGTTTTTATACATTAAGCTTAAGGGAAACTTATAACGCTTCAAGAATTTATATAACTAAAATCTAATATTGACGGAGTATACTTCTTTGAAAGTGTTTTCTTAGAAGTATATTTCCTCGTCAATTTGAGGAATGCAATATGTTGCTCAGTGTTGTGGCTGTAACAGTAATCAAAAGACATACATTTTGGAGACAAAATTGGACGCTAGGTTGGGTAGCTAACTGGGTAAACGAAAATAATAAATTTACAGATCTATGATTTTAAAGGTTACCGCACCACTAAACTGCTTGCTTAGCCTCCCAATGTAGGCATCTCCACCCTTTATGTTTCAGAAGCTCATGTGGTTACATAAGATGTTCAGCTATGAGTAATATTGCTAACATGAAACTTCTATTCTGCTATTTGGAACATTTAGGACTAATGTTTTACTATTTTGCAATAATATATCCATGACGCAAAAGAAGGAAGAAAGAAGTATTTTCTTGTTGAGGAAGTTTTGTTATCATCTTTATTGTCCTTAGTCTCTGACAAATGATCAGACGATAAACTAAAATGTTAACTGCCCACCAAGTCACTGTCCCCGTATTTTTGCAGGGCCAATAAAGTTTGAGCCAGTCATGTACCATGGGAGTTTACCCAAGTTGATATTAAACCCTTACTCTTGGACTAAGGTAAACACAAGAATTGAGTTGAGTGCAAGACTGACAGGAATTCTATTGCTTTTTTTTTTTGTGCGATTTAATCTGATGGAGTATATATCTTGGACCCAATAAGTGTCTTTAGAGTCTAATTTCCAAGTTTTAAAATTTTGAGTTGATTCAAAATTGATAAAAGCTTTTTGTTACTTGTTAGGTGGCAAGCATTATCTTCGTGGATTTGCCAGCAGGAGCTGGATTTTCTTATGCCAGGATTGCAAAAGCTGCTCAGTCCACAGATTTGAAAGCCTCAAATCAAGCTTATGAATTTATTAAGAAGGTAAACGCCTACCATTGTCCTGATCAAAATAATGAATCTTAAGGCTTTAGGGAGTGTTGGATAAGATTACTTTTAACCTTTTATCATATTGCAGTGGCTACATGATCACCCGGAGTACACCTCAAATCCAGTCTATATAGGTGGAGACTCGTATTCAGGCATTACTGTTCCAATTGTTACTCAACTAATATCAAATGGTAAGACTTTTATTTGTGGTTCTTTATTTAGGCATGTTTTCTAGTTTTGTTTCAATGTGATACAAGAAATTATGCAGATAATCTCTATAAGATCTCAGTATAGCAAGAAAGTTATTTTTTATGGCACTATTCTTTTAAAGAAAACGTTCCTTTTAAAAAATAAAAGTTAACTGTATTCTTCTTTCCCCTTTCCTTGTCCTCCTTATCTGTCATGAACAAGTAGTGTTCATGAAGTTTAAAGAAACTTTCAATTAGGAGATACGTAGGAATGCAAAATTTTTGGATTCCATATTATCTTCATGGCACTATTCTTTCAAGTTGGACCTTAATTATTGAGAGTTGAGTTTCTTTAACATCTTGCGACAAAAGACGCATTAAAGGCTTTTTAACCAGATATAGAAACAATAAATTATTGTTTTAGGACTTGAAAATCTTTTCTCAAACAATTTAAGGCACTAAAATTTATACCTTCGGCTGTCATTGCAGGAAATGATATCGGGATTGAGCGGCATATTGATCTTAAGGTATGCCCTTCCATGATCTTCTCTTTTTAGTCTAGCTAAGCAAGATAATTAGATATTTTCATTTTTATCAAAGTTTGCATCATTGATAATTAAATCTTGAATTGGAAGTTAGAGTTAGACATCTTCATTGTTAATGAAGTTTGCTTCATGTTCGATACTAGTCTAACAATCACAATGTTGGATTCTTCATAGTTATGCTTCTTTGCTAACATGTAGCTGCTCTAAAATGGCTTTAGGGATACTTACTTGGAAATCCAGCATCGACCAGTGATGGTGAAGGAAAGTATGTAGTCCAGTTTGCTCATCAAATGGGGCTAATTCCAGATGAACTCTATGAGGTTGCTTGTTCTTTCATCAGCTGCTAAACTTTTAGAATATTGTTATAGATTTTGCAGTGGACAATTATCGTTACTTTCTAACTGGCCTACATAATTGTGACATAGTCCTTGAAGGTTAACTGTAACGAACAATATCAGAGTGTAGACCCGGGCAATAAGCTATGCTTGCAAAATATGGAGGCATACAACAAGGCAAGCAACCCTAAATGTGCAGTTTTTATCCTACTTTGCTTTCAGGTGTTAGTCAAGGTTTAATAATTTACTTAAAAGCTCACAACCCCTGTTCTTTGGCGCAAAGGATCTTCTATTACACGAGTCTCTAATACACTCTTTGATGGGTGCAAGTCTTCAAATATTTGGTGCATATTTTCATTGGGTTTACCCGAAATTGTATTTTGTTGGTGTAAGTTTTGCAATATCAGGTGTAAGTCTTGTGTGCACTAATCCAATGGAAAGATACATCAAATATTATAAAATTTACACTAAACCAGAAGTGTAACAAGAGTTTAACAGGAATTTGTATGATAGAATATCCTTTGGCCACGAAGGTGAAAAAGAGTGAAAACTAACAGGAGAGCAAGATAAACATGTATCTAACTAAATTGATGTGTATCTCGCTTTCCCAGTTGGTTGATAACATTGACAAATCACAAATCCTGGAGCCCAATTGTCCTTCTGCTTCACCAAAACCACATAACTTACTCAGTGATGGGAGATCCACTATTGAGATGTTCTATAAGAAGTTTGAAAAGGTAGATGTTCGGGAGTCTACGCCAATCAAATGTCGGGTAAGATACTAATATATATGTGAAATTCCATGTAAAAGAATCACATTCTGATTGTTGTCAACTATAAAGTGGATAACAGGAGTTCTTGTAACAATCATCTTTCCATTCTGAATGGTGATTGTAGGAGGATGCGCATAGGCTTGTTCACTACTGGGCTAATGACAAGAGTGTCCAAGAGGCCCTCCATGTGCGAAAGGCATGTCAAATTTTGGCTTAGTTGAACAATTTGTTATTTGAAGCAAGCCTCTCTCTATATGCATCTCATCCTTGTGTGTTTTCTCTGTATTTTGTGTAATCACATGGCAGGGGATTGTTAAAGAGTGGATCAGATGCAACTTTGGCTTGCCATACACAAAAGACACCGCCACCGTTATACCATATCATGCAAACCTTAGTACTAAAGGTTATAGATCTCTGATATACAGGTTTGGTACCTATGCATTCTTTAGTAAAATTTAGATGTTTATGCTGGCTAACCACGATTCCATGCACTGAGACTTCAATTTTTTGTAATTAGCGGTGATCATGACATGCTCATACCACATATTGCAACTCAAGCATGGATAAAATCTCTAAATTACACAATTGTTGATGATTGGAGACAATGGATTCATCAAAGCCAAGTTGCTGGGTAGTTCAAAATTGAAAATTTCTCCTAGCTATATCCTCTTCACGAGATAAAAACTTCACTACATAAATTATGATGGATTTATGCTATTTTCCTGTTTGCAGTTATACGAGGACCTATGCGAATAACATGACATTTGCAACAGTAAAGGCAAGAAATTCATCTTGCCGTTGTTCCAAAGTTGGATTTAAAATGATAACAAGTTTTCAAAGACTCTGAGGACTGACTGTGATGCTCAACTTTTATCAGGGAGGAGGCCACACTGCTCCAGAGTACAAGCCTGCTGAATGTCGAGCCATGTTTGAAAGGTGGATATCATATCAACCCGTCTAACCAGTTTGTGGATGGGTATACACATCTTTGGTCATTGTTGAACATCACAAGTGTTAACTTAAATAAATATCTTTGGTCACTGTCAAGTAAAAGTAGGGTAGCAGAGGAGAAGAATAGTAGCTAGAAGGGAGATGAGTGAGAAGTCAAGTTTCAGGGCAAGCGAGTGTGGCGAAGTTAAGGGAAGAATAAGCAGGAAGAGCACATTCACAGGATGCATGTGAGAGGCAGCAGTGAGTGGAATGAGAAGGAAGATGGTGAGTTGTATGTTTAGTGTAATTTATTTGGATGTTTCTATCTCTTTTTTGTCTTTCTTTGAGGTCAATTCCTTCCGGATATTTTTTAATCTTTTTATCGAAAAATTAATAGTTAAAATATATTTTCAAGCAGAATGATGGATGTCAAACAACTAAAATTAAAATTCTTACTCTAAAAATTTAAATTGAAGTTTAGCGGTGAGTAAGGTCATCTCCTTAGGGACTGGATGATTTATTTCCTTCCAAACAAGAATTAAATAGAGGGTTTTAGAAAATTAAAATAAAAAAATTAATTTAAGTAAAAGCAATCAAATGAAAGAAAAATTAATTTAATTTAATAATAAGCAAGCTATAGTCAAGAAAAAAACTTCATACAACTGCTCATTGATGCTGTAATTATTTCATCTATTCATTAACAAATTGGTTATAATTGTTAAGCAAGCGATGATAATAAACTTTTACGTACCCTGTCAATAGTTAAGGTACGTCCATTAATTATTTTCCTAACTAAGAAATAACCTTAGGTATGTCCAAAAAATTTAAGTTTTTGATTTCATTAAAAACTAGAAAGCCCATGTTCCAATCAATAAATGTGCTATCAGGGTTTATTTAAATTAGATCATATAATTCCCAAACATGAAACCAATTATGTTAATTACCATTAATTTAAAACAATTAAACAATTATGGATTTAATTGTCTTAATTGGCAATAGATTGTTAGGTTGAATTGAATATCGAGCCTTTGATATTCAAACAACAAAATAATTATGAGAAATTAAATCAGAAAACATACAAATATTAACAAATAAAAGAAACAGATAAAAATAATTCGATCTCACAGTTGTAGTTGAACCAAATCTTTCGATTTATCCTTTGATTAGAAAGAAAAGTCTAGCCACTTCTCATGGAGAAGTAGCCTAGAAAATCTAGGGTTTATTGGATAGAAGAAGAGTCAAACCAAAGAAGAGAGAGAGAGAGAGAGAACCATTCCTCCCTTTTTATTCTTTCATCCTATTTTTTTTTTTGTTTGTAACTAGTAACTAATTCCTTATTGAAAAAGGATCCTAAAAAGATAATGATAATATTTCATAATTAGATATAAGTGACTAGTAGAGTCTTAGTATGAAATGGAAATATGTGGTGGAAAGGAATCTTGCAAAATCTTCTTAAATTAGGAAACTTCCATGCATAGGAAAATCCCGAACTTCTCGACTTCAAAGGCAGAACTTTGGTGTGCCCATGCTTTATTACGTACAAGCCTTCTGGAAATAACCCTTGTTAACTCCTTTTCATGCCAAATTCCTACCATTAACAGCAATTGCCAAATATAAATAGAATCTATCAAATGATGCAATATTTGACCAAAATCACAAAAAAATATTTGTTAAATTTGCTAACTAATATGCACCCTATCACAAAACTTTTACAATATAATTCTTTATTTGTTTGTAGGCAGTTTAATAGTGTATGAATTCTTAAGTTACAAGAAGATGTCAGCGACAAATTTTATACAATAGGACAAATGATACGCAATTGAAAGAATATGTGAAAAGTAAACACAATTTTTAAGGTAATTTCATAATAATCTCGAGTTGATGAGTGAATCATTACTTGTCCTCAAGCAATCCACACATAATTAACTAAAATGATTCAAGGGGTGAAACAATATATGCATTTTTTTCAAATTTAATTCCTTATGACTCGGCAAACAGTTATTATATAATTGGTCAATTTACACTAAATACTCATAATATCAAGTAAAGGAAAGATAATCATACCCTAATTTTAACAAGTTAAATTTAATCTCTCACCCTAACCTAATTTTACAAGCAAGCAAATGACATAGTCAATTTATAGCTATCCTTCTTCCAAAATCATCTTTTTCTCAAAATTTTTAACTAAGAGGGGTTTACGATCGGATATCTCATTTAAATAGTGAAATGTCTTTTGACGCAAAGATCGACACTTTTAGATGAAGAGCTCCTGTTACTCAACATTTCACTTATTTAAATTGCTATGCATGCTCTTAATTCAAATACCTTTTTACCCGAATGTCGACATTTGTAGATGCCAACCCCTGGTTACTCGGTACATGAATCATTGGAGTAGAACAAAAAACTTTTATTCTTCTTTTTTGTTTTTGATTTTTTTGTTTTTCTCTTTTGTTTTTCTTCTTCTTTTTTCTTTTAAAGTATAAGACAATAAATAGACATTCCCTCATAGAAAATATATAAGAATAATCAAAGGAAGAGTATAGTTTTTATTGACTATATCAATCACTTACTTACAAAATTAAGTAAAGAGGAGAAATCTCATTAAACATACAAAATTATAGGCAGAATTTTCCTCACTTTACTAGATATACTTTCTAAAATGCAAAAATTCTAATTGTATAATAACCATTTCCAAGTCAAATGAGGACTAAACCATCTAAAATACATATAAAGTTTCAACAAATGGAAGAATTAGAGCACTTAAAGGTGGAACAATTTGGCCCTTTTTAAAACAAAGACAAAAGTTGTAAAAATTTTGGGCCATAGCGAAATATTGGAAAAGATTTTAGAAAAATTTTGACAGAGTTTTCCCTTATAAATGGACAAAATTTTCTGCCAACAAACCCAATTTCAAGAAAATTATCCACATGACAAGTAATTCAAACACAATTCCAATATTTCTAAAGCATTTAAATCCACAAAATAGCATCACATGGCACTATAATGCAAGTTCAAATATTTCCCTCTCCCACACTTAAGGTTCACATTGTCCTCAATGTGAGAAAGGAAAAATAACGAAAGTAAGAGAAAGCAGTACTCCCCTAATGAACTTGCGCTATCCAAATCCATGGTCAAGCGATAAATTTCCAACCTTATTTGCAAAGAAAGGAGAATTTAATTAATGCACCACTTCAAATGGCAAAATCAAAATAAAACAATTGAGTAAAAACTTGCAACGATCAAGAAGTAAGCATGCAAAGCAAGGGAAATGGGGAAAGTGATCAAGCATGCGGAACCAGACAATTGATAGGTGTCGAGCATGTGCAATAATAATAATGATAATCCTAGTTGCCAACAAAAGCAGTTTTGAGTCGATTCTAGTACTGGAGCAGGGACTCTGGAAGTGCAATGGATTACTAGATTCACCCGGGTTTTGAAGAGTTTGCTAAATCCGATATACCAGAATTTACTCACGAGAACTTGTTAATTTGTATATAGGACAAGTAGAGTCGTATCCTCAGGGACTGGGAGTAATTCGAGTATGGGGGAATTTTATGGAAATTGACAATAAGCTATACTAATCGAACATTGCAATTAAATAAAAATTAAATAGCAAACTGTAAAAAACTCAAATAGTATTGGATAGCTCTAGTCAAGAAGCAACTTCGGAAATGGTTCACCTAATTGATCATCGATGCAGAGATAATTCTAATTATTAACTAATAAATAAGTTATAACTGCCAAACAAGTGATGGTAGTCAACTCCTCCTTACTGTATCAATGACTGAGGTACGCCCGTCAATCACTACTCTAATCGAGAAATAATTTTAGGTACGCCAGTAAGATTTAATTCTCCAATTGCCGTACATATTAGATGAGCCCTATTCTAACTAAATAACACACTACTATGGTTACTTTAGATTAGCCTGTGTTTTTTCCTGACACAACCCAATCATGGTAGTTGTCACTATTTTAGAGTAATTGAACAATTAGGGATTCGACGCTCCAATTGATATTAGGTTGCTAAATTAATTCAACGTCCGGTCCCAGGATATTCAATTAGCAAAACAACTATAAACACTACAAACAGAGAATATGCAAATACCAGTAAATAAGAGTAATACATAAAACTAATTCGATCTCACAATTTTTAGATGAACCAAAACCTCCGTTGTCCCTTGACTAGAAAAAGAGATTTAGTTTATCTCCGTTGAGGGAAACCCACGCAAAATTCTAGAAGTAATTGTTGCATACATTGTCTTCAATTTCGAATCAAGGAAATCGATGGAATCAATAGCAATGAATAAGACGAAAAAGTCAAGATCCAAAGTATAGTCAAGAATGTCTGCTATTCTCCCATCTAATTCCTGTTGCTCATTGTCTACTCCTATACGGCTACCAAGAAAGCACAAGAAAAGAGTCCTAGTCCTTGTTGACTTCCTTCCTCTTTGGAAACTATCCAGAAGAAAAAGGAATTGTCCTCCAAAATTGTCTCCTAGTCTATTGCAGTTGACCACTGGATAAGGAAAACCATCTCTGTTTTGGGACTCTTGCTTCCTTTTACTACTCCAACTTTTCTGCTGACTACTATCAAGATGAATTTGCCTAATCCGAAGGTGTACAACTTGACAAATTTGCACTTTTTTATGATATTTCGTTCCACTCCCTATAAAACTACAAATTCCCAAAAGTGAGTAGAATCTGCTATTTAATGCAAATTTGGTAAGATAATAAGAGAGAATTAATTATAAAATAAACGACAAAAGTGTGGCTTATCAATTCCCCCCACACCTAAACCATACTTGTCCTCAAGCATGAGAATCAGCAAACAAACACCAATTTCTGACAATAGCTATTGCTCCATCTATCTTATTGCCTAGATACCAAGAAAATCACATATCAAGCATCAACTATCAAAATCCAAGAAATATCATCTCGGTTAACTTCTAAACCGCAGACTCTTTCAATTTATGGCTAACTATTCTAAGAAAAAGGAATGGTCAATCAATATTTATCAGCAAATGGTCCAACTATTAACTAAAATCTCAATATTAAATCCATAAATCGACAAACTGACTTTAAGCACATATTTATACAACTTTCACACCTTTTTATCACGATTTTTCTGTTTCTCTTTTTTTTTTTTCTATTTTCAATAGTAATAATAATGGACTTAGTCTCTAGCCATTAGAGCCTTTTGATGCAAACTTCAACATTTGTCAGATGAAGGAGTCCGGTTACTCAGTTCCTATCGCTACACGACCACGTACTTATAGAAATTACTACTTTTTGACGCGAAAATCGACACTTTTGGTAAAGATCCCCGGTTACTCAGTAGTAATAACTATTGGAGTACAAACAACTTTTATTTACAGTCAGGCAACAAAATAACTCAAAGTATCACATAAGATGCTAGCAGCTAGCCTCATTTCTTCAAACATGGAGAACTAAAGTTAATAGTTGGACCAATTCACATGAAAATGCCAAATGGTTATTCCCTACGTCTAGAAAAGTTAACCAGAAAATATAAGTCACAAAATCATCGATATTCGTCAAAGAGATATTTTTGGACTCAATAAAAAAACTTGATACACTTTTATGACTAAAACTTGACAATAGTAGAATTGGAGTCAAACAACCATTATCAATCCTTGGTAGTCACAAAAACACTGATCACTAATAAAAGTAAAAAGAAGAAAATAAAAGAAAGAAACAAAACAAATAACAAGAAATAAGGGAAAAACATCTAAAAATGGAAAACCAAAAATACTAGCTATACCACAGCGCTCCTCGTCCCTCCCCCACACTTAAATCCGACATTGTCCTCAATGGAGGTAATAGAGCAATTAAAGCAACGAGGACAATGAAACTTTCCTCTCGAGTGGCTAAGGGATAGGCGACAACGGTGGAGTGAAACTGATATGGTAGAAGTACGCGGCCAAGTTCTGAGACATTTGTGCCACCTGTTTGGCAATATTTGTCACTCGCTCATCTATGTGGTGAACCTATGCTCGCAAGTGGCGCTACTCAGCATCAGAGGCCATCGGCTGAGGAGGCATAGAAGAAGAGGGTCCGGCAGTGTCATCAGCCGATCTAGGAGCAAAAGAAGACCCTGCTCGTATAGAAGGGCATCAACCTAGTGCTTGAATGGGTCCCGGGAGGGTAAACTGGTACATATCATCGACCCACTCTATAATTTCCATTTTCTCTAGACAGTCTTCATCCAGAAACTCCATGTCAAAAGCCAAATGGAGATCGTGTTTCTGCAGATCAAGAACCCCCAACTGGATGTCCAAGTCCGTGATATACAACTCGAGTATCAAGGGTTTGTTCCTCTTGGCTAAAATGGTCTTAAATTGTGATGCCAGCCAACACCTCAAATTCACCTTAATATTGTTCTTCATATACCAAACAAAGAAGAACTTGAGTCGAGAAAGTATACCGGAGCTATCCTTGCGATCCGAGTAGCTGTAGGCCAAGAATCGTTGAACATACTGGGCACTGGGGTCCTTAAGATAAGAACTCCTAGATCTAGAAGGGTCATAACGGTCCTCGTTGACAGACATATCCCTCCAAATATTGGGGTAGTGAGAGAAAATGGTTCTATGTAGTCACAAGCACTCTTAGCGTACACCTTAGTCTCAGCATACTCCCTAGTGATGAATCCAAAAGCCAAATTGAACTGAGTAATAGAGAAATTGAACTCCTGACCCATTAGACGGAAATGAATCATATTTGGGGTATCAACAGTATACCCCGTAGGCAACTCGAACTCAAAAGTAGAGTAAAACTCCCTAACTAGTTTGACAAAGGCGGGACAGAAAATATCAAGAAAAGGTCACCACCCAATGGCGATAAACTTCCACTCAACCTCCTCCCTTATACCTAGGGTATCCATGACAAATTTTTCACAACATTTGTAGGGGATGATACGTCGCTCACAACACTTAGCATATCGCTGATGATCGGCAGTCTTAGTAAAGTTTTAATGCCCCTCAAAGTGAGAGGGTGTAGCCACATGAACACCTTTTCCCCTACCTAGATGTGTTCGTACACCCAAGGAAGGAGGTTGGTTGGTAGGTTCATTCACATGAATGGTGGCTTGGGGTGGAATAAGCTGAGGTTGGTTCTAGACTAAGAAGTGGACTTTGGCCGCACCATTGTCACTAGCAGTCAACCCAATCAACAAGAAAAAGAATTTCCAATAAATATAGAAACCAGCAATTTCAAATCAATAGCAAATCAATAGCCCCAGTGAAGTCAACAAGCAAGTGAAACGCCATGAGTGCCTCCCAATTTAACAGTGAAATGCACAATCTATTCGACCAAAATCTCAACAAATGCCCTAACAAATCAGCAATTTAAATCAACAGTAGATTGCTCCCAACAATTCACTTTAATTCAATCAACTACTAACATAGCAAAATAATCCCCGATGGAGTTCAAAAATTAATCCCAGCAATTCAACATGCTAATTCAGCCAAATGAGTCTCAGTGAAGTCCAGAATGCAACTACAAAATTGAATACACAAGAAGTTTGCCAAGGGGTTTAAACAAAGAAATACTGTCACGTTATCAATCGGCAACAGTTCTCGGCAATTGACAGGGGCGCGCGATGAGGGGCCACCAGGAGGGGTGTGAGGACCCGAAATTTATTTTTATTTTTATTTTATTATACTTGTTTATTTATTTAATTATTGATTCGTTTATTCCAATTAATTTATTTCATTCATTTTAATTGCATTTGCATGGTACATTGCCCTCATTTTATAATTTTAAAACGTTTGCTCGTAAAATTAATTTTTCTGTTGCTTGATTAGTGAAAATTAGTAAATACACTTTTTTCGAGGAAATATTTGGTCGAAGAGTGCAGTGGTCGTGGAGAATTAAGCACTATAAGAAAAATGGTCATTAGTGACAACATTTCACAGTGATGACAAAAAGTCGTCACTAAAGAAGGCCCTTCAGCCGCGACTTTGAATGTTGTCACGCCTACATCGAGGTAGCTAGCTCTTCAGTGACGACTTTAAATTGTCGTCACAAACTAGTTCCCACCATGTGATTTTGTGAAGCGTGCGCTGTACAACAGTGACAACATGGTAAATGTTGTCAGTAATGCTCCTTCTTTTTTCTGACAACCCTTTCTTGTTGTCACTGTTGGTTTTTACTGACGACTTTTTGTTGTTAGTAAAACATAAGAGCAGCTAGTGCAACAAATATTGTCACTTAACAGTTGTTTAAATGTAACAATAATTTTCTACATATTATAATTTTTAATATCTATACTAAGAAGTAATGATTAATAATATATTCATAAATTATTTTTAAAAAAATGTATTAGCAAATTTAAATAAAAATTAAAGTTATAAAATTGGCTAAATGAATTAACTAGCTAGTCAAATGATTATAGGTCTCACAATTAATTTAATTTTCTTATAAATTTGGTAATTTAATTATGTTAGTTAAACTAGTCAACGTTGCTCAAGTTGGAATAATTCTATAATTGAAAAAAACTAAAGAAAGTTATTAATTAAATTGAAATTAACATAAATAAAATTTTTCAAATTGTACTAGCTAGAAAATTAAAAAAATATGATTTGAATTCTAATAAGTTATTCTTGGCCTACCAAGACACCCTAAAATTTGAT
The DNA here is from genome assembly GCA_023065735.1 of Coffea humblotiana. Taxonomy (NCBI): domain Eukaryota; kingdom Viridiplantae; phylum Streptophyta; class Magnoliopsida; order Gentianales; family Rubiaceae; genus Coffea; species Coffea humblotiana. The sequence continues at coordinate 6,628,996 of CM041208.1, read as the reverse complement.
TTAAACCCCAATAAGTTTATCTTATTTTACTTGGACACCCTAAAAATATGATTTGAGTCCCAATAATTTAACCTTATTTTACTTAGCCACCCTAAAATATGATTCAACCCTGAATAAGTTTATCTTACTTTATTTGTGAATGTTATCACTACTGTTTAACTTATTTACTGATGAATTTTTTTTATTGTCACTGATCCATAATTAGTGATGACTTAGTGTTGTCAATATAATGTTGGATGGATTAGTGATAACATGATGTCATCAGTAAATTGTCTTCAATTTTTACAACTTTCTGCACTTTGTTATTTATACCATTGGATTTTTTTTTTAACTAATGAAACTGTTTGAGAACCATATAATTTGAGCCATATTATTTTCAAGTGTAAGATGTAATTTAGTTTTTGTAATTATAAGAAATTAGTACAAAATTTTATCAAATTTACAAAAATGCATTTCCACTTGTACGCAATTAACAAATTTTGCAACCAATATGAGGGAAATTTTAGTTTTTGTGTTATAAAATAAGGAATTATACTACAACAGTAAAATGTATGCTTCAAAGCAAATTAAAAATCCAAAAACAAAAACATGAGTTTTGGTCTCAAATGGTGGGAAATTGAGTGAAGTCAAAATTTTGATCACATCAAAGATGAAAGAGAAGTGGCTATTCGGTCTTCACTCTCATACCAAAAAGGCTGGCGCTATTGGGTATCTGCTAAAAACAAAAGAAACAAAGGCTTGAAAAAAGCCTTTATCCGAGGCTCATAAGAAACAAAAGAAACAACCGACTCTCTCACTCTCACCTTCTCCCCTCTACCCATCACTCTCTGGCCAAAATCCATGGCTATTCGGTGTTGAAGAGCAAGGTTTTGTCCGAGGCTATACAAACAAGGTATGTTTATCTGTCTTTCCTAATTTTCCCAATTTTTTGAAACATTTGTGCCCTAATCTTCCCTTTTTATTTCCTGAAATTTTTTCCCCAAATTCGTTTTACTCTAATTTTGAATGTAGCTAACCCAAATTAGCCAAACAGTACATGCGAGTTGAATTTTTCACCCCTCTCTCTCTCTCTCCCCCCTTGAAAAATCTTCTCCTGCAAAATAAGTGCAGAGCAAGAAATGGAAAAAACCCTCTTGGGAAAAAAGGGGGAAAAAGAGTGCAGGAGCTGATCATGGATATTGGAGAAGAAAATATTATGGATTTTGGATAGATCCTTCGATAATTTGGGTTCAATTTTACTTACAATTTGTTCTGCAATTTGCGCCATTGAATTTTCCTTTTGCTTCTCCCCGGTAAGAAGTTCAAAATTTTTTTCCTACCCTATTAGCCACGGTTAAAGTCACGATGTAGTACGTTTAACTTTGGTTGGTTTTTCTTGTTTAGAACATAATTTGTACTCGGGAATCCTGAAAGGCAAAAACTTTCGGCCTTGTTAGTGGAAAAAGCTTTTGCTTTTGGTTATGGTGCACTCTTGCAGATTAAGAATGTACTGAAAGGCTGCGCGACTGAGTTTCAGGTCATAGCACCAAAATATTACCAATCCTTGTGTTACTGCTATCGATACAAGGGTTTTGCCACATTTCCTTATATTCTGTCCTTCCAGGCTAAACTTTTGGTTCTTGATCTGTGACAGGCTATTCTTGGGCGCTTTTCCATTTCTGCACCTTTTAACCACCCACAGCCGAGAGCTAGGAGAAGAGTTGTTTGTGATTGTCGAGCTTTAGGAGGAAAAGGTAACAAACTTCAACAATCTTGTGCTTCTTTATCTGATATAACTGAAATATGGACTGCATGTTGGTTTTAGCTATGAATAATAAGATTTGGTTGAAAGGAAATGTTGATAAGGGAGAAAAATGGGAGCTGGACCTGATATGAGGAGCCGAGAGAGTGCATGTTTATCTTGCAGTCTGTTATTAGTGCAGAAATAGAAAATAATATGAGAAATGCATGAAATGTGGTTATCACAAGTTTTATAAGGGGTTTAGTTGAAGAAACTAGAGAAGGAATTGAAAATTTTGGATGGAACCGTGGGAAACTTTTGCTGCAACTTTTCCAGCTTCATCCGAATGGAGCAATGGACAGATTTCCAGTTGTTTTCATGCATTTTTGGCTTTGAATCTCTATGTTAAACTGTGATACGTAGTGTATATCAGCTTGGTTTGAACATGCATGAAAGATTTGGACACAAACTAAAGAGATTAATTGAATAAAATGTGCATTAGGCTGACTGTTGTGAGGAAGCTGAGAAAGATGGCCGAGTGAGGGAGATTAGCTACTGATCAGTGTTGTTTTCCATTTTCCTTGGCTGTAAATTTTAGATCCTTGTTGTAGGTACTCTGTAGCTTAGTAACAAACCTTTGCATGTTGAATTTACCGAAAGAAACTGAAAGCAATCTGAGCTTTAAAAGCTGAGTGGCTGAAAAGTGCATGTCCAGAGAGTGAAGCAGGTTTTGCTTCTGTCCAGCCGTTTTTGGCCTTGAAAACATGAGAACTGGTTGCCGATGTCTTCATAAAAAATATAGGTCTAGGTCTTAGCTTCGAAACACTATAAAATTTACCTCAATCCGATAAGTATAGCTCTGGTTATGATCAAAACACCAGAGAATGGCAATACAGAATGTTGTTCCACGGAGTGAAGCAGAATGTGCTTCTGTCCAGCCATTTTTGACCTTGAAAATGTGAGAACTGGATATCGATGTCTTCATAAGAAATGTAGTTCTATATTTTAGCTTCGAAACGCTATAAAATTTGCCTTAATCCGATAAGCGTATCTCCAGTTATGGTCAGAACACTGGAGGATGGCAAAGCTATCTTAACGTTTTGTTTCTTTTTGTTCTCAAATGCACTTTGCTTTGATAAATGGCCGTGAGAAACCAACTTTGAACCAACAATTCTTCTAATTTCCAACCTTGTAAGCTTACATAGATGATAAGTTACAGTTGTCCTGAGATTTAATGATTATATTTAGATCTACGAATGGAGTAAATTAAGGTAATTAAGATCCTGGTTCTGGCGTGATAAACTGTTGTTACTGGATTGATAGGATTCTAGAGTTTTAGTGTCTGGGGTCTTGTCATAGGTTCAGTGGTTGTTCTACGGTTTTGTCAAGTGGTTGGCTAATTAGGCTGTTGAAGAATCAAGCTTCGTATGTGATTGTTGTCGTGGGCTCTTAAAACATTGAGAACTTTACCGCTTGACATACAGGGAAGGAATATCTATTGGAGCTACAATGTCGATTGATGAGATTTGTAAAAGTTAATATGCGATGGTGAGGAGCTAGAAGCTCAGAGGATCATTGATTATATTTGTAAAAGTAATGATGCAGTAATACACTTGCTTGTCCGTAAGTCAGCAAAAGTTAGAGCTAAGCCCATTGAAAAAGATTTTGAAGTCTCCATTGTTGCATCAATGGTAGATAAGAGTAGGAGGGCTGACTCAGTAGATGGGAGAAGTTATGAGAAGGAATCATTAGTTCAGAAACTTCCAGTTGCTGCCAGGCATGATGTAAACTGCTCTGCTTTTTAACAGTCTAAGCAGCTAGGTATGATGCAAACTGCTCTGCTTTTTCATGCTTTTTAGGGAAGTAACCAATTAAGTTGTTGCATCCTTTGTTGCTTTTATTTTCCTTAATTTGTAAAGTACTGTTGTTGAATACAATGAATGTACATGCAACATATTCATGAGCATTTGTAGTGTACTAGGAAATATGGTCCGATCAATTTATGTGCTTGTATCATCATGTGATATTATATACAAACATTTGTACTCGACATGCTTGATTTTTGGCGAAAATGTGTTGTATTTATTAGATTCCAATGCTGGTATACGTTACTTTTGTCTTCTATATAATATTGTAGTCATATTGTTTATGTTAGGATAAAGGGCAGCTACAAAATGGATAGGAGCTGGATGTCTTTTGGCATTTGCATAAGCTGTAAATGAATACCGGTCAATTACTGGTGATTTGTATCAGGGAAGAAAGAGCTGGCTGCGCTGTATTCTTTCCAATGTTGATGAATCTTGAAATGATGTTGATCAGAAGAAGCGTAGAGATTATTTTTTTTATGTGTCATTCCTGAAAGTTTTTGATTCCAGCATGAGCATGACTATTAGTGTATATTTGAATTAAATATCATCACTTGGCTGGAAATGGTTGTATTTTGTTATAAGCAACCTGGCTGGAAATCTCTTGTTAAGATCTTGGGCTTGTCACCTTATACCAGTACTTGTTATATTGTTCTTTGAGGTTGATGTTTAATAGCATTAGTGTGAAGCTAATTTGTATACTTGTGGTACTGACTTTGATTTTTAGAGGCTGATTAGTTAGGAGCTAATTTTAATTTGCTGGAGCTGGTTTGATTTTGTTGAGACTGATTAGTTTGGAGCTGATTAGTTTGAGACTGATTTTGAATTTCTGGGCTGCTTATAGTTGTATGATATTAAATGTACGGTTACTTTTATTAAGGCTCTTATTGGACTGAAATTTTTAGATCACTAGAACCTGATCATAATTACTTCTCATTCAATCTTGTACTTTTCCTCTTAATACTTGTTTTTGCTACTTTATTACAGATTAATGCTGTTGAATCAAGCTTTTGGGATTTAAAGCTGTGATTGAAGGCTGTTGAAGACTAGGTTGCCTTTTTGCTCATTCAGTGGTTTGCTTAGATGATCTTTGATTTCTTGGACTCATTTTGTTTTTGCAAATGTATCTCATGGATATGTAGCATTTCAGATGCTTTTGTACACTTGACTATGACATTTGAGTATTTGATTGTTAATGTAGTAGCTACTTTTGTTTGTCACTTGTTCAGGCTTAATTTTTTTAAATATAAGTCATTTAATACTAAATTATAAGTCTATTGAAATGGTACATCCACCAAAAAAAAAAATGTTGAACATTTTTAGTGGCAAGAAAAAGTTGTCACAGAATAGGAATTAGAAAACTCCTACGACAACACAAGTTGTCACTAACTCCAAACCTTATTTGTGACAACAAATTTTGTCAATAACAGATTATATAAGTGACAACCTCCTACAATTTTCAGTGACGACCTTGATCAATGCATCTTTGACGAAAGACAAAGTTGTCAATAAAACTGATTCAGAATGTCGTAACTAATGACAACCATTTATTGACGACTTAAAGTGTTGTCATTGTATACTTTTACCGACGGAAATTTACTGACAACTCTATGACGACCTAAATGTCGTCAATAAAAGTCATTTGTGACGACTTTTCCAATTTTACTGATGATATGCTGTTGTCACTGATGTCCAATTTTCTTGTAGTGAAGGATGACTAATGGTAGACTAAGAAAAACTAATTAAAGGATTAGAGGTGAGTGAGTTGAATTAAGTTCAAATTAGGAGCACTAATAGGCTACTATTCATTTGTTAACTTTTTGCACCAAAGGTAGCTTTATGTCCCATCTTTCTTTCATCCAAATCACTTCACCAAACATCGCACAAAACCTCTCTCTTTTCCCTTCCTCTTTGCCGAATACTTATAAAAAATTTGCACAATTTAGATCACTAGACTAAGTATCTATAATGGTTATTATAGCAATGGAAGCATAGACAATGTGATTTAAGGCATGTACATATAAATTTGCACAAGTTAACTTTTTATGTATCGAGTTGCGGAACTCTTCACAACTTGAATTATTTAATGCTCAAATGTGATTTCATGGTTCGGATCTCTAGTATTAGTACCTATAATTGTTATTGTGGCAATAGATGCGTGGATGACCTAATTTGAAGTTTGTACGCAAAAATTTACACAAGTTCATGTTTTGTGCATTGACTTGCGCAATGATAAGTGACTAATTTACGTAATAATTGAATGATATTTTATGTTATTTTTAGTCACTTTGGTTATATTATTGGAAGAAAATGAATCATTTTGGCTATAATTGGTGAAAAATGCTTTTAAGTGATAATGAGGTTTTATCACTTTTTACTTGGATTTTGTGCATTTTGACAGTTTTGACACATTTTCGTATTTTGGCTATAACTTGAGTTACAGTGATCGGATTGAGATGATTCTTAAATCAAATTGAACACAAGAGATAGATCTACAACTTTGGTGAAGACATCGAAATTCAGCTCTAAGGTTTTCTAGGTCAAAAAGCCAAATTACAGTAGCCAATTTCTAATGGTCGAAGCTAAAACAGGGCAGTGAGGAGTTAAGGATATTTTGGTCATTTCTCAGCCTACACAGATCCAAATGAGGTGATTCTTGATGCATTGGAAATCTAACTCAAAGGGTTACAAGTTTTATGTTTTGGTCAAGAGCTAAATCAGCTTTTATCATCAGAAAAGTTCAATTGAAGTTGACGTAAATCGCGCAGAGCTGGAATTGAACAAAAGTGCAGCAAAATGTCACTGTAGCAATCCGGCTGGAAATTGACTGGATTTTTGGCCGGATTTATGGCCGGATTGTGGTCATAGAAGGTTGCTCTTTACGCGGAAAACTCAATTTCATCTCCACTAAGTCACATGAATGCTAGACATGTGAGAAACATTACCAGTTGTAAGGGGAAGTGTAAAGCCTCATTCCTTGACCACTTTTCATCATTAAATAGCCAAAACCATTGCAAGGAGACATACGGAAGAGAGACATACGGGAGAAGCTTGGAGTCAGCATAAATGTAGCTCTTCCATTTTCTGTGTGTTAGATTAGTTTAGTATAGAGTAGTATAGCTCATTCACTCTTGTATATTGGCTAGATTAGAATGAAGATGGAGATGAAGAAGGAGGAGTTGAAACTCATGTGACAAGGGTTATCTCTTCTCCAATTCTTTATCTTTTGTATTGGATTCTTAAGTATGGTTAATATACAAGTTCTGGATTTTGTGTTTAATATATATCTTTAAAGTTTATGCCTTGGGTTTGGTTGAACTTTCTATGATTGTTAGTGTTTATTATTTGGTTATTTGATTGCTATGATTTGAGCAAGTTATTTAGCACTTTGGCTCTTTAAATCATGATTAATCTGGTACCATTAATTGTGATTATCTAAGGTGTTGTTTCTGCAATGAAAATTGAGATTTAACACTGGTTCAAGAAGTGCTAAACATAGGGAGTACACTCACGAAAGTAGAGGTGCACCTATGTGGTTTTAAGTGATTCATTTCATGTAATTTTACTGAAGAAATGAACTTGTAGCTAATTTCATAACATGAGAATAGGTATGGATTAGTTATGAGTATAATTGATTCACTACGAAAGTAGGTTTCATATGCATGAGGAAATTACATCATAACTAACCTAGATAGTAGTATTTAATGATCCAAATATAGCACTTGCATGAGTAGTTAGGAATACTATAACTTAAGGAGTTTTCATTTGTTATTTTGCATAAGTTCAGTAGGTTTCATTTCTTATAATTTATTTATAGTCTAAATAATAGAGAAGTTTTAGTAGTGCCGGTAATTGTTCAATCTTTCTCGTGGGATCGACCCGATATATACCCTAAATTACTAGTTGACCTGTATACTTGCAGTGAAACGAGTGTATTTCGGATTTTTTAACCTGTACGTATATCAAAAATCCCGTCAAGTTTTTGGCGCCGTTGCCAGGGAAGATTTGGCAATATCGGTGTAAAGAGCAACTTTATTAGTTTAGACATTTTATTAGTTATAGTGTGAATGTATTTTCTGTTATTTTAGTGTTTTATATGTGTATGTGTTTTATCACCTATTCTTCTTACTAATTTTGCTTTTAAGTTGTTTAAAAGAAATTTTAAGTGATGAGGAGGGTAGGTCAATTTGGAAGACAATGATTGAGAAGTGGAATATTGGCAATGGATGGTTACTAAGTGCAAAACTCCTTTAATAGAGGTAACCAAGAATTTACTGAATGTATGTCTTTTGATGATGGTTTGAAGTGCTTAAAGGCAAAATTTGATGTTATGATGCTACAAGTTCAAATGGACACAATTATGCATGAAATTGAGCAAGGGAAGAATGTTAATGATTTTAATTCTTATCATGTGATTTGTAACTTGTGTGGAGGTTATCATGCTACTAATACATATATGCAAGCATAAAATGTGGATTATTATGATGAATTAGAGCATTACAATCCTTGTTTTGATCGATATAGTGCTAATTGGAGCAATTCTCTTGCTTATGGTTGGGATAATCAATGTACATATAGTGATTATCCATATTTTTATGATTACCAATCTGAAAGTGTCCAATATGAATCAAAACCATCTTGGGAGTTGGCAATAGAGAAGTTAGCTAATGCACCTCTACCTTAGGAATTAGAAAGTGAACTATTAGCTAATGATTCTAATGCATCTTAGGAGCTAGCTGTAGAAAATTTTTCTAATCAATTTGATTCAGCAATAGAAAAGCTAGCAAATGCAACTTCCAACTGTTTTGATAGGATTGAGGAAAGAATAGATGAATTAGCTTCTCACTTTGGTAGAATACATGAGCAATTGAATGCATTGTGTGAAGTTTTCCTCTAATAATTTGCAAAATGATCCTAGCATGAATGGTGGGAATGTTGTATGTGAAAATGGGTTTCATTTTGATCAAAATGATGATTCTAACTTGTGTTTCAATGAGGAAATGTTCATTTCACATAATAATATCTTTGGAGCTAACTTTGAATCTCAAGAGGTGAGCTTTAATGACTCATTTTTCACCCCTCTCGAGGAGTGTATAAAAAGTACATGTTTTAAAGGTATTCTTGCCCAAGATACTCTCATGGCATTTCCTTTGATGAATTCTCAAGTGGTGCATATTTAAGGTAATATCTATGAAACACTTGGGATAGGTAAGTCACTTTCATTTCTCATACCATTAGATCATGTGGCTTTTGCTATAAAGTCACCTTTTAATGATTCACCAGGCCTAAAATGGTGGATTATTCTTTAATTAAACCTCCTTGAAAAATGAGGTGAAATAGTCCAGCTAATGACTATAAAGAAGCGCTAATTGGGAGGCGACCCAATAATTTCTTATTTTTAGTAAGTTTTAGTTGTTTAACTAATATTTTTATGTATTTTGTAGGTTGCAATGACAAGAAGTCATGCTAATTATTTCAAGTGCAAAAGAGCTTATAAGGAGTGGAGACCGATGTGAAAAAGGAAAGCTTAACCTTGTATTTTTGAGTTTACAATGCTTAATTTCATGTTGTGAGGTTAAGTTAGTCATTTGCATGAATTTGAAGTGCATTCAAGTGTTTGAATGTGTTCATGATCTATTTGCACTCTTTTGAACCATTTGAGCACCATCATGTGCATTGGAAATGTCGAGGGGACTATTTGATCCAAGAACCTCAACCCTCAATTTGGATTCTACATGTTTTTGATTTGTTTTGAGGTGTTGAAATTCATGTTTAAGTCACTTTCCATGTGTGTGAAGTGTTGAATTGTTAAAAATTTCATTGTAGAGCATGAATTGGAGAGTGTCTTTCAAATTGAGGTCAAACTGAAAATAGCAGAAACTTGTGCAAAAAGTGCAGATTCAATGGATCCGAGGATCCATGGATCCGAGGCTTCGATCCACTTCTGTGATCAGAATTTTTTTTTGCAGCACAATCCGGCCAGAAATCCAACCAAATTTTGGCCGGATTCACGGCCGAATTAACAGGGGAGGACGAAAATTTTTTTCCAGCTCCCTGGCCAGAATCCGGCCAATAATCCGGCCGGATTCTGGTAGCTCTTCAGATTCCTCATTTCTTCTTTCCATTTTCGTCATTTCTTCTTTCCATTTTTCTTCAACCCCACTCACACACTAACACCTCAAACACAACTAATCACTAAAACACCGCTTTTTACCATTTAATCTTCAAATAACCTTTACCAAATCACTTTCTCCCATCCTCTAGAGTGAATTTCATAGTTTCATATTCTTTCAAAAACAACTCTAAAGTGGTTTCAAGCTTACCATGAGTTAGGGTTGTATCTTCTTGAATCACTCAATTGAGGTCAAATTGGAGTGAGTTTCTTGGGGGTTTTCACATCATATTCATCACTTAATATCACCAAACCAATTTGAGGTAACAATTCTTCACCTAACTTTGTTATTTGAATTTTGCCATGATTGAATATTTTCTATTTTTAGGCAATTTTTATATGTGAAGTTAGGTGTATTTATTTGAGCTTATTGATACTATTGGTGATTGTTAGTGATAAATAAATTTTGTGATTGCATTTATTGCATTTATTTGGTGAATTCTTGCTAGTTTTATGCTTAATTTGGTTTGGTGACAAAGTTGCATATTAAGTGGCCAATGTAGCATTTTAATTAGCTTAGTTTGATATTCATGTGAGTAATTTAGATTACCTAATGAATGAAAAGGTGTTTGGTTGAATGATTTCTTGAATTCTTAGGTAATTCTAAAAGAAGGTGAATTGAAGATGGCCTTAATTGATGAAATTCATAATGCGCTTATAATCTTTGTGGTTCAATGTTTTTAGTATTTCATGAGTTCTCAGAAGGTCATTTATATTTTGTTGGTGTTTGCCTCCATTTTGAGATTACTTTTGTACTTGAGGGATTTGATCATTGATGACAAAATGTATAAATGGAACTTATTTTGTTCATGATGGTGGATTTATTGTGTGAAATTAGCTTCCCTTTGCTTTGGATACTAATGCATATATTTGATTAGCAAAGATTAGCTCATTTCATGTTTTTATCCCTTGAACATTGTATGGTTCCACATGCTTGATCATTTTTCCTTTTTCCTTGAATTGCATGTTTTTGTTGATTGCAACCTTTTATTTTTAAGAAGTTGATTTGTTTTGATTTTGTCTTTTTCCAGGGTGCAATAATTAAACTCTCCATTCTTTCCCAAATAAGGTTGGAAATTCATCACTTGGCCATGGATTTGGACTGCGCAAGTTCATATGAGTATTATTTTCTTTTACTCTTTATTTATTTCCTTTTCTCACATTGAGGACAATGTGAAGTTTAAGTGTGGGGGAAGAAATATTTGAACTTGCAAATACTTTCTATGTGATGATATTTTGTGGATTTAAATGCTTAGAAATGTTGGAATTGTGTTTGAATTATTTGCCATGTGGATAATTTGCTTGAAAATGGGTTTGTTGGCAGGGAGTTTTCATCCATTTATAAGGAGAAACTCTGTAAAAAATTTTCTAAAATCTTTTCCAATATTTCACTATGCCCAAAAGTTCTTCAAATTTTTGCATTTTCATTCAAAAAGGGCTAATTTGTTCCAACTTTAATGTTTAATTCTTCCAATTGTTGAAACTTTATGTGTATTTTGGAAGGTTTAGTCCTCATTTAACTTGGAAATGATTATTATGCAATTAGAATTTTTTGCATTTTAGAAAGTATATTTGGTAAAGTGAAGAAAATTATACTTATAATTTTACATGTTTAATGAGATTTCTTCTCTTTACTTAATTTTGCAAGTAAGTGATTGATATAGTCAATAAAAGCTATACTCCTCCTTTGATTTAATTTTCTATGAGGAAAAATCTATTTATTTTCTGATAAAAAAAGAGAAAATATAAAAGAAAAAAAGAAAAAAAGAAGAAAAGAAAGTAAATAAAAATTGTTCTACTCCAATGATTCTCGTACCGAGTAACCGGGGGTTGGTGACATTCGCGTAAAAAGGTATTTGAATTAAGAGTATGCATAGCAACTTGAATAAGTGAAATGTTGAGTAACCGGAGATCTTCACCTAAAAGTGTCGATTTTCGCGTCAAAAGGCATTTTCACTATTTAAGTAAAATTAGTGTGAATAAATCCCTCTTAGTTGTAAAATAATAATAATAATAAAAAAAGGATGATTATAGGAGGAGGAAGGCTATAAATTGACTATGTGATTTGCTTATTTGTGAAATTGGTTAGGGTGAGAGATTAAGTTTAACTTGTTAAAATTAGGGTATAATTATCTTTCCTTTACTTGATATTATGAGTATTTAGTGTAATTGAATGATTGTATAATGATTGTTTCCAAGTCATGAGGAATTAAATTTGAAAAGTGCATATATTGTTTCACCTCTTGAATCATTGTAATTGATTATGGTGAATTGCTTGAGGACAAGCAATGTTAAGTGTGGGGGAGTTTGATAAGTGACTAATTTACGTAATAATTGAATGATATTTTATGTTATTTTTAGTCACTTTGGTTATATTATTGGAAAAAATGAATCATTTTGGCTATAATTGGTGAAAAATGCTTTTAAGTGATTAAATGAGGTTTTTATCACTTTTTACTTGGATTTTGTGCATTTTGACAGTTTTGACACATTTTCGTATTTTGGCTATAACTTCAGCTACAGTGATTGAATTAAGATGATTCTTGAACCAATTGAAGATAAGAGATAGATCTACAACTTTGGTGAAGACATCGAAATCCAGTTTAAGGTTTTCCAGGTCAAAAAGCCAAATTACAGTAGCCAATTTCTAATGGTCGAAGCTAAAATATGGCAGTGAGGAGTCAAGGTATTTTGGTCATTTCTCAGCCTACACAGATCCAAATGAGGTGATTCTTGATGAATTGGAAAGCTAACTCAAAGGGCTACAAGTTTTATGTTTTGGTTAAGAGCTAAATCAGCTTTTATCATCAAGAAAAGTTCAGTTGCAGTTGACGCAAAATCGGCGCAGAGCTGGAAATTGAACAAAAGTGCACCAAAATGTTACTGTAGCAATCCGGCCTGAACTTGGCCAGATTTTGGCCGAATTTATGGCCGGATTGTGGTCAGAGAAGGCTGCTCTTTACACGGAAAACTCAATTTCACCTCCACTAAGTCACATGTAATGCTAGACATGTGAGAAACATTACCAGCTGTAAGGAGAAAGTGTAAAGCCTCATTCCTTGACCACTTTTCATCATTAAATAGCCAAAACCATTGCAAGGAGACATACGGGAGAAGCTTGGAGTCAGCATAAATGTAGCTCTTCCATTTTTTGTGTGTTAGATTAGTTTAGTATAGAGTAGTATAGTTCATTCACTCTTGTATATTGGCTAGATTAGAATGAAGATGGAGATGAAGAAGGAGGAGTTGAAGCTCATGTGACAAGGGTTATCTCTTCTCCAACTCTTTATCTTTTGTATTGGATTCTTAAGTATGGTTAATATACAAGTTCTGGATTTTGTGTTTAATATATATTTTTAAAGTTTATGCCTTGGGTTTGGTTGAACTTTCTATGATTGTTAGTGTTTATTATTTGGTTATTTGATTGCTATGATTTGAGCAAGTTATTTAGCACTTTGGCTCTTTAAATCATGATTAATCTGGTACCATTAATTGTGATTATCTAAGATGTTGTTTCTGCAATGAAAATTGAGATTTAACACTGGTTCAAGAAGTGCTAAACATAGGGAGTATACTCACGAAAGTAGAGGTGCACCTATGTGGTTTTAAGTGATTCATTTCATGTAATTTCACTGAAGAAATGAACTTGTAGCTAATTTCATAACCATGAGAATAGGTATGTATTAGTATGAGAATAGGTATGTATAATTATGAGTATAATTGATTCACTACGAAAGTAGGTTTCATATGCATGAGGAAATTACACCATAACTAGCCTAGATAGTAGTATTCAATAATCCAAATATAGCACTTGCATGAATAGTTAGGGATACCATAACTTAAGGAGCTTTCATTTGTTATTTTGCATAAGTTCAGTAGGTTTCATTTCTTATAATTTATTTATAGTCTAAATAATAGAGAAGCTTTAGTAGTGCCGGTAATTGTTCAATCTTCCTCGTGGGATCGACCCGATATATACGCTAAACTACTAGTTGACCTGTATACTTGCAGTGAAACGGGTGTATTTCAGATTTTTTAACTTGTATGCATATCAAAAACCCCGTCATGCAACTCTGTAAAAATTGAATTATTGAATGCTCCAATGTGATTTTCGCAATTTGGATCTCTAGATTAAGTGTCTATAACATTTATTCTAGTAATAGAAGCATGGACGATGTGTTTTAAAGGTTGTACACACAAATTTACAGAAGTTCACATTTTATGCACCGCCTTGCGAAACTCTATGTAACTTGAATTATCAAATGCTCAAATGTGATTTGAACGATTCGGATCTCTAGATCAAGTATCTATAATGGTTATTGTAGTATTGGAAGGATGGAAATTTTGATTTAAGGCCTATATGCTTAAATTTTCACAAGTTGAGATTTTCTTCATTGATTTGCGTAACACTATGCAACTTGAATTATTTGATGCTCAAATGAGATTTTTATGATTTGGATCTCTAGATTAAATATTCATAATGGTGATTGCAGCAATAGAAGTATGGACAACATGATTTAAAGCTTCTATACCCAAATTTGCACAAGCTCACATTTTGTGCATCATCTTACGCAACTTTGTGCAACTTGATTTATTCAATGCTCAAATCTAATTTTTACGATTCGGATCTCTAGATTAAATATCTATGATGGTTATTATAGCAATGGAAGCATGGAAAACACGATTTAAGGAATGCACAAATTTGCAAAAGTTCACATTTTATGGATCAATTTTTGCAACATGAATTGTTGGATGCTCAAATGTGACTTTCACAATTTGGATTTCTTGATCGAGTATCTGTAATGGTTATTAAAGCAACAGATGCATGGATGATATGATTTAAAGCATCTACACACAAATTTGCACAAGTTCATATTATATGCATCGACTTACGCAACTATGTGCCACTCGAATTAT